>CM048746.1:13590525-14871359 GCA_026315105.1 Locusta migratoria | reverse complement strand
ATACAAAACAGTGAAAGGGTTAACATATTTCGGAGCTACGCACAACAATTCCTTCCTTTGAAATTCTATATCCTCTGTTCTCGGGCAATTTCATGTGGTTTCACCTGCATAAGATGTGCACCGGCCTGATTAAATGTCGTCTCGGTGAAAGAAATTATTTTTCACTTAAACTTTGCAGTTTGTGTATTTAAAAAAAAACACACACATGCTTCTTCATGATCGGATTCAATGTAGCACTACACGCACGAACATTCAAAAACAGACCACAAACACCGCAACAAAGGGAGAAATCGGTGAAATCCAATCATGAAAACTACTTATGGTGGCTTCTAGCGGAATTTTTCGGAATCCCATTCACAAATCATTCCTATGGCAAATTCTAATAACATTTTTTGGAACTTCCTGAAGCTTTGCCTCTAAAACTAAGCCAGAGGCATATTTTTAGATCCCGAAAACTGGAAAAAAAAGTGCAGCTTGCATTCGGGTAAATATCATAAGTTGGGGGGGGGGGGGCATTTTATAGGCAGAGACATATGCTTAAACTATAAAATTTTGATGAAAATTGTACCTTGTCTTATCTGAAGGTCATCTTATCTGTGGAAATATATGGTAAATATTATATTGTAATGTGATTTCACCTTATCGCTTCTCAGCCATAAGGCTAAGATCGAAGTGTAATAATATACAGGGTGAATCTAAATTGGCACACTCGGGCTTCGCAGTGTGATTCCTCACATGCTAGCAATAAAAAAAGTCTCTCACAAAATTTAGTCCTGTCCATATTTCCGGCAGTAAATGGACATTGAAGATTAAGAAGGATGTGTGTCCCATACGTCAGCGTGTTTCAGAATTACATTACTACATCAACAAACCTGTAGGGGATGTGGGAAGTGTCTGGAGGAATAAAATGAGCACAGAAACCCATGCCCAGAAACGTCTACGAATGACACTACAGAGTTGTTGTTGTTGTTGTTAGTTTTTGGAAGGGACTAAACAGCGACGGTTATCAGACCCTTCACTACAGAGCATTGAAGTTGCTGGAGGGGATGTTTAGCGGCAGGAGCTGGTGCCTGTAACTTGGACTCCAAGTAGCGTCGTTGATTCGCGTTTCCGGGCATGGGTTTCCATGCTCATTTTGTTCCTCAAGACACCTCCCACATCCCCTAGAAGTAGGTGGTGTAGTGTAATTCTGAAACACACTGACATATAGGACACACACCCACATCAATCTTAAATGCGCATTTACTGCTGGAAATATGTGCAGGATGAAATTATGTGAGACTTTTTTTTATCACTAGCATGTGAGGAATAGTGCTGCAAAGCCTGAGTGCACGAATTTAGATTCACCCTGTATAACTTGAACACAGTAGATTATATGTATATACACTGTAGTGCTATGTTTTGTCAATAAAAATACATTGGTGACTGATTTACTTTTATATGAGTAACCAGAATCAGACTGGGTTTGTAGTGCATTGGGTAACAATAAAGGAAGCCACCTCAGGTCAGTTTTTGTTGCATCTTCCTAGTCACATACAAGGTGAAATTGCTGGTCTTTATAATTTTAAATATCTTCTGCAAAAAATAGATGTGAAATATTTAAATGCTTACTATACAGGGTGTCCCATTCAAACTTTCCTGATTTTAAAGACGCAGGAGAGGGAAGCCACAGTAGATACAACAATGAGGGATGCATCGCATTATAGAGTGTCTCAAAGAGTTTATATTCCTGCATCAGAAGTGCCAAGTATCATCACCACAGTGCAGCATAGTCGCATGAAGTAAAAATGGTGACACTACAGCAGTGAGCGCGCAAGCAGTAGTGTCATTTGCAAAAATAAAATTGCCGATTATTGTGCGAAGAAATTATCATCATGTGTATGGAAGTTATCCACCTGATGTGAAAGCAATTAAGGAATGGTATAGGAAGTTTCTGGCACGAGGAAGTGTTCTGAAACGTTCTGGCGGTGCACGTTACGGAGTTTTAGAAGAGACAGTGGAGGACATCAGCCAAACATGTCTCAGAAGCCTACGTAAGTCAATTCATCAAGCATCTAGGCAACTTGATGTACCTTAAACCACATTGCATTGTGTAGTTCACTAGCATCTTCGTATGTGTGCTTACAAAGGGTAAATTCTGCAACATCTGATGCCAAATGACAAACCATGCCGACAAAAATTTGCTGTGGATATGCTGCAGTGTATTGATATGGATGCAAGGTTTCTGGAAAGATGTTTATTCTCAGATGAGGCAACCTTTCATCTATCAGTAAGGGATATTAGGCATAATGTTCGGATTTTGGGTTCGCAAAATCTGCACATTGTCATAGAACATGTTCATCACAGCACTAAACTAAATGTTTTGCAGGCTAATGCACAACAAAATTGTTGGGACTGTTCTTCTTTGCAGAAGAAACTTAAATGGGTCAGTGTATCTGGACATGTCAGAGCAGTATTTGTACCCTCAGATACAAGACTTGCAACCCAACATCATTTTTCACAAGATGGAGATCCACTGCATTGGTCAACAGCTGTTCGCAAGTTCCTGGATAGGAAATTTCCCATTAAGAAATTTGGATCAGACATGGAGGACCCATTGCCTGGCCACCACATTCACCCGACATGATTCCCTTGAATTCTTCGTGTATTGATTCATGAAGGACTGCGTGTATGCGACCAAAGTGGACGATGTTCCTATGTTGAGACATTGAATCACTAATGTGATTGCAACAATAACAGTAGAAATGTTACAAAGAACATGGCAAGAAATTGAATATAGACATGATATTCTTTGTGCTACAAATGGTTCACATGTAGAGGTATTTCGATGATAAATAAAAATACTTCTTTGAGATGCTCTACAATCTCGTGTATTTTTCATTGTCATACCTACTATGGTTTCCCTTTCCTGGTTATTTGAAATCAGGCAGGTTTGAATGGAACACCCTGTACATAAAGTCTTACTTGTTAATACTTACCTCTTCACCTTTTGATGCATCATAACAGTGCACTTTCCCAAGTACTTCAGCAACTACAACAACATAGTTGTCTAAGCAACGAAAGCTGACAGGTGATGAAAATATAGGAGCAGACAGATGACACTGCCAAACGACTTCTCCAGAAATTTCTTGTATTGCAGCTATGGTGCCATCAAGTGTTCCAGCAAAAATCAATCCTTCATGAGAATTGACACATGGTGAGGCACAAATGCTGCCTCTACTCAATTTACATGACCACAAACCAGTTCCATCCTGTAAAATACATAACATTTTGTACTGATTTTAACTAGGAAAATTTTTTCACTAAACTTGAAAATGTTCATATACTCCGGATACCAAGCACAAACAACATTACACTGAAACTTCCTGGCAGATTAAAACTGTGTGTCAGAACTGGGATTCTAACCTGGGAGCTTTGCCTTTCACAGGCAAGTGCTCTACTGACTGAGCTATCCTGCACGCTTTATGATCCATTCTCAGAGCTTTACTTCTGCCTGTACCTCGTCTCCTACTTTCCAAACTTCACAGAAGTTCTGCGAACCTTGCAGAACTAGCACTCCTGCAAGAAAGGATATGGTGGAGACATAGCTTCGCCACAGCCTAGGGGAAGTTTCCATAATGATATTTACACTCTGTAAGGGAGTGTGCACTAATATGAAACTTTCCGGCAGATTAAAACTGTGTGCCGGAACAGGGATTCGAACCAGGGACCTGTTGTAACAGCATGAACACTCAATAGTTAACACTCATGGCAGTACTAGGAAAAGAATAGTCCATTTCACTTACAAGTCTGAATGTGAACTGACGTCCCCATCTTCTTTCAGTCCTGCTGACACCCATGAACTTCCACACTTATACCGCAGCACCAATGGGGACGGTGGAACATTTGAACTCCCGCACTTGATATACAACATTTCTGCCCCCTTTTTGTTTTTCACTCACTTGTTGTTGTAAGCCTATGTCCATCTTTTCTTCTTCACTGTTTGCAAATGATCTAGTAGGCACCTTCCCATATGGCCAATAATGTCCTCTTCGGGCTCGTGATGAGATGATGGGTGACATGGATGGTGAGGTACGTGATAGTGGATATGTAGAATATGTAGGTAAGACTGGAGACATCTGTGTATCAGTGGCTTCAGGATTGTCTTGTTCCATCTGTTGTGGTGGTGTCCAATCCACTAGGATGTCGGAAGTGGCAGTTTGATTTCTCATTGTAGGATGGTCTATGTCCATATCCATCTTCAAGTCCTCCGTGACAGGCAGTACCGGTACTATTGTGACTCTTAGGCCAAGTTGATCGATGTGGCGAGACACCTCCCCCTCAGGAGTATACAATCACCAACCCTTCTGTGTGACAACACAGCATTGCGACCATTTTGGTTGCTTTCTGTAGCCTCACACCCACATAGGAGTGCACTCTGCAATTCTTCTTGACTGCTGATTGTGCCTTTAGAAGATGGGGGTGTGAGAAGGTGGAGGAGAGTGGGAGGTTGGCATTGATGCAAAAGCTCTGCTAGGCTATGGTCCCTGTATGGAATGAAACAATATGATGCTAGGAATTGCAGGAGTGTGTCATCAGTGGAAGAGGATCTGAGATGTTTTGTTCCACTTTCCCATTGGACTGGGGGTGGAAGGGTGGTGCGGTGATATGTCCCTCTGGGCACAAAAGTCAGAAAATTCAGAGAAGGTGAATTGAGGCCCATTATCAGAAACAATGGTAGTGGGTAAGTCTTTCAGGGCAAAGTTTTTGGCCAAAGTCGTGAAGGTAGCAGCTGTGGTTGGTGAAGCACAGCAAAGCACAAAAGGAAAATTGGAATAGGTGTCAATGACTAGGAGCCAATAAGTGTTGAGAAAGGGTCCACCAAAATCTATATGAATGCAGTCTCATGGTTTATCAGGTGGGGGGCCTTGGAGAAAGCGAGGACTTGGGCACAGGTGCTTGTGCCACACATGTTTGACAAGCGGCCACCATGTATGCAATTTCCGCGTTGAGTCTGGGCCAGTAGATGTGCTATCTAGCAAGATTCTTTGTTCTAGAGATGTCCCTGTGTCCCTGGTGTAGAAGACGTAGGACCACAGGCCCCAACGTTGCCAAACGACAACTCAGGGAGAGATGCTGTCGGTAGCCAGCAGGATAACTCTATTGTGGGAGGAGAGGCACAGCTGCAGATGGAAGTAGTTCCGGAGGGGATCCAGCGCTTTTCCAGAAGGACGGTCCGGCCAGCTGTTTTCTATGTGATGTAGAACCGGTGAAGAACAGGATCCTCTGCGGTGGCTGTCACCAGGCGTTGTCCCGTGATGGTGAAACCCTCAATGACAATCTGCGCAGCCTCATCCAAATGAAAACAAAGAAGCTCATCTTTGTCGAAGACGCGGTCAGGGCCCTTAGGAAATCTGGTCGCATACACGCAGTCCTTCATGAATCAATACACGAAGAATTCAAGGGAATCATGTCGGGTGAATGAGGTGGCCAGGCAATGGGCCCTCCATGTCTGATCCAAATTTCTTAATGGGAAATTTCCTATCCAGGAACTTGCAAACAGCTGTTGACTAATGCAGCAGATCTCCATCTTGTGAAAATGCTGAGCTGTGGGACGAAAATGAATGTCATATTGAAATGAGAGAGAGAGAAAATGTCCACCTTTGGAGCCTGTGTGCCGCCTTGTCAGGAATGGAAGCAGATGGATGAAATAGAGACCAATGGCTTGTGGTCTGTAAGAAGACGGAACTTATTACCATAGAGAAATACACCAAACTTCTTGAGCGTATAAACAATGGCAAGAGTGTCTTTTTCAATTTGTGAATACCGCAACTGCAAGTCATTTAAAGTTTTGGAGGCATAAGCAATAGGGTGGCTTGAACTATCAGGATATTTGTGAGATAAAACAGCACCAATATGTTGTGATGCATCAGTAGCTAAAACAAGTTGTTACCCAGGGCAGTAAGTGGCCAAACAAGGTGCTTTTTGGAGATGAGCTTTAAGGCAGTGAAAAGCAGCATCACATTTGTCAGACCATGTAAAAGGAACATTTTTCTTGAGCATCAAGTGAGTGGGTAAGAGATCTCTGCTACGGAGGGAATAAACTTGTGATAGTATGCTATGTTCCCAAGAAAAGCTTGCAGTTCTTTGACCGACGAAGGATGCAGAAGGGAGTCAATCACAGCAATGTTGTCTCGAAGGGGACAGATGCCATTCTTTGAAAGGCAAAAACCCAGGTACACTACAGAGGGCTGAAGAATTGAGATTTGTGAAAATTGCACTTAAGACCAGCCTGTTGTAGGACTGAGAAAAGGGTATGTAGATTTTTGTGATGTTCATCCGTGGTAGCCCCGGTAACGATAATGTTGTCCTGATAGTTAATGCACCCGGTAACAGAGATAAGAAGTTGTTCAAGAAACCTTTGAAATATGGCTGGCATGCTGGGCAAGCCAAATGGCAACCGTTGGTAACAATAAAGGCCAAAGGGCATACTGAGAACAAGAAATTGACGCAATGGCTCATCAAGTGGTAAATGATGATAAGCCTCAGAGAGGTTGGTTTTCGAAAAGTATTTGCCTCCGGCAAGTTTGGAAAACAATTCTTCCGGTCAAGGCATAGGATAAGTATCAATAAGACATTGAGCATTGATGGCACTCTTAAAGTCACCGCAAAGCCTGAGACTGCTGTTAAGTTTGCTGACAACGACAATTGGAGAGGAAGCAAAGGAACAGGAAGAAAAACTCCTGAGGTCATAAGCCAATCTAACTGCTGTTTTACGGCACCGCGCAACGCTAAAGGAAGAGGGTGGGTTCAAAAAAACTGCAGCCTGGCTCCCTGTTTGAGTGAGACATCAGCTTCAAAAGCTGTGGCACAGCCAAGGTCGGGCAAAAAAAAAGAGCAGAAAAGTCCGTAGACAAGGTATCTAACTGAGTGTAAGGAATGTTGTCTGATTCAACATTGACAGCATCATCAACAGAGAATCCAAATATGCAGAAGGCATCATAGCAAACAAGACAGCTGTCTCCGTGTGGTCAACCACATACACAGTGACCGTTCATACAACAGACCTATATGTGATTTGGACATCCATTTATTCCAAAAGGAAAAGTTGTTGCTGATTTTATGTGCATAAACAGTGTAAGACTGGTGAATGGGGCGGTGAACCCAGGCAAAGGTAAGTTTGTGACATACTTATTGTGGCTGCTAAACTAGTATCTATTTTGCATCTGTACGTTTTTTCCAAACATCTGCACCGTCACGTAAAGTATGTTTCCAGAAGACTTTGTGGAGTTGACATATAATACGGAGCCTGTATCTAAGTCAGTATCATGTATAGCCTGCTCTTGGTTAAATCGGCAAACAGAAGAGATGTGACTTTTTTTCTTACATTTGTAACATGTAGCCCAACATAGGGGACAATCATGCTTCTGTTTAGAACTTGTGCACTGCTTGATTTGCTTGGGTTGCATGCGAGAGTACACTGCTGCTACTTCCTTGTTCACAACAGTGCCTGGCACATCTAGAAATGCCCTATCTGCTGTGACTTCCCCTATGTCACCCCAAGCATCCAACTGCGCAATGCGAGTAATTTCAAAAGACTCTGCTATGGCCGATACTTCAGTTAAGGATGGGTCATTTAATTGAAGAGCCTTCTGATGAACTTCCTTATCGGGAGAAGACCTCAAAATTGCATCCCTGACCATTGAATCGGCGTAAGATTATTTATAAACAGTAGTAATGAATTTGCACTTTCTACTAATGCCTTGCAGTTATGTAGCCCATGCTTGGTATTGTGGCGACGTCGAGATCGACTCCACCTGGAGTGGAATATCTTTGAGCTGATAGAGAGAGAGCCCACGCGGGCCTTTGAGTATAGTTTGGACTCAACTATTGCGTACTCGAATGTATCAAGCGATCCGTAATAAATGTGTGTTATTCAGTTAATGTGGCATGTACCGGTTATTTAATTATCATACCGTATCTCGTACACCACAGTGGTGACCCTGCGTTGCAATTCACGCACAAGTACACTTTCGTACCTCTTTTTCGAAACTGTTATTACGTGAGTGCAGTGAACAATCGCGCCATGTGGAATCAATCTCCGTGTTCTTCAGTGCTACGATCGCAAGGACGAGGATTATCTGCTTTCAACCGCTGAGAAAGGACAGTGCATCAATTCACAGGTGGGACTAGACATTATACAGCCTAACAAATTGAGCCCTGTTGTATATGTCAACAATCCGCGCGGCCACGCTGACATGCTGGCTCCCGAACTTTCTATGGTTCAAACCGCCAACTTAGTTACAGTAGAACCAACTTTCACGTCACCAGGGCCTCACGAACAGTGCTGTGTTACAACTGAACATTCGAATTTTGACTCTTTGTGCACTCAACAGCGAGTTTCGGTACCGCCTTGGATATCAAACTTTTTGCGCGATTTTCCACAAGTGCAGTGTGCTATACCTTCAGTTACTGTGCCTTCTGACCATCTACCATGTGTTACAAATGTGTTTAATAGTACCGCCGGACTGCCGGTTAATTTTGGACAAAATGCTTCACAGAACTATGTCCTCACGAACATACCAGTTTCCGGGCCAACATTCCCGACAGACAATGCACCTCCCCCGCTTGTTCGTCCAGTTAATTTCGAACAACAACCCACTAAATTGCCAAAGCTGCCACCTTTTGCAAAGCAACATCCAAACACTTGGTTCGCATTAATTGATTCTATTTTCAGGGTTTCGGGCATTCTTTCAGAAGAATCTTAAGTTCGTGTGCCTTGTCGGTCATCTACACGACCATCTTGACTTGATTAGCGATTTGGTGCTTAACCCACCTCTGCCACCTCAGTACAAAAATGCGAAACCGTATCATCTGTGAGAGACTTTCCCGCTCACCTGATGAAGTGTTGCATCACATAATTCACGAAGTGCACTTAGGAGACCTTACACCATCTGAACTGTGGCGTAGGCTGCGCGCCCTTGTTTCAACTGATTTTCTCCCGGACATTACTTTGTGGTCAATCTGGCTAGTGAAATTGCCTGAACCCTTGCAGCTGCAGTTGCTGCCACTTACGTCTTGTTCTCTTGACGAGAAACTATCAATAGCAGATCGTGCATTTAAGATCATTAACCGTCGCGCTCCCAATGTTAACAGTGACGCGAGTGTTGTTCAAAATATTTTCCCCCCCTACCGTGCACGTAGGTGACGATCGCGCCCGTGTGTTTTTGCCGCGCAACCGTACGGTGTCGTCATCTGGTAGCCGTCCCGCGCAACGCTCTCTGGACTCACCAGTTGCCATGATGGAAACGCCAGCCCAGCAGCGCGCTCTCTTGGACGAGAAACTATCAATAGCAGATCGTGCATTTAAGATCATTAACCGTCGCGCTCCCAATGTTAACAGTGACGCGAGTGTTGTTCAAAATATTTTCCCCCCCTACCGTGCACGTAGGTGACGATCGCGCCCGTGTGTTTTTGCCGCGCAACCGTACGGTGTCGTCATCTGGTAGCCGTCCCGCGCAACGCTCTCTGGACTCACCAGTTGCCATGATGGAAACGCCAGCCCAGCAGCGCGCTCTCTCGGACGCCGATGGAACTACCTGCAGCACGCCGACCACGCCCAACAAAAGCCTGCTGCTCTGCTGGTATCATAGCAACTTCAGAGACGACGCTAAACATTGCCTTGCATGGCCGAAAACGCAGGCGGCGGGGTGCAGTAGCAGGCGTGGCGCCCCACTCGAAATGAAGACGCCTCCACTCCACAACTCGCACCTCTGGTACGGTAAGCTGCAACGGCTGTTTGTGTGTTTCGAACATTGAGTTTCTGATTGACAGTGGGGCAGATACGAGTGTTTTACCCCTGTCACTTGCACCGGACACTCTTGTACCTTCCCCCACACTGCTTCGCGCCGCAAATGACTCCACTATCAAAGTGCTTGGAACGGTTCACATGCCGGTTCATTTATCTAAAGACTTGACTATTAAATGGGACTTTCTGCTCACGCAAGTGTCCTGTCCGGTGCTTGGCATAGACTTTTTAAGGAACAATAAATTTTTTGTGGACATTCTGGCAGGAGTCTTGTTACATCAAACCACTAACACGCGCATCCGTCTGTCTTCCTCCCCCAGTGCACGCCCGTCGCCGCATATTAATGTTGAGATTTCTCTTTTGCAAACAGAGTGCGCGCTGTTAGCTGCAAAACTTACTAGCGTAATGTGTGATGTAACTGTACAGAGACTTGAAATTGTTGAACTTAGAGAAACTCAGAGTCAGCTTAAAGAACAGACGGACATTAAGTCACGCGAGCTGGCTCGTGCAAGAGAAGTAATCACTTCCTTATGAAGTTTACGTTATGCGCAACAAGTGTCGCGCGCTCCCTCCCAGTCCCGCGGCCCAAACTCTGACGTGCATAACAATAACACGACAGTTTCACATAGTTCCGCGCGCCCGCGTGGCGTTCTTGCTATCAGTAGTGATGCTTGCCATAGACTCAACACAACAGAGGGACCTCCAGTGCGTTTCAGACCACGTCGCCTCAATCCGCATAAACTCAAAATCGCAAAAAAACATTATTGGCGAACTGCTTGAGGCCGGCATTGTGCGACCTTCCTCTAGCGAATGGGCTTCTCCTATTCACCTTACGCTGAAAAGGACGGTACCTATCGTTTATGTGGAGATTATAGGAAGTTGAACGATAGGACAACCTCTGATAGCTATCCTGTGCCAAATATCCAAGACTTTGCTATCCAACTAGCAGGCGCCACCACTTTCAGTGTCGTTGACTGCAAGAAGGCTTATCACCAAATTCCAATGCACGAACCGGACATTCCAAAAACGACCATCATCACTCCCTTTGGCTTATTTGAATATGTATATATGCCTTATGGCTTAAAAAACGCCGCACAGACATGGCAGAGGTTCCTAGACTCCCTTCTTCGCCCTCTGTTACAGTGTTACACATACCTGGACGATATTTTGATTTTTTCGAAATCTCCAGAGGAGCATGAAAAACACTTATCCGAACTGTTCAGTGTCCTTGATTCGCACGGTGTTGTGACCAACAAAGACAAATGTGTTTTCAGACAGTCATCTGTTATTTTCCAGGGACATGTCGTGTCAGCAGATGGCATTCGCCCCACTGATGAAAAGGTTGAAACTGTGCAGAAACTTCCCCCGCCTGCGACTTATCATGAACTACGATGCTTCTTGGGTATGATAAACTTTTTTCGTCATCATACCCCAAGGGCTGCTGAACTACAAACACCCCTCACAGATGCCTTGCGCGGTCCTAACACTACAGGGGATCGTGCCGTACTTTGGACAGCGGAGATGCAAACTGCATTTGACTCTTTGAAAACGGCGTTAGCAAAAGCAATCACTTTGGCTCATCCCTCCCCCGATGCCACCCTTTCCATTACCACTGACACCAGTGAGGTGTCGATTGGGGCGGTGCTACAGCAGCATTGTGGTGGGGAGTCACAGCCATTGAAGTTTTTTTCTAAAAAGTTGTCACCCAGCCAATCCAAGTGGTCTGCTTTCGACTGCGAACTTCTTGCTGTATACGAGGCGGTCAAGTATTTCCGAGAAGATATTGAGGGTCGGCCATAACTATATACACAGACCATAAACCTCTGGCACACGCCCTCAAAAATCCTCCAGCTGACCCCCCTCCACGTCGCTACAGGCATTTTGATCTGATCTCTCAGTACACGAGCGACGTACAGTACGTCCGTGGCTCTGACAATTTGGTCGCTTATTATTTTTTGCGGCTCGCTGGTACCTCTCTCAGTCGAGCGATGATTCAATTTCGACCTTGCTCAAATCCGGCGAGCATTCTTTAGTTTTGGAGCGCAAAAACATACCCGGCGCGCCTACTGCATTGTGGTGTGACACATCTTCGGGCATGCCATGCCCACTAGTCCCCACAAATTTTCGCCGCATGATCTTTGACCCTCTTCATGGTCTGGCCCATCCAGGTGCACAAGCCACCACTCGCTTAATCACGGAACGCTTTGTTTGGCCTTCGGTAAAAAAAGATTGTCGTGAGTGGTGCTGCTCTTGCATTCCGTGCCAACGCTCAAGGTTGGCTGACATTGCCGCCCACCCCTTGGCTCCTTCAGTATCCACTCTGATCGTTTCACTCATGTACACCTTGACCTGGTGGGCCCTCTTCCCAGTGTTGAAGGCTTCCGATACTTGTTCACATGCATTGACCGGGCTTCACGCTGGGTGGAGGCCACACCCTTGTTGGATATTTCTGCCGCTACGGTTGTTTCCGCATTTGTATCTTGTTGGATTGCCCGCTTTGGCTGCCCTACTACGATCACTACTGATCAGGGTCGGCAGTTCGAGGCTGTGCTTTTCGATAAGTTCTGCGATCTCTGTGGCACATCACGGATACATACCACCGCCTACCACCCCCAATCCAACGGGTTGGTAGAGCGGTGGCATCGTACCCTGAAAGCTGCACTCATGTGCCATTCAGAATCGTGGACTACCGCCCTTCCTTGGGTACTCCTAACTTAATTCAAAGTGGACTTAGGATGCTCCACCGCTGAGCTCTTGTACGGTGAATGCCTTAAGTTGCCAGCAGAATTCGTCTCTGAGGACATGGCCCCCACCATTAGCTCATACCCTGAATTCATTGAGCAAATCAGGACTACAGTGCGAGCTCGCTGCACCTCTCAAACCTTCATTCATGACCGCCCAGGTGTCTTTGTGCATAGGGATTAAGAAACGTGTGGTGCTGTGATGCTACGGCAGGATTCAGTTCGCCCTCCACTACAACCGCCATACCGTGGTCCCTTCATGGTCGTACGCCGAGGTCCATTGCACTTTGACATCATCACTGATGGGAAGACGACGACAGTGTCTAAGAGCCGCCTGAAGCCTGCTCGGACCGTCTCCTCTCAGCTCCCAGACGCCGCAGTCGACACTGCACCAGTGCCTGATGTTACCTTCGACCCGGATCCCACCCTTGCACACCACGGGACGACACGCCTCTGCAGGAGGGCGACCCCCTGCCGAGTCCGAGGGCCGAGTCACCTTCCTCCCCCTTAACTCATTTTTCCCCAGCACACCTTCCCCCTCACTTCTTCTCAGTAGACGTTTCTGCCTACCCCCCTTCCAACATCTCTGTCATTTTGGATGATAACCAAATCTTCGTTATGTACATCTCTCCTGACTGTTCCAACGAACCTCATGAGCAAAACATTTCCCTCCTCTTTTCCGAAAGCCTTCCCTCGAACGCTGATCCATCAAACATCGAGTGTTTCATTGATGCTACCGGCACCCTTTTCATCCTCTTCTCTCCTACTCCACCTGCCACATACTCACCTACACTTACACTTGTGCCGGCCGCAGAGTCATTGCGCCTGCTTGGCATAGAGACTATGTTTTCCCTCACCCCCGTGATCGACCTTCGGCCCGGCACTCATGATCCAGTCTCAGATGTGCTCTGCACTGCAAAAGGGGGGGGGGGGGGCTCTGTGGCAACGTCGAGATCGACTCCACCTGGAGTGGGATATCTTTAATCTGATATAGAGAGAGCCCACGCGGGCCTTTGAGTATTGTTTGGACTCAACTATTGTGTACTCGAATGTATCAAGCGATCCATAATAAATGTGTGTTATTCGTTAATGTGGCGTGTACCGGTTATTTATTTATCATACCGTATCCCGTACACCACAGTATGATTGATGGGGCTGTTTTTTACACAGATAAAATGTTACACGTTATGCAACGGCGTGTGTTTGCTTCTTATAATATGAAGTGAGAAGCGAACACATTTCGTCAAATGACAGTGAAGAGGGTTCTTTGAGAGGTGCTAATTGAGACAAAAGTTGGTAGAACTTTGGAGAAATCCATAAAAGAAACAGTGACTAAGAGAGATTAGCGTCAACAATGCCGAAAGCTGCGAAGTGTTGTCGAAGCTGCTTCTCATAGTCTGTCCAATCTTCTGCGGTCTCCTCATATAGTGGAAAAGTGGGTATGGACAATGTCAATTTGCGATTGTTGTGTGTTGCCATGAGGAGCTGTTGTAGAGCCCATGTGACGAGCTTCTGATGTTCGGTGAGGTGGTCGGCCAGCAACTTTTGCTGTTTGACGAGGATTTGCAGAATTTGCTTGAGCGTTTACATCTCGAATGTTGTTGTAGCTTAATAATTGCAAAAAATCCCTACTTGTTGACAAATGTTGTAACAACATGAATGCTCAGTAGTTAACACTCATGACAGTATTAAGAAAAGAGTACTGGTAGTCCATTTCACTTACAAGTCTGAATGTGAACTGACGTCCCCATCTCCTATCAGTCCTCCGGCCACCAGCTGGCCAGGTGGCGCTCGTGAACTTTCACACTCGTAACGCAGCGCCAACGGGTACGGCACGACATTTGAATTCACGCACTTGATTTAGAACAGGGCCTTTACCTTTCGTGGGTAGTTCTAATACACTGAAGGCAGACTGAAAATGGAAGACAAGGGTCTAGGATAGAGCATCAGTCTGTGACATACTTTTAAAATATTTGCGAATTTGCTGTAATATTCCACAACTTAGTCCTAGCACACATAATAACAGATGATAAATGAGAGATATGTTGCTGATTCTTACCCAAACCATATGTCTATATGTTACTTATTTTTTAGAGAAATTATCATCTAACCCCAGCCCCCCCCCCCCCCCCCCCCCCCCTTATCTCTCTCTGCTCCCTTTGTGCAGACAGTAAGATATTATAATAGCAGCAGAAATTTCCTCTCACAACTGAAACAGTAGGACTGTTGAATAGCTCTCTTTCTGTGAAGGGTTAAGAATGGTATGAAATTACCAATGCCCAGCATCATACATTGGGTTGTTAAGTGTCCATACAGTTGTACGCCATGGAACTTACATGGTCAACACCCTGGTACCTGGAAATGTAGAATATATCCTGTGTATACACATATAATTTCTTAATTAAAGTCTATTACAATAAATATTTAAACAAGGATGGGGTAGCAAGTAATAACTACAGCACATACCAGCTCCACAGTAAGCAGAACACACTTATTTCTATGATCATGATAAGCAACTAATTGTCACTTTGAATCATCCTGTTTCATGCTCTCTCTGCAATGTATTAATGCAGTCTTTTATCTCCTGCAATGTAAAAACTATGTAAATATTCTAAGCCATTATTATATTATTGAGGGTTGAATAGTTATCTCGTTAAACTCTATGGGAATAGTGGCAAATTGTGAGTGCCAAAACAGAATGGTGTTCTCCATTGATAAAGTGGAGTACAAAGCAGTAATGTGTTTTCAGCAGCAACGCAAATGATACAGTTGTGGCAGGATAGTCATACAATGCCTACACAACTACAACATTTTTGCAGCTGCCAACAATGAGTAACTGCATGTGTCATTTCTTTTTGGCATTCCAATGATAAACTGATTATCTGTACCTTTGATGTTCTTTTTGCAGTGTGCTTCTGCCACTAATGGCCATGCTTGTTAACTGCTTGTATGTACATATATGTGTGTAATAAATGTATCCAGAAATTGCATTAGTGGAACTCATTCACATCTACCACTCTTCACAGTAGTGATTCCGGACTGTTCTTTTTGTACATTGATTCTGTGATTTCGAGAATCATATGTGTGACATGTTTTTCTGTGTAAACATGTTGCTCTGCCAAGCGTCATTACTGACTACGTGATCTGCACCGATGAACTTCATCATTTCCAATGTACGTCCCCTATTGGATTCCTTCAGTGCACTGAAAGACACACACAGTGAAATGCACTGGAATTTTAATTTGGTGACTGTATAAGGCACTACAATGTGTTTGTTGTGTGCGATTCCATTAATTAGCCATTTGTGACACCCCAGCAACAGCTGCTGGGTTTCGTGTATGTACGCCTGCACAGTTTGTTACATTCAGGCAATTATTCACGTGTGAGCAAGGACTTCTTAATTTTTTTGGCGAAGTAATTTTCATTTGTGGGCAATGTGAATCCTGTCACGTATCCCACAGACAGTGTGCCACCATTTTCATACAAGCAACAGTATCTTTTTGCACTCTCAGACAAGATTTATTGGTCCACCTTGTTTTCATCCACATCACTGTCTGTGTCCATGTTGGCATTCCGTCACGCACCACTCACGCCTCACACATTGACCATGCATGAGACTCATCTTGAGTCTTCGTTACCACTACCATCCATTCCCTTCATGCTCCATGTTGTTACATCCAGGCAACAAGCAGAGGCTCCTCTTACAGCCCATGCCGAGTTTCCTGACCTACCACACAGTTATGCAAGCCCACGATGTATGAGCCAATACCCCAAGCTTCCCGCATCCACATATGAGAATCCACGAAACATGGTGCAGTTCAGTCGAGCATTTGTTTGCAATGCATGGTACCACCAGTGATAACTCATGCCTTGTGTCAAGCTTGACTTCTTTCGTGACTTCATATTTAGGCGCCCCCCCCCCCCCCCCCCGATAATAAATACTGACTTATGGTGAACATTACAGGCCCAAGTTGACCCCACTGTTGCATTCTGGCCCCTCTGGCTGTTCAGGATGTCAGTTGCATGGGCACTACGGTCGGGGGTTCGAATATTTGTGCCGTCCTTAGTTGTAGCTAGTTCATAAGTAGTTTGTAAGTTTAGGGACTGATGACCCCATAGTTAAGTCCCATAAGCTCTACAAACATTTGAACATTTGATGTCAGTTGAGCTTCAGTTGCAACTTCTTCATCACACAAGCAATACCATCAACGAGTGGTTGTGCTCAGTGGATACCAGGTATCATTTCAGGTCATTGCCTGACCCTTCATGTCAGAGTAATGTCAACATGGTTACATCACAACACCGGGTCATGTAGCAGCACCATCAACTTTGACTACTCCAGCAGCAATGTCAGTGCCACTCCCATGTGCTTGTCCAAATGCCCATAGCAGCCTGTAGTGGGTGCAGTGGCCTGCTGCAATTGTTCAAAGTGCCCGAATATGCTGATACCTCCGGACTCTACTGTTGGCAAACTCTCTGTGACTGATCATTTAACATATAGAAAGTTTCTTGTTGACACCAGTGCACAAGCGAGTATTTGACACATTCTATGATAGTGGACTTCCTTTTAACAAGTGATTTGCCCTTTGCCTCTGTTGACAACTCCTTAATTGAGGTCCATGGCCTCACCGAACATACCATCCACCTCACGGACTCCTCCTGAATGTGGACCTTTCTTATGACCACTGTCAATACAGCGGTGTTAGGTACTCATTTCCTTTGTCATTTCACACTGTCCATCAACATGGTTACTCTGGTACTCCTTCAACATATGGGTCTTTCAATCCCTTCACTGCTTGAACCCTCATACTGCATACTCTTGACAAGTATGTGGCCACCCATACTGCTGTGCTACAAGAGCAGAATTCTGCCTTAAGCAGCAAGTTGGACATTACCTCACAGGACATAGCAGATGCGTGTATAGTGCTCTCCCACCTCAGTGTCTCCACACGGTCACTCCACACTGGCATCAAGCATTGCACTGCTGCAGCCCTGCTGCCCAACCTGAAGGTCAAGTGATGCACCACAGCAGCTGATCTGCTCCACCCTGACCTTGGGCAATGCACCACCACAGTCCAACCGGTGCCCCATTCGGAGGTGGGTAAGAGCTACTTCATCCCTCCTGAGAGACCGGCAGGATGATCACCATGGACAGACAGTGGGCTTCTGCAACCTCAGCTTGTTATTTGTCACTGGAAGCCATCCCTCCTCCCACAATTGCAGGGACCACAGCCATAACAAAGAAGTGACATCCTTTAATGGAATCAGGCACATCCTCACTTCAGGTGTTCTGCGAGCCTTTTTGGCGGTCCGATTGGCTTCTTTGTTATCCCAAATTCCCACATGCCCTGACACACAGCAAAACAACACCTCCTTCCTGTGATATTGCAGGAGGAACAGTTCATTGTGTATGTGCTCAGTAAGATCTCTGATGGATATAGCTATTGCAACGAGTGCAGGGCACTGAGAGAATCAGAGCAAAGAAGAAACTGTTTACCCTGTATGCGACTTATCATCTGTAGTGCCTTCAAAATCACATATAGTTCTGTGTGGGGGGGGGGGGGGGAAACAGGGCAATTATCAGGGAGGCAAACCTTGGGGGATACAATGGAACAGCCAACAGAGTCCCCTTCTTAGAGCCATCAGTGTACACCATTGTAGAATCATGATGTTTATGTAAAAAAGAAGTCTGGGCCTCTGGAGAAGCCAAGGGGGGGGGGGGGGCTGCTCCAACCACATTGTAAAATGTTAAAACCAGACACTCCAATCTCTATAACGCAAACCCTCATGCAAATCCCATATGTCCTCATCGCTTGTCACTGATTATAAAAAAGCCTTTTCATTGGAGACCGAACAACAATATGGTACGTTGGTGAGAAAAGTGGACAGCATTTTATTGCCTGGCTCACCATGGGTAGCCATCACCTGATAAATAGTGGCGGCTCTACAGCGTCAGCACAGAGACTTGGTATGGGGCTTGTCCTAAATGCCTTAGGTGCCAGATGAATCCCTGAGCAGTGTACTGCATACAACATCTTTAACAGATGTGTAGACCCATACAAGCAGCATCCATAATCAAGACAGGATCGCACAAAGGCTATCTAAAAGCAGAGCAAACAGGTTCAGCCTGCTTCCCAAGAAGTGTAACTAAGGCATTTTAAAATTGTCAGTTCTTTTAAGCATCAGGTCTTCAGGTCCTTAAGGTGTAAAGCCACACAAGTTTAGAACCGAATGTGAGGTCCAGAAACCGCATTGTGTCTTTAAAAGACAGAACAGAGTCCCTCATCTGCAGTTCAGGTAAAGTAAAAACAGTATGTGAATGGTTAAAAAGGATACACACAGACTTCTTGGTGGAAAAGTTAAAACCAGTCATTCCTGCCCATTCATAAATTAGTTGAAGAGTGAATTGCAAGGCTGGAAGAAGAGCAAAAGACAGAGAAGTAATCCACAAATAGAGAACACTGGGCAGTACTTGTAACAAAAGAAATAATACTGTTTATAGCTATTGCAAACAAGGTCACACTTAAAACATTACCCTGAGAGACTCCATTCTCCTGCTCAAAGGTATCAGAATGGGAGTCACCAATTTGGTATCTAAAATAATGTGAAAAAGGAAGGACTGAATAAAATGGGGAAGACAATCACAAAAACCCTATTCATGGAGCTGCCCGAGGATAAGATACCACCAAGTAGTATCATGGGCCTTTTCAATATAAAAAAATACACCCAGAAGGTGATGCCGATGCAGGAAAGTCAGTTGTATAGCTGCCTCCAGGAAGGCCAGATTATCAAAGGTGGAGCGACATGCCTGAACCCACACTGAAAGGGGCTGAGAAGCTGTCTGGATTCCAGCATCCAAGACAAGGCGGCAGTTGAACATCTGCTCTAAGGTCTTTCTCACACTGCTAGTCAGGGCAAAACTACAATAACTGATTGGGCTTGTGTAGTCTTTCCCAGGTTTTAAAAGTCGGGGAACTGGTCTGATGCCCAGATAAAGATAAAAAGACTGAGGAGGATTTCCTTGTTCTGCCTTGTGAGACGATGTATCATATTATAGTGAATACCAAGTGACCTGGTGATGTGTCATGAGCCACAGACAATGCTGAATCCAGCTCCCACAGGATGAAAGGGTGGTTATAATCCTCAAGATCAGTAGGTTTGAAGTCCAAATTGCCCCTCTCAGCAAAGACTCTGTGGCACCAGAAATCTGGATCCTGACTGGCAGTGGCAATAACGCGAGAAAATTAGACTGCCTTGGTCTGGGGAATGGCTCGCGGGCTGGTCTGGAGAATGCCATTCCCCATTACAGCCCCACTGAACATCTCCCTTCTTTCCCAGAAATCCTCCTGGTGGTCTCCCACACTGCGGAACTTTTAGTGGAACGGTTAACAGTACTCAGGAACTGTTGCCAAGATTTCTTCTGACTCTCTCTGATAATTTGACAATATTTTGCTCTCACCATCCGAAAGGCCACTAGATTCTCTGCTGTTGGCCAGTTCTTAAATCTCTGCAGAGCTGCAAGCCTGGCTCTAAGTGCAGATCAACACTCAGAACTCCACCAAGGGACAGACTCCACCAAGGGACGTTGTCCTCACAACTGTGGCATAGATTTTTCAATTGCACTGTGGATCATTTGAGTGATAAGTTCCACATGGTCTTTGACATTATCATGAGGTTCCAGCTCAGCAAGTTCGCTGAATAGTGTCCCGTTGGCTTTCCAGATAACCCATTGAGTTGGCTGGGATTCTGACTCTACTCTGTCTGGCAGGTGAATCTAGATGGGAAAGTGATCACTGCCACGCAGGTCATCAACCACTTCCCATTGAGTAGTGTGGGAGAGAGCTAGAGAGTACACTGAGAGATCTATGGCAGAGAACAACCCTGTTGCAGTACAAAAGTGTGTGGGCTGTCCTGTGTTTAGTAAATGGGCGCTTGATGACAAGAGAAGCCTCTCAGTTGCTTGACCCCTGGGGCATGTAGTGACAGAACCTCAAAGCATGTTGTGTGCATTAAAATTACTACAGTGGATGAATGGATGAGGGAGCTGTGTAAGAAGGTCTTCGAGGGCATTTACATTAAATGTGTCTTGAGGGAACAGATAGAGGGAGCACACTGTCAAATGGTGATGCACATATATGGACACTGCAACTGTTTGTAAATGTGTGGTGAGAGGGAGGGGCTCAAAGTGACAGGCTATATTAGTAAAAATAGCAACTCTGACTCTAGCTCTCTCTCCGCTGTGTTCGTCTTTCTTGTGGAGAAACTACCCACGTAACTGAGGGGTATCTGAAGCTTTGAAGTTTGTCTCCTAGAGAAAAATACACAATTGGTGTATCCGGCATGAGCAGTCTTAGTTCCTCCACGTGTCCTGAATCCTTGAAAGTTCCACTGCAGTATGAGACCCTTCTACTGTGGAGGTTTTACCTTCACTCTCTCCTTCCGCTGAGGCAGGGACACTGAACTAGGTGGAGATTCAGTCTAGGGCCAAGATGTTGGCTGCAGGGAAAGGTCAGTCTGGCGGTAAGATGGGTGTACCAGATTGATGTCCAATTCCATGAGCTCTGGAGTGGACTCAGGAGAAGCATCTTGTATAACAACAGTGATGGGTACTGAATGCTTACTTTCCGGTTTCACCTGTATCTGGAACTTTCCAGTGACTATTTTGACCTTATGTTGCTTGGCAGTTGTGGCAGTAGAAATAATAGTGGCCACTGTAGATTTTTTGCCAGCCTCTGCTGCTGAAGAATGTGTTCTACAATAGTAGTATCCGTAGCTTTGTCTGATATTGTCGGTGAAGGTACAGGCTCTGAAGCTACCGCTGCCTGGCAGGTACACTGGCAAGTGCAGGTGTTGGTGCTCTAACACCATCTGAGTACAGGCATCAACTTTAGCGACTGGTTTTTGTCGAACTGATGAGAAAGAGGCTGCAAATACTGGTGGTTACAGAACCTTAAAAATCTATTTTGGCTTCAGCATATGATATGCACTTTGATGTTTTGATTTCCTGGATCTTCTTCTCCTCAGTACACTTTACAGTTCTTAATCGAGACAGGATGGTCCCCAGAACAGTTTATGCACTTGGCAGGTGGTGTACATTCACTTCTGCCATGGGCAATCTTACCACATTTGCCACATATCACCTCACCCAAAGTAGTATGCCCAAAGCATGGGCATTTAAAGCAGTGCATTTGGTTGGGGATATATAGTCTTTTTCAGGTTCTACAGCCGTGCCAAATGGTGGTCGCTGAAGTATGCCCAGAGGTTATGGTTTCTGAGAACAGGCAGTGCTTATCATCCCTCAGGTCAGGGACCCTGGGTTCACCAAGCCTGTACTCAGCAACTTAACGCTGAGCCCCCTGAGGGAAAGAAGTAGAAACTTTTGATGTAATTTCAATCATCATAAGTGATGTTTTTGGCAATCCTGTAACTGTGTCATTCATTAATTGAATAATGAAATACTGCTCAAGTTGCACCAAGCAATACACACATGCAAACCATCCATAATTCTCACTGTTAATAAAACATCACAAAAATACTTACATA
Source organism: Locusta migratoria (assembly GCA_026315105.1). Taxonomy (NCBI): domain Eukaryota; kingdom Metazoa; phylum Arthropoda; class Insecta; order Orthoptera; family Acrididae; genus Locusta; species Locusta migratoria. The sequence goes on along the minus strand of CM048746.1, from coordinate 14,849,288 downwards.
AATATTTGCGATTCACAATAAATTCTCACAATGCATCATTTTAAACATGAAAGCATCTTACTATAATCACACAAACTGATACTCGGCATGTTGGCTGATGGTAGTGATTGTAAGCAGTGTCACCTACGTGACGTTGGTGTAAGTTTTTACAATGTTCCCATCAACCACCACGTCATTAGTCGGTGTGCACTGTAAACAACAAAACGTGAAATATCTGTTTGAATAAGTGCTAACTATAAAGAAACTTGACTGTTTAATGTTTATAAACACTATTTGAAGGCACTGCCTAGCTATTTGATGTACATCAACATATGTATTATAATTACATTGCAGTAGATGTATTAAGTGTGAATTATTTTTTTCCTAAAAAATAGTCTTAAAAAGTGGGGTGCATCTTATATGCTGGCAAATACTGTATTTCTGTTTTCCATGAGTTCTAATGCATCCTTGAGGATTATAATGATCTACAGAAAAAGTATATTTATCTATCTGTAAGACCACGGTAGTTAACTATCAAAGGCATGGTATGAAGTTTAATTTTATTATTTTTCCAAGCTGTGTAACATCTAAGAAAAGTACTAAGTGAAACCATAAAAATAAGTTAGTAATCTTCCTTTCCATACTTCACAATTATTCAATTTGTGAGTCACATGAGAAGACAGTCTACACACTGGCACTCTATAGTATTCATACCTGCACTTTAATACAATATAATTTCTGGTTGTAGCATCCAATAACAATGGCTGTTTCGTGACAACAGAGAACAGGAGCACCTTTCACCTTGTCACCAGCAGAAAATACCCATATTACACTGCCATGGGATATATCAACAGCATAAACATTGCCATCATAGCAACCTGAAACAGAGAAAAGGCACCATATTTTCCATTCTTCTACGGCAAGATGTGATTAAAGATGAGACAGTGGCTTAAACCGGGAAAATGATGAGATACAGGCATACTTTGGACCTTATAAATCTGACAATAATAGAAAATGAAGACCCTGCATGCAGCCAATATGCACTTATTGTTTGCATTTCTGTACACCATTTTATAAAAGGAAAAGGTTAAGCATTATTGATTTAAAATATTATCACACTGATTTGGTGTTCTTTTAAATTAGGTTTTCTTCACTTCTTGCTTCTGTAACAGTGTTATATCCAGTTTTCCATGGGGGATCAATTTTATTACTAGTGGTACGACTCTTTCAAATTCTGATGATATTATTTCTTTGTATTTAAGCTGTATTTTCTCTATACAGCTAAAGATATTTCAGAGAAATGGAGACTGTCTGTTAAGAAGGTGCCATACAAACTTTTATCTGCTTTCCTAAACAAATATATTTGGCATTATGTTTAGCAGATTTGGTTGGTATGGTATTGAGTCTTAGTACAAACTTGTGTTCACTAATTCTTGTATTCATCATGATGCTCTCTATTTGCTCAGAATTGTTTGTGGCTGAGAGTTTCCTCTGGAGCCATTTAAATTTTGCATGGCATCATGAACTAAATGTTCAAATAATTGTCAGTGAAGGCATTTGGTACACTTTCAAAAGAAGTCTTCTGCCTTCCATCAGCTGGAACATGTATTTTCACCAACATATCAAGGCTACATTTAAGTTCTTATCAACAGTGATTGCATATGTCAGATACCTATTTGTAATGAAACTCAAGTTTTCAATGAACCACTCAGCAACTATGTTATCTGCCCCAGGGTATTGGTAAAAAATGCTGCTTGTTACTTCACTTCGGGTGGTGAGTCACTACCCATTATATTTCACAGGGACTACTGTAACAGTCACAAACACATGAGCACCAACTGAATTTAATCTACCCTTTCTTATCACTGTTTCAGCCTTGGTAAAATTTTTGGCATGATTTATCTCCAGGATTCGGCCATATTTCAGTACCTCTAACAATTTTAGCTGTATTAGTCCTTGAAACGTTGTACTTTCCCAGCACAGTTATGACAATTTACAACTGTAATATTGACCATTGCTTGGTCTATCCTGTCCGGCCTTTGTCCTGTACTCTTTGAGACGAGTGCTGATTTTGTACTTTACAAGCACCTCCTTCAACTAATTTAATTGCTGTTGGGTTTCCTCACAGTCATTTCTACCTGCACTATATTCACAGATGTGTTGTTCGTAGTGTTCTTTTACCTCTACCAACACTTGAGACACAGTATTTACTTTTTAATTTATGTTCCCTACTGCTTTGGTGTTTTTCTTTTTTTCTACCATGTATGATAAGCTAACTTGTAACTCATCATTCACACTCTTGGCAATGTCATCTTTTAACTGTTCATATTTTATGGTTGATTTATTTTTTAGTTCTGCCTTGAAATTTTCCTTTAGTATATATAAATCTGTCTTGATATTCAATTGTAATGTTTGTATTGCTTCTAAAGACAAAGGGTCTTTTCCTTGGTTTTGTTTCTGCACTAGAGCCATGCTTCTTTTAACAATTGGCATTAACTACTCTCCTAACACCACAAATACAATTTGCAACAAAATTAAAATATTGTCTCTTTTCACTCATCGCATGATATTTATTGTCAGGTGTGATAAGCGGAACTGCATGCTGCTGTAATGTAGCGCCGAACGATGCGAAGCTGAGCGGCATCACTGCTGCAGTCTTTGTCTCCAAAACTGCTGTCTTCTACAGCAGGCACATACTAGCAGACTGTTTGGGCATCATCTTGTTTTAGCACGTACGAGGGGGAGTTGAAAAATAAGTTTTCCCTTTTGACTGTGGGCAGAGTTGTGTACGAAAGGAAAACTAATGAGGCATATGTTTATTTTTCTACATAATTTCCAAGTACATTGAGACATTTGTCAAACTGCTTTAGAAGCTTCAAAACGCCATCCAAGGGAAAAAATCAGGGTGTTACATATGTGAACGCACACATGCAAGACACTGATACACCATTGGGTAGAGGTCGACCATGAATATGGCAATGACTTTCTGTTTCGGATTGTGATGGGGGCTGAAACATGGGTCCACCATTACATGACCAAATTGAAGGCCGAATCCATGGAGTGGAAACATCTGTTGCAACCTGTCCAAAAGAAATTCAAAAGCACTCCATCTGCAGGTAAAGTGCTACTCACCGTATTCTGGGACACAATACTACTTCTGTATGTAATGCCCTGATTTTTTCCTGGAAGGCTTTTTGAAGCTTATAAAGCAGTATGACAAATGCCTCAATGCACTTGGAAATTATGTAGGAGAATAAAGATATGTCTTATCTTTAATGTCTCATTCTATTTTTTCCTTTCATTCACAACTCTGACCACGGTTAACAGGGGGAACTTATTTTCCAGCCCCCCCTCCCCCCGCCCCGCCCGTCATATAATTCTTCTAGAGTTTATTACTCCGATATTTGTAGCTCTTAATTTGGAGTTGTTTATGCATAAATATGTACTTGTTGATGCAGTTGTTATGGACAACCAAGTGTTTCTTTTTCCAGGTTTCTTCATAGCTTTATCAATATTCAGCTTTTATTATTTCATTCTGTTCTCCACATTCTTGTCACTTAAATGGTCACCAATTCTGCCATGTAATCTTTGTCAGGATTTTGTTAAATGAGAGTAGTGCAGCTTGTAAGTCTTTTAGAGCACTAACTAGTTAGAGAACTTCTGAAGGAGGGGACCTGCTAGTCAATTCCCATAGTCTGGGCACCTTTGGAAAGGCTAAAACTTCGCTCTTGATTGCTTTAGGAGAGAAGTGGCTAAAATTCCATACTACTATTCTTCTATGAAATAAAAACTGCTGTGCTTCATTCTCTGTGTATATTTTAGGGCTACATGTCATACAACTCAGATGCAATGACCCCTTTTCAGATTCATTACAGTTTTCAACATAATAGTTCTTACTGTTTCAAAGTCTGAACTCAATAATACTATGTAGATAGGGAACAACTCACCGTAAAGACAAACATTGAGCCACTGACAGACACAAATAAAAGACACACAAACACACACACAATTCTAAATTTTTGGTCACGGCCTTCCACAGAAAGAGAACACTCATCCACACAATCACTCAAGCACACTCATCCACAAATGTCAGCCATCTCTGGCTGCCCAACACAGTAAATTAAAGACTGCAGTAGCATTTGTTGATCTTACTGCCGCATTTGACACTGTATGGTGGCATGGCCTGCTGCTTAAATTTGCAGAGGCTATTCCCTGCCAAAAGCTGGTTAATTTAATGGATAGCATGCTCAGCAACAGACAATTTCAAGTATTCCTTGGAAACAAAGGGAGCTGATGGCGAAGGCTGAATGATGGACTACTGCAGGGCTCTGTGCTATCACCAACCCTTTTTAATCTTTATACCAGTGATATGCCCAACACTAGCATTAAAAAGACACAATTTGCCAACGATCTAGCACTAGCTTATCAAGCAAGACACCTAGAAGAGTGTGAGGGAACCTTGACTACAGATCTACACATAATGGTCGACTACTTCGAGAGCTGGAGACTGAAGCCAAATAAAACTAAACTAGAGGTAAATGCTTATCACCTTAATAACCATGAGGCAAATCACAAATTGAATGTGGCCTTCAAAAATGTACCCCTGGAACATAACCCATATCCAAAATACTTGGGGGTCAATTTAGATCAGGCTCTTACCTTTAAGAACTATCTAGAATATGTAGCAAAAAAAGTGAACACCAGAATTGACAATGTGAGAAAACTAGTTGGTTCAAGATGGGGTGCAAATGCAAATACTCTTCGTACTGCTGCATTGGCATTAGTTTACTCCACGGCAGAATACTGTGCTCCAATATGGAAGAATAGTGCACATTTACGTAAAATCGACGTCAAAGTACATCAGTGGCACTACAAAGTCTACAGCACTTCCATGTATTGTGTAATATTCCACCTACATCAATAAGACGAGAAGCAACAGCAATAAGAGAGTTCCACAACAACTCCACTGACAAGAACTCACTTCTGTACAATCAACTGCGGAATATACCTACCAGCAGACTCAAATCCAGAAAACCACCATGGCCAATGCAAGTTGCGCCCCTTATTTACGATATTGGTCAAGAATGGAAAGATGTTTGGAAAAAGTTTCCTCCAGCTAACTCTCATCTTATAACTGACCCTACAAAACGTGTGAATGGATTCGGTCTTCCCAGAAAACTATGTACGTTCCTGAACCGATTCCACACAGGGCATGGAAGATGCAGATGCCTGTTTGTATGAATGGAGATAGAAAGATGCCCAAGCGTGTGACTGTGGTGGTCCTGTTCAAACTATGCGGCACCTGATTGAAGAGTGTGCACTACGGAAATTTCCTGGAGGACTCAGTGATCTACATTTGGTGACAACAAGAGCTGTAGAGTGGTTAAGAGACCTAGATATTCAATTATAGTATTTTCTCTGGTTTGTATGCTTGCTTGCTTGCTTTTATTAGGCATATACGTACAAAGTTTTTGTATATGTAATCCTTTATATAGGAAAATTTTCAAATAAGACTGTAACGTGGCCATGTAAGCCATAAGAATAAATAAATAAATAACATCCAGGCTTTCACAGAGGGTTGGTTTACTTGTTGTTAGGAGTTCCAATGTTAGGCGAGTAATGAAGCTCCTTAGGAATATAGCAGTAAGGAAGGGTACAGCGGGGGGGGGGGGGGGGGGGGGGGAAGAAGGCCAATGAACACTCTTTGTGCATACTGGGTGGAGTCATTCCAGATGTGGAATGGTTCCTCCGGATGCCATGAAGAGTACGGGGAGCAGCCCTCTGCATGGTGGCTCATGTTGGTACCAACGATGTGTGGCACTTTGAATAGGGAGAGATTCTCTCCGGATTTGAGTGGCTATCTGAAGTGGTAAAGACTGCCAGTCTTGTTTGTAAGATGAAGGCAGAGCTCACCATCTGCAGCATAGTAGACAGGACTGACTGCAGACCTCTGGTACAGAGCCAGTGGAGGATCTGAATCAGATGCTCAGACGGATCTGCAACTGTGTAGACTGCAGATTCCTCAAGTTGCGCAATCGGGTGGTGGGGTGCTGGCTTTTGCTGGATAGGCCAAACGTCCACCACATGCAGGAAGTGGCTACACAGGTAGCGGGGCCTGTGTAGCATTGACTGGGTGGCTGTTTTAGCTTAGAGGGCCTTGGAAACACACAAAAAAAGATTTCAGTCACAAAGGGTGCAGGTCACAGGTAGGAAAAACACAGACCTAAAATCCATAGGTCTAACAGTTGTAAACTGTCATAGCTGTGTGGGGAAAATACCAGAGCTCCAAGAGCTAATAGAAAGTACTGAATCTCAAATCATTATAAGTACCAAAAGTTGATCAAAGTCGGAGATAAGTTCAGCTGAAATTTTTACAAGGGGCAAATGGTGTTCAGAAAGAATAGATTGAATAAACTAGATGGTGGTGTATTTATTGCTATCACAAGCTTTTTATCTTGTAGAGAAACTGAAGTAGGTAGTTCCTGTGAGTTGGTGTGGATAGAGGTTATACTTGACAACTGAAATAAATTAATAATTGGTTCTTTGTATTGACTCAGATGATTCATTTGCAGAAATTTTCCAAGAATTTTTGGATCAAAGTTCAAAACTGTACCCAAACCATACAATTTTAATGGTGGTGACTTTAACTTACCCTCGATATGTTGGCAAAAATACATGTTCAAAACCGGAGGCAAGCATAAAATGTCTTCTGAAATGGTACTGAACGCATTATCTGAAAATTATTTCAAGCAATTAGTTTGTGAACCCATTAGAATAGTATTTGGTTCTGAAAACATACTTGTCCTCATTGGAACAAATAATTTGGAGCTAAGAAAGAGCATCAAAACAGACACAGGGATTAGTGAAGACAGAGTTGTCGAAGCAAGAGTGAATATAAAAATTCCCAAATACACTAAAATTAAATGAAAAGTACATTTATTCAAAAAAGCAGATAAAAATTCAATAAACACTTTCCTGAGTGAGAATCTCCAGTCTTTTTAAACTAACAATGTGAGTGTAGATCAGACATGGCTTACATTCAAAGAAATAAATTGGTGGCTGTTGAGAGATTTATACCAAGAAAAATTAAAAAAAGAAGGGCCTGACCCTGTAAGGTACACAAAATACAAAAGCGAAGAAAAAATAAGCCAAAATTAAACAGACACAAAGCCCCCAAACTGGCAATATTTTACTGGAACTCAAACTTTAGATCAATCTACAATGTGAGAAGCTTATAACAGTTTCCATAACAAAATCCTGTCTCATAGCTTGGTATAAAATCTGAAAAATTCTGGTTGTATGTAAAGTACACTAGCGGCAAAACACAACCAATACCTTCACTGCGCAATAGCAATGGTGATGCTACAGATGACAGCTGTGCTAAAGCAGAATTTCTAAACCGAGCTCTCCAAAATTCCTTAACCAAATAAAATAAAGCATATATTCCAGAATTTGAATCAAGAAAAACCACCAGCATGCAAAATTTTGAAGCATATATCTGGAATATTAAAGCAACTAAAACGACTCAACAGATGTATGTCTCCCAATACAGATTGTATAACAATTAGGTTACTTTCAGAGTATGCTGTCACGGTTGACCAAGTTGTCGTTTATCCTTATCTCCAATGCTTCTTTATAGATGGAGTCCCAGAAGCCATTTGCTTGACACAGCAACTTGGTTTTTTCAAACTGAGGCTGTGCTCTGCTATTGCAGGCGGATGCACCTCACATGTTCCGAAAGGCGCTGCGGGATACAGCGCTGCGTCTGTCCGATGTACTGTTTCCCACATTCACAGGAAATGCTGTAAACCCCTGGTGTTCTGAGCCCTAATTTGTCCTTCATGGAGCCCAGCATGTTCTTGATTTTAGCTGGGGGCCGGAAGATGGTGTTGATTTTATTTTTCTCAAGTATTCTGGCAATCTTTGCCGTGGGTGGTCCAGCATATGGGAGGAACGCCAGGCATTTGTTATCCTCTTCTTCCTGAAGTGTGTCTTTTCTCGACTTGCACGTCTTGAGAGCACGTTTTATTTGTCTATCATTGTACCCATTCTTTTGGAAGGTGTTCCTTAGGTGCTGCATCTCAGGTGCTAGAGCACAGCCTCAGCCAGGAGCACACTTTCCAGTTTGAAAAAACCAAGTTTCTGTGTCGAGAGAACAGCTTCTGGAACTCCATCTATAAAGAAGCATTGGAGATAAGGATAAACGACAACTTGGTCAACTGTACAGCGGTTTCCACCTCAGCACCGCGTGGGATGCAATATTGTCAAAAATACGCCGAGTGTGTACCGACGCACCCAGGACGGCAGCGTCGGAGGGAATGAACAGGCCGCACCAGGACGAGACGCTGGGACCTTCTGAGGCGGCGCGAGTACCCCCACTACCGGGCGCGGCTTCCCCCCTCCACGCGCTGCGTCGCCCATTCCACGCATGCCTGATTGGTTCGGCCGGCGTGGCAGGTGCAGGGATGCTGCGGGTCCAGCAGCTATATAAACCCAGACAGGACATGAACCCGACACTTCGCCTGAAGATGGCAAGTAAGCAACTTGCCGAAATGTTGCCACATAACAAGGCACTGACTCGGCTATCAACCCGAGATGATTTCCTCAATTTGTTGATCGATAGTCAACAAGGATTCAGAAAGTATCATTCTAGTGAAACACACCTAGCTCTTTGCTCATATGAAGTAGTGCGTGCTATCAAGAAGGGCTCTAAAATTGATTCCAAATTTCTAGATTTTTGAAAGGCTTTTAACACTGTACCTCACAAGTGTCTTATAATCAAATTATAATAATGGAAAGTCCAGGTTGTATGTGCCTGTCGCATCTCGTCGCCACGTCTTTGCGGTGAGTTGTAACTGTCCATTTATAATCAAATTATATGCTTATGGTATATCACCATTGTTGTGTGACTGTATTCTGATAGTGCAGGTATAAAAGATAGGTTTGCATACACAATAATCTATATGGACCTTGGTTATGTGATAGCAGTCGACTAAACAGAGGTCTGAATAAGGTAACAATGAGTTATGAAACTAGCACTGTAATAAAGGATTTACAACATTAATGGCTGAAGCATGTGTTTTTTATTTATAAGTAATTATACAGCTATGTCCCAGTCATCTTAGACCAAGATGGACACACACACACACACACACGAATGCTTATCTTTCTCTACCCTAAGTAGCTTCTTAAGAAAAAGAGGAAGGAAGGATAGGGAAAAAGGAAAGGACGCAGTTTTAAGGGAGTGGGTGAGGAGTCATTCCAATCCCGAGAGAGGAAGGGCTTACCTTTAGAGAAAAAGGTCAGGTAAACAAACACACAAAACCATACACATAAACATGCACACACACACACCAAGGCAGACATATGTAAAATGCAAAGAGGTTGGACCGAGATGCCATTCAAGGCAGAGGCTCAGTCCAGAAATCAGAGGCAAACATGTCGTTGAGTGGTGGATGGAAATGTGAAATTAACGGAGGTTGAGACTTGGTGGGCAACAGAAAGAGATAATATGTTGACGGGAAAGTTCCCATCTCCGGAGTTCTGACAGGCTGGTGTCGGTGGGAAGTTTCCACAATCAGGATTGGAAGTTAACTGCAACATTTTACATGTTGAAATAAGAGACAATCAATTTAAATAATACCAATAATGGAGGATAGGTAACAACTCACCATAAAGAGGCTTGCTGAGCTGCTGACAGACACGAAAATAGACAATCAAAATCACACAACTTAAATTTTCGGCCATGGTCTTCATCAGAAAAAGAAACACATACATTCACGCAATCACTTAGACAACTATACACACACAACTATCGTGTCCAGCCACTCCAGCAACACAAGCAAGACTGAGTGAGGTGGGGAGTGGAGGGGGAAGGATGCTGGGTAAAGGTGGGGATGGTAAGTTCTGCATTGCATGATGGAATTTCAAGGCTCTGATAGGCAGGAATTTGAATTGCAGCCATGAATACAGTGAATGGAAGGCGTGGGAAAGGATAAAAGGATGGTGTAGAGGAGTGTGGAGAGGGAGTGGGGGGATTTGAAATAAGAATAATAAGGAAAATTAAAATAGGGGGAAAAAAGTCAGGGAAAAAAGGAAAAATACAGTTGGGAAAAAAGCAAAAAATAAAAAAATAAGTAAAAATAAAAGTAATAAATTAAGGGGCTATTATAAGTGGTGATATACAGTTGTAAGGAAGACATGAATACAGGATAACGAGTGGGGAAGGAAGAGGGGAGGGGGGGGGGGAGAAGATATTAGGCATAGGGTGCAGGAATGGAAAGTTATCTTAGGTTGACGCCAGGATGGTTGCGGGACTGTAGAATGTGTTGAAAGGACAACTCCCATCTGCACAGTTCAGAAGAGCTGATGGTGGAGGGGGCATTCAAATGATTTGGGTAGTGAAGCAACCATTGAAATCCAGACTGCTGTGCTCAGCTGCATGCTGTGCCACAGGATGATCTATCTTGTTTTTCACCACAGTTTGGCAGTGGCCATTCATTCTGATGGACAGCTGGTTTGTCATCATACCGATATAAAACGCTGTGCAACGATTGCAGCAGAGGTGGTATATCACATGGCTGCTTTCACAGGTGGCCCGACCTCTGATGGGGTAGGATAGATATTCTATTTCACTGATGTCTCTTCCATGTGCTCTGCAGCTTACTCTAAGGCACTGTCATTTGCAGAATGTCTGCTCAGCCATCAAAAACCTGTGCAGACAGAGTTCCCTAGATAATGTCTGACATCAGTAATCTAAAGAACTCCTCAAAGTAAACTATATGAATATCTTGTGCCGGAGTTAGGACATGTAGTGTAAATTGTTACACTAGGACACACGCCACAAGATGATTGTCAACAGGGACACAAGAGACCTGGTTGAAAACACTGGTAAGTTAAGACAAGTGGGTCTGGTATCTGTGGTAGCCTTTAAATCTGGCTTACATATTTTGCATTGCACTTGGTATTCTGCCACGTCATATCTAACAACTTTGCCAGATGTATGCATAACTGTTTTGACTGATTCATAAAGAGCTGTTAATAGTAAGAACTGTAACCAAGGTAATAATCAATATCAATTCTTAAAACTTTGCATCAAGTTAATGTGTGCAAAACTAGTACTCTGCACTATATATCTACACCATTCTCACAGTGATTATTTTCACAATGTAACAAACTCTCAACAGCAGCTGAAATTACATAACTACCCAAGAAAAATGAGAAAATAAGCAAAATATATAAATATGTATAAAAGATAGAGATGGTTTAACTTACCAGGCGAAAAAGCACAGGCTCATAGACAGACACATAAGATGAAAACACACATAAACACAAAAATTCAAGCTTTCACAACCATTAGTTGATTCATCAGGAAAAGAGGAGCAGAAGTCCTTCCACTCCCAGGATTGGAATGAGTCCTCATCCATTCCCTTAAAATCTGCATCCTTCCCTTTTCCCCTCCTTCCTTCCTCTTGAAGAAGCAACTAACAGTTGTGAAAGCTTGAATTTTTGTGTTTGTGTGTGTTTTCATCTGTGTGTCTATCAACGAGCCTGTGCTTTTTCGCCTGGTAAGTAAAACCATCTCTATTTTTATACATATTTTCCCCTCTATAATATTCATATCATCAAATAAAAATATATAAATAAATATACATTAATAAAATATAAATTATGAAAAATACAATATTTATACACCTAAGGAATATGATTTTTACAGTCAACTTCAACTTACCAACATATGCTTGTTGGCCACATGGAGAGATAGATGCAGGAGCCTCAATTCGACCTCCTAGTTGCAGAATGGAATGAACTTTCCCATCATCATGAATAGTAGCAAGTTGACCAGAATGAGATCCAACGATCACTAGCCTATTCCTGGTAAATAGTTCATATTAAATTACACATACTCATGTAACATTAACACAATTAATATGTGAAATTTAATTATTGCCCTACATTACCCACATGTATTTAACTTTGCACTGACACACAGAAAATATAAAATTCTGGAAAATACATGTATAATTATATTAAAATGAATAATCTGACATTCTCCACAGATATACAAAAAAAATTATTCAAAAGAGATAAGAGTTGTTGAGCCAGCACCTATCTCAGCTCAGTACTGCTGACAGTAACACCAAACTGGTGAAAAAATATGGAAGTGAGGCTTTGGACTATAAATTTCCTTCATCAGGTAGGACAGGGAAAAGAAGATAAAGGGGGATAGAATAGAAAAACCAATGTAACAAACATCTTCTGGAAAGCAAGGAACATGGCATTTATCTGGGAGCTTATATCAACTGCTTTGTGGGTGAATTGAATGAGCTGGTATGTGCGACTGCAGACGTTTTCATTGTATTCCAATGATGAAATCTTCTCAGGTGATGAGCCGAGTGGTGGCAACATCTCGTCATAACATTTCTATGAGTTTTCCTCATCATTACCTGAAGATAATACATACAAATAGCAATGAAAACAAGATGGCTGCCACTACTCAGCTGATCAAGAAAATTTCATAATTTGAGCGAGCTGTATTTTGGAACTATTGCTGATTACTAAAGAAGGGATTTTTGTACTTGAGAAATGTCATAATATATGAGCATAAAACATGTACCAAAATTCTGCAACTGTCTTCAGTTTAGTTTTCACAGTGATGCACTGGAAAGGAAGAATGGCATATCCTTATTCTTAACTTAAATGAAAAATCTTCCAATTACTTTAATGGGAGATTCTAAAACTGCATTTGATGCTGACACAAGCATATTTATTTAAGTTCTAAATGGAAACTTACAGCTCATATGATAGGTGAACCAACAAGCAGTTTACATCTTAAGCTTATAAAGATTCATATTATGTAATTTCAAGCACTTAACAATTGCCTATTAGAGCTACAAGCAGACATGAATGACACTGAGTGCAAATTTCCTAAACATTTTGTGTAAACTGACGCCGTTGCGTGAACCATCTGCCCTTCTTTTGACGAGATGTGTTCTTTGCTTTCTGGGTATTACTGCCAGTGGATGAATACAGTGATCTCTAGTAAACAACCCAATCAGACGTACTGGGACTGGGCGGCCGAACTGCAGCGGCTTAGCCATCAGACATTCACAAGGAATCCCATGCAGATCGCATGGCTTGGGATGTTATCCTACACTTGGCTCCTGACAGGGAAATCTACAACCGTGCCCTCCAGCACGATGACACCACCTTGGCCAATGTCTTGAAAACTGCTCAGGCTTTCACAGTTACGCGAGCGGTGTCCCGCACTATCAATACATGGGGCGATGTTTCCACCATTCAACCGCCCAATTCTACTCGGCTCCTTTCCACTGATGTGATGGGGGAGGTGGTGGTGGTGGTGGTGGTGGTGGTGGTGGTTACCTCAAACCGTCCACTCCAGTCACAGACCCAACGACAGAACAGCTCAGTTCAACAGTACAGTCGACAGCCATCTCACTCCATTAAATGGATGGCGCCATTCCCATCTTGGGCCGAATGTTTTTCTAGACATGAACGTAATGATTGCCAACGTCATTGGCTCACATGTCGGCACTGTAGCAAAAAGGGGCACATTTCTTCAGTATGCTGCTTGGCACCGGAGCCACTCGCATGTGATATGGCTATGAAAATTAATAATGTTGCAGCACTCACACACACTCCTGCCAAGTTTTTCATTGAAATATCTGTTCTGATCCGCATGGTGCAGATACAGGTAGTCACATTACTGAACTCTCAGACATACATGTATCTTGGATCCCCCCCCCCCCCCCCCATGCAACCGGCATCGCGGAAGCTTTTGAGTTACAACCAACAGTCTATTCCTGTGTTAGGTCAATTCACGACCCCAGCGACCTATCACTCGGTGGTCTGTACAATCACGTTTTTTGTAGTGGATCAAGCCTCGACAGCCAACCTGTTTGGTATGGATGCTTTTTGGGCCTTCGGGTTCTCTATATTTGATGAAGTTCATTTAGTATTGAGCCAAGTGCCACATCCATCTTTAGAGTCTCTTTGTTATGAATGTGCTTCTCTTTTCTCACCAAGACTGGGTTGTGTTTCCTCCTTCCAAGCTCACATTACCATGAAACCAACAGCCCATCGTCATTTCTTCTGGGTACATGAGATACCCGTTGCCCTTAAAGCAGAGGTAAAAAAGGAATTGGACCACCTTGATTGATTGATTCATTTTTCTCAGGGAAGCCAAAACAGTCTTGGTCCAACCCGCCACTGCCCGCACCGAAACTAAGTTTATTGTGCGGTATCGCTCCCTGTATATCTAGTAAAGCCAACCAATGCCCTTAAACGGTGCAAGGAGTCCCTTTACCAGTTCTTTATTAGACACAATTTCTCAATTTCTTTGGGTCTGGTTGTCCCAAATGTTCTGTGCCTTATACTCTCCAATGCAATGCATTCGAAGATTAGATGTGATGCAGTTTCATCACCGTCATCACAGATCCTACATTTAGGGTCCTCTTCTGTTATTCCCATTGTATGTAGGTGTTTTTTGAAATTCCCATGGCCTGTCAGCAATCCAACCATGAGTCTAATCTCGCTCCTGTTCAGGCCCAGGATTGCAGAGCTTCTTTTAAAACATGGCTTTGGCATCATTACCTTGCCATGTTTTTGTTGATAGATTGGACCACCTTACAAATGCTGGCGTTATTTGCCCAGTTGTTGTTGTTTATAGGGGACTAAACTGCAAGGTCATCAGTCCCCCTGTTCCTGCCCAGTTGCATCTAGTGAATTGGTCCACCATTGGCAGTCATTGTCAAACCCTCTGGCAAACTCCACAATTGCGGTGACTAAGGCCACAATTAATGCTCAATCCATCATAGATACATACCCCCTGCCTCGACAGGATGAATTGTTCTTGAAATTGTTTGGTGAACAATATATCTCGAAAATAGACCTGGTGGAACATACTTAGAACTGCCGTTAGACGAGGAGTCGCAAGCAAACTGGTAGTCAACACCCTGTTTGGATCTATCAATACTTACTTCTTCCCTTTGGGGTTGCAAGTGCACTAGCTATTTCCCAACACTTTTTAGAGGAACCTACACACCCGATTCTGGGCTGTATCAACTATTTGGATGACATTGTGGTCACTGGGCGCACTAATGAGGACATGTGAACAATTTGCGAACCTTATTCTCTGTGTTACAAGACAAGGAAATCGAATGCAATCTCCAAAAGTGCCAATTTTTTCAGCCAGCTATTGAGTATCTCAGATTGCAGTTATTGGGACGAGGTGTCTCCCCCATTACGGACTAGCTGCATGCCGTGTCAGCATTGCTGGGCCCTACATCTGTTAAAGAATTGCAGGCCTTCTTGGTAAAAATTTCATATTATCACAAATTTATTCCGGGGGCCTCTACTTTTTCGCGTCCTCTCTATGATTTGTTACGGAAAGGTGCCAAATTCTAGTGGTTACCCGCATGCAAGGCTGCCTTTTTTTGTCACTTAAGAACCCCCAATTTTTAATGACGTTCCACCCTGGTCAGCACTTGGTTTTGGTGATGGATGCGTCTCTGTACAGGGCAGTGCTGTTCTTTTGAACTGATTCCCTGATGGCTCCAAGCGTCCCATCGCATTCACCTCCAAAACGCTTACACCAGCCCAGTCAAAGAACTCTCAAATAGAAAAAGAAGCTCTGGCAATTGTGTATGCTCTTAATAAATTCTATGTCTTCCTGTATAGTAAGAATTTCATTTAGTGACAGATCACAAGCCTTCAACCCCTCGGCCCCACTACCGGACAAAGCTGCACAAAGGCTTCAGTGTTGGGCATTGTTTTTTTCTCGTTTTCACTATGACATCCATTTCCACCCTACAGCAAAGCACGCAAACACTGAAGCATTGTCCTGTCTGCTGATTGGACTGGATGCTGCTTTTGATCATGGTGAAATTCTGTGCTTCCACGGTTGAGGGATTCCCCCTCACTTCCGACCGCCTTGCTGCAGCAGTGGCATCAGATCCATTGTTGCATCAAGTAGTGCATTATGTTCAATATGGGTGGCCAGAATCACCTCCTCAACGGGCTTCAGACCCCCCACCGCAACTATTAGTCCTTCTAATATCAGCTGGCCATGTGCGGTGCAGTGCTTTTGCTGCAGCTGGCAAATTCTCCACAGCAAGTAGTGATTTCTAGTGCTCTCCGGCGTGAGACTCTTAACCTCTTGCACACGGATCACTGGGGCGTCATCCATACTAAAGCATTGGTACGTCATCATGTTTTCTGGCCGGTTATGGACACTGACACTGTACGATTAGTAAATGCATGTGAGACATTTGCCACACAGCAGGTGGCCCCCCATGCTTCGCATACACCATGGCCTTAACCAGCCTCAGCCTGGGAATGCATACATGTAGACCACGTGGGACCCTTTGTGAACTTTTACTAGCTCCTTGTTGTACAGACAACAGACCACAATTTACTTCTCATGAATTCAAAGAGTTTTGTGCCCAATGGGGTATCCGCCATGTCCTGGCCCCACCTTTCTGCCCACAGTTTAATGGGGAGGTTGAGAGAATGGTGAGGACTTTTAAAAATCAGATGCGCAAATATATCCAGTCTTCCTCAACCGATGTTGCATTAGACAGGTTCTTGGCTTCATATCGCTTCATCCCACTAGGCGATAAGAGCCCATTGGAATTGCTACATGGTTGACTAACTCACACCACACTTCACTTGCTATTTCCTCCACCACAGGTGCAACGAGAGCACCCCAGTCATAGGTTCCGTCCAGGGTTATGGTTTGGGCCAGAATGGTAGGCGCCCCAAATGGACACCAGCAACTGTCACTCGCTGGGAAGGCCACCGTCTCTGTGTCCTTCATACACCGGATGGGAAAATTACCCATCATCTTGGGCAACTCCGCCCTTGAGTTCCTGATTAATTTTGACCACTTTGTCATAGGAGACAAGAAATAGCGATCTATTTGATATGAACAATATATATAAAACAGTCTTGATCGCAGAGATTGATAGTTTTAATTAACTAGTTTCAACCTGATGTACGTCATCTTCAGAATAATACACAGTCCAAGTGGCCAGTGCTGTGCTCGGCTGGGCTGGGCTGTCCTGGGCTGTTGTGCTGCCAGTCACTAGTGACTTACTGGCAGCACAACAGCACAGGACAGCCCAGCCCAGCCGAGCACAGCACTGGCCACTTGGACTGTGTATTATTCTGAAGATGACCTACATCAGGTTGAAACTAGTTAATTAAAACTATCAATCTCTGCGATCAAGACTGTTTTCTATATATTGTTCTTGAGTTCCTGCTTGGTCACCGAACTCCGGACAGCAATGTGACATGCCTACCTCTCATACAGATTTCAACTCGACATTAGTAGTTGAGCAGACTGATCTGTCAGATGTCAGTGCAGTTACATTCACTGCCTCAAATGGCAGTAACGTTTGCTAAGTTATGACTACAGGGTGTGAATGAAATGACGTGCAATCGGCTTCTAAAAAAGACAAACGAAACACTGAAAATGTGAGATGGTTGTGTGTGTGCCCTGCAGTTGCTGCATATGAGAGACTATTGTTAAAGCAAGTAAGAAAGCAAGACCCCGTAGTGTCACAATTGCAGAAACTGAATGCAAAGATGTACACAAGTAACTAACAGAATACCAAGTTTGAACAAGGAACAAATGCAACAAGTATATATTTTATAAATTTGTTTGGGAAGCCAATTTTGTCAATCATTTACCTTTTGTATGAAGCTATATATGGAGAAGAGTCAATACACTTGTTGAGGTATAACTTCCACATTAATGAGAGGCTGGTGCCGGAATGCACTTTACAGTGACACATACATGGTTCTATTGCAGAATATTTTTCTGTCCTACCTTGACAATGAGAATGGAGCACACAGTCTTTTTCTAGGTCCAATGAGCAATTATCTGAGCACCACAGTATACTAAGTTCCTCGCCTTTTTTACATAAAGATGACAATTTTTCAGTTAAGTGCCTGTTGTGACTTTCAATAAATTCCCTTTCTTCGTGAGTCTTAAATAACTGCTCACTCTCCAGGTCTCTACTCTTAGAATGCTGAGCAATAGCTCTACGTTTCACACTTTCAACAGTTCTGTTACCAGGGACTACTGTTTCACTATTAGTACACTGTCCTTCACTCACAATATCTTTCCTTTTTAATGTCTGGGACATTTTTTCCGCTGATGATGAATATGCACAATCAAAAGTTTTTTCAAGATTTTCTTGCATTATTTCTGTTTCTTCATTTTTCTGCAACATTTCCTCACCATCTGAATACTGTTCTATACAATAATACATTTTTGTGTCAGTTTTTGAATATTCACAGGCTGGAGAGTAGTGATCATGATGGTCTTCTATGAGATTTTGCACATTTTTATCATAAATTTTCCTACTGTCAAGAGTAGTAATCAGTCTTTTGTTATGAGAATTATTTTCAACAGTTTGGTATACTATAGTACTATCCACAGCATTGGTGCTTTGTTCCTGATGCTGAAATAATAAAATTATTATGTTAATGCCAATATCTTTCAGATAATATTTAATACACTTTTGTTATCATATGAAGTATTTTGAAATTATATGGAGTGTGACTAATAAAATCTGAGTGGCTTAACTTTGAGCTGTATTTTACAGTACTAGTAATTACAAATATAAATACATTTATTCTACTTACTGGCAGGACAGTGGGTGTAATGAAAGATCCACTGGAGAGTATCTGAGAATTATTGTCTATTTCTCTTGAAGCAGCAGCACTCACAGAAGAGCTATGTTGCTGCAATTTACTCACACCAAGTTTGCCCTCAAACTTGACATCAGAGATATAGTCTGCTGTAAAAGATTCATCATTAACAGCCAGTCTATCTATGAAACCCAAGTAATGCGCACAGAGGTAATTGACTTACAGTTCAGTACAATTACACTACTGGCCATTAAAATTGCTACACCGAGAAGAAATGCAGATGATAAATGGATATTCATTCAACGAATATACTACAACTGACTTGTGATTACGTTTTTACGCAATTTGGGTGCATAGATCCTGAGAAATCAGTACCCAGAACAACCACCTCTGGCCGTAATAATGGCCTTGATATGCCTGGACATTGAGTCAAACAGAGCTTGGATGGCGTGTACAGGTACAGATGCCCACGCAGCTTCATCACGATACCACAGTTCATCAAGAGCAGTGACTGGCGTATTGTGATGAGCCAGTTGCTCGGCCACCATTGACCAGATGTTTTCAATTGGTGACAGATCTGGAGAATGTGCTGGCCACGGCAGCTGTTGAACATTTTCCATATCCAAAAAGGCCTGTACAGGACCTGCAACATGCAGTTGTCCATTATCCTGCTGAAATGTAGGGTTTTGCAGGGATCGAATGAAGGGTAGAGCCACGGGTCATATCTGAAATGTAACGGCCACTGATCAAAGTGCCGTCGAAGCGAACAAGAGGTGACCAAGACAAGTAACCAATGGCACCATCATACTGAGTGACAAACCAGTATGGTGATGACAAATACATGCTTCACATGTGCGTTCACCGCGATGTCGCCAAACATGGATGCGACTATCGTGATGCTGTAAGCAGAACCTGGATTCATCTGAAAAAAGAAAGACATTTTGCCATTCTTGCACCCAGGTTCGTCGTTGCGTACACCATCGCAGGCGCTCCTGTCTGTGATGCAGTGTCAAGGGTAACCGCAGGCATTGTCTCCGAGCTGATAGTCCATGCTGCTGCAAACGTCATATAAATGTTCGTGCAGATGGTTGTTGTCTTACAAATGTCCCCATCTGTTGACTCAGGGATCGAGACGTGGCTGCACAATCCGTTACAGCCATGGGGATAAGATGCCTGTCATCTCGAGTGCTAGTGATACAAGGCCATTGGGATCCAGCATGGCATTCTGTATTGCTCTCCTGAACCCACGTATTCCACATTCTGCTAACAGTCATTGGATCGCGACCAACGGGAGCAGCAATGTCGTGATACGATGAACTGCAATCACGATAAGCTACAATCTGACCTTTATTAAAGTAGGAAACGTGATGGTATGCATGTCTCCTCCTTACACGAGGAAGGAAGGAGGGAAGCTTGGAGTTTAACGTCCCGTCGACAGCGTGGTCATTAGAGATGGAGCTTACGCTCGGAGTGTTTGGGTAAGGATGTGGAAGGAAATCGGCCGTGCCCTTTCAAAGGAACCATCCCAGCATTTGCCTGGAGGGATTTAGGGAAATCACGGAAAACCTAAATCTGGATGGCCGGATGTGGATTTGAACCACCATCCTTACACGAGGTATCACAACATGTTTCACCAGGCAACGCCAGTCAACTGCTGTTTGTGTATGAGAATCTGGTTGGAAACTTTCCTCATGTCAGCACGTTGTAGGTGTCACCACTGGCACCAACCTTGTGTGGATGCTCTGAAAAGCTAATCATTTGCATATCACAGCATCTTCTTCCTGGCGGTTAAATTTCACATCTGTGGCACCTTTTTTTTTTTCTTTTTCTTTTTTTGTAGCAATTTTAATCACCAAGAGTGTAAATTTTAATAAAAGTTGTGATCTGCACTTAAAATGCCACGGATAAACTGATTTATATAATATTTAACAAATTTGTACATTGCTAAATGCATTTCCTTGCCTAATGTTTTTGAGTGTAGCTCAATGTACTGATGAGAGTGATACTGATGAAAATGCAAGGACAGAAAACCATATCCGTGCAATCTCTCCAGTTGCTCTAAACCTGCAGTGTAAGCCGATGCCAGTCTTAAATGCTTCATGGACACCCTCTAAATCAGTGACAATGACAGTTTGAGCTAAGGTTGGTGGTTTGTTCATTTAGTCCAGTTGTTAACATAAGTGCTCAGAATAATCAAGAAATACTGGTTCACATCCAGACCTGGAAAAATTATCAATTATCTTATCTTTGTGGTCCTTATATGAAATTTAAGTCAACAGCAGTTTCAAATGCTGGTTCTTGTCATTTTTCCAATAATGTTCTGTGAAAAGAATGTCATCTTCCTCCAGGAATTCAGATTTAAGTTCCTGAAGTATTTCTGTAATATTTGTGCATTGACTGAACCTACCAGTAATAAAACTAGTAGCCCAACCATGCATTGCTTTTATGTCTTCCTGGTGGGGAACCAAAACAATTGAGCAGTGCTCAAGAATAGGTTGCACCAGTGTTCTGTAAGGGGTCTCCTTTACAGGTGAACCACACATTCTCAAAATTCTCCCAATAAAGTGAAGAAGACCTTTTGCCTTCCCTACAACAATCTGCATGTGCTAATTCCATTTGATATCACTGTAATGATATGCTTAAATATTTAATCAATGTGACTATCTCAAGTAACACACACTAATGCTGCAAACATTAGAGGGTTGTTTTTCCTAATCATCAGCATTAACTAGTATTTTTCTACATTTAGAGGTAACTGTCATTCATCACACCAATTAGAAATTTTGTTCAATTCATCTTTTATCATCCTACAACCACTCATTACCAACATATTAACTTACACCATAATATCACCATCAAATAACCACACTTGCTGCTCACCCTGTCTGGCAGATCATTTATGTATATAGAGAATAATACTAGTGCTATCACACTTTCCTGGTGGACTCCTAATTATGTCGTTCTCTGATAAACACTTGTCACTGAGAACAACATACCCCTTATCAGCAGTCTGCAGTGGAGCAGACTATCAAATACTGTTTGGAAATCTGTCTATTGTCCTTCTTCCAAACTTTGCAAGTTTCATATGAGAAAAGGAGAAGCTGACTTTTGCACAAGTGCTTTCTAAACAGTGCTGACTTGTAACAGAAAGCTTTATTATCTCAAGGAAATTTGTTAGTCTGTCTTGTTCTTGTCAGACTCGAAATGGGGGGGGGGGGGGGGGGAGATCTAAACTTTTGCACGACTGTGAGTTCTAATGAACTTGAGATCACTACAAGTTTGCAAATGTTCCCAATTATGTAAAATCTTACGGTGTGTCACCCCTGTTCAAGTTTCTAGATTGAATATTGAACATGTTTTCCATCAACATCATATACCTCTTAATCACTGACAAAATGTTGTCTACTTGGTGGTTTCTTCAATTTTTGTAATAGAAATACTGCTGGCTGCCTGATCTGGAATATAAAGGTGGATTGTAGGTAAATTTTCATACCCAGACGTAAATAAAGAATTTAAGTTCTATGAGCAGTATGAGCAGATATACTGTCATGCAGATATAATGCAGCTTTCATAACCATCATTTAGTTCTTTTATTCGAGCTCAAACAGCAGACTGGTCTAAGGATTTTAGTAATAATCCTTCATAATAGTCTGCTGCTGAGTATGTTATTAAGAACAACTCCCTGAAAGTCGTCAAAGACAGGACATCATGTTTGCCTTCTCATGAACATTTTAAGAGTACTGGGTCTTTTAGACTCATAATCTTTGGTTAATTTGATATAGTTTTTCAGTCTAACACTATGGAGCTTGTGGTATGTTACACAACATTTTTTTTTTTTTTTTTTTTTTTTTTTTTGGCAGTGGGAGCATTGTAGAATTCCAATGGCATTATTTTGAGTATATAGCAAGTGGGCATGCAAGTAGGTTAATGCTGAGAAATGTGTGTGTGTGTGTGTGTGTGTGTGTGGTGTGTGTGGTGGGTGGGTGGGTGGGTGGGTGGGTGTGCACGCCCGCCCACGTTTTCTATGTGCCTGCAAGCCACACCCAATGAAGCAGTCACAGGTACTATAGTTCAATTAAAATTACTTAATAGTTTATGTCTGTCACTTGGCACTACAGTGTTGCCACATTTGCTGTTGGCTACAGCTTAGTAATAAGTAATACAGCGCAATGATGGAAGCAGCCAACATGAAAATATGATGGGAATGTGCGAAGATCTATTAACAGCTGTTTTAATACCTTGCATTTAACCATATTTTCTAATCCAAGCATAACCTTATGATCTGCAATGTATCTCAGAAAACAGTAGTTAATTATCACATGGTTCATGGTAATTAAATCAAACCTTTCAATGAAGGCAAAATAGAAAAAATTCAGTATCATTGTTAAAAGCAAACTAATTTCTCACTATTGTTGGTTATTTCAAACTATCTCCACACTGGCTGCACATGCTGTGCTGCTGTGTTATCAACCAATGAGTGGTTTTGGTTAGGACAAGGTTACAAGATATTGATGACAAACACAAATTCAAAAGGAAAAATAATATGAAGAAAATTAAGTCAGTTCTATTAAAGTAATTACACAGAAAAGTATTAGTTTAAATTAAATTTAGGGAAAAAATAATAATCAAAATATTGATAAGATTAACAAATTTAAAAAACATCCAGTGAGATTCAAACCCATGATCTTATACACCTTTGGTTTGCATCTTAATCATCACACTAAAAGACTACATGGCACATACCAGTCCTATTTATTATTCTTGCCAAAGTAACAATGCTGAATTCTAATGCCTTATGAAGCTTATCTAATATTTGGCATGGTACGAAATGAGAATAAAAGATCAGACACAGGATTCAGAATCTAAACACATCAAGAAAAAAAAGACAGATGAGGAATAAATTGGAAGTGAAGTGAGCAACTGTAGTGACAGTTTTGTTACAGCAAACAATTTGGGTATGATGTTGAGCACTCTAACTGGAGGAAACCTACTCAAACAGGTGAATTAGCTATCAAGCAATTGTAATCAGAGTATAGCACCTTGTTTTCAGAGTTCTTTCAAGAACAATATTGAATTCTTTGTGTCTATGGAAACAGTCACTGCTGACTGTTTCTTGTGTCTTGCTATAATTTTTATTTTAATTTGATGAATATGTGCAAATTAAAACCTTATTAAATTATTTTATATAGGCAGTTATATATTTTGGAAAACAAAAGAAAAACAATAAAATGGCATTCCCATAGATGTCACTAACAGTATCAGTACACAATTCAAGTAAATTTAAGAATCACACGTATAAAATTATAACTCACCATAATGAGGCTTGCTGAGCTGCTGACAGACACAAAAATAGATAATCATATTCATACAACTTAAATTTTTTGGCTATAGTGGTGATCAGAAAAAGAAACACATACATTCATGCAATCACAGGGTGGCCACCAAATCTTCATATTCAAATTCAAAGTTTTTTCCCGGTTTTCCAGGTTAAAAATAGTTATTTTCCAGGTTTTCACGAAACTTAATTTTGCTCAAAGGGTTTAGCAAACAACTATACCGTAAAGAAACTAGTTATTCGATTAATGATGAAAATTCTCCTCAGAGATAATAAATATTGTTGAAATGAGATAGAATGGCTGGCCAGTACTTACCATTGTGCTGTACCGCCGATAGTAACACAAAATGAAAAAACAGAAAAAAAGGGACAAAGGGACAAGCTTTCGGAACAGAGTTCCTTCGTCAGGTGGGAGAGAAGGGAAGAATAAAGGATGGGAATAGAAGGGAAAGGTGGTTCACGACCTAGGTCATGAAGGTGGTGTTTCGGAAGTGTGGGCGTCAGAGATACTGCATGTATGTACTGAGCCAAGCCAGAGAGGATAAATATAACTAAAAAGGAAAGATCAAGTAGTAAAGAGAAGAGAAGAGAGTGAAATTAATGATGCTGAGGGGTGTAGGAGGGGCGGGGGGGGGGGGGGTGTCTAAAACGTTTTTCATAAACAGGGAAATATGGATGGATACACACACACACACACACACACACACACACACACACGGAGAGAGATAGAGAGAATGACAGAGAGAGCGAGAGGGCGGTAGAGAGAGAGAGAGGGGGGGGGGGGGTAAGGAACGGATAATGAATAGGTGAGCTGAGGATGGAGGAAGGGGAGGGGTTAGCGTAGATTTAGGCCAGGGGGGGTGGCGGGAGGAGAGGATATGTTGGAGGGCAAGTTCCCACCTCCGTAGCTCTGAGGGACTGGTGTTGGTTGGTACTATCCAAATGGCACGTGTGGTGTAACACGTGCCCAGGTCCCTGGAGTTATGCTGGAGGGCATGTTCTGCCACAGGATATTGGGTGTCCCCCAGGCGAACAGTTCGTCTATGCCCATTCATCCGCTCAGCCAATTTGTTGGTAGTCATACCAACATAAAAGGCTGAACAGTGGAATTTGTTGGTAGTCATACTCTGGGTAGCCTTCCGCCGTCCTCCCAACCTCCGCAACATCCTTGTCCAACCTTACAACATCCCAAAACCACCCTCCCTACCTAATGGTTCCTACCCCTGCAACCGATCCCGCTGCAAAACCTGTCCAATGCATCCTCCCAGTACCACATACTCCAGCCCCACCACAGGAAAAACCTACCCAATTCAAGGCAGGGCCACATGTGAGACAACACATGTCATATACCAGCTGACATGTGTCCACTGTTCAGCCTTTTATGTTGGTATGACTACCAACAAATTGGCTGAGCGGATGAATGGGCATAGACGAACTGTTCGCCTGGGGGACACCCAATATCCTGTGGCAGAACATGCCCTCCAGCATAACTCCAGGGACCTGGGCACGTGTTACACCACACGTGCCATTTGGATAGTACCAACCAACACCAGTCCCTCAGAGCTACGGAGGTGGGAACTTGCCCTCCAACATATCCTCTCCTCCCGCCACCCCCCTGGCCTAAATCTACGCTAACCCCTCCCCTTCCTCCATCCTCAGCTCACCTATTCATTATCCGTTCCTTACCCCCCCCCCTCTCTCTCTCTCTACCGCCCTCTCGCTCTCTCTGTCATTCTCTCTATCTCTCTCCGTGTGTGTGTGTGTGTGTGTGTGTGTGTGTGTGTGTGTGTATCCATCCATATTTCCCTGTTTATGAAAAACGTTTTAGACACACCCCCCCCCCCCGCCCCTCCTACACCCCTCAGCATCATTAATTTCACTCTCTTCTCTTCTCTTTACTACTTGATCTTTCCTTTTTAGTTATATTTATCCTCTCTGGCTTGGCTCAGTACATACATGCAGTATCTCTGACGCCCACACTTCCGAAACACCACCTTCATGACCTAGGTCGTGAACCACCTTTCCCTTCTATTCCCATCCTTTATTCTTCCCTTCTCTCCCACCTGACGAAGGAACTCTGTTCCGAAAGCTTGTCCCTTTGTCCCTTTTTTTCTGTTTTTTCATTTTGTGTTACTATCGGCGGTACAGCACAATGGTAAGTACTGGCCAGCCATTCTATCTCATTTCAACAATATTTAAAGAAACTAGTTACATAGTTTTAAGGCACATTGCATCCAAGTTGAACCATGTCACATTGTAATATACACCAAGCAGTGGCGAATCCTGGATTTGGATTGGGGAGAGAGGGGGGGGGGGGGGGGGAAAGCTCATACAAATTGTGGAATTGTACCTTAAACTGATCTACAAAGATCAGCTCATATTATGAGGTTTTTCCTCATGGTTTCGGGGGATCTGCAGCCCCATAGACCCCCCTCCCCCACCCCAGATTCGACACTGACACGATGTATAGTACAGGGTGTATATTTTAAGTTGACAAACCAGAATAACTACAGAAAAAAAAAGTATATATTCAACAACGGTTTTCACCATTGTTAACGGATGGCAGAGGCGTAGGAAATGATACTCAACTTGAACTGCCTCTACCGTTTGGGAGCGGTGTGGGTGGCAGGTGTAAAATTTTAAATGGAAACTCCCATTTTTTATTGCAGATTCAGATTCTACAGACTAAATCATGTATAGTTTGGTTGATTTTTTTTTTTTTTTTTTTTTTTTTTTCTTAATTCAATTGACAACATATTGCACCGTAATGGTAAGAATGATTTGCCATACTGCTGAAGAAATGTACCAATGAATTGATGAAGCTTCAGAACCCAACTTTGAGGTTTTTTCTTACTAAAACTACAGGGATTACTTATTTACACTTAAGTACATTTCGAACTGGTCGTGTAATCTGAGCAATAGGCTATACACGCAAACGATCGTTTAACTCTTAAAGCCGCGAGATCTCATGGGTTAAAAATCCCTGTTTCTGGCTGAAATTCAAGGCTTTTTCCCAGTTTTCCCCATTTTTTTCAAATTCAAGGCTTTTTCCCGGTTTTCCCAGTTTCAAGGTTCGGTGGCCACCCTGAATCACTCAGTCAACTATAGTTGTGTTTCTTTTTTGATGAATTATATGGCTGAAAATTTAAGTTGTATGAATGTGATTTTCTATTTTCGTATCTGTCACCAGCTCAGCAAGCCTCTTTATGGTTATTGTTATTGTCATTATCTATTCTCCTTATTGAGTTTCCAATCAGATTTTCTGTAGTTAACAAACATATAAAATTATTTTTATCTTATTTTATACGCATACCATTATCCAAAATGTGTACACATTCTGTAACTGTAGCCCCTCTTCCAGTAAGAAGAGCAGGCAACAGAGAGGCAGGAGGATGGTGACCTAGATGTAATTCCAAGAGAGAGAAAAGCTGAAGAGCAAGAATGGATGATCCACCTTCCGCCAGAAAGCCCTCTGATGATGGTTCTTTATTCAGTAATTCAGACCACAGTGTTTTTAGTATCTCTTCAGAGGTTTTTTTAACGGAAATTTGTTTACTGTGGACTAATGAAACAACACACGATTGGACAGAAGGTACATCCACCTTTCCTGAAAGATTAGAAAGCAATTAATACAATATTAAAATCCAATCAAAAGATATTTAGGGTTATAAACAATCTATTTTTGTTCTACTGATTTATATTTACGAACTAGTTTTCAGCTTATTAGGCCATAATTTGTCAGGTGTCGGCAAAACACTAGTGCTTACATTGCAAACATATTAAATGCAGATAATTCATAGGGTGATTTGTTAACTCAGGAAACAAAAAAAGAGTGCTTCTTTCTTATGTTTTAAAACTTAACAGTAGAGTTAGTAAAGTAAAAAGTAATGTTACCATATCTCACCAAAATATTGTGGGATTAAAGAATAAAGTTGAGTCTAACAAAAGTAATGTAAAAAATAATGTTACTATCTTTCACAAAAATATTGGGGGATTAAAGAACAAAGTGGATGAGCTACTGGTTTGTTTAGATGACACAGAATCAGAGAATGTAATAGACATACTATGCCTATCTGAGCATCACATTGTGACGGATACGGAAAAAGTAAACATAAGCAGTTACAAACTAGCAGTACATGTGAATAGAGAGAATAAGGCGACAGGAGGAGTTTCCATCTATGTCAAAAGTTATCACTGTGTAAAAAGTTAAGAAACACAAGAGTTTTTTTTTTTAATTGTAGCTGCATATAGGTCCTCTTCAGGAAACTTTCAGTTATTTATGGAAAATTTGGATGCCTTATTATACTATCTGTCAGATAAGGGAAAACAAATTATTATTTGTGGGGATTTCAATGTTGACTCATTAAAGGAATGTAATAGAAAGAATGACCTGGAAGTCTTACTCAGTTCTTTCAATTTGTCATCTGTAATTGACTTTCCTCCTCGGGTAGTAAAGGACAGCAGCACACTGATAGATAACTTTTTTATAGATAATATAGTGAGGACAGTTACTACTCACCGCAAAGACGTGGCGACGAGCTGCGACAGGCACATACAAAAGACACACACATACAACACATTCAGCTGAATGTGTTGTATGTGTGTGTCTTTTGTATGTGCCTGTCGCAGCTCGTCGCCACGTCTTTGCGGTGAGTAGTAACTGTCCTCACTATATTATCTATAAAAAAGTTATCTATCAGTGTGCTGCTGTCCTTTACTACCCGAGGAGGAAAGTCAATTACAGATGACAAATTGAAAGAACTGAGCTAATTCAGCTGAATGTGTTGTATGTGTGTGTCTTTTGTATGTGCCTGTCGCAGCTCGTCGCCACGTCTTTGCGGTGAGTAGTAACTGTCCTCACTATATTATTTATTCCAACCTGGACTTTCCATTATTATATAACTTTTTTATAGACCAGATAAGTTTTAAAACATAATTCCTTTTCCTGTTGAGAGTGGTCTTTCTGATCATGACACACTTCCTCTTTGTAATTCAAAAAAGCCCTCCAAAGTTGTGCATTCAGTTAATCATTCAACAATTAGAAATTTCAGGGAAAAACTTCCGCAGATAGACTAAGGAAGGTGATGCTAATTTAAAATATAACTTATTTCATGATACATTTGTAAGAGTATTTGAAAATTGTTTCCCCAAGAAAATAGTTAAATATAATGATAAGAAACCATGCAAGAAACCATGGCTTACTAAAGGAATAAGAATATCTTGTAACCGACAATAGGAATTGTATCTAACAGCAAGAAAGAGTAATGACCCAGAAACAGTCAAATATTATAAAAACTACTGTGCTACATTAATAAAAGTTATTAAAAAGTCCAGAAGCATGTGCACCATGTCTGAGATTAGTACCTGCCAGGGAGACAGGACAACCAAGAGCACAGGGAGACAGCATTACCATCAAACTGAATGAAAAGTTTGCAACTAAGAAGCCAGAAGTTGAAAACATTTTTAATAATTATTTTTTAAATGTTGTGGAGAAAGTAGGATCTAAATGTTCATTAGAAGAAGCTAGGAAGTTAATTAAAGAAGCATACCTACACAATTTAGTCAGTAGAAATTCCATCAACCTCTCCTTCTGAAATTAAGAAAATAATAAACTCTTTTAAGAGCAAAAGCTCACATGAAATTGATGGTATTTCCAGCAGGGTAATAACAGCTTGTTCTCAAGAAATAAGTAGGATTCTTAGCCACATGCGTAATAGTTCTCTGAAGCAGGGTGTTTTCCTGATAGACTGAAATATGCTATTGTTAAACCACTGCACAAAAAATGGTATATGTCTGATGTCAACAACTACCACCCAATCTCACTTCTTACAGCCTTTCCAAAATTCTTGACAAAGTAATGTATTCTAGAGTAGTCTCACATAGGTAAATATAAAGTTCTAACAAAATGTCAGTTTGGTTTTCAGAAAGGCTTTTCAACAGAAAATGCTATATATACTTTCACCAATGAAATATTAATTGCTCTGAATAACTGGACATCACTCGTTGGGATTCTTTGTGATTTGATTCTTTTGATTGTGTAAATCATGGAATTATTCTAGATAAACTAAAGTATTGTGGTATGAATGGGACAGTGTACAAATGATTTAAATCATACCTACCAGGAAGAGTTCATAAAGTTGACATAAGCAGTTCACATAATATGCAAAAAACAGCTGATTCCTCAAACTGGGAAACAATCAAAAACAGGGTGCCACAAGGTTTGGTCCTCAGCCCTCTGCTGTTCTTAATATATATTCATTGCCATTCTATATCCATGAAGATGCAGAGCTGATTCTTTTTGCTGATGATACAAGTTTGTAAATGAAGTCTTTCAGAAAATCGTTAAGTGGTTCTCAGCGAATTTTGATAAAACACAGTACATACAGTTCCATACAGTAAATAAATGTAGACTTTGACCAGAAATCTGTAGCAAAGGTAGAATATTCAAAATGTTTAGGTTTATGCATTGATGAGGTGTTGAACTGGAAAAACACATTGAAGATCTGCTGAAACGTTTGAGTTTAGCTACTTTTGCTATTAGGGTAATTGCAAATTTTGGTGATATACATCTCAGTAAATTAGCTTACTATGCCTATTTTCATTCCCTGCTTTTGTATGGTATCATTTTTGGGGTAATTCATCATTGAGTAAAAACTATTCACTGCACAAAAGCGTGTAATCAGATTAATTGCTGGAGCCCATCCAAGATCATCCTGCAGACACTTATTTAAAGAGCTAGGGATCTTCACAGTAGCTTCACAGTATATATATATTATAGAGGAAAAAATTCCTAAGAGGAAAAATATATGTAAAAAAATAGATGAAGTCTACTTACCAGGCGAAGGAGCACAGGCAGTGATAGTAACAAATAAACACACACACACACACACACACACACACACACACACACACACACACACAAACGCAAGCTTTCGCAGCCTAGTTGCTTCGTCAGGCAGAAGGGAAGGAGGGGGAAAAGGAAATGATGAGGGTTTTAAGGGAGTGGGTAAGGAGTCATTCCAATCCCGGGACAGGAAAGACTTACCTTGGGGGGAAAAAGGAGGGTAAACAAATGCACACACACCCACACATTCACACAGACACAAGTAGGCTACACCTAAGCAGACATACTGTAGTTCACTTATGAAATTTGTTATTACCAATCCCACCGAATTCAAAAGCAATACCAGTGTACACAACTACAACACTAGGAGAAAGAATGATCTTCACTATTCAAGGTTAAATCTAGGTTTGGCACAGAAAGTGGTGAATTATGCTTTCACAAAAGTCTTTGTTCACCTATCAAACAGCATCAAAAGCCTGACAGAGGGCCAACTAGCATTTAAAAATAAATTAAAAGAATTTCTGAATGGCAACTCCTTCTACACTATAAATGAATTTTTACATATAAACTAGCTTATATGCCCGTGATTTGCAATGGTTGTTAATATCACGGTTTTTTGGGTTCCAGACCTAGGTCAACAAAAACAGAACAGTAACTTCACAGTATATATAATCACTTATGAAATTTGTTGTTATTAATCGAACCCAGTTGAAAAGTCATAGCAGTGTGCATAGCTATGCAATGCGCATGACATGTCACAATATGTACCCTGTAAAACAGTTCTCTATGCGGACAATACAGCATTCATCAATTCAGGACACACTCTAGACTCTGTACGAGAATAATAATAATAATACTTGAAATATCTGCTCACTGGTATAGTGCAAACTCCGTACATATTAATGAAACAAAAAATGAGAAATTAATCTTTAACTTACAGGTGTCAAACAAAGAAAATAAATCTGTAAAACTGTTAGGTATGCTGATTAACCAGAAACTTAGCTGGGATAAACATATCACATATGTTTGTACCAAACTTGCACAGGTTATTTTCCTACTTCACAAGCTTAGGAATAAGGGCAGTAAAAATTTACTGCTGCATTCATACTTTGCCTATTTCCACTCTCATCTTTCATATGGTATTCTGCTCTGGGGAAATTCTCCCAATTCAGTATCAGTTTATAGATGGAGAAAAAAAACTCTTCAATGCATAGTGGGTTTATCCCATAGGGACACATGCAGGGAACATAAAAAAAACATCATGATAGTTCCTGGCTTGTACATTTACTTCTGTCTAATACATGTAAAAGAAAACATTGCTCAATATCCCCTTAAGTCATCTGTCCACTCCCATAACACATGACATAACCATACAATTGATCTGCCATACTCTAGATTGTGCAAGATACATAATAGCTATAAATATGTAGCCTCAAACTGTTTAGTATGCTCTGTAAGACTGCACAAACAATATCTATAAATAGATTTAAGACAACATTGGGTCAGTGGCTCAAAGGTAAAGCTTTCTACTCAGTAGATGAATACAAAGACTGTAATATGGCAGATTTGACATTCTAAGACATAAAAAAGTACTTCTGCCTGTAGTAGGTCCTAAGTTTGGAAAAAAAAAAAAACATTTATCATGTAGATATAGACCTACTCTCAGTGCTTCATGTTTGAATCAATATCTTACGAAAATGGCATTGTGTTGTTAACATGTATACTTCCTGTATAATATAAATTTGTATAAGTTTTTAATTGTAAAATTAACACTAAATATATTCCAAATATGTGTTATTGTACAAAACATACATTTACATGATTTATATATACCATGTTATAAGTATATAACCATTTGTATAATATAACTGTATTTATTGACGAAGCCCATTGTATTTGAAAATACTGAATGGCTAATAAAGATTCTTATTCTTATAATACCAGGAGAAAGGATTATCTTCATTATGCAGGGTTAAATCTGACTTTGGCACAAAAAGGGGTGAATTATGCTGCCACAAAAGTCTTTGGTCACCTACCAAAAGCATCAAAAGTCTGACAATAGCAAACTAGCATTTAAAAATAAATTAAAAGAATTTAAGAATTTCTTCATGACAACTCTTACTCATTGGATGAATTTTTAGATATAAATTAATAAAAAAAAAAAAAAAAAAAAAAATGTGTCGTGTAATATTGTGTGTAACATAATATCTTGTACAGACAATTTTTATTAACCTGTCATGATCACATCATTATGAAGTGTCATATTCATGATCTGTGGAACAAGTATTAATCTAATCTAATCCTCCATTCACTCTGAACTTATTTTATGTGTAATCTCCAATAATGTTAAAATAGCAATTTATTTACATGTACAACAAATTTAGATTTTGGCGAGTTTTGGTGAAATACAAAGCAGCTATAAATAAAGTATGAATGATATGTGACATTGTTGTTAATTGTATCTAATAATGGAAAGTCCATGTTGGAATTAACAATATATTAATAAGACAGTTTATGACTCATCACAAAGACATGATGACGAGCAGCGACAGGCACATAAAAAGCATACACATACAACACTTTCAGCTATCAACCATGGCCTTCTTCAGAAATGGGAACATTCACACAATCATACAGGCATGCAACGCAGCCACACAACCTCATCTCCAGCTGCCACACTTCAAATCATGCTCTGCCTATGTGAATGCATGAATGTTCCTATTTCTGAAGAAGGCCATGGTCGATAGATGGAAGTGTTGTATGTGTGTGCTTTTTTATGTGCCTGTCGCGAATCGTTGTTATGCCTTTGCGTTGAGTCGTAAACTGTATTATTACTATATTGTTGTTAACTGCACATTTCTAATCACTGACAGTCCTCAAAAAGTGGTCTATGTGGGTGATATTTTTTTTTTTTTTTTTTTTTTTTTTTTTTTTTTTTTTTTTATTTTATTCTTGAAGCAAAGCATCTCTCTCTCTCTCTCTCTCTCTCTCTCTCTCTCTCTTTTTGTTCTTGCCTTTAGATATTGAAAAAAAAAAAAAGAAGAAAAAATACTGATTATTACATTAGAGAAGGTTCTACAAGTGAGATACATAAAGCTGGTAGAGTAACTTATGTTTTTTTCTATAAATAGTAAGAAATGTCATCATAAATTACCGTGGCTTGTCACAGGAAAGTTCTTAATTTCAACAACAGCATCAGGGACATGATCCACAGGTAAGACATCCATAAGTTGCTTTCGCAACTGAGAGCAGTCATCACATTTAGAAACAGCCAAGATGAGACTGGAATCCACTAGTACTGCACAACATATTGCACCAGAAGTCAGTTTTGCAGCTGTAGTTTCTACTAGTAACAAGTCTACCCGGTGCCCCCATCGTTTTGTTATTCTATCATTCCGGCCCATGTACCGGAGGCTATCTGGACATACCTGATAAACATTAAAAAAAATTGTCAAGACTTTGTAGCTTACTTTCTTTTGTAAAAAGTAATTTCTGAAATAAAAAGAAAGTAAATAACAGACCATTAGTAAATGACAATACTTTTCACCAAGAATTATCACATCATCACTGAGCTGATAGCAAATAACGACAAAAATAAATGAACTATTAAGATATTCTAATCTTTGTAGGTATATTTACTGAGGTATAGTTACTGAGCTGAGCTAATAGTGAGCAGCCACTTTGTTTCATATCTCTTTGGAATATTTTCTTCACATTATTCGAATATCATCTTCATGGTACACATCATTCTTATTGTTTTAAGCTTTTTTTTTTTGTTTAAATTGTTTTATCTGTTTACTATCATTTACATCTGTCAACTGAGCTCCTTATTTACTCATCATCACTGTGCAATCCTATATCCTAATATGATTAACATTAATTACCCTCCCATGCACAGCCTATTGTTGTGCCATTTAAATCCTCTCCATTGATTGATTGATTGATATAACAGACATCTCCCTCCTTGATTGATTGTTATTAATCAACCAACAGACATTGTTGCATTATTAACAAATATTTAAGATTATTTCAACTACCGACTATTTCCGCAGATAAGATGACCTTCAGATAAGACTAGGTACAAATTTCCATCAAAATTTTAAAGTTTCAGCATATATCTGGCCCATAAGGCAACCCCAAATTATCGTATTTACCCAAAAGCATGCCACACTTTTTTTTCAATTTTCCGGATCTAAAAATATGCCTGTGACTTAGATTCAGAGGTAAGTTCCGAAAAATGCCATTAGAAACCGCCATAAGTAGTTTTCATGACCAGTACACCAGGATTTCACCCTTTGTTGCAGTAAATGTGGCCTGCTTTTCAACTTTCATGTGTGTAGTGCTACGTTGTATACGATCTTAAAGAAGCATGTTATTTTTACGCCACAAAGTTATTATTATTTTTATTTTTTTTTTATTTTTTTTTTTAATTAAGTTATTTCTTTCGCTGAGATATGTAATTGCGTTGATGCACATATTATGTGGGTGGAAACACACGAAATTGCCCGAGAAAAGAAGATAAAGGATTTAGAAGGAAGCCGCAATTGTTGCGTATAGCTACGAAATATTTCAACCCTTTCCCTGCTCTGTACGTAAAAATACTATAATCGTTTTACTGCAACTCTGGATTGAGAAATTATTTTTGACAAGCAACATTGTAAAATCAAGGTACATTGTAAATAATTAATTCTATTCCCGTTTTATGGCATATAAGGTTATCGTATGTACCCTTTTCCACTCAATTAAATTAAATTAATAAAGCCTGAAAACTAAATATTTATTTTTTTTTAAATTGAGCAAAACTTTGTTTTCGTAAATCTTGGCTATAGCGAGGCTTTGACTGCCAAACGATATATTTCGAAACAATATGTGTGGAATAAACGAATGTTTCTGAAACATTGATTCATGCGCTACGCACCCTCGCGTGGTTGAAAAAAAATTTTCTTTGTCCTATACCTAACCTAACTTTCACTTTAAAAAAAGTTATCTGTAGCATGGCCTTAAGAAGGTTGAGTATAGGTTAAACAATATATTCAATACATATCATTTCAGGCTGAGCTACTTTGAGTGTAAGTTTTCTTGTAAATTACCCAGAAATCTGTACTCTTAGCTTCCTGCCTAACCACATCCTATAAAATCACGACATTTTCATAAAAATCATAACATTCGCCTGTTTGATATGCAATGTTTTGATACTTAATCGCTTTGATATATGTTGTTTGAAAGTCGAAGCCATGCTATGCAGCACATCTGCGACATTACCAATTTCAGACTAAATTTCAATCTAATTTTTTTGTACTGTCGTATAAGGTGACCTCGGGTTTTGGGGCCTTTTTTCATGGTTCAGCCATCGGCTTTCCTGCGGAAATATATGGTACATTGTTGGTGACATTTCTCATTAAACTAAGACTATAATGACATTAGCTTTGTTTATTAAACCTTTTACTGTTAATTTTGTGTCACTGGCGATCTTTTAGGTGCAGCTGGTGATCTTTTATGTGCTGCTAAAGATGCTTGTTCTGTCCTGGTCAATCTATATTTGTATTGTGATCCACCCCTTGTATCTACCCTCTTCTCATTGGCACTCAATAATTAAAGTTTCCTCTAAATTTTCACTGCCTTCTGCCCGTCCTTAAGCACTACAAGTCACTGCCGCCTTTTTTCATATCAACATCTAATTTAACCAAATTAACCACCATATATCCCAATTTCATACCACAATA
Organism: Locusta migratoria; assembly: GCA_026315105.1. Taxonomy (NCBI): domain Eukaryota; kingdom Metazoa; phylum Arthropoda; class Insecta; order Orthoptera; family Acrididae; genus Locusta; species Locusta migratoria. The sequence goes on along the minus strand of CM048746.1, from coordinate 14,812,729 downwards.
CTTACAGTCTTTCCACAAATATGCCTTCACCATAGCCAAACTACAATCTCACATACATTCCCTCCACTTGTGTGGGACCAGCCAGGAGAAAGGGAAGGATATATATATATATATATATATATATATATATATATATATATATATATATATATATAACGGTTAAAACAGGTAATTAAATATGTATATATATGCACCTAAAATCAATGTAAAACCTAATCACAAACAAATAAACTAAATACATCATAATACATTACCTAAAATATCACACAATCTGATAATACACATGAAATTTATTTGCCTGTCACATAAATTACATTCTCAACTTGTGTCATCTGGAAATTGCTAGTGACCAAAGTCAAAACAAACATTTAACTACCGCAAGTTTTAAAATTCATTTACGAGTCCTTTACACAACACACACAAGCTAGATTAAGAAACTGAAATATTTAATAAAAGATAATTTTTACAAATTTACTTGAATTTTGACTGTCTAATATATTTTGATGCAACATTAAGTTTATTTTGAAATGAGCAGTTACTCATGGAAAAGAGTGACAAAGGCGATATTTGGCAGTGTATGTAAGAGGAGGAACCAAGAGGTCTTGGTGATGAAGTAGAAGAACCTGTTTAACTTGGTGATATATGATAGAAGAGACAAGTTGGTGTTTTCTTGAGGTCCCAGTATTTTGGGACATATGTACTGGTGATGTTTTATAAGTAGCATGATCAATGAAGCAAAAAATAAGAGTTTGAAAATAAAACTTTATTTATTTAAAGAGTTTTAGTCTCCTGAAAATTAACATACCTGCACTGAAACCTGAAAAGAAAACTACAAGACTCCAAGAGATGGCTAGAAAATTGAAGCTAAGTGAAAAAAGATTATCGCAGACTTTTTTTACACCCTGTGGACCCTCTGGAATTGTGTGGTACTCAAAGAGCTCTCTAACTGAAACCTTTGTAAATGGACATCCTTGTAAGTGTGGATAAGGAGTTCTAAACCAGACACTGAACCAAGAAGAGTGTCACACACTGCTGATGAATTAAATCATTTGAAGTGATTGTTAGCTGCTCATTTCTGGCCACATTTATAACTTTTAGAATCTAATTACCTTCTAAAGAAAAGTAAAAAAAAAAAAAAAAAAAAAAAAAAAAAAGTGGGGATTATATCATTTCCATGGGTATGTGTGTCTTTGTGGTGCCTTGCAAACTACCCTCCTTATAGTGTTAGAACAAATATGCAAGTTACCAAGAGCAGATTGAAAGGCACATGGAAATCCCTACTTATGTGAGCAAGACTCTTTGACATAAACTACATGAACTCATTCTATAATCCAGAAAACTACAACTATGCCACTTCATGTAGTATGCCTGTTTTAAATCTAGGCAATATAAGCTCATAAAAGTCTTATTTTCATTATAATCATACATATGTTAGGCAAGATGGAGAAATGTTATTACTTGGGTAATTACATTATACATACAGTGACACTTAATGATATTATATATTAAGCAAATTAACGTCACAGAACAAATAATAAATAAAAATTAAAGTACTGACCTTTACAATATCTCCTGTTGGCCTGAAGACAATTGCTGGAAGATCTTCTTCGAGCTCATCATCAACTACGCAGATTCGATGAGAACTCCCTAGAGGAAGTATCAATACTTTAAACTTACATCATAAATGTCAGGCCGTCAAGGAATACTACTAAAGACTTTTGTCAATATGTAGCTCAATACTGCCTCAACAATAAATAGTGTTAGCTCCATCCAACTATTAGTTAAACACATGTTACTTCTGAGTTGTGGACGATTATACACATAGGCCTTGATCTACAATGAAAACTAATTCTCATTCACTATCGCAAGGTGATCTTTAGTTAACTGTACATGCAGCAGCAGCACATATTCAAGGTATGCTAGGCAATTAGGGAAGAAACTATTACAATTTTATAATAAAGATTTTTGACTTACCTAAAGTACAGGCTCGTCGATAGGAACACCAAACACACACAAAAACACACAACCATTCGAGCTTTCGCCACCAGTGGTGGCTTCTTCGGGAAAAAGAGGGAGGAAGGAGAGGAGAAAGGGAAGGATACGGGTTTTAAGGAAGTGGAAAAGGAGCCATTCCGATCCCAGGAGTGGAAGGACTTACCTTAGGGGACAAAAAGGAAGGTAAACAAATACACACACACTCACACATATCCACATCCAAACACACTTAGGCAGAGTGTTTGGTGTTCCTATCGACGAGCCTGTACTTTAGGTAAGTCAAAAATCTTTATTTTATACCATTTTCCCACCTGGAAGGTCTCCTTCTATAATATTAATTCCACTTTTGCATGTGTGTTATGAATTCTGCAGAACCTTAACAATAACTTTTGTTTTAGAAGGTGAGACTTATATATAAGTCTCACCTTCTAAAACAAAAGTTATTGTTAAGGTTCTGCAGAATTCATGACACACATGCAAAAGTGGAATTGTATAGATTTGTGACAGCAGTATGTGTGTACAGGGTGCAATTATCCATTTTCTGTCCTCTGCCAGTCTCTAAACACTACCTGTACTTCAGAGCCACACATGAATAGAGGCAGTGAGAATACTACGAACATAGGCAGCCACCAAAATGAACACCTCAATCATTGTGATTGTGATTGTGAATATTAATATTGTAATAAGGACAGTTTACAACTCACTGCAAAGACGTGGCGATGAGCTGCGACAGGCACATACAAAAGACACACACATACAACACTTTCAGCTATCGGTCATGGCCTTCTTCAGAAAATAGAACACTCTTGCAATCACACAGGCAGCCGGAGGTGATGGTTGTATGACTGTGTTGTGTGCCTGTGTGATGACAAGATTGTTCTATTTTCTGAAGAAGGCCATGACCGATAGCTGAAAGTGTTGTATGTGTGTGTCTTTTGTATGTGCCTGTTGCAGCTCATCACAATGTCTTTGTGGTGAGTTCTAAACTGTCCTTATTACAATATTATTAATTCCAACCTGGACTTTCCATTATTATATTTTGCCCAAGTGAATATTGCTACACTGTAGCCAAAAAGGTTGCAATGGCAGCCATATCATCTCTTTGTAAATTTAACAATTTTCTCCACTGAATTTTCCATTTGATATGATGGGCTCTATTCAAAAGCTTAATGTTTTGCCATTCATTCAAGTTGCCAATTTGTTTGTAGCTTACTGACTGTGATCATCATAAAATTTCTTAATGATGATTATCACTAACTTCAACCTATAATGATGGGATTATAATGTTCAATAAGCACTATAGATGATCAACTTGGATGTCATTAATTATTTCAATATGATATCACAGGTCAGCAAGCTATGAAGGCTATTATTAGCCTAGTGAACATTAGGTTGCCACAAAAATAAAATGTACTGAATAAAACTGTACACAATTTGTCCTGGATGCAGACTGACACATAATAAATATTACATTATGATTAACAAATACTGACTGACTAACATAAGGACTGTGCTAGTTGAAGACTACTGACTTAGAAATTTTATTGTTGACTAAATGGTACTGAATGTCTGTGTCTTGCTGCACCATACCTATTTACAGACATTACTATAACAAAAGTTATAAAATATTAAGATAAACTGACATATCTTATCAAAAGTAACAAAATTTGTTATGATGTTTGTAAATCTATGGGACTCAACTACGTGGTTATGAATCTCTAGGCTTACAAACTACGTAAACTAAAACTAACCTAAGGACCAAAAAAAAAAAAAAAAAAAAAAACACACACACACACACACACACCAATGCCCGAGGGAGGACTCAAACCCCTGATGGTGAGCAACCACGTGCTCCACAGCAAGGTACCTCAGTGCAGGCGGCCAGTCCATTGCAGCTCAGAAGTAACACATGAAGGGTCCTGCTGGGGTGCAATCTGACACAGCAAATTGTGGATTCAAGATGAAATCCTAAGAAAGTAAATGAAGACAACTGTGAAAATTACAGAACTATCAATTTAATAAGTCATGGTTGCAAAATATTAACACAAATTATTTACAAATGAATGGAAAAACTGGTGGAATCTGACCTTGGGCAAGATCAGTTTGGATTTAGAAGAAATAGAGGAACATGCATGGAAAAACATTATGAGTTATCTTAGAAGATAGGCTGTAGATCTGGAGAAAGCTGTTAGCAATTCTGATTGGAATAGACTCTTTCAAATTCTTAAGGTATCATAGTGTTGGTAAAAATAGGAAACAAAGTTGTATACAAATTGTACAAAAACCAGACAGTAGTTATTAGAGTCGAAGGACATGAAAGAGACGCAGTTGTTGGGAAGGTTGTAAGATAGGGTTGTGGCCTTTCCCCAATGTTATTCAATCTGTACACTGAGCAAGCTGCAAAGGAATGCAAGGAAAAATTTGGAGAAGGAATTAAAGTTCAGGGAGAAGAAATAAAAACTCTGCAGTTTGTTGATGAGATAATAATTCTGTAAGGACAACAAAGGACCTGGAAGAGCAGTGTCTTGAAAGGAAGTATAAAATGAACATTAACAAGAGTAAAAGAATGATAAAGGAATGTAGTGTCAGAAAATCAGGTGATGCTGAAGGAATTAGATTAGGTAATGAGACAATAAAAGTAGAAGAGAAGCTTTAGTTATTTGGGTAGCAAAATAACTTCTGATGCCCGAAGTAAGGAAGATATAAAATGCAGAATGGCTAAGGGAAGAAAAATGTTTCTGAAGAAGTGAAATTTGTTAATATTCAATATTAGTTTAAATGTTAGGAAAGCATTTATCTGGAGTGTAGCATTGTGTGGGAGTGAAATGTGGATGATAAGGAGGTCAAACAAAAAGGTGATAGAAGTATCTGAACTGTGGTGCTACAGACAAATCATGGAGATTAGTTGGGTAAGACACGTAACTAATGAGGAGGTGCTCAACAGAATTGGGGAGAAAAGGAATTTTTGGCATATCCCGACTAAGAAAAGATATAGGTTGGTGGGACACATTCTGAGACATCAAGGAATCATCAACTTAGCATTAGAAGGAAGTTTGTAGGGGTAAAAATCATAGAGGGAGGCCAAGGGATGAATACATTAAGCAGATTCAAAAGGATGTAGGTTGCCATTCTTATTGTGATATGAAGAGGCTTGCACAGGACAAGGTAGCACGGAGAACTGCATCTAACTAGTCTACGAACAGAAGACCACAACAACGGGTGAAATTCAAGAAAAGAAAAAGAGCACAACAAAGGTGGGCAGCCATACCACCAAAAGCCTAAAAATGTTGCCTCAACCACTTTTCATAATCCTTATCCTCATTAGCAACCACACTCTAAGCAGAAAACAATGAAGGGTAAGTGACAGAGGAAGTTAAGTATTACACTGTAGAGTATGGTGTACCAAACAAAACTAAAGACTGTAATAACTCAGTATGATTCTCCAATGCTGTGGTGAAGGCATGATTCTGTGATTCCAAAGCCTGATACTGGATATGCAAAGCTGCACCCTCTGTTATCACAAAGCGAACATAGTACAAACCAGTGTTGGAAGAGAACAACACATGGTGTAGAAACACGCTCACTCTAAATGAGTGCATTCTCAAACATACACACAAATAATTAATATAACAAAAGGTCTCCAATGGGGAGTGACAGACAACTAGACAGTTCAATCATGTGTAACAGAATTGAGTGGTCAGATCACAGGTGCATAGAACACTGCAAAGGAATTTAACACAACTGAGAGAGAGAGCAGCTTGGATCTCTGGCCTAAAATAGTATTCACATGTGTGTGAAAGTCAGTCCATGAGCAACGCCTGGCAGTGGGCACTACAAACAGAAGTGCAGTGCATACAACCCAAAACCTGCTGAGTTTGTAGACAGACCCAGCCTTTTACCTGTGAAAGCAGTAATGTGATCTACAAACTGAGCTGCAAACACTGTTCAACCACCTATGTGGGCATGGCCAGTAACAAGCTGTCTGTCCGTACAAATGCCATTGTCAAACGGTGGTCAGGAAACAGCTGTTGCTAAGTATGCAGCCCTGCATTATGGGGCTCACTTCAATGACTGCTACACAGCCTGTGACAAATGGAAACTCCACAGGCACGAACTCTCCCTACAATATATCCTACACTCCTGTAATCCCCCAGGCCTAAACCTTTGCTAGTTCTTGCCCCAACATCCTCCCCTCCCTTATCCACACTCTAGCCTCACATATGTCGTCTATTCCGCCATGCCGTCATGTCTCTTTCCCTTCCCTTTCTCCCTGTTGGTCAGACAGTGGGGGTATAGTCCCCTACTCCCACTTATGAGCCCTCCCCTCACCTCTTTGTGCTGCCTCCTCACTCCCACCACTGGTTACTGCTCTCGCATTGGATAGTTTTTTAGTCTGGCCACAGTTGATGGAGAAGACAGCTCTGTTTGTGTTTGTGTTTGTGTGTGTGTGTGTGTGTGTGTGTGTGTGAGAGAGAGAGAGAGAGAGAGAGAGAGAGAGAGAGAGAGAGAGAGAGAGAGAGAGAGAATGTGTTTCTATTTCTGTAGAAGGCCATAATATGCCCAAAAGCTGAGTATATTTGTATTCCTTTATGTGTGCTTTTATGCGAATCCTCGAGACATCTCTGTGGTGAGTAGAAACCCATCCTTCTGAAAATACTGTTGAATCCTTCCTGGAATCTCCATTATCAGATTAATATTGAACTATTTGTATGTTGTATTATTTTGCAACTCGTTTCTGGGCGATTATTGTCATTTTACTGGAATATTAATTTAAGAGGCAAAACTAAAGAAAGTAACTAATATATCAAATAAGTTTACTGGGTATATTCAATCCATAGTAGTTACCTTCAGACTAACACTGTATTCAGTCCTCCAATGTTCCATCCAAAACTCAAAACATATATACACCCTGCTTTGAATGAGACAGTTAAGCAGCTTTCCAGTGGATCAAAAGAAAACATACATAATAAAAAGCTTGTCCACTCTCAGTAAGTTGAATAATATTGATGAAAAGTGTCTTATATACTATGACAGTTTAAGATCAAAATTATTTTTGTATTAATGGCACATCAGCAAACAGAGGATTCTCTTTTCTGTGAATGGTCTGCGAGCAATGTTCGTTCAGCATTCACAAGTGTTCGCTCGTGATCCATCGGTTGTCAGTCTTGGAGCAAATCATCAAAGGAAAGTTCACTTTCTCCCCGCTTCAGTGCTCCCGTGGTGTAAACGACACAGAAAGCATTCACTTCCGGCATCATTTGTTTTTGTACGCTTGTGGAGAAATATGGAGTGGAATGATGAATATGTTTTACTACTCATCAAAGAATATAGGTCGTGGAGGTGTTTGTGGGACCCGAGAGATAAATATTTTAAAATTTTAAATTAAAAAACGGATGCATGGAACGAAATCGGCGTGATATATGCATGTCACACCTGTTGCATTCATGCAGCAGAAACTATTTTGTGTGTGTGGTTTCACATTTCATTACACCTTAAAACTACAAGGAATATCCATTAGTAAACATTTCAGATAATGTGTGTTGCCAAGAATGGGCATCTTATGGCTATTACAAAAAGAACTGAAAGTAAAATTAATGTTAAACTTGTTAAATTTGACATGTCTGCTAGTATTGACAATGACTGTTGAATGGTCTTTTAAAATGCAGTCACTTTAAGTGAGGGAATAATCCAAGCATGCACTATATAATTAATGCTTTTACTACTCCAGCAAAAGTTTCATTGCCAGAATTGGCACACATTGCGGCCCTAAGTATGATTTAATCATGTTGAAAATTACATTCACTGTGAAAGACTTAAAAGAAAATTTTGAAAACATTTATTGTACAAATTAGAAAACTTCATCAATGGGTTAATGACATTTAAAGGAATTGAATTGTTTTCCTTCATTGATACAATCATTAAGTGCTTCACATATTGTGCTGCAGACTTCAGGAACTATCTGCAAAATAAATACTTTAGACTAGTGTAGCTGTCTCCAGTTGCTAAGAACTGAAGTGCAAGTGCAAGTCTTTCTTCAGCCGAGGTGGCTCGTCTGTAGTTGGTGTCCTGCTTGGAAACCTTACTCTCAATTTTACACAGAAAATCATCTATAGACATACAAGTAAAATTCTGGAATAGACCCAATGAGGTTGGTAGCTGCAATTCTGTCACTAGTGCTCTACCATCACATAATTGCCACTTCTTCAAAAATTCAGACACCCTTATTCTTCTATTTCTTACTGCTTTGCTTTCGCCTTTTGCATTTGCACTACTAACAGTGCAACTGCCATACAAAATAATCCTGTCTGGATATCGCTTTTTTCCATTGCGACTACTGTACTAGTATTTCACTTATTCATTACGCTCTTGGAGATGAAATTCAATGTACAGATGATGACTTTAGTGCCAAAAAACAAAAATGCAGCGTTCGCTAGTGTTTGCTTGCACAATGCTCATTTGACAGAGTTCTCTATTGGTGTTCTAGTGTAAATGCCTGTTCATCAGTACAAACAAACAGTAGTGAACACAAATAAATGTTTCTCATAAATGCTCGTTCGTTCCGGTGTAAAAGTACTTTTAATGCTAGGACATAAACAACAAACAAGATCTTTTTTCCTTTTTGCTGGGAACCAAATGGTAGATTCCCAGCTTTATGTCAGGATGAGGCGAAGATACAAAGTGGAGTGCCAGAGGTCACTAGTAAAACAGTATTTAAAGGTTTAAGGTTTATTCAGTTGTTACAAGGTCTCGTGGCATTGGTGCTAGCTCGGCAGGTGACATGGCATCAGCTCGCCATCTTGCTGCATCTTCTATGTGCCAACTGCCGTGAACCATTTGAACAGGCGGTACCCATGCTGTTGCATCTGGGAGGTGTGCTCAATTCCAACTTCAGTCTATGCAACTACTTGTGGGTCCATACTTTGAACCACTGGTGACAGGTACCATAGTGACAGATGAACTCTTGGTACCAGCTAGCAGGGTTATCACCAGAGTACTAGCACATTGACAGGATCATTGGCCTTTAGGGAACCAACCAATGAAGTCTGAGCTGGCCTCAGGAAGCAACCATACTCAGTATTGTGAAGACGAGAATACCTCAGTTCACAATCTTCCCTGGAGCATGATCATTTCAAAGTATTGTTTTTCCTGGGCTCCATCTCCTGGCTGCAACTAGTGGCTAATAACCTGTATTGATTTATCTAAGATATAAGCTGAATACAGTGATTAAGTCATTGGATCAATGACTACTCTCCTGAGCATCATTGAACCCAATGGCCAAGTGACCACAACTTCCAAAAGTGGGATTATATATACAGAAATCGACTGAAGCTATGATGGGAAGGTCCCACTTGTTTGTGCAGTGTTCTCCGAATACACCTATTAACTGTTGATCATCACCTGGCTATTCATTCTTGTGAAAGAGTTAGATGTAGTTAAGAAATGTTTACAAGCTAACGAATATACCCTCTTTCTCTCTTGTCTTCTGTCACAGTCAACAGAACTGCTAACTGCAAGCTTTCAACTTGCTGACGCAGTGACTGCTGTCATCACAAGAGTCACTGGCATTGCTTTTATGACACAACTGATGACCTGGTTCTGCCTAGCTCGGCAGGCAATTGCTTGTGCAAACTAAGATTCCAACAAGTTTGACAGTTACTATTTTGCACTGTAACACATTATTTATTTCAATTGCCATCCCAATTGCCTATATTAAAACCAGTTCTCTGTGACTAGTTTTGGAATTTTAGCTACCCATTATAAACATGACCACAGTCATAAGTGAACTTACCTTGCTACATGAGATCCATTTGTAAGCACATAAAATTTTAACATGATTATTACGATAAATTGTATAATGTGCTTTGGTGTATGGTGGTGCCCCTGTAATTGAATGCAGCCATCAGCTGGCTATAGCTAATGCCCCTTTTATTTTTCATGCTCCTTATACAAAAGAAATATACCTACTAAGAGCGCATAATGAAATAAAAAGTCCAAGATTTGAATTCCATTTTCAGCCTTTTTTATCTCAAACAAAACAAGAGGTAATTGCCATTGACTCAACGTTGTATGCAGTAGCAGAGGAAGCAAAATAAAAAGTAAAAAAATTACATAAAATAAAAGAGAGAACATAAACTTTTGTTTTAAGAGGTTGGTATCACATTTTAGTTTTAGTCTTACCAATATACATGTGACCTTCTCCAGCAGTCAAAACATTCCCTTGTTCATCCCTCACTTCCATTAATGTTTCTGACAAAGGTTTACCAAGAGGTACTGTGTCAACATCCACAGCAAGTTCAACAGACTGAACTGAGGCCCAACATGAAACCTCTGTGATTCCATATGCTGAGAAAACAGCAACCCTACAAAACAGTGTTAGTTCTTCATTGAATTTTGTTTGTCAAACAATTTATGGAAACATAATACAGTGTTAAATTACTAAATTTTACACTAACACAAAACAATGACTATTGTTTTTGTTCTGAATGGGTTTACAAGAAAGCATCAGCAACATATTATTTGCCATTCCCACCTCTCTTTAAACAAAATTGAAATTAAAGTATATATAGGTTTGTTTGACAGTTGTTCTTCCGAAATGTCATTCACAAATGGACATTCTGGATGAAGTATCCTTGCCAACAATTAAAGTGTGTTTGCAGTAAAGAACAAGATAATAACCATTACTTCTTTTCATATACATAAAATGTCACTTACTTTAAAATGTAAATTATTATTATTGTATCAGAACACTTTTGTAATTATAACTTTTATTTTCATGGGACCTGAGATATGCTCAATTGCCATTTTCACTAATATGCCGGCAGAAAAAAAAGAAAGAAAATTGTACACCTGGAAGGATTATGTTGATTTTGATTCGATGACAGCAGATGCCATCTGGAGGATAGTAGACATAGTGATAATGGTTTCAACATCATCTGTCAACAGATAGTGTTGTGACATAACTAACAGTGTGCCATCTGTGTGTACCCTTTCATAAGGAATGTTTATAGCCACAAGGTTCAGTGTGATATCAATATGTGAAACAAACAGGTGCCATGCCATGGTCCAATTGTGGGCTACCACATGATAGGATGGAGAATGCCCACACAAGTTCGACGTGCTGCACCAGTTTTTCAAAAATGCTAGTTACAATGGTCACATGAACATTCTCACATAAATAGATGAGGTATGGGATGTCCATGCAGCACAGGCATCCACCAAGATTGTCACATTGTAAGGACAGCAGTGGCAGATTACAAAGCTACCACAACACAGAAGAGCGTTTGTGAAGGAAAGAAGAAAGCTTAGGATTTAACATCCCGTCAACAGCTTAGTCGTTAGAGACGGAGCTAACACTTAGTTTTGGGTAAGGATAGAAAAGGAGAGCGGCCGTGCTCTTTGAAAGGAACCCTCCCAGCATTTGCCTGGAGTTATTTAAAGAAATCACAGAAAACCTGAATCTGGATGGCCGGAGGTGGATTTGAAGCACTCCCCTTCCAAATGCGAGTCCAGTGAGTTACCACTGCATCACCTCGCCCAGAAGTACCAACACAAACTATTGCAAAACAGTCAGTAACAGTGGCACTCACACCTCTAGCATGTCTTCCACTCATGCTACATATGCTGTGCTCCTATGTGCACACCTCAATTGGTACCATCAGAGAACCACTTGGAAGAAGGAATGGCAGGCCGAGGTCTCTGTGGTGAAAGCAGACTCTTCCTGTACCCAAGTGATGGTTGTTTGTGCACATAATGAAGACCTGGTGAGTGCTGTCTCATAGAGTGCATTCATTCAAGACAGAAAGGCCTCATTGATGTATGGTGTTTGTGGAGAGAATGCTGACCAATACTGGTTACGTACAAAATGTTGTAAGACTCGCCATTTTGACAGTCTTGCAAACAGAAGGTGATCTGTTCTTCCAACAAGATAGTGCTCATCCATGCACTACACATGAAACTCAACAAGCTCTCCACGATGTGCAACAACTTCCATGCCCAGCATGATCTCCAGACTTGTCTCCAACAGAGCACGCATAGGTTATGATGGGACAAAAACTAACATTTGCGACTTGTCAGCCCACAACTCTTGCAGAACAATGTTCACGGGTCAAGAAGGTAGGGAATAATGTATCACAAGACAGTATTTGCCGTCAATAGGATCTAATTGATGCCAAAATCAGAACCTGCATTGTTAGCTATGGAAGCTACATGGAAAACTGTACTAATTTTATTTCTGACACAGTAGATATATCAAATTTTGGAGTTAAAGAACAATATTATACTAAAACCTTATTAGAATAAATTGGCTGGCCAGCACATACCTCAGCACTGTATCACCGATAGTCACACAAAAAGAAAAAGGATTAAAAAATACCACAAAATAGAAAAAAGGATGAAAAAATAGCACTAACTTTCAGAACAGGGTTCCTTCATCAGGTATGAGAGAAGTGAAGAAAAAAGGAATAGGGAACAGAAGGTTATTCACGACCTAGGCCATGAGGATGCAGCTTAGCATCCTCATGGCCTAGGTCGTGAATAACCTTCCCCTTCCACTTCCGCCATCTTTAACATCTTTGCCTCGGTTCTGTGGACAGAGCCTCTGCCTGAAGTGGTATCTCTGTCCAACTTCTTTGGTTTCTACAAATGTCTGCCTAGGTGTGTTTGCATGTGGATATGTGTGAGTGTGTGTATTTGTTTACCTTCCTTTTTGTCCCCTAAGGTAAGTCCTTCCACTCCTGGAATTGGAATGGCTCCTTTTCCACCTCCTTAAAACCCGTATCCTTACCTTTCTCCTCTCCTTCCTCCCTCTTTTTCCCGAAGAAGCTGCCAGTGGTGGCGAAAGCTTGAATGTTTGTATGTTTTTATGTGTGTTTTATGTTTCTATCGACGAGCCTGTACTTTAGGTAAGTCCAAAATCTTTATTTTATATATACGTAAAAAATAGATGAAGTCCACTTAGGTTGGTTGGTATGGGGGTTTTAGGGGGACTAGACTACTATGGCCATCAGTCCCCCGCTTCATAGCTAGGCGACACACAGAAAAACATAGTAGTCTATAAATGCGCCTGAGCTATATTTAAAGTAGGGCAAAAGAAAAGAACATACTGTCAATGAAATATTGACAGAGTCAACAAGGGACGATACTAAGACGTCAAACACACAGTAACAGATACAAGATAAAATTATGATAAAACCGATGAATGTGGTTGGCCGACTGTGGGTATAAAATGGGAAAAGCCAGCCACATAGCATACACGTGAAAAGCTGTAGTCTAAAGACCCGTCAAGGAGAACAGAGATAAAAATCTAAAAGACCTCCCAGAGGAGTTATAGCAACTGGTAAATCCCCCCGGCACAAAGAAATCGTAAAACCAAATTAGCCACAGAGGCATCGTCGCCGAGCACCAAAAAGAGAGTGTTTGGGAGGTTAAAAGAAATCCACAGTGGGGCTAAAATGGAACAGTCGAGTAGGAGATGGACCACAGTCAATGGAGCACCACATTGGCACACGGGTGGGTCCTCTCGACGGAGGAGGTGACCATGCGTCAGATGGGTGTGACCAATGCGGAGACGGCAGAGAACCACGGAGTCCCTACGGGATCCTAGCTGCGAGGACTTCCAGACAGATGTTGTATCCTTTATCGTCCGCAGCTTATTGGGCACGTCCAGAGCGGACCATTCAGCATTCCACAGTTCGCGTATTTTATTGCGAAGCAACGGGCGGAAGTCTGCTTCTGGGAGGCCAATCCCCAGACGGCAGCAAGTGGTAGCCTGTTTGGCTAGATGGTCGACGTTCTCGTAGCCCGGAATGCCTACATGGCCCGGGGTCCAAACGAATGTAACACAGCGACCAGAGTCACCAAGAGCCAGTATCGACTCCTGAATGGCCCTGACCAATGTATGACGAGCATAACACTGATCAAGGGCCTGTAAACCGCTCAGCGAGTCGCTACAGATCAGGAAGGAGGTCCCAGGGCATGTGCGGATGTATTTAAGGGCGCGGTATATAGCCACCAGTTCTGCGGTGAAGACGCTGCTGCCGGGTGGCAAAGAGCGTTGTTCAAGATAGGCGCCATGCATGTAGGCATATTCAGTGTGGTCGCCATCTGAAGAACCGTCTGTATCAATGACCTCGGAGTTACAGAACTCACGGAGCAGGGTAGAAAACTGATGCCATAAGACCAGAGGAGAAACAGAGGTCTTCGGCTCACGGGAAAGATCCAACCAAATCCGCGGCCGAGGAACGGTCCAGGGAGGAGCATGGAAAGTCGAGCGGAAGGGACGGTGAAGAGGAAAGGAATCCAAGGTCGATAGTAGCGATTGGACACGCGCTGCTATCGGGAGTCCCGACCGAGGTCGCCTCTGCGGCGAACGAGTGACCTCTCCCGGAAAAAGGAGTCTGTTATTCGGATTCCGAGGGGTACAGTGAACTCTGGCAGCATACTGGGCGAGTAGTTGTTGGCGCCGGTATCGCAGTGGGGCGACTCCAGCCTCTGCCAAGAGACTTGTGACAGGGCTTGTACGAAAGGCTCCAGTGGCCAGACAGATGCCGGTATGATGCACTGGGTCGAGAACTCGCAGTGCAGATGGAGAGGCTGAGCCGTAGACCTGGCTTCCGTAGTCTAGACGTGACTGCACCAGAGTGGTGTACAGCCGTAGGAGGACAGGGCGTGCTGCCCCCCAGACAGTATGGCTGAGGCAACGAAGGATGTCCAAATGACGTGAACACCGTTGCTTAAGCTGGCGCAGATGAGGGAGCCATGTCAAACGCGAGTCAAAAAGGTGACCCAGGAAACGGTGTGTATCCACAACCTGAAGGAGCTCACCATCAAGGTAGAGCTCCGGATGTGGATGTACCGTGCGTTGGCGACAAAAGTGCATCACCCTGGTTTTCGCAGGGGAAAATGTAAAACCATGGGCAGAAACCCAATTCTGTGCCCGATGAATGGCTGCCTGCAGTCGTCGTTCAGCTACACTTGTACTAGCGGTGGAATAGTACAGGCAAAAGTCGTCTGCATAGAGGGAGCAAGAAACCGATGGCCCCACTGCAGCCACTAGGCCATTAATGGCCACTAAGAAGAGGGGTACACTTAGGACGGACCCTTGTGGTACCCCATTCTCTTGGGTATGGGAGGAACTGAAGGAGGTGCCAACGCGGACTCTAAAGCGTCGTGAAAGTAAAATATTCTGAATAAAAACTGGGAGGGAGCCACGGAGACCCCACCCATGTAGCGTGGCAAGGATGTGATGACGCCATGCCGTGTCATATGCTTTCCGGAGGTCGAAATAGATGGCGACGAGGTGGTGACGTCGGGCGAAAGCAGTACGGATCGCCGACTCCACGGAGAGGAGGTTATCAATGGCAGAGCGACCCTGCCGGAAAGCACCTTGTTGTGGGGCGAGCAGACCCCGATTCTCAAGAACCCACAGCAGTCGCCGGCTCACCAAACGTTCAAAGAGCTTACAAAGAACGTTAATGAGACTGATAGGACAGTAATTGTCAACGTTCAGTGGATCTGCACCTGGCTTCAACAGAGGGATAACGATGCTCTCCTGCCATTGGGATGGGTACGCTCCCTCAATCCAGAGACGATTGAAGAAGTCCAAAAGATGGCGTTGCGAGTTTGCAGAAAGATGTTTCAGCATTTGACAGTGGATTCGGTCCGGTCCTGGAGATGTATTGGGGCAACTGGCAAGAATAGTTTTAAATTCCCACTCTGTAAATGGCGCATTGTACGGCTCCTGGCGGTTTGTGCGAAATACCAACTGCTTTCGCTCAGCCCGCTCTTTTAAGGTACAAAAACCTTGGCTGTAGGCAGTAGACGCCGAATTAAGAGCAAAGTGCGCTGCAAAACACTCGGCAATGATGGTCGGGTTGGTATGAATAGTTCCATGGATAGAGAGACCCGCAATCCCTGCCGGTGGACGGTAGCCTGATATACGGCGAATCTTCGTCCAAATCTGGCTGGAGGAGACACGGGGTCCAATTGTGGAAACGTATTTTTCCCAGCATGCCTGCTTGTGCTGCCGGATAAGCCGACGTGTCTGGGCCCGAAGACGCTTAAATGCAACCAGGTGGTCAAAGATGGGGTGGCGCCGATACTGTTGCAGAGCTCTGCGGCGATTGCGGATAGCTGTTGCTATCTCCGGTGACCACCAGGGTACTGGTCTTCGCCGAGGTAAGGCAGAAGAAGATGGTATCGCGGACTCAGCAGCAGAAATGACAACGGAAATAATTTGGTCTACTGCCATTGTCGCGTCAGCAGGGAGACGGGTATCCAACGTCGCAGCTGAAGTGTATGCTGCCCAGTCGGCCCTGTGGAAGGACCAACGGGGTAGGCGTGCGTGGCGTTGGTGGTGAGGAAGCGAAAGGAAGATGGGAAAGTGGTCGCTTCCACAAAGGTCATCATGGACCCACCAGTTAAGGAGTGGACGTAAGCCCGGACTACACACAGAAAGGTCTATGGCGGAAAAGGTGCCATGGGCCACACTAAAATGGGTAGGAGCTCCTGTATTAAGAAGACAAAGGTCAAGGTGGGTAAAAAGTAGTTCAAATTCTTGACCACGTCCTGTAGTCACGTTGCTCCCCCATATGGGGTGATGTGCGTTAAAATCTCCTAAAATAAGAAATGGTGAGGGAAGTTGGTCGATTAAGGCTGATAGGTCAGCTGGTGCCACTGCTGCATCAGGAGGGAGATAAAGGGAACAGATGGTAATGTCCCGCTATGCTCGAACCCTGACAGCGACAGCCTTCAGGGCTGTGTGAAGTGGCACTGGGGAACTGTAGGCAGAGGTATGTACATATAGACATACCCCGCCCGACACCCTATTGTAGATCGTGCGGTTATTGAAGTACCCCCGGTAGCCCCGAAGGGGCAATACCTGGAGAGCAACACAAAGAGGTGGAAAAGAGCTCATCAGCTGACGCAATTCAGCCAAGTGACTGAAAAAACCGCCACAATACCATTGGAGGATCAGACTGTCTCCTGGTTGACGGTGCATGAAGATGAAGATGGAAGAGGAGTGGCATGAGCACTCGTCTCTGGCTGTGAAGCCTGATCCTCCGTGTCCATGGTATCCCCAAGATCGGCAAATGCTAAATCTTCTGGCGTCGTGAGAAGGATGACATCATCCTCAGGCGCATTAGGTGCAAGGGCTGGGGACACTGAGGCCGCCAGTGTATCCTTGCGCTTTACCGTCTTATCTTTCTTGTCTTTATTGTCTTTCTTGTCTTCCCGTCGTTCCTTTGGCCTACCGGAGGAGGGGGGTTTCTCCAGCGGGGCTTGAGGAGTGTGGGAAGACTGAGAAGCCAGACGGCTTTCCGGCCGAGGGTCCTTCAGCCGCTGGCTAGTGTCCGATTTCTGGGGTGCCATGGTGGGAAGGGGAGAAAAGGTTCCCTTCCCAGAAACAGAAGCCAGAGAAAGGGAACCCTTTTCTGGCTGGGGAGCGGGAGTAGCCACTCCCGACATGGGAGGCAGTACCTGCCCCAGAGAAGATGGTGTGCCTCCAGATGTCTGGGAGGCGGAGGTAGAGGGGCGGCCCATAGGGCCCACAGATGGACGTACAACAGGGCGAGAAGTGGCCACTGGTGGTGGCGCCATCGTAGTAGCTGCAGAATATGACTTAAGTAAAGATACCGGATGCAGCTTTTCGTACTTCCTCCGAGCCTCTGAGTACGTTAGTCGGTCCAAAGTTTTGTACTCAACTATCTTCCGCTCTTTCTGTAGAGTGGGACAGTCCTGCGAACAGGGAGGGTGGTGACCGCCGCAATTAACACAATAAGGAGGAGGCGCACAGGCAGTGTCCGGATGGGAGGGACGACCACAGTCCCGACAGGTTTCAGCAGCGTTGCAACGAGAGGACATGTGCCCGAAACGCCAACACTTGAAACATCGCATTGGAGGGGGGATGTACGGTTCGACATCACATCGGTACATCATAACTTTGACCTTTTCGGGCAGATTGTCACCCTCAACGGCCAACACAAACGCACCTGTGGCCACCCTATTTTCTTTCGGACCCCGAATAACGCGTCTGACAAAATGTACTCCACGTCTTTGCAGATTTTCGCGTAATTCCTCATCCGTCTGCAGCAAAAGATCTCGATGAAATATCACCCCCTGTACCCTGTTTAAGGATTTGTGGGGCGTTATTGTGACAGGAATATCGACAAGTGGTCACACGTTAAGAGGCTTCGTGATTGAGCAGGGGTCTCCGCCTGAATCAGGACCGAACCGTCGCGCAATTTAGACATACCGGCAACTTCGCCAAACCTTTCTTCGAGGTGTTCGACGAAGAACGAAGGCTTAGTTGCCTGGAAAGATTCCCCATCCTGTCTGGTCACAACTAGATATCCTGGTGAGTAGTGGTCAGTCTTCTTCGTGGGCCCACATTCCCCCCATGATGGTGTTAGGGAAGGAAACGATTTGGGGTCTTATCGAGCAGCATTGAAATTGAACTTACCCAACTTTGAGACACCTGGCTTAGAGCCAGGATTTTCAGAGGTTTGTTTCCTCTTCATTGCAGAATGTCCGCCCCGAGGCCACCCACTCCGAAACAGGGGCTCTCTTCAAGGGCACCACCCAGCCACAGCAACGCCACCTGGCAGGATGACCGTTGCCGGGAGTCCTGATGCCCCGCAAAGACAAGCATCGACTCCTTGGCATGCTTGAGGAGGTCACAGCTCAGGCATCGGCAGTGTGATCCCTGTGCAATTCAGGGGGCTCAACCATTAGGGTACATAACAGCCCCACCACACGGACTGGCTACCGTGCTGGTGACCTAGCGGAGAGGGAGCTACGGCGAGGAAGGGATGTGGAAGGAAAGGGTAGGAATCCGCGCCGTAGGGGCTAGGTTGGGAGGTCTTCCCCAAATGGCTCACACTAACTCTGAAATTTAGATGGAGGTCTAACCCCGAAGGGGACCTAACTGGGCCGAAAATGGTGAAAACGGCAAACAAAACATAAGAGAGAAACCAGGAGTACCGTGGACATAGCCGGGCCGTCATTGCGAGAACACCTAGAGACGGGATTGGAGAAGGGTAGGGTGGGAAGAAGGATTAGGGAGGGAAGGGAACCGGGAGGAGGAAAAGCGGCCTGGGAAACTGGAAGGAAGGCCGCTATGGCTCGGGGACCCGTGCGCGCCACACACGTACCCACAAAATAGCTGTGGGCCCCCTGGGGGGGAAGTCCACTTACTAGGCGACGGAGCACAGACAGTGATAGCAACAAATAACACACACACACACACACACACACACACACACACACACACACACACACACACACACAAACGCTAGCTTTCGCAGCCTAGCTGCTTCGTCAGGCAGAAGGGAAGGAGAGGGAATAGGAAATGATGAGGGTTTTAAGGGAGTGGGTAAGGAGTCATTCCAATCCCGGGACAGGAAGGACTTACCTTGGGGGGAAAAAAGGGGGGGGGGGGTAAAAAAAATACACACACACCCACACATTTACACAGACGCAAGTACACTTAGGCAGACATACTGTAGAAAGCAAAGAAGTTAGACAGAGATGCCACTTGAGGCAGAGGCTCTGTCCAGAGAACCGAGGCAAAGATGTTAAGATGGTGGGTGGGAATTCGAATTTAGCGGAGGTTGAGACCAGGTGGGCAACGGGAAGAGAGAATATGCTGAAGGGCTAGTTCCCATCTCCGGAGTTCTGAAGGATTGGTGTCGGTGGGAAGTATCCAGATAACCCAGACGGCGTGTTTAGCCACAGCACTGTCTGCCTGTGACCGTTCATGCGAATGGACAGTTTGTTGCTGGTCATTCCCACATAGAACGCTTCAAGTGCAGGCATGTCAGTTGGTAAATCACGTGGGTGCTGTCGCAAGTGTCTCTGCCCTTGATTGTGTACACCTTTTGGGTTACGGGACTGGAGTAAGTGGTGGTGGAAGGATGCATAGGGCAGGTTTTACAATGGGGGCGGTTACAAGGGTAGGAGCCAGAAGGTAGGTAAGGTGGTGTGGTTTGGGGATTTCATAGGGATGGACTAGGAGGTTACGGATGTTAGGTGGGCGGCGGAAAGACACTCTCGGAGGAGTGGGAAGGATGTCATGAAGGATGGATCTCATTTTGGGGCAGGATTTAAGGAAGTCGTATCCTTGCTGGAGAGCCACATTCAGCGTCCGCTCCAGTCCCGGAAAGTATCCGGTGACAAGAGGGGCACTTCTGGGGTTCTGTCTCCTTACCCCCTTCCTTAAAACCTTCATTATTTCCTTTTCCCTCTCCTTCCCTTCTGCCTGAAGAAGCAACTGGGTTGCGAAAGCTTGTGTTTGTGTGTGTGTGTGTGTGTGTGTGTGTGTGTGTGTGTGTGTGTGTGTGTGTGTATTTATTTATTTGTGATGCTGTCACACCTGTGCTCCTTCGCCTGGTGAGTAATCTTTCTCTCTCTCTCTCTCTCTCTCTCTCTCTCTCTCTCTCTATATATATATATATATATATATATATAAACCTGTTCAATGTAGCTCTGTACATTTTATAGCTTTTCCCTGTAGGCCATAAAATGTACAGAGTGACATTGAACAGGTTCCCAACACACAAGGAGGGACACACAGAAGGAGGTATCCGAATCACAAACTGAACTAAAACTTGAAAGCAGGATACTATGGCTGGCTGATCACAAAGATATTAAAGGATGAGCCAGCCATCCTGCACACACTAAAATCGCTAGACAATCTATATGAAAGTTGGAAAATGACTTAAAATAGGTGTACAGGTCACTTCAGGTACCCAACTCTAACTAGAATGGTAAAAACCAGCTGCATGAATAATATCTAAAACACTGTCAGCCATAGAGGCACCGTCTCTAAGAAGTAAAGGTACTGCAGCAGGCAAATTAAAAGACTGCTGCAGGGTGGCTAAAAGTGGACAATCCGACAAAAAGTGGACCTCTGTCATAAGGGCACAACAGCGGCACTCTGGTGGGTCCTCTCCACCAAGAAGGTAGCCATTCTTTAACTCAGGTATGGCCAATACGCAGCGACAAATGACGACGGACTCCCTGCGAGAGGCCTTTATCGCACGGAGCTTGTCGGGTGTTCTCAAAGTAGACCACTCTGACTCCCAAGCAGCAAAGACCTTGTGATGTGATCCCAATTGGATATTCCTCTCTAGGACACCAATATTGAGGGGCCGGGAGGTGGTAGCCTGCTTGGCCAGTTGATCGACCTGCTCATTACCTGGGATGCCAACATGGCCCAGGGTCCAGACGAAGGCTACTGAACTGTCAGATGTAGTGAGTGCAAAGATAAAACTTCGTATCGATTGCACCACAAGGTGGGTAGGCTTATAGGGCCATTCCGGGAGTCACTGCTGATGACAAACGACGTCCTGGGGCACCCACAAAGGTGGTCAAGAGCATGTGATATCACAATCAGTTCTGCAGTAAAAACACTACAGCCAGGAGGCAAGGAACATTGTTCAATGTGTTCACCGTGTATGAACACATATCCAGCTTAGCCATCTACAGTGTAGATAATGTCAGCACCACGGAATTCTTCGAGAATGGCCAGGAACTGATGACAGAGAGTGTGTGGCGAAACCAATGGCTTCGGATCGCGAGACAATTACAGGTAGAGCTGCAGGCAGGGGATGGACCAAGGGGGTGTATAGGGTTGGCAGGAGAGAGAGAGAGAGAGAGAGAGAGAGAGAGAGAGAGAGAGAGAGAGAGAGAGAGAGAGAGAGAGGGGGGGGGGGAGGGAGAGGGGGGAGGGACTAGTGGGAGGAAAGGAAGGTACGAACCCAGACTGGGATCGGAGGACCTGATCCGGGCCGGTGAGGTGGGATACGAAGTGCAGCAGCTGGAAAGAGTAGCCTCCAATTTAAGTGGTGTGGCAAGGTGTGTACATGGGCCACATATCAGAGAAGCAGTTGTTTGTGGCAAAACTGCAAGGGAGGGATTCCAGCTTCAGCAAAGTGCTGAGCTTTTGCAGAATGCCCCCGTTACAAGACGGACACCACTGTGAAGAATGGGAACAAGAATCTGCAATGCTGAGGGAGCTGCAGAACCATAAACCAAGCTCCCGCAGTTGGGCTAGGACCCAGGACTGGGCCTTTTGGATGGCTCCCTGCAGATGCCTTTCAGCGACACCAATGCTGGCAGATCAAAAATACACACGGAAGTCGTCAGCAAACAAGGAAGATGAAACAGAAAACCCCACTGCCGAAACAAGAGTAATAATAGTCACTATAAATAAGGGTACACAACGGACAGGGCCCTGTGGGACACCATTCTCCTGAAAACGAGGTGGGGTAAGAGGTGCACCAACGTGGACCTGAAAAGTGGGGAGTGAAAGGAAATTTTGTATGTAGATTCGTACAATGTTGCAAGGATGTGATGGTGCCAGGTGGTATCATATGCCTTACAGAGGTCAAAAAAGACCACAATAAGGTGCTCACGCTGAGTTAAAGCAGTACTGATGGCAGACTCCAGAGTCACTAGATAGTCGATAGTGGAGTGGCCTTGACTGAAGCCCTCCTGCTGTGGGGCCAGCAGGCCCTGATGTTCAAGGATCCTCATGAGTCACCGTCTCACCATCCATTCAAACAGCTTTCTCAGAATGTTAGTGAGGCTGATTGGGTGGTAACTGTCAATCCCCAACGGATCAGCACCTGATTTTATCACCAGGAAGATGACACAATCCCGCATTTGGAATGGGATAACACCGTCGGTCCAGAGAAGATTTAACAGGACGAGCAGTTTATATTTAGCGTCCGCTGACAGATGACTGAGGAACTGACTACGAATTCAGTCAGGTCCAGGCGATGTATTATGGCATGCAGTGAGGGCACTGTGGAACTTCCAGTTGCTAAAGGAAGCATTGTACAGCTCCTGGTGTCACGTGCGAAACGCCAACAGCTTACACTCGACTCGCTGTTTGATGGCACAAAAGTCAGCACTATAAGCTTCCATTGCAGTGCTGTGTGCATAGTGTTCCATCATGTGCAAAACGATAGTGATCGGGTTAGTACAGAGAGTACCCTGGATGCGAGACAGTTGGCCGGTGGTAACCATAAAGGCACCGAACTTAGGACCACACCTGAGAGAGAGAGACGCGAGAACCTGCTTACTCTGTTGAATCAGTCTTCAAGCTTGGGCCTGGAGACGCTTAAAAGCGATCAGATGCTCCGTGGAAGGGTGGCACTGAAGCGCTCGCTAACAATCCCGGATGGCCTCGGCAATCTGTGGTGTCCACCAGGCACACACTTATGCCACAGTGGACCAGTCGTGCATGGGACAGTGGCATCAGCAGCAGAATTATGGCAGCAGTAACTTCACAAACCACAATATCAATGTCAATGGAAAACTGATCCAGAAGAACAGCTGATGTGTAAGATGGCCAGGGACCATCGGGGCAGACGGTCTGCAGGCTAAGATTGTGGGAGCGACAGTAAAATGGGCAAATGGTCGCTGCCACATAGGTCATCATAGATCCTCCAGTTAACATGCAGGAGAAGGCTGGGGCTATAAAAGGACAAGTCTATGGCAGAATATGTGCCATGCGACACACTACAATGTGTGGGGGCATCATTGTTCAAACAGCGGACATCTTGCTGTGCCAAAACGATACCTATGTCTGTATCATGACATGTATGTCCCTCCCCACAAAGGGTGGTAGGCATTAAAATCCCCAAAAAGGAGGAATGGGGGAGGAAGCTAGGCGATAAAGGCATCAATATCTGTGAGAGACACAGCCTCATCTGGCGGAAGGTAGATGAAACATATTGTGAGTTCCTTAGCTGCCCATATGTGAACAGCCACTGCCTCGAGAATCATTTGGAGAGTTACAACACCACTGGGGACAGTGGTGAGGACATAAATACAGACACCGCCAGATACCCGGTTGTAGCCAGTCCAGTAACTATAGTAGCCCCCTGATACCCATGAAGGGCTGGTGTCTGCTGAGCAGGAAACTGTGTTTCCTGGAGGGCTAAACAGATCGAAGGGAAGTAGCACATAATTGTTGTAACTCAGCCAGATGGTGAAAATATCCACCGCAATTCTATTGGAGAATTTCGTTTTTAGCTTGCTGGAAGGCCATGAGTAGGGTGATAAACTGATTTAAATCTCTGGATCGCCTGTTACCAAGGCGTCAGACCCAACACAGTCTAAAACCATTGGTTCTAGGGAGCTGGTGAGGGCCAGATCGTCGGCAGAAGCGAGGATCTCTACCTAATCTTCTGAAGCAAAAGATGTAAGATGTTGTGGCTTTGAAATCACAGGAGGGTCTTTTTTTTTTCTTCTATTTCTTGGTCTTGGTGGCCTCTCATAGACCCTTTGGCTTCAAGGGCTGGGAAGGCTTCTATGCAGTGGCTTTGGAGCCTGATAAGGACCGGGAAGCCCTACAACCAGCAGCATTGGTGTCCACCAGTCATTGGCTCGGGTTCTTCATGGCACTTGTAGAAGCCTTGGAGAGGAGTGTCCCGAGGGACCCCTTCCGAGCGAGAGATCTAGAGCAGGCTGTTCCTTCTCCAGATGGGGGTGGAATTGCTCCCACAGGTGTTGGAGGAACAATGGATGAAGAAGGCCCTCCACTCATCAAGGCAGCAGTTTGAGATTTACAGCCCATAGGGACCACAGTGGGAGTTTGCACCCGGGGAGTACTCATCCCAGAGGAGACAGATGACAATGCATCAGTTGCAAATGATGTTGTCATATGAACAGGGTGGAGTCGCTCGTACTATCTTCTTGCCTCAGAGTACGTCAACTTGTCCAGGGTCTTTATTTCCATTATTTACGCTCCTTATGTAAAACAAAACAGATCAGCGAGCAAGGTGTTGCCCACAGTTCACACACGCAGGAGGTTGGTTGGATGGAGCATCCAGGTGTGATAGTCGCCTGCATCCCAACATGTGGGGCTGGAAGTATATCGGGAGGACATATAGCTGAACTTCCAGCTCTTGAAACACCTCATAGGGGGAGGGACATACAGTTTCAAGTCACCCTGGTATATCATTACCTTGACCTTCTCAGGCAGTGTACCATCTTCGAAGACCAGGTTGAAAGCACCGGTGGCAACCCTGCAATCGTTTGAACCCCTATAAATGTGCCGGACGAAGTGAAGAGCTCGTCGCTGGAGATTGGTGAGAAGTTCGTCGTCGAACGGTGATAGTAAATCTGTGTGCTAAATTAGACCCTGGACCATGTTGAGAATTTTATGGGGCATGATACTAACAGCAACATCACCCAGCTTTTCACAGGCAAGTAGTGCCTTTGACTGAGCTCGTGACACTGTCTGTATCAGGATGGACCTGCTTCTCATTTTGGAAAATGAAGTAATCTCACCAAACGTTTCCTCAATGTTCTACACAAAGAACTGTGGCTTGGTATTCAAGAAAGACTTCCCATCATCATGTGCACAAACCATTGTATTGGGCTGTGTATAGCTCAGATCTATTGTGGGCCCTACATTCCTCCCATGACGTGGCCAGGGAAGGAAACAATTGGGAGTTATACTGTCCAGCATTGTATTCACTTCTTCCTCTCTTAGATACAGCATTTTTGTGTGTGCCGATGCTGGTAATTGCTTGTTTCATTTTTGTCCCACAAGCAGCTAGAGAACCATACGTCCACCCAGGCAGAGCCCCGCTTGCCTGGGTAAACCTTATAAAACTGAGGTGCATCAGGTTCCTCAGAGGTTGCTCGCTAGTGACTGTTCAACCTCAACAGCCATGCATCTCCTCGGCACATAGCACCCCATGAGATTGAGAGTTGTTTTAAAGAGATTTCTACCATCCTCGAGACCCGGGTGATTAAGCCAAGATCCTTGGGCCCTGAAATGTACAATGTTCCACTGTTGTACCATATGGTGATCGTTGAAGCACGCACAGAGCTTATGCTGTGGCAGATGGCACAACAGTCTACAGCTCATTGTTGTTGTTGTTGTTTTGAGGGGACTAAACATCTAGGTCATCAATCCCCTGTTCCTAGATATGAACTCATTGTCAGAGGCTAAAATCAGACATAGAGAATGGTGAGTCATAAAAGGGACAAACTGACAATGAACAGTTCACTGACAACACAAAAGAAAGACACATAGGTAAAAAAACAAGTCAGGAACTAAGTTAAAACTGAACAGTAGAATATCATGGCTGGCTGATCACAAAGATAATACAGGATGAGCCAGCCATGCTGCACACACTAAAAACCCCTAGGCATTTTACATAAGAGTCTTTAAAAGTGCTGGATAGGTGGGGACCTGAGATAACACGCTACAGCACCCACCACTAGATGGAATTGTAAAAACCACCTGCATGAATAAAACTTAAAATTGAGTTAGCCATGGAGGCGTCATCGCCTAAAACTAAGGGTAGCGCATCTGGGATATTAAACGATTGCCGCAAGTTGGCTAAAAGTGGACAGTCCATCAGTGTCAGCACTGCTCCACACCGACACACAGAAGGGGCTTCACAGCAGAGGACATAGCCATGGGTCAGCCATGTATGCCCTATATGGAGGCGGTAGAGGACAACTGATTCACGACATATGGGTCGCAGTGAAGATTTCCACAGTATTGTGGATGGCATGATTGCGCAAAGCTTATTCTGCACACCTGTGGTAGCCCATTCAGTGCTCCAAACCTCACACACCTTCCGGTGCAAAGCCAACTTGAGGTCTGATTCCATGACGCCTATCTCCAAAGGTGGTGCTGTAATGGCCTGCTTGGCCAACCAATCAACATGTTCATTCCCTAGTATGCCAATGTGGCCCAGGGTCCACACAAAGGCTATATAACAGTCAGATCTGCCGAGAGAGTAAACAGTGTCCTGATCGACCACACTAATCGGTAGTGAGAAAAACGCTGGTCAATTGCCTGCAAGTCACTCTTTTAGGTTTTCCAGAGCCCTTAGAATGGCATCCGGCTCTGCTGGTAAAAATGCTACTCTCATGCGGCAAAGAATGCTGTTCAACACGGTCGTCATGAAGATAGGCATACCCAGCACGACCATGTGATATGGAACCATCAGTATAAATGGCTTTGGCGTCACAGAATGAATCAAGGAGCTGCAGGAACCGGTGACGGAGATGCATTGGGGAAAGTGAGTCCTTTGAGGCATGGGGCAGATCCAGACAAAGCTGCAAACGAGGAATGGACCAAGGAGGGGTTTGATAGGAATAGTAGAAAGTGGCAGGGAGTGGAGGGGATTCAAGGGACGAAAGAAGAGAATGTACATGGACTGCAGTCAGGTAGCCCGATCTTGGCTGTCGTAGGGGTATGGGGAGTGCAGCATCTGGAAAAAGGAGCTGGCGGTTTGGGTGGTGTGGCGAAGCCTGAACATGGACAACATAAGAAGCTAGCACGTGTTGCCGGCAGAACTGCATGGGGAGAACCCCAGATTCATCTAGGAGGCTTGTCTCAGGGCTCGTGTGAAAAGTCCCCATCGCCAAATGGACACCGCAATGTAAAATTGGGTCCAATGCCTGCAATGCTGAAGGTGCGGCCGAATCATATACTATGCATCCATAGTCAAGGCGCAACTGAATGAGGGCCTTAAAGAGCTGCAGCAGTTTTGGGCATGCAACTCCCCAAACAGTGAGGCTCAATCAATGCAGGATGTTTAGGTTTTGCCAGCACTTTCATTTGAGCTGTGTGATATGTGGCACCCAAGTAAGATGGTCATCAAACAACATCCCAAAAAATTGGTGTGTGTCTTCAACAAGCAGCAGGTCACCAGCTAAATGAAGTTTGGGTTCTGGGTGAGCCACTTGACATCAACAGACACGTATTACCCAGGTTTTAGATGCAGAAAACTGGAAAGCATGGGCAAATGCCCATGACTGCAACTTTTGAATAGCTATCTGCAACCGCCGTTCAGCAACACTGCTGCTGGTGGAACTAAAATGCAAGCAGAAGTCATCGGCATACAAGGTGGTGGAAACGTATGACCCCACAGCTGCAGCAAGACCATTAATGGCGACTAAAAATATAGGGACACTAAGAACAGAACCCTATGGGCCACTATTTTCTTGACAATGAGGTGAGCTGAGATATGTACCAACTCGAATATGAAAAGAACGCAGCGCGAGGAAGTTCTTTATGAACATCGGAAGTGGACCCCATAAACCCCAGTTGTATAGCATAGACAGTATATGGTGGCTCTAGGTGGTGTCGTATGCCTTCTAGCAACATGAGATTGTCGATAGTGGAGCAGCCATGACGGAACCCACCTTATTGTGGGGCCAAAAGTCCCCAGTCCTTGAGGATTCACATAAGCCTCTGACTCACCATGCGTTCGAGGAGCTTGCAAGGAATGCTGGTGACGCTGATCAGTCAGTAACTATCAGCCACCTGCAGAACAACTCCAGGCTTCATCACTGGGATCATGATGCTATCCCACCATTGGAATGGGAAAACTTCCTCAAGCCAGAGATGATTGAACAGGGTGAGAAGTTGGCACTTGAAGTCCACTGATCGGTGTCAAAGCAAGTGACTGTGAATGTGATAAGGTCCAGGGGAAGTAGCTGGGGCACTTTCAAACTCCCACTCAGTAAAAGGAACATTGTATGTTTCCCAGCATCACATTCGAAAAGATATCTGATTTTGCTCTGTGAGCTCTTTAAGGATGTGGAAACCTACACCATAAGTAGCAGTCTTTGAGGTGTGAGCATAGTGATTTGCCAAGTGCTCAGCTACGGTGAGAGGGTCAGTACAGATTGTACCCTGAATGCTGAGACAAGGGATTTCTGCCAGTGGACAGTGCCCGAAGAGCACGTTGTGACCATACCCATGAAGTAGATGCGCGGGAACCAATGGAGGCAACGTTCCACTCCCAGGAGGCCCTCCTGCTTTGCTGGATCAATCACCGTGCCTGTGCCCAGAGATGCTTGAAAGCGATTAGATGTTCTACGGAAGGGTGGCATGGGTAGAGCTGTAGTGCTCGCCGACGTTTCCGGATGGCCTCAGTGATCTCCGGTGTCCACCAGGGCACCGACTTACGGTGGAGTGATCCAAGTGAGGTGGGAACAGCCTTCTCAGTAGCAGAAATGATGGCCTCTGTGACCTGCTGAACAGTGGCATCAACATCAGCCAGAAGGGGAGATGTAAATGAAGCAGCTATGGAATAAGCTGGACAGTCAGCCCTATGGAGGGACCAGTGAGGCAGACGGTCAGCAAGCGGACATTGTGGGAGTGACAGGAAGATAGGAAAATGGTCGCTGCCACATAGGTTGTTGTGGACCCTCCAAGTGAGATGTGGAAGCAGGCTTGGGCTGCAGACAGCCAAGTCTAAGGCTGAATATGTTCCATAGGCTATGCTAAAATGCATAGGAGCACTGGTGTTTAGGAGGCAGATGTTCAGCTGCGTCAGTAGAGTCTTAACGTCTCTACCCCACACCGAGGTCCGTGTGCCACCCCAGAAAGTGTGGTGGGCATTGAATTCCCCCAAAACAAGAAAGGGGGGGGGGGGGGAAGTTGGGTGACCAAGGCAGTGAAGTCTACAGGAGAGACATCCTCATCTGGTGGAAGGTAGACAGAACATATAGTAAAATCTTGAACTGCCTGGAGCCAAACAGCAACTGCCTCTAGAGATGTTTGAAGAGGCACGGCAGTGCTTGGGAAAGAGGCTAGAACATAGCCACAAACTCCACCAGAAACTCTGTCATAGACGGAATGATTTTTAAAATAGCCCCAGTAGCTTTGAAGGGCAGGGCTCCGCATTACTGGAAACCAGGTTTCCTGGAGAGCAATGCAGAGAACAGGTGTCAAGCTTAAAAGTTCTCAGCCAGGTGGGGGGGGGGGGGGGGGGGGGGAAGGCCACTGCAATTCCACTGGAGGATTAAGTTTTCTCCATGCTTTATTGCCATGATGAAGAAAAGAAGCAGATTATTTCATAGGAAAGTTTCCACCAAACCAGAGACCATATGGTCTGGTGAATCAGTTAGCGTGAGATCCTCAGGAGATGCGAGGATCTCAATTTCATACTCTCAAGCAGAGGATGTGGGTGAATGTGGCTTTGCAGCCACCATAGTTGCCTTCTTCTTCGGTTTTTTTATTTTCAGCCTCTCACTGGCCCTTAGGTTTTAAGGGCTGGGAGGGCTTCTCAGAGGTGACTAATAGAGCTGACAAAAAGGAGGAGACCCTTTGACCAGCATCTTGGGGATCCTGCAGCAATCACGACAATGAGAAGCCTCGGAAGGGAGTGTCCCGAGGGACTCCTTACAAGCGAGAGGTGCCACAGCGAAGGCTGTTGCTTCTCCAGCTGTGGGATGGGGACTGATGTTCCCAGTAATTGCAGGGGGGGGGGGGGGGGGGCATTACTCCCAAGGTGAAAAGAGTGGGAGCAACTGGGAAGGACGTGCCCCCAATTGGCAAGGGGCCAGGAATAGTCAATTGGGCCTGGGAGCCCACTGGCGTTACTTGCACAGATTTTGATGTAGCGGCAGAGGAGTATGGTGAGGCTGCTATGGCATAGGAGGTAGCCATGTTCACAGGATGCAGCTTCAGAAATTTGCACTCTGCCTCTGAGTAGGTCAGTCGGTCCCAGGTCTTATATTCCACAATTTTGTGTTCTTGCTGCAGAACTGTGCACATAGGTGAGCAAGGGTAGTGATTCTGGCTGCAGCTGACACCTACTGGAGGAGGGGTGCAAGGGAATTCGGATGAACTGCACGTTCGCACTCCCAACATGTAGGGTTGGCATCACATCGGGAGCTCATATGCCCAAACCTCCAGCACTTAAAACAACGCCTAGGGGGAGGAACATAGGACTTTAAATTGCTCCAGTAGATCATCAGCTTGACTTTCTCAGGCAATGAACCGCCCACAAAAGCCAAGATGAAGGCACTGGTGGTGACCCTGTTGTCCTTTGGACCCCTACGGACTCGCCAAATGAAATGCACTCCCCGCCGTCTAGGTTGGCATGCAATTTGTCATCTGACTGCAGCAACCGGTCTTTATGAAATATTATTCCCTCTGCCATATTTAAATTCTTGTGTGGTGTGATGTTAACGGATACATCACCCAGCTTGTCACTGGCAAGCAATGACCGTGACTGGGCTGGGGTTGACGTTGTTGTTAAGACTGACCCAGAGCGCATCTTTGACATCCCTTCCACTGCACCAAACTCGTCCTCCAACGTTTTGACGAAGAACAAGGGCTTTGTAGTCTTGAAAGATTCTCCATCATTGTGGCAACATACCAGATATTTAGGGGCATAAGCCTCGCCCTGATGTCAGGCTCGACATTCCTCCCACGGTGTGGCCAGAGAAGGGAACAATTAGGGATCATATTCTGTGACATTGTATTCACTTCTACCTCTCTTAGAGATGACGGCTGTACATCCCCCAATGTTTCATGTTGGTTTAACGGTGTTCCAGCGAGCAGCTAGGGATCTAAAGGTCCACCCAGGCAGAGCACAACTTGCCTGGGTAAGCCCAATACACCTGAGGTGCGGCAGGTTCCTCAGAGGTTGCCTGCTAGCAATTGTTCAACCTCAACAGCCATGCATCTCCTCGGCATATAGCACACTTTGTGATTGAGGGTTTTTTATAGTGGCTTGTATCGTCCTCGCGACTCAGGCGATTGAGCCAAAATCCCTGGGCTATGGGGATGGTCCACCATCACGCCGAACAATGGTTGTTGAAGCATGCACAGATATTATGGTGTGGCGGACTGTTGGCGCGACACAGTCCACAGCTCGGGACCCTGGGTTTGCCAAGCCCTTACTCAGAAAATTAATGCTGAGCCCCAGAGTAATCGACTAAAAGCTTATTAGCAACATAATTTGAACTGTGAGTGTATAGACAAATGCCCATCCAAACCTCGCAACATGTACTTCTAAATATATAGATACTAGCAAACCAAGCTTGCTTTGCAATTGTTCACTATGAATAGGAACTGATTCTCCATCCAAAACTC
Source organism: Locusta migratoria (assembly GCA_026315105.1). NCBI lineage: Eukaryota > Metazoa > Arthropoda > Insecta > Orthoptera > Acrididae > Locusta > Locusta migratoria. The sequence goes on along the minus strand of CM048746.1, from coordinate 14,780,862 downwards.
CTCCCTTTCCACCTCCTCTTTCTGCCCATCTTCTTCTTCTTCTCCTCCTCCTTCTCCTCATCTCCTTCTCCTACACCCCTTTCTCTGTGTATCACCTCTTACCTCTCTCTCTGTTCATTTGCTTATCCTTGATCTCCATGACCAGCCACACACTTCTCTCCCACTCCTGTTACCTTTCCATCTATCCTGAAGCATTGTTTATTCTTATTTACAGCAAACCTTATTACAAACTGATGTTGGTTAAAATTAATGGGTAATATGGTTTCGAACACTGGTATATGGGGTATGAATAAGACTTCTCCGCATGTTGGACCTGCGAGGATAATGTCAGTGATAGTATTACATAAAGCTTTAATCTGAAAATGGGTGTGATTATTAAGTTTCAGAGAATTCAGATTCTTTGTTCTTTAATGACTGAAGTATTTAGAATGGTCCAATGAATCATTGTTTACATGGCTTCCTACAAACAACAGGGTTTATGTATCAAAAATCCCAATGCAAACTTCTGATACAGAATGCCTGCTTATTACAATAAGCACAGGGGATTTTCTATCATGATTTGTGCATCTATATCACAGTATTTATTTGTTTTTATCATCACCTTCAGGTCACATAACTGGGAATGAACATTTCTCAGTCTTCAGCAACAAACTGCTTACTATAACTAATACAATGCTAACAAACACCTGCCATAATCTGATAATGATAATGCACCACACATACAGCCAAAAATATTCAAACATGCTTTGTACAGAATCATAAAATTGTTAAACAACTTCCCCATACAGCAAAATCACCATGTCTCGACAGAACTGAACCTTTACATAGGGTTTTAGAGCAGAGAGTGAGGACAAAATTTACAGCTCCAACATTGCAGTAATTGGTGATTTTTTGGTGGAAGAATGGATAATGTTCTGTTAGAAACTATAATGACATTTAATCAATCTGTTCTTTGAAGAGTTGCAGCTGTTCTCAGAACCAATGGTGGACCATTTCCTTACTAATGAAAAAATATTGTGTCTATGTCATGTTTCATATTATATTGTTAACTCACCGTATATTCTAGTAATATTTGGTGAGAAACTCAAAATAGCCTTGTAATTCATTTCGATATTACTAAACATCCTAGCAGTTTCAGGATACTGAATTAAATCAATGGCAAAGTTGAAAATTTGTGCAGGACCAGGACTCAAACTCAGATTTCCCACTTTAGACCATTGGTTGCTTTAACCATTACACTATCTGGATAAACTTCTCACACTGCCAAAATTTTCACATACTCATAGCTTTATTTGTATTCCTGCAAGGAACTGGACTTATTTTTGCATGCACATAGAAAGTGTATTTTGCATGTTGAGATGTACATACAAGTATAGGTTTGGTGTCTGTTCTTTTGGACATCTTACCTGTCAAGTCTTGTCTTTCTTGGGCAACTCATGATTTAATCACTCAATAGGGGAGATAACCAAGATTAACAGCAGAAGAAAGGGATCAAGTTGTTATGTGAAGGAGTTGTAGAGTAATACAATGCCTGGCATGAAAGTGAAATATTTAGAAGACACAGTTAAGATATAGTCATATATAGATGTAAATTTGTACCTATCTACTCCATTGACTGATACATAAAGAGAATTGCAATTCTCTGTGTCAAGTAGAATGACTACCAAAGAGCATTAGCGTTGTTTGGGTTTAGTGTTGTTACCTGTCCTAATTGTGTATATGAAGTGGTGTATGGTCATGTTGAGTCATTAGCTTGAAAGACACAGTTGATTCTTAATAATGTCAGACAGCATTATCATCAGCACATGAGAGAGTTTGAAAGGGGCCTCATTTATGAGCTCCTTTTGATTAGCTAGCTGAATTGTGTAGTATCCAAATGTGTGACACATTCAATTATGATGTTGGACTAAACAGAGATGTGATGGCAGTCATTCTAATCATAAAGGTTCCTGTCAAGCAAGTCTGCAACACTACAAGGAAGACCTGCTGTACTGTGCAACAATCAAATTGTAACTTATTCACATCTGCACATGCCATCCAAGACAATTAAAAAATCCCAGTAACATTCTACGTCATCCCACACCATAAACTGGAGACTAATATCAGACGTCCCATGCGCAGTCTGCTATTAACAACACAACACAAATAGTTTTGTCAGATGGTGCTGTCTGTACTATTGCTTCCATTTCATAGGCAGTTGGGGTAAAGACAGACTAACACCATTCGCCAAGGGTAGAAAGAGTTTCATAAGACTGGGAGCAAATTTAAATGATCCCAAGGAGTAGGAAAAGGCTTATTCTTTCATACCATAATCTCTTCACTCTAAGCACCATACACATTTTCAGATATGAATGTGGTGCAAAATCATTTTTGGGTAGTTTATTTTTGTCCATTATCTTAAATAAAGAAGATGTTTTAGGAGGAAAACAAAGATACAAAAATAACTAGATTTAAAGGGAAATATCACACATACATTGGCTCTATTCTATGTAGGGTATGGGATACTGCTATTTGAATGAATCTGTTAGGAATGGGAATTATGTTGGTGACTTCCTATTCTTTAACAGCCTGTCAATGTTAATTTAATTAAATTAAGTTTAACCTGAAGAATATAACAAGAGAGATGTAAACAAAAGCAACTCTAGTAGCTAGCAAAATGAGTAAATTGTGTTTTTATGATAATACAACATATATAATATATAATTTTGATACGGATATTAAGACGAAAAATTCCTAGCAGGAAAAACTAAATATAAAAAATAGACGAAGATTACTCACCAGGCGAAGGAGCACAGGTGTGACAGCATCACAAATAAATAAATGAATACACACACACACACACACACACACACACACACACACACACACAAACGCAAGCTTTCGCAACCCTGTTGCTTCTTCAGGCAGAAGGGAAGGAGAGGTAAAAGGAAATGATGAGGGTTTTAAGGAAGGGGGTAAGGAGCCATTCCAATCCCGGGAGAGGAAAGACTTACCTTTTTTTTACACCCTCCGGGTTACGGGACTGGAGTAAGTGGTGGTGGAAGGGTGCATAGGGCAGGTTTTACAACGGGGGCGGTTACAAGGGTAGGAGCCAGAAGGTAGGGAAGGTGGTTTGGGGATTTCATAGGGATGGACTAGGAGGTTACGGAGGTTAGATGGGCGGCGGAAAGACACTCTCGGAGGAGTGGGGAGGATGTCATGAAGGATGGATCTCATTTCGGGGCAGGATTTAAGGAAGTCGTATCCTTGCTGGAGAGCCACATTCAGAGTCCGCTCCAGTCCCGGAAAGTATCCGGTGACAAGAGGGGCACTTCTGGGGTTCTGTCTCCTTACCCCCTTCCTTAAAACCCTCATCATTTCCTTTTCCCTCTCCTTCTCTTCTGCCTGAAGAAGCAACAGGGTTGCGAAAGCTTGCGTTTGTGTGTGTGTGTGTGTGTGTGTGTGTGTGTGTGTGTGTATTCATTTATTTATTTGTGATGCTGTCACACCTGTGCTCTTTCGCCTGGTGAGTAATCTTCGTCTATTTTTTATATTTAATTTATAATTTTGCAACATATGTATGAAATTACCCACCTTGATGGCAATAAATTTAAACGCTGTACTAAGACTGAAGGTGATGGACAGGGCTCACCACCCAACACCAAACACCTTAACTTAGGCATTAGCTTCCAGTTGTATAGTGTTGTCAGCAAAGATGGTGTTGTCTGAACTATTGTTGCCATTTCAAAAGCAGTTGGTAATGCCAGACTAGCACCATTTGCCAAAGGTAGAAAGATTTCCACAACACTAGGATCAAATGTAAGTGATGTACCAAGTAGTATGACATCTGAAGTCTGCACGTTGAGAATACGCCTGTTGATTCCAGAGAAAAGCAAATCCAACGTTAAAGAAAACAATATAATAAGGTCAGTTTACAACTCACCACAAATACATAACGACGAGCTGGCAACAGGCACATAAAAAAGACACAAATCCTTCTGAGAATGTTATGAAAGGTAATTATGTATAAGATATTATCTGACAAACACACTACATTGGCAAACCTGATCCCTAATTTTTAGACAATGTTAAATGAGCTACCTCATTTCTCAATAAACCTAGCACAAATTAACACCAAGAATAAAACTTTTTTTTTTTTTTTTTTTTTTTTTTTTTTTGAATCATTAGTAAGACAGGCAAAAAGGAAATAAAGATATCGGAGTGGTATAAAGATGGACCCAGATGAGGAGAAGTTTGGAATGGTGAGGAGGGAAGGAGCTTTGGTAAGACGTCTCTCTCACTTCAGGGCAGCTGATTTGAACAATCTTTCAGCTGTGTCTGATGTTCAGCATGTCATCTTTTCTGTGAGTAGTAATCTATCCTTTTCACAAAAATGTTGATATCACAATCAGAAGTTTCCATTTTACTTGAGTCTTTAAATTCATCTGCACACCACAGATGCATGGTCACACATACACGGTATCTGCCACAATCTTGTTTCCAAAGAGAAGCACGCAAACATCAGATGGAAATTGACTAAAATTTGGCATTAATGTTACACAGGAAAAAGATGGATATCATGCCCTTTAATGTGATGCCACATCTCAGAAACATATATAGAGTAACATAATTGACACTGTAAGTAGTACCAAAAATTTAATTATAAAGTGAATATAATAACATGCTAATGGTATATGCAAGAGAAGAGAGGAGATGTCTGGACACCTACTTCATAAAAGAGAAAATTTCTTGTCAACAAATCAGTATTTTTTGTATCAAAATTAGAAATGTTATCAGTTTATTAATTTAGCTTTAGAGAATTAGGTTTTTTATTTAGGACAAAGAATTGGTTGTATATATATGTCCCATGGCTCCATAAACAAAGAAACATTCTTGCCACTACAGCTAAAAGCTGTAACAATTCTGTATTCCTTGTATCAAAATTGGAAATATTATCAATTTATTACTTTAGCTTTTGATAATTGCATTTTTTATTTATTTATTTAGGACAAAGGACTGGTTGAATGTATATGTCCCATAACCATTTTGTAAAGAATGGTAGTGTGTGGTTATTCCACTTCCCTCTTGTGTGCCATTACATTTGGACAAATAAAGAAACATAATTATTTTTCACTTACCACAGTGTGCAAACGAGCCTTCAAATTTTGTAACCAATGGTATATCATACCATGCTTAAGAAGTGGAAAAGACAGCCTATGCTGTACCTAGATATGATCAAATCTATACTTAATATTTGTATAAACAGAAAAATTTCATTGAATATGTTCTTGTCTTCTGTATCAATTCAGTTCTAATACTTCCTCTGTATGTGCAATGCAGTGTGCACACACAATAATGTTTGTAATACTATTACGTATTTTGAGAGAAATATATAGGCCTATTAGAGAGTTCATTCAAGAATTTTTCAGGAGGATGATCTAATAATTTAACCCACACATAACAAATAATACAATCAGTTTATTTAGGCTAAAATAGAGGTCGTCAACAAAGCCATATCAATGACTGTGGAGATTACAGTCTCTGACAGAAGAACAGTAACATTAATTTTTTTAGATAAGGGTAATTTTAATGCCTAATAAAACAATGTGGACTAGAAGCAAGCAACTACTACAATCAGTAGTTGTGGGTGAAATATCTCAAATTATATAGTAATTCTACATTTCTTTAGTGTTATAATTTTTTTCTGAGATCACAATCAACATACATTATTTCAAATTGTCCCTACATGCTTAAGAGAAATATTTGAACCACAAAATAAAAAATGAGCCAATATATGTTACAAACTGATATAAAAATATTCAAACTACATTTCTTTTGTGTTCATCAAGCTCAAAAATTTGGTTGTTGATTGACTTGACATTTTGACACAACAATACATTTTTTATGCTGCAACAAATGGCTTGGAGTAGGGATGAAATAGTTATATAGCCAATGACACATAAAAACCAGTAATTTATTCATCCAGTATTTTTTTAGAAATGAGACTTCTTCATGGCTTGCAACAAATTTAACACATAATTTCAAACCTTTACGAAACTCTCTCTCCCTGATACCTCCCACAAAAGGTTGAAAGGTAAAAAGTTTATCTTTTACTACACAGTCATAGTTGATGCTGTATAACTGCCACATCAATCATAACATTTTAATTTATTATTTACTGTATTCATTACACATTTTGCATATGGTACTGACATATTCCAATCAATCTGCCTGTAAAATTATATCACTATATGACACACAGTCCTGTAGATATGATGTCATTAACACTGTGTTGTTTGGAAAACTTCCGCTTCATGCATGACATTTTAATTTATTCCTTCTTTGATACTAACTCTATTCGCTAAATATTTTGCAGAAAGTGTCCACATTTGCCACTGAATGAACATACAAAATTATATCATTATATGACACATTGCCTCAAGATACAACGTCATAAACACTGAGATGCAAGAAATATATCACATCAAAAATGAGAGTTTACTGTACTGCATACAACAAAAATCAATTGAAAACAAACTAAATACTGATTTACAAAACAAACCACCCCAACATGGCAAAGGAAAACAAAAATTTGTATTTGCCACTTCAACTGTACTATATTACACCTCAAACAAAGTAGACAATACGAAACAATCCCCAAAATCAGGAGAAAAAAATTATAGAGAAAATGGAATTGGATCTTCAGTTCACCTACAATATAGCTCAAATGAAGCAGACAATTCAAAGAAAAAAAGAAAAGAAAACATGACGAAAAAATAGCACCCACCTCCATCCAACAACCCCCACCCCATTCCCCCTGCTCACACCACCACAAACTGCCCCAAACCTTCCCCCACCCATCCCCCCTCCACCCAACACAACCCATCCCACCCCCTAACCTCAACCCAGCACAATGCAGCAGCCCCCCCCCCCCGCAACCACCATCCTCCAACACCCCCCCCCACCGCCACCTACCAAAAAACAATGCCCACCACACCCCATGAAACAACCCAAAAACACACTCTACTCCTTTGGATGATACATTGCCCCCAACAGCCCTCGCAAAACACCGAAACACACAATGATTGTCAGAAACACACTTCCACCAAAAGTTCTAATCAAGATGAGCCTGCAAGGTAGAAGAGTGCCGCTTTCCCCACCCCACAACAGATTCAACAGACCCCTGTACAAAATGAACTGAGGACACATGACAAAAAGAATACCAATCAACAATTGTACACTCACTAGCACCAATCTCATGTGCAGAGAATTCCACATATGACTGATAACAAAAATGATATGTAATATGCACAATCCCCCTTACGGCCAACCTCGATTTCTTGAACCAGATTCCCCTCCATATAAAACACCACCAGTTGTCAACGGCATCTCCAAATGAAAAGGTCCCTGGTTCCAGACACTGAGACCTTAGTCAACTGGGTCAATTGAAGACCTGGATACCACTTTGATGAAAGATGTCATATCTTATTTATAATCAAGTTCATACAATTTAGTGGGGAATACTAATTGCTACCATATAATGATTCAGAGAAGTACATCAAGAACCAGTCACTACATCTGTGTAACAGTTTGCTTTAGGTACTGTATATTGACTGCATTTTTTCTCTAATAACTTCCATGTGGTTCTTTAAGAGGTGCACCAGCCTTTTCATTAGTTAGATGGACAACAGTTTAGAAGATGTACTGTTCTGGCCTTGTAACATTAGCTACCATAGCCTTGCCAGTTGCTGCAAATGATGAATTTTGTGTGCATGAGATAGGAGTGACTGTGACAACTATTGTTGACTGGTATTCTTTTTATAGGGAGTTTTGTGCTGAGTTGAATGCTCATTTTCCAATACGGTGTACGGGGAAGTTGGAGGGTCCTGGGGTTACTGTTAAAATTGATGAGTCTTGTTTTGGGAAAAAGGAATATGGGAGGGGTGGGCTGCATGTTGGTTTATCAGTGTGGGGGGCTGTTGTGTGAGGGTGTGGGGTTAAGGGAATTGGGGGTATAATCAATTAGTAATAAATCACCAGATCGAATTTAAAAATTATTCCACAGAGGCATGCGCAAATAAAATAGAGGGGGTATGGGGGCTGTAAAAACTGTTATAGGGAGGAGGAAGCGGCGCTGTTCCATTTTGCAATCTCGTCTTATGAGTACTGCTGTCGGAAGTGTGTCCCAGGAAAGTTTTGTTTATTTTGTAGGTGCTGTGGGATATATGTATACGCCGAAGGTTTGGAGTTAAGTAGGTTGGGTGGGGGGGGGGGGTACATGGGAGGGAGGATTATGTTGTTGAAATTTGGTTCTGGTGGGTTTATTAGGCCTGGGTGGCTCTTCTCTCTTTCGATAGGGGGTTGCTTAGGTAGGGTACTTTTTTGTGGGGAAGGGGGGGGGGGGGTATTCTGATTTTGTGCAAGTGTCTGTAAGCATGGAATGATTTTTTACACATTGACTGTTTTGTGTGTGTGTGTGTGTGTGTGTGTGTGTGTGTGTGTGTGTGTGTGTGTGTGTGTGCGCGTGCATGTGTTGGCCAACTTCAGAGTGATAGGCGGGGACATGTTTTTGGTAAGCATTTTTGAAACTGGTTCGCTTTTCGTCATGTAGTTTCTGTTGGTGTTGGTTGATTTTTGTGTAAGGTTCAGATTTTATGTTTAAAAAGTGATCTAAATCTCGCTCTGATGGTAAGGTCTAGGTTAACAAAGAGTTTTTTTCTTTTCCTCCTTGCAAATGAGTGCCAAAGGCACGAATTTTTGGGCTGTGACCTGTGATCAATTATACATTCCATCATTATAATCTGTAATTTACGAGGATAACTGCAGATTATTTATTACAATACATATGTATTAAGATATTATCTCATGTGCAGGTTTTCCAACACGCTGATGTTGTCGTAGGTCAATGTGGTTAAAGTGTGATATTGGATGCACCCTGAAATCTTCATTGTGGTGAGACTGATATGTAGCACAGCCCGAGGTTTAGGTTATATTGCGAGCCAACAGTTTTGTTGTGAGTTGGCGAAGCCAGAAAAATGTGAAAGCCAAACAACATGTGTGTTAACAAAAGTGACCGATTTCAAAGTCTAATATTTTCGTTGACACCATATTGAAAAATGTGCATACAGCTCGTCGGCTTCGACCCATGACGTCATCAACATAGCAGAAAAGACACATATCACACGTAGCCAACATTGCAACCGAAACAATCACAAAAAATACCAACACACATAAACATGTGAAAATTTACGAAACAGCAATAAAATGACACTAACTGGATCAGCGCGGGAACGTGGTGGTTTTGGGCAGGGACATTCTAAGTGATAAACAATGACACACACACACACACACACACACACAATAAAACACACATTAAACAAAACAAACCACTCCAAAAGTACAAATAAATGAGAAAAATTGACCTAATACTTCATCTGAAATGAAGCATATGATACAGAAAAACGCTCAAAAAAAAAAAAAAAAAAAAAAAAAAACCAAGAAAAATCTGATTGTAACTCTTCAATTTACCCCCATCTCACATTAATCAGATGATAGCTAAAAACATAAAATGCCGAAAAAAACTGAATCACCACTTCAATTGAGCTACACGTCAAATTAAGTATATGATAAAGAACAACCTACATCTAGAGCTATGCTACAGATCACTCTGCAATGTAGCTCCAGGTCTAATGAGAAATACTGAAGCACGCGTAAATTACAAATCACAACAACAGAATGTACCATGGTAAAAGTCTCGATCAGCAGCATAGCCTAATGTACTTACATGATGTGGTGTGGCAGTGTTGGAGAAACTCAATGTTCACAAGATGTGAAAATGAACGTGTTAAATCACTTGATTGCAGTTTCATACAGATGATAGAGTAAATAAAATATGCTATACCTGCTCTATGGTTGACAGGTTCTTGTCTGTACCCTCACCCACTCAGTAAAAGTAATTGCCCTCATAAAAAGGAAGATTTAGAATCATGTGATTACTATGCTTCCCATACCGACGAGCTGCAAAAATACCAAAGTAACACACATAACAACACACTCACTTCCAAACTTACACTTCACAAACTGCAAATAACCAGTATCACCGCATACAACCACAAACCATTTTAATTCCACCAAAAGAGAGCGTGACCACAGCACGCTGTGCAAAAAAGGGCGCACCTCAAATCTACTGCGGAGCGATGATGTCACACATGACAACACACTGACCTCAAGGGCCAAAGCTAACGAGTCATATCGCAGTCTTCAATTGAGCCGAAAAATGCAATTGGGGGGGCTAAACTTTTACCGGCCAAAGCAGGCAGGTTTGCATAAGGTTCAGATTATACATTAAGATTTTGTGTTTAAAAAGTGATCTGTGTTTCCCTCTGATGGTAAGGTATAGGTTAACAGAGACAGCCCTGAATGAAAATTTTTGGTCTGAGACCATTGATCGACGGTAAATTCTGTTGTTGTAATCTGTAATTTATGAGGATAAACACAGATTATCTACAATACATAAAAATTAATATATTATCTCGTAAACTGGTTTCCAAAAATGTTGATGTCACGGGTCAAAGCAGACAAATGGAATCGCCTCGTAAAATAATGCCATTGAATTGGTATAGCCATCTTCATTTGATTTTTTAGATCAAGTGAATTTACCGAAACCGTGCATCCCCCACTTTGTCTTTAAGTCGCCCCGCGTTTTTTGCGTAATTTCGTGTGTTTTCTAAATTATATTTTCTGTGATTTCGGTTGGCTTTTTGTCGCATTTTGGCGCACTGGATGTCCCCGCCCAAAATTGCTACCTTCCAAAATGTTCAAATGTTTGTATAGCTTATGGGACTTAACTACGGGGTTATCAGTCCGTAAACTTACAAATTACTTATGAACTAATACTAAGGACAGCACAACTATCCATGCCCGAGGGGGGATTCGAACCCCCGACCGTAGTGTCCGTGCAGACAGTGACTGGAGCGTCTCAGTCCACTCGGCCACCGCAGCCGGCTCCCTACATTCCCGCGCTTGTCCCGTTGTCATCATTTTACGTTAATTTTCGCGTGCTTATATGTGCCAGTGTTTTAGTTGCCATACTGGCTACATCGCCATATTGACGATGTCGTTGGTCAAAGAGACAGGTGGAATCGCGCCGTAAAGTTAGAAAACTTGCGTGAAAAATCTTCAGTTAACATTGCTTTAAGAGAAGAAGCAAAAAAATTACCGAGGAACAACTACACTAAGTAGGATAAGGTAGTGTAGAGAGCTGCATCAAACAACTTTTTGACAACAACACAGATTCGTTACTATTATTTACTTACCCAAAGTCGAGAATATTAGGGATCACACATTTGTGAGGAACTTTAACAATCTTCGGTTTCCCAGTTGTGCCTGAAGTTTGTACAGCGTAGGCATAACTGAAATTGTTTTGCACCATTGGTTTATTGACAATTTCTTCAGTTTTTACTTCCCACAAATAAATTTTGGAACCATGTAAGGTGATATTTTTTCTACATTTTGTATGATTTTTTAGCAGTTGGTTCTGTGAAAAATCAGAAGCCGATAATATCCAGCAAATGTCCAGTTTCTGTACAAAATTTATGTTCCGTTGATAAGACGATTTGCTATCAATAAAAGCAAAACCTAATCGTTTCTTCAGAATACTGTAAATCAGAAATGTTCACAAATGAAACATTCAAAGATGTAACACCAAGAAACAAATAGAAGCGAGTAGCAGATTATCACATTCCGCATAAGATCGCTTACCCTAAAACAACACAGCAGAGAAGTGGCTCGCGGTCCATTAAAATACCTACGAAGCATCCGTCTTTATTAATTTCACTTAAAAATTCTGAAATCACGTTTGCATATTCCTGAAGAAGTCCGTACGTGACGTGAAAAACGTCATTGTCTTTCCACACTAGTGCAGTATTTGCTTCGTATTTCGATACAGAAGCTTCAAATAAATCATATAACGAATCCATATGAAGAGCTGAGTAATTATCGTTCTGAATGCAGAACCAATGGGTATATATTTATAAATATTTGGCATTTCATTGGGCGCCAGCAAACACAGTGTTTACATCCTTCAATACCAAAACAAACATTTCGGCTGCTGTCACGCTCTTACGTAACAACAATCCAAAGATGTTCAGTAAGATATTACACTGTCAATGCTAATATAAGAAATACAACAAGTGTCTCACGAAAGAAAAGAACCAACGTTGTTGTATATGCAAGTGTAAAACATGTTATTGTTTCATTGAAGCAACATCGTGTAGCTACGTAAATACATATGGTCTACGCCTAAAATGTTCAGCCTATTTCTCAAATGTAAACAATTTAGCCAACTGTCTACAGATACAATACAAAAAAATAACACGTAAAACACATGGAAATTAAAGGCACAGTAGCTACGTTTACATACAACACATCTTCCGGAAGACGAAAACCGAATTTCGTAAACCGGTTTTCGCTGGTGTGCTTACATGTTACAGCCTCAATCGGATTTCCTAGCCCACTTAATGGCGGCTGAAAAACAGCTTTTTCAGTTCCTGATTTAGTCAGCACAATCGCTGTTTTTCTTTACTTAAATACATAGAGTCGTGTACTTTAATATTTCTATTTTTATTTCAAATTAGAAAGTGCCACTCTGCCCAAATGTGAGGAAATATCTTAACGAGAAGGCACAATATGACAAGCCAAAAACGATTGCGTTTAAATGAGCACAAAAAACGGTTGTGGAACTGGAAAACCGTTTTAAGGCCTGTTTAACTTGAAAACCGTTTTAAGGCCCATTTACACTGAAGTTTGGAAAATGTTTTTGTTTGCAACTTGTTCCCAACCAATGTTGACAACATTGTTCATTGTTCGTGACCGCGACTACACTGGCGGCGAACATTTTTATTCGTATAGTCTGCTACAGTGAGCTTGTGCGTGTATTTCCGTTACGTAATTCTTAGAGCTAAGCTATATCTAGTGAGGAGGAAGAACCATTAGCATGTGGAACTGTGTTATTCTTGACAGATCAATAAAAAAGAGGCAAAGAATGACGTAGTCATCGAACGTGAACAAAAGCAATAAATGGGATCCCAGTTGAATCACTGTGCTATGTCAAGCAACTAAATTTTACATCCAAATCACTTTGGATTGAACATAGAACCCACCACTTCCTGATTTTTCACTCTCATTTATTTTCCTTTTTTCCTGCGGGTATCATGCCACAAGAGATTTTATTTTCTTATCAATGTCACTGCTGTTGGTACACAGCTTCACATAATTTTTTTATTGTTTTATTTATTTTGAAAGAATCATGTATCTGTTTCATCTTTCACATTGCACGTTCCACACCTATTGCCCGTCCCCATATAATGAAATAAGATGGTAAATTTTCTCCATGCTACACTCCATCTCACAGAATACTGAAAACCACGACATACAATACAATAGCAAGTATCAGTAAAAAAATCAAAACAAACACTAGTGCTGCGCACCGGCAGTTCGTAGTAACAGCAGTCTAACTTTCACTTTAAAAAAAAGTGATCAGTAGCGTACGTGAGGGCGAGTAGCGCCCGAATCTCCGGTTAAGAAACACGCAGCATCTAATTGGCTGACAGCTAGTGAGTTCACATTGGCCAGACACAATTTCTGCATTTCGAAATAAGGACTCGTTTGGCGGTCTGGTAGCAACCACGAACAATATTTCGAACTCTGTTTAAAAGGGCCTTTACAGAAGTGGATCTCTAGAATCGATTTTGGAGTGTTTACACGACCAAACAAAAGCAGAATTGCCGCAGTGGAGTAGCCGAGCGGTCTAAGGCGCCTCGATGTAGAGCGCGCGATTGCTCGCCGTCGGAGGTTCGAGTCCTCAGTGGGGCATGGGGGTGTGTGTTGTCCTTGGGTTAGTTTACCTAGTTTAAGTAGTTTGTAAGCCACAGACTGATGACCACGATAGATTTACAAAAATTTGAACATTTTGAAAAGCAGAATTGAGAAATCAGTTTACGAAATATGTTTTGGGAGCCCATGTAAATGTGGGGTGAGTAAGTGCCAAAACATTTTGGGTGACAAAAACTCAAAAAGTATGTTGCATAAGGCTGAATTTTTCTCCAGTTCCAAATTATGTATGGGAGCAATATCCTTGTCACATAAATAGAACTATACACACGTGTTTATTCTTTGTACTCTTCTCGCTCAGATTCAATGGGTGTACTTCAGATAATTGCGACCAAATTTCACATCAAAAAGCATTAATTTTGTATCACTCATACGACACACAAGAACAAATGATGCAAAAGTATTGTACAAAACAGCTACAATTACAATAGTGGTAAAAGCCGTAAGACACAAATGTAAAAAAAAAAAAAAAAAAAAAAAAAAAAAGTGTCGGCTCTTTGCGGTTGTGCCCTTTGTGGGTAGGAGGCTGACGTACTCCTAGCTATGGTGGGAGTAAATGCGCGTGGCTATTGTGAGGTGAAATCCTATAGTTAACATTTGCTCTACCGCACATAGAGATTCCCAACAGAAGTTCAAACAGTGCCTGACAACTTCGAACATCAGAGACCTTTAAGATGTATGCTCACAGATATGCACCCCCATATGTATTATACATATCATACAATGAGATACTCACAGAAGTGAAGATACACACAAGAACACATGATGTAATGCAGGCTGGTGGCCAACTTATATATATATATATATATATATATATATATATATATATATATATATATATATGGAAAATTAAACTTTGACAGAAAATTATGTTCAGACACCACTTCGCAAATGTGAAAAGTAGTGCAATAAACAATTAACAAACTTAAGCCGTGTTCACACAAACAATTAAATTGAAACGGCATTGCGTGTCTTTCTGAAGTTTTACTGGGAGCTATCATTCACACAGAACTTCACAAATACTGCTAAGTTGTGCAGTTTTCAACATGGCGACCGCAGTCTCCGCTGATCGCGATTTGCACAGCTCATTTCATTCGCGGCAAAAACGACCGTTACACTTTGTTCCACAAGCACACTAAGTGTTTTCTTAATTAATTCGACATTTTAGCCGCAAACAAAGACTCCAAAACGTAAACCTCGAACGCGAACACACTGATATGAAGTAAAATAGTTCGGAATATCCCGCGAGGCGATAGTCGAATGTCGATATTTGGTGGTGGGGGAAGAAGGTGGTGAAACAAAGTACAGCCAAGTTGAACTTCTTGTTGATTGGTAAAAGTAGCGCCTCTTAAGTGGCTACTAAAACCAGGCCGTTCACACTTGCTACTGAACTATAACTTCACTATGCAGCTACCTGTTGCATTAGTTGTTTGTCTGAACCAGGCTTTAGATTCACGTAGGTATGCTACTGAACTCAACTTACATTTATAAGTCAGCGGAAGACGCTTGTTCAAGGCCTGCTAAGTCCGCAAGAACGGCAGATTCCTCATCCAAAAGTTCCATCCTCTTGTGATCGTACACAGACACATTAAATTTTGACAACATTTTTCTGATGGCTGGAACTTGGTGTAACATATCTTCTCAGATTTCAGCATGCAGTTAGTAAAATATTAAAGTCGATTACTAAGTTTGTTTTTATGGTGTGGAAATCAGAGAATGCACGTTCCGCTGTGGTAGTAGAGGTAAGAAGCACGTGACACTACCTGTCAGCTTTCACATGCGGCACTTTTATGCAGTGAGCTATGTGGTGGCGAGCTATTCGGTTTACAAGGGCAATATCTCTTACTGAGTGGACAAGGTACATCAAGAACCTGTCAGAAATGAAGAACAGCATTATTTATTTACAGTATGGTTTCTCTGAAATACTAATGAAATCAGTCAAGGCCTTTTGGACAGGAAGTGAAATTTTAACAACCAATACGATTTAATTAAAAACACTAATCAATTGAAACATTGATTATTTGCAGTTGTCCATGACTGAAATATAGGTCTTCCAACATGTTGATGATGTCATGGATCAAAACGGATGGGTGCAATCACGTGCTTCAATATTATGCTAAGAACTATTTGGAAAAGACAACTAGACGATTTTATTGGTGCTGCCAAAAGCGGGGGTAAATGGTACTAGTTGAAAGAGAGTCAATTACTTACAAGCACTGCCAATGTTGACGCTCCTCATTGACGTAAAGTATTATTGTACACATTGTTAGGGTAATGGTTCCTGCACTGCAGCAAGCAGCTGATGCTGCCTTTCCCACACCTCTGGACACCCTGCATTAGCCATACTGTAAGTGTATGACACGCCTCCTGCAGCTCCCAGAAGCCTCCACGTGAATCGTCAATTATCATGGCCAAACAGTACTTGCACAGAAACCAGAAAAAGTACAAATTTTTGTCGTTTTCCTTCAGAATTCAGGGCAAACAGTGATTATGTATTCACATTAGAGACCCTCTTGAATGAAAAAAAAACAGTTTTCAGAAATTAGGATTTAATTTTCCTTGCGTTATAGACAGCCATGGAAGGCAAGAAGAATATAAAAATAAAACCCTGAAATTCTGGAAGACAACAATGTAATACAATTAACCAGTGACCCAATATGATACAAGAAAAGTACACAAACACTGCTAAAAACCATCCGACACATTTTCACTCATAAAAAACTGAAATGGTGAAAACAAAAAATTCTAAGGTATCTACATTAAACAGCTTACTAAAATTCCACAAGGAAAACTTTGTCAATTTGACCAGTTATTTATTTCAGAAGTGCATCCACATACCACCTAGCCAAAGAAATGCAGACATACCTAGCGCAACATTATATATATATACAAACAACAGAAGCATACACAACATTGAAAAACTAATACAAAAAATCAAAAATATCAACATACCTACGATAGACACTCTCATATAATTCGAAATCACATCCATGTCACGAATAACCCCACGACAGAAACTATTACCATCATTCAACTAGAACAGCAGCATGAGGATCTCCAAATCCCACATACATCTACATCTACATACATACTCCGCAATTCACCGTAAGGTGCGTGGCGGAGGGTACACTGTACCACTACTAGGCATTTCCTTTCCTATTCCACTCCCAAATTGAACGAGGAAAAAAAGAATGCCTATATGCCTCCGTACGAGCCCTAATTTCTCTTATCTTGTCTTTGTGATCTTTACACGAAATGTAAGTAGGCGGCAGCAAGATCGTACTACACTCAGCTTCAAATTCCGGCCCTCTAAATTTAATTAACAAAAATTCACGAAAAGAACGTCGTCTTTCTTCCAGTGATCCCCAATTGAGTTGCCAGAGCATTTCCGTGACACTCGCGCATTGGTCGAACCTACCGGTAACAAATCTAGCTGCTCGCCTCTGAACCGCCTCTATGTCTTCCTTCAAACCGATCTGCTGCGGATCCCAAATACTTGAACAATACTCAAGACGTGATCGTACAAGCGTCTTATACGCGGTCTCCTTTACAGGTGAAGTACATCTTCCCAAAATTCTCCCAATAAACCGAAATCGGCTGTCTGCCTTACTCACAACTGTCCTTACATGCTCGTTCCATTTCATATCGCTCTGCAATGTTATGCCTAGATATTTGAACGACGCGACAGCATCAAGAAGCTCACTACTAATGCTGTATTCGAACATTATAGGATTGTTCTTTCTACTCATGTGCATCACCTTACATTTTTCTACATTGAGAGCTAGCTGCCATTCTGCACACCAACTAGAAATTTTGTCTAAGTCAACTTGTATACTATTACAGTCAGTTACAGACACCCTCCCATACACCACAGCATCATCAGCAAACAGCCGCAAATTATAACTCACTCTGTCCATCAGATCATTTATATAGATAGAAAATTATAGTGGTCCTATCACACTCCCCTGGGGCACGCCTGACGATACACTCGTCTCTGATGAACACTCGCCGTCGAGGACAACGTAGTGCGTTCTATTACTTAGGAAGTCTTCCAGCCAGTCACAAAAAAGAAATAATAGGAATTCTAAAACCAATAACAGAACAAAATTATTTTACATTTGACAATCAATTCTAATCACAAAACGAAGTTCTCCCCATGGGATCACCCATCAGTGGAGTCCTAGAAAATGTATTCATCAAACACACAAACACATAGAAAACATTATATTTGAAACCATAGTAAGAACAAAATATTACAGGAAATATACTGGTACCGTTATGTAGATACCATCTATAACCGCCTTAACAAATATTTTACGTCTGCTCCGATGAATGCACAGACCAACAATCCAACTCTATGTCTTGTAAGGTAAACTTTGATACTCACCGTCTAACATTTTGAATTAAACGAGCGAGGGCACTGTCGCCTTTACATAATAAAAAAAAAGGCTTTTGCAAATATTAATTCTTTGATTACGGTGGTGGAATGTAATGAACACACCAAAATCGTCACAGAAAGAAATGTTCAGGTTCGTTTGCAACATATCACCATTATCAAATCAGGATCAATACTTTCAATAGCAAAGGGTGAACTTCCATCTGTGTAACTAAATATTATTTATTTTTAAAGGCATATACTGTTATAGCCATTCAAAGACGACTTATGAATCACCAAAATAAATGATATATATATATATATATATATATATATATATATATATATATATACTATTCCATATTAATATTTTATCCTACTTAAGAAGTTTACTAGTCAACTGTGTAAATATTGTCAGCTTGAAGTCTACGATATTTTTTGTCAGAGATTCTATATTATCATTTACTGTAGTAAACTCCACTGTTAAAGGTGCATCATTCCAACATTAATTTCTTTGGTTTCTTTTTATTTATAAATAAATATAAAAGAAAGGTATAGTATTTTTTATTTATTCTCTCTCTCTCTAAAAAAAAATTAAAATAAAATTATCCACTAACGTAGATACCACCAACTTCAATCATTTCTCTGTTTAAAATCCAGTTCTTTAGAGATACATCTTTAAGAACAAACCTTTATATGAAAAAAAATTAATTTTATACTGTCTTACTATGGTGAACTATCTACAAATTCAAATTAAATTTCCATGAATTCTTTGATCAAGTAAATACTTGACCGTTTATTAAAAAAATATTTATTAAATTAAATTCATTAAAACATTCTTATTCGTATACAACAATTTATGAAGCTGCCAAGTGATTTCTTCCATTATCAACCGACTAACTATCTTTTTAAAAAATAAAGTAACAGAAACCACTAAAGTATCACCGCCACTTTTAACCTTATCTAAAAAAGTTTATCTTCTTAAAACTCTGTCACTTCAGGCATTGATGACTTGCTTGCTCTGATAAAAGTTAAAGTTTTCTTTCTTGATCACTTGATAGCTAATCATAGGGTACTAAAATTTATCTCTTGTTAACCTGTAAGGTCCATTTTAGCATAAAATTGGCTGTTCTAGTACCTATCTCGATCGTTGATCCTAATAATGGTTAACTTATCATTTACTGCTCCAGTGAAATGAAGATTATTTAAGTTAGACGTCATTAAGGGTGAATTTTATTCGGTGCTGAATTGATATCGGTCAATTAATTTATAGCACACGAGAGTTTCATTGCCTTTTAAGATTTCCACAAGATATGACCAAATAACGATCTAAAACACCGTGAAACAGCTCCCTACAGGACTAACTTACATCCCTTATAACGAGTAAAATTTCACTTAAGCAGTCACTAGAGCCCTTTGTTAAACTTTAATAAACCTTCTACCACACAATAGTCACTAGCTCTTCACCGTCTAGTATTCAGAATTAGTTTGGTTAGCTGCCTGCTCGTCACATATAACTTCTACTCATCCCTCATAGAAATTATTGGTACTTTTACTAGTACAAATACAGGCCAGCTAACCTACGTATTTTACCTTTACCAGCAGTTGATGTAATGCATTTCATGCGTCTTAAACAAATTCATATCCTTTCAAGATCATAATTTTCTCTCTCCAAGACTTACGATCAGGTAGGTCTAAATTACTATATCACCAACCACTATCTAACCGCTGCTATTGCCAATCTGGACCCACAATGTGAACAAAAGATTAAATTCTATTCCCCTTTACAGTAATTAATTATTGTTGCATAGCCAATGGTTAAGTTCTTCTAATGGCCAGTTGCAGCATTGCGCGCAATATCTTGTGCGAGTCAATGGCATTCATGTGATCCCTGGTGGTTTGCCGTAGAACAGCCGATTTAATGTTTACATTGCTGCTAGTTGTTCTAAAACATATTTCAACACAGCAAACATTAATTCATAGACAACATTACTTCATATACATTTCTTTTTAACACAAAATAGTTTACACTGACACTTACCTTTGCAATATGTTGGAGATAAATTACAGCTTTTCCGTAACGGGTGTTGAATTAAAATAAATGTCTCGTTATACATCCTATGTCTCCTAGATGAGTGACCAAGCCATATCCACGACATCCACAATGACATAAATACTGCCTATCCATACATAAAATTCACAATAGAAACAGAAAATAATAAAATATTAAATTTCCTAGACCTCACCATATGCAGACACAAAAATGAACATAAGTTCTTCATATTCAGAAAGGTCACCAACACAAGTACAGCCCTTTACAATAATTCAAAGCAACCAATTGATTTCCAATACATGCTGCACAGACTGAACAAAATTCCACTTGGTGAAGAAAATTACAAAACTGAGTTGCAAACCACCAAACAAAATGCCGTGGAGAATGGTTATGACACAAACAATATAGACAATCTGAATCACAAAATTAAAACAAAAATGAAAAGGACACCTGATGCAAACAAAAAAAACAGATCACCATGAACAGGCTGACACTGACACACCAAATACCAATACATACACACACACACACACAGACACAATAAAAACATACAGGGCACACACACAGAGAACACATGCACAAACAGATATGAGCTCAAAACTCCTGTAATAACGAATGGAACTCTCTCCCCTACAACAACAAAACAACCCATATAATAAGCAACATACCCAAAATATAAAGATTAAAAATAATCTACAGAACTGACAACTCAATACAGAGTAAAATAAGCACAACCAACACAAACACAGATAAATACAACAGATCTGGTATATACCAACTGACATATCAGAACTGCAAATCCATTTTCATTACACAAAAATGCAGAAACTTTAACACAAGATATACAGAACACAGAAAAGCACTAAAAGGTAACAGCTGTCACTCTACATTTGCCAGACGTCTTATAGACATGAAAAGAAGTCCAACAGATATCAACACAGATCTAAAAATCCTCAAATGCAGCAACAGCCCCCCACAAAAATTAAATAATTGAAGAAAACTACCAAATACAGAAAGCCATGGTTGAAGGAAAGCAAATAACAAAATAAAACAGATACAACATATGAACAGGAACAAAAACAGACGAAGATAAAACACCCATGAAAATAAAGAAAAAACTTACAGCCAATGAGACTGTCCTATTGAAATCAGACAAGGGTAATACATTAATAATAAAGCAAGAAGAATATAAAAATTAAACCCTGAAATTTCTGGAAGACTACATTATAATACAATTCACCAGGGTCCCAATACGATATCAGAAAAAAGTACACAGCTCTCTTCAATGCAACTATAGTCGCTGCACTCAAAAAAACTGGCAGAAAACACCAATCTATAAAACTCTCTCTCTCTCTCTCACTCTCTCTCTCTCTCTCTCTCTCACACACACACACACACAAACACACACACACACACACACACACGCACAAACACACACACACACCTTCACACACAGAATCAAAATTCGAGCCTCCCACCCCAACACAGTCAACTGTCAACTCAACCCACCATCTTTATTATTATTATTGTTATTCACATAAAATTAAGTAGTGGACCTAACCATAAAATAACACAAGAAAGCAGATCAACAACAAACAGTTTTTTTTTGCTTGCAGATGACAAACTGTAAACAAATACCTACAGGGATATCTAAAACGAGATATATATACATTTATGAACTTCTTGTACATAATACTAATTACCAGGATGAACTTGTAACAACTGTAAAAACGAAACATATTTTCTGTTGTTCACTTTTAAACCAAAAAGACCCTTTGAAGACGCTACAATTGCAGCAACCAATGTTTTGCTCAAAGCAGATCCTTATACAGAAACAACTAACTTAAATAAAATAAATTAGTGCAGTGAACTCCAAAAAGGCAGGAAATTACTGAGCTAGGGAGTAGAGGTGGACACCAAGGGAAAACACTTGCCCACTTCACGTGCTGTAGTAAACAGTGAAGGCAACATGAACTGAAAAAACCAATAGTAATAATGCAACAATACTCACAGAACAGTGACAAAGCAGTCAACACTGGTTGACAGTATGTTGAACACTTGGCAACGAATATCTGCAAGTCATTATGACACCAAGTCTTCCAATTCCTCCCAATCAGAACAAGGGGTCTATTTGCAATGTAACATTACCCACTGAATTAAAAAAAAAAAGATTTTAGTATTCCCCTGAACAAAAACCCTTGACTTTTCTTCTTCCTCCTAAAACTCCCTTGAAGTTCCTTTCCTCCTCAATTGCCCAGTGAAAAAAAAATTTCCTCTGTATCTGGTGGGAACACACCCTACCTGGTAACCCTGGCCACAGCATCCACATCACGTCATGTGATCGGGATAGGCCTGAGCACAGACCATAGATAACAATGGTCTATGGGCCTAAGCCAGTTGACTGCCTTGTCGCTGGGGCACAATTCACCGTTTAGTGGCCCGTGGCAAATATCACATGATTGACGAGAAATGTGATTGTGATCACGCGTATTCTCTGTCACCTGGTGCTTGTTGTGCTGGTTGGTTTGTGGATTGACTGGCATGCTTGATAGCTGTTTTTTGAAGTGACCTTAGTGACCGAAAGAGAATATACTTTCCAATTTATTTTTCTGTACAGGGAATTTATGGAGCTGTGGAAGATACTCTGCAGTGAATTTATGGACAAAAATAAAAGGTCGTCTGTCATATGAAAAACGACTGAAATACTATGCGTGTGCAACCCAAATGCTACAAAGGATGGTTTACAAGGTTACAAAGAGCAAGGTTTGATGCTCTTCAGCAGGCAATATTTATGCACCACCTCTGAGGTACTATGATGAACTTAAATTTTTGTAAGATAAAGTTGAGGAGTGTAACGTTATGGACCCTTAATTCAATTAACTTTTTCTTAGGTGATGTCTTATTTCTTCTACTTAGGCTCATTGCTGTCCATACACGTATGCAGTAGACCCTCATTACTTCGAAATAGGATAAACTGAAAACTCGGTTAAACCATATTGTCTGTTTGATACCTGCCGAATTACATCGAAATATCTGCCACTTAAACCGAATTTTGGTTAACTCGTACTACAAATTAAATATATGGTCTCCCACATTAAATACTCCATATTTTCTTCTCTGTTTAAATCAAATAAGTATGTGCTGCGCACTAAGGTATTTCATATTGTACATTTGACATACATTTTCTCAGGAAGTTAATGTACTGTAATATTGCAACAGTGGCCCAATCGTTTGCTTGCTGCTCATGTGTCACTTCCCACAGTGTGGGTTCACCACACAATGACACTGAGAAATGCAGCCCCCAACATTTCACATGGCGCGTTGCAGTACGCCGCCACTGACAACAGGTGCAGCTGTTGCTGTGATGCTCCATTCTGTGACTGCCACAGTAACGTCACTTTCCAGATGTTCGTGTATGCGGCGACCCGGTCCTTGGCCGGTCAGCAGCGCCCACTGAATGGAGTCGTATGAAGATGGCTCCATGGGAAGGGGACCAAATGATGCCAGGGTGGACGTCAGCAGATCGCACACAGCGTGTGACACACTACAAGCCAGAGATCTCCTGCTTGTTAGTTAGTTTGTTTGTTAGTGGACAGTGAAGGTGTTCTTCCCTTTCGCTCCATCAGTCGCAAAAAAAAAAAAAATATGCTGCCGAACATAAATGCTCTCACAATGCTTTGATGGCAAAACAAAATCAGCAAATTCTGCATATGGTCAACAGACGAGAGAAGACTAAAACACAGGATGCAGAACACTTGCAGATTCCGAAGTCTACTCTCTTATCGATAATAGGTTTTAGAGATAAAATAGAGGCAAGTATGGCAAGCTATTTATTTAGCGGCAACAGCAAGTACATTAGGCCAGCCCGACATGAAGAAATTGAGGATTTCCTGTTTGAATGGTTCCATCATATGCACTCACAGCAAATTTCATTGTCTGGAGCGATGCTTAGAGAAAAGCCTTGTTTCATAGCCCAGAGAAAGGGAATTCCTGTGTTCTGACAGCTGGCTGTGGTGTTTTAAGAAGTTTGACACCTAAGTATCTCATTTGTAACTGCCATTTTATACCATACTATCTTACCCCTTGACTTCAGAACTGATTTTATAAGTAAGTCAATAATTACTTATTGAGAATAATTTTAACGAGAATAATGCCCACCAATCAAATGATTTTAAGCACATTATATAAAGCCTCAGGAGGCTACTATATTTTAGTAACGTCTGTGAACATTCATTCATCACATGACAGGTTACTCTGTAACTTCATAAATTTGGTATGTTTTCATTATGTTTTCCATTAACGTTTTAGATATTATAGTTTGTAAATTGCAGCTTACATTCAGTTGCAACATTTGTTTCACAGATCTGAAGATGAGCAGCTGTCCTGAACCGTTAATTTTCTAGAAAATAAAAACGATATGGAGACTGATATTCAAGAATTTTATTCATATGACGATCGCAGAAACTCCCTCGAGAACCATAAGTCTTGCTTTGATGAAGTAGTTGTGTTGTTTTGGTTAATGTTCTAGAATACTATGTAAGAGGTGTTGCATTCAGTACCACTTCCATGCAAATATTTTTTTAGTCTTATCGTTTGTAGCTCATTGTAGGAATTACTTATCCTTTGCATATTGTGCGATTTTCTTATTTATATAATTGTAGAATGTTATCCAGTAATCAATGTTACTTGTAATAGAGTGCTCTCTCAGGAATTAGTGACATCGGTTTGGTGATTTCTGTAAGACTGAAAAACGGAGAATGAAATTGCTAAAAATGATACGACCAGCAATGACATTTCTATTCATTCTTTTCAAAAATATCTGAAGGTTGTTCTAAACATGTTTTGCTTTCCGAGAATATAGTTAGAGACAAACGTATTTGAAACGTTTAAATTGCTTGTAAGTAAATTGAGTTTAAATGACATTAACACTATTCGCTAGTCGGAAACATTTGTCTGTTTATTTCTGAATATCTCGTGATTTATGACGGTATAGTTAAACCGATATTTCTAGCTTGTTCCCAATATTTTCTGTATATTTTCGAATATGTCTCGATTTCCGATAGTGCGGTTAAACTGATATTCCATATTTGTCACCAATATTCTGTAGTTTATTTCCGAATATGTCGTGATTACAGAGTGTGTAGTAAACAAAGATCCTAAGAGGGCAACTATATTTTCTTTAGCAAATGTATACAGCATACTTAGAACAACGTCTTGTCCTAGCATCTCTACATCCGCAGTGCATGAACGTTTTAGATCTTTACCTAATGCAATAGCTGGCACCTCTGGGAAAGTTTTTTTTTTTTTCTTTTTTCTTTTTCCTTGGGATATAAACAGATGTGTACCCGAAGGAGCCAAGGTAGTGACGTTAGAATGATGTGGCCAGCCACTCCTGTCAAACATTCCGAGGTTTGTTCGAGTGCAAGCTCTTCCTGCAGAGATAGCACATTCTCTGTCGTATTTTCATGATTTTCTCCTTCTAACTCGCATCTTCAATTTCAAAATAACGACAGACTGCAGAGATACCAAAACACATTGTTGTTAGTATGATTAATTGCAAAATGGAGTGAATGTTGGCAGGTAACTCTCGATATTGGTGAGAACAAGGAGGTTAGAATAAAACCTCCTTGGGTGGAAATGAGGAACAGAGATACACCACACTAGTGGTTCTTGTGGCTCAGTAGATAAACCGTTATGTTGTGGAGCTGATGAGCATTGGCGGTGGTTCGGCTCCAGCTCCCATCAATAACATATTAACCTTGACTCCTAAAATTTTTCTTACACTATTATTAATTAAACAGAATTTACGTTTTGCGATATTTTGGAATATTTACATACACAAGCACTTTTCCTAGAATGTGCATTTGTTCTATTTAATGAACATGCCTCTAAATGTGGGCCAACTAATTATAAACATTGTCTCATGAACCACCTGAACATAAAAAACATACACACTGTACTAATTAATGTTATAAATGTTCAATCTGATTCAAATAATTTTATATACAGACTAGCTTATATGCCTGTGCTTTGCAATGGTTGTTAAAGAGGGACCAGTGTATATCATGTTTTTTTAGGGTTCCAGACCTAGGTCAGCAAAAACATAATTCTTGTTGGATCGCTCTGTCAATAAACTCAATTCTCCTAGCCAAGAAGTCATTGTCGAAAACGATGAATGTTCATAATTTTTTCCATACAAAAAGTGAAGTTAACTGAAGTCCATACTCCGGAAGGATGTAAATTCATTGTTAGTTTGTCTTCATGAAGTTAAGACTGAGGTGAGTAATTGTCTTTGTGGCATAAACTTCTCAAAAGACTTCTATCTTTGAGATGAGAAATAGTAATAATAATAACAGCGCCATGTATTGGTTCTATGTCATTGTAATAAACTGTTTATCTTCACAGTAAGTGTATGCTGAAGTATTAGAATGTTGCAGTGTTGCACTGGGACAATGTAGTTATTCTGTACACAGTGCTCCATATCATCGAAAGTCGACGAATACTGATAGTCGGTTAATTCAGCAGAGCAGTACATATCTGTTTAAATATGACATCACGGTGGTGTCAATGTGCGATAAAGTAAGTCTGGATAATCGTTGAAGGAATTGCGTCAGCTGATCGTCTGTATAGAACTTTCCATTAAATATAGTAGTAATTCCAGTGAATTGTCTTGACCGAGTTAGCAGCATTGGCCACTCTTTCAGCTCATACATGTACTCACGACCTGCAGTGATTAGGTACTTCATAAAGCACGAAGTTAGAATTGATCTTGTGTAATATAACTATATTCAGAAGTCGGATTATAACGCTAAGTACAATTGTCTCTCCAAAAGAAGACGCCTTTTTTTTATCTTAATCTAGTCCACACCAAAAGTAAGTAATTACAAATTTTAATCACAATATTGTACCGAACAGTTATGAAAGCAGGGAGGTTTATGATGAGTTTGTCGCTCACATGTCTATATTATCTCTAGTGGCAGACACAGAGCAGAAATATCTCTGGAGTGAGCATTCAGATGAGCAGAACAGATTTTTTTGTCCTCAACATTAACATGGAAATATCGCCTGATATTGGGAAAATCTACTAATCGAATACTTTATCTTGGTCCTTTCTTGTTCGGTTAAGAGGGTTGACTATGTGTAAATGGCCCTTTTAGTGACGCTTTCTCAACTTACTTGTTGCTTCTGTGACACATGTATTTAGATATTATTTCATGTTATGTGGTTGCTCTGCGAAAATTAGGCTTTTTTGTAGCCAATGCGATACCAAAGACCTTTTAAAAAATATGCGATACAAACAGTGATCTCTATATAAACTGGATGTATAGCTCTGGTTCTGAGCATAAGATTACAGGGTGCCTGTACATTCATATGTTTTCCACATGGTTTTCGCTTTGTCCGCCATGTTTAAATTTGGCATACGATTTCCAACAGTTATTACATGATAAAGCATTATTGCTTACCCTGTTGAGTTGAAATTTACGTCAATACCCGATGTAATAGGCTAACATGGGATCGTAATTGAAACATATTTTCTTCTCGTTTCCTTGTAATACTTCTTAGTAATCATATTTGAATTTGGCAAGAAACAGAGTAATAACATCTATGGCTGGCACGCTCAGACAGCTCAAGTTCAACATGCAGGTAATATTGCGATCATTGGGTACAAACCAATCGTAAGAGCAAATAAATGTGTGGAGAGAGTGGATTTGTTTTAATATCACTTGGTAATTCCAGCTTAATGATAAGAAGATGCACAGTGTGGAAGACCCACAATGAACACGTAGGAGCGAGTTTGAGCGGCACGATAAGTACCGCGTGTCGCGACGATTGGGCGGCACGGCACTAACACTCGCGGGCGTGTATGCGTGGGGAGCTCGCGTTCAGCTCGACCCACGTGGCCCATGGCAACGTGTAGGAACTGAGGAGGTCCACTCGACTCTGTCCCTCAAGTCGCACCAATCTCCTTCGGCGCACGCCACGCTGCTTCAATGGTTTTTGCCGATGAAAGGAACAGTACGCGTCGGCAGATATCTGACGCCGCTGCCTTGTGCTATCTGTCTGCCGCTCGCTGTTCACAGGCCTCTACAACACCATAGTTATGAGAAGGAAAAATACGCAGCAACGCCATAATTAGTTATTTGGAATACAGTACTATGTAACCAACTTTGTCCTTTCCTATACTATGGCATTTTCGAGGGATTCCTAAACAGAACATACTCAAAATATAATGTGGATACACCGAAAGCGAACTACATAAATTCCATTTTCCTTGCAAAGAATTCTTATGTAAATTAGAGCATCGATAGACGATAAGGATGTCGATATGTTTTTAATTCAAATGTTCCCTGTCAAAAGAATCAACGATGTCATTAAGCTGTGAATATACAAAGTGTAACCAGTAACTCGCTGTTCAATGTTTGTTTGTATTTTCAGAGATAAGATTGCAGCTCTTAATTCAAAATACTTCTGTTACTGAGGGAATAAGCACAACACGATAATGTATTGTTTCTTTGCAGCACTACAAAACCAACAGCACCTTTAGTGGTTCGTTGCTGTTCTATGGCATAACCATCGAAAATAAATTTAAAAAAATTAAAAATGCAACAGTGCCAACTATTAGTTCTTTGGTGCACTAATTAACTGAAAGGGCGTCTATTTGTTCTGTACTATATTACATCGTTTTCTGGGTATTCCTAAACAGAATGGACTCAAGAAGTAATAAGTATGCGCCAAAATCAGAAGGGAAACAACATAACCTCCTGTTTTCTTGCAAAGAATTCTTAGTAAATGAAAACATCGATAGACACGAAGGTAAGTTGTTATGTTTTAAGTTCAAATGATACCTACGGAAAGAAACACTTTTCTTTATTTCCATGGCACTGCAAGGCATGTGGAATACGTAAAAAAAATATATATATTTGTGTGCCATACCTGGGTTAAATTTTACTTAGAGTGGCAGCAGTTCAGGGTGTTAACGTTAGCAACAAAATATTTACTTTAGGGGGATCATTAATTTATTTCCTTATCAATACTAAGAATTATTCCCCTCATTGTACCCACTGACATATATTACTAGACTGGCAATGCCGTGTACTGTATCATTGGTGTCAGTGAAGTCTCGCCACCATATTTCTATACTATAAACGTGAGAGCAGTCGCGTGTATTATTAGAGAAAAAGTCGTAAAATATGGATAGAGTTTTGACATATGGGAAATTGGTGTGTTATATACGGCTGTAATTTTTTCAGCTGGAGTAAAATTGACACATACAGTAATGTGTTGCATTGATTGCTGTTATTATTAATCTCTTACTAATTTCAGTCCATTTCGTATTTTCCTTCAGTAGTATGGAAACTATAAAGGATAACACATATCATCCTCTTGAGAGTTCTCAGGACATCTATAGTCTGCTTTGAGATATACACTAATGAGTCGTGTTTCCTGTTTTTATTAATCGCTTCTCAGTTTCGGTCAACTTCGGCTTGTCTTTCTATAGTATGACCATGATAAATGTGCTGTTTGTCGTAGATAACATATATCTTTATTCTTCTTGGTGTTATTCAGATAACTACTTCTGATTTCACTGTATGTAACGCTAAAATTTTACCTACCATCCCAGCGGTGTCGCATTATTATGCTGGCAACATCAACAAAACAGAAGAAAATTTTTTCCAAGATGTTAATATTCTCAGAAGTCCGCATTGAGTGACTTGATTAGTGTTCCGTACAGACGATGAGATAAATAAATAGTGCTGTTCCTGCTCTGTGGTTGACAGGTTCTATGTACCCTCGTTCACTCAATAAAAGAAACTGCACTGGTAAAACGAAGATTTCATGACAGACATTTGCATTGTAATGCGACAGGATAATGCCAATGTAACGTGACTGACAACGTAATCACGTGAAGGTGCCAGAGCGTTAAGTAAAATTTAACCATATGTAACATGTTCTTCTCATAACATAATTCATCAATGTATGTGTCAAATTCATTGCGGAAGTATTGGCTCAAATGCAAAGCCTGCTCAAACCAACTAATATGGCTTACAACATCATATCGTGTCAGAAGTTCATACTAATACCGCATAGAAACTTTACGACATGAGGTGAGGCAAGATGGCGGCGTCAGGCTTCAGTCACCGAGGCAAGTTTGGCATAAAT
Organism: Locusta migratoria; assembly: GCA_026315105.1. NCBI lineage: Eukaryota > Metazoa > Arthropoda > Insecta > Orthoptera > Acrididae > Locusta > Locusta migratoria. The sequence continues at coordinate 14,750,404 of CM048746.1, read as the reverse complement.
TGAATTGTACTACAGTTCTGCCACATCCCCTCCACAAGGGCAGAAGGAGGCGGGGCATGTTGTGCACGTGACTAGTCTGCAGTAGCGCTTCCCTGTGGCAGAAAGCAAAAGCTTAACGCTGTCAGCTGTTGCTGTCTTATCTGCTGCTATCTCTATATATAAAAGGAAGTGTCCCGATTGACTGACTGACTGATTGACTGACTCATCATCGCCCAACCAAAACCACTAAAGATAGAAACTTGAAATTTGTGGAGGGTGTTGATCTTACTCTGTAGGCGTCATTTAAGAAGCGATTTTTCGATATTCCGCCCGTAAGAGGGTGAAATAGGGGATGGAACGTTTTTTTGAAAATACGTAGCTATTCAGGCAATTTTGAAGCTAGAACTACAAAATTTCGGATTTTAATTCAGGGTTCGAATTTAAAAGACACGTGTTTCGGCATTATTTGAAATTCGACAAATAAGGGGGTAAAATAGGCGACGCAAAAAATTGATTTTCAAAAAATGTTGCTGTTAACTGAAATTTTAAGCTACAACTACGAAACTTCGGATATGGAATCTCGGTCAGGATTAAAAATCCATGATTTTTAGAATTTTTGGAAATTCAACAAGTAAGAGGGTTAAATAGAGGATTAAAAATTCATTTTGAAAACACGTTGCTATTGATACAGTTTTGAAGCTAGAGCTGCAAAAATTGATATTTGTATAGTTGGTTAGACGTTACAAAATACGTGTTTCGGTATTGTTGGAAATTCAACCATCAACAGGGTTAAATTGGAGAGGGGGTGTTTTTCGAAAATATGTTGCTATTTTGGCAATTTTGAAGTTAGAACTACAAATTTTCGGATATGGATTCGGGGTTCGAATTTAAAAGACACGTGTTTCGGTATTTTTGGAAATTAGACTAATAAGGGGATGAAATACGGGATGCAAAAATTGATTTTCAGAAATATGGTGCTGTTAACTCAAATTTCAAGCTATAACTACGAAACTTAATATATGGATTCTTGATCAGGATTAAAAAGAAACAACTGCTGCCGACCAAACAACCTACGCATGCGAAGCAGCGGGGGTTTAGCTAGTATTTTTATATTTTTGACGTCTGTAGCTCATGAATGTTCCTATTTTAGTGAAATTTCATAGTAGGTACTACCAAGGTTACGTTTCTCCATACTATCCCTACAATATGCTACATAAATTGCAAGCCTGAAGGAGTGGGACAGTTCTGAGTTGCAAACAAAAATGATAAAATTGAAAAAGTGTAAACATTAACTCAGGCCTACCGGTACTGTAAATTTTATCTCATATATTATTTGATTTATGTTCTAATTACCATAATTTCCACTACAGGAATAAAAAATTATGGTCTTTATCTGTCTGTGTTGACTGACTGCCACTGGTGTTTTTACTAATAAACAGTAAACTTAAATTCACACCTACGCTACTGGCAACGAGTTTAAAGAGAATAAAAGCATGTGACAACACACATTCTTTTACGCAAGTCGACGAAGTGCCGTCCAATTTAAAGACTTGCACCTGGCCAATGAGCCACACGAAATTATTATTATAGGGAGATGACTGTAGCCCACGTCTTTGATACATATAATTATAAATGTTTCATAAATTATGTATTTAAAACGCACTTACAGCAAATGAGACATTCTATATCAGATGGTGAGAAATATATATATTTTATTTCATAAACTTGGCATAAATTACACACTTCGGCTCTAATATTCGGAGATCGGTATATATATAAGAATGTTGTCAGCATCGTTCTTTACATTTTCTTCGATGGAAAGACGTGAGAGGTGCTTCCACACTCAATTGACATTCATTACAAAACTAATGTTTTTTTGTTTTTTTATTTTTATTTTTTTTTTTCATGGGTAGTTACATCTCGAATAGTAGAATAAAGCATTGAAGCTTCCCGTTTCGTTTGAGGCTACTAAAATCACATAAGGAAAGCAGTAATTCACTCTTGAGTTCAGACTGCTGTACAATATTTTCATGTTACTTTGCCGAGTCTGCTCTGGGAATGAAATTCACATTTCACACAACCTAACCTATATGTAAAATCACGCAATACGCACGTAAACTGTAAAGTAAACAAAAGTGACCGAAGCTTTTGCTGTCTGCCGCTTGGAAGCGCTACTGAAGACCAGTCACGTGCTCAAGAGACTCCACCTCCTTCTATCCGTCTGGAGGGGGTTTGGCAGAACTGTAGTACGATTCAATTTACGCGGCAAGTTTGCCAGTCTAATAATGTATGTCTGTGATTGTACGTGACTGATTTTTTTAAAAAAGGATTCAATGGCCTTTACCAATATCAATGCACTACATCACTGCCATAAGTAAAATCATAGCCCTCGTTTCAGTTCATTACACTTTAGTTATGAGAATAAACAACACAGCATTGCCATCTATTAGTTATTTGGTATACTATGTCAATAACAGCGCCTCTATCGAGTCTTTGCTATACTATGCTGCATTTCATGCATAGCATACACCAGAAACTACAAATTACGATATCTTTTCTTCCCCTGATCCAATTTTGATGAAATGAAGCTTATATGTTGCCCCAAGATACGCTCAGTTGACCTATGAAACCTCGTGAAAGTTCATGAAGTACTCTAGGAGATTTGCTGTTTCACACCGTACTTATAAGTATAGCATACATATAAAATTTCAAATTACAATATTTTTCCTTCCTTTGATTCGATTGTGATGAAACTAAGCCTATGTTACTTTCCAAACTATTCTCAATTTACCTGTGGAAACCCATGAAAGAAAGTGTGGTACTTTTGGAGATTACCCTCAACAAATATACATACATAATGGCTTTTAAACAAATGATTAAATTATGATATCTTTATTTTCTGTGATCAGATTTTAATTATTGGAGCCTTTACGTAACTGCACGATGTTCTAAATTTACCTGTGAAAACCCCATGTAAAATTCGTCAAGTAGTTTTCGCAGATATCCCGGCACACTTCATGGTCCATCCACTCAACTTTACTTCTGTCAGTACCTCGCCTCCTACTTCCCAAAAATTCACAGAAGTGCTCCTACCAAACTTCCAGGACTAGCACTCCTGAAAGAAAGGATATGATAGAGACATGGCTTAACCACAGCGTAAGGGACGTTTCCAGAATAATACTTTCACTCTGCAGCAGAGCGTGCGCTGTTATTAAACTTCCTGGCAGATTAAAATTATTTACCGGAACTGGGATTCGAACCTAAGACCTTTGCCTTTCGCGGCCACGGTTCAAATCCCGGTTGTGGCACACAACTTTAATCTGCTAGGAAGTTTCATATCAGCACACACTCTGCTGCAGAGAGAATTCTGGAAACGTCCTTTAGACTGTGTCAAGCCGGGTCTTCGCCATATCCTTTCTTCTAGGAGTACTAGTCTCGCTTGGTCCACAGAACTTCTATGAAGTTTGGAAAGTAGTAGGTGGCAGAAGTAAAGTTCTGAGGACAGACCGTGAAGTGTGCTGGGATTGCTCAGTCGGTACAGCATTTGCCTGCAAAAGCCAAAGGTCCTAGGTGCGAATCCTGGTTCCAGGACCACAATTTTAATCTAGGAGAACATTTCATATCAGCATATTCTGAAAATCTGTGTTGCATGCCACAATAAATGCTCACCATCATACAAATGTCACGTCCATATACTATCAGAAGATCATCATCACAAGATCTCAGAGTCTAAACAGAGAGACTTGTTTATTACATGGTGCAATGCTGAGACACACAATCTCATGTCGAAGTTGTTTTCTATCACAGCACTCACCGACCTCTCATTTACCAAGTTTGAAATACACTCAATATGCACTTTGGCAAGGCCAAACTGTCATTTCTTTGAGTTTCTTGTTTTTCTGCAATACTAAACAACCAGTGTAGTCATACCTTGACTTTATTGCCAAACGTCAAGGCTTGGCTATGCAGTGCGAAGTTTCTTGTACTGCTTGTAAAATGTGATTTGATTCTCAAATGATTCAAGATTATCTTGATACAAAATATTTATGATTCTAAAGTGAAACAGGAGTTTTTAATTTGGATCTTCCAACATTGAACAATTTAAAGAGGTTTATCCAAGCCTATGCATCTACCCACTGGCTTGTTGAATGTACTGACTAGGGAGTGTATTCCACATAGTAGCAATCCATGGGCACAGCAATCCTTGCCCAATTTAACACCATAATGTCATCTATAAAATGTCTGCCTGAGCTGTGACAATAAATTAAAGAGAATGTACTCAGAAGGCAAGATGGAAATTGACTCGGTTGAGCCACTTAGCCAGTGGCATCTTGGAAAAGCACAAGCTTTTTATTTCCTTATAGTTTGCCAATAAACTTGTAACAATGTAAGTGGACAGGTTTGGCTACAACATGAATTAAGTTATCCATCAATAGCATATGAGCTCTCTTGGTGCTAAGACTGGTTCTATATGTGTCACAATAGCAAAACTGTTCGTACAAATCACCATCAAAAAGGTATACCATTCTCATGCATGCACTCCGCTGCACATAGAGAGAATGCTCAAATGATAGAGTCTCTATTTGCTGTACCTTCTGGCAGTATTATGACGACGTTATTTTAGCAAGAGATGGATTCCATGGTTCTTCCCGATTAAAACCACTACTGTGATTTGTTAAATGATGTACTAATCAAGTCAGCCGGGGTATAAAAGCAAGGGTCATCCACAAAGTAAGTTTCATTTCTATTTTTATCCATGGCATCACTACGATCACAGTTGTGAGGCATGCACAGCAGTTACACTGACTCAAGGAGAAGACATGTACGCCATTTTCATGTCACTGCTATCGACATGTGCTTTGTAGTGCTTCTTTATAATGTCAGCTGTAATTGAAAATGCAGCCACGTGTGAAATCAGATCTGTGATTCATTTTCTAAATGGAAATAAAGTTAAACCAAAGGAAATTCAAAGGCAAATATGAGAGTCTTACAGACAAAATCCAACAATTAATTCAATGGTTAGAAGATGGGTCAGACTATTCAATGGAGGAAATGATCAAGTGTACGATGAAGAACGAAGTGGATGCCCATCTGTGGTAACTGATGAACTGGTTCACAAAATTGAAGAGAAGATTAAGTTTACACTTAGTGCCCTTGCTATGGAAGTTCTGCAAATCTCACGATCACTAACTCATGAAATTGTTACTGAAAAACTGAAATTTCAAAACCTTTGTTCATGTTGGGTACCCAAAATTTTTACTGAACAACACAAAAAACAAGGGATGGGCAGTACATTTCAGTTTTTGACATGCTGCAATGAAGAAGGTAATGGTTTTCTTTCTCAGATAGTCACGGGGATGAAACTTGGGTATTGTACGACACCCCAGAAGCAAAATGGCAATTAATGGACTTGAGGCACACTTCATCCCCAATGAAGGTTAAGCCTAAGCAAATCTTGACATCTCGAAAAGTCATGTGCACCGTTTCTTTGAGGCAGAAAAGGCATTTTGCTGATTGATGTCTTACCATGAGGCCAAACAATCAATGTACATTGTTACAGTGAGACCATTGTGAAATTGCACTGCACAATACAGAATGAGTGCCAAGGATTATTACTGGTGGTGTTGTGATGTTATCATAAGGTGGAGAGGTGGTATATAAGAGGAGGAAAGGAATAACATTTTTTTTTAATTTATTTTATAATTTTAACATGAGAATTTCTAAATATTTAGTATTTTCTCAATCTACATTATATAATTCCAGAGAAATTAATTTTTTTAGTGTGTCACAGTAGTAGTTTTATTTTATAGTAATGGGTGTAAGAAAATGATAATGATTATCAAATGTTTTAAAAACATATGATGGTCAGTTGGCTGATGTATCAATTGTCTAGCCTTGTCTTTCAATGGGTGTAGACATCTTGCTATGTATTCATTTTAAGAGTATAATATATTGATGTGTTTACCAAAAAGGTCGCAAACTTCATTTTTTAAAAATTCAAGATAACACTCCATACAATATCTAGGCATAAAATTACCGAACTACATGTCCTGATATGTATGAAAAAGAAGAGGATCATTGTATCCGCTCAAATTGTCTGTGATAAAAACATTTTGTAATGAATATTAATTTTAATCTGTTGAAATTGACTAACATTTGCTTATTTTTGAGTGAAGTTCATACATTATTCCAGTCAACATAACAATATCTGAACAGTATTCGAAAAACAAATTACAGTAGAACGTCGATTGTCCAAAATAATTGGTGGACAGGGGTGTTCGGAAAACTGGTTTCTTCAGATAATCGAACTGTACATGTTTATTTGCCAAAAAGAAGAACTGCACAGTAAATTTATTCATAAAAACAGGCATCTCTTTTAGTATTACAAAGGCAACTTCAGTAGGAATATGTAGTATGTGGTACAGTTTATTAAACAAAAATATATACATATTACATACGCATTTTGCATGAACAATACACACAGTATACAAAATTAATGTTTAAAAAATCCTTTATTTTGGTCTGTGTAAGCAAGCCAACACACTTAAGAGCAGCTAAATCACGTGCTTTTGTCATTACAGATATCTGAAACTGGTCACTTTCATCTTGGGCTTCAAACCATTGCAAGGCAGTATCTAAACAAGTGAACGCCCCAAAGCTGTTGGTATACTTTCATCTTAACTTTCTGGAGCACTGATTGATGAGATGCTGGCAGCGTTATCTTTATCACTGACGATCTCACTGTCCTGCATGATTTGGTGTCCTGGATCTGCATCATTGATATGAACGTCTTCTTCATCACATTCGTGGCAATTTATTTCTTTTAGCAAACCGAGAATTTCAGACATACCACTCTGTTTGTCATTTTCAATCATACCTTGTGAATTTTCTTGTGTGTCCAAAATTTTATTCCATGCTTTTATCAAATTTTCTTCCTTTACACTATTCCATGCTGTGCTGATCATGTAGGATGCGTCTTTCAAGTCAATATTCTTATTATTTCTTAAGAAACTTCCTTCTCTGTCCTCTTCTCTTTCTAACAATAACTTACGCAACAATTCTTTCCTGTAATATCGTTTGAAAGTCTTGAAGTGTGCGCATTTCATTAACCGCGCTTCTAGGTAAAACTACGTAGGCAGTGGTGACGGAAAAGATGCAAGACTATATTGTTTTTATACAACGATTTATTAAATTTAAGAAAATAGACTGCGTTATGTCAGATAGTTCTTTACGCTGGTCCCGGGAGGTGTACACTCCCCCAGCTATCGAGTTCGACGGCCGGTCGTGTGAGCGCGGGCGTTGGACGCGTGTCTGCGGTAACGCGCGTTTTGTGTGCTGCGCGATAAATGCCGTACTGCGAGTCGCGACGGTCTTGCGGCGTTCGGACGGCACAGCACTAAACACTCGCGTGTGCTTGGGGAGTTCGCGATCATCTCGACCCACGGTTCCGCGGTAAAATGTCGGTACGGAGGAGCTGGGATACGTCCGCTCGACACTGCCGGTCTCGCTCGTCCGTTGCGTGAGCGCGCGTTTTTTAGCGCCGTTGCCAAAATCCCGCATAACGGGAATTTGGCCACAGAATAGAGAGCATACAGAAGGGAAAGCTGGGGGCGGCGCCTTTGATCTGTATGTTACCAAGCCCTGCGCTAGACGCCATATTGAAAAGCAGTGAACGCGGAACTATAGCCACTCAGTACTTTGGCTGGAAATTGACTTTTTACGAACTGCAGCTAATCTCACCGACTTTTACGAAAAGAAACGGCTTTTCATTATGCTCTCATCTATTTTGCGCCCTCTTCTTGCACCTAATTGCAATCCAATGAAAAAAAATAGGCCTAAATTTAAATACAACTACGAAAATGTACAGTGGAATCGATGATCGTTTTATTTGGTGCTTATCTTTAGAAAAATCCCAAATAACGCGGAGTTATGTTTGGGAAATTAGTTATAAACAAGAAAGTGACTTTACAACTGCCAGGTTTTATTTGACACGAATAATTCGCACAAAATATTGAGTCAGACTTAGCAGAATAACGTGATTACACAGAACTAAAGACGTCTGGGCATATGTAAAAGTTGTATTTGCTTTAGGAGTATCATTAATTTACTGATCAGAGAAGGGCATATAGAGGAATCTGTCAACCACAGAGCAGGAACAGCATAAAATAGTTATTCCCCTTAATCTATTTGTTTGAGTATCCAAAGAGCATTCGTTGCCAACATTAGCACACTACGCCTCCAATGCCGTAAGTAAAATTTTACCTGCCTACTTACGCACTATTCTTTGTCATTCATTTTATATTATTCCCTGCAACGTTAAACTTATAAAATATAAATGTACTTCAACATTTTGATGCTGTTGAACTGCTGCAGCAATAGCAACAGCGAGAGTTATCGTCAAGAGAAGAAGCAAGGCTACTTTTAATAATTTTCCACATATTGCTCTCATTCGAAACTGATAACATTTAACTTTCACTACACATAGCTATAGCGACGTTCACTTACTGCTCAGCATCTTTTGGGAAGGTGAAGAAACTGATATCCTTATTTGTATTCGAATTATTGCGGCAATTAGGTGCTGAACACCAACGGCCGCCTTTTATTGTAGCTCATAATAATAACGGAACAGCTCCAACTACTAACACACAGTTCTTTCTGTATACTGCACTGCACTACACTAAATATTTGTTTACTTTTATGCGAATCAGGCTGTTAAAATACACAATTAACAAACAAAGACGGCACATTACCAAGCCACGGAGTAGGGAGTGATCACACGTTTACTGCTTTTCAAGATGGCCGATTCTGCGCATGCGCACTAAATTTTGGATGACAGACTGCAGTGGGAGTTTCCTTTCTGTATACTCCTTATTCTGTGGTTTGGCGACACGCACCGGAATATGCGTGTAGGCGCTTCCTGGCGGCTGCGCCTCTGTCTGCCGCTTCTCGGCGTGGCTGCCACAGACTCAATAACGCCTTGATCCATGGCCTGTAATAAGGAGGTTACGTTAGGTACCTTCATGAACTCGTCTTTAAATATCACATGACGGATGAGTTGCTGCATTGTCAAGGAGAAGTAGGGTTTTCTCCCTCTTCCCATTCTTTAGCTGATGAGCTTTTACAGAGGGTCCAGAAACCACTTCATAAAAATCGTACTATCCATCAAGGCGCTCTTTTGTGAGGTGTACACAACAGGCAAGACTGACATATTAACGTGCTTGAAACAACGAGGTTTTTTACTTTTACCAATGACGAACATAGGCAGTTGGTGACGTTCAGTACCATTAGTACAAGTCAAAGCTGTAATCGGTTCTTGCTTGTTTTAGGACCAGGTGCTGTTAATTCATGACGTGAAATAAGAGTTTTTCTCGGTAAAGCTTTCCAATTAAGTCAGGTTTCGTCAGCATTCTAAACGTTTTCGAGGGCATAATACGTCCCTTAGTTTGACTTTGAAATAAACAGCTTCTGAAGAATCAGCCGACAATTTTTCTCCCTGTATTGTAAGCTCACGAATGCCGTGTCTTGCCTTGAAGCGTTTTAACCAGCCCGTGCTCACTTTGAAGTTCGAAGGCCCTCCAAGTTTTTCGTTGAACTGCATTTCCTTCTCACACAGAATGGGACCTCAGATAGGTTCTCCTTGCGGTCTCTTTTGTGTAAACCACTTGTAAATAGCATCATCTAGATCTGTGTTAGTGGCGAGCTTCATAGTTTTACAGCTTCTTGACCCATCAGCAGAATCAAGCATAACTATAAAATTTGCTATGCTCGTCTTATATCGGTAATTGTCGACTTCCCCACCTTGTACTCATTGGATAAACTGGTTGTACATTCACCTTTTTCTAACCTTTTAATAATCTTGTACTTGTCCCTCATAGAAAAGACAACACATTTACGTTTAAGCTTTTTGTATCGCCAAGTTCACTTCTTCACACAGCAGCACACAAGTGGTCATAACAGAGGACAGAAGGTGACTGTCTGAACCGTAATAAGCTCTTCTTGGGGGCGCACAAACCGTCAAACTGCGCGGAGCGGCACGCCTCAACTCTAAGGCCGTGTTTATAGCCGCGGTTTCTCATAAGGTAGCGTGGGAGCCGTTTATAGGCGCGGTTGCGGTAACGGCCCCTCCGCTCGTCCGCCGCGGAGTCAAAATACCAGCAGCTGCACTTCCAAACCGACGCGGTTGTGCGGCGTCTCTTTAAACGGCGGCTAATGGGGCTGTTCGGTGCGCGTGGCGGAATCGCGCGCCATACGGCAGTGCCGACAACTGTGCCGCCCTGCCAGATGTAGCACAACTACTACGGTAGTGAGACTGCTGTTCGTGCTTGAGGGCACACTGCTACTGCGAGGGCTGAGTACTTGAACAAGTGATCTGTGGGCAAAATGTTCAATACAGAACTATTCATCGACGAAATCAAATTACGACCATGTATTTGGGATTGGGATCTGAAACGACAGAAATATGAAGAAGAGGAATTGGATTGAACTATGCAATATGTTCCATCCTGAATTCGACGATTCAACTCCAAAAAAGATGAAATATGTGAGTCACTCATTGTTTTTGGTACCAAATATCTGTTATACATAAATCTATGTACTACATCATTGTTTTACTATGAGTGTAAGTGGTAACCCTAAGTCATATTGTCACGTTGCAATGGAAGCAGGCTTGACTTCGAAGGCAACTAAACACAGCACTTATACTGAAAGCACGTTTATTACGAACTCAACATACACACAGCACTGAGAAAACTTCTCACATCACGAATATGCTGAGGAGGTGGAAATTCTGTGACTGCCCTTACTGTATCTGGATCAGGACGAACACCATCTCCGTTGACTAGGTGCCCCAAGATTTTTATCTCTTTGGCGACGAAGAGGCACTTTTTGGGATTGAGGCGGAGACCTGCAGCCTGAACACACTACAACACAGTTGACAGGCGACTCAGATGTTCTTCAAATGCTTTCGAGAAAACGACAATGTCATCTAAATAGCAGAGGCACGTCGTCCACTTAAGGTGTCGAAGCAAGTTGTCCATCATGCGTTCGAATGCGGCTGGAGCATTACATAATCCAAATGGCATTACTTTAAATTCATAGAGGCCGTCAGGTGTAATAAAAGCCGTCTTCTCCCTGTCAGTTTCGTCAACCTCGATTTGCCAGTAACCTGTCTGCATGTCCATAGTTGAGAAGTATGTAGCTCCTTTCAAGCAGTCGAAGGTGTCGTCAATACGCGGCAGTGGGTAGACATCCTTCTTTGTGATTCTGTTCAGCCGCCGATAGTCGACACAGAATCGCCACGTGCCATCCTTCTTCTTTACGAGGACCACCGGAGACGACCAAGGACTCTCCAAAGGTTGAATAATGTCATCTCGCAACATCTTCTCCACTTCCTGCCGAATTATCCGTCTTTCAGCTGGCGACACTCTATACGAAAGCTGGCTAATTGGCGGATGATCCCTAGTATTGATATGGTGCTTTATCGTGGGCCGTTTCGTCTGACTTTTCCCCTGGTGAGGTGTTAATGCACCCGAAAATTGGCGTAGTATACCTAACACCCGCTGGCGTTGTTCCTTGGTCAGTCCAGGCCCTATGGGCAGTTCCACGTTTGTTTCCTCCAGCGTGTTGTCTGTACTAACAGCAGGGCATGGGTCTTCATTGATGACATTGAGCTCACCTTCCTGGATTGGTTCAGCTGTCCCGATACACATTCCCTTGGGGATACGTTGTGACTGCTCGTGACAATTTGTGATCCAAATCTCTCCTTGACCACCGGTAATGCTTATGATAGCCGCTGGGTTGTAAATTTCTTTTGTGAGCCTCATAAACTTTTTACTATCAACAAGAACTTCACAGTTTAACCAGTCATCTGTGTTTGTGACTGCAACTCTTCTCATTGTCAACGGCGGTATCGTCACATTGTCAACGACGAATAGCTTCCCAGAAAATTCTGTATTACGTGTATCCGGCGGAACAACTTCTTCAATTTGCAGCTCAGATCTTCCACAGTCAATGATAGCTTGGGATGCCTGAAGGAAGTCCCATCCGAGGATGACATTGTGACTACATTCTGTTAACATGACAAATTCAAACGGCTGCGTCCTGTTGTTGATGGTTATTCTTGCTACACAAGTTCTTGCTGGATGGACGTACTTTCCATTTGCGACCTTCAGCACAGTTGCTCCCGTATCACAGAACATTGTCTTCTTTAGTGTGCGGCGGTAATTATCCGATAATACAGAAAAAGAGGCTCCTGAATCAACAAGTGCCCAGACAGGTTGGCCGTCGATTATGACGTCGATGTGATTTCCCAACATCTTGGCGACTGTCGTCCATGGAGGATTTTCATCTGTGGCGGCCTCACCTCCGTAGATGGTCGCCTCGCTTAGTTTTCCTGGGCGCGGCAGCTAGGGGAGCGGCTGGTACCTCTGTACGGCGATGGTGAACGGCTGCGGCGCGTCGGGGAGCGACCTCGTCTAGGGTACTGCGATGGGCTTCTTCCCATAGGTCGACTGAACTCATCAGCAGGTGACTGCCTTGGATAGAACTGCTCCGACGGCTGACGTCTTGCGGCAAAATAATCATCGAATATTCGCCTCCTCTCTCTGCAGTAGCGTACGACATGTCCAAGGCGTCCACAGTGGAAACACAGTGGTGTGTTGTCTTCTGTCCTCCAGACGTCTGTTCTTCTGTGGGGCGTCATAGTTACCAGGGGAGTTGGCTGTGGTCGCGTCGGTTGGTTCATGGGCTGCCGTTTGGCGGCTGCAGCATAAGTCATAGCAGGGCGACGCCATTCTTCACGTCGGCTGCGATTGACGGGGCAGACAGGAGCTAATGTTTGAAATACCTCGTCCTCAGCGGCGTCGGCTACCTCGTGACTTACAGGGCTTACATCCATGGCCATAATCTGATGCTCACTCGGTCTAATAGTCCCGGCTGCCATGCACTGTTGTAATTCTTCTCTCACGATTTGTTGTATGAGAGAAGCCAAGTCCTACTGGTCTTCCACAACGGCCATAGGGACTACATTTGGGAGTCTGTCATACTTGTTGCATCCAACCCCCGTTTGTTGCATCTTTTCAATACGCTGGCACCACTTGATGAACTCTTCTGTTGTAGCGACGTCTTTTATCAGAAGAGCTTGGTACATATCTTCTGCAATTCCCTTCATCAGATGCGTTATTTTGTCCGCCTCAGTCATGTTCGGATTCACTTTGTTACACAGGGCCAAAACATTCTGTATGTACGATTGTGTCGGCTCACCATGTCGCTGGGCCCGGTTCTTCAGTTGTTCTTCCACCGAGCGGATTTGACGCTCGCGGTCTCCAAACGTCTTCTTCAGTTCCTCCTGGAACGTCTCCCAATCATTCAACTTGTCTTCGTTGTTCTCGAACCATTGCTGGGCTGTTCCATCCAGATAGAAGTAAACGTTGGCCAAGCACATCGTATGATCCCACCTGTTGTACTTGGTGACTCGGTCGAACCCTTTTAGCCATTTGTTTGGGTCCTGTCCAGCATCTCCAGAGAACACCGACGGGTGCCTGATGTGTAGCTGGCTTACTGCTGGTTTCGTTTCCATAGTTCGTCTGGTGATACGGACTCTTGGAAGGACGTACTCGGTGTATCCCTTGTATTCCGGTTCCAGCCCGTGTAAGCGACGGCTTTTACGTTCCTAATCGGAGCCACGGTGATGCAGCTGTTGCACAGTGTACTCGGCGCCTCCACCAAACAATGTCGCGTTGCAATGGAAGCAGGCTTGACTTCGAAGGCAACTAAACACAGCACTTATACTGAAAGCACGTTTATTACGAACTCAACATACACGCAGCACTGACTGCCTCTTAGGCAGAGTGCTCTGCTATTTATACACAGACAGAATTTACCAGAAATTAGAAGAACAGTTAACATAAGAAACAAGTAGAATTTACAAGTGAACATAAGAAAGATGTAGAACCTTCTGGAATAGTAAATTACAAAGCAATAAATTTCTGCCGGTGGGCGGGATTGAACCGGCGACATTCTGCTCCACAGTCCGTGACGCTATCCCCTGCGCCACGCCGGCAATTGGTGTTCGTGATCTCTCACGGCAATATTAAGTAAAATATTTTTTAACAGTCAAGATTGCATAACAATTATCCTATATTTATTTTGTTCAGTTTCGATCATATAGATCACCTTCAGACTTTCTCCATGGGCGGTGGGTGCAGCTTGTGTAAGGACACAGCAGTTGACGGTATAGTTACACACGGATTTACGAATCTTGACTGTTTTAAAAACATTTTATAAAACAGTGATCGTTGTTTTTCCAGTATATTTCAGAAGATTATGAGAGTGTTCAAGGCATAGTTATCAAATCCTTTCTCATATGTACCACACTTTTAGAAATTATTTATTCCTAGATAAAAAGAACAATTTCATAGTTCTGTGCCCTTATTTCTATCACTTTCGCTGTAATTGTTCACTTACAGTTCCGTGAGCCTTGCAGATTTACATGTAAATCCTATAATAATTTATTCAGAATATTAAGGGAAAAGCAGTTTAGACCCTTCAAAATGCCTCAGCGGGCGCAATTTGCCAACGCCCTGACCTGAATAATTCTTACTGTCTTACCTGAGAGTTAAAAATAGCATCTCCTCTGTAGAAAAGCACAGACCCTGAAACAATTCTTGGTTCACAGATATACAACTGCGAACTTTCAGCGACATCTCATCAAAGTATTTGGTTGACATTCGATGAAAATTAAAGAATTTATCATTATCCTCCCTCAATTTTCCGTATAAATTTCGGAACACACCATCAATGTGTCTAGAGCTGTTGATAGGGTGCACGTTCCATCTCCTGTTTTACGTTTCTTCGCTTTTTCAACAACGTAAACGTAGTTAGTACAGCACTGCAGGGTCCATCGTGGAAGGCGGGCTCTCAGTGACTGACAAAACAGGTGGCACCACTGTTTACCCCCACCAGGCAGGAACAGGGCCCCGCGGGCACCTGCGGTGCCCAGTGTGCTGCTAAAGTTCGAGCGGTGCCTCCGCCAAATCACAGCGGTCGCCCCGCCGTGGAGGCACCGCTTTCTATAAACGCAGCCTAAGCTGGCGAAACTGTTGCTGTGAACAGCTTTGATACTGCCGCTACTTCTACTACCAGTGACAAGCCGACAGAAGTGTGCCGATTGTTGAAACACAGCGACTGGCATCTTGACCGCTCAGAGCGCCTTGTGAATGCCGCATTAGAAGCAATGTTCCGCCAGCGGTGGCCCAGTGCGGCGACTATTGTGGGAAACTTGGTTTGGAGTAAGGGGGATGATGGACGGTAGGGTGAGAGAGTAACAGGTGCGAGCGAGTACACAGTTAGCGGTCGTCGGTCGACTGACGTTGGGATAATCGACGCTCTACTGTATTTAAGTTTCATATTTTATTATTTTCAACAATAGAACTGTACACGATGGCGCCCAAAGGGGTGGCCATTTATTGTATGAAGTGTTAATTTATGTTATTTTTTCTTGTTTCATGTACAACAATCTAGAAAATTACAAAAAAAAAAAAAAAATGTATACGTGAACAAGGAGATACACGCATTCGAGACACGAAAAGTATTTATTCCAGTTATATGAAGACATCTAAAGGTAGGAGATAAAATTTATTTTCTATTCTCTATGTATTCTTTCTTGGTGACGGAAATATCATGCCTGCCCTCAACTCGAAGAAAATTCTGGTAAAAATTTCTTCTTGTAGTGGAGCTAACATTACTTCAAAGTTTTATGTTTCAACTAGCTTATATGCATCTACACCTACATCTACATAGATACTCTGCAAATCACATTCAAGTGCCTGGCAGAGGGTTTATCAACCACTTTCATAACTTTTCTCTACTGTTCCATTCTCTAATAGCGCGCGGGAAGAAAGAACACCTAAATCGTTCCGTTTTCGATCTGATTCCTCTTATTTTATTGGGATGGTCATGTCTCCCTAAGTAGGTGGGTGCTAGCAAAATATTTTCACATTCAGAACTAAAAGTCGGTGATTGAAACTTAGCAAACAGATCACGCCACAATAAATAACGTCTTTCTTCTAATGATTTCCACCCCAATTCGTGCAACATTTCCGTAACGCTCCTCCCCCCCCCCCCCCGGTAACGTGATAGAACAAAACGACTGCCCTTCTCTTTGGTTCGCCTTCCCCACAATATTTTCTGTGTGTTCTCTCCAGTCAAAGTTGTTCGTAATTGTAACTCCTAGGTATTTGGTAGAATCTACGACCTTAAGGTTTGACTGATTTATCGCGTAATTGAAGTTCAGCGGATTTCTTTTAGTGGTCATGTGTATTACTTCACACTTTTCTTTATTTAGTGTCAATTGCCAATTTTCGCACCATGCAGAAATTTTGTCTAAATCGCTTTGCAGTTGCAGTTGCTTTGATTCTCTGCTGACTTCACTAACCGATAAACGACAGCATCATCCGCGAACAATCTAAGGGAGCTATTCAGATTGTCTCCTAAATCGTTTATAAACACGAGGAAGAGTAGGGGACCTATAACGCTTCCCTGTGTAACGCCAGATATGACTTCTGTTTTACTCAATGACTTACCGTCAATTACAACGAACTGTGTTCTTTCTGATAGGAAATCGTGAATCCAACCGCACAGTTGGGGAGATATTCCATAAGTACGCAATTTCATAAGAAGCCGCTTGTGGGGTAGGGTCAAAAGCCTTCCTGAAATCCAGAAATATGGAACCGATTTGAGATCCCTTGTCGATGGCACTTTACACTTCATGTGAATAAAGGGCAAGCTGTGTTTCGCAAGCTGTGTTTCGCAAGAGTGATGCTTTCTGAATCCGTGTTGACTACTGGTTAATAGGTCGTTCTCTTCGCAACGGTTGTTAGAGAGGGACCTATGTATATCATGGTTTTTTAGGGTTCAGGATCTAGGTCAGCAAAAACAGAAGCCTTCTTGGATCGCTCTGTCAATAAACTCGGTTCTCCTAGCCAAGATGTCAAATTTAAGTAGGCGTCATTGTCGAAAACGATGAATATTCATAAAGTTTTCAAACAAAAAGTGAAATTAATTTAAGTCAGTACTACGGAACGTTGTAAATTCATTGTTAGTTTGTGTTCATAAAGTTAAGACTGAGGTGTCTAATAGTCTGACATAAACTTCTGAAAACACTTCTATCGTTGAGATGAGAAATAATAATAACAGTGCAGTGATCTCTATACAAACTGGATGTATAACTCTGGTGTTTGCACATATAATTGCAGCATGCCTGCACATTCATATGTTTTCCACACGATTTCACATTGTCCGCCATGTTTAAATTTGGCAAACGAGTTTCCATCAGTTATTACGTGACAAAGAATTGCTTGCTTACCTCTTGATTTGGAATTTAATTCAATATTCGATGTTGTAGGCTGATATGGGAGCGGAATCGAAACATATTTTCTTCTCTTTTTCTTGAAATGCTGCTTAGCAGCCATGTTTGAATTTGGCAAGAAACTAAATATGAATATCTTTGCCTGGCATGCTACGAAAACTGAAGTTCAACATCCAGAGTGTATAGAGATCAATGTAACAGTGCCATGTATAGGTTCTATGGCGTAGTACTAAACAGTTTATCTCTCACAGTAAATGTACGCTGAAGTATTAATGTTGCTGTGTTGCACTGGGGACAATGTATTTATTCGGTATGCATTACTCCATATTATCGAAGAATACTGAAAGTCTGGTAATTCAATTGACATAGCAGTTCATGTCTGTTTGAATAAGACGTCATGGTGGTATGAATGTGAGATAAAGTGAGTCTAGGTAATCGTTGAAGGCATGGCGTCAGCTGATCGTCTGTATAGAACTTACCATTAAATATATTTGTATTTTCAGTGAATTGTCTTGACTGTGATAGCAGCATCGGCCCTCTTTCAGCTAATACATGTCCTCACGTCTGCAGTGATTGCTTCGTAAAGCACGTAGTTGAAATCGATCTTGTGTAATATAACTATATATTCAGAAGTCGGATTATAAGTCTAAGTACAATTGTCGCTGCAAAGGAAGGCGTCTTTATCTTAATGTAGTCCGCACCAAAAGTAAGTAATTAAAATTTTTATTGTAGCTCACGTGTGTGTATTATCTATAGTGGCAGACACAGAGCAGAAATATCTCTGGAGTGAGCATCCAGACGCGCAGAACAGATTTTCTGTCCTCAATGTATTAACGTGGAAATATCACCTGATATTGGGAAAAATCTGCTAATCGATAACTTCATGTTGGTCCTTTTTTGTTCGGTTAAGACAGCTGACTATGACTATGTGTAAATGGCCCTTTTAGCGATGCTTCCTCAACTTTCTTGTTGTTTCTGTGACACATTTATTTAAATATTATTTCATGTTACGTCGCTACTCTGCGAAAAGGAGGTGAGGCTTCTTTGCAGCCAATGTGCCACAAACGAATCTTAAGAGTAAATAAATGTGTGGAAAGAGTGGATTTGTCTCAATATCACTTGGTAATTCCAGCTTAATGTTGAGAAGATGCATAGAAGCTAATGCTCACTACATAGATATTTCTAAGTATAATTTAGTGGTTATACCCGTCGAAAGATGCACTTCTTTTCTCTCCATGACAATGCAAAGCATATGGGATACAGCTGGACGAATTTTTTTTTTTTTTTTTTTTTTTTTTTTTTTTTTTGTGTGTCATACCTGGGCTAAACTTTACTTGCAGTGGCAGCGGTTTGGTTTGCTATCGTTGGCAACAAACTATTCGCTTTATGAGAATGATTAATTGATTAATTTACTGACCAGAACAGCATAAATTATTTATTTTCATCGTGAACGTAAAGAATTATTCCCCATATTCTATGTAACTGATTTTTGAAAAGGCATACAACGGCCATTGCCAACATCAGTGCACAATGCCGCCACCGTAAGTAAATTTGTACCCCTTCTTGTAGTGTATTACACCATAGTTATGAGAATGAAAAAAAAACGCAGCAAAGACATAATTAGTTATGTGGTGTACTATGTAACTAATGCCGCCTCACTTTGTCCTTTCCTGTACTACGGCGTTTTCGAGGCATTCCTTAACAGAATGCACTCAAAAAGTAATAAGGACCCAAAACAGAATGGGAACTACATAAATTCCATTTTCCTTGCAAAGAATTCTTATGTAAATTAGAAAATTCATAGACGCAAAGGAATGTCGTTATGATTTAAATGCAAATGATACCAGCGGAAAGAAGCACGTTTTTTTCTTAGTATAGAAGATTACACAATATCGTGTAGTTACAAATGCAGCCTAAGTAAACAGAAATTATTCAAAAGTAAAATCCTTTTATTATAAGAGGCATGGAACTTGTTTTGGACACATAAGTTTTATTGTTAAAGTGTGTGTGAACAACAGTCGGTGTGAGGGAGTAGTCATTGTTGCTGTGGCCTCAATTAAAATTTTACCAAAATGTCTGACAACTGCGAGCAGGGCAGCAAATCAGAAAAATCATCGACTAGTGATCATGAAATCAGTTGGTTCAAAAGCCCAAATTCGGGAATCGAATGTTGAATTACGAATCAAAGGGCGGAAACAATACGCCTTGCCTATTAATGAATCCAGTTTAGGATTCGCTTATTTCCTTGTCTATGGAAACTTTTCAAATACTGAAGCAATTATGTGAGGCCGATGATGAGATCTCACAAAATGCCAATATAATTGAATTAAATAATTGGCAGACTCCCACGTCGGCAAAAGCGCAAATTGTGCATATCAACGAAATAAATACGGTACTCAGGCTAGTGGCCATGTGGAAGCGTAGAATAAGTCTGCTGTAGGAATTAAAGCCCAACTTAATAAGTCGTGTGGTTTCATACAAAAACTGCGAACAGATATGCACAAACAACACGAACAAATGCAATATCAATTTGTTATATTCCGATCGGAAATACAAAACGTTATGCGGACTTTTTTTTACGATCAGATATACACAAGCAATCTGAACGGATGGAGCAACTGCAAACACAAATGCAAAGTTTGGCTACTAAAGAGTCAGTAGTAAGCTTACAGACCCAAGTGGTTCAGATGCGGTCTGAGATTCAACATGAAATACAACAAATTTACACTAAATTTGAAGGATTGAATATTAGGCAAAACCATCTAGGATCTCAGGTTCACCGAATTGCTAGAAACTGCGAAAATTTGAAGGCAGCCAAACACTCGGTATAGCGGTATTTAACCCTCCGATGGTAACTGGGGTGATGTATCACCCAGTGATAAGTTTGTTTCTTCTGTTATGTTGGCAACCAGGGTATTTTTATGGCAAGCTTGTGTATTCTTTCGTCATGGTATAAATCACTGGCCTGTCGTGTTGCTGGTGAGCTATGTGCAGTTGCTACTTGAAATCAAATAGTTCTTGGGGTTATAGGTCACCCCTGTTACCATTTTCGTAGGTGAAATATATTTGCTACATTTCGTATGCTTTCCGAGTATGGAGTCTGTAAATGTGAATGATCCAACATTTGATGAGTTTGTGAGAAGTGTTTTAGAGGAATACAAAGATGATTGCAATGATAACAACTTACCAAGTACGTCCAGAGTGTAAGTTCTATTTGGTTATATAAAACAAACGCGTACAGATGCAGAAAAAATATTTATTGTACAAAAATCTACAACTGTTAAACTATTTTTCTACATAGCTGCCGAAATTTTGTAGGCACTTGTCATAGCGTGGCACAAGTTTCTGTATGCCTTCTTCATAGAAGGTTGCCGCCTATGTATTCAGCCATGTGGTAGCATGTTCTTTCAGCTCGTCATAATCGTTGAAATGTTGACCACCAAGGACAGATTTTTAGGGTCAGAAGAGGTGAAAGTGTCTAGGAGCGAGGCCCGGGCTGTACGGATGATGATCAATCACGTCCCAGTGAAATTCCCGTAAGAGTTTTTTGGTCACATTCGCCACATAAGGTCGGGCACTATCGAGGAAACAAACACCACTTTTTGATGGACATCCTCTTCTTACACCTTGTCCTGTCAATACTTCATCGATGACGAGCTGAAAGAACATGCTACCACATCGCTGAATACGCAGGCGGCAACCTTCTATGAAGAAGGCATACAGAAACTTGTGCCACGCTATGAGAAGTGCCTACAAAATTTCGGCAGCTATGTAGAAAAATAGTTTAACAGTTGTAGTTTTTTGAACAATAAATATTTTTTCTGTATCTGTATATGTTTGTTTTATATAACCAAACGGAACTTACTTTCTGGACGTACCTCGTATTTTCAAGCGAGGAAGATAATTTGGAAGTACAAACTGAACATAGTTCTGTGTTTGAAGTTACAATGTCAGAAGATGGTGATGAGGTGGAGGAAGAGGTATCTTCAGCAAACACAATCAAGGGTAAGAATGGATTTTTATGGTCTAAAATGGCGCCTAAGAAAGAGAAAACCCAAAGCAGAAACATTGTGAAAATTCCTAAAGCTGTTAACGTTGCTCAAAACATTGACTCGGAGGTAGATGCTCTCGAAATATTATTAGGTACAAGAATAGTCGATATGATTGTAGCTCATAAAATGAGGAAATTCGAAGAAAGAAATGTACATATACAGACCAGAGGTTTCTTGGTTCTACGGACAAGGAAGAAATATGAGCAGTAATGGGACTGCTTTATATGTCAGGTAGCGGAAAAGGTGGCCATCTCAACACTGAAGAAACGGGGTGTGGCTCATCTGTGTACAAATGTATTATGTCTCAAATGAGGTTCAAATTTCTTTTAAATTGTCTGAGATTTGATGATAAGACCAAGAGAAATAAAGACTACAAATTTTCATCTATTCGTGAGCTCTGGACAGCTTTTGTTAGTAACTGCCACTCAAGTTATTCAAATGTTCAAATGTTTGTAGAACTTATGGGACTTAACTACGGGGTCATCAGTCCCTAAGCTTACAAACTACTTATGATCTAGCTAAGACTAAGGACGGCACAAATATCCATGCCCGGGGGGGGGGGTTCGAACCCCTGACCGTAGTGGCCGTGCAGACCGTGACTGAAGCGTCTCAGTCCCCTCGGCCACCACGGCCGGCACTCAAGTTATTCTCCTTGTGTGTATGTAACAATCGATGGGCAGCTTTTGGGATTTCGTGGCAAATGCCCATTCCGTGTTTACACAGCTTTCAAAACCAGATAAATATGGCATCAAAATAATCACAATGTGTGATGCCAGAACATGTTATATGATAGATGCTATTCCATACGTTGGAAAGGAGAACAGAAACACAAACAGAAGTCTTTCAACATACAATGTGAAAACTCTGTCCAGAACTATCGTTGTATAGGTCGAAATATCACTTGTGACAATTGATTCACATCTATACCTTTGGCAGACATGTTGCTGAAAGATAATTTGGCAATTGTTGCTATGATGAGGAAAAATAAGGCGGAAACAGATAGAAGATATCCAACAGATAGAAGAAAGTGCTTTCGTCAAAATTTGCTTTTCATATGAAAAAAACACTTGTCTTTTTCACTCCTAAAAAAAGAAAGATCTGCTGTTCTTTTGTCTACAATGAATAGTGATCCTGATGTTGATCAGACCACAAATAAACCTGAGATCATTGAATTTTATAATAGTACGAAAGCAGGTGTGGATGTATTTGACAAAATGGTACATGTGTACTCTGTTTCGAGGAGTACACGCCGCTGGCCACTTCTGATATTTTATGGAATATTGGACCAGGCAGCAATAAATGTCTTTATTCTGTTCCTAGTAAAATCACAGCAAACATTGAAAAGGTAGGATTTTCTAAAAAATCTTGGATTTAAACTTGCTTCACCGCACTTGGAATGGCACCTACAGAAAAATTTGCCCCGAGAGCTTTCGGAAAACATACCTTCACTCTTAGGAACAAAGGACCCACAAGACCAGGAATCAAGGCCCACAAAACTACGGAAGCAATTAAACGGCATGTATGCCCTAGAGATAAAGACAGAAAAGTGAAAGTAGCTTGTCTAAAATGTGGGAGGCCAGCATGCAACAATCATAGAAATGTGCATAGCTGGTTTCTCTTAAAGAACACTTTCCTAATAATTGTCATCCAATTACTGTAAAGTGTTTAAATGGTAATTAGAATGTTAATGATATTAAAGAGATCAAGTTTCATTCTGTAAGTTTTGTAAAGTTGTAACTATATGCACAATAAAACTTTGGGGTGACGAGTCACCCCTTGTTACCATTGAAAGGTGTGTTATTCATGTTACTAACGGAGGGTTAAGTTCAATTGAACAGAGATTGGACGAATTTCGTGAGGGGTATAATCCACTCGTAGACAAAATGGAACAATTCATTCGGGAGGTAGGATCCTTAAGGGTGGAGCAGAAGGGTACTGAAAGCGAAATACAAGAAATAAAGAGGCGAACGCAGGATGACGAGTGTAACAATAGTACTTCTGAACATCGGAATTGTAGGGAAGAAGTAGAATGGTGGGTTACTGAGAAGGGAGAACATATTTTAAAGGATATTAAGAGAGAGTTCAAATTTATGACTCGTCAAATTAAGGAGAACAATTTACCCACTCAGTCAACAACGTCGAATGTAAATACTGTCCAACCGGGTTACAATCAAGTGACCGAACAGGTAGAATTTGTACCTTTTGTGAGTTCTGAACAAACCCCTTCCGTACTACAGAATATTAATACGCAGCCCGTGATTGGGTCACCCATAGAATATGTGACAGTTACCCCAGGTTCAGGCGTGCCGCGAACAAGTATAGTACAGGGCGTGTCAACAGTCTGGATCCAAAATCAACCTACAAATAAAGGAGAACAGGTTACCACTATTGTGATCGAAGATGGACTTGTAGGATCGAGAAAGTTCCCAATATTTTCAGAGGAAAACAAGAAAAGCCACCCAGTTATTTACCTGCAAACCTTCCAAAACGTGTTGCCACAATGCTGGTCAGATGCTAGAAAAATACAATAAATAGTCAATCATATAGAAGGCAATGCATCCGCCTGGGCAGCTAGTGCCATAAATAGATGTCAAACTTATACTCAATTTGAGCAAGAATTTCTTACATGATTTTGGTTGCAGTCCATGCAAGAAAGATTATGGCGACAAGTTTTCAGTCCCGAGCCATACAACAGGAGAACAGGAAGTTTAAGGAAATATTTTGAAAAGTATCTGAATAAAACTTTGTATTGGACAACTCCAATATCCCACGTTGATGTCACCAGGATAGTCAAATCAAAATTACCTGCTGACAGCGCGTAAAAGATAATGCGGATACCGGAACATAGTTTGACTCACTTTCTCGATGCATTAGATACATATGATTTGATTCACGAAGGGGACTGAAACACTGGTCATAACAGCAATCGAAATGGTTCAAAAATGTTCAAATGTTTGTATAGCTTATGGGACTTAACTATGGGGTCATCAGTCCCTAAACTTACAAACTACTTATGAACTAGCTAACACTAAGGACGGCACAAATATCCATGCCCGAGGGAGATTCGAACCCCCGACCGTAGTGGCCGTGCAGACCGTGACTGGAGCGCCTCAGTTCCCTCGGCCACCGCGGCCGGCAATTGAAATTAGTGATGGGCAAACCGAGTACTGAGAATGCAAAGTTCTCGATTCCAAAGAGTTCTCGTTGTTCTCGAGAACCTGAGCCGGTTCTCGGTCTTTAGAATTCGCTTTTTAGTGTTAGGAAATGGTGAACACAAACATCTATAATCCTACAAATTTATAAGTATTGAAACATTTAGTTATGTTTAGTAGTATAAGCCATACAGGTCATCATGGCTGTGTAATTGTTTGGTGTAATGGGTTAAAGCGCTAAGACGCTGTGCTGAAGGGTCAGGGTTCGAATCCTTATAGGGAAAAAATTATTTTTTAATTATTATCAAAACTACTTCAAAATCATGTTTGAAACATGATCAATCATTAGTTTTATTGAAATGATTGGTTTAATGTAACTTTTTAAAATCTAATTTTTCGCTACGTCATCTCAGTCAGCATAGTAACTTTTCATTTCCACTCATGTATGCTTCTTATCGTTCTTTATTCATCTGGAATATTCGTCTATGAGATTTTAATTATTGTTATGCAGTAACTTCAAAATTTATGCCGATTTATCATTTTATATTTATGTTTGTTGCAATAGTTATCTGTATTCCTCATTTCACTTTAATTATATTTATAACACTGTACACTTGACAGCAAAAAAAGTGGATCACCCCTGAATTCCTAAGTGGAAGCCGCACCTGACGCTATGCAACCACCATAGCATAGCTGTGTTGCGGGTCGTCAAATCATTCCATAGTACTGTTATTACCTACCCACAATAGGTACTAAGTAAGTCTCCTATTTCTCCTTATGACATTCAGGCAAGATGCAAACCAATACTTTCGTACAACAAATATTAGAATACACGTCATTAGAGATGAGACAGTAACACTTGTAAATTAAATTTCGTTGAAATAAGTGAAAAGTCAGATACGTTATCACACTTGTTTAATGACATGATACGTTTTTGTTAGTGATTTGAATCTCAACGCACTGTTACGCAACCAACAGTGTTTGTGATTACGGGTCACGCACTTTTTCGTGGCCCCTCTCTGATCGGCGGAAGTCGGCTCAGTTCGTGTGTCTACAGAATGTTTATGCTCTCTGTCAACCTTACCTCGTAACAGCATTGTACACCGTAGGCCTCGTCAATGTATTGTTGATTTGTGCTCGGTATTGATTATTGTTTGCACTTTGATATTTGCTAAAATACGTCCACATACCCCGACGACTTCTTTTAGAAAAATAAGGCTGTCCTTGAAAGTGGTATGCAGAATGTTAATTCTGACTGTTATTCAGTTACGACAGTAAAAAGAAGCAGAAAGCGTTGCTACACCTGATTAATAAGTCCCTTTAAAATATTAATATTTCGTAGATATACGTTCCAGTTTTCTATTACTCAAACATTAAAGTGATAATTTCGAGTTACACCTGCGACGCCTTAACCCCTTACCTGTTGTTTCCTTTAAAACCTATAATCTGTACGCCGTAAGTTGGCGGCACTGGTAAAAAGAGGCGGGTCTTGTTCTAACAGCCAATACTCTACGAGCTGAATGCAACTTCAGCTCCCAACATTCTCCGCTCAGAGGCCACGTTTAAGTGCGTGATCTCTAGGCATAAATAGACGTAAAATACTGACGTTTTCATTAGTATCGGTTTCCAAGACCGATTTCTGAACCCAGAAATAAATAATAATCTTAGCACTGCACCAGGAATTACGTGAAGCTCATATTGTTACTGAGAGGTAACCGCTGAAGATATGAAATATAATCATACATCATAAAGTTGTGGAATAGAATGCAGTATATTGATGATTTGTTAACTAAGCGCAATCAGAAGGCAGATATTAAATATGTCCACAAATAGCGTTACACTAGTACCTGAAACGACGATACAATTAATTTTTTTCCCGGCAGGAACTCGAACCCGACACTATTTGCTATTGTATAATAGGAAGGAATACTGCGGATATTGTTATAATTACGTAGGCTTCTCAGGCCAGAGTCAGATGACATAAAAGTTTTCTGGGTGTTGTACCGCGTCATGATGTATAGCCTTCTTACACCGTGACGCGGTACAACACCCAGAAAACATTTACGTCAACTGCTGATATTGTTGCTTCCGAGGACTCCAACCCCGCACACACCGTCACTCTTGACCTGACACGATGAGACGTCAACTATCACATTGTCATTCACTAGTAGTTAGGATCATACCGTTCGTAGAGACATGGAGGGGTTGGTATTTTGCGAAAACTTTGTTTAACTTAGTAGCGCATGGACACGTTCAATGTTGATTTGAAACAAAGCAGAGTTCTGCGTTCTTTACTTGTCGTTACTGTAGGTGCAGATGGTATTTCAGTGGCCGATATAAACTGTTACCCCCCGAGGGAATCGGGTCCATTCCTCATCCATTACAAGTTAACCTCATCCCGGCCTCCAGCGATTTACATATATGTTATCATAATGTTTTGTCATAATGGAGTACTCATTAGAAGGTACGACCAGTCAAAGAGCTTAAAGGTGTCTGGCTAGGTAAGACATTCTTGGCCGCACGGAAAGGCCACGTAGTCTGAGGCGCCTTATCGCGGATTTTGCATGAAATCATATTACGTTTTAGTATGCTACATCGATTCGGTATGGTATTTTGCTATAAGCTTATTCAACTGTGGGCTCATTTTAATCAAGAATGTTGGGAAGTTGTTGCCACGATAACTTGAATATTACGCATTTTCAAAGTTATGAGGAGCGTGTATTATGCATTAGAAAAAGGATTCTGAAATTGGGAAAATAACTTCGTTTTGACATCTATTATTTAATACGTTCAGGAACACAAACAGACTTCGATGAAGGAGGTTTCTGTGATTTACTAGTATGGTCAATGACAAGATATCCGATAACTGGCAAAGTGTGTCGAGCAATTATTCTTCACGGCGTGGTTGCCTTCTATAGCCATATTGAGGTTAAAAACAGAATTGTGGATTCTGATACAAAGTCGCATCGAAAAAGCGATGCTAAGCATAATATCCAATTGGGAATGATGGGGGTGAACTTCAGTCTCTGCCATTTCAATGGTTGGATACTGGGCATTTCAATGGAGACATCAGTGCTTGTACGGTAAGGTTCATTTGTCCATTATATCCACGTGCTTTTCGAGAGCCAACGGCAGAGAAATAATGACAGAAATTAAAAAAAACTGCCAAGCACAAAATTGTGAAAAGAAGCACGTAGATGCAGATAAATATATCAAGGGAGGGGTAGTAGGAGAGAGGGCGGGATCTAAGAGTGAATAGAAGTGGAGAACTGGAAAATAAAAGAGAGAAATGCTTCCAAAGTACTTCTTACTTAGACATATATGACAGTTTGTTTTAGTGCCGAGAGAAAAGCAACGACTGTTTTACAGAACGAAGGATGCATTATCGGAGATGTAAACGAACGCTGCTTCATAGAGAGGACCGATGGACAGTAAAGGAAGCAGACATTAAAAGAAACAGTATTGTTTTAACGGAAACCACAATTTTTTTTACAGCGTTTTGAGAGAATAGACCAAAATGGCAACTAAGGTTATATGTAAGAGAGAGAGACAGAGAGAGAGAGAGAGAGAGAGAGAGATTGGAGGAGAAATTAACAGCGAAAAAATGCGCTAAATCGTTTGCATATTTTGTGAAGGACGGAGGGTCTGTTAATGGATGGAGGGAAGGAGAGAGACGTATTTGAAATAACATAAATTACTTTATCAGCGTCCATAAAAAAATGTCTGTAAATCTATCGGACCAAACTGTGTGGTCATCAGTCCGTAGCTTACAAAATACTTAAACTAAGGTAAACTAACCTACGGACAACACACACACACCCATGCCCCAGGGAGGACTCGAACCTCCGACGGCGAGCAACTGCAGCGTCTATCTAAACTGATTACTCTGGGGGCTGGGTGTAAATGAAATAAAAATAGGATATTGAATGAAATGAGAAGCACAGAATTAAAATTTGTGCCACGGGCGGGAATCGAACCCAGACATCCATACTTAACTTTAATTCAATACTTTTCCTTCCACTCAATGTCTATCACATATTGACACGGAAAACTGTCTCTAGGTGTATAAATTTATAATAAAACAGGATAATAAAGTAACTGTATATTTTAAAAAACTTCAATTTGAAGGCAGCTCAAAGGAAAAAGAAACTCATATTTTATTTCACTTGCCAAGATATCTTCCGTAGTCTCTCACTTATGAGATTAAAAAAAAAAAAAAAAAAAAAAAAAAAAAAAAAAAAAAAAAATGAAAGGACGAATAATTTATTCAGAGTCTCTCATTATTTGTTTCTCCCATAATGCATCTCAACATATAATCTGTACGTCATGGGACCAGCTTCTCTTCAGTAAAAGCGACGACTCTATCTCGAGTTGATTGCTCGCAGTGAGACGGCCTGATGTGTATTTCTGCTTTCCGCTCTTACTATGATGCGAGGAAGTAAACATTCTGTATTTACGTCAGAGCCCCACTTTGCGCCGTGCTGCGGGCTGTTGGCCCCATCGCGACCGTCAGCTGGCTGGTTTCCGCCAAGCCTCGCCTCGGCACGAGCTGTGGTTGACCGGCCAGCTTGTAGCTCGCAAGCCACGGCTAATACAGGCCCCGGTCGCAAAGCCAGACTCAACCCTCGAAGTATCAAGAGTTTATGCAAACTTCCCCAAATGTGTAGTATCAACTACCACATATAGAGCTATTTTGCAGTTAAATGAGTAGTCACATTATCTTTTGACATTTCAGTGAAACATTTAATGAAGTTAAAGAATAGAATCACGATAAACGTAGCTGCCATATAATGTTTCAACTAGATAGCTATCACACGACAAAGGAAACTATTCTCTCTTTTCAGCGCTCTGCGTTAGATCTAGACGTAATGAAATATGTGCTCATCTTAGAAATGTAAGCATGTTGTAAAATTAAACAGTTCTGGTGGCAACAACACAAATGTATATATGTAGTATATCATTCACGTTTTGTGCACTTATAAAGTGTTCTCAAAGTGTCTGAAGCAATAAGTGCTACAAAACGGAAATTACCTTCCGCTGGGGCCTTTCATTTACACGATTGTTCTGTTATTCACAGTGAAGTTTTTCGTAATGGGTTCATATAAGTATCAGCTCTTTAAAATTCAAATAAAATGTTCGAATGTGTGTGAAATCTTTGGGACTTCAATGCTAGGGTCAACAGTCCCTAAGCTTACACACTACATAAGTAACCTCTTCTAAGAACAACTCACACACTCCCATGCCCTATGGAGGACTCGACCCTTCTACGCGAGCAGCAGCCTGATCCATGACATGGGACTTTAGACCGCGCGGCTACTCTGCGCGGCCTCCTTACAATTGTAACACCATACTTTGTACGGTAATGAGTACAAAAGCTCTTTGCACTCATAGGAGAAGGTTGGTAATTGAAATCTCATAGAAGAAGCATGCTACACTGAAAACGAGATTTGTTTTTATATTGTATCCCCACCTCATCCCCCTGCCCTCTCCATCCCCTCCCCAACCTAAATAAGAAAACGAGAAACATCCGAGGCCTTCTTTCCGCTAATGCACTATACCGCATAATATGATATCTTTTTCCAACTTTTTCAGTGTCCACCCTCTATACCGTCAGGTAATAATCGCACATTGCTCAGCAATACTGCGGAAGATGTGGAGCAATTGTAGGGTTGGCAGTCTCCTTGGGAGACGTTTTAATCTTGTAATGATTGTGTCAAGAACAGACCGCTTTTTCTATCTTCGCCAAAACAGGTATTTTTCCCAGTTAAAGTTGTTTTCAATTTTACCCACCAGAAATTTCGTTAGATGTATAATCCTTAACGATTTCTCAAGACCTGACGAAAGTTTTCTGGTAATTATGTGGTGAACTATACACATATTTATGTTTAGGATCAATTGTCGCAATTAGCGCCGTGAAGATATAACTTCATTATCATTTTAAAATTGGCTTTGCTTTTCTAAGATGTTTACTAGACAACAGCATAATCTGCCACAAATATTTCTCAGGTCGATATAGCAGTTTGTAACTCTGTCAGAGAGTGGGTAAAAATGTTACTCTCGCTCCAGTTTGTAATTGAGAGCTGCTGCCTCTCTCTTAATCTTTAGAGAGCTTCGACATTTTCATGTAGGTAGCGAACAGCTGCAGCCTTAATCGCCTCCTTATTGCCGTTGTGAAGGCTGGTGCAGATAATACAGAAAGTAGGAACCGAAGATAGTTGTAGTTGCTCTGCGAAATTAATTACCCTTGTCTGTAATCGTATATTTGATAAGTAAATGACACACCGAAGTTCAATTTCCAGACATTTTAATTGGAATACCACCAATAAGTGAATTTTGAAAGATTCTTCTATATACATATAAGTGTGGTAACCGTTCTTTCGAAAGAACAGGCACCACATAAATATACATAATTAAGGAGATGACAACAGATCCAGCCTTTAGTGCATATCCACCCTACGTCTGAACTCTTGGGGTAATCGGCAAAGGGCCACGAGCAGTGAGTGCAAATTGCAAACTACGTAAGCAATGTGAGGAAGTTTGAGTCTTGTTGGTGACGAGGGGTAAGGAGGGGGGCGGGTTGCATGAGCACCTGCGATGATCGTTGTTTTCCCTTTCGTGCAATGGCTACCGTAACTGCTCAGAGAGCAGGAGGAACTGGGCCCGAATTCCGGCTGAGCACAACTGTTCAACTTCCTCAATGCGTGCATTCAGTGGCCACAAGCAGCTTGTGTTGGATTATTTCTTTTAATCTGCATTCTTTTGTCATTCTAGGAAGCAGTACAACTTTCACCAGACATGATCCATCATGTTGTCATTTCACTACCATAGTCGTACCAGGAAGATTATTCGTCTACAGGTAAAGTCTTTCTCGAGTGGTCCAACACCTTAGGAGAACATCTTGTGCACGCACGATGCAATGGCTTAATTACTTCTCCTACGACGTGATGTCGAGCATAGAAGTATTTATAGTGAGAGAGACGAATGGATGGTTGCCCAGATACATAAAGAAAATAAAAGTAATCCACTGAGTTACAGATCCATTGTATTAATATCGACATGTTGCAGGATTTTTGAACAAATACTTTTTCTAGCGTTATGAAATATCTAGAAATATATCACGTATTAACACCAAACCGGCAAAGATTTCTAAATCTTTAATCTTGTGACACTTTGGCGATACTATATTTGCATGGACTACTGAATACTCTCATTCCATATTTATAGAGTGACGAAACGATTTTTGGTATCTTCAGTCATAATCAACTTCGAAGCATATAGCTTTCCTAAGGAGTATAGTCACAGTTGCGCGACAGGAATCGTGATGTCCTGTCTGTAAGGTTATATTTTGCAGTAACTAACGAGGAGTCATCTAGAGAAAAGGACGTGCCGACTGTAATTCTTCCAGCAAAGTGAAGTAGACTTCTCCTGTTTGGAATAAATATATATTCTAAATATTTAATGAGCAATCAGAATATTGCTCTTAGATTTGAGGCAGTTAATGCAGCCGACTACTAAACTCAGAAAAGCAAAGTCAATTGCGAAATGATTTTGAATTTGTATTTTCACGGCGCAAATGGTGACAATTGACCTTAAACATTAATATGCATTTCGCTCTGAACATGGATACTAAAACAAGTTCGTCAGCATTCTAGATATCGATAAGCAAAGCAAATTTGAAGTTTATACATATAAAGAAATTCCTATGGGTGTAATTAAAAACAATGTTAACTGTGAATAACAGATGATTTGGCGAAGGTAAAGTAAACAGTCCGTTATTGACACAACTATCAGGAGATTTAAACTTCTCCTAAGGAGACTTCCAACCCTACAATTGTTCCACCTCTTCTGCGGTATTGCTGAGCAGTGTCCCATTATTACCAGGCGGGATAGAGGGACGACGTGGAAAAAATTGAAATAATATATCAAACTCGCACATACGCTATTTGGCACTTGTTTTTATTATTATTATTATTATTTCGAGCTTCGTATAAGCGTGGAACAGTCGAGGAACTGAAATGATTCTATGAACCCATTACGAAACACTTCACTGTGAATAACATAATATTCGTGTAAATGAAGGGCACCAGCAGAAGGTATTTTCCGTTGTGTAGCATTTATTGTTTCAGTCGCATTAAGAATAAGAAACTTCCTGGCAGATTAAAGTTTTGTGCCGGAACCGGGACTCGAACCTGGGACCTTTGCCTTTCACGGACAAGCGCACTACCGACTGTGCTATCCCGACACGACTCACGATGTCGCCCCACAATTTCAATTCCGCCAATACCTCGCCTCCTACTTTCCAAACTTCGCAGAAGTTCTCCTGCGAACCATGCAAGACTAGCACTCCTGGAAGAAAGGATATGGTGGAGACATGGCTTAGCCACAGCCTAAGAGATGTTTCCAGAATGAAACTTTCACTCTGCAGCGGAGTGTGCGCTGATATGAAACTTCCTGGCAGATTAAAATTGTGTGCCGGAACCTGGCACAGTCGGTAGTGCGCTTGCCCGCGAAAGGCAAAGGTCCCAGATTCGAGTCCCGGATCCGGCACACAATTTTAGTCTTCGAGGAAGTTTCATATCAGCGCACACTCCGCTGCAGAGTGAAAGTTACATTCTGGAAACATTAAGAATACTTTATAAGTGCACAAAACGTGAATGATATACTACATATATACATTTGTGTTGTTGCCACCAGAACTGTTTAATTTTACAACATGCTTACATTTCTAAGATGAGCACATATTTCATTACGTCTAGATCTAACGCAGAGCGCTGAAAAGAGAGAATAGTTTCCTTTGTCGTGTGATAGCTATCTAGTTGAAACATTATATGGCAGCTACGTTTATCGTGATTCTATTCTTTAACTTCATTAAATGTTTCACTGAAATGTCAAAAGATAATGTGACTACTCATTTAACTGCAAAATAGCTCTATATGTGGTAGTTGATACTACACATTTGGGGAAGTTTGCATAAACTCTTGATACTTCGAGGGTTGAGTCTGGCTTTGCGACCGGGGCCTGTATTAGCCGTGGCTTGCGAGCTACAAGCTGGCCGGTCAACCACAGCTCGTGCCGAGGCGAGGCTTGGCGGAAACCAGCCAGCTGACGGTCGCGATGGGGCCAACAGCCCGCAGCACGGCGCAAAGTGGGGCTCTGACGTAAATACAGAATGTTTACTTCCTCGCATCATAGTAAGAGCGGAAAGCAGAAATACACATCAGGCCGTCTCACTGCGAGCAATCAACTCGAGATAGAGTCGTCTCTTTTACTGAAGAGAAGCTGGTCTGATGGCGTTATAGATTATATGTTGAGATGCATTATGGAAGAAACAAATAATGAGGGATTCTGAATAAATTATTATTATTATTTTATTTTATTTTTTTTTATCTCGTCTCTATTTTCATATTGCCTAAGTGAGACTATGGAAGATCTCTTGGCAACTGAAATAAAATATGAGTTTCTTTTTCCTTTGAGCTGTCTTTAAAATGAAGTTTTTTTTAATATACAGTTCCTTTATTATCCTATTTTTCTTATAAATTTATATATCTGGAGACAGTTTTTCGTGTCAATATGTGAAAGGCATTGAGTGAAAGGAATATTATTGAATTGAAAGAAGTATGGAAGTCTGGGTTCGATTCCCGCCCGCCGCGGCGGCATGATCGAGCACATTGAGGCGATATGCTACGATGTGCGAGGCCATTCCCCGTTGTGGATTCGAATTCCCCCACGGACATGGATGTTTGTGCCGTCTTTAGTAAAAGCTAGTTTATAGGTAGTTTGTAAGTTTAGGGACTGATGACCCCGCAGTTAAGTCCCTTAAGCTTAACAAAGATTTGAACATTTTAGACAAGTGACATGTCATTGTTTGTTTTAGGGTTGAGAGAAAAGGAACGGATATTTTACAGAACGAAGGATGGATTATCGGAGATATAAAAGAACACTGCTTCATGGAGAGGACCGATGGACATTAAATAAAGCAGACATTAAGAGAGACAGTATGGTTTTAACAGAAACCACTAATTTTTTTACGTCTTGGAGGAAGGACGACTGAGGTTATAATGTAAGAGAGAGAGAGAGAGAGAGAGAGAGAGAGAATGGAGGAGAAATTAACAACGAATAAATGCAAGACAGAATCGTTTGCATTTGCATACTTCATGAAGGACAGAGAGTGTATTAATGGATGGAGGAGAAGAAAGAGGCTCTTTTGAAATAACAAAACATGCTTTGAGAGCGCTAATGTAAACCGATTACTCTGTATGTATGGAGACAGGGTACAAATGAAGTAAACTTAGATTAATAAACAGACTGCATATTAGAAAAGAACACTCCAATTAAAAAGGCAACTAAAAAGAATAACTAACTCATATTTTATTTCTTTTTCCAAGTGATCTTCCACTGGCTCTCACTTAGGAAAAAAAGAAGTAACAAAACTTTATAGGGACTTTAATATTTTATCCAGAATCCCTCATTATGTTTTACTCCTATCATGCGTCTTTGCATAGACTCTATAAGTCGTCGGACCTACACCCTGAAGAAGCAACTTCCTCCCATGCCTCCAGAACGCAGTCCCAAAGAGCGTCCGGCGTAGTTGGGTGGTTTTATGGCCAGTTCTCTGTTAACGTCCTGGCGACCTCAGCCCACATATTTTCCATGGGGTTCATGTCAGCCGCCCGCGGCGGCCAGTCCATGACATTAGCGCCAATCGTGGAGAGCCGCTGCTGGACGAATGCAGACTTGTGAACAGGAGAATGGTCCTCTTGCAGAATGAAGTCCTCTTCTCCATACAGCATTCTCACTGACGGAAGAATCACGTTTTCCATATCATTGTGCGCTAAAAACAATAAGTGCTGCACGACTGATGCCCTTTATTTACATGATTGTTCTGTTATTCAGAGATAAGTGATCCGTAATGGGTTTATAAAGTCGCTTCAATTTCTCCACTGTTCCTCGCTTATACGAAGCTCGAAAAAAGTGCCAAAAAGCGTATGCGCGTGTTCTACTTATAGTTGTTATCCTTACAGTTGTAATAACGTACTTTGTGCGGGAGTGTGAAAAAAACTTTTTGGATTCGAAGGAGAAGGTTTGTGATTGAAATGTCATGGAAAAATCGGAGTGATTGAAATGTCATGGAAAAATCTGAGTCGGCCGCGGTGGCCAAGCGGTCTGCGACGCGCCAGTCACGTTCTGCACGGCTACTACGGTCGGGGGTTCGAATCCCCCCTCGGGCATGGATATTTGTGCCGTACTTAGTATTAGCTAGTTCATAAGTAGTTTGTAAGTTTAGGGACTGATGACCCCATAGTTAAGTTCCATAAGCACTACAAACATTCGAACATTAGAAAAATCGGAGAGCAGTGAAAATGTTCCAACTTGAAGGGGGGAAAAAACGGAAAACAACCAAGACCTTGATTCCCATAATTCACTACATTGCACAATCTGATATATTATTACTACTTTTTCGACGTTCTCCCTCTATCCCGTCAGGTAATAATGGGACACTGCTCAGCAATACTGCAGAAGAGGTGGAACAATCATAGGGTTGGCAGTCTCCCTAGAAGACGTTTAAATCGTCTAATGGTTGGGTCAATAACAGACCGTTTGTTTCAACTTTGCCAAAATACGTGTTATTCCCACCGTGTTATTTTTAATTGCACCCCAGGAATTTCGTTATATGTATAACCTTCAAATTTATTTTGCTTGTCAATGTCTAGAATGTTGACGAAACTCTTTTGGTAATCATGTTCAGAGCCAAATACATATTGATGTTTAAGGTCAATTGTCACCATTTGCGCGGTAAAGATACAAATTCAAAATCATTTCTCAATTGATTTTGCTTTTCTGAGAAGTTTACTAGTCGGCAGCATTAACTGCCTCAAATCTAAGAGCAATGTTCTGATTGCTCTTTAAATATTTCGAATATATATTCGAAACAGGAGAAGTCTACTTCACTTTGCTGGAAGAATTACACTTGTCACGTCCTTTTCACTAGTTGACACCGCGTCAGTTACTGCAGACTATTACCTTGCAGACAGGACATCACGATCCCAATCGCACAACTGTGACTATACTCTTTAGGAAAGTGATATGGTTCGAAGTTGATTACGACTGAAGATACCAAAAATCATTTTGGCACTCTATAAATACTGAATTAGTTTAAGAGTACTCAGTACTTCATGCAAATATAGTATCGCTAAAGTCTCACAAGAGTAAAGATTTCGAAATCCATGCCGGTTTGATGTTAGTTAATACGTGATATATTTCTACATATTTCATAACGTTGGGAAAAGTATTTGTTCAAATGTCCTACTACAGTCGATATCAATACGATACACCTGTAACTCAGGGGATTACTTTTATTTTCTATCTTATGTATCTGTGCAACATTCCATTCGTCTCCCTCACTGTAAATACTTCAATGCTCGACATCACGTCGTAGGAGAAGTAATTGAGTCATTGCATAATGTATGCAAAAGATGTTCTCCTATGGTGTTGGACCACTCGAGAATGACATGGCGTGTAGAAAAATTGTCTTCCTGGTACGAATATGGTATTAAAATGACAACATGGTGGATTATGTCTATGATTATAATAGTTGTGTTGCTTCCTGGATTGACATGGAATGGGAGAGTTGTTACCTTGTCGTCCGAGGTCAACGCTACGATCGTCGTGGGGTTGGAGTCCCAGGCAGCACAAAATTATTTATTGCGCTACTTCAAAATGTTTGGAAATGTTTGTAAATCTATCGGACTCAACTGCTTGATCATTAGTCCGTACCTTACAATCTACTTAAACTAAGCTAAGGACAACACAAACACCCATGCCCGAAGGGAGGACTCGAACCCCCGACGGCGAAGGGCCACGCGCAACGCAGCACGGCGCCCCAGTGCGCACGACTAATCCGCCGCAGTTTGCGCTACTTGTAGCGGAACATGTGCAAATCCCGCAAATTGTGAGAAAACAATAACTATTTCATCTCTTTGCAGCCGGGTTTGGGTCGCTGCCGGGAAAGAAGTAGTTGTATCGTCGTTTCAAGTTGAAATATAGCGCTGTTTCCGAATTTATTTAATATCTCAGTTAACGATTCATATTGTCACCATTGAGTTGCACTGTATTATATACCTTTAGTTGTTACCTCACAGCAACAATTTGAACTTCATGCAGATCCTGATGCAATGCTAAAGTTAATCATACATTTCTGGGGTCGGACACTGGCCTTGTAAACCGATACCAATGAAAACGTCAATGTTTTATGTGTCTTTATGCCTAATCGAGTCTCGATCAGAAACGCAAGCTGTTTTTTGTCAACAGTGCGTTCAAATTCAGAGCATGAACAAAAACTCATTGTGCCATTGAATGAGTTTGATAAGGTATACGATTTGTCACTTATTGTATTGAAATTGAATTTACGTTGCTTTCTCTTCTTCAATAACATGTATTCTAATGTTTTTGTTGTGGACTGACTGCCCTAAGGAGGAATATTCTCTACTGCTTCTTTGGTACCCATTGTGAATAGTCGAACGACTGTACTCCACAGGGGTTTTGAATGTGGAGTACCCGCAACACAGCTACGTTAGTTGGGTTGCATTCAGCAGTGATCCACTTTTTTTGCTGTCAAGTGTACCCGTTGTTTATACACTGCTCATCGTTATTTTACTCATAATGAAACAAGAATTAATGTTTAACGTGTTTTTATGACGATTACTAAACAAAAGTTCTCAGTTCTCGCTTCTTAGAACACTATTCTTAGTTCTCGTTTCAGATTTCGCTTCTCAGTTCTCGCTTCTAAGGTCTCGGTTGTCGGGTCTCGCTTGAGATCTCGCTTCTCAGTACTCGGTTCTAAGGTCTCGGTTGTCGAGTCTCGCTTCAATCTCGCTTCTCAGTACTGGGTTATCAGTTCTCGCTTCTAAGGTCTCGGTTTTCGGGTCTCGCTTTTCAGTTCTCGTTTGTAGGTTCTCGCTTCATGGTCTCGTTTCTGCGTTCCCGGATATGGTATTCGTTTCTGTTGAGCAAAGTGAAACGAAAATTTTCTGTTTTGTTTGTATTTGTTTCAGTCTTGTGGCTGCTATATTTTATTATAGGAATCCAGGCATTGTCACTAAGATCCACATTTGTCAAACAAATGAAAAGGTTTTATTTGACTATTTCTTAAATCAGACATATGTTTCTTGTCTCTATATACGTAAAAGCGAATGATTACTCACTTACTGACTGAACACGGAACCACGAATACTACTTCACCTATGAAACTGAAATTTGGCAAGTTTGTAGTTTATAGGCATAATACGTCAGCCGAGAAAGGATTTTGCGTTATGGCCGAATTAAAGCGCATGGCGGAGAGTACTTTAGTTACAGACATCGACAAAATCTAGTTTTCTTTTGATGTTCATAAAATTTTGTATGGTTGACTATCAAAACAAGTGGTAGGTCCCTTCTACGTAAAATTTTGTATGATGCATGGCGGAGGGTACTTTACCTACGGCTGTTCACAAAATCTACAGTTTGTTTCCGATTTTTATGAAATTTTCCACACTTGACTTTACAACCATAAAGGTCACTGAGATAAACAGAGATGGGAGATGAGACTAATAATAATAATAATAATTAAAAAAAAGAAGGAGAGAGAGAGAGAGAGAGAGAAAAGCCGGGATGAAGGTCTAACTTAAGATCAATATAAATACGTACCCGGGTAATGTCAGGGTTTCACCTAGATGATTATAAATTCGAAAATTTGTGTCGAGATTCCTTCACAATGAAACGGCTGGACGGATTTGGCTGAAATTTTGTAATGGTAAACGCTTATACTCGTTATGAACGTTCAGTCTACGTTTTCTCAATCCTCCGCGTGGTTTGTGGCGGAGGATATTTTGCAGTAGACACTGTTTCCGTTTTAATGATCAGTAAGAAAATTGGCAAATGTACGTTTTCAGACTCCTAAAGTCCTTGTGTGATGCATGGTGTAGGGTGTAGAACTTAAAATTAAATACCATTTCACTGAAACCATCAAACTAGAGAAATAGATGTAACTTGTTCGTCGATTGAGGGAAGGAGAAGATAGAGAGATGGATATGGATGGGGACAAGACTGTAGTGAATAAATACTGAAGGTAAAGTCACTGATTCATTACCATTGTTTGTAGCAGCAGGAGGGGATTGTAGAATACTTTATCATGGTTTCAACATCAACTAAAGATGTCTTCATCAGAAGAAATATTAAAAGAGATTACTTATATACGACGTGTTACACAAGGGAAATAAGTGCTCTTGTCACGTAACATTAACATCAGTTGGTCGTAAAACAAAATACATTATCAACTATACATTAATAGATCGTTACAAATTGTATAAAATAAGTAGTGCGTAAGGTCACGTTTAGGGCCTCGGGGTAGCGACAGGGATTCTTGTGGAGGGCGCTGTTCGATTACCGCGTGGACCCGCTAAAGACGTAATTTTTATGAATCGAAATTTAATGACAGTTACGAATTTTTCACAACTCCACCTAATTAAATGTTCTACTAAATGGTGGCATACAAAAATCTGTGCTGGACTGAGACGTTTGCCACCATTTGGTAGAACATTTGCAAACAGAACATACCGGTATGTTCGACTGTTATAATACCATCCTATATGAGATATGTTCGTTATGTGGTTCGTCTTACTGAAATGACACAATGAGGGGTAATTGGCGTTACAAAGGGACTTACAACAATGTATGTGAGTATATTTCGCTGTATCCATTGAAAGCCTGCAGTAATTTAGACTGACTTGTCACACTTGTAGTGTGTGGAAAAACTAATGTGAGGAAAATATTACTGTGAGTCAAGTAGTGTATATGACTGTCATGGCAGACTCACGGCATAAGAGTTACATTACTCGAAAAGTAACGATATTTATGTCCAACAATGCATGTCACGGTTGTGCTGGTTGACAATACGTCTGATGTCAAAGATAACTCGAATAAAAGTTTGTTGGCCAAATTAAAAGAGAATAAATAAATAAGCTCTTGAGAATCGCTGTAAGAATTAAAAAATATATTTCAACTCGATTTCATTCTAAAAGTCACTCACCTGCCTACACACTACAAACATAATCCATCATATAAACGTTGGAAAGACAAAATAAAAATAAATAAAACAGCA
Organism: Locusta migratoria; assembly: GCA_026315105.1. Taxonomy (NCBI): domain Eukaryota; kingdom Metazoa; phylum Arthropoda; class Insecta; order Orthoptera; family Acrididae; genus Locusta; species Locusta migratoria. Next base: position 14,709,721 of record CM048746.1, on the reverse strand, counting down.
TAGAGTACATATCTCCAACCAGGAGAGTTAACTTGCGAGACACCAGGTGTTCACTGAGCAAAGTGAAGAAATCACTACTTTTTCTTTTTGAGTGAATTAAAATGGTTGGTTCTTTTTTTGATAATGTGGTGCATCACAAGCATTGTAACAGCAGTTAGTGACAAGCTCTACACAGAAATAGTTCTAGCACTAGCTCTAAATAGCAAATCACATATTCACCACGAAAAGGGCATTACAAGAAAGATATTGCGTCCATTATTCTACTTATATCGGAGTAGAATCGTCCAAACGCATTGCAATGGATTCTGTAAGCCCGCTCTTGGCAGCAGCGTTGGACGGATTTGCAAAACGTAAGGGCTTTTCTCAGGGCCGATGCAGACTGAAAGTACGTTTTGTTTTCCTTTTTCATTGAAAGCAGTAACAATTCATTGTACAATAATGTTAATAAAGAGGAAGTCACCCAATATGTAAGTAACTTTTTCTAAATTTAATTTTTTATTAATCAGTTTGGTCCGTATGGACTTTCATGGTGAACGTAGGGATTTCTCAATCGTGGGTGTAAACGAGTTGGCAACACTGCGTGGTAGCATCAAGGTATGACCGCACTGAGCGGAACTGCACTGCAGCGGAGCGGCGCGGCACGACGCGGCTCTGTTTGGTATACCGCATCTGAACTGCAACGGCGCGACAGCACGCGGCAAATTTTGTATGCCAGTCGTTGGGCAACTTCCGAGTACAATGGGCGACAGTGAAATGGATGTAGTAATAATTTCTTTGTTATGTGAGGAAGAAGAAAGGTTGAAGCAAAAGCAGTCAACAAAAAGGCGAAGAATATGGCTGCATAACATTTCGGATTCGCGATGCGAAGAAGGAGAATATCACACACTTTTGCCACGGCTTAAAAAGGCTCCAAAGAGATTTCATACGTACTTTAGAATGTCTCAAGAAAAATTCAGCGTGTTAGTACAAACTATGGAGCCCCATATAGCAAAAGCAGATACACTATTCCGAAAAGCGATAGGCGTAGAAGAAAAACTCATGGTGACTATTAGGTAAGTAATTTTTTATTTATGACATACTTCCATAAATACAGGCTTTTTTAATCATATGTAACATTTTGTGGCTGTAGAAAGCCATCTGAAGTTATGATATATGTGATTTGTTTGCTGGGATTTCTCTCATGAATGCTTTGCGAGTCGTTGTTCATTCCCCTGGGATAGTCACAGTTGGCTGTATTAGAAGTATTCTGTTGAACAGTAGTAGAAGCAGTCGGAACTTTCTGGATCTGAATATTCTGAGGTCCTGATGTAGTCTGCGTTTTGAGGAACTGCTTATTTAAGTCAGATGTAGATGGAACTGATTCGGCAAATTGATTATTTAAATCATAAGATGTAGGTGGAGCTGTTTCCTTTGTTACTGGTTTGGCTTGTCCTGTAGAGTTTCTAAGTAGATTCTCGTATTCTAAATCTGATACTATAGTATAAATTTTATTTTTTGCTTTTAGTTGTAGATCTGGAGACAAGGCTTTGACAGAGTCAGCCATAGCTCTGAAAAAGGAATATATAGGGTCTCCACTTTCCGTTGTTGCCGGTGTACTTGTAGATGGCCGTGAATTCAAATAATTCTGTAGAACACTGGCTACTGATAGCTGATGCGTTCGGTTCTTTTTCCTCGCTGTAATATTTTTGAACATTTGTGATGTTGCCGATGAGGAAGATAACGGTGAGTCTACTGGCTCAGGAGATACTGCCAATGCATCTGGAACAGACTTGTCGTTAGTAGTTTCATCGTCACTAAAAGCTGACTCAGCGTTTTCGATGTTAGTCTTTGTAGCTCTCTCCTGAAGATACGGCCGTAAGAACTCCATTTGACTCTCGTATTTCCATTTTTTACTTTTGGTAGCACCATCTCCACTCTTGCATTTACGTTTCTTTATACTTCTATGAGTTTTCCATTTCTCCTTGCAGTGAATATCTGCAAATAAAAATGTTATTTTATTTGTTTTAGATTTCTTGCTACTGGAGATTCATTCAAGACTATAGCAGAATCTTTTCGTCTGGAATATACAACCGTACAAGAAATCGTACACACTACATGCGCAGCATTGTGGGAAGTGTTATCCAAGACAGTAATGCCCATACCAGATGAAGAAAAATGGAAGAAGATTGAAAAAGAATTTTCTGAAAAATGGCATTATCCCAACTGTATTGGTGCACTAGATGGAAAGCACATACAAATTTTCTCACCGCCAAAAAGTGGCTCGCTATATTTTAATTACAAGAAGTTTTTCTCTATAGTGTTACTTGCCTTAGTAGATGCAGATTATAAATTTATATATGTAAATGTTGGTGACCTCGGAAAGAATAGCGATGCAGGGATTTTTTCACGGTCCGATTTAGCAGCAAAACTAGAAACAAATACTCTTATGCCCGGTTTCTGGAAAGCTACAGTTACCGTACCGTTAGCTACCGCCGCGTTAAAATTTAACATGCCAGATAACTTCCTTGGGTTTCCCGTAGCTGTTTTCAACGATCGTTAGTTAACGGCGCGGTAACTACGCCTCCTGTCGATGCTAATAGTACGTCTCAACAGCTCATAGATGCCACTACTAACGAAACTCGCAATTACTCGAGTTTTATCGATTATTAAGGGCAAATCGAAGACGCGCCAATAGTTTGTGTAGGTGTCACGAGTTTTGTTTGTTTTGAAACGCAATGGGCGACAAGCGAGGAAAAAATTTTACTCTGTTTGAGAAAAACCTTTTGACTGACCTTGTCTTAGAAAGGAAATCAATTATTGAAAATAAAAGGACAGATGGCTCGACTATTTTAGAAAAGCAACAGGCTTGGGAAGATGTCACAAAGCTGTATAATTCATCAAGTCAGACAGGAGAGAGAACGGTACGGCAGCTCAAAGAGCTGTATTCTGTTTTAAAAAGAAAAGCTAGGACAAACAACAACGAAGACAGGGTTAGTATTAAAAATCATATGTATTATTGCTGTTGTCGACATCTATTTTCATAAATTAAAGTTTTTCTCTTCCCATTGTTCTGTGAATGTAACATTACTTTTTACAATTTAAACTAATCAATTTATGTCTACCCATCCACCTACCCAAGCAAGCCCCATGCTTTAATACAAAACACTAATCACTTGAAACACTGATCGATCGTAATGGTAATTGCATGGCAGAACACTATTTCAAAGGAAAGTATTTTTGTGCGTAATTGAAAGTTTTATTATGAGAGCATTGTTTTATGATTCGGAATGTGGTAAAAATTTTACACCGAGGTCGGCGATCGCTTGATATAATGTTCGCAATAATTTCTCAGTCACTTGACCAATTGCGAGCGAGATGCAGCTAATGCATACGTCACTCGCTGCCAACATTATGTCTCACGACCGCCGACCGCGATGTAAAATTTAACCCAGATTGTTGTTTTCCGCGTTTTTTCCCGTTTGGTATGTCCCATTCAATGACGTCATTGGTTAAAGCAGACAGGTGGTATCAGGTCTTCTAGTACTGCCCTTAATAGTAATAATTTACTAACAATAAACAATAATTTTGCTTAGTACATTATCCATAGGTCCATTTCAGTAGGTTATAACAGTTGCATTACGGAACAATAAAGGTTCTGTCGTTTTGTATACATTTCAGATTGGATATGCAAAAACAGGAGGTGGTATCCACACTCCTAAATCTGATGACATTGATATCAAGATAATATCAAGTTTGAGATGCCAGTTTGAACCAGATAAAAATCCGTATGACTCAAGTGCTACACTATATGAATGTGAAGAACCAGAAGACCCATCTACAACAAGCATGCATTTCAACACAGCAGATGTAGAGAATGACACAATTTGTTCAGCGACAGGTTCAACTGCTGCTCTTGGTATTGGTGGTGGTGGTGGTAGTGGTAGTCCTTTCACTACAGTACCAGGGGATGTAATTATCTTGGATTTGAACAATGAGATTTCTGCAGGTGCCACTCACAAAGACAAATCCACGAAATCGAAACAAGGGGATAAAAGAAAAAAAGACGATGCTTTAGAAGAGTTAAGTGAGACCATTATCAGCCGAAAAAAATCAAAAACAGTTACAGAGGGAATGTTGGCAGAAAAGAAAATGACCATCCTGGAAGAAGAATTATTGATGAAACGAGAAGAAAGATTAATGAGGGCTAAACAAAATGAAAAAAAAAAAAAAATCGAACTTTTAGAACTTGAGAAAAAGATAAAAGAATATGATTTAAAAATAAAAGAGCTGGAATATAAAAATAAATTGAAACAACTCCAATCATAATTATGTAGATGTTATATATTTCAGTATTGTACATGTCTAGCAATTATTGAATAAAATTATTTTCTTCTCTGAAAAATGTTTTTAGATATTATTAAGTTCATTCTTTACCATTACGTTACATAAATGCAGTTCGCACCAAAGCAGCTCGGATGGCATTGCCCTGATTGTCGGGAAAATTTTCTATGGGTACCGGGTCGTCATAATCTGCTTCAATCTCTATATTAGGTAAAGCTTCGTTTTCCTGTATAGCCATGTTGTGTAGGACTGCGCATGCCACTACTGCCGCCAAAGTTGTCTCTGTTTTAGTACGAAACCTCAAAGACAATACAGGAAATCTTCTTTATAAAACACCGAAGCATCTCTCTATGCAATTTCGTGTTCTTATATGTGCATTATTATAGCGTTCTTCTCCAACGTTTTGAGGATGTAGAAAGGGGGTTAAAATGAACTTCTTTTGATCAGCAAGCAAGAAACAGTTCGTAAATTCTCCTTCTGTGAATCTGAGATATAATGAAGATGCCCTAAAAATGCTGCTGTCGTGTGTTGATCCTGGCCAGCGTGCATCTATGTTCATTATGCGTAAGTTCGCATCACAAACTGCCTGGACATTGTATGAAAAATACCCTTTCCTGTTTCTATATTGTTCAGCGTTTTCACCACCTGCGGACATGATTCTGACATGGGTACAATCTATGCAGCCTATCACTGATGGGAATCTGGCTATCGCGTGAAAAGAATTTTTTAGTTCAGCAATTTCTGTTGTATTCTGTGGCATCAATATGTATGCATTGTGCAAAGCTGCAATTTGCGGTATCACTTTACTTATAATACGACAAGTAGTCGATTTATGAATATGCATGTCGTCACCTAATAAAATTTGAAATGCACCAGTTGCCAGAAAGCTCAGAGTCACTAAAAGTTGATTCATGGAACTTATTGAATGATTTCTGTTAGTAATCGGTTCGAAATTATGTCCAATTCGTTGCAATAACCTCAGGACAGTTAGTTTTTTCCGTCTGAAACGCATATGAAACTCGCTCTCATTATATAGATCAAATGGTTGAGTTCTAACGCGAAAAACGCGTCGTGGTCTAGCGACAGCGCCGAGTACAGCTAAGTTTTCCTCTTCTGATGAACTGTTCGTAGCATCAGAAGAAGAAGAAGACGACGACGACGACGAGGAGGAGGAAAGAACTTCCATTCTTCAGCTTCAACAGTTGTAAAATTGTACGAGAATTACACGGAAGCCAGCCATAAAAACAAAAACAATAACAACTGTTGAATAACTTGAGTTTGGAAGACCACTAGCGCTACGTAGCGGATATAGTTAAAACTAAAGTTAACGCGTAGGTAACCCCAGGGGAACGCGCATTTATCTTTAACGGACCGGTAACTACGGATGTGACGGTAACTGTTGTTTCGGAAACCCATTTTGTACTTAACGGTCAGGTAACCCACAGATAACTATAACGGGACAGGTAACTACTGTTTCGGAAACCGGCCATTAATGTACCAGGCCCAAAAAGAATTACCAGGAATGAGAGTTCGGGTGCCTCACGTGATTGTTGGGGACGAAGCATTTCCATTAAAAACCTATTTAATGAGACCTTACCCTGCTGTACAATTAGACGACCCACTGAAAAACGTATACTGTTATAGACATAATAGAGCTCGAAGAGTTTCAGAAAATGCTTTTGGAATATTGTGTCAAAAATTTAGGATTTATTATCGCAAGATCTGTCTGAGTCCAGAACACGTAGACAACGTGATTCTTGCCACTTGTGTCTTGCACAATTTTCTCAGACATGATACGGTGATGTTGGATACCGAAGAGACTGACGAGATACAATTACGAGACCTTCCACATATAGGAGGCAACTTCGTAAATAATGCTATTCAGATACGGGATACTTTCAAAGATTATTTCAATTCCCCTCAAGGTAGTTTGGTCTGGCAAAACAACATGGTTAACAGGGGATGTCGTCGAAGAGACAACGAATAGTAAAAAAATGTTATAACACATGTGTAGTCATAAATAAGTACCTATTTGTCACTTTCACAAAATTAAAATAACTTGTTAATTGTACGTAATGTTTGACCAAAAATAAATGTCTTGCACCAACATAAAAAAATATGAAATTCACTTACCCTGTACTCCCAATTCCTTGGCAATTTCTTTCCAAATGTTGCTTTTTCTTGTGCTATTCATATAATGTTCATTTTGAAGGTCATATAACTCTGGGTATTCACTTACACATACAATTAACTTTTCCTCGTCTAATGCCATTGTTGTAAACAAATTTAATTTTGCTCGCAACAGAGTTAGGACGCGAATGACGTGCAGTGCCGCGACGCTTCCTAGACCGCACTAGCGGCAGCGGAACTACGCAACGCGACACGGCGCGGCAGAGTCGGCCAGTTGATCAACTTTGGCGCGCAGTGCAGTGCTGCGCAGTCCCGCAGCCGCGTAGTGCGTGCTGCCCCATTCAATTCCATGTAAAGAATATTTGGACGCGTCGTGCCGCGCCGCTCCGCTGCAGTGCAGTTCCGCTCAGTGCGGTCATACCTTCAAACCGCCAACAGCGCTGATTGTTGTCGAAGTTCTGTCGCGGTTCGGAGTGTACGACGGCGTATCCAGTACTCAGAAGTTCATGGAACGGGATTGATGTTCTAGCGTTCTCTGTGTTTGTGTTTTGCGAGTTCGGTATTCGTGGTTCAGCACTTCATAGCGTCTGTTTTCGCGTGTTGATGTCTTACGACCATTACTAGTTTCTGAGTGTGTGAGACAGCCAAGTGCCATTATAAATTGTGACCCCATTTTTTTTTTTTTTTTTTTTTTTTTTTGAAGCTTCCTGGCAGATTAAAATTGTGTGCCGGAACCGGGACTCGAACCTAGGAACTTTGCCTTTCGCGGGCAAGCGCACTACCGACTGTGCTATCCCGACACGACTCACGATGCCACCTCACAACTCTACTTCCGCCAGTACCTCGCCTCAAAAAAAAATGTTCAAATGTTTGTAGAACTTATGGGACTTAACTACGGGGTCATCAGTCCCTAAGCTTACAAACTACTTATGAACAAGTTAAGACTAAGGACGCCACAAATATCCATGCCCGAGGGGGGATTCGAACCCCCGACCGCAGTAGCCGTGCAGACCGTGACTGGAGCGCCTCAGTCCCCTCGGCCACCGTGGCCGGCGTACCTCGCCTCCTACTTTCCAAACTTCACAGAAGCTCTCCTGCAAACACGCAAGACTAGCACTCCTGGAAGAAAGGATATGGTGGAGACATGGCTTAGCCAAAGCCTAAGGGATGTTTCCAGAATGAAACTTCACTCTGCAGCGGAGTGCGCGCTGATATGAAACTTCCTGGCAGATTAAAATTGTGTGCCGGAACCGGGACTCGAATCTAGGACCTTTGCCTTTCGCGGGCAAGCGCACTACCGACTGTGCTATCCCGACACGACTCACGATGTGGAGCAACAACAGGTGGTCAAGGACATTTGCTAAGCAATAAACCTCGATAACCGAAACTCTGTGCTGTCAGTGCGGAATTAAGCCTTCAAGAAAAGAAGGACATCGATTGTGCACTTATGAAAATGATAGCAACAGATTTTCAACCATTGTCTGTTGTTGAAAATCAAGGGTTCTGTGAGTTAGTTTATAAACTGAACTCAAAATACAAACTGCCTTCACGAAAACAGCTCACTGAAGTAATGCTGCCACAATGTTTTGAAGATGGTAAAAGCAATATACAGTCAAAACTAAATGAAGCGAATTTTGTGGCTATAACAACAGACACATGGTCGTCTGACAGCTGTGAATCGTACGTGGCAGTGACATCCCATTTCATATTTCAAGATTGTATGTATTCCCATAATATTTCAACCAAAAAAGTTTCATCTTCTCATTCTGGAGAAAACTTAGGTAGGTTGCTGAATACAACATTCAGTGAGTGTATTCAGAACAAAGTCGTAACAGTCATTACTGATAATACAGCAAATATGAAAAATGCTGTTAATGAGCATTTGAGAAAACATCACCACACTTGTGTAGCCCACACACTTAATTTAACTGTGAATGAGGCACTGGAAATAAATGTAATTTTTTCCAACATCTTGAAAAAACGATGGGTCACAGAAGAACTCACATTGATAATAACTACTGCCAGAAATCAACCTGGAAACATGAGAGGCTACCACTTCGCGAGATACAACGCCACCAGAAGAAGAGAAAAGACAAGCAGCGGATATTTGGGCATTTTTTCCCCCCAAAAAGTAGCTCAAATAAAATCACACACCACACCTACGACTGAAGGTCTTGTGTCTGTGAAACAATATTTAGAAATGCCGTTCTTGGGAAGAGAAGAAAATCCATTGAACTTCTGGAAAACACATAAACAAGTTTTCCCAGAATTGTATGCCTTGGCCACTAAATATTTGTGCATTGCAGCAACCTCTGTCCCCTCTGAAAGAGTTTTTCCGAGGCTGGACAACTCACAAACATGAGACGAAATCGTCTGTCACAAAAAAAAAAAAAAAACTTGAATATGATATTAACACTGAATTCGTATTATTAAAACGTTTTCGTGGTGTACATTACATAAAACTTGCAATGTTTTAAACAAAGTATTTGAAAAATTATCCTCCAGAAACTACATTTAAACAGATAGGTACTGAAATTATGCAAAGAAGTTTATCATCGTTTTATGAAGTTCTCTCTACAGCTGGATAGGTAGAGCAATAATTTGAACATAAATTGTAATGACTGTAGTCAATTGTCAATAAGGTATCAATAGTAAACGTTTTGTGCAACTCATAAAACACGATTCAGCTGTCTGTAACGTGCAGGATGTCTCTACATAGAAGATTCTCTTTATTGAGGTAAGTGAATTTTCTTGTGCAAAGTATCTGTTGTAGTTGCATTTATCATAAACAATACATAATTTAAAAAAATTAAGCACATAGTAGGTTACCTAAGTTTTATAGGATTTCAATCAAACGGACAGTATTGCGCCATTTGTAACTGATATTTTAGTATAATATGGTAACATGTTTTCTAAATAAATGTTGAGAACGCTTATTTCATATTCAGAACTCGTCCAGAGCTTTAATACTGGCATTGCCTAGGCACCACTTTTTTTAAAATTCTCGTTAGTTCTCGGTTTGCTATTCGATTCCTTTTGGTTCTCGAGGACAGTTACCGATGCCTGAAAGTTCTCGGTTTTGCCCATCTCTAATCGAAATAGTCAGTGGAGCAAAAGTTACACGCTAAACAATGACAATAACAATAGACATAACACCAACCCCTCGTAAAACAAACCAAAAAGTAGTAACAACAACAATTAAGGTTCTAGAAACAGCAACGGAAATGAAGAATACCGGATGCGAAACAACAATAGGAGGAGGAAAAGCAATCGATACAATCCGGGTTACCAGACAGGGCAACCGCAAACCGGTTTCCGTCAGAGTCCCGGTGATGAACAGACACGATCACGAGACGCTTCCCTAAGGCAACAACCAACATAGCAACAACAACAATCGCGACCACCAGCACAATCTGGTGCAATGAGTTGGGGCAACGCAAATAGGCAAACACAACAGAACAATAGAAATAGACAAAACAATGGTTCAGATAATTGAATTAGCATCCAATTCGGATGCTGAGAAACAGACCGAGGAAAACATATTGTAGTTGAAACAGTATATCCAATAACATTTAGAACAGACAAGTGAACCTCATTAAACGTAAACTTTTTGTATAACAGTGTTAAAGGGGTCCACACCTTCCGCAGTAAGTAACATAAGAACCGCGTTGCTAGGTTAAATTTTACTAGGTTAAATTTTACTTCGCAGAACTGTTTATAAGCACGGCCTGTCGGCACTGAAACAACTGACGGAGAGTAGCCGCCAGCTGTCAAAAAAAAAAAAAAACCCTAACTAAGACTTAACTTAATATGTGATTTAAAACTAACTAAAGATAAACGAACGAGACTAACTAAACTATATATACACAAAAGAATAAAAATATACACACAAAGAAAATAAACTATACACACGCAAGACTAAATAAACTATATACTCTCCGGAAAATCACACATATATATAACTGAAAGACGGGTAACATGCAATATGAAGAGTCCAGGGGAAAAAACCTGTTAAGTCCAAAATTTCTGTGTTTTTCATAATGTAATAGCCCAGCCAATGTAGTTTTAGCTGGTTTTACAGAACTGGTTAAAAATCTGATGGGTCAAGAGATATTTCGATATCTTGTAAGCCTGTGCAGGAGAAAAACATTACAAGTCCATGCAAAACGGGGGAATATCCTGACAAGTCCAGGAAATGCAACATATTAATGTATGTCTGTAGTCTGTTTTCACTAACGTTATTGTTATTTTATTATTGTTGCCACAGTCATTGTTGTTGACCATTGCTGTTAGCTTTGTGGAGTTCGTGAAGGAAGTTCAATCTAGCATTGTATTCTGTCAGTGTAATATGAATAAAGAAGACAGTGACTCATCTACTAGTGAAGAAAAATATAAAATGTCATCAAAAAAGCTGACTAAGAAAAGGAAGAAGTATGGTTGCATTAGCGATGCTTCCAAATGTTTAAGATGGCAGTTTCGAAACAGGAGAATCGTCATGTGACAAAAATAAAAGGAAAATTATTAATAACATGAACCAATTGCAAAGTCATGATGAAATAAACTTCTATTTAAGTGGTTAAATCGCACAGCACAGGCGTCCTAGAAAAGATAAGCAGGAGGCACAGTTTCATAAATTCAGTGTTTGTATTACCATTAATGGAAGTGTCCAAGAAGTACATGTGTGCAAGCAAGCATTTATATCATTACATGAAATAAAGACGGGCAAGGTTGATCATTTACTGAAGAAAAATAAATCTGGAGACCAACCTCTATGAGACGGCCGAGGGAAACACAGATCCCATCCACAGGCTTTGAAAGATAAAACACATGCAATAATAAGAGGGCACATTAAATCATTTAAAGGTCTCAACAGCCACTACAGTTTGATGAAGTCAGAAAAAAATTACCTACCAGAGTCTTTGAATATTTCAAAAAAATGTTCCACATGTTCAAGGAGAAATTTCAGGATCAGAACATATCGCATGAAATATACCGTGCGGTATAGTGCACACTATATTCAATTCAGATTTCAATATAAGTTTTGGATATCCACGATCTTATACTTGTGGCTCCTGCGATGAGTATCTAGCCAAGAAGAAAAATTTGGAGAAGGAACTGACTGACTGACTGTTGAAAATAAAGTAAGGCTTCATTCTGAACTTTGACCCAATGAAGTAGCCCATGAATTGCATCTCAGAAAATAAAATGTGTTCTATGACAGGAAGAAAAAGGCAAAGAAGGAATGTCAAAAAAATCCATCAAAGGTTGCAATTACGTTGGACTATAGCAAAAACTTTCCATGTCCAAATATAAAGACAAATGAAGTTTATTATAAATGACAGCTATCTGTATTTATTTCCAATGGTCATGTTTTGGCAACAGGGGACAGCTATTTTTATATGTATCCTGAGAGCAAAGGCCGAAAAGGAGCAGATAAAGTTTCATCGTCCCTTCATCGTTTTGTGCCCAATTTTCTATATACAGAAGTCAGACACCTGGGAGATCTTCTGCGACTCCTGCGGAGGGCAAAACAAGAATGCCACTGTGTTCAGATTCCTTCACCATCTGGTCCATACAGAAAAACAATTGGACTTTGTAAAGATGACATTCCCTATAAGAGGTCATTTGTACCTAGAATGTGATAAAAATATTGGTATGATAGACCAGACTCAGGAATGTCAAATTCCAAAGGACTGGTGTCCGATTTTCCAGAATTCAAGCACACATCCTTCGCCTTTTGTCATAATTGATGTTGAAGAACAGCCAGAGATAATCAAAGGCTGGACAGAGCATCTGGATAATACAATATACAAGAAGAAACTCCCTTTCCAGTCCAGGCCAATAAGAGAATTTGAAGTTACACGATACAATGCAGCATTGGTTCGATATAGAGGCAGCTACAATTGAGCGTATGAAGCTTTTCATGACTACTTCCAGGAAAGAAAAGGCAAGTTTCCAGCCTGAAAGTAGGCAAGTTCAGCCTCCCCTCTCCTAAATATGAAGGTACAGGAATTCTTTTAAAGCATTACATTTTAAAAGTTCTTTATTTATTGAAATAAGTATTATTTAATTTTTTTAGTATTAGGCATATAGCGATTTAAATTAAGGAATTCTGCTTTTTTTTCAGGTGATCTTAAAATATCTGCTGAGAAATACAGAGATTTACAAGACTTGAAAAGATGTTGCCGTAGTGAAGTGCAAGTGCACTTTGACAATCTTTTCCATTAATCCACCATCATAAAAACATACAATATTTTATAGAAGATTATTAAAAGATTATATAATTTGTTGTAACGTGAATATGAAATTTTGTAGTTACATGCAACATGCTGTGGAATAGTTATTTTTCCTCTGTAAGAGCTGCCTTTGTGATAAAAAAAAATACATCATATTGTTGTAAATCCTATTCAGATGTGTATAATTCATCAGTACTCTTTCTCTGAATGATATATTAAAGCCTAAAACAAAAATAAAGAATATAACTTGAATAACTAAAATTTTAAATTTTAAATTTTAAAATTTTAAATTTCGTTTCATGGAAAAAAAAAAAAAAAAAAAGAGAGAATTGTGACTTATCAGGTTTTCCCCCCTGGGCTCTTCATATGCACACCAGGATACCACAAGGCAATTACAGATAACTAAACTTTAATGCTCAGCATGATGCATACACAAGACAGGCATAAAAAAAGATACATGACATAATTTAAAAGTTTTAAAGACTGTAAATAAGGAGTTTCACAAATAGTTTATTTATATGTGTTATAATGTGTATGTATATATGTGTAAATGAGAGTAATATTGGGCATAAATTAAATATGAGCACTTCATATGATGGATAGTTGTTGGGATGAAAATTAGGCGATATTGACAGCCTGACAATATGAGTAGGTGCATTGTGCTTTGCAGATGTGGATTGTTGGATCTATAGTGCTATGGCACATGGTGCCTATTTGCGTCTTTGTCGGATATTTGCGCGATGGTATCTAAAACGAATAATTGTGGCCTCCGCAACTCCGACTTTTGCCTGTAATAACCCTGTCTGTGAGGTGATTTGTGGAAGAGTGAATGTGAGGTGCCTCAAAGTGAATTTCACGCCTATTAAGCTACCAAATATTTGCTTGACAGATGAATGAGGTGAATTATTGAAACATAAATCACGATGACACATCTCTTACACTTGTTTCATTGAACATAATTACAATTGTTATCTCTACAAACATTAACGTTAGTAGAGCAAACCATGTATTTCTTATTGAAGTAAGCCATTGTCTAGATTAACACACATGAGCTGAGTGAATTATTGCCTTGAGGAACATTATAACTTTTAGAAAAGGAATATAAGACCAATTTTACAATAAAACCAGTCTAAGCACATATTAAGTTACACATGTCTGGTGTTCAGTAACACAGAGGTGGAAAGATTGACACTGAACTGACTTGAAGTTTATGAAGTTTCTTTCTACACACGAATAGAGCTACCCTCAGTGAAGCCTAAGTACAGGTGGAGTAAATGTTCCCAAACTGATACACGGTCACATGAGTTTCCCACCACGCCTCCCCATACACCTCTAACTACATCATACACAATAATTAGTGTAGAATTTTTTCATTCTTATGTGCTTGGAGGGTAGTGGGGCTGTTTCTTGTTTCCTTGGGGGCATATATAGTGCATTAAGCAATCTGGAGGGGGGGGGGGGGGAAGAAGAAAAAAAATAGGAAATCTAATAATTAAGAAAAAGTCATCCTTGTTTCAAATGTATATACGTTTTTATAAGTATGTCAAATGAAAAAAATCAAGGTTTGCTGAAAGAAAAGTAATAAAAGGAAAGACAGTAAATGTATGTGAGAGGTCTTTTAAAAGTGAAATTAAATAAAAATAATATTTTTTAATGAAGGAACCAAATGTATTTTGTAGAGAAGTATAGGATTTTTATGTAATAGATATTTGTATCATTGTAATGCTTAAATGAATATGTAAAAGGTACAGAATTAGAAAGGAACCCTTAATGAATGAGTAATATGTTAGAAGAAAGTAAAATAGCTGATTTAAAACAGTTCAGTGAGTGACAAGTGGAATAAAGTTTTTAGGATGACATGCATTGTCAGGATGATGAGTTAATAAAGGCATTTGTGCAACTATAATGCATTCAAAGTTACAATTAAATAAAGTATTGTAGAGGGAATGATTTTACCAAGGAGGAGGAATGTGTAGTGTAAAATAGTGATAGGATTAGTGATCGGTGTTATGCCAAGTGTGCAGTTATAGAGGGAAAGCTGAACCAAAAAGTAAAGTGCTTACCTCGAGTTAGCAGAACTGCGTATACAGGCGGCGATCGTTGGAATCTCCCTAATAGACGCTCCAGAAAGGTTGGCGAGAGAGGGAAAGAATAAACGACGCCAGCAACGTCTAGATCTGATCCTCAACTCCCCCCCCCCCCCCACACACACACACACATGACAAAGACTTAGCTGCTAGCATTGGATACTGGGCTGTCAGAGATGTTCCGGCTCAGCAAATAAGCAGATAAGCTAAATGATAACGCTGGACAGTCTATGGTAAACAGTGGAACTTTTGAACGCACTAACGGTTGCAAAAGCTTGTATGTGTGTCTGTCGACGAGCCTGTCCTTTGGGTAAGTCATCCATTTTCTATTTTTTTATGTATGTTTATCCCACCAGGAAAGTTTCCTTCTGTAATTCCCTTCAAGCTTTCGCAACCTAGTTGCTTCTTCAGGCAGAGTAGGGAAGGAGAGGAAAAAAGGAAAGGATGAGGGTTTTAAGGGAGTGGGTAAGGAGTCATTCCAATCCCAGGAGAGGAAACACTTATCTGGGGGGGGGGGGGGGAGGAAGGTAAAGAAATACACACATATACAAATGCTAACACACCTAAAGAGACAGAGATGCCTCTCAAATATAAAAACAGATACAAATTGAGTTTTTCTTAAAAATAAATAAATAAATAAATAAATAAAGTTCTAGTTGTGAGTAGGATTCAGAAAGCCAACCTAAGCATAAAGATTTCATTGTAATGCATATTCATATACAATAAATAAGGGCTGCTGTTATTTGTTGATCTAAGATCTCTACATAGAGCAAAGTGCTCTGTCTATGTCTGTCATATAATAATCATTCTACTTGAAAGTCAACCATAGATGTTCAACCAAATCTTTCAAATGAACTTTTGTGAACCATAACTTTTGAATAAAGTTTTATTCATCCATCTTTCTGTCTGGGGTGGTGGTTAGAGTCTAGACCAATCTTCCAATGTTGTCTACTACTACTACTACTACTACTACAAGGTACAATTCGTTTGCTTTCTACAGTATGTCTGCCTAGGTGTGTTTGCGTCTGTGTAAATGTGTGTGTGTGTGTGTGTGTGTATTTGTTTACCTTCCTTTTCTTCCCCCAAGGTATGTCCTTCCACTCCCGGGATTGGAATGGCTCCTTACCCACTCCCTTAAAACCCTCATCATTTCCTTTCCCCTCTCCTTCCCTTCTGCCTGAAGAAGCAACTGGGTTGCGAAAGCTTGAGTTTGTGTGTTTTATTTATTTATTTATTTGTGCTACTATCACCTCCTGTGCTCCTTCGCCTGGTGAGTAATATATATACTACAATATTACTATACATAATATAATATTAATACTACGTTGTCCCCTTTTGCACGCCATACCACTACCTAACCCTTTAATACTAAGTTGTGTGTGTGTGTTCATTTGTTACTATCGCTGCCTGTGCTCCTTCGCCTGGTAAGTAGACTTCATATATTCTTTTTACATGTATTTTTCCTGTTAGGAATTTTTTCCTCTAATGTGTGTGTGTGTGTCTGTGTCTGTGTGAATGTGTGGGCATGTGTGCATTTGTTTACCCTCCATTTTTTCATCCAAGGTAAGTCTTTCCTCTCCCGGGATTGGAATGACTCCTTACCCCCATCCTTGGAACCCTCATCATTTCCTTTTCCCTCTCCTTCCCTACTGCCTGAAGACGCAACTGGGTTGCGAAAGCTTGCGATTGTTTGTGTTGTGTGTGTGTGTGTGTGTGTGTGTGTGTGTGTGTGTGTGTGTGTGTGTGTGTGTATTCATTTATTTATTTGTGATGCTGTCACACCTGTGCTCCTTCGCCTGGTGAGTAATCTTTGTCTATTTTTTACATTATATATATATATATATATATATATATATATATATATATATATATATATAAAATATAAAAAATAGACGAAGATTACTCACCAGGCGAAAGAGCACAGGTGTGACAGCATCACAAATAAATAAATGAATACACACACACACACACACAATCGCAAGCTTTCGCAACCCAGTTGCGTCTTCAGGCAGTAGGGAAGGAGAGGGAAAAGGAAATGATGAGGGTTTTAAGGAAGGGGGTAAGGAGCCATTCCAATCCCGGGAGAGGAAAGACTTACCTTGGGGGAAAAAAAGGAGGGTAAACAAATGCACACATGCCCACACATTCACACAGACACAAGTACACCTAGGCAGACATACTGTAGAAAGCAAAGAAGTTAAGTTATAGAAGTTAAGAAGTTAGACAGAGATACCACTTGAGGCAGAGGCTCTGTCCAGAGAACTGATGCAAAGATGTTAAGAAGGTGGGTGGGAATTCAAATTTAGCGGAGGTTGAGACCAGGTGGGCAACGGGAAGAGAGAATATGCTGAAGGGCTAGTTCCCATCTCCGGAGTTCTGAAGGATTGGTGTCAGTGGGAAGTATCCAGATCACCCGGACGGTGTAGCACTGTGCCAAGATGTGCTGGCCGTGCACCAATGCGTGTTTAGCCACAGGGTGATCCTCGTTACCAACAAACACTGTCTGCCTGTGTCCATTCATGCGAATGGACAGTTTGTTGCTGGTCATTCCCACATAGAACGCTTCACAGTGCAGGCATGTCAGTTGGTAGATCACGTGGGTACTATCGCAAGTGGCTCTGCCTTTGATCGTGTACACCTTCCGGGTTACGGGACTGGAGTAACCCGGAAGGTGTACACGATCAAAGGCAGAGCCACTTGCGATAGTACCCACGTGATCTACCAACTGACATGCCTGCACTGTGAAGCGTTCTATGTGGGAATGACCAGCAACAAACTGTCCATTCGCATGAATGGACACAGGCAGACAGTGTTTGTTGGTAACGAGGATCACCCTGTGGCTAAACACGCATTGGTGCACGGCCAGCACATCTTGGCACAGTGCTACACCGTCCGGGTGATCTGGATACTTCCCACTGACACCAATCCTTCAGAACTCCGGAGATGGGAACTAGCCCTTCAGCATATTCTCTCTTCCCGTTGCCCACCTGGCCTCAACCTCCGCTAAATTTGAATTCCCACCCACCTTCTTAACATCTTTGCATCAGTTCTCTGGACAGAGCCTCTGCCTCAAGTGGTATCTCTGTCTAACTTCTTAACTTCTATAACTTAACTTCTTTGCTTTCTACAGTATGTCTGCCTAGGTGTACTTGTGTCTGTGTGAATGTGTGGGCATGTGTGCATTTGTTTACCCTCCTTTTTTCCCCCCAAGGTAAGTCTTTCCTCTCCCGGGATTGGAATGGCTCCTTACCCCCTTCCTTAAAACCCTCATCATTTCCTTTTCCCTCTCCTTCCCTACTGCCTGAAGACGCAACTGGGTTGCGAAAGCTTGCGATTGTGTGTGTGTGTGTGTATTCATTTATTTATTTGTGATGCTGTCACACCTGTGCTCCTTCGCCTGGTGAGTAATCTTCGTCTATTTTTTATATTTTATTTTTCCTGCTAGGAATTTTTCGTCTTAATAATCGTTTCATATATATATATATATATATATATATATATATATATATATATATATATATATATATATATATATATATATATATATATATATATATATATAGTATAAAATAAAGATTTTTGACTTACCTAAAGTACAGGCTGGTCGATAGGAACACTAAACACACACAAAAACACACAACCATTCGAGCTTTCGCCACCAGTGGTGGCTTCTTCGGGAAAAAGAGGGAGGAAGGAGAGGAGAAAGGGAAGGATACGGGTTTTAAGGAAGTGGAAAAGGAGCCATTCCAATCCCAGGAGTGGAAGGACTTACCTTAGGGGACAAAAAGGAAGGTAAACAAATACACACACACTCACACATATCCACATCCAAACACACTTAGGCAGACATTTGTAGAAACCTTCTTTGGTTTCTACAAATGTCTGCCTAAGTGTGTTTGGATGTGGATATGTGTGAGTGTGTGTGTATTTGTTTACCTTCCTTTTTGTCCCCTAAGGTAAGTCCTTCCACTCCTGGGATTGGAATGGCTCCTTTTCCACTTCCTTAAAACCCGTATCCTTCCCTTTCTCCTCTCCTTCCTCCCTCTTTTTCCCGAAGAAGCCACCACTGGTGGCGAAAGCTCGAATGGTTGTGTGTTTTTGTGTGTGTTTAGTGTTCCTATCGACCAGCCTGTACTTTAGGTAAGTCAAAAATCTTTATTTTATACCATTTTCCTACCTGGAAGGTCTCCTTCTATAATATATATATATATATATATATATATATATATATATATATAGTATAAAATAAAGATTTTTGACTTACCTAAAGTACAGGCTCGTCGATAGGAACACCAAACACACACAACCATTCGAGCTTTCGCCACCAGTGGTGGCTTCTTCGGGAAAAAGAGGGAGGAAGGAGAGGAGAAAGGGAAGGATACGGGTTTTAAGGAAGTGGAAAAGGAGCCATTCCAATCCCAGGAGTGGAAGGACTTACCTTAGGGGACAAAAAGGAAGGTAAACAAATACACACACACTCACACATATCCACATCCAAACACACTTAGGCAGACATTTGTAACAAATATCTGCCTAAGTGTGTTTGGATGTGGATATGTGTGAGTGTGTGTGTATTTGTTTACCTTCCTTTTTGTCCCCTAAGGTAAGTCCTTCCACTCCTGGGATTGGAATGGCTCCTTTTCCACTTCCTTAAAACCCGTATCCTTCCCTTTCTCCTCTCCTTCCTCCCTCTTTTTCCCGAAGAAGCCACCACTGGTGGCGAAAGCTCGAATGGTTGTGTGTTTTTGTGTGTGTTTGGTCTGAAACACTACAACAGTTTTAATAGGAAACAGGAAGGTCTAAAATTAGATAAAATATGGCAATAGACTTTGCACCAACAATTTGGGCAGGTGATGCTACTCAGAGATATTTTCATAGTCAGCATCATGTGACGCATGGTGGCACGCTCTATTTACTTTATGAGTGACGACTACAGGGCTTAGCAGGCAGTCGTTGACTCACCTCACTTCCGCAGTTGACAACAAAACATCAGAAAGAAAAAGTACTGATCAACCATGGCAATTCAGCTCACAGGTTTTAATCAATAGACATCACCTTATTGCTTACAAGTCAGGAAACTAATTGAAAAGACTAATCCAAGAAACTACAGTGATTTTAATATTTATTAGTAAGCATCAACAATGAAATACATTGCAGCATTGCCACACTATTTCAAGGTTAGAGCACTGAAAGTATAAAAACCACTGGTGGTGTACCTTTTACGACAGTATATCTCCTAGAAATTTAATTTAGTCTATTGTAATAGCACACAATGATAAGTATTTGCCAACTCAGGCGCCAATTAGAGTTTTAATGACAAAAAAATCATTAGGTTTAGCATCTCTACATCAGCAACATGCCTGACACAGAAGCCAAAAATTTTAGGTATGCCGACTACCTACTGGTAGCAACTCTAGACAAGACGTTTCAAGAAGGCGAACAAACACTTATCAATGACCTCCAGAACTTAGAAGAGTACTACAGAGAGTGGAGAATCTGCCTAAACCACTGTAAAACTGAGGTCAGTGTATTCCATCTCAGAACCTGCCAAGCAAATAGAGAGCTAAACTTGTGTTCTGTGGCGGGAGGTTGGGGCACAAACACTTCCCCGAATACCTGGGAAAAACCCTAGATAGGTCCCTAACATACAAGAAACACCTCGAGATCATGGCGCAAGAATTAAAAAGCAGCACCAACATAATTAGGAAGCTATATAAGTACACCTTGGGGAGCCTGTGCTGACACACTAAGAACAGCTGTACAATCTCTTCTTTACCCAGTTGTTGAGTACTGCTGTCCTGCATGGGGAAGAAGCAGTAACATAAGGAAGATCGAAATTCACTTGAACGATACAGTGAGACTAGTACCTGGTACTCTGAAATCAATACCCTTACCTTGGTTTCCTGTTCTCAAAAACATAGCACCTCTATCTCTCTGACGTCATCAGGCTACATTTCATAAATTGATATAGTAAATGGGGAAACTTCACAAAAAACTTAGCAGTCCATAAAATACTAAGTGATACTCCACAAACTCGATTCAAATAATGGAAAACTGTGTGGGTGGAGACAACTAGAGCACACATGACAGCCTTCAACCTGTAAGACCAATGGATAAAACATTAGAGGAACTACCACACGCACAAGCCAATGCCACAAATGGATCCCACAGCTCCCCTTCCAGGAATGAACCTCCCGAGAAATGTATGGAGTGCCCTCAACCACATCAGAACTGGACACACCTGAACCAAAGAAACTCTGTATAATTGGGAAATGGCCAACAATTCCCAGCATTGGGGCTCAAAAACAGACTCTAAATTAAGAATACATGAATGCTCTACAAGAAAGTTCAGAAGAACCATAATGACTATTGTCAGTGACACACTCAAGCCAAAACTGATAAAGGTCGCTAGATATTCGACTATGATAATAAGATTAAGCCACTTGATGTTGTATAAATTTGACCTGCTTCGTTCTGTCTGCTCTATAATTTAATAACTTTGTTTATTTATTATGCAATGTACCTTTATTGTAATCAAATCTTAGACTTGCGGCAGCCAGAGATGACGGTTGTGTTACTGTGAAGTATACTTGTGTGAATACTCTCTATTCTAAGGAAGGCCAATGGTCGATAGCTTAAGAGACATGTGCGTCTCTTCTGTGCAGCTCGTCATATGTCTTTGTGGTGAGTTGTAACCTGAAATTTCTTATTGTTCTCTATTGTTATTAACTATTTTTATATTTCACAGAAAAATTTAATGTCTGTTAAATCAAATTCAATAACTTATTTGAATGTATGTTTACACAGTTTACAAACATGTAACTGACTGTATTTATTATATCTTAAAAATTCTGTAGACGTGCGAAACACTGAATAAATAAAATCAGGTTAATGTGAATCACATTCACAAGAGCTCTGCAAAAACGTGTGTGTGTTTCATTTCTTGCATGGACAAAACTGGATAAGTAAGAATGAACTTATTCCCTTTATATTGCAGTTGGATGTTCATAGCGACAACTGGAGCCCAGTTTTTTTTTTTTTTTCTTTTTTTTTTCTTTCTTTACATACCTACAATGAAACCAACAGATGATGAACACAAAATTAGACTTCTGAAACCGTGATTCCTTCCATAAGGCAGTACAACCTAAGGATATTAAAAGGTAAGAGAGACTGCAAAGGAGACTAAACAGTTACTCACACTGTATGTCTCATGAGCAGGACAGAGATCGAGTACTGAACTAAAAGTTCATGGAAACATAGCTGATTTGATAAATAGAAATAATTAATCCTAACCAAGTGTGCTGCAAAAATGAGATTTGAGCTTAATACACACCTGCCAACCTTCAAAATGTAAAAATCATGAGATCCAGTTTAAAAAATCGGGAGATTCTTCAAAAAATCAGGAGATACGTTCTATCAAAAACTGCGGGGCACTTTACTATAAACATTAAGATAAATGATTATAGTCTTTTCCTATCATCTCATGACGCTACATAATGGCTACAAAAAACACTTGCGTTAATCCAAATGTTGATTACATCCTTATATTTTGTAGCCAGTCCAGGTAAAGTGATTGATTTTTCGATTAAAACAAAAATGTTCACAGTTGTATATTTGTGCTATACTGCTACCTGGGAGCATGTTTATGGAACAAATAATCCACATTGTCATCACATTTAATTGGTAAACTGTACTCTATAATAAACACTGTAAATAAGCACTCAGCATGTATCACATGATCACTTTCACTTTGCAATTTGTCTGTTGTTGTTACTCACACACTTTTCATTTTCTCTGCATGTATTTCGGTACATCACTTTTTCCACCATGTGATGTGGAAATATCACATCGACACAGTACAAAATACAAAAAAATGTTCTGAAAACTGCTTAAAAATTTATTATATTTTTTGCCATACTGGAACACATACCATCTAACTGAAATCCCATAATCACATAAAATAGTTGTTTACACGAAAGTTGCGTTTCTGCAATTTGTGTATGAAACTGATGCTCCTAACTATCCAATCTAAAGGTTACCAGCGATTATAAAACCACTGAAGTGATTTCACTTACGTACAATGACAACACATCACATTCAAAAACAGCACAACATCGAAACAATATGTGGGTTTGCAAAGATGTGCAAAGAGCAGAAACAATTGTTATTAAGTCAAGCGCAACTCCTAATTTCTATGAATTTCGATAGGTATTTATTTTTAACTAATAAATGAACAAAAGACTTTTGACCATTGGCGGAAAAACAAACCTTGGGTTTCAGGACAAAAGCTAAAAATCAGGAGAAATAATGGCAAAATCAGGAGGCGGGAGAAAAAGTGGAAAATCAGTAGACTCCTGCCTAAATCAGAAAAGTTGGCAGGTATATTAATATTCATTTATTTTTCCTTCACCCTTTCTCTCCCACCTTTTTTTAATGTAATAAAATCCTTTACTTGACACTTAGGCCTGTATGGGGAAAGACATATCTGGCACTGAAGTACAAATGTCCATGATTTTCCAATTATTTATTAATCAATATGCAAAAAATCAGACACGAATCAATAATTATAAAAACAGTACAATATTTCAATTGTGGTTTGCTCCATGACACACCTACCTGCATTTGTGGTACCTATTGACAAATTCAGGGAGAACTGACCTATACATTTATTTGTCACTTTCCAATTATAGCACACAAGTAAAAAAATATCAAATTACTATTCAGTTTACATCATAATCCAGTTTAAATAACCACTGGGGTAAACTATGCACATACGTAACAGATAACATTATTTTTTGCTTTTGTTTGTGAGCTTCTGGCTGGCTGCAACTGCACGTGACTTCTGTCCATGCCGGGCACAGAGGTGACGTAAAATAGTGTAAATAGATGTCGGGTGAAAGTTCATGCTGAGCAGCTCTAAGAGTATCCTAATACAAACAACACAAAAAATAATATGTAGATAATCAGCATAATATTAATAAACAGAATGTTTCAATTCAAAAAGAAATCATACTAAGGACATGGACATAAAATGTTAGGGGAATCCAAATGGATTAAATTCTTGCAGTAAACATGACCTTTCCACTAAAACAAAAATCTTTAAAACTAGATATTAAATTTTATTCACTGATAACAGACTCAATGAGAACAGCAGGGATAATTTTCTTAATTGTTTAAAAAATATGTTTATAAAAGTCTGAGTAAGGGTTTTAGGGAATTAAAAATTGGAAAAAGTTGACAAAATTTGGGAAAGACTGAAAATTTGGGAAAAACTCAAAGTCCTTTTTGTTGTTGTTGTTGTTGTTGGTGGTGGTGGTGGTTTTTGGAAGGGACTAAACTGCAATGGTTACCAGTCCCTTGTTCCAGTCATAGTAGTAAAATAGTGTGTTAAGGTTCCCCAAGTATATGCGTCAACACGTCAAAATTTAAAAATAACAAGGAAAAACGAAGAAAGGATACAAGTAAAAATGAAGACGGGGTAAAAGGACTGAAACAAGACAAGAGTGTTTTTGCTGGGTTATCACAAAAATATAAGGAAGACATCCAGCCACCCTGTTACACGTTAAAACCACCTACCTAAAAAACTTAGGCAAGTGGAGAACAGATCAATGACAGACATGCAAGAAACTATAAATGGATTGATACAGTCCACACTCATGGATAAAATTTAAAACAGAGTCAACCATGGAGGCATTTTCAGCTAAAACAAGCTTCAAGGTGTCAGGGATATTAAAATTCCATTGTTCTGCGGCTAAATTTGGGCATTCCAATAAGATGTGGGTAACTGTCAAAGGCGCACCCCATCAACACTGAGGAGGGTCCTCGCGACACAGAAGTGGTCGTGCATCAGCCAAGTATGGCCAATAAGGGGCTGGCAAATGACAACCGACTCCCTGGGAGAAGTCTCAGTGAGGTCTTCCACGCAGGCATGGAGGGCTTGACAACATGGGGCTTATTCGGTTCGGTTGAGTCTGCCCATTCAGAACTCCATACCCGAAGGACCTTGCGGTTTAACTGGGCTGGTATGCCTATGTGACCTGGCGTCCAGACAAAAACAATGGAACGACACGATTGCCAAGGGCATAGACGACATCTTGGATTGACCGCACCAAATGTTGCTTGGGAAGAAACTGGTCAAGGGCCTGTAAGCCACTCAGGGAGTCACTACAGATGACAAACGACCCCCTGGGGCGAGCTCTGAAATGTTCAAGAGCTCTCAAAATACCGACCCAGTGAAGATGTTGCTTCCACAAGGCAACGATCGCTGTTCAATGTGGTCACCACAGACAGAGGCATATCCAGCATGGCCATCGACCGAAGAACCATCCATGTAAATAATTTTTGCACTGCAAAAGGTGTAAAGCAGTGCGAGAGAAGGGGACAGACACGAACTGCAGTTGGAAGACCTAACTTGGGCCGTCATCGTGGGGAAGAGAGTGCAGAAGTTGGTAAGAAAAGTCTGTAGTTCAGATGGCGGGGCAAAGCATGGACCTGGGCAATGTATGACACCAACAACTGTTGCCGGTGGAACTGCAATGGGGTAACCCCAGCTTCAGCTAGGAGACTTGTTACGGGACTGGTGTGAAAAGCACCCGGTCACGAGACACACACCAGTGTGAAGAATGGGGTCTAAGACCCGCAAGGGCAGAAGGGGCTGCTGAATCATAGACCAGGCTCCCGTAATCAAGCAGCAACTGAATAAGTGCCCTGTAAAACTGCAGGAGAGTGGAATGCGCTGCTCTCCAAGCAGTATGGCTGAGACATCGCAGAATAGTTAAATGCAACCAACAATTCTGTCTGAGCTGATGTAGGTATGGCACCCAAGTCAGTCGGGCATTGAAAACCATGTCCAGAAAGCGATTTGTTTCCTCGACCTGAAGTAGTTCACCACCCAGGTAGAGCTCTAGGTCAGGGTGAACTACCCGACGGTGACAGAAGTGCATTACATGGGTTTTCTGTGTGGAGAACTGAAATCCATGAGCAGAGGCCTTTCAGATGGCACCTTGCAGCTGCCGTTCAACTAAACCGATACTAACTGAGCTGAAATACAGGCAGAGGTCATCGGTGAATAAGGAGCAACTGACCGATTACCCCAAAGAAGCAGCAAGACCATTTATTGCCATTAAAAACAATGGGACACTGAGGACGGAGCCCTGTGGGACACCGTTCTCTTGAATATCAGGGAGCTAATAGAGGCTCCAACACTCACCCGAAATGAGTGGTGGGAGAGGAAATTCTGGACAAAAAGAGGAAGGGGACCACATAAGCCCCAGTCATAGTCAGTATATGGTGGCGCCAGGTGGTATCGTACACCTTGCGAAGGTCGAAAAATACCGCAACCAAATGCTCACACCTAGCAAAGGCAGTGCGAATAGCCACCTCCAGTGACATGAGGTTGTCAATGGTAGAACAGCCCTGACAGAAGTCCCTCTGTTGTGGAGCAAGGAGGCCACAATCTTCAAGGATCCACATAAGCAGCCGACTCACCAGACATTCAAAGAGCTTGCAGAGAACGTTGGTGAGGCTGATCGGACGGTAATTGTCAGCCAACAGAGGATCTGCACCAGGTTTCAACACTGGGATGATAGTGCTTTCCCGCCAATGCGACAGGAAGACCCCTCTGCCCATAGACGGTTAAACAGGGTGAGTATCCGGTGTTGAGACTCTGTTGTAAGGTGTCAGAGAAACTGGCTGCAAATACTATTCAGCCCTGGAGGGGTATTGGTGCATGCAGCAAGAGACGTTTCGAGCTTCCACTCACTAAAGGGGTGGTCGTAGTGTTCCTGGCGGTGGGTGTGAAATGATAACTGTGTCTGCTCAGCCCGCTCTTTGAGGACGTTGGAGTCGTCACAGTATGTAGCAGTAGCGGAACAACGTGCGTAGTGCTCTGCCATAGTTGGTGGGATTGTGCAGAGCATACCCTGGATGGTTAGGGATGGGATTCCTGTCAGTAGGCGGTATCCAAAGACTAGCCGTTCCTGCGACCATACCCGAGTCAGGGAGGTTCGACATACCTCTCCCAGGTGTCCTGCTTACTTTCGCGTGTCAGAAGCCGAGCACGTGCTGTTTATATGCTACGAGTTTCTCCATGGAAGGGTGGCATCGGTGGAGCTAGAGTGCTTGCCGGCATTCCCGGATAGCCTCAGCAATCTCCGGCATCCACCAAGACATGGACTTGCGCCTAGGAGAACCAGTGGATTGCAGAACAGCTGCCTTGGCAGCTGAGATAATAGTGTCAGTCACCTGTTGGACTGCATTATCAACATCAACTGGTAGTGGAGCATTGATTACAGCAGCCAAGTCATAAGCTGACCAGGCAGCCCTACGAAGGCATCATCGGGACAAGCAGTCTGCAGGGCAGGAGCGACACAAAGGTGGGAAAGTGGTCACTGCCACACAGGTCATTGTGCACCTGCCAATTGAGGTGTCGTTGGAGACTTGGGCTACAGATAGAGATAGAGATGTATGACAGATAGAGGTCGATAGAGATGTATGTGCCTCGGGCCACGCAAGAATGCATGAGGACAACAGTGTTCAGAATGAAGAGTTCTTGCTGTGCCAAGAGGGCAAGATGACCTCTTCTCGCTGCCAGCGACGTGAGGGGTCTTCCTAACCATCGGGAACGGTTAAATGGTTCTAAGCTTATTATTTGTAAGTGAGGACCACACATTATGCCACGACGATAAAATGGGACAGGAAAGAGCCCCTCGAATATCACTTGATGGGATACAGGACGTAGCTGTTCGAGGTAGGAGAGTTGCAGCCTTGGCCGTAGAATCAGCAGCCTCATTACCAGGCACGCCTGTGTGGCCAGGTACCCACAGGAGGTCAAAGCCAGGGCCGTCGACAGCTAACAATTGAAGGGAGCAGTTGCACAACAGGATGGGCCAAATAGGGGTCTCTTAGATTAGATTAGTTTTTCGTTCGGTATATCCATGTTGAGGAGATCCTCGTGGTTGCGGAACATGCCAAGAAACAAAATTTACAAGCTGAATAATAGATAATACTAATAATATAAATACGGATACATACTCTTTTTGAGCTTATAATATAATAATACTAATATAGTATGAATACCGCTACATGCATCATTAGAAATTCACTAATGGAGTAGAAGGAGTTGGCCACTAGAAAGTCTTTTAGGCTCCTTTTAAACTGATCTTTATTTCTAGCTAAATTTTTTTATACTTCTGCCAAAAGTCCCAGGTTTGAGTCCCGGTTCCGGCACACAATTTTAATCTGCCAGGAAGTTTCATATCAGCGCACACTCTGCTGCAGAGTGAAAAGTTTCATTCTGGAAACATCCCTTAGGCTGTGGCTAAGCCATGTCTCCACCATATCATTTCTTCCGGGAGTGCTAGTCTTGCATGTTTCGCAGGAGAGCTTCTGTGAATAGCTTAGTTGGTAGAGCGCTTGCCCGTGAAAGGCAAAGGTCCTAGGTTCGAGTCCCAGTTTCGGCATACAATTTTGATCTGCCAGGAAGTTTCATATCAGCGCACACTCCGCTGCAGAGTGAAAAGTTTCATTCTTTTTTATACTTGATGGTAAATTATTGAAAATGTGTGTTCCTGAGTAGTGGACCCCTTTTTGAATTAAAGTGTTTTTAAGTCCTTGTGTAGATCATTTTTGTTTCTGGTATTGTATGTATGAACTGAGCTGTTTGTTGGGAAAAGGGATATATTATTTATGACAAATTTCATTAAGGAATATACATACTGAGAGGCAGAAGTTAATATACCCAGTTCTTTGAAGAGGCTTCTACAGGACGTCCGTGAATTTACTCCACAAATAATATGTATTATACGCTTTTGGACTCTGAAGACTTTTGACTGACTTGAAGAGTTACCCCGAAATATTATACCATATAACATTATGGAATGAAAGCAAACAAGCTTTTTTTATGTCTCCTATGTCTGATAACACTCATATTGAAAATACAGATTTGTTGAGTCGTTTCTGCAGTTCTGTGATGTGCTCCCTCCAGCTGAATTTATTATCAAGCTGTAATCCCAGGAATTTAATATTGTCAACCTCTTCTATCTGCTCTTCTTCATACTTAATGCATATGCTGGCGGAAAATCTCTTACATGTTCTGAACTGCATGTAGTGAGTCTTTTCAAAGTTTAATGACAATGAGTTGGCTTGAAACCATTTAGTAATGTTCATGAAAATATCATTTAGCAAACCTTTCTATAACTATGCTTGATGTACTTTTTATTGCAATACTTGTATCATCTGCAAACAAAATGAACTCTGCTTCTGCTAGTGTAACTGATGCGAGGTCATTAATGTACACAAGAAAAAGTGATGATCCTTGCGGGACATCACATGTAATTTCTTCCCAATCCGATGATGTCTGTTGGCTTAATTCACTAGTCACTTGCACTGACGCCCTTTGTTTCCTGTTAGTGAGGGACGACTTTAACCATTTTGCAGCATTTCCTGTGACACCATAGAATTCTAATTTACTTAAAAGGATGTTATGGTTCACACAATCAAATGCCTTTGACAAATAGCAGAAAATACCTGCTGCTTACAATTTATTATCTAATAAATTAAGTACCTTCTCACTGTAGGTGTAAATAGCCTTCTCGATATCGGAACCTTTCAGAAATCCAAACTGTGTTCTGGACAATATGTCATTCGTGGTCAGGTGGTTGAGAAGCTGCTTGTACATTACAT
Organism: Locusta migratoria; assembly: GCA_026315105.1. Lineage (NCBI taxonomy): Eukaryota > Metazoa > Arthropoda > Insecta > Orthoptera > Acrididae > Locusta > Locusta migratoria. Next base: position 14,680,266 of record CM048746.1, on the reverse strand, counting down.
TTTCTAGAATTTTTGAGAATGCAGGCAAAAGTGAAATCGGTCTTTAGTTTTTATGGTATCTCTTTATCCCCTTTCTTGAATAGAGGTTTAATATCTGCATAATTTAGCAAATCAGGAAATGTTCCAGTTATAATAGACTGGTTACACAAATAACTTCAAATTGTGCTAAACTCACATGAATGTGCTTTAATTAATTTTGTTGATATTTTATCGTAACCACTAGAATGCTTTGTTTTTAAAGATTTTATTATGGACGTTATTTCTGGTGGTGAAGTGAGTGACATTTTTATGTACCTACAGTTATTTGTAAATGTTAGTTTCAGATATTCAAGGGCATTATTTACTGTCCCAGACAATCCCATACTATCAGTAACAGCTATAAAGTACGTGTTAAATAGATTTGCCAAACTATGTCCATCAGTTACTAATGTCTCATCTACTCTTAATGCTACCTGCTCTTGTTCCTTTCTTGAGGTACCAGTCTCCTCTTTCACTATATCCCATATTGTCTTTATTTGGTTTCCTGGTGTTGCTATCTTCTTTTCATAGTGAATTTGTTTACATGCCTGAATAACTTTTTTTAAATATTTTACATTATTCCTTATATTTAGCTAAATCGTCATCATTACAACTTCTCTTGGCTGATGGATATATTTTCCTTTTTGTCTTACATGAAATCTTTATTCCTTGTGTAATCCATGGTTTTATTATAGACTTCTGTTTAATTCTAGTTACTTTTAAAGGAAAACATTTTTCAAACATGATACTATCATTATTAATGAATATGTTATATTTTTCATTCATGCCATGAGCACTATATACATCTTTCCAGTTCCTGTTTTTGAGGAGTTTTCTAAAATTTTCAATTTTTGGTGACAACTCTCCTGTATGCAGATTTTGCAGTCTTCATGAAGATGCATAGCATGATCTGATAAGCTGTTTATTACAGGTTTTATGATATGATTTTGTTCCTTTGATTTGTCTATAAAAATATTATTAACTGCTGTCCTAGAGGTTTTAGTTATCCTAGTTGGAAAGTTTACGATAGAGTTATGTTGAAAGACAAAGTTACTGACTGCAATAAATTTTTCTGGAGGACTGTATAAGAAAATCTGTATTAAAGTCGCCAGCAACCAGGATTTCTTTATTTCTTCCTGTTAAATAACACAACAGAGAGCTTCTGGATGATTTAGAAATAGATTATAATTTCCTGCAGTTGCTCAATAAATAGTTATTATTATGTAGCATCTGTTATGGAACTCTACTTCTGTTTCACAAGCTTCTAAATGCTGCTCTATAGAGAATTTATTTATATCAATATTCTTGAATTTATAGCAGTTTTCAATGAATGTGGAAACTACTCCTCCCGCGATATAAGTGTGAAGCTAAATTAAATCCTGGAATGTTTAACATATCTATGCCAGTGGCCACATGATGTTCAGAGAGGCAAATTATGTCAATTGGGTTATAGGAATCTATTTCTTCAATACAAATGAGTAGTTCGTCAAGTGTGTTTCTGAGTCCTGGAATATTTTGATGTAATAAAGATAACTGATGTTTCATACTAATGGTTTGACTAACATTTACTGGCAGTTTTTGAGTACAGAGTCTGGAGTTATCTCAGACTCTAGATAGCACTGAGGGAGTCAGAGCAGATGACATAGGAAGGATAACGGTGTCAGAGGATATAAAGTACAGCCTGATAGAGGGCAAAAAGCTTAGCTGTGAAATTTGAACAATGGTCAAGAAGCCTGTACGGAAAACTGTCATCCCCAATGACAAACACACATCTGACACCTTCATTGGTCTTGGAGCCATCTACATACACGAAGATGGAGTTATCGAGCCTAGCAGTCTCCTTCGGGAGTTAGGTGAGTTAAAGGTGAACGCGAACTTGAGCCTGAAGCCAAGATGGCACTAGACTCTCACCTATTTGAAATGTGGAAAGGGAGGGAAAAATTGAGCTGCTGAAGCAAGCAACAAAAACAGACTCCAGGAGGGAGCAGTGCAGTTGCGGACAGCTCATATTGGCTATCGAGGGAGTCATTAGAGAATGACGGATAGGAAGGGTGGTGTGGCATCGACAACAAACGGCATGCGTACCGACACAGCAATATGTCGGGCCAATAGGTCAAAGGCAATTCGGCATAGATGCTTTCAACAGGGCTAGTGTAAAATGATCCTATCATAAGGCGTAGCCTCCAATGGTGGATCGAGTTAAGACAGCATAACATGGACAGCTGTGCAGAAGAGTATACAAAGCTCCTGTAATCCAGCTTTGACCTGACAGTGGACCGATAAAATTGAAGCAGGACGGTACGATCCGCACTCCATGATGTACCACTAAGAACAGAGAGAACCTTAAGGGAGCAAGTACAACAGGCAGCCAGAGAAAGCACAGGTGGAAACCAGCGAAGTTTCCTATCCAATGTTAGCCCTAAAAATGTCGCCTCCACAAATGGGAGAGCGATGGGGCCAAGATGGAGAGATGGTGGAAGAAACACTCTGTATCTCCAGAAGTTGATACAGACCGTTTTCTCATGGGATAAACGGAAGCCGTTTGCGACACTCCACGAATAGAGACTGTCAAGGCAATGCTGAAGACGAGGCTCCAGGAGACACGTACTCTGAGTGCTGTAGTAGATTGTGAAGTCGTCCACAAACAGGGAGCCTGAAACATCAGCTGGGAGACAATTCATAATTGGGTTGATTTCAATGGCGAAAAGTGCTACACTCAAGACGGAACACTGTGGGACGCCATTCTCCTGGCGAAAGGTGTCAAACAAAGAGTCCAAACGTACCCTGAACATTCGATGTTTTAAAAAGGCACGAATAAAGAGGGGGAGACGGCCGCGAAGAACCCATGTATGCATGGTATGGAGAATGCCCGCGAAATGTCGTAAGCCTTCTCCAAATCGTAGAACACAGCCACCGTCGGATGCTTTTGCAAAAAATTATTTGTAACGAAGGCCGACAATGTAACGAGGTGATCAATAGCAGAGTGATGCCTTCGAAACCCACATTGGACATTGGTGAGGAGGCATCAAAATTCGAGTAGCCAAACTAGCTGAGCATTAACCATGCACTCCATTACCTTACAGACACAGCCAGTCAGGGAAATGCAATAACTGGAAAGAAGATGTTCGTCCTGCCCTGGTTTGCGTACAGGGACAACAATTGCTTCATGTCAACGAGTGGAAGCTTCACCTTCAGTCTAGACACGATTATAAGTGTGAAGAACAAAGCATTTACCTGCAGGGGAGAGGTTGTTCTGCATCTGAATATGAATGGCATCGGGCCCCAGGGCAGAGGACCGGGACAGGGCAACGGCACGTTCTAGCTCCTGCATGGTGAAGGTGGCATTGTAACTTTCATGATTAGGAGATTTAAAAGAAGGGAGCTGTGCCTTTTCTGCCTATTTTTGGGGGTAGAAGGTAGGGACGAAATTAGCTGAGCTTGAGACCTCAGCGAAATATCGGCCTAAAGCATTGGAATTCCATGAGGACTTCATTTGCTATGTTCAGGCCAGGTATTTGGGAATGGACCTTAGTGCCAGATAGTCGGAATAGGTTACCCCAGGCGACCGACAAAGGGTAAATCTGTTGAAGGAACTCGCGAAAGCAGTCCAGCAGGCTTTTGTGCTTTCTTTAATGACACGATGGCATTTCGCTCGTAGTCTTTTGTAATTTATACAATTCTCCAAAGTAGGCCAGCCTTGAAACAAACGTAGAGCCTGGCGCCGGGCTCAAATAGCGTTGCTATATGCTGCATTCTACCAGGGAAGTGGGGCCCTACGTGGAGAGGTGGAAGTTCAGGGTATGGAATATTGGCGGCGTGAGAATAAAGAATATTCTGTAAAATTTTCACTTGTTTTCATTCAGTCCCTTTTTAGATACTGACCTGCGAAAATTGACGTTAGAAGGGTTTTGGCCATTTTTGAAAAGCTCTAGAAAAAACAGGAGTGCATTCTCAGGACTGCAACTTTTCCTGCAGGTATTTATGTAAGTACACAACACAGAGATAACATATTATTAGTGAGTCTCTCTTCCTTCATGCAAATTGAAGGCCTTAAAAAGTGAAGATTGATAAGTTTTTTCAGAGTCTTTACAGAAAGAGTGAGTGACTCTCTTGCATGATAGAAAAATAAAAAAAAAAAAATTATGCCTGAAGTTCATTTCATGCTGAGCACACTGGTTTTTGAATTATTCTGATATCTTTTACAATAACTTGTCAATTAAACTTTCCGCAAACGTCGCTTTCCACTAAATTGGCCCAACCACCATTGTAAAAATTACTGCCAGAAAAAAACTATGACTTATAAAAAAATTTTAAAAATGTGTTTTGTGAATGCCTGCATATAGGGAACTCATGATAAAAAAATCAAGAAAATCAAAAATGTTGAGCAACAAATTTTATTCATATTGGGTGATTTTAAATGGATTGACCCAGCAACAAGATGCAGTAAGTCTGCCCTAAGAAAGGCAGATGACGACGGGATATAGATATTACAAAGAGAGAAGGTGAATGCAAGGATGGTGATACAGATGGCAACTGCCTGTAGGGAAGTTTGCAGTGGGATGGGATGTGAACAGACGTCTTCACGTATGAGCAGCATAGCACCTCCATGGGCAGGAATACCTTCCACAGAGGTATATGTTCAGGGTCGTATTTAGGCAGGTGCAACATGTACAGCTGAATAATGTCGATTTCAATTAACATTAAAATACTATTAAAAACAATTTTCGATGGCAAAATTTTGCCATCGAAAATAGTTTTAAATGTATTTTGAAATCTTCATTATTCAGAGTCTGGATTGCAGCAATAAATTTTAAAATTCAGGTTGTTGTGTTGATAGCAGTGACGTATGTAGAGAGTTGGCTTCCCCCCCCCCCCTTTTTTTTAAATCCCAGATGGCCATGGGGCACTGCACACGGGCATCGCATACCTCAAATATGGCGCTGCTCATGTTTTCCAGCAAATTTGTTCTAATTAACAGTGTGCATAGTCTTAGAATTTCTTCACTTACCACATTCCTTTCTGACAAACGGAAAACTTGACTATAATGATCAATTTCGTATGTTATTGATATGCTATTCAAATCAGTAAACTACCGACCTAAGAGTGAAATATAAATGCAGTGGAACACTGATTTAACATTTTTGAGGGGATTTTAAAAAAAATTGTGTAAAATACGGAAAATAACTTTTTTAGCACTAATATTTGCTTATAGGATTGCACTTGCATTTTTATAGCTTTATATAACGCAATAGACATCGCAATACTAGGGTGGGCCTCTTTTATTATGTAATAAAGATTGTCTGAATTTCAAAGCATAACTTAAACTGGTAACTTCATAGGAAACATTTGACATAATTTTATTTGCCATAATTGATGTTTTTGTGAATGCTGCATCTCTGTCATTCATTCTTTAAATAGTGAAACACGGCACCACTTGCAAATTTTTTCATGCTTCATATTTTTTTCGTCTTCATATGACAATTTTTGAGAATTTAATCACATTGTCAAGTGCAAATATATCTTGTACCCTACTGTCTTTTTGAGGTTATAACATACTTTGCTCCTTCCAATCTGCAAAAAATCACACATACGCCAACTATCATTCACACCATTTATGAAACGTCACAAAAGTAGTTAAACACACATTTTCAGTTCACAATGAGAATAAATTCATTCTCGAAACTCATCATAATAAGCACAAAAAACAGCATTTGAATAAACAGTAGGTGCAAAGGCTGATGGAAGTGATCGTAAATTACAGTAGTGCCCATAAGTCACTGTCCCATATGGCAACTTAGCGCTAACTTAAACAGCGAAATGCGAACTATGCAGTCCAATAAATGCAAAAAATGTCAAAGAACTTTACTGTGTAACATTTGAAACAACTTGAAGGCAAAAATCATCCAGCTTCAATTTATATCAATTATGCAAGTTTTTAACTCTTGGAACATGGTTTCATATAACATACCAGTAAATCGTGGGAAAAATGTAAATTACTTAACGCAAAAGCCGGGGCGAATTAAAGTTGTGAACCGAGAAAAAAAATTGTGTAAAAGTAAAATTTGGGAAAGTAAAGGCAGGGTTTCACTGTACATGAAACTGGAGAAAATATAAGAATTTCAAGGTTTTTGAGTAAAATTGAAGGGTTTTTCCCCGATTTCGAAAAATCACGGTTTTTTCCCAGTTTTCAAGATTTCAAGGCTCACTGGACTTCCTGTAAGAGGCAGCACTGAATTTACAGAAGAATGGCATGACCCAAACAGTGGGCTCTTTCTCCATTAGGGGTGCTACTGTCATTCAAGTGTCAGACATAAACTTTTATGTATATGTTAATAAGTATCTTTACTTGTTCATTACCACATTTCACAGTGTCACCCGCTGAGTTTACCTAAAGATTTCATTGAAACTGCAACAGCCATCTTGGAATCAATAGAGAACATACATTTTTAGGGTTATAGATGGATAGATAAAACCAAGACTTACAAAGTGTGACTGCAATACCATTTAAATGTGGCACATTCACAGGTTTCTCCAAACATCCAGACAGCTTGCCCGGGACAGGGGAAATATGCAGTGATGATATTCATTACAAAACAAATTTCTTGTGTGAGTTGTCTAAGACTGTATCTCAGCAATTTCTCCACAATATATTTTCTTCTAGAAGTGATATAATTGGTGTAATGTAGAAAGGTGTTTCCACACTTAGAGGTGGGAGCAATAGGGGAAGCGTGAAGGGGAAGAGCTACAGCTGGGTGTCAACACTGAGGCCTGTGGGAGAAACATTGTGTAACTCATAGCCAGCCATGTGCCTAGAGAATGAATATTACTAGCTGCCAGTGTTTTAATAGAGGGGGATGCACAAAATGACTGAAAACTGGGCTGTCTTGTTAAGTGACACAGACTACAGTATATTATGGTTAAGCAGAAAGAGATTTTGCTAAGTTTGGAGTGGGTAGCTCACATGGTAAGCCATTATTAAAGTAGTTCCTCGTCTGACTGCTGTTCCAGTCAATATTTTCAATTTGTAAGGAAGTTTCAAAATGGAATTCTCTCCACATTCATTTTGACGGACATTATTCAGAATTATGTTAGTTACCTACATGTACTCTAGAATGAAAATAGCTGGATTTTTTAAGCAAAGGGATGCAACTCTATCATTTTAAAACCATTTACAACCCTCCAATTCTTAGGACTGATATTGTCACATTATTTAAAATAAATAAATAAAACGAGCCCCATGGTAAACCTACCAGACACCATGGAATGGAAAGTCGAGGTTGGAATGTCAGTAATATCAGGATAGTAAGCAACTCACCATAACCATAACCCATAAAAACAAACTACCTCAAGGTAGTGTTATTGCACCATTGTTGTCAACCAATTACCAGCCGATCAAACAAACACTTGTTCCTTCATTTATGGAGATGATACAGTAGTTGCTGCTCACAGTAAAACTTCTGAAGAGGTGGAAGGAAAATTAACATTAGAGCTTGAGAACCTAGCAGTCTATTATGAAAGTAATCACCTCAAGCCAAATCCAGCAAAAACCAGGTCTGCGCTTTTCACCTGCCTAATAGGAAGGCCAGGAGGAAAATTAACATAATCTGGAGGGAACAGTGCCTATCTCAATGTGACCCACAAAATATCTTAAGAGTTAAACTCAACCGTGCTCTCACCAACAAGTAACACTGTGTGAACACAAAACTGACAGTGCATGCCAGGAACATCATCATCCAAAAGCTCGCAAATAGTAGATGGTAGTAGACGGGGATTACAACTCCACAGTTCTCCATAAGTCAGCTGTAGCTTTATGTTTCTTTGCCGTGGAGTATTCAGCACCTGTCTGACAAAAATCCATCCATGTGGAACAAAAAAATATGGCCCTGAATGAGACAGGACACACCATAACAGCATGTCTCCACCCAACTCCCACAAATCAACGATACCAACTCATAGGCATAGCCCTCCTAATATCAGAAGGAGAACAGCTTCAGAAATCAGAAAGCTCAAACAGGAAACAGATCCCAGGCAGCCACTGCTTGGTCATAGCCTCCAACCTTCTAGGCTTAAATCAAGGAAGAGTTCCCTACAAACTACCAAATCAACTCTTCTATTGCCTAAAGCAAGACGAGAATGGTGAACTTGGAACTAGAAGGACCTGGAAAGAGCCCCAGAGAAGAACCTACAGCTGGTTTCAAACTTCCTTATACAATCTGGAAAGCACTGAACTGACTACAAATGGGAGTATCTTGGTGCAGAGTAAACCTGAAGAAACGGGAATATAACAGTGCAGGCAAGCCCTGGGAGTGTGGAGCGCTGCAAGACCCACAACACCTACTCGTATGGACGAACAACACCTACTTGTATGGATGAACCATGTATGATGGAGGATTTACTTGCCATTCATGCTACAACGTATTGGGATCCATGGGGAAGATGAATTTTGTAATGCCCGATAGAATTACATCAGCTCTTTTAAATATTTTCTTGTATTTTTTCTCATATTTTCAATATTACGGTATTGCATTTAATTTTCACTTCCCTGCTACTATGTATTACAACTGGTTTATATCTGTGGTGGCGTGACTGCACTGATCTCTGCAACGACAAACTCTATGTGCCTTATCTTTCTGGCCAGTATCTTTGGGGCCACAGCTTCTCTAGGCCCGCCAGGCATGTTTTCCTCAATCTGGTTCTGTACGTGTAGATTACAACAATAAAGGCATTTCTGGATTCACACATGTGGTTTCTCTGGGGCTCACACCCCTCTCAATTTCCATACTGGTGATCCCCAGTACAATGTCCATCGTCTCTTCGCTCATGTTGTGCAGTTTTCGAGTGTGTGTGCCAGTTTCTTTCATGAAATATGGTACTCGTTGTTTTGCCAACTTGCCACAATGACCACGCCAGTTCAACCTCCGCCGGAAATTATATCTACACCAATTTCTTTGCCTCACGACTACAAATGTTTCTTGTTCCATTCTTTTCGACCGCACGAGTGAAATTCGCAACTTCTGCAGTGGTTTTTCACCGAGCCAACAATCAACTGTCACAATGACTTCATCAGGATTTCAGTTCAAACCTCTTCTTCCACGAGTGCCTAATCTGCATGGTAAGATGAGTAATTCATCTTTGTCCTCGTCGCAACAGTTTTTGCAAGATATTCTCGTGACGTAGCTCCCTACAAGTGCAGTCACATATTGTAACAACTCCAGCTTTGTTACGCCCAATGTGCTTCCCGATGTTCCGCTTTTATATAGTGCTGATGAACAACTGAACATTGCCCTTGTGCATTCGATTTGCAGACTGGTTCTTGAGGACAATTTATGTAAATATCATCAGAATCAACTTGAGCTTACGCCGTATGACACCTTCCTAATGTTCACTCGTGCAATGTAGACGACACGTGTAAGTCACCTTACTTGTCTCACCAACCACTTGCTGCCCAAGTTCCAGCTTCACCGACTCCTTCACCAGTTTCGCAGCTGGGCGCCCTGCAGTGAGTTACCATGACTCGTCGAGTACCGTTGAAGGAATATCGGACTTAGGTCAGCACTTGTGTTCCCCCAGTGAGTGTTGTTAGTGGAGCAGTGCTACTTGTACGTGAACACTTGTAAATAAACTTGGTTGCTACACCAACGCCTTACTTGGATGCACCGCCAGCACTTCATCCTATTCTATCAGCTGCCTCCCACATTACTTTTTCTCCTCCCATGTAGTGATCTTCTGTTTCACGCTCTCCTGCCCCATGGTCGAGCACACTTCGGGAACTCTAACTTCTGTGACTTGCATGCCGCTGCTCGTGCATGTTCATCTTGGGAACTGCTCAAAAACATTTCACATGCCACCATCTTGTGCCAGCATGGCTATGCATCCCTCGTCCAAGCCAGCAGCCAACACAGCAACTACCTCAACTGCTCCAAAAGCTTCTGAGCCACCACCCGTCGCTCTCGCACACACCGGCAGCTGATGTGGCTACTACTTCAGTGCCTCAGCTTACTCAGTTGGCACCTTCTGCCAGCTTGCTCAGTGCCACACCCCTTGATGTGAGTGAACCTGTTACGTCTCATGCTGGGGCACACCGAACATCGCGTTCCTGAGTAAGGAAACAATGGCCACTGTGTCCACTGACATGACAGTTGTTAGGAACTGCACGGCTTACAGATATCTGCAACAACAAACTCTGTGCGCCATATCTTTCCGACTGTTATCTTTGGGGCCACAGCTTCTCTGCCTGTCTGCTATATTTTCCTCAATTTGGTTCTATACTTTTAGATTATAACAATAAAGTGCATTTCTGCATACAATATGTGGTTTTTCTCAGGGTCACATCCCTCTCGATTCACATATATCCTCTTCTATTGTAAGATAAATATTGTAATTATTGTATTGTACTATTGTAAAATAAGTGATGTCTTGGATAGGATAGATAAATACCATAACAATGATGACTTAGCTGTAGACAGGCACTTAGAAAAACAATTACAATCGCAAAAAATTAAATTTCCATTCACAGCATTCATAAGAAAAAGATACACATACATTCGCACAATCATTCAAGCATAACTTAAGAACATGTGACCTCCATCTGACGGCTCTGTACCTTTTTCTGGCAAAGGCTGTACCTGGAAATTTAAAGCAGTGTGCCTGTCTGCGGCTCAGCAATTTTTTTTATGAAGAGTTGCTATGTATCCTCACATTCCAACAGGTGCTGGTGTTGCTTTCTATTTTGTCTAATGTAATACTGTCAAGACATGTTAGGGCACATCTTTAAGCTGTGAGTTATTAAGAGTTTATCTGAATTATTTGTATAGCATTGGCATCAGTCAAGAGATCCTTACTGTTTTGTAATTGTTGTGTTGTTAATTCCCATGTTTGGAAAGTTCAGTAATACAATTATATTTCTATCTCTCCCTCTTCCAGACTCACAACCTGTACTCCATCCATTGGAATGCAAAGGTGGGTGTATATGTGTGTGTGTGTGTGTGTGTGTGTGTGTGTGTGTGTGTGTATGTGTGTGTCGGGGAGGGGGGGGGTTCCCCCCCCCCCAACACTTTTGCGCCTGTCAATTACTTGACGCTCCTTCTGTTCGGTGAGTGGTGTACTTTACCACTACATGATTTAACGCAATATTTAAATGGCATTAGGCCTATATTCTGTATGAGTATGCAACAGTTTAATTTATAAGCAAATCTTAAATGTACTGCCTCTTTTCCATCACACGCCTTTCTATTATTCATCTCACACCAGGGAGTCCGAGGACTATCCCTTACTTATGTTCCTTTCTAGAGTATAGTACAATCAAATGATCACAAAATTCATATCTTCACATCACTGTGATCCATAGTTTCTGTTAAATGTTGAATGCCTATGTCTATCAAGATGTTCTGTTTAATACAATATTTCAATTTCCTTTCATCCACTTCAAATGCTGATGGTGATTTGTTTCCAAGTTATACATCTCTTCACCACACAAATATCATCATCACATCACAGTTTCTACAACACAGATAGTAAAATTTTACTTATGGCAGTGGCAGCATAATGTGCTGATGTAGGCAATGCCTGTTGATTGTTCTTTTAAAACCCAATCACAACGAAAGAATTAGAGGAATAATCTTTTATGTCACGCATGAAATAATTTATAAATGCTGTTCCAATCATCAGTAGGCAGGTTTGTGTATGTATGTACCCTTTTCCGACCAGTAAACTAATTATCCACACAAAGGGAACATTTTGTTTCCAGCATTGGTACATTATGCTGTCTGCTAACGAAAGTTAGTTTTACCCCCTTCCCCCCCCCCCCCCCCAACACACAAGGAACGAAGTAACAACTGATGGATACCATATGTAAACATTTTGAATGACAGTAATGTAATGCATATACAGCTCTCTGTAAAGACTGTCTTTCTTACAAGCTTCTTTGTGTCTTAGCAATGGTCAGTTGCAACCTATCCTCATTTACAATGCCTGACAAAAAAAAGTTATGCACCCAGAAAAAGTCTCAGAAGTGAATGAAACTTATATCATGAAAGACCATATGATGTAACTGAACTGATTACAATATGGGATGAAAAAAGGAAGTTATCAGGGAAGGTTGGAGACAGGTCATCAGATATCACACCCTGTCTGGCTGCAATACATGCCCTTCTGCAGTTGAGAATGGTGTGTAACAGCCTCTGGATCCTCTCACCGAGACAATATAGTCCACAAATGTTGCAGCTGTCCCTCCCAATCCAAAAGTTTGGACCTAGGATGGCAGTCTTTTCCAATGTTACCATATGTGTGTACAATGATGGAAAGATCCAGACATTCATTCCAGGAGTGTAATACCTTGTTAAAACACTGTCCAAGGACACTGTGCCATTAGGGTTAGGAGGATCAGACCCAGAATGTCAATAATGTATTACTGTACTGTCAATGGCTATTGAAGTATGTCCAAAAGTGACCTGGATGCTTTTCTTATGGCTGCTTACACCATGATGGCAAGAATTTCACCTGTTTATGTGTGTGTGTGTGTGTGTACAATATTGGCAGGATGTGCCCTCTGTTGTTGACTTCACCAATCCTGAACAAAATAGTCATCTGAGATGGGTTAAAAATGGGACGCAACACTGAATATGATGTGACACGACTCGGCCACTGTCCGTCCATCCCTCCCCAGCATGGCAACACTCCAAATACCAGCATTGATGTTCTGATGTCAATGGCAACCAATGAATTGGGTGGTAAGACCCCAATCCTGCAGTCATAAAAACACTGTGAAGGAACTCTCAGATTGTTGTAGAGCCTCAGTACATGTTTACAGATGGTGGATGTTGAGGTCTTGGGATTCTGTATTGCCTGGCACACCATTTGACGCTCCTCCCACAGGGTGATGTTTCACAGTCGACCCAAATCTACACAATGTGAGTGGGTGCTCTCTTCTAACATCTGGCCACTGTGCAATCTGTATGGCTCACATGCCTAACAATTACACAATATGTCCACCCCACTTCACACAGTCCTCTGTCAGATGCATTCAATTGGTGCCTAGGTCATCTAATATGTTTGCAAACATTGCAGCTCCTTCGTACAAATGCAAGTATACCGAAAGACAAAAATATTGGACCATTCCTTTTAAGTGTATCACTCTTTTTGTCAGGCAGTGTACCACTGACATTCCATCCTGGATTCCCCATTGTTACATTTTAAACAACAGGAGGATGTCATATTTTGCATTTTGTAGTAATATTCTACCAAAGCAGACAATGCCTGAAAATACCAAGATTATCTGATACTATTAATACATATTTTTAACAAGGGAACTACAAAAAAAAATATCCTGGAAAATAATCCATTCATTAAAATACAATTGGGTGGATAAAAAATCAACTCAGAAAATGGCAGTACGAGAAAACACATAAGGGATAACTTGTGAACTTAGTGACTCCCTATTCTGGCAGAATAGTTGAGGGGAGGGAAAAAGGAAAAGAAGTGGCTAGGTTAAGAAAACAGATAAAGTTACAGTAAAGACCCTCTGAAAATTTTCTCAGGAGATACTTATCAGGCAGTACATCACCGTGGACTCAGGGTTTTTGGCAACTTTATTACAACTCTCCCCAGTCCTAAACCTTGCCAGACTTCTCCTTCATTCCTCTTCCCTTTCCTTCAACCATTCTGCCAGAAGAAGGGCCACACATCTCCATCATTATTTTATTCTGCCACCACTTGGTGAGTGATTTTTTCCACTGATACAAATGTATTACAATTCTGAAATTATCTTTTGTTTTTATTTCACTAGAGATAATACTTTATATTCAAAACAAATATTTACAACAATTACCTGGTTATTTCTGGCTGCATTTTTACTCCTGCAAGCTCAGTCAGTTGTATAAATTCACTTTCATATGGTATTGAAGTATGTCCACTTATATTGCTCATTTTTATAATATATCTGGTAATAGAACAAATAAGAAAATAATTGACTGAAAAAAAAAACTAAACAGGAATAATAATTAATAATACGTGGATACGTTGAAACTCACCATAAAGATGATTGTTGAACCAAAGGCAGGCACAAACAAAAGATAGTTGCACAACTTATTTTTGGGTCATTTATATAATGCAAATCCACCTGTTGGCTTGACCCATGTCATCAGCATGTTGCATAATAGACAAAGTACTTTTGACAAGCTACACCAGTGGTGACTTATGCTCATTTTCATTGGTGGGGCCCAGAAAAAAAATTAGACCCAGTATAATGGAATCAGTCTGTAGTGTTCATTATATAACCTCCTACATAACCTCATTTAAACACATTCGAAAGATATTACATATGCTAACTGTGCAATAATTAATATAATCCACAAAACACTGTAGTTAATAAAATGTATACAAATGTGCAATAAATATTTTTATTTTATTACTATTATTTTTTTCTGGGGGGTGGGGGTTGTGTGTTTGTAATATTGTAGTTGGTCTGGTCCACAAACTCCGCTGGTTTTCCACGTACTTTTGTAGGTGTCTGAATTTATGCTGTGGTGACATGATTTATTGAAGAACTTTGGGGGCTTGGAGGTATTTGGATTTGAACTGAAGTTCATACTTATTGTAGTTGTGCTTCTGTGTACTGATTGTAATGTCAAAATAAAATTTAACTGTGAAAGGACATGTGCGAGTTGTTCTCGATTGGGAATGCACCAGAGACAACAGGGACCCCCCTGGCTTTTGCCTTGCGGCCAAGGTAAAAACTATGTGAAAAACCTTTGCTAGAAGCAGCTTCATGTGTATTTAAACTAACTAGCACATTAACTAATGAGGACTGTGCTCTGACAGGTTATTTATACAGTAAATGTACATGTATGTTCTTCTGACTGGCAAAATTGTCAATTACTCTGTTGTTGAAGTTTGAAATATCACTGATTTCCTCCTTGTGAGTGGAACAAACAGCCAGTGAGTTCAGCCTTTCCTGACTTATACTGTTCCTGAGGAAGGTTTTGATTCCTTTTTAGGTGCTGAAACTGCACTCTGCTTCTGCTGTTGAAATTTATGTAGTTAGTGCAATGTTTAATGTTCTCTGCACTTCAGTGAACGATTCTTCAAAGGAATGTTTCACAAAGAAAGTAAACATCTCACAGTGATAGTTCATTTTTCAATTTATTGTGGCAAATAAATTGACTATAGCCTAATAAAAAAAATGAATTGATCAAAGTGGGTGAGAAATGTTCTCTAAAAAAAGCAAACATTTTGGTTCAATGATTTCAAAGCTGCTAAATACATGAGTGTTCTGAAATCTTCATTTCAGTTGGTTGGTTATAACGTCCCATACTTCTTTGGCATCTGCTATCAGATTAAATTCACTACTACATGTGGAACATTTTCCTGGAGGAGCAATACACTCATCATCAGAAACTTGAAACCGTTGAATATTCTCTTGTATTTATACTGTACCTGCTCTATAGTTGACAGGTTCTTGTATGTACCCTTTTACATACAAAAAAAGGATAATAATAATAATAATTTCCATTTTAATTGAAGTTGTCATGAAAAAACATTTATTGGTCATCTGAGTTGCCGTCATTACCATTGGTGCCAACAAACCACTGCAGCCCAGCGAGAAGCGTTGTACAATTTAACCAAAAATATCAGTGTTTCATGATGCCATAGAAAACTGTAGGAGGAACAAAAAGTGTGGATTGTGAAATAAATTTCTTAAGGCAAATGCTTCTCTTATTGTAAGATCATCACAGGAATCCCTCTTCCTCAATCTTTTCAAAACATCCCAATAAGTGCAATTTGTTTTCTTTGACATTATTTATAATTGGGGACTGGTGGTTCCATCTAGTTGAAGAGAATGAAGGAACTCTCTTGTTGTAGACTGCCTGTAACAAATCACTTCGCTTGGGAGATGAAGAGGAAAACTTTGTAAAACCAGCAATATTTGCGAAGAGCCACTTTATTGATTTTATGCTTTTACTGCAAGCATTCTGAAAAATCAAATTCCTTTGGTGCGTACAGCACTGAATATACTTGGCATGTGGGAAACTGCTCTGCATCAGTGTCTGCACACCACAATGACTGCCCCTCATTAGTGGGGTGCCATTGAATGCCTGAGCAATGAGTTTTTCTCGAACATTGAAAGGTTTCAGACTTCTTATTAAAGCCTCACTTAGTCCATATGCTGTCCTATCATTAACATTTCCAAAGGAAAGAAGTCTTTCAGCAGGTTTTCTCCCTTAATATACTGCAATATAATGACAAATTGATTTCTGCATGTAATATCTACTGTTTCGTCAGCCTGCACGGAAATGAAAGTGGCATCGTTAATCTCTTTAGTCAGTTCTTTGATGTAAAATTGATACACACAGTCCAGAAGCACATTTTGTACTGTGTGTTACATATATTTAAATATGGAATTACTAGAGCTGCTTAAGTGATGATCTAATACACCATCAAGATTTCCCAAAAGGGATAAGTCTAGGAAATTGCCATGGTTTACTGACTCCTGTTTTTCATTGTGAACTCTTAGTGCTAACTCATGAGAAGCACTCTACTATTCTGTTTAATATGTGTCTGTTCGACATAACTAATTCATTACGTTTCTGAATTGACATTTTATACGCCGGATCAATTTGAGCAGCAATGTTAATTGTGGCAAACATTTTATATTTACAAGCATTTTCTAAATGAAGTCCACTTTCCCCATGTTTCTTAATTCATTCACTTAAATACTTTAGATCCTCGCAGCTGACTGTTGTCCACAATCCTTCAGCACTAAACAACACACAGTAGAAACAAAACAATTTTTGTTCCTCTTCACTCACAATTAGTCAAGAGTTTATGCAGAAGCAAGTATTGCCGAAAGTTTTCTTCTTTGCGTCGAGTTGAGACATCAAGAAATCTTTTGGTTGATGTGTGCCTAACCACTTTATTTCTAGCTTCTCTTCCATACTTAATAAATTAGAGGGCATTTTAAGCAAAACGTTTACTTTATTCATTTTATACTCAGTTTACAAACACTCAAGTTGCAATGACACAGCTCCAGAATATGTTCTGACGTAGGTGGTAAGGGCCAAGGGTCAACGGCCCCAAACTCTGCAAACAGTGTGGACAGCTGCGCGAGGGGTGGAGAGTGGGTATGTAACAGGTACAGCCCGCTTCACTGGGACCTGATTTGCCAGGCCCCAAGTAGCACTAGAGCGATGTGCAAGAAGGCGCAGGGGAAACAGCTTTGTGACATCACTGAGACTGCATTCTCATGAGCGTGGGGTGCAGGGGGAGTAAGAGCCAGCCACCACTGGCTCTTGGCTGTCGGCATGGGTGCTTAACAAAGAGAGGAGGGTCCATCGGACAGATGCTAGCGGGCAGTTAGCTATGCTGCGGCAAGAGGCAAGCGAAACCATCTGATTGCGTCAATGTAAATTGAGTTAGGATGTCGAGGGAATCATGTCACACTCCAACTGTTTGATATAATGCTACAAAAGTATATCACAAATTTTCTAGTGGGGACACCGCCCCTGAGCTAGACTACATGTTTATTCTGACTGACAAAAGTTCATATATGTTTTACGGATATGTCATAATTTTAAAGGTTAGGCAGGAACCTAAGAGTAGAGCTTAAATTGTCATCAGTGTTCAAAATGTATCAATATTACGCCACAACTGCAACATGCAACACTTCTTCCAAATTACAGTAAAATTTTAACAAGCCCTGTGATTTACTTAAAAATACTAATCAATTGAAACATTGATTATTTGCAGGTGGCTATGACTGAAATAAGGGTTTCCCAACATTTTGATGACATCATGGGTCAAACCAGACTGGTGGAATCGTGTCGTAAAATTATACCCTTATGTTTTTGGACACAGCCTTCTCCATTTAGATAAACAGGCCTAGTGTCACAAATGCATAAGTTGTACATTCTCTTTTTCCTGAAAGGTTGTGGACAAATTTTTTGCAAGTGCAATTGTCTTTTTAACATGCTTGTCTGCAGCTCAGTAATTGTCTTTATGGTACCATAAGTTGCAACCTATCCTTGTTAAATTTTACTTACCATCCTAGCGGCCTCATGTGATGCAGGCATTAGCCGGTCATGTAAAACTGAAACTTTTTGGTCCTGAAATCTTAGTTTTGTGTGCACAATCACTTATACTGAGCAGACAAGGGTACATACAGGAACCCGTCAACAGTAGAGGAGGAACAGATTAATTACTTACTTCACAGTCTATACGAAAGACTAATCAGTCACACTTTGTAGATTTCTAAGAATGTTAATATCTTGGCAAAGATATTTCACCATGCTGCTGAAGTTGCCAACATAAATCACATAAGGCCGCCAGGAGGTAGCTAAAATTTTACCACCTATATTCATTGTATTATTGATATATCTACCTATACAATCCATTGTTAAAAATAATCATTGGTAAGTTTGATGTGAAATCACTCAGTGCTCACTGACATGTATGACAGATTTTTGTGAAAATTTTGACATAAAGAACACCACACTGAAACACAGGAAGGAGGAAGGAAGCTTGGAGTTTAACGTCCCCTTGACAGCGAGGTCATTAGAGACGGAGATAACGTTTGGAGTATTTGGGTAAGGATGTGGAAGGAAATCAGCCATGCCCTTTCATCAAAAGAACCAGCCGGCATTTGCCTGGAGTGATTTAGGGAAATCACAGAAAACATAAATCTGTATGGCCGGAGGTGGATTTGAACCACCCTCCTTCCGAATGCGAGTCCAGTGCGTTACCACTGCGCCACCTTACTCGTTGAAACCGGTTTAGAAATAAATTTTACACAATTTGTAATCAAAACTACAGTTAATAGTGGCCAATTTTCAGAAACTGGCGTCGTGAGACAAGGTGGCTGATTAGACTATAGCTGCTATTAACTTTGTAACAATATGAAGTTATTGCAATTGCACCCATGGATATAGGCTACACAATAATGCAATGAAACGTTTCTGACGGATTATTACCGTATTATTATTATTATTATTGCAACGTTTACACACGTTTCACAACTACGAATTGTTAGATACTATGCCTAAGGCTGGAAAAGGATTCCCAAAACTTAGATGAAGCAACAATGAAAAATTCAATAATTAATTACATACGAAGTTTGTGGGCGTTGTTTCTTCGATCCTGGTAAGTAAGTGTAAATATATTCAACTTATCCCAGGTGGCCTATTAAGTATCACATAATATGCATATGCCATACATTAATTTTATCTTTTGCAGTACACTGTTTGACAGGGATGGACAAGTAAGATGTTGAGGATTAAGGATAAAAACTGAAGATACCTACACGCTACAAAATAGAATCAGGATGAACAAAAAAAAACTAAAATACAAAACCTTTGACTGGGATAAATTCAGCAATTATACAGATCTGGTGCAATAGTAAATATTTTCATAGCTTATACTGAAGTTAACAAAATGGCACAAGATTGAGGTATTTAAGCAAAATAAGTTTCTGAGATATAGACATTCTAATGTTCAACAAACACCACACACGTACATATCACACTATGACACGAAAATTTCTAAATTATTAATTCAACAGAAAATCGCTACCCGAAGGTGGCAGTATGAAATGACTTTTGCTGACCAACAAACTGATGTATAACTAAATTGTTGTAAGGAAGCAAATAAACACATTCTTACACAGTCTACTTTGTGAAACCAACATTAATCTTTGCACAGAACAGTGACTTTGATACGGAACATAAAAACACAGTATCAAATAGTTGTATTTGAATCTCCACCCATCCGATTTGACCAAAGACTGAAAGTCGCCATAGATAGGCACAATTCATGTTGCTGTCGTCTGCTTGGACATGCGCAAGGAGGATCAAATAGAGGGAGATGCCTTTTCTAAACGTGCTAAAGGCATATATACATGCAAGAATTGTAGTCTCCGGTGACTGTGCTCAGTGCCGCGACCCTGAGACGAGGAAGCATCGCTTGGAATGTCCGCAAGCGGCTACTGCATGGGAGCTCGCCGGAGGGATGCTAGCTCTCATTAATCGTACCACTCCGACGAATGTCTCCGTGGATTGGTTTACTATCCCGGACATGAAACCATATCCTCGCTCCAAGCACATCTCCACCGTTTGGTATTGGAACATATTTTATATGCTATCATTGATTTGCATTTAACAGATGGTGTAGACCTCATGTCATACTTGTGACACAGTCACCAACAGTCGAAGTATCATGGCGGCTATGGGGCTAATTATGCAAAGTTTTTTTCGGCGGCATTAAGGCCAATTCACACTGGCCGTCACGTCAACGTCACGTCACGGAACCGTCACGTCAAGTTGTATTCACACTGTCCGTCCGTATCCGTCACGTCAATTCGTCCATCTCAATACGCGATGTTGAAAGTGAGTTTATGAGTGGCGATTTGTTACGTAGAAAGTCATAGTTTAATACTAGAAAGGGGGAACAACAACGCTAAATGTTATTAACGGCCAAAGAAAACTTTAAAGTGTATGTTTTTGACCAACTTACTGAGAACTGAACCAACATTTCAAAACATCGACATCTGTTTTCAAGCGAAAAAATAAGCATATGAAGACACCAAACCATACTTGTAAGAGCATAAATAGCGCCTGTATACTTTAACCATTACGATTTGCTCGCTGACATTGTTAATACCGTCGTAAACAACTGAATTTTTGTCTTTCATTAGAACTAACATTTTCATTTAAAGTGTTATTTAATGAAAAATGCGTAATCAAATTACAATCCTATTCAAATAAATAGTTTGCTTCACTCATTTCTGTTACAATGTTACGTAACATAAACCATATTTTGGTTTCAGATATCCGACCTCAATTTTAGAGGGACACTCAATTGACAAAAATATTTAAGTCGTCATGAAACATTTAAGATTTACCCCTGAAACGACGTACAACAACAACACAAAGATGAATAAGACACATTTGCATATAAACAGTGCAATCGTCGACTGCAACATGTAATTCGCATGACGAAACTAGGTTAACTTCCGATGTTAGCAGACGGCCGTTCCGTCAAAACATTCTTCTCGAGAAAGCTTGACGGACGTTGACGTGACGTGACGGTCCGGTGACGGACAGTGTGAATGCCGCCATTAGAAATACATTGCAGAATGTTCTGACGGACGGTGACGTGACGTGACGGACAGTGTGAATTGGCCTTTAGTGTACGGATATCAAAAAGTCATTGGAAGCTAATTTTCGTTCGTCATTCCCCCTCCAGGAGTTCGAACCTGGATTATTTGAAGATATACCAGTGTCGCGGCGTTAA
The DNA here is from genome assembly GCA_026315105.1 of Locusta migratoria. Taxonomy (NCBI): domain Eukaryota; kingdom Metazoa; phylum Arthropoda; class Insecta; order Orthoptera; family Acrididae; genus Locusta; species Locusta migratoria. The sequence continues at coordinate 14,658,969 of CM048746.1, read as the reverse complement.
CAGCGCTAAGTATCTGAATTTAATTTGTGTCAAATTTAATTTGCCAGTCTAGTTCATTTTCGATAGTACTGTTTTAAGAGGTTTATTCCCGCTTACTTGCAGATATTGTTTGTACTACTGTTTTAATAGTTTATTCTATCATATTTGATAAATGCCGTTGTGTTTAGTCTTCGTCTTTGACCGGTGTATTTCAAAACAAGTCAGAGACCATTACTAAAGCTCGTTATCAGTCAGTCCAGTGCCAGCTGCCACGAGTGCCACAGCGTTAACAGCGCTAAAGCTGCCGGACTCAGTTTTGTTGATTTGACAGTGTAGTTACCACTGACCACAGTTAAGTCAGCAGCCAGCCGCCTTCATTAGAGTACTAGGCTTCTTTAAAGTTGTTAACTGCTGTTAATTGTATCGATAGGATGGATAGGATGTGTGCCTGCTGTGTGCGGACGCAGGAGGAGTTGGCCGCGGTTCGCAAACAGCTGAGCGTCCTGTTGGCTACGGTCAGCCGTCTTCAGCCTGCTGTCTCGGGGTGCAGCGATGGTGGGGAGTCTGTTGCGTCGAGTGGGACACCTCAGGTGTCTCACACTACGCTCTCTGTCCCTGCTACCGAGGCACCTTCAGGTGTACCGGTCGTCGTCGAGCCGCCTTCTCCACAAGGGGAGTGGCGGGTTGTACGGCGTTCGCGTCGCTCGAGGCAGAAGGCCAATGTGGAGGCTGGACGTCCGTCCGCGCCCCGTTCGTCCTGTGAGTGAAAGTGTGGCCACTCCTTCAGCAGGGTCCGAGCAGGTGCACGGGGGGAGGGGATTATTAGTTATTGGGAGCTCCAATGTCAGGCACGTGATGGAGCCCCTTAGGCAGATAGCGTCCAGATCTGGAAGGAATTCCAACGTGCACTCGGTGTGTTTGCCGGGGGGCCTCACCCGAGATGTGGAGGCGGCCTTGCCGGCGGCTATTGAGGGTGCGGGGTGCAGTCGACTGCAAGTCGTAACTCACGTCGGCACCAATGATGCTTGTCGCTTGGGTTCTGAGGACATCCTCAGGTCCGACGAGCGGCTGGCGGAATTAGTGAAGGCTGCTGCCTTCGCACGCAGGGTGCAAGCAGAGCTGTCGATTTGCAGCATTGTTCCCAGGGTTGATCGGGGTCCTTTGGTTTGGAGCCGAGTGAAGGGTCTGAACCAGAGGCTTCGCCGACTCTGTGACAGTCATGGCTGCAGATTTCTGGATCTGCGTTATCGGGTGGGGAATTGTAGGGTGCCCCTAGATAGATTAGGGGTGCACTACACTAAGGAAGCGGTTACTCGGGTAGCAGAGTACTTGTGGAGTGCACATGGGGGTTTTTTAGGCTAGGCGCTAACTCTGATGAGCACTCGCCTGTCAGCATTCAAACAGCGAATTCAGGCCATGTTCGGAACAAAAATTCGAACATAAAAATATTAGCCGCGAACTTACAGAGTATTAGAAACAAAGTTCCCGAATTTGCAGCGCTGCATGGAAGTTATTGCGCTCAGATAGTTTTAGGCACCGAAAGCTGGCTAAATGATGATGTGGCAAGTTCAGAAATATTTAGCGAAGCGTGGAATGTATATCGGAAAGATAGATCTGATACAACTGGAGGAGGAGTGTTCATCACTGTGGACAAAGATATTGTTTCTACTGAGATCGAGGTTGAAAGTAACTGTGAAGTTATCTGGGCACGCATAACAGGTCTAAAAGAAGTAAAGTTAATAGTTGGGTGTTTTTACCGGCCCCCCAGTGCTGCTGTAGCAGTTTTAGAATCATTCAAGGAAAGTCTACACCAGGTAGTGCATAGGTATCCGGGCCATGCAATGTTAGTCGGAGGTGACTTCAACCTTAAGAGTATAGATTGGGACCTCACTAGGTCATAAACCAGTCAAGAAGGCTAGGAGCGTGTTTTTGTTGGGAAAAGCCGACAAGCAAATGTTACGATCGCCCTTAAAAAATGAATGGGCATCGTTTAATTCTGGGACTATGGATGTAGAGTACTTGTGGACTAAATTTAAATGCATTGTTAATGAAGGGTTAGAGAAATATGTGCCAGTAAAGACGATTAAGGATGGAAAAGATCCACCGTGGTATAATAATAATGTTAGAAAGCTGCTGAGAAAGCAAAGGCTGTTGCACTCTCGATTCAAAAAAGAACACGCAAATGATGACAGGCAAAAGTTAGTAGAGATTCGTGTGTCTATAAAAAGATCGATGCGTGAAGCATACAATAATTATCACAGCCTTACCTTAGCAAAAGATCTTTCCGAGAACCCGAAAAAATTCTGGTCCTATGTAAAATCGATAAGCGGGTCAAAGCCCACTGTCCAGTCACTAGTTGATCATTCCGGGGTAGTAATAGAAGAAAGCAAACGGAAAGCTGAAGTTCTAAATTTAACCTTTAAGAAATCTTTCACGTAGGAGGACCGCACAAATATACCATCATTTGATCAACGTACTAATTCCGAAATAGGGGACATAGCAATAGGTATTTCCGGTGTAGAGAAGCAGCTGAGAGAGCTAAATACGAAAAAGTCTGCTGGTCCGGATGGAATACCAGTTCGGTTTTACAAAGACTATTCTGCGGCATTGGCCCCCTACTTAGCTTGCATTTATAGCAAATCTTTAATTCAACGCAAAGTTCCTAGTGATTGGAAAAAAGCGCAGGTGACCCCTGTGTATAAGAAAGGAAAGAGAACTGACCCATACAATTACAGGCCAATATCATTGACATCGGTTTCATGTAGAATTTTGGAGCATATTCTCAGTTCGAATATAGTAAATTTCCTTGAAACGGAAAAGCTTCTTTCCATGAATCAGCACGGGTTTAGGAAACATCGTTCATGTGAAACTCAGCTTGCCCTTTTCTCACATGACATCTTGCGAGCCATGGACGAAGGGCAACAGGCGGATTGTGTTTTTCTCGACTTCAAAAAGGCGTTCGACACGGTGCCACACTGCAGACTGCTAACGAAGATACGAGCTTATGGAATAGGTTCACAGATTTGTGACTGGCTGGAAGACTTCCTAAGTAATAGAACGCAGTACGTTGTTCTCGACGGCGAGTGTTCATCAGAGACGAGTGTATCGTCAGGTGTGCCCCAGGGGAGTGTGATAGGACCGCTATTATTTTCTATCTATATAAATGATCTGATGGACAGAGTAAGTTGTAATTTGCGGCTGTTTGCTGATGATGCTGTGGTGTATGGGAGGGTGTCGTCTGTAACTGACTGTAATAGCATACAGGTTGACTTAGACAAAATTTCTAGTTGGTGTGCAGAATGGCAGCTAGCTCTCAATGTAGAAAAATGTAAGGTGATGCGCATGAGTAGAAAAAACAATCCTATAATGTTCGAATACAGCATCAGTAGTGAGCTTCTTGATGCGGTCGCGTCGTTCAAATATCTAGGCGTAACATTGCAGAGCGATATGAAATGGAACGAGCATGTAAGGATAGTTGTGAGTAAGACAGACAGCCGACTTCGGTTTATTGGGAGAATTTTGGGAAGATGTACTTCACCTGTAAAGGAGACCGCGTATAAAACGCTTGTACGACCACGTCTTGAGTATTGCTCAAGTATTTGGGGCCCGCAGCAGATCGGTTTGAAGGAAGACATAGAGGCGGTTCAGAGGCGAGCAGCTAGATTTGTTACCGGTAGGTTCGACCAATGCGCGAGTGTCACGGAAATGCTCTGGCAACTCAATTGGGGATCGCTGGAAGAAAGATGACGTTCTTTTCGTGAATTTCTGTTAAGTAAATTTAGAGGGCCGGAATTTGAAGCTGAGTGTAGTACGATCTTGCTGCCGCCTACTTACATTTCGCGTAAAGATCACAAAGACAAGATAAGAGAAATTAGGGCTTGTACGGAGGCATATAGGCATTCTTTTTTTCCTCGTTCAATTTGGGAGTGGAATAGGAAAGGAAATGCCTAGTAGTGGTACAGTGTACCCTCCGCCACGCACCTTACGGTGAATTGCGGGGTATGTATGTATATGTGGATGTATTTGCAGATTATGTTGAGGGGCCTGAATTCTTATGTAATAAGTACCTTTTCTTTTCACCATTGTTCGTATTTCTGGAAAATGAAAATGTCTGTGCACACCTCGCAAATCGTTGCTTATGGACAGCAGATTTGTGCAGATAGGAAATGTTCACAAACCTGGAAGGTGGAGTTGGATATTGAGCACAATTGCTCAAATCTGTATGTTCAAATCACATCTGTGCAGACTAGTTGGAACGTATGGACAGGAGGTCGCTGTAAAATATTGCCCTGAGTGACCACGTACACCGACTGCTGGCGTGGCGCAGGGGTTAGCGTCACGAACTGCGGTGCTGAATGTCGCTGGTTCAATCCCACCCCCTGGCAAAAATTTATTTCTTCGTAATTAACAATTCCAGAATGATCTACATCTTTCTTATGTACAATTGTAAATTCCACTTGTTTCTTATGTTAACTGTTCTTCTAAATTCTGGTAAATTCTGTCTGTCTATAAATAGCAGAACACTCTGCCCGAGAGGCAGTCAGTGCTGCATGTATGTTAAGTTCGTAATAGACATGCTTTCAGTATAAGTGCTGTCTTCAGTTGCCTTCGAAGTCAAGCCTGCTCCCATTTCAACACAACATTGTTTAGCTGAGGCGCCGGGTATCCTGTGCAACAGCTGCAGCCCCGTGGCTCCGATTAGGCAACGTAAGAGCCATCGCTTACACGGAGTGGAACCAGAATACAAGGGATTTACCGAGTACAGCCTTCCAAAAGTCCGTATCATCAGAAGAACCATGGAAACGAAGCCAGCTGTACATCAGACACCTGTCAGTGTTCTCTGGAGATGCTGGACAGGACCCCAACAAATGGCTAAAAGGGTTCGACCGAGTCACCAAGTACAACAGGTAGGATCATACGATGTGCTTGGCCAACGTTTACTTCTATCTGGAAGGAACAGCCGAGCAATGATTCGAGAACAATGAAGGCAAGTTGAATGACTGTGAGATGTTCCAGGCGGAACTTAAGAAGACGTTTGGAGACTGCCAGCGACAAATCCATTCGGCGGAAGAACAACTAAAGATCCGGGCCCAACAACATGGTGAGCCGACACAATCGTACATACAGAATGTTTTGGCCCTGTGTAACATAGTCAATCCGAACATGACTGAGGCGGACAAAATCACACACCTGATGAAGGGTATTGCAGAAGATATGTACCAAACTCTTCTGATAAAAGACGTTGCTACTACAGAAGAGTTCATTAAGTGGTGCCAGCGTATTGAAGGGATGCAACAAATGAGGGTTGGATGCAAGAAGTATGACAGACTCCCAAATGTAGTCCCTATGGCTATTGTGGAGGACCAGCATGACTTCGCTTCTCTCATACGACAAATCGTGAGAGAAGAATTACAACAGTGCATGGCAGCTGGGACTATTAGACCGAGCGAGCATCAGATTATGGACATGCATGTAAGCCCTGTAAGTCATGAGGGTTCCGACGTCGCTGAGGAAGAGGTATTTCGGACATTAGCTCCTGTCTGCCCCGTCAATCGCACCCGACGTGAAGAATGGCGTCGCCCTGCTATGACTTACACTGCAGCTGCCAAACGGCGGCCCATGAACCGGCCGATGCAACAACAACCAACTCCCCCAGTAACTATGACGCCCCGCAGAAGAACAGACGTCTGGAGGACAGAAAACAACACACCCCTGTGTTTCCACTGTGGGCGCCCTGGACATGTAGTACGCTACTGCAGAGAGAGAAAGCGCGTTTTCGACGATTATTTTGCCGCAAGACGTCAGCCATCAGAGCACTTCTAACCCGACAATCACCTGCTGATGAGTTCAGTCGACCTATGGGAAGAAGCCCATCGCCGTACCCTAGACGAGGTTGCTCCCTGACACGCCGCAGCCGTTCACCGTCACCGTATAGAGGTACCAGGCGCTCCCCTAACCGCCGCGCCCAGGAAAACTAAGCGAGGCGACGATCTACGGAGGTGAGGCCACTGCAGATGAAAATCCTCCATGGACGACAGGCGCTAAGATGTCGGTAAATCTCATCGACGGCCAACCTGTCTGGGCACTTTTTGATTCAGGAGAGTCTTTTTCTGTATTGTCGGATAATTACCGCCGCACACTAAAGAAGACAATGTTCTGTGATATGGGGGCAACTGTGCTGAAGGTCGCAAATGGAAAGTACGTCCATCCAGCAGGAACTTGTGTCGCAAGAATAACCAGCCGTTTGAATTTGTCGTGTTAACTGAATGTAGTCACAATGTCATCCTCGAATGGGACTTCCTTCAGGCATCCCAAGCTATCATTGACTGTGGAAGATCTGAACTGCAAATTGAAGAAGTTGTTCTGACGGATACACGTAATACAGAATTTTCTGGGAAGTTATTTGCTGTTGACAATGTGACGATCTGGCCGGTGTTGATGAGAAGAGTTGCAGTCACAAATACAGATGGGCGATTAAACTGTGAAGTGCTTGTTGATAGTAAAAAGTTTATCAGGTTCACAAAAGAAATGTACATGCCAGCGGCTATCATAAGCATTACCGGTGGTCAAGGAGAGATTTGGATCACAAATTGTCACGAGCAGTCACAAGTTATCCCCAAGGAATGTGTATCGGGTGAGCTGAACCAATCCAGGACGAAAACCCATGGTCTGCTGTTAGTACAGACAACACACTGGAGGAAACAAACGTAGAATTGCCAATAGGGCCTGGACTGACCAAGGAACAACGCTAGCGGGTGTTAAGTATACTATGCCAATTTTCGGGTACATTCACACCTCAGCAGGGGAAAAGTCAAGCGAAACGGCCCATGATAAAGCACTGTATCAATAATGGGGATCATCCGCCAATTAGCCAGCGTTCGTATAGAGTGTCGCCAGCTGAAAGACGGATAATTCGGGAGGGAATGGAGATGTTGCGAGATGACATTATTCAACCTTTGGAGAGTCCTTGGTCGTCTCTGGTGGTCCTCGTAAAGAAGAAGGATGGCACGTGGCGATTCTGTGTCGACTATCGGCGGCTGAACAGAATCACATAGAAAGATGTCGATCCATTGCCGCGCATTGACAACACCTTAGACTGCTTGAAAGGAGCAACATACTTCTCAACTATGGACATGCAGACAGGTTACTGGCAAATCGAGGTTGACGAAGCTGACAGGGAGAATACGGCTTTTATTACACCTGACGGCCTCTATGAATTTAAAGTAATGCCATTTGGATTATGTAATCCTCCGGCCACATTCGAACGCATGATGAACAACTTGCTTCGACACCTGAAGAGGACAACGTGGCTTTGCTATTTAGATGACATTGTCGTTTTCTCGAAAACATTTGAAGAACATTTGAGTTGCCTGTCAACTGTGTTGAAGTGTGTTCAGACTGCAGTACTCCGCCTCAATCCAAAGAAGTGCCTCTTCGTCGGCACAGAGGTAAAAATCCTGGGACACCTAGTCAACGGAGATGGTGTCCGTCCTGATCCAGATAAAGTAAGGGCAGTCACAGAATTTCCAACTCCTCAGCACATCCGTGATGTGAGAAGTTTCCTCGGGCTGTGCTCATACTACCGACGTTACATAAAAGAATTTTGTAACAAGGCACGTCCATTATAAGAACTTCTGCAGGAAGACGCCAATTATCCTGGGATGAGACAAAAGAAAGAGCTTTCTGGGCACTTAAGGAGGCTCTAACTTCCGCACACTGCTAGCCTTGTACGACGAGAATGCAGAAATGGAACTTCACACAGACGCCAGTGGTTATGCCATTGGTGCAGTGCTTGTACAAGTTCAGGAAGGTGCTGAAAAAGTATTAGCCTATGCATCAAGAGTACTCTCAAAGTCCGAGATAAACTACTCTACAGCTGAAAAAGAATGTCTCGCAGTTATCTGGGCTATCAACAAGTTCCGGCCATATTTATTCGGCAAACCATTCACCACCGTGACAGACCACCATTCTTTGTGTTGGCTGACTAGCTTGAAGGAGCCATCAGGTCGACTAGCAAGATGGGCACTGAAACTCCAAGAGTACGGTGTCACAGTGGTATTCAAGAACGGGCGCAAAGACAAGGATGCCGACTGCCTTTCGAGGAATCCATTAGTGGAACACAACAGCATGAATGAAATTTCAGCCCTCACTGAATTAGATGACGTTACAGCTGAACAGAGGGAAGATCCAGCACTATTAAAAACGATAGAGGCCTTGGAGAAAGGAGAACTGACCAATGGAGAGTTCCAATTTATAAACGGAACATTGTATAAGAGCAGCTAAGATCCACTGGGCCCCAAATGGCTACTGGTTGTTCCAGCTCATCTCCAGCCAGGTATTCTCAAATATTTCCACGATGCTTCAGGATCCGGTCATCTGGGATTCGTAATGACCCTAGACAGAATCAGACGCAGGTATTACTGGAAAGGTCTCTACCCATCTGTCAAGCACTATGTGAGTCACTGTAAAGAGTGCCAGCGACGGAAGCATGTGCCGCAATTACCCCCAGGACATCTCGTACCGATTCCGTCGGCAGCAGCTCCATTCCCCCGAGTTATGATAGATCTTTTAGGGAGGTTCCCGAAGTCGACAACCGATAACGATGGATAATAGTCTGCACTAACTACCTCACACGCTACGCTGCCACCAAACCTGTGCCGACTGCAGAAGCTCCAGAGATCGCAAAATTCCTTGTAGAAGCCATTATTTTGCAGCACGGAGCACCATGTGTGATGATATCTGATCGTGGAAAAGTATTCCAGTCAAAACTAGTATCAGAAGTAATGTCATGGTGCGACATTGTCCACAGAATGACAACTGCATACCATCCCCAGACAAATGGTCTTACCGAACGTTTTAACAAGACGTTAGCCGATATGCTGACGATGTACGTCGATGTTGAGCAGAAGGATTGGGATACAATTCTGCCAGTTGTGACAGTTGCTTACCATACCACAAGACAAGGCATCACAGGCTTCACGCCGTTTTTCCTGCTCCATGGCCGTGAAGCTGAGACTACAATGGATACGCTGTTCCCTTTCCAACCGGACGACAATCAGAATAACTATGTTAAACAGCTCATCACCAGGGTCAAAGAAGCAAGACAGCCAGCTCGCATACGGACACTGGACTCCCAGGAGAAGGACTGTCAGCATTATAACGAAAAGCACCGACCTGTTGTGTACAGCCCAGGAGATATTGTATGGATTTTTATCGCTGTACGGAAGGTTGGACTGTCAGAAAAGTTATTGAAGCGATAATTTGGTCCATGTCATGTCATACGCCGCCTGTCAGAGGTCACATACGAAGTTGAGGATTATGAGCTGTCATCGAAACGACAAAAGCGAAGAGACAACCCTACCCGTCCTACACCACCGGTTAGTATATGATAATTAGAAAAATGACCCATCTGCCTAATTATCTTAATTTGGTGGAAAAGCTATCGGTAATGAAGCTGATGATGTAGTGGAGGCTATAACCAGAACGTTGCTGCACCTCTTTGGTAGACAACAACGATCGATAGGAATAACGAAAGTGGAAGGTAAAATTTGGAATAAAATTATTAACGTTTAAATGAAAAAAATGCGGAACAAACGGGACACCAGGATTAATTTGGAAAAGCGAATAACTTATTGATTTACAGTCGCCAGCTCGTTGTACGAGTAAACAATTTGGTGGGATCTCAATAATAGCAAAGTTAATTAACAATGTGAAAAAATACGTAAAATTTGGGTGGGCAGAAAATCAGAGTATGCGCGTCAAATTCGGTACAAAAGACACTGACAATATACTACTTACTGAGAAATAGTTCATTAACACAGGGGTTCAATGTAAGACAGCGTAATGCAAGCCATAGCCACGCAAATGCAACATGCAGCAAATCATGCAAAACTCTCACCTCAATACTTACTATTTACAGCTTCAAATAATTAATTGTTTATACAAGTACCAGAAATTATTCAGCAGCGAGTATGCCATGTGCATTAGCAATAATCAAGTTGTAACTGAACTATTAACTGTACTAATGACAAGCTCAAAAATTAATTAATGACTTGTTGTGATAATACTGAATATTTAGAAATGAACTATTTAATCATCTGATTAACTTTTTCTCTCTCTTTTACCAGGAATTATAACATTTCAAACACTTGCAAACAGTTACTATTCTCACTAATCAGTACTTGCAAGTTAAAAAAACTTTACCTCAAAATAATATGCAATGGAAAACAATTAATCTTTTGCACATTTATTGAAATATCTCTTGAATTTGAAAGTTAGTCTAGCAGTTTCATTCTACTTAGCAACCTATTGATCAGCAACACTGGCATAAGCTACATTTAGTAATACTTTTCTGAACGAATTAATTACTTTGATTTTTTTAGTTTTCTATAACTTTGTGAATATTCTCGGTAAAACAATTGATGAGGAAGGAACCTGTCTGGACAATGACTATGGGTAATGGTTTTTAAACACAGGTTCACAAATAACAGTGTTCACTATTGAACAATTATCACTAATACGCTGGTTAGCTGTACATGCTAAGACAAACTGGACAGATCTTACTGAATTTGGTGTGCGACGTGGTGATGCTGATTGGAGACTGTTGGCACTTAACAATTGGCAAACACAGGCTCTTCTTGGCGACGAATTTTAATTACAATTTTGGGCCCAAGGCATTCCTCTTGATTATTTGAGCTGTGCCCTTATCAATAACTAATATTGCCTGTTAACCGTCTACTCCACTAGTGCCAATCGAACACGCAACCTCCTTCACGTACTTTTATCGTACACCATTGAGCGCACCATCTCACGATTCCGTCTGTCTTCTCCCAAGTCACAACCATAACTCTCACTCTCTCTCGCTGTGCACCTCTGCGCTACCAGCGATAAAACTGCCTACTCAAAGATGATTCTATACAACAGCAAAGCCCTTGCTAACCCAGTGTGTCTACTACATTTACAATATTTTTGACATATATGGAAATTAGCAGGACAATGCAAATATATTACAGAAACAAAATATACAAATACATAATAAATTAAAAATAATGAGGAAAATACATAAAGCATCGTTTTATATATCACCCTGTACGCACACATGAATGGAAAACGGCGTTGGTCACTGTCTTGTGGTGTCACACATTGTTCACGTCCTACGCATGAAGCCTTACTACGATCTGAAGAGCAAGTAGACCACAATGGCTTCTTGTTCAAGGACTCTAAGGACGGTAATGTTACTGATGAAGCCATGACAGGAACGTCTGTCGTCGATAATAGTGGAGAAGGGAAGGAGTCCCTTGAACTGCCATACAGAGAACCCATTACAAGGTCAAGATCCAGGACGTTGCAGCTGGTTCCACAGGAAACGTAACAGTGGGTCACTGTTTTTCCAGGCAAGGGAGCAATGCCGCGAGAGACCACGTACACCGTCTGTCGGCATGGCGCATGGGATAGTGTCACGAACTGCGGCGCTGAAGGTCGCCGGTTCAATCTTGCCCAAAATTGATTTCTTTGTAATTAACAATTGCAGAATGTTCGACATCTTTCTTATGTTCACTTGTAAATTCTACTTGTTTCTTATGTTAACTGTTCTTCTAATTTCTGGTAATTCTGTCTGTCTATAAATAGCAGAGCACTCTGCCCGAGAGGCAGTCGGTGCTGCATGTATGTTAAGTTCGTAATAAACGTGCTTTCAGTATAAGTGCTGTCTTCAGTTGCCTTCGAAGTCAAGCCTGCTCCCATTTCAACGCGACAATATGAGGCTGCCTAGACTTTCTTCGTCAGGTGTGTGCAAGTTAATGAGGATTACTGACATATGTCAGTAGTTTGGGAAATTCACCGCCGAATATATTGATTCAATACTTGTTTATTATAGGAGAAAAGTAAAGAATATAGTGATGAGAAAACTCAAGAAGGTGCATATAATTCCTTCAAAGAGAAATTACGATTGGTTGATCCTGCTACTAAACAGGGGGTCTGTAATTAAAAATAATAAATAAATAAAAATCTGTCTGAACTGTGCATATTAAGAATTTTCTAAAGCTTCAAAACATTTCGATCTGGTGCAGAAGGATACGAAGTTTACAGACCAAGTCTACAGTATTTTATAGCCTTTGCAGCCACTTATTAGACCGTTTCATCTGTTTGTAAGACATGTTGCAAACAAGGACCATAACTAACATTCCTCCATTACTCATAAAAATAGATATACTTCGAAAAAGAGCGTATTTATTTGCCAGTGTGACTGTAGTCTGTACTGCTGAAGTGTTTTTCTACATAAACAGAGGGAGGAGTTCTTAGGGTCTGTCTCACGGCATTACACACTCGGCTGTTTTGACATATGTTGACCGGAAAGTGATATCATGTGACCAGTCAACAGTGGACTCTAAATATTATTATTATTATTATTATTGGCTTCTAGTATATGAAAATACGTTTTAGCCATCAAAAATTACAACAATAATAAACATACATTTAGGGCATAAATGTATACGTTTGTCTGTATTGCCTTATGTACTAGATACTTGTTCATAATATACATTAACTGCAGGTCATAAATTAAATGCCTGTTTTCTTATTAAATTTTGATTTTTTTCTTCTGAAATAAATCTGGCTATGACAACATATGATCTTGTGGTTGTGTCCCCTAAAACTGAAGTAGTGTAAAGTGGCTGGCAGTGACCAAGTCTGAAGAGATCCTTCAAAAATCTGTCTCTTCCTTCCTTTCTCTGCACAGAAACAAGATGTGATTTACATCACCACCTGTTGTTCCATCACATTGACAATATGGTGTCGACAATAAGCCGATTCAGTGTAAAAGGGCAAGGAAAGATCCATGATTGAGGCACATTCTTATAATGGAAACTATTATTTTCCTTGTGTAGTTTGATTTTGCAAACCAAGGTTGTCTTGGTATAAATGTTTGTATACTAGTATAGGTTCTTCCTCTTGTTTTTTGGAGAGAGTCTGTATATGGGATTTTAATGTCCAAAGGTATTCCACTACTAATGGCGTCTCTTGCTAGTTTATATACTTTATCATTGTATAGGGCATCAGAATGAGGCTTTAACTATACAAATCTTTGCTTGATGATCATGATCCCCTAAATCAAGGGTGTATTTATTAGTTCTTTTGTCCCAATTCCTGTGACTAATTGATTACAGAACGCTTTGATCGTCCATGATTATCACTATCTTGGGTACTTTCAAGGATCTTGCATATTTAATTGCCTCTGTAATACATAGCGATTGGTTTATTGAAGCTTCACCTGGTACTTGAAACTTTCTTTCTTCCACATTGTTTGGACTGAAGAAAGCACATCCTGTGTGATTTTTCATCTCCATTTTTGAGCCATCTGAATATATTTTGGGTATATCCTTGCCCACTTTTCTACCAGATATGATGAAAGTGAAAACTGACCATATCCTTTTTCTTTGCTGGAAAAATCGATGTAAGGCCAATTCACACTGTCCGCCACGTCACGTCACGTCACCGTCCGTCAGAACATCCCGCAATGTATTTCTAATGGTGGCATTCACACTGTCCGTCACCGGACCGTCACGTCACGTCAACGTCCGTCAAGCTTTCTCGAGAAGAATGTTTTGACAGAACGGCCGTCTGCTAACATCGGAAGTTAACCTATTTTCGTCACGCGACTTACGTGTTCCAGTCGACGATTGCACTGTTTATATGCAAATGTGTATTATTCATCTTTGTGTTGTTGTTTTGCCTCGTTTTAGGGTTAAATCTCAAATGTTTCATGACGACTTAAATATTTTTGTCAGTTGAGTGTCCCCCTAAAATCGAGGTCGGATATCTGAAACCAAAAAATGGTTTATGGTATGTAACATTGTAACAGAAACGACTGAAGCAAACTGTTTATTTGAATAAGATTGAAATTTGATTACGCATTTTCATTAAATAACACTTTAAATGAAAATGTCAGTTCTAATGAAAGACGATATTAACAATGTCAGCGAGCAAATCGTAATGGTTAAAGTATACAGGCGCTATTTATGCTCTTACATGTATGGTTTGATGTCTTCATATTTTTTATTTTTTCGCTTGAAAATTGATGTCGATGTCTTGAAATGTTGTTTCAGTTCCCAATAAGTTGGCCATAAACATACACTGTAAAGTTTTCTTTGGCCGTTTTCTTTGTTGTTCCCCCTTTCTAGTATTAAACTATGACTTTCTACATAACATATCGCCACTCATATAACCTCACTTTCAACATCGCGTATTGAGATGGACGAATTGACGTGACGGACTCGGACGGACAGTGTGAATACAACTTTGACGTGACGGTTCCGTCGTGACTCTGACGTTGACGTGACGGACAGTGTGAATTGGCCTGTATGTTACAGGAATATTGAGATAAGAATTGTGATAGTCATATAAGAACATTGGAAGGACCTTAGGTCAATGTATTTTATCTTTTATGTGTTTCCAGAGTTCATGACGAGTGTAGATATAAACCTGCTTTTTCCCCATATTTCTGTTATTTCCGGTTTCAGGAGCGTTTCACACTTTTTTTATGAGTGGGTGGTTACTATTTGATATTCTTTGTAAAATATAACGATCACACAACATTGTTCGTCGAATATGTAGGTACATTCTGATGCTTGCAGGAGACGTGCATTTGTGGGAGAAGAAGTCATGGCTCCAAGATAGATGTGTAGGCCTTTCTACTGCAATTTGTTCAACAATAGTTGGTGCTTGTTAGCAGCATTGTAATAGACTGTGCACCCGTAATCTATGCGGGAACATATCAATCTGGGATATAGTGTAATGAGCACCTTTGGATGAGCCCCCCACCTCATCCTCATCACTGATCTAATAAGGTTCAGTGCTTTCTCACAAGTGCTGACAACTATTCAAATGTGTAGCACCAAATTCAGTCTAGACTCGAAAGGAACACGAAGAAATCTAGCCCATGATTTCAGTGGTATTTTGTGTCCAGAGAGTCTTAAACTGTTCAAGCAAATTGGGATAGCTTCATTTCTGAAAGTAACTAATACCGATTTTTCTGGTGAAATATGTAAGCCATAGTTATATAGTGTTTTATCCATTATGCCTTTGCTAGATCACATACAGTCTGATCCAAACCACTGGCTGACACACACAAACAAATATCACTTGCATACTCAAGAATTTTGATTGGAGCAGGGAGCATTCTCTTCAGGTCATTAGTATAGACTGCAAAGAGAATGGGGCTGAAGGCAGCTACTTTTGCAAGTCCTGTTGTGAGTCGATGTGGTCCATTTAATTTATTACGAAAGCGAACCAATATGATTCTTTCAGCAAAGAACGTGCTAATGCCATAAATCATCCATGTCGGGATTCCAATGGTTTCCAAATTCTGTGGCAACAAAGTATGTGAACCACTGTCATGGGCTCCAACTACATCCATAAACACATTGGTTACATTCTCTCTCCTTGTTGCTGCTTCATAGATATCTGTCGTTAAAGTTAATATATTTAAATTACCTATTGTCCCTTTGCCTTTTCTAAATTCATACTGACTCGAAAACAGTATCTGATCTGATTACAACGACCATTCCATACGATTTTTCACCAAACGTTCTAAAGTTTTGCAATACAGGAAGAAAGAGACATGGCATTCTCTTCATCTTTATAGGGCTTTAGTATAGGTACAACTACTTGAGTTGTCCAATCTTCTATTAGTGTATCATTCATCCATATTTGGTTAAATATCTGTGATAGTATCCTGAGTGCTATGTCTAGGCGATTTTCTATCATCTGGTAGTGTATACCATCCTTGCCAGGTGACGAATTTGCCGCATTTTTAATTCTTTTCTTCAGTTCTGCATACGTAAACAGAACCATGACTGGGTGACACGTAGTGGCGTTCTTGGTTTTAAAAAAAACGTTAATTTCCTCCATACGTCTGCAATACTAATGTTATTATTTAAGGTTTCGCAGAACTTTTTCCAGCTGCTCCTTTTACATTCTTTTAATCGTCTTCGAACCCTCGCCACTATTTTCCAATATGCAATGAAGTTTACTACGTTTTGTTGTTTACGGAAGTTACTGTATGAATATTCTGCTGTGCTATAGCTCTAGAGCTCTCTGACGTCCACCAGACTGGTGGACGTTGCTTTAGAACGATGACTTCGTTTTTTTCTTGGAAAATTGAAATTAGCTGTTGGTAGGCATCTTTCGGATCTAACACGTTGTTAAAAGATTGTAGCAGTGTATTTAGGTCAGTCAGGTTCCTTGATTTTCCACCTACTGTTAGAATAGATAATTTTTGTCGTATTAATAGGTAAATTGACTGTGATTTCCAGAGGAAAATAATCCAATCCAAGGAGGTCTCTTTTGACATAGTGAAAATCGTTGTTGTTGTTGTTTATAGGGGACCAAACTACAAGATCATCAGTCTCCTCAGTTAAAGTCAACAGAGCACAATATCAAATCATCAGCTGATGGTCATGTGTTTGGTTTAGGTACTGTATCATAGTAGGGGAGCCCTTATTCAAAAGAACTAAGTAAAGAGTTTCAAGAAGTGATGACACAACAACTCTTTGCCATCTTCATTGTTTATTTCAAATACCCATATTGTATGAAGTGCGTTGAAATCTACACAAATGAGAAATGGCGTTTGAAGCTGGTCACTAATCTGATCCAGAGAAAGGTTTCGTATGTCACACAAAGATGGTTTGTAAATGATGACAATAGTGAATGGCCTTCCAGAAGAGGAAATTTTAGCGGCCACTAGCTGCTAATCTGTTGTTCTAATATTAATGTCCAAGTTTTTAAACCTAATTGTATCTCTAATTAAAATGGCTGCTACTTCTTTCCCATCACCTCTGTCATTTCTAAATATTGAATATCCTTTGAAATGTATTCGCAAAGTTGGTGGAAATGAAGTTTTACAATTACAAGATACCGATATGTGGATACTGGTAATTTCTCAATACAGACTTTCCATGTTCGAGACTACTGTCTGTGCATTCCATTGAAGTATTTTAAAGGCCATTGTCAGTTTTTAAGAAGTCTTCAACTGCATTACAGATAAGAGCTTGTGTAGTTACCATGTCTGTATCATTTTTGAGGGAAAGAAAGATCTGCAGTATTAAAGCACAGAAGTTATAAATGGCAGCTTCTCAATCAGTATGAGATGTTGCTAGAGGAGAGGCCAGATACGGGTTGTTTTGTATTGAATTATGTGGACCCTGAAATTCATATATCATATCTGAATAATCTTGCTTGTACAGACTATGAGTGAATGGTTTATTTTTGTAAGACTTGGGGACTGGAACCAACACAACTGCATGTTTAGGTTCATTTTGCACCCTTTTTTCTTTCAGGTTCAAAACTTCTGGTTTCTCACATACTTTGGGCCAGTCACCAGTAGAGAGCACTTTTTGTGTCCCGACTTCGTCGCCGCTTTTGTGTCCCAGCCTCGTCGTAGGTGTCGGTGGCCGGGTGGATGAGACCGACACAGGAATATAGATAGCACGCTGGTGCAGGTACGGAGGGGAGCAGCCAGAAACTATAAACAATAGAGTAAATTACAAAGAAATATATATTGCACAGAATGTAACAATACTTAACTTTTGCATAGTACGGCAGAATGTTGATACATAGTTGTTAGTGGCCTGCCTAGTGCCTGTACAATAGCAAAGTCTTCACTGGTGCCTATCTGATTACGAAGGTAATAACTCGTTGCTATCTCAGTCCGAAGTGGCAAGTCCTTCAGTGGTGGCCATGAGCGGAGTTGTCGCAGAGGGCGCTCGTGGCTGTCGTCGGAAGAACGCCGCACCGTGCATGCATGGCGGCGCGCGGTGAAAGTAGGTGGCGCACTTTGTACTTGTGCGACACCACACCCCTCCCCCCCAAACCGCCGCGCCGTCGTGGCGTAGGGCTGAGGGCCACGGCGACGGCACTGGGAGGAGGGCCTGGGCAGGGGCGTTACTGGTGGGACGGGCGTCGTAGCTGAGGCCGGGATCGAGACGCCGTCCGCGCCCCGGCATCCGCCTTGAGATCCTCCAGGGAACCCGCCGAAACCTGGGGAAGGGCGCCCGCCCCCGCCCAGAGGGAGCAGGTCATCTTCTTCTGAGGTGCGTGGCCCAGGCGGCGGCGGCACGCACGGTCCCGGAGTCCCTCTCGTTGACGCTGTCATCTGCGGCGGCGACAGCGGCGGCGTCGCGTCGATCTCCATCGGGACGATCTCGTAGTCCGGGGATGAACGATGTGGTTGTGCTCCCTGGCGGTGAACTGGGTCTGGAATCAAGAAACCGGAGACAGGATCGCGCGGCCTGTGCAGGCGCAATTGGTTTGCGTGGCGCCGCAGCTCCGACCCTGTGGAAGAACGTACAACATACATATTGCTACCGAGCACGCGCTGAATGGTGCCCGGCAGCCATGTCTTCTTGTTTCCAGCAAACACCCTGTACAGCACCGGCGTAGAAACCTGAAAACGCGTAGCGCCATACGAACCGACTCGGTGCGTGGGAGGCTGCAGCAGGTGAAGGAGAGTGCGGTGACGGCGGCCGTGTAGCAGCTCGGCAGGAGACGGGCCGTCACGTGGCATGCACCGATACGTAGACAGGAAAATTTGAAGAGCTTGCTGCCTGGAGTGCTGACCTTTCATCTTTTCCATGTGAGACTTGAATGTTCGAACGAAACGTTCTGATTCACCATTGGACTGAGGGTGAAAAGGTGCAGTGGTAATATGCTGAATGCCATTCACACGACAAAACTGTTGAAATTCCGCACTAACAAACTGAGGTCCATTGTCACTGACGATAGTTTCAGGCAAGCCTTCGATGCAAAACACTGATGTTAAGGCACTGATTGTACTAGACGCCGTCGTTGAGTTCATGGCAATCACAAAAGGAAACTTGCTGAAAGCGTCTACAACAATTAACCATCGCGTATTCCAGAAAGGTCCGGCAAAGTCAATGTGTAAACGTTGCCATGGTCCCTTGGGGCGTGGCCAGTCTGAAAAACGTTGCGGAGGAGCCGCCTGATGCTCCGCACAAACAGTACACTGTGACGTCATGTTCTCTATCTGAGCGTCCATACCAACCCAGGTACAATGATGTCTGGCCAGTTGCTTTGTCCTAACAATACCCCAATGTCCTTGGTGCAGGAGGCGTAACACTTCTCGTTGCAGGGAACGAGGAACAATCACTCCTGCTTGGTCGTTGTCGGTATGCAACAACAGTACACCCTGACTTACAGACAATGCATGACGTTGTGCAAAATAACGTCGAACCAGAGGCCAATCAATGTCTTTGGCTCTGGCAGGCCACCCTGAGCGAACAAAACGTGCTACCACACTGAGGTCTGCATCCGCAGCTGTTTCCTGTGCAACCCGACGAGAGTTTAAAGGAAAGTCTGCGACAGCGGAAGCATCTCTGGAGTCTATCTGACAACATGCCATTTCTGAAGAATCAAATGATACATCCTGGCCAACCGGAAGACGGGAAAGTGTGTCCGCGTTGGCGTGTTTAGTGGTAGGTCGGTACAAAATCTCATACTGATAATTAGACAATATCAAGGACCATCTCTGAAGCTTTTGTGCCGTACGTGGCGGAATTGGCTTTGTGGGTGAGAACAACGACGTGAGAGGCTTGTGGTCTGTCAACAAATAGAATTTTCTGCCATAGAGATAATGATGAAACTTTGTGACGCCGTAAATGATTGCTAAGGCCTCCTTTTCTATCTGACTGTAATTCTGTTGCGTCGGCGTCAGTAGCTTGGATGCAAAGGCAATAGGACGATCGTGACATCCAATACGATGCGACAGAACAACACCCAGACTGTACGACGAGTCGTCAACTGCTAACACTACAGGCTTCTGTGGGTCAAAGGGAATCAAACATGCATCACTGAGTAGTGCAGACTTTAATTTGTCAAAGGCAACCTGACAATCTTTAGACCATACAAAAGGAACATTCTTCCTACGTAAGTGATACAGTGGAGCTGCAATCTGAGAGGCATTGGGAATAAATCTGAAATAATAGTTCAGCTTCCCCATTACTGCTTGCAATTCGTGCACATTCTTAGGAGGAGGCAAGTCTTTGATTGCTCGAAGATGTGACTGTAAGGGATGGATTCCTTGGGCATTAATCACATGGCCTAGGTACTCTATTTCAGTTTGAAAAAACTAACACTTTGCTTTATTGCAACGTAGACCTGCTGCAGTCAACACTTTGAAAAGGCACTCCAGGTTTGCTAAATGTTCTTCAACTGTACGTCCGGACACCACAATGTCATCTAATTAGTTCGAGCAACACGGTACAGAAACTGTCAGCTGTTCCAAAAAACGCTGAAAAATAGCGGGGGCGGAAGAACTGCCAAAGGGTAGGCGTTGAAATTGAAAAAGGCCCATGTGAGTATTAATGACGAAAAACTTTTTCGACTCGTCATCAAGTGGAATCTGTAAGTATGCCTCTGCTAAATCAATCTTAGAAAAAAACGAGACTGTCCTAATTTGTCCATAAGTTCCTCAGGTCTGGGCAGGGGGTAAGAGTCAACAATTGTTTGACCGTTCACTGTTGATTTGAAGTCCGCACAGAGACGAAGTTTTCCTGACGGCTTGGGTATAATTACTATAGGTGAGGCCCACTGACTCGCAGAAACAGGAGAAATCACCCCACTATCTTGCCAACGTTTAAGTTCTTCGGCAACTGTATCACGCAAGGCGATAGGCACTGGTCTAGCTTTACGAAATTTTGGAACTGCAGATTCTTCTAAAGTTACATGTGCCACGAAGTCTTTTGCACAACCTAGTTCCGGCGAAAACAAGTCACTATATTTGTCACACAATGCATTGATTTTATCCTGAGGCACTATTGACGAAATTTGAAGCACATCTCTTTGAATTGATAAACCAAACAAGTCAAAAGCATTTAGTCCAAAAATGTTCTGTGTCGATTTGGCCTGAAGAAATACAAAAGCAACTGTTTTTGTTACACCTTGAAAAGAGGCGGGCAGGCTACACGTTCCTAGAACGGGAATATTTTGACCTGTATAAGCTGTTAACACTTGCTGTGACGGCGACAATTTTGGCGAACCCAGAACTTCATAAGTATCTTTATTTATTAATGTGACAGCGGAACCAGTATCAAGCTGAAATTGCACAGTCTTATTGTCAATGGAAAGATTCACAAAAAGTTTTTGCTTGCGGCGCTCGACAGGTGCGCGAATGTGGGCAACGTCTGCTACGGTTTGTTTGCTGCGTCTGCGCGGGCCGCGTAGTGAAGTAAGCGGCGCAGACTCGGCACGCAGCGGATTAACCACACTGTCACTAGATGACACTACCGCCGGATCGGCGTCCGCGCAATGCGAAGCTACTCCAGATGTACTAACTACTGCACTACACTTTTGAGTAGCTACTTGGTGTCTACTGTCACTAGCTACACAGTACTGGGCACTATTACAAGGAGCAGTTGCAGAAGGCACTATTTTCACTACAGGAATGCACTGTTCATAGTCATTTTGCTTGTCCCGAACCCTTTTCCGTTGCACTGTTTTACGCGCTCGTCGGCGCTTGCTACGTGGTGCACTATATAGATTTGCCATAGGCGCAGAACTACTTTCTTGCAATTGAGATCCAAGGAAAGCAGAGTTCAATTCCACAGCCCGTATAACATTTACAGAATGAACTGTTCTCGCACTCTGCGAAGCACTGTTTCTAACGTTACTGTTCTTTGAGTTTTTAATTTGCATACACACAGACTGCACATGTCCCAATTTGCCACATTGATAACAGGTTGCGTTGCGACTAGGGCAATGAGCACGCTTGTGGCGAGACACACACTGGGGGCAAGATTTACGTACATTTTTCTGAAATGAGCGTTGGCGCTCGTTATTCAAATTACTGTGTCTAACACTACGGGGCGACCTTTGCGTCGCACTTTTACACTGGCTACTGTTCACTGTCTGTTCAGCCCGGCCTGTAGAATTTAAAGAATCACAAGTGCTATACTGAGAACTACGGCTAGCAAAGCGTCCGTTGCAGCGCACTGAATTAACACTGTGGCTTTGCATTTCTACATCTGCTAAGTCAAAAGTATCATGCGCTTCTATAAGCTGCAGTACACTGTCTAATGAGGGGTCAGACTGTTTCAGAATTGCTGCTCTAATTCTGGGGTCCTGAATATTCTGCGTAATTGCATCCCTCAACATCACGTCACTATACGAAAGTCCACAAGAGCAAGTAAATTTACATTGGCGGGTTAAGCCCTTCAGTTCCGTAATCCACTCTTGGTGTGACTGCTGTGGTAATTTTTTAAGTCTGAAAAATCGGTATCGTGCAGCAGCTACAAGAACTTTTCTCTCGTAATGAGCATTTAGTGCGTCTACTATTTGTTCAAAGTCTACATCACGAGGAGATGCTTGCGGGAACAGTTTTTGCAATAGTACGAAGGTCTGGGGGCCCACAATCGATAAGAAAAGGTTCTTCACTCTCTGACCTGTAATTTGATGAGCCGCGACGAGTTCTTGAAACTGTGCGAAGTAGTCGCTCCATTCTTCCTCACGTTCGTTGTACTGGCGGAACGTCGGAAGCGGTGCGGCGGCAGGTGTGGGCTGCTGATGTGACGACTGTTGTTGTTGGTGAGCAGCCTGTGTCGTCAACTGCGACACGGCCTGGAGAAGTTGTGTTATTTGCGCCGTCTGTAACTGAATAATGTCCATTAAGTTTGGGTTCGGGGTAGTGGCCTTGCTGACCGATTAGGCGCCGCGTATACAAGTAACTTATAACAAAACACAAATGCAATATGAAAGAGGACTCGCTCTGCAACAAAAAAGTCCACAAAATACGTAACAGAATATGTTCCCCCAAAAATCTTATAATAAGGGTGGGTGGGCGGGAGCAATTTTTGCGTGCTCCGACTGCTGCTGTCTGGCTGCTGCAAGCGGGCTGGTCCAAGGTTCGTCTATCACTCCTCGTCGCCACTTTTGTGTCCCGACTTCGTTGCCGCTTTTGTGTCCCAGCCTTGTCGTAGGTGTCGGTGGCCGGGTGGATGAGACCGACACAGGAATATAGATAGCACGCTGGTGCAGGTACGGAGGGGAGCAGCCAGAAACTATAAGCACTAGAGTAAATTAGAAAGAAATATATATTGCACAGAATGTAACAATACTTAACTTTTGCATAGTACGGCAGAATGTTGATACATAGTTGTTAGTGGCCTGCCTAGTGCCTGTACAATAGCAAAGTCTTCACTGGTGCCTATCTGATTACGAAGGTCCTAACTCGTTGCTATCTCAGTCCGAAGTGGCAAGTCCTTCAGTGGTGGCCACGAGCGGAGTTGTCGCAGAGGGCGCTCGTGGCTGTCGTCGGAAGAACGCCGCGCCATGCATGCATGGCGGCGCGCGGCAAAAGTAGGTGACGCGCACTTTGTACTTGTGCGACACCACAGCACTTGCATTGTAGGAACTTCAGCAGTAACCTGCGAAAATGATGGTCGCAGGAACCAGGCGTCAGTTGCGTAAAAAGCACTGTAGGCTTCTCTACACTTCTTTCCATGTTCCGCTGATAAACTGGGCAACATTGATCAGTGGCAGTGTGGTTTCCTCTGCAGGGAATACACTTGAGCTCTCCAGTATGTGAGTATTGCGAAGTCTCATGCGCTCCATGAATTTGGCACAGCAGGCATTACTACAACATTGTGAACTTAAATTAAAATATCTGAGACAATTGTGAGACTGCAGAACTGATTGGACGTATGACACTACAGAACAGAGCGTATTGCATAAATACACATACAGAGGAAGTTGTGGGGATTGAAATGTTACAACACATTTTGGTGTGGGGAGTATTTTGATCAAACTGTTTTCTATTACTTTCTTTGTGAACCTACAAACGTCAGTTACTACAAATTCAGACTTTATTTCTGCAAGGATCTCTTGATTGGATAATGCAATATCAAGATCACAGATAACTCCTCTTATGAGAGTAAGCTCGGGGTGAGAGTTTAAAATTGGGAATGATTAATTTTTAAAACTCACAACCACCAGCTGCGAACCAAATTCCTAAAAATGCAAAAACACTGGAACTGTGATTGCGATTGTTTGACTCGTTTTCTAGGGGATGATATCACACATTCGCAGCTTTCCTTCCCTGCTTATGATTAACAAAACACAAGATTAATTGAAAATAAAATGAGAAATAGTAAATATATTATTTTTATAAACAAACATTGCCATGCTAGTTGTGGAACTGTCTTGTCTTCGTTGGTAATTTATTACTTTTCATTGTCAATTAAACATATTACGCCAGATTTGACTATATCAGCTAATGTATTGTTTATTTATCAACAGGCTATCTTGAAATGAGCGCCTTAAAGGTTCCTAACTGCATCATATTACTTCAAATGCCAGTAGTATTAGAATATTTTATTTCATGCTGTGCACTGCACTGTGCCTGGCACTCGCCATTGTCCCTGTCTCCCCTCACCGGAAACGAACTGGAAAATCCTAAGCTGGAACAAGCCACCAACGTCAGCCTGCTCGCTGGCCTCCTGTCAGCTACAAGCACACAGCAAATCTCAACGTGGAGAATTTCTACCTATGGCCTAACTATAAATGTTGTCACCCAACTGTGTACATACATTGCTACCATAACTAATAAGATAAAAATTGTGTAACATTTAGTGCATTGGCATGGTCAATGTTTGCAGTGAACTTCATACTGTTTAATTATCAAATGCTATTAATTAGCAATATTTCTATTGGGCGGTAATCTTACACTCTCCTCTTTGTTAGAAAATAACGGATGTAAGCTTCCATATTTTTCTTCTGAAACGTATCAAGCAACTGTAACCTCTTTGCAGATTGCCCAGTTTTAGTTTTATTCCTGTTTCTGCCAATTCCTGACATATTAACAATTTCATGTCTTGAGTTATTACTTTCTTTAAATTTCTACAGCTACATAGATACTCTGCAAATCACATTTAAGTGCCTGACAGAAAGTTCATTTTCTATCGTTCCATTCTCTAATAGGGTGCAGGAAGAAAGAACACCTAAATCGTTCAGTTTTCGATCTGATTTCTCTTATTTTATTGGGATGGTCATTTCATTGTAATTTAGTAGAATTTACCACTTTAAAGCCCATTTTACACGGGAAGTGAGAGCTTACGAGATTACCCATGATGCACTAATCACACCATCCACGTACAGTGTAGACGTGTCCACTTGCACAAGATGCATGCATACGATCGCTATGGAAGTGCTTCGCACACGCGCAGATGACCGAATGGGGAATGCAGCTGACAAACGAAGCTAAGTAGGGAATTGATTTGAGAGTGTGTACTTGTCTCCTGCTCAGAGGAACGTAGTTTTCAAAAGTATTTTAGGAGGTGATACTATAGAGGAATTGCATTAAAAATTTAATTCAACGTGTGTACAATTTTTATTGAATACAGTGATATAGCTGTTAATATGAAATCCAAACAAACGTAGAGCCAATGTAAATCAAGAAATTTTCACTGATTTATCCGTCGGTTTATGATAGTACAGCAGCACACATACTTAAAAGTAGAATTTTGTGTATGTTCTGTACGTTCATTTCCACTTAGTTACCCGGTTTTCAGCTTACTAGGATATATTCAGACTTTAAACTACGTCGAAAACCGGTTATTTAAATAAAAGTCAATATGGTAATCTACTAAGAACCGACGAAAGAATCAGTCAAAATATCCAAATCAGTTTGTTGTACATACCAAGAGCTGTATCTCTGTACCCAATAAAAATTTGACACACGTTATATGAAATTTTAACTGCAAATCGTCTTTATTACCATCTTCTAAAATATTTGCTATTTTTCGTGGAACATGCTGTAGTTAACACATGAAATATTTGTTTTTGGCAAGCATTCTTTGAGCTTTATCAAAGTGAAAGGTCTATGTATAGACACCTGAGCTTGTTCATCATATACATGGGCACCTCAAACTGCAGATGTTGGAAGTATGTAATCGCATTTTATAATGAGGACATTAACACATGTGAGCGACGTAGTTATGCATGAACTGAACGAAAACAATTAAATAAAGTTTCACAGTGGTAGACTAAAACACAAATAAATGTTTTAATCATCACAATATATCTTACAGTTTCGAAAAGTGATGTTAACGCGGCGATTCATTTGCTGTAATTTGAGAACAAATGAAGTAGACGTGCGAAGCAGTCAACTCAACAAATGCATAACTTTTGAACCCTTCTTTGTAGTTCGATGGTCTATCGCAAGGGGCGCCGCAGCTGACACCGACTTCCTTGTGTGTTTGCACATCTCGTATAGAAAGGGCTTAAGGTTTGACTGATTTTTGGTATAATTGAAGTTAAGCGGATTTATTTTGGTGGTTTTGTGTATTACTTCACACTTTTCATTATGTAGTGTATTCTTCCGAGGGCTATTGGACTTTCCAACATCACCATTTTCCCCTCTACAGATACAAAATATGGACCAATGTCTGTTTATTGATATGTATTATCTTTATTAGCATGTTTCTTATTGCTAGTAATTGCTTCCTGTGGCAGTTACACGTCACATGTTCACTGAATTGCCCAAGTGCTTTCGACTATCACACTGTTGGGAAGTAGACTGCTCATTGCAATTCCTATCTACAGAATTTACATTCAAATGACTGGCCATGGTTTCAAATTCAACACTGTATGCAACATTTTCAATATCTACCATACCTGCATCCTCCAGAAGTGAACTACCAGAAGCTCCATCGTACCATATCTGTGTTCACTTGGCGCAATAGTGCTGTGGTCTCTGCTTTGCAGACGACCTGTTGAAGTGCAAATCATGCCAATACACTGTTGTTTTGTCAAATGTCAACGAAGAACGAATATCAATTAATGATGCAGCAATGCTGAAACCCAAACCAGAACATATATGAATTAAACTATGTGTGAAAAATCCTGGTATTTCATTCTGGTCTTGTGGGTTAAGGCAATAGTTCCTAAATTTTTGGTTCAAGTCCTGTGAAAACTATTTTCTTTTTTCTTTTTTTATGTTTGTAACTGACTCTGGAACGATAATCTAAATGTGTTACAAGTCAGTTGTACAGTATTAATAAGTTTTTCCGAATACTTCGGGATATGTGAGAGTTAAGCTATGCAGAAACTTAACAGTATAAATTAAATTTTTGTGAATGAAACGAGTATGAGTGATATTTACATTCTTCCGTATCACAGAGATGTCGCTGGTCGTCTATTTCCGAGTTTGTATGTAGATATGAACGTAAAATGAAAACTTGAATTACTGCTGTTAAAATGAGGAGCCTGCCAGTCACATTTAAATTCTGCCTTGTCACAAACAGTTGGCTGTTTATAAATTAAAATGTGCCTATTTTCGAGTGTGTAATTAGGCAGCAATGTAAGGAAACAGCTTGAATTACTGTGTCTGAAAGAAGTACCATTGATATTTATATTCTTCCTCATAGGTAATACATGTCTGCTTGTCGATTTTCAGTTGTAGTGGACCACAGTGAAATACTATTTTTATTTCGAAGGTCATCAACTATTTGTAATTCACACTTATGATTTTAGTCAAGAAATCCATTTTTAAATGGCACCTAAAAATTTTAAAATAATGGGCAAGTCTGAGAACTATGTTATCACCAAATCACAATACATTTAGTTTCATAAAACAGGTTGTCAAGTTCCATAATTGAGCACAAACTATGAAAATGTGCATCAATTTTCAGAATTTAATATGGAAAACAATTGTTATTAAATACTTTCCATACGGTAATATTTATAAACCATCTGCTATCATAGTCTGATAAAGCTCTCCAAGATCTATCCATCGACACATCATACATACACTTTGGTTCATTTGTTGATTAGTTATTAATTTATGAAGTTTCGAACGTTATGAAATTGTTTGTCAGTAAATAGTTCAACAATTACGGTAGATACATAACACAAAATTACCCCATGTTATCTGTCTTAAAATGATAGTACCAGCTTCCTTGTACCTCGCTTGGTTTGTGAGTAATTAATTTTCTTTCAACTGTTGCGTTTATTAAAGGCCTCAAGATAGCCACCCTAGCGGGTCATATCGTGGCAGCTACGTGACCCACTGGTCACTTTGGGTTTTGCCAGTCATGTGACTTCCGCCTTCATGGACCATGCAACTCTAAAGGCGATAGTGGCAACCCAAACACGCAATCGCACCCAATGAGTCCATGAGCGTGTATTCAAATTGAAAGTTAATATAGGGGTTGCACCATTGCAAGGAACTGTATTTAGTGCCACGAAAATAGGTAATAATATAATAATAGCACCACATTTATCTTTCTTAAGTTTCCTAAAATCCCTGACAAGGAATGGAACGGTCCATTACATGATAGTTTATTTACAATTATAACATACAGGCTTGCATTAAATAATTTCATTTAACTATTAAAAATAAAAATGCCGAGGAAACACCTGAAGACCTGCCCTTTGGCAGAAAGAAGTAGGTTTTCTACTCATGTGCATTAATGTTTCTCACTACATTTCCAATAAAATCGTGGGGGTGGAAGATAGTAAACGTATATTGAATGCAATAACTACACTATTTAACGTACCAAATCAGCACAGCTGTAGCTCACGGACATACTTTAAATGTTACAGACATGGTAATAAAATGGAAAAAACAACGCAACTACTTTCCAACAAAGGAGAATCAAATTCCACAATTGTTGCTACAGCTGAACCACAAACAGCAGTAATCATCAACTGATTGACTTTTCAAGCTAAAGTCATTACACTCAAAAGGCTATGCACATATAAGAGAAATGACTGAGGTGTAAAAATGTGTGAATCATTAGAGTCGACATTGAATTGATAAGCGTCAGAAAATGTATTTGTATTAGTAAGAATAAACCATAATAGAAATTTATATCTCTCTTACTTTCAGCGGAATAAGCTGTTAATATACACATATTCGTAAGTATTTGTTCATAACGAAATTGTTGTTTGTACCACTGAATAGGTAAATTTGGCTATTTTTACATTAATTTTCGTATTATGAAAATCTCTTGATATTTTATTAATGCTTGTAATGCAAAAATTACACCAACTATTTAAGAATAAAGAATAATAACTGATTCGTTAATTACATACAAAAATAATTATAAACAAACATTATCCCTTCGATGGCTTGCCCACCACTAGGAGCGCTAGTGTCGTTGAAAGTCTCAGTTGGTAAAAACTTTTATAGCGGAGAGTGTAGCAACCACAGTCTAACATTTGTGGTCACGTCTGTGTATGTTAGACTGTGGGTTAACTCACATTCACACTTCGTTAGGCTCTCATGTCGTTTTTAACCAGTTTCGTATTTATACTTCACTATTATGGAAAAAACAATCCTGATGCTACATCACAGTAAAGGACTTCAATAAATGAGCCGTTTTCAGGACGATTTTGTGTACTACATTGCCCAGAAGTGATATTTACATATAGTAAAACCGTACCACTATTTCTCCTACAACAAACTATAGTTAACAGCGTAATATGTTTTTGGACTTTTATTGCACTTAAGACCAAGTGTTGTATTCATACTGTCAGTTCGTTTATCCCAATACCCTATATTGAAAGACATGTTATGAGTGGCGATTTGTTATGTAGAAAGCTATCGTTTAATTTTGGAATTGAGGAAACAACATCGTTAAATGAGAGTGATGGCCAAAGAAAATTTTATAGTGTATGTTTTTGGTCACCTTAGTGTGGAAAAGTGCTGGGAACTGAAAAAACATTTCATAGCATCGACATCTATTTTGAAATGAAACATAAACATTTGAACACATCAAGAAATATTTATAAGAGGATAAATATGGCCTGTTTACTTTATCCATTAGGATTTGCCCACTGACATTGCTAATAATATTGTACACAACTGAAAGTGTGTCCTTCATTACAATTGACTTCTTCATTTTAAATCTTGTCATCAAATTACAATTTCATTCAAATAAACAATTTGATTCTGTCTTTTCTGTTATGTTATTGCAAAACATTGATCATTTTTCGGTTTCATATGTCGGACCTCGCTTTTACGACACCCAGTTAAAAAAAATTAAGTTGTCATGAAAATTTGCAATTTACTGCTAAAACAAACTATAATACTAAAAAAATATTACAACAACACATTTACGAGTAATCTGTGTAATCGCGTTTCGAAAATAGGATATTTTCCAATGTTAGCAGACGAACGTTCTGTTAAAACTTTCTTCTTGAGAATGCTTGAGATGTCGTGACGGTCTGGTGATGGACAGTGTGAATGTCTCCGTTAAGGTACGTTTACAATGGGATTTGTTCCAGCACATGTATGCCCTACATGTATATGCGATTTTAGGTCGTGTATTTTGACTTGTATGAGCTGACAAGTAACGACCTCATACATGTATGATCACGCGTTTACACCCATACATTTATACCAGTTGACGATGACTTCACACAACAACGTCGAAAATTTTACATTTTATGTGCTGGGACACTTGCTCTTTTCGATGTTGAAAAGAAAGAAAGGTGCAGGAAGGACAGTTGGTGGCAATGAGAGTCCCTTTGCAAACGTGCTACTCATGACCCTTCCGTCAAAACATTCTTCTCGAGAAAGCTTGATGTAACGTTGACGTGACATGATAGTCCAGTGATGGACAGTGTGTATGTCGCCATTGAAAATACACTCCTGAAAATGAAAAAAGAACACCATGAATTCGTCGACCCAGCAGAGGGAAATTTTTTTCGACACATTCTTGAGGTTGAATAGAACACACGATCACACAGGCAGAGCATAACACATGTGAGTGTAGTCGCCAGAGCGTCTGCAATGTTGGCGTTAATACCGTGTATGCCCTTCTTGTGCAGCAATGCAAGCTGTAACTCTTTCATGGAAACGATCGAATGTTGTTACATGATGGCCTGCAATGCAATTTCCACCTGGTGCCTCAGTTGAGCCAGATTTCGTGTCGGTCATGCAGATTGCCCACCATGATGTTTCACATGGTCCCAAACATGCTGAATGGGGAGAGATCTGGGAATCGTGCTGGCCAGGGTATTTGACATACACCTTGAAGTGCATGTTGGGTGGTACAGGATACATGTGGATCTGCATTGTCCTGTTCTAAAAGCATATCACCTTGTTGGTTCATGAGTGGTAGCAAGACAGGTTAAATAATGGTTTCAGTGTACCATGCACTGTTCAATGTTCTCTTGATGATTACTAGAGGAGAATGTCGAGTGTAGAACATCACTCCTCTCGAAATGATACACGATCATGTGTACCGTTAAGAGTGTCCTCCGCTCACACCCTAACATCGTTCACCCTGCCTCCAATGGTAGGTGCTTATGAAGGGATGAATGAAAACGTGTCGTCTTCATGATAAGAGTCGTCGCTGCCTTGATGCCAATGATGATTGTACGTGTGTGTGGTGTCATATAAGGCAGTGCGACAATTGGAGTGTATGTGACAGGTAAATGGAGCCGACACCTGGCATCATGGTATGGGAAGCCGTATCCTACAATGATCATTCTCCTCTGGTGTTCGTTGTGGGGAAATTGAACAGTACACGGTACAATGCAACCATCATTCAACTGTCTTGCTACCGTCCATGCGCCAACAAGACGATTTGCTTTTCCAGCAGTGCACATCCACACATATTCCATATAACCCAATGTGCTCTTCTTGGTGTACTTCAACTACCCTGCCAATCATTATCCCCAGATCTGTCACCTATTGAGCATGTCTAGGGCCGGATGAAACGTCATCTTGGTGCGGTCTACACGACTGGCACAAGATCTGGTCAAACTGAGGCATCAGATGGAAATTTCATGGCACCTCTACAATCGTCTTCAGGAGAAAGTTGCACCCTGCATTGCTGCAAAAAGAGGGTATTCACAATACTAGCGTCGATATTGTGCACGCTCTGGTGACTGTACTGACGTGCACATGGATCTGACTACGTGATCGTTTGTTGTATACATCTTCAAGAATATGCCAATAAAATTTCTCTCTGTTGGGTTGACGAATTCATGGTGTTCTTTTTTCATTTTCTAGGAGTATCAGTGTGGAATGTTCCGATGGACGGACATGATGTGACAGACAGTGTGAATTGGCCTTTTCACAGCGGCAATGTAAAAAACAAGCAAATGTTTTAATCATTACAAAAGTCGAAATATATTTGAGAGTCTAAAAAGTGCACTTAAGTCGGCGATTCATATGCTCTAAGTTGACAACAAACCAAGTAGACGTGTGCAGCAGATTATTCGAAGCACACGTACCGTTTAAACGCTTCTTTGTAGTTTGACCCTCTATCACAAGGGATGCTACAGTTGACATAGCGTGCCGCATGTCCCATATAGAATTTGAATTTGAGTAAGAGAATAACTGTGAGTGAAACGATCTGCAAGAAAAGTCATATTCGTACACATCAGAAATCAACGTCTGGTTTTTTTTTTTTTTTTTTTTTTTTTTTTTTTTTTTTTTTTTTTTTTTTTTCTCCTACAAATACGTTGTGTTTGAGGAAGCAGTAATTTCCAAAAATACTTGCTATCGAAGTAACTTGGCCTGGAGCGATACACGTCGAACATGCAATTCTAAATCGATTACATTTACATTGAAGTGTGGAATGACAAGATATGAATGTGTACAAACGTATCATTATGTACAAATAATTCTCATGGGTGGTACTTCAAATCTGCGCTAACATGAATATTTTGATTATTTGGAACAAGTACTATCATCATTTTTATAGCAGAATCGCGATATATTCCTAGGAAGTGTCTCAATGTTTTTCACTATTGTCAGTGTAAATGTCATTCCTCCAGCTGTTACTGGCGCGATTGAATGTGTGGTAGCACACATCTACGTAACAACATGTTTGTAAATCATAAAACTTTCGTAGAAAATTGTTGAATGTTTCTTATGGGATGTATTGTAACGTAATTTGGAATAAGCTTTAGGTAAGCTTACAGTATATATAAAAGCAGAGCGAGGACAGAACACCAACAGCGTTATTTGTATAAGGAAATAAAAATTAGAGATACGATTTATATCAAATAACAGATTGATACAGAATATCTTCAGAAAATAACATGGAGCACTAGTCACAGGGGTGTGACAATTTCTTATTTTATTCCTTAACGAACCTGTTACAACAAAGCCTTTTAAATCACTCCGTCACTCGCAATGACAGAAACTAACAAAATACATTCCATTGACTATGAGCTACTTCTATTGCAAGCATTTTTTGAAATTACCAAGTTGGTGCCAAACACAGGAAAAGGATTGCATAGGTTCAAGACAATCATACCCCTGTGTGACATATGACTGAGCATGGTTTTGATTGAAGATCTCTCAGGACTGCAGCAGGATAAATTAATCGTCATGGAACGAATTTTAGAAGACATAATGTGCAATCATTATCATCAGGTTACTCTGATGATAGTTGGCTACATCGTCGAAAATTCGTTCCACAACCAGTTTATTACCAATGTGCCGTCATTGACTAGTTGGAACTTGACAGACTGCATCAAGATTATATTTTAAATAATAATAACAATACATTGACACTAATATTTAACATTAACATTTGTATTTTCACATTGTATTGTTCAGAATATTGTAACACTGTGTTCCAAGTTGGTTAAACACTGTTCTGTCACTGGAGAAGAATTCATCTATTGAGTACAATGGATGTTCTTTTAAAATAGTAAGCACTTTAGTTTTGAATAACTCCATTGGCAGGGACTGTACACTATTTGGAAACGAATTACACATTTTCACAGCTGCCACAGGGACACTATCTTGGGTCTTGGGCAATCGACACCTTTGCTCGTCTATACAGTCCTTGTTCCAGGTGTTGTTGTGATGAATATTGACTGTAAACAGAAATACACCTAGCTTAACAAAGATGGGTTTACAGTAGTCCGTATTTTTAATGGAATTAATTATCCTCAATGCTTTTTTCTGCAACAGTAGCACATTCCTGCATTCTGCAGTATGTCCCCACAGCAACAGTCCATAGTTAATATGGCTGTGGAATAATGCATAGTAAACAGTTAGTAGGTATTATTCTGTTATGACACTTTTCAGTTCTCTCAATAGGTAGAGGACTCGTCACAGTTTGACACACACATGCATAGTGTGCTCCTTCCAAGTCAATTTTCTGTCAATGGAGAATCCCAGAAGTTTAATAGCTCCACCATTATCCAGTGATCCAATGTCACTGACGGTTCATGCCACTCTCTGTGTTTTGTTGTCATTTATTTTCATTTTATTAGCATTAAAACATTCCTTGGTGTAGTTGAACAAATATTAGCTTTTTGCATCGCCAGTATGTCAGTCTTTCCACTTGCAAACAGCATTGTGTCATCTAAAAACTCCAAAATGTGACCTTTTGAGCTTATGTCATTAACAAAAATTAGAATCTATCTGGCTGTGTGCTCGAGAGATGTTGAATCAGCATTTTGATCGGGAAAACCTACGAACAATGAGCATAGTCTGATCTGGTGCAAGCAAAAGCCGAAGTGTCATGACTATTTGTTGTATTGTCATCTAGTGAGTGTCTGTCTCACAGGTAGTATGTGCTCGGCTGTTTTGACAAATGTTGGCCGGAAATTGATATCACATGATCAGTCAATTTATTTCAAGATATTCCATTCTGCTCTTTGCTGCCACACTGAGCACTACGTTTAACTTTGTTGCTGCTTCATTATTTCATTGTTGATATTTTCTGTTATTTCGTTGTTAATATTTTCCCTTATTTCGTTGTTGCTGTCTTTCAATGAATATGAGTGCTTCACACAGAAAAAGTTCCAAGTGTGAGGAATGCAGTTCTGAGTTCAATATGCGGAAGAACCTCAAAACTAGCAAGAGGACAGTTCATTTAAATGAGAACATTCGTATGTTGAAAAATGGAAAAGATAGTTCCCACAGTGCCAAATTGTATTATCAAGATGCATTTATTACAACGCCATCGAATAAAACGTTAACCCACTATGCTCCATTCGAGTAACTTCCTGCTCTATAATTCTGTGATGTCTAAGTACTTGACATGCAACTTTACTGCACAACGAAATACTGTTAATTGTCTACACAGGTTTGGCACAGTATTTGAATGAATACAAGATGATAAAGAACGTAATGGAATTTCTGCCAAGTTTTTTTTGCTTTGCATGAGATCCGAATACGAAAAATTGGATGATTTTGTCATGCTAAGGAATTTCTGTGTCGAAGTGGTCTGATATTTTCAGTGTTTAACAGTCAAGTGTATTACGTCAAACACGTTATCACACTCACAGCAAAATTTTTATGTACCTGATTCGTTAGTGTGTAATCAGAAGATAAATTGCTATACTTAATTTCAGTCATTATATGTGGAAATTTACCCACTTTAGGCACAACTGGAAACAGTTAATGGAGTAATTGTTAATCATTTAAGAATATTGCGTGTTTTGGCCACATGTAACAGTGAACAGCTTACACCTGAAATATTGAAAGTCATCCTTAGAGCATGCTATTGATCAGTGATAGTATTTTCGCCAAAAAATGTGAATGCCAAATAAGTTGTGGTGGCAAACTGATCTACAGTATAAAATAGAGTCAATATTTTCGCCACATTTATTTTGACATATTTGGGGTATTTCATTATAAGAATTAAAACTTCCAGATAATCACAGGGAAAAACAATACAAACACGTCCCTGTTGAGTATTTTCGTGCATCCTCTGCACATGTAATATAAACTAAGTAAATTAAAATGACGGCCTTCTGTGTACTTTTTACCCCTTTTTGTTTATTGTAAACTAGCTGCAAACCCATTATTGCCTGGGTGTTTATGTATCCTACACTCTTGTTGACCACATCCCTTTTTCCCCCTTTCTCTGCATCCTCCTCTTTCTCTGCATATTTCTGTTCGTTTCCACCTTTCCGTTTCTCAGCAAAGTTTTCTGGAAAGTGCCCTCTGTCATGTACCATACAAACATTTTTGTACCCAGTGATCTTCCTCTTGGTTTAAAAGTCATGTGTGCGAAAATTCATTAAGATTGGAGCAAAAATTTCGTAAGTTAAGTACCCTCCACCATGCACCAAACGAAATTTTATACATACAGTGACACTCCTCTTGTTTTTAAGGTAGATTGTGCAAAGTCTCATCAATATTGGAACAAAACTCTAGATTTCTATGCAATAGAAACACAGGGTCGAGCCATTCTAAAGTTGTGGCGCGACCAATTTAATTCGGGATCCATTTTTATGTTTCAAAGTACCCTCCCCCATGCATAGTATGAAACGTAAGGTAGGCTGTTACTTCCTCTTGTTTTGAAGGTCAAGCGTGCGAAATTTCGTGAATATCGGAATGGAACTGTAGATTTCGTGAGTCTGTAGGAGAAGTATGCCCCGTCAGGCTCGTATCACCAAATACTTTCTTAGCTGACGTTTTCTACCTATAAACTACATTCCTGTCAAATTTCAGCTTCATAGGTGTGAGATACCGTGTTTAGTCAGTAAGTGAGTGTGTCTCCTTTCGCTTTTATATAGATAGAGATGAAGAAAACAGAATGCTTAGTTTTGAATGCAAGAGAATTAATGGAGACTTGCAGACAAAAATAAACAGTAACATGCAAAACATTGCTAACTGTATTCTATACAAGGTCATGCCTGATATGAAAGTTGTATGGCATCTACAGCGAAACTTTTGTGAGCGGTATACTTCTTTTCGTTTCATCATTTTGTGTGTGTGTGGAGGGGGGCGGTTACAAAACACTCCATAAACGTCCGAAATTACTTGCAAACTTTGTTGCGGGTCACTAACTACTCCAATTTTTCAATAATTGATGCATAAATCTGGGTATTCTCACGCGGTGGCCTCTCATTGTTTATGACATCATATCCCCTGAGCTAATGCCTAGTTTACATGACGATCGAAAGTTTACAAGAAAGATAACTGTCTGGTGCAGCGCTCCAAGCGTACTAACACGGTACTAATAACGTGCGTTCATACAGACTTGGTTGTGTTAATACGATAAACGTCCATCTACACGTCTGATTACAACTAACAGCAGCGCCTGTGCGAAAATACGGGTTTATTACTATTAGTATACGTGGATTGTTCACGTTTGGGTGTATGCCATAGCAGATAATATACAACTTAAGAAGCTTACACTGTCTGTGGTTGCAAGAGTTGTGTCAATGTTTGTTAGAACACTACAATGAAGAAGAAATAGAAGTTGGATGTGTCCTTGGTTGAGAGGAAGAATAAGATGCGTACTCCATGCAGATAATCAAGTAACTCATACCAGAGGACCTCAACGAATTCAGATTTCTTTTTATTTATTTATTTTACGAACATTAACTGCTGAGTGTTTACCAAGTCTCTTTCGTTCGTCCAAGGATAAAAATACGACGATGAGAGAGAGATAGAGAGTATTTCGCCAAGCTGAAGGTACGAAATACTTTTTACACTTGAGTTACAGTTTCAGCTTTGTTAACATTATGCGTCAGTTACTTCTTGTAATTGTTATTTTTTGCAGGTTCTCTATAGCATTGCGGTTTCTGGTGACAGGAGAATCTTTCGAAAGCCTGGCCTTTGCACAAAGAAGTACTGTACCGACTATTAAAAATATTGCTGTTGAAGTTTGCACAGTAATATCAATTTCCGATCCTAAATGGGACCTTTGCTTTTAGCATCACACTTTCAAGATTATGTGCAACTGACTTTCTGACACGCTAAAAATTATAGAATTTTAAAAATACAAAGTTAATCAACAGGATGTATTCAAAATTCATTTTCTTCATAAATAACAGTCATCGTACCTTCTTCCAATAGAGAGGATTTTCTTAGTGACCTTGTATGCCTCAATCGAAAGCGCAATTCGTGCTCTGTTCTACTCCACTGATGCAAGACGTATCACTCCGAGAAAGCAAGCAATTTCAGTAAGGATGCGGCTATTTCCACACATAAACATGATAACCAAGAACGGATTCACTTCGGCGCACTTTGCTACTAGCAAATTTAGAACCTGTCCTGAAGCGTACTAGCTAGTACGAAACGCCGTCTTCTCTCTCAAAATGCTA
The DNA here is from genome assembly GCA_026315105.1 of Locusta migratoria. Classification (NCBI taxonomy): domain Eukaryota; kingdom Metazoa; phylum Arthropoda; class Insecta; order Orthoptera; family Acrididae; genus Locusta; species Locusta migratoria. The sequence goes on along the minus strand of CM048746.1, from coordinate 14,620,944 downwards.
GTAGTTCCACATTTACGTCGCAAGATGGCGCGCAACGTGATCTGTTTATTACTAGTGCGATTATATTGGACCGTATGAATAAAATGGAGTATCTACTTTATACTCTGAATTCCAGAGAACATATTCAGGTTCGCATGAATAAAGGGAGTTGGAGAATATACTTCAGCCAAGTATGTTCTCGGCATGAGTAACGGGGTGGGAGAAGTTGTTCACAGCAGAGAACATTCGGGTCAAGTCTAGTCTCTGATAGTCTCCGCTTTGACCAAGGACGTCACTTATTACGTCATTATTTCCATCAACGTTTCTATTTATATTTGCGCTGATAAATCTGTTCCACAGATAATACTTACATGAGAATGTGTGTGTATGTCACTATATCGTGAATTTTTATAATAAAAGTCCCTTTTTAATATGTGATTTCACACAAGTTTAAAATATGTAATTAATGATTATTAAATGCATGGAATGTATTAAATTTTGTCCTTTGTTAAATGAGCGTAAATTGTTTTATGGCTATGTTACGTGTATTTTGATATTTTTATATGTAGTGTTACTGATTTTTAATGTTCATAATTGCTAAAATATCGACTTATACCTTTTTTTGTTTAGTCCTTGTATAATAATTTCATTTCCGTCAGAAAAATTGAACTTTTCTTTTTAATTCCAATTATGATAAGTCCGTTTGTATACTGTGAGTTTGATTTTATGTAAACAATACATTTATTTAAACATCATTGTTATTATCATAAAATGCACATCTGTACTCGTAAAATGACGATTTCCTAACAAAATATTTCAATTGTGCGCGATTTTCTAATGGGGAATTTACTTGATTGCCAACATAAACAACTTTCGTTGCCATGTCTGTAAGTAAAATTTAACTGATCTGGGCATCATTGTGAGCGGCATAAATAATTGAAACAAAAGTGCGAGAATTTGGTACTGGTAACTAGACCTTATTTTATAGGGCATATGTAGATATCAACACCCACTAAATGCGTACATACGTATACTTTAGTTCCCGATACCAACTACCCTAATATTTTCAGACATATACCAATACAGGTCAAGTCTAGACACCGCTATTTACGATCCATATTTGAAATAAAAATAGACTTTACTTATACAGGTGAAGATTAGATAGTGTTATCTAATAAATACTGGTGAACTAAAAAATATTAAGGGCTGCTATCGGTACCTGGACTTGACCTATACAGCTCAATCCCAGATACCTATACCTAATAAGTATTGGTGAACCACAAAATATGAAGGGCAGGTATCGGTAACTAGTCTTGACCCATATAGGTCAAGTCTAGATAGCGATACCAGACTTTCATATTTTTCTTTCACATACATATATTGCGTATCCATTTACGATATGCCCGTTTGTATACTGCTTGTACATGACAAAAATATGAAGATCTGGTATCGCTATCTAGACTTGACCTATATACGTCGAGTCTAGTTACTGATACCAGTTCTTCATATTTTCTGGTTCACAATAAAGCATAAAGGACTGGTATCGGTAAGTGGACTTGACCTATATAGGTCAAGTATAGATAGCGATACCAAGTAATTTTATCTGAAATGTGTTTTTGCGTTTTATTTTGTTCCAATTTAATATGTTCCCACTCTAAACCCCCAATTTCCCGCGGTAGTTCCGTTAAGGTTTATGAATATTAATATTAATTACAACGTTTTGTAATTATGGGTCTATTTTTTGAACATTTTTATGTGTTCCAATTTAGCATTTTTCCGGCCAAAACCCCTCATTATGTTACTTAGATACTTTTTATACTGCCCAGATAGTTATTCTCTTGTCACATTTCTATAATTGCGCTGCATATTTTATGTTATTTGTTATCTAACATTTGTTGTCGTTCTTTAACATTTATAATGTTACGTAATCTCACTTTCATTTAATTCGAGTCGTATACAAAGTTGTATACTCCAACCACAGACATACCTTATGTATGTGACTTAACGAAAAACGGTAATTAATACATTCAATTGTTTATTATGATGCGATCCTTGTATCAAAAGTATCGTGACTGTAACGTCTCTGGAAAAAGTATGAAGTCATTGTTCAAAGCCGACGACTGGTATCGGACACTCGACTTTATCCGAACATTCTCCAATTTCATATGAATAAAACTACAGAAGTTTCTCACGACGGGAGAACATTCTCAGATTTCTAGAGTGAGCTCTATGGCATACTCCGTGCTGAGTAACTTCTATTAAGGTTACGTTTTACTGAGGTTTATAATAAAAATGACAACAATTGTGTTACTTAGTAGGCAAAAACAAGTTCCTTTATGTTTAGTCATTAAGAAATACGAGGGGCTCTATAAAGTTAATACAAATAAAAACATTTTGTTGACGAGTATCTTCCTTCGGAAAAATCGTGTGACACTTCCAGCATTTTATACAGTGACGAGAGTGATGTAAGAGGTGTTTTCATTACCGACAGAAAAATGAAACACAAATGGATTCAGCTGCGTGTTTTACCCATTTGTTTGGCGTGTGTATTTACAGTTGTAAACAGCCACATAGCAAAATAATATTGTTTTTAAATAGGGTCTATTAGTAAGACCTTATGTTGGTAGTACCAAATAAAGTGTATCCCAGGACTTCACAGTTTCTATCACAAAATAAATATTGCTGCAATACCAGGTAGGTCTACTGAAGTACTTTTTTTATCCAAACCGGTTGGCATATTTATGGTGCGTTTTCTGGCTTCGTAATCGTAACTTCTGTTATGTTAGAAGTAAGTAAACACGACAGGAAAATTAATAACTGATTAATTACATACCTAGCAGTCTGTTTCTTGTTCAAAATCGCATGGCCTAACGATTATGAGCAAACAATTGGGTGTCATATTTAACAAGGCGTATCTTAGGTTAGAACACACCGACAGCATTCCATGTTGTAACAGATGAATATGTGATGCATTCTTAAAATATTGCTCGCAAATTGTGCTAACCCTACTTCATTAACAAACGAGTTTCTCGTGTGACGAAAATTACAGAGCCGCTGGTTTCTAACATCCTTGGACGACACAGTTAAGGGTATATTACACTTTAGACGCTGGTCGCTAGCGTTTTTGGTCGCTGGCGTTTTTGGACGCCCCATGTCATATACGAGAGCGTCTAAAGTAGCCACCAGTCGAGTCAAAATGTCGAAGGAAATTGTAAATGCTGGCGTTGTGTTTCTCGTAACAGTTTTAAAAGAACAATTAATGAAGCAAAACGGAAAAGTAGTAAAGAATAAAAGAAAATGGATTAGAAGGTGGATTGCGAGGAGGGATAAATATAGTGCTTCTGCAAATCTTTTGGGTGAATTATCGTGTGAAGGTCCTTCTGCCTACAGAAATATAATGAGGATCACATAAGAAAATTTTGATAGATTACTGTAAATGGTAGAGGATAAAATAAGGAAACAGAATACCATCATGAGGATGGCGATCTCGCCAAGAATAAAATTGAAATAATCCTTATTTTCAATGTCCCATAATATTGGAAAACTTCGATAAATTTTCAGAAATTTGATTACAGTTCCACTTCATATTTTGTTTTGTGGGACACAGAACTTTTAGTATCTTTATTTATGTCGATGATCACAAAATTTCTCGTCGTTTTGACGACCAGTTTCTGTCAGTGATGACCATTTTCACGTCTACAGCAAATCAGAAACAGGATACATCAAGTAGTAGACTACCTAATAACATAAATAATGCATTACAGTCATCAATACATGTAATATAGCCATATGGCATCATCACAGCATAAGTGTATCTTCATTAAGGAATGTAACAACAGGTATGATGTATAATATTTTTAACGCGTTTCATGTATTGATGACTGTAATGGCTTATTTATGTTTTATAAGGTAGTTTATTACTAAATGTGTCCTTGTGTTTCTGATTTGCTGTCGACTTGAAAATGGTCATCACTGACCGATACCGGTCGTCAAAGCGACAAGAAATTTTGTAATGATCGACGTAAATAAAGATATTAAAAGTAATTACAAAATGGATCACTGATATAAATTCGCGACCATGTCGCACCTTGGGAAACAGAACTGTTTGGTATCACCTAACCTCCAAAACGATGTATCATATGCTACGTCGTGTTTCAATTGTTTTTACGAAGACGCTAGCGTCTGATGTCGCTGCGCGTCGTTGCGTCAGCGTATTCATTCGGCCGGTATTACACTATCAAATTTTCTTTGACAAAGATTTTTTGTCAAAGAAAATTGGATAGTGTAATATGGAACTTTGGTCAAAGTTGCCTTTCGTCAAAAATTCTTTGATCAAATCTAGCAGCTCACCGTAGATTTCATCAAAGAAAGCGTTCGTCTTATGTTAACTGTGGTGAGAAATATGACCGCTTTAAGCGCTAGCATCGCTGTAGCAGTTTTTGACGTACTGTTTGAAAACATAACCGCGTAATTCGTATTGCGAGTCGTCGCAACAACTAAATTTATGCAGTTGTATAAGGTTGATTATAAAAACCGGCTGCATCGAGCCGAAAGCTAGATAATTGCGGTATTCATTAGCGATCAAGTGAGTACTGTTTGCACGGCAGACGACGTAAAAATGAAAATTAATTGTCTCTGCACCAGTTTTGCAGCGGAGAAAGCAAAAGTACATAATGACACTTTAATTCCCTACATATATTTAGCCAGACAAATGCTATTTACACGATACATAATACGCAAAATATAAATGTTTCAAAAGTTTTGTTTACTGCAATATTTAGAGCAGAACACCACTGCAGAAGCAAGTCAAGCGTCACCATTGTCAGTCTTCCAAACGACGAGAAGAACCGTTTTCGAGTGGTACAGCGGCTCTCGCCTCAGGTGTATCGGGTAATGCAGCCTAATATTACATATTTGTAGGAAACGACGAAGTACTTTGACAAGCTACACTGTAGATGTCTATTATGATTAAGAAAAGAACTTCACATTTTTTTTTTTTTTTTTTTTCCAAATATGTCTTAAGAGTACAGCTTAAATTGTTGTGAGTGAACAAGGAGCGATGATATCTACAGTCTAGCTAGAAAAAGTACTTCGCTCGTTTCTACAAACATCAGATGTTAGGCCTTATTATACGATACACCTGAGGCGAGAGCCGCGGTACAAATAAAAACGGGTTCTGTGAATAAAGGCACGCTTCCAGATGTCTAGTCGTTGCAATTGTTGTACGCGTACATGCAATCTAAGTGTATAAGTAGATATTTGTAATCTATGTAATCAACAACTAAGGTTAATAACAAATATTCATGCGCCATTTTCAATGCACTGTGACAGATTCTTTGTCAAAGAAAATTTGATAGTGTAATGTCACCATTTCACTACGTCAAAGATTCTTTGTCAAAGAATATTGGACAAAGATTCTTTGTCAAAGAAAATTTGATAGTGTAATACCGGCCTTCGGTATTCGCCAATACGTCGAGCGACAACTGACGCCAGCGACTAGCGACCATATACGCTCCGTGTAATATACCCTTTAGCTTCGTTCGGAATATCTTTACATTCTGTGAGATGAAAGACTTTGAGCTACAAAATGGCGCAAGTTAAATTGCGGCTGTTATAAGTAAACAAAGCCTTATTACTTCTAATATGTTACGGTCCGCATTAACTGGTACATGATATATTAGTTCTTGTATAGTTAAGTAGATATCAATTTTTGATGGATGTCGTACTTGAAGTAGTTTCTTCTGCGAAAGTGCCTTCATGGTAAAACATACCTAATTGAAATAACTGTTTGACTCCAGGTCTTCGTCGGATTACGGAGTGTAGTGCAGTGATTCGTGGCTCTTGTTTACCTGGTGTGACTGCAAGGAGATTGCTTGCAGTACCGGTGCAATATTCATGCAGTTTAGTTAACTTGTGGGGAAGTACTTTCCACCCTGCCGTTTCACGGGTGTAAGTAGCGCTGTAATTACCATGATTTTGTTGTATTAAGCAGTTAAAGTATGTATATATAACTGCTGTCCATTCCTTCAGATCTATCTGCGCGAGACAAGATGTCCTCCAGCAGCCACAGACAAGAACAGTTACTAAGTTTTCCCTTAAAAAGGGAAAGAGGAAATCTGTTAAAGCAGTTTTGAAACGTTTCTTCAGACTGCATTGGTGGGTATCCCAGATTTTTTAAAATCCTTATATGTGGTTTAAATACGTATTAGAAGTTACGCTTTTAATAAGTTCGTTAAGAAAGGCTGTCAGTGTTCAGACGAAACAATTTAGGAAATCGGGGACCGGGGTGTTTTCTAATTTAGTCTTCTGTTTCACTAGCTTTCAAATAAACGTTACAGAACATTCACATTGTTGTTGTAGGTCTACTCAGAACACTTTTTCTTATACTCTTATTTGTTTACTTGTGTGGCATCTTTAGTTTGTTTGAAAGAATGGTGCTCCCTAACTAATATTTAACTAGAAATGGGTAGAAATAAGCACCATGCATTCGTGTGTGGCCGTATATTACTGTAGAAAGGCACAGTATAAGGGAATAAATGTTACTGGTACCGATCAATTGAGAACTGAAGGCTGGGATACCATCCCTCAACTATGATCCATGACATCGGCATGTCGAAAAACCCTTGTATAATATCTTAATACTTGCGTATTTTAGATACGTTATTTGTGGTTATCCCAGTAAAGTCCTGATTTTAACAACAAAATGTACCTTTGATCACATGTCTCAGCGCAGAAACCGAGCAAGGTGGTGTAGTGGTAACGCACTGGACTATTATTCGTAAGGATGGTGGTTCAAATCCATCTCCGGCCAACCAGACTTAGGTTTTTCGTGACTTCCCTAAATCACTCCAGGCAAATTCCGGGATGCTTCCTTGCAAAGGGCACGGCCAATTTCCTTCCCTTGCTTGCCCAGCACTCTCTCATGACCAAGCTGTCGATGGAACGTTAAATCCTAAGCTTCCTTCTCAGCGCAAAAATTCGCACCTTTGGAACTCACTTGTGCAAAAGAACTCTTTGCCTCACTATGAGTGAAGCTACAGATCACTTTTCAAGCACAAACTCTTAATATATAATCTGTTTTGCCTTTAAACAAAATACCTTTAATTAACCACCAGATAATTATCACCCCACCTACAAACAAGTGCACAACACTCTGATGCCATGGGTCAAAGCTGATGAGCTTTGTCTTCCGATGAGCCTTTGCATGTCCTTAATTTTTACATAAACACAACTTTAACTTCAAGTGTACAGTAACACATTCACTTTAAAGACTACAATTTCTTACACTTCCTTTGTATCTTGCATTACTCAGGGTTTTTATAAAACCATCATCTAACATTTCTTCAGAAGGTAGATAGTATTAAGAGCACCTGATTCATTATGCCTTTTTGTAAAACATTTTATACTAAGTGCAGCAGTACTGAAGGTCTAGGTGCCACCTATCTCCTTTGATGCATGACTCCACGGGTGAGGACATAATAAACAGGAAAATGCAGAAAACAACATTCTAAAACATAAAATAAAACTCATAAATTGGTAAAATTTCACAACCTGTCCCAGTAGCTTCCTGTGATTTGTTGGCAAGAACAAGAAGGTAGAAAATCTTTCCAAGATGCTAATAGGCCTATTAGAAATCTGACAGATTGTCTTGATTAGTGTTTCATATGTACCGGTACCATGAAGTAAACAAGTTAAATAATGCTGTTCCTGCACTATGTTTGACAAGTTTGTAAGGTATAATTGTAGTACACGATTCCACCCGTTGGCTTTGAACCATGACAATGTCAACATGATGGAAAACCTGTACTTCGGTCATATCCAATTGCAAATAATCAATGCTTCAATTGATTTGTGTTTTTAGTTATATCATGGGGCTCATGAAAATTTTACTTTCTCTCCCAGCAGTTTCGCTCATCTGATTTGCCAAGATGTTAATATTCTTAGAAATCTGAACAGCATAGAATGACTTGATTAGTGTGTCATAGAGACCATACAGTAAATAAATAAGTGTTCTTACTCTATAGTTGACAGATTCTTGATGTACTCTTGTCCAGTAATAGCCTTTCTAAAATGAAGAGCTTGCCACCACATAAACTACTACATGTTTTGCCAATATTACACGTCAAAGCTGACAGGTAGAATTGCGTGCTTAAAGTTGACCTGGTTCTTGCATGTTCCCTTGTCCACTCCGTAAAGGTAATTGCCCTTGTAAAATGATTTCATGACAAATCATTTACATTGTCTAATGCTAATGCCAATGTTGCATTACTTCCAGCATTCAGCATCCTTTGCCAACATTATCGAATGCAAAGTCACTGGGACGGGAAGTAAAATTTAATTCATAAAATAAAACTTTCCCTGTCCACAGTGGTCTGCCAAGCTGTTGCCATTATAAACTTTCAAAGTTTAAGTGATGAGTATGTTTTAATCAAATCATGATGCACTGTACATGGAACTCTGAATGTCAGATTGATCAGTTTGTAACATAAAACATAATGAGAAAGTTGTAACAAATGAAAATCCTCAAATAATAAATAAATAAAATAGTTTACGGCGGAATATTGTTTATTTATTACCAACTGGTTTCAACCTGGTGTTGGGCCAGTCTTCAGGTACTGTCACTGCACCTGAAGATTCGCAGCTCCTGTGCCGCTCCACTCATCTTGGAGAAAATGGCCCGATTTTGGGTTGAAACTGGTTGGTAATAAATAACCAATCTTGTGCTCTTGACTATGTTATATTTATTAAATTATCCTAAGAGTGCTGTCATTCTAAAGAAACAAAATGTTGCCAAAAATCCTCAGGTAAGTCTCGATCAGCCCCGTGACCTAATGTACTTGTGTGACATGATGCGGCGATGTTGGCAACAGTCCCTGTGGATGCTGGGATGAATGGCTGCACACAGTGTTTACTAGATGTGAAATTGAATGTGTTAATGTCACTTGATTACTGTTTCTTACAGATCATAAAATTGAGTGTTTCTGAACCAGAGATTCTGGTGCTATGTGCCCTCGCGTACTAAAAAAGAAACTCTTGTTTAACCTATACCTAACTTTCACTTGTAACAATCACTGTACCATACAGATCATAACACTTGATTACAGTTCCATACCTGCCATTGGCTACTTGAAATGTATTACATTGCCAACCTAACGCTGCTGCGGACGCACCGTGACACTCCCCATGTCCTGATCGAGGCTTTAGCCAAATCTTCATTGCAAATGATCAATGTTTTGTCTGATGGAGGGGTGTGCAGGCTTGATCAGCATTGCAAAGGTATACTGAAAATTATTAGATTACTGTTGGAAATTCTCCACTGAGATACTACCAACAGTCACACAAACACATGACAATAGAAATGAAAAATGACACAAGCTTTTGGAAATATTTTCCTTCATCAGGTACAAGAGGAAGGGAGCAGAAGGGAAAGGTTGTTCATGATCTGGGCCACGAGATGATGGGTGATACGTGGAAGTCAGAGATTCTGTGTGTCAAGTAATGAGCCAAGCCAATAGCAAACCAAAGATATATACCCAAAGGGGATAAATCCAGCATTACCGAGAGCTGACTGGGGGATGGTGGAGGGGGAGTAAATAAAAGGATTTTAAGAGGGAAAGATTTAGAGACACACACTTGTACTCACACAAACATGACAATCTTGAGAGGAAGGCAGAGAAAGGTGTGAGAAATGAGTACTGAATACGTGAGTTGAGGATGAAGGAGGGTGAGAGGGACTAGGACCAGGAGGATGGCGGGAGGAGAGGATTGTTGGAGGGCAAGTTCCCATCTCTGTACCGCTGAGAGACTGGTGTTGGGTGGTAGTAACCAGATGGGATCGGTTACATGGATAGGAAACATTAAGTAGAGAGGGTGGTTTTGCGATTTGGTAACGTTTCAGGAGGATGTTACGGATGTTAGGATGACAGCAGAAGGCTATTCTGGGTGGTGTGGCAATGATACTTGCCCTGACGGAGCAGTTTGTTGAGGCGTTCCAGGCAGGGTTGGTACTGGGTGACTTAGCGAATGCTTCTGGATGGTATGGGGTTAGGAACATTGTTGCTGAAAGGAGAGGAATGGATAAGGTCTGCAGGATAGTTGCAGGAGATGATTCAAGCATTGGGCAGATTGTTGTTGTAGGTGGTGAGGGATCCATCACTGGAGCAGACATGTTTCCCACAGGTGCCTAGACTGTAGGGATCATTTGATATGGAAGGGATGGCAGCTATCAAAGTGGAGTTACTATTGCTTGTTGAGAGTTTAATATGGACTGAGGTGCGGATGTGGGACTCAGCAAGGTGAAGGTCACTTGAGTTCTAGATAAGGTCCAGGTGAATTTTAGGTTAGAAAAGGAATGAACCTATACCAAGCCAGGGGGTGCAACAGCTGTTTCTTAAGAAAAGTCTCTTCCATTCGGCATAGCTGTCCCCCTGATTTGTTTGTAGGTTCGGTCCTCAAAGGTGAAGTAATTGTGGGTGAGGATGAAATCAGCGAGTGTGGCAAGGAATGAAGTTTTTAGGAGGCTTTTAGGTTTACGTTTGGAAAGGTAGTGTTGCAGGGCTGATAGGCCATGCGTGCGAGTACATCTAGAACCATTAACTACATGGGCATAACAGTTTAATTAAGATTGTCGGCTGAAAAGTCTCTTAATTGACTAGAAATAAAAACTCTTAGTGAATAAATACAGTCAATTAACATTGTGTAAAACAAACTATTACACACATGTAGTGATTGGTTCTCAATGTACTTTTACGATTCACAATCTAGTAGCATTTGTATTCCCAAAGAAGTTCTACAAACTTTTGCCATGTGGAGTAAACGGTATCTCCACCACACTGATTTGTTTACAAACCATTAATTGTACAGCTATTTCTTATTCCTACACATCCCATGATTCATTGCACAATTGCCGACGTCTGCACATTAAGCGCCAGTTCGGTGTGCATGAATTGCTACTGAATGCAAAACTGTTTTGTTCGTGTTTGTGTGTTTTTGAGAAATTATCTGATGGGCCATGCCTGAAACTAGTAATAATGGGAATACTGATGGATTTGTGAGAAGATTGGTGTGAGAAGCATACAATAACTACCACTCTCATACCTTAGCAAGAAACCTTGTCAAGAACCCAAAAAGGTTCTGATCTTATGTAAAATCGGTAAGTGGATCGAAGGCCTCTATCCAGTCACTCATTGATCATTTTGAGCTTGTGATATAAGACAACAAAATGAAGGCTAAAGTTTTAAATTTAAGACATTTTTCACACAGGAAGACTAATTCCCAAATGTAGGACAGAGTAATGTGCATAGCCGGTGTTGATAAATAGAGAGTTGAAAACAAACAAGTTGCCAGGTCCAGATGCAGCACCAATTCGGTTTTACAAAAAGTACTCTGTGGCATTCGCCCCTTACTTAGCTTGCATTTATCGTGAAACTTTGATCCATTGTAAAGTTCCAAGCGAATGGAAGAGGACACAGGTGACCACCATGTATAAGAAAGGCAAAAGAATGGTCCCAAACGGACAGGACAGTATCTTTGTATTGGTTTGTTGTAGAATCCTTGAACATATTCTCAGTTCTAATACAGTAAATTTCCTTGAGACAGAAAAACATCTGTCCCTGCATCAGCATGCCTTAGAAAGCATCGATCATGCGAAACTCAGCCATCCCTTTCCTCTCATGACATCTTGCATGCTATGGATGAAGGTCAACAGGCAGACTCCATATTTGTCAATTTTCGGAAGGCATTAGACATGGTGCTGCTTTGCAGACTGCTGACAAAGGTAGTACCATACTATACTGTAGCTGTAAACAAATGACTGTAGCATTTGCACTTGCTTTTTATGTGGTGAATTCAATTCCAGTGTATTGTGGTTTGAGCTATGGTGGGCAACAGAATTCATAATAGGGGACTTGTCCTCATGGAATCCAATTGAAATGTTGTTCAGTGGTGTATGTGTAATGGATTCATGACAAGTGAATGAAAGTGTACAAAGTGTAGTTCACATATGATGCTCATTTCGAGTAAAGATCGTGTAGATAAAGTGGAGTGGACATGCAGAAAGAAAGACCATAAAGTTACTCTCAGCATCAGAAAAAAATTCATGGTTTGCGAGGAGCAAGCTGAGCCTTGCAAAAATATTGCAGCTTACATGTTTGTGGATGAAAAAGTGCACAAATTCTTTGTTTCAGAGAAAGAAACTTGGTGAGGACAGTGTTATAGTTGAGATAGATGAAGCATTGTTTAGAAGTACAAGAAAGGCACCAAAAATTAAGAGAGATGGGTGTTTGGAGGAATTGAATGGGGGACATACAAATGGTTTTTTTTAAGTTGTCCAAAAATGAACTAAAAGTGTACTGCTTAATATTATAAAAGACAATATTTTACCAAGAACCACTATAATTTCAGATTGTTTTAGTTCATATAAGTGTTTGCAAGACAAGGGATTCAAGCATTTCAGAGAACCATAAACTGTCTTTTAAAGACCCGTAAACAGGAGCACACATGAACTCCATTGAAGGTACTTGGTCAGCCATAAGAAGATCGCTGCACAGCACAAAACAGTGCAAAAATTTGACACATATTTGTTTGAGTACGTGTAGAGAAGACGTTACCGTGACAAAGATTTGTTTATGCACTTTATGAAAAGTGCAACATTGATTTAGAAGCTTTAAAGTGAGTTTTCTTTAATACACACACATCCACTTACCAAGCCCAGTGTATTAATCAAAAAATGCTAATCATTTGAAACATTGATTATTTTTGCTATGTTGCTGTTAAAAGTGTATATCCGTGAAGATGTGTTCAAGTTTTGTTATGCATTAAACAAAGCATAGTTAGTTATAGGTTGCCAGAGGAGTATGTGATGACAGTTTCAATTTGAAGTGTGACTTTTTTTAATAAACTAGACTTATTCATTTAGTGGTTGGATAAGGATACATCGAGAACCTGTCAACCATAGAGCAGGAACAGTATTAATTAATTTTTCCAAATATGTTGCAAATTCAGAGTGCTATGTTAAAACTAGTCTATTTACGTTCACACATCCACCTACTGAGCCTGGTGGTTTAATTAAAAAAATAATGCTAATCATTTGAAACCTTGATCATTTTTGATGAAAATTATGGTATGGTGAATTTTCACGGAGATGTGTTATTTACGAAACATAAAATATGCTGAAATAAGCTGTTCCACCACGTCACCTTCACATCATTGCTTGTGACAGGTGTACCAACATAAAGACTCAAAGTAAGTGTGATGACTACCTATTCTGGAGTCTTACTGCTCGAAGACTACTTAATGTTGTCCTTGCCGGAGAGTGTTCATCAGAGACTAGTGTACTGTCAGGAGTGCCCCTGGGAATCGTCATTGAACAACTAGTAGTAGGGTCAAACTGACTTGCAGATGAGTGGGAGGAACAATCCTGTGAAAGAATTGCAGCAGTTTAATATCTAGTCTTAACATTGCACAGCGATATGAAATGGAATGAACATATAACGACAGTCATGCGGAAGGCAGATAGTCATCTTTATTGGGAGTATTTCCGGAAAATGTAATTGGTCTGTAAAGGATATTGCATATGAAACACTTGTTCGACCCCATCTTGAGTATTGCTCAAGTGTTTGGAATCCCCACCGGATCAATCTGGAGGAGGACGTAGAAGCAATTCAGAGGCAGGCAGCTAGATTTATTACTAGTAGGTTCAATCAATGCGAAAGTGTTACTGGGGTAATCTGGCAACTCAAATGGGATCTGTTTGGTGGGGAAGGTGGTGTTCTTCTTGAGAAACATTGTTGCAGAAATTTAGAAAGCAGACTGCAGAACAAATCTAGTGCTGTCAACTGGTATTTCTTGTAAAGACCACAAAGATAAGATCAGAGAGAGTAGGGCTTATACACATACACTCTTTAGTTTTTCCGTCATTCTATATGGGAGTGGAACAGTAAAACCAGTAACTAGTAGTGGTACTAGGTACTCTTAACATGAGCCACTAGATTAGTTCAGTGTACATTTCTTTGAAGAAACAAAAAAGTAATTGCTGGTGTTTCAGTATAGTATATTAACTAATTTCAGAACTATCTTCAATGAAAATTACCAGTGTTAGTTTATATTCAGTTGGAAATAGCAACAAGGTCCCAAGGAAAGTTTTTGAAAGCAATAGGTTGCTACTAGCCATAGTGGCTGGAGACGGCAGTTGTGTGCCGCGTGAGAGAGAGAGAGAGAGAGAGAGAGAGAGAGAGAGAGAGAGAGTTATCACCAAATCTAGTTTTAATCTCTTACGCATGTCCTTTTGTGGCTCATAGATGTCTTTGTGGTGATTAGCAACCTATCCTTTTCAAAAACATTGTTAGAGACATATTTAAACATCTGTGCTTCTATCTAGAATATAGTTTTCTGTTCTTTTAATGGTTGAGACCCTAAAAGAAACTTTAAATAAATCTATGAGAATTGTTTTACTTTTATTGGTTGAACAGGTATTATCTTAACTGTATCATATTCACAGGGGGATCTGGATCCGGACAAAGGCTGGACGACATAAGCGATTGTGGACAAAATCGTCAAACAGGAGACGGCGACTAAGACAGCATGTCTTTTGTAATGCCACACAGAGCACAATGTTAGACAAGATGGTAACAAACTTCTGGAAGCGGCCTAAGTACTATGTTGATGATCCTTATGCACCATACCACACAAGGGAAGAATTTTTATATACAAGAAGAAAGCCCAAAGTGTATTAAATTCTTATTATTAGTCTGAATAAAGATTAAGTTTTTTTGTGACAAAACTGTTCCTGTTCGGCACTTGTTATAGACATAATAGCATCCGACCATCTAAAATTTTATTTGACTGTGATATTCTGCTGAGATATTACTCATGATAATATATTTTATTCATACATTGTTCCTGATTTTTAAATATTTGTCATCTGTTTCCTTGCAGGATTTTCTACATGTTTGTATTTTGTTGGTCTTACAGTAGATATTGTTTAAATGTGCTGATAAAAAAATCCTTACCCTACTCTAATTTAATTGCCGGCACAATGTAGTCAGCCTAGATGATGTTGCAGTTAAAGGTAGGTGTGTGTGTGTGGGGGGGGGGGGGGGGGTACTATCACGCCTCTTTGTAAGCCAATTAAGAGATAGTGTTCAGATTTCAAGCACATTATCATGAATAATACAGTCTATAAAAGTTGCATATAAAAACAGCAAGAGACATGACAAATTGGCTGAAGCTCCAAGCAAAAGCCCATGTCACATAGGTTATGGACATTCAATGAAATTGGGATGCAGGAAATAAACTGTTTGAGGTTGAGTGATGTGTGAAATATAGCAGATGGAAACCACTACAGTGAAATATAATACTATGAGGCCCAATAAGATGATCACTACTCCCCCCCCCCCCTTCCACATGATGCCTTTGTACCAGGGGTTTCCACACTTTGTATAACTGTGTGCCACTTGCCATTGTTTAGAGATTTTGGGCTTACCACACTAGTTTATTCAATTTTTAGTGAACTCTATGATGGGAGGGGGGTTACAGCTTACAATCAACTATTACACATGCTAGAACTGCAACATGCTTCTCAATAAGGTTTTTTCACAGAGAATGAAAATCTGTTCTATAAAAATCAATATGGATTACCCCATAAGATTTAGCACTCAGGAAGGCACTTTGCGTCACCACACACTAACATTTATACTTCATTCAGCATTAGAAAAAACCCGATGTATTCAGGTAGACAGAACAGAAATCTTTCATTGGTCAATGGCTGCAACACACACTACCGCTTGTTCCTATGCCATTAGAAATAGACCTGCATTTTGTGTTACGGTACTACAAACTACACAGATATTTTTAATAAAATGACAGTCTTCAAGGTTTCGTCTGATTTGCACATTGAATACTTAATTCATGTACTTCTTATTCTAAATACAGCATAAACTAATCTTCCATACCAACTGTTCGCACTTCAGTTGTGCTCACAGCACTCTGTTGGAATGTTCTGTGAAAATAGGTGAAACTTATTTCTCTTGTATTTTGAAACACGTGTGAAACTCATTTTAAAAGTGGAAACAGATAGCTATAAATGTTTTTGAGAATTTAGTGCAGAAGTATCCATTGTTACCAACACATCAAATTGCAGAGATGACATCTGAGTTACGTGGTGTTTCTGTCTCAAATGTGTTTGGTGTGTGGAAAGAAAGAGAATACAGGAAAACTGAAGAAGATAATATGGGAATTATGTGCACCAATGGAAAATGGCAATTTGGTAAAAAAATTGCTGTTCATTCAAAACGGCATGGGTTTTTTTTTTTTTTTTTTTTTTTTTTTTTTTTTTTTTTTTTTTTTTCAAATGTAGTGCCTACAATAAACAAGTTAGTGGTTGTGCGATTGTATGAATGCTCTTTATTCTGGTTAAGGCCAATGGCTGATAGCTTAAGTGTCGTGTGTCTGTTGCAGTTTGTCAAGTCTTTACAACTAATCAAAAACAGTCCATAATCTGTTGTTGAAGTCCAAAATGGAGTTGCATTATTACATTTAGCCTAACAGGGGCTCAGTATTAGTTTGCTGAGTATGGGCTTGGCGAAGCCGGGGTCCTGAGCTGGAGAGGTAAGCACTGCTAGTCTGACAAGACCTTGCTTCAGCAACCATCACCATGTGGCACAGTGGTGGAACGTTGTGAGTTGCAGGGAGCAGGGATCTCTGCTTTATTGCGCACATCTTGAGAATGGAAAAAACCTATTATGTACCAAGCGGAGCAGCACAGGTTGTGATAGTAACACAAATAAATAAATAAAACACACACACAAGCTTTCACAGCCTGGCTGCTTCTTCAGGCAGAAGGGAAGGAGAGGAAAAAGGAAATGAGGGTTTTAAGGGAGTGGGTAAGTAGCCATTCCAATCCCGGGAGAGGAAGGACTTACCTTGGGGGGAAATAAGGAGGGTAAACAAATACAAACACACATATACACAAATGCAAACACACCTAAGCAGACATACTGTAGAAAGCAAAGAAGTTGGACAGATACCACTTGAGGCAGAGGCTCTGTCCGCAAGACTTGGCACAGGGCTGGTGCGAAAGGCCCCAGTCACAAGCCGGATACCACTATGGTGGATGGGGTCAAGGATCCTCAAGGCGGATGGTGCTGCCGAGTCATTTACCAGGCACCCGTAATCAAGCCTTGATTGTATTAACGACTTGTACCGCTGCACGAGGGTGGAACGAGCAGCGCCCCAAGCAGTATGGCTCAAGCAGCGGAGAATATTTAGATGTCTCAAGCATTTTAGTCGCAGCTGATGCAGATGTGGCATCCAAGTAAGCCTGTTGTCGAAAACCATTCCAAGAAACCTGTGTGTCTCTTCGACAAGGAGCAATTCACCACTCAGATATAACTCGGGATCCATGTGAACTGCCCGACGGCGACAGAAGTGTATCACGCGGGTTTTCTGCGCTGAAAACTGAAATCCATTGGTAGAGGCCCATGATTCAGCTTTTCGGATGGCTCCCTGCAGCCACTGCTCAGCGACTCTAATACTACCCGAACTAAAATACAGACAAAAGTCATCAGCAAACAAGCTAGAACAGACAGAGGATCCCACAGCCATTGCAAGACCATTTATGGCAATTAAAAACAGAGGCACACTGAGGACGGAGCCCTGTGGGACACCGTTCTCTTGGCTGTCTGAGGAACTAAGAGAGGTACCCACCCTAACCCTAAAAGAGTGGTGGGAGAGAAAATTCCTGATAAAGATCGGAAGTGGGCCCCGTAAGCCCCAGTCGTACAATGTAGCCAAGATGTGGTGGCGCCAGGTTGTGTCGTAAGCTTTCCGGAGATCGAAAAACACAGCAACAAGGTGTTCACGTCGGGTAAAGGCTGTACGAATAGCCGGCTCCAACGACACAAGATTATCAATTGTGGAGCGGCCCTGACGGAAACCCCCTTGTTGTGCAACTAGGAGTCCCCTGTCTTCGAGGATCCACATTAGCCGCCAACTCACCATCCGTTCAACGAGCTTACATAGAACGTTTGTCAGGCTGATCGGACGGTAACTGTCAGCCACCTGTGGGTCAGCGCCAGGTTTTATCACTGGGATGATGGTGCTTTCCCGCCATTGAGAGGGAAAAACACTGTCTGCCCAGAGACGGTTAAACAAGGCGAGCAGTTGGTTCTGAGCGTCCACAGAAAGATGCTGAAGAAACTGGCTATGGACACGATCTGGTCCTGGACAAGTATTGGGGCATGCAGAAAGGGCACTTTTAAACTCCCACTCGCTAAAGGGTGCATTGTATGGCTCCTGGCGACGTGTGTGAAATGACAGTAGCTTCCGCTCAACTCGGTCTTTAATGGCGCGAAAGGCTTCACTGTAAGCTTCAGTTGAACTGATGCCTGCATAAAACTGTGCCATGTGCTCAGCGACAGCAAGTGGGTCTGAGCAGACAGTACCCTGTAAGCGAAGACAGGGGATTCCTGTTGGTGGGCGGTACCCGAAAAGTCGTCGAACCTGAGTCCACACCCGAGAAGGTGAGGCATGAGATCCAATAGAGGCGACGTACCTCTCCCAACAATCTTGCTTACTTTGCCGTATGAGACGTCGAGCTCGTGCCCGTAGCCGTTTAAAAGCAATCAGGTGATCGATGGTGGGATGTCGCCGGTAGCGTTGAAGTGCCCTACGCCGATCCCAAATGGCTTCAGCGATTTCTTGTGACCACCAAGGCACAGATTTGCGCCAAGGGGACCCTGAGGTGGTTGGAACAGTGGCCTCAGCAGTGGAAACTATGGCGACAGTCACCTGTTGGACTGCCACATCCACATCGGCTGGCAGTTGGGCAGGAATGACAACAGCAGAAGTGTAACGCTGCCAATCGGCCCTATGGAGGGACCACCGAGGCAGTTGTTCCGCCTGTCGAGACTGTGGGAGCGACAGAAAGATAGGAAAATGGTCGCTCCCGTAGAGGTCATCATGGGCCCTCCATGTGAGGTGTGGAAGAAGGATCGGGCTGCAGACCGAGAGATCGATAGCTGAGAAAGTGCCATGCGCAACACTGAAGTGTGTCGGGGAACCAGTATTGAGAAGGCAGATGTGTTGTTGTGCAATAAGAGCTTCAACATCCCTACCACGTTGGGTCGTCTCTGTTCCGCACCATAAAGGGTGACGGGCGTTAAAGTCCCCCAAAAGAAGAAACGGTGGGGGCAGCTGTGCTACCAGAGCAGCAAGATCAGTGGGCGAAACATCCCTGTCTGGAGGAAGGTATATCGAACAGACAGTCAATTCTTGCATAGCCTCGAAGGCGAACAGCAACAGCCTCAATAGGTGTGCGGAGAGGCACAGCAAAACTGGGGACAGTGGCAAGGGTGTATATACATACACCACCAGAGGCTCTGTCACAGTCGGCACGGTTGTTGAAGTAGCCTCGAAGGGCCGGGGTCCGCTGAGCAGGAAACCAAGTTTCCTGCAGAGCCATACACAGCACTGGGAAACGGTACAACAACTGCTGCAGCTCAGCTAGATGGTTGAAAAACCCACCGCAATTCCACTGAAGAATGTGATTCATGGTTTGCTGGAAAACCATGATGGATTGAAGATTGTCAGTCCAAAGATTTGCGGGTTGCTAGTCGCACATCTACATCATCTAGGAGCGTTGGTTCGAGTGTCTTAGTGAGGGCCAGATCCTCGAGAGACGTGAAGATCTGCACCTCATCCTCCGAAGTAGATGATGTAGGAATGGACTTTGAAGTCACCGAGGAGACTTTCTTCTTATGCTTCTTCTTTACCTCCTGCTGCCCTTTCGGTCTTAAGGGCAAGGAGGACTTCTCACGAGTGGCTTCTGGGCCCGATGTCGATCGGGGAAGCCCGTCGATTGGGGGCAGGTGGATCCTGCAGCCTCTGGCTGGGACCCTCCAAACCACTCGTGGAAGCCTCAGGAGGGGGTGCCACAAGGGACTTCTCCTGGGCGAGAGGGGCCAGGGAAGACTGTTGCTTCCCCGGCTGGGGAGTGGGGACTGGAGTCCCCGATGATGGGGTGGATAATGCTCCCACAGGTGTTGGGGGAGCATGGGATATAGATGGTCCCCCACCCATTGAGGGGGTAGTAGAAGATTGGCCCATAGGGCCCACAGATGGAGAGGACACTGGTACCATTGATCGTATCAGAGTCGATGCCGCTGTGAGTGCAGCAAAAGATGATGTCATCTTAACAGGGTGGCGTCGCTCGTATTTCTTACGTGCTTCAGAGAAAGTGAGCTGGTCCAGGGTCTTCATTTCCATGATTTTCCTTTCCCGATGAAGAACAGTACAGGTCGGCGAGCATGGCGGATGATGTTGCCCACAGTTTACACAAACAGGAGGTGAGGTACATGGGGTGTCCGGGTGCGATGGCCGCCCACATTCCCTGCAGTTCAGGCTGGAAGTACACCGGGACGACATGTGCCCGAACTTCCAGCACCGGAAACACCGCATAGGGGGAGGGACATATGGCTTTACATCAACGCGGTATACCAATATCTTGACCTTCTCAGGCAGTGTATCACCCTCGAAGGCCAAGATAAAAGCACCGGTGGCAACCCTGTTTTCGTTAGGTCCCCTGTACACTCGACGTACGAAATGAACACCTCGACGCTGCAGGTTAGATCGCAACTCCTCATCGGTCTGGGACAGCAGGTCTCTATGGAAGATTATGCCCTGGACCATGTTTAAAGACTTGTGGGGCGTGATACTTACCGGGATCTCACCCAGCTTATCGCAGGCAAGTAATGCGTGCGATTGGGCTGGGGACGCTGTCTGTATCAGTACAGCCCCACTTTTCATCTTTGAAAAAGACTCCACTTCACCAAATTGGTCTTCGAGATGTTCGACAAAGAACTGTGGGTTAGTGGACATGAAAGACTCTCCATCAGTACGGGCACACACCAGATATTGTGCCGAGTGTGATTCGGATCGGCGAATTCCTCTACGTTCCTCCCATGGGGTGCCAAGGGAAGGGAACGTCTTAGGATCGTAAGCAGATGCATCGAATTCCGTTTTTCCATGCTTAGAAATGCCAGGTTTGCCTGTGGCGATGCTATTAATTGCTCGTTTCATTCTCGTCCCACGAGCAGCTAGGGAACTAAAGGTCCACCCAGGCAGAGCCCCACTTGCCTGGGTAAGCCTTATACAACTGAGGTGCGGCAGGTTCCTCAGAGGTTGCTCGCTAGTGGCTGTTCAACCTCAACAACCATGCATCTCCTCGGCACGTAGCACACCTTGAGATTGAGGGTTTTTTTATACACGTTTGTACCGTCCTCGCAACCTGGGCGATTAAGCCAAGATCCCCGGGCTCTGAAACGTACAACGTTCCATCGTCGCGACGCACGATGATCGTTGAAGCACACACAGAGCTTACGGTGTAGCGGACTGTTGGCGCGACACAGCCGACAGCTCAGGACCCCGGGTTCGCCAAGCCCGTACCCAGCAAATTAATGCTGAGCCCCGAGGGGGAGGAGGTGGCTCTGACAATTTGCTTCTGTACCAGATCAAGCTGCGGGATGTGAAAGCTGCTGGTCTCAACCTCCGCTAAATTCAAATTCCCGCCCAACATCTTTAACGTTTTTGCCTCACTTCTCTGGACAGAGCCTCTGCCTCAAGTGGTTTGCTTTCTTCAGTCTGTCTGCCTAGGTGTGTGTGTGTGTGTGTGTGTTCGCCACTGCTGGCATCTTCTTCAGGAAAAGAGGAAGGAAGGAGAGGAGAAAGGGAAGGATATAGGTTTTAAGGAAGTGGAAAAGGAGTCAGTCCAGTGGAAGTGCGTACCTTAGGGGAAAAAAAAAGGAAGGCAAACAAATACACTCAGGCATGTCCACACGCAAACCTAGGCAGCCATTTGTTTCTGTCGGTGAATCTGTGCTTTGGGTAAGTCACACAATCTTTATTTTTATACATATTTTTCCCACCAGTTAAGTGTTGTATATATATTATACGAATATTATAGAGGAAAAATATATGTAAGAAATACACACACACCCACACATTTACTCAGACGCAAGTACACTAAGGCAGACATACTGTAGAAAGCCCACACATTTACAGAGACACAAGTACACTAAGGCAGACATACTGTAGAAAGCCATACTTTCTACAGTATGTCTGCCTAAGTGTACTTGCGTCTATGTAAATGTGTGGGTGTGTGTGTATTTGTTTACCCTCCTTTTTTCCCCCCCAAGGTAAGTCTTTCCTGTCCCAGGATTGGAATGACTCCTTACCCATTCCCTTAAAACCCTCATCATTTCCTTTTCCCTCTCCTTCCCTTCTGCCTGATGAAGCAGCTAGGCTGCGAAAGCTAGCGTTTGTTGTTTGTTTGTGTGTGTGTGTGTGTGTGTGTGTGTGTGTGTGTGTGTGTGTGTGTGTGTGTGAGAATCACACACAAACACACATACAAGCTTTCGCCACCACTGGCAGCTTCTTCAGGAAAAAGAGGAAAAAAGGGAAGGATATGGGTTTTAAGGAAGTGGAAAAGGAGTCATTCCAATCCCAGGAGTGGAAGGACTTACCTTAGGGGAAAAAAGGGAGGTAAACAAATACACACACACTCAGACATATCGGAACGCAAACACACTTAGACAGACATTTGTAAAAAAAAAAAAATGTATTTTTAGTAGTGATGAGGAAAGATGGTACATTTGAAAATGTATCTCCCTTTTTCATTCCTAAAGGATTAAAGGGTCTTGTGGGTACCTTAAAATCAATTAAGAGGCTGCGCAATGGTTCTTCCTCATTGAGACCGACAGGGTAACACAAGTGGACTTTCTCGTTAAGTCCATGAAACTGGTTGACTATGGAATAGTGATAGTTGCACAACACACTCAACCCAAGCAAATGAGTGATAATATATCGCGATATTATGGACATAAACACTGCCGAGATTAAAAGAAGAATAGGCATCACAGGCCATAATAGAAGGGGAACAAAGAATCAGAAGAATCACTGGAGTCATCGAGAAAACTGCCACCTTCATTGTGACCTTTAATTCTGACAGTGCCAGCACACACAATTTCTGGGTTCCTCCGTCTTAAGGTTAGGCCGTACATTCCAAACCCTAAGAGGTGCTATAAGTGCCAGCGTTTTGTTCAATGACTCAGAATTGTGGTGGTGAACCAGCCTCTGGAAAGTGCGCTCTGGTGGCCCATGAATTCAGGACTGACTCCATGTCCCATATTCTGCCTTAAGTGCCCTGGGAGTCATCCTGTCTGGAGCCGAGAGTGCCCTGTTTTTGTGGAGGAATGCAAATACAAGAAATAAAGTGGACCCCATACATAGGGGCTAAAAAAGAATATAA
Source organism: Locusta migratoria (assembly GCA_026315105.1). NCBI lineage: Eukaryota > Metazoa > Arthropoda > Insecta > Orthoptera > Acrididae > Locusta > Locusta migratoria. Next base: position 14,597,663 of record CM048746.1, on the reverse strand, counting down.
GGTGACCACACCACCTTTATTTCCTATGCGTTGTTGGACCAGAAGTCGATACCAAAAGTTGATACTTCCATGCAGACTCCACATTTTGTTCCTATATCCATGACAAGCACATGTACATGCATTGTACTTACCAGAATCAGATCAGTAAAGATGTGGCAATTCAAGCAGATCCCACAGTACAATGAGAAGAGGTATCTACAGTAATAATTGAGAAGGCACCCCAAAAGCAGGGTGCCCCCCAAACACCCCTTCCTTCAACATCTGCAAAGAAGAAGTGATCCAAGAAAGCTTCGTGACATTCAGTCGAGTTACTTCCACAGGCCCCATTGGATGTCGTTATGGCGGCCTTAACTGATGGAGCTAAATGCCTCATCGCCAGAACCAGGCAGATGCCCCTCGCTCACATAGTGCCTCACCATCTCAGCAGAAGCAGAGGGGTAAACTAGAACCATATTGGTAACATGGCAACTATACTCCCATGGAACATGAATGGTTTCAGGACTTGTTTTGAGGAATTGCAGCTTCTAATGAAAGATACACCCTTTTGTATATCCCTCCGAGAGATACATTTTAAGCAGGGTACTTAAAGGATATCACCTATACAAGAAAGGCAACCTTGCTGGTGACAGGGCGCAAGGCGGTGTGGCAGTGTTTGTCAGGGACACATTTCACTCCTCAACTGAGCCCTTAACCACTACATTACAAGTAGTTACCATTTGTGTACTGGCCCATCTTAGTATGACAGTGAATTCCCTTTACTTGCCACCTGGTGAGCATGTTGATATTAGTCTCCTGACAGACCTTTTTAGAGAGCTTCCACATCCTTTTCTTCTGTTAGGTGATTTCAAAGCATACATCAACTATGGTGCCCCGGGGTATGAATGGTTGAGAATGTAATTCACTCCACTGATGCAATACCACTGATGAAGTCGCCTTCACTCATCTTAGAATTGGATAATTCCCACCGACACATGGTTTACTTTTATGCTGCCAGAACCTGCCAGTGTGTGACAGATGTAGGATGCAATTGTTGATATGGCATATTGTAACAGAATGCATTTTATATGGTGTTCTGGTGGCAAATTTAGGTCTTTCACAGGATCTGAAACATATATTAGGTGACGATGAGGTGTCCGTGGATTGTTTCTTAAGATTTTGTTCAATGGCTGGACTTCTTACCAAAATATTGGGTGTGCGATTTTGTGTGGCAGTGTTGCTCAGTTACCCTTTATTTCTAAGTAGTCACCGGGTCACAAGCATCTGTTGATATTTTTTTGTTAGCTGTAGTTCCTTTGAAAAATTGTTTTAAACTTCCCTACAACTTGATTTTACCTTTAAATTTTGTAAGTCCATATGACGTGCACCATTTTGCTGCCATTTGCTCAAGTTTGAGCATGGGTGCTGATGACCTAGCCATTGAGCACACCAGCAATCACCACCATCATCATCTAGCCTAACATCCCACACCCTCGTGTTTTTCCTTTGTTGCTGTTTTCTAAAGCATTTCTTTATCATTCTTTCCTTCTGTCTCGTATTTTGCTTTCTATGATGGCCTTTCCAACCGTTCATGCTCTAACTTCCAAGTCACACTATTTTAATGATCCCACTTACAACAGAAGGCTGTGTAACCATGCCAATTATTGATATAGGTAACTCCTCCTCCTTGCAGTTAATCACTTATACTCGTTTCCTCCCTCTCCCTCCTGTATTTTTACGTGTGGTTTTGTTAATATAATTTTTTTAAAGTTATTATTTATGTATTTAACCAACCAACAACTTCTGAAACCTATCTGTTTTGAACCAAGGTGCCTGTGTGCACATGTGCACAAGACCTCATCAGTTCCATTCTTCTAAATCCATCTCCCCTTCTACACAGTTTGGTACAGGATTTGTGTAATTTTGCATGATTGTAGGTACTTTTGCATGATCTTGAAGTGGCAGTTCTTTTTCATTTTGATGCACGCATTTTCATATCGGCAGATAGATTTGCATATTTTTGTGCAATTTTTGCATTACATTGCAAGCTCGTGTGCTTGATTTTGCATGGCATTGCATTCTCGGGCAAACTTTTTGTGTGCTTGGGTGTGATTTTGCATATTGAGGCACCTCCTCTCAGGCCTTAGGCTCCTCATAATCTCCTGACACCATCTCCCCAATCTCTTTCCATTTTCCTTACACCATGGACCTCTGTTCCATCTATCTGAACCAGTATCTTGAACTTACATCATCCCTCCAAACTCTCTACCAACACTCTACAACATCCAATCTTAAAACAACCCCCAAAAACACCTGTTAACCTGTCCACCAAAACCCTCAACCCCACAGAAGTTTCTGTTCAATCCAAGTCTCATCTTTAGCCCTACACCCCAATTCAAACATGTTAGACTTGTCAAAGACCTACTCTTCTTTTCCGAATCCTAACATTGAACCCTGCCTTTCCCAGTTCATACCACCATCTAACTTAGATCCCCCTGCACACCCATCTAACTAACCCTAGGTCACTCTCCAATAATTTCTCACCTCCAACGTGGCTTCACCATTTCTCCACAAGTCCCTTCCTAAGAACTCGAACCTTTTCAGCAAAAGAAGGGAGAGCCATCCACAACCTCAAAACAAATCCTGACATTATCATCCTCCCTGTAGACTGTTCCACCACTGTAGTCATGAATTGCATTGACTACCTGGCAGTAAGGCTCCTTAAATTCTCTGACTCTACCACGAACAAGTTATGCCTAAATGACCACATCCCTAAAGCCCAACAAGATCTCCAATCCCTGTTGAAATCATGTGGCCCCTCCCAGAAGCTCTCTCAGCATCCCACACACGCATCTTCTACATGCTCCCCAAAATCCACAAACCAAATAATCTTGGACACCTGATTGTAGCTTGTTACTGTGTCCCTACACACCACCCACATTTCTGGATGTTAACCTCAACATCACAAATGGCTCCATCCTCACTTCTGGATGTTAACCTTCATGTCACAAATGGCTCCATCCTCACTTCTGTCTGAATTAAACCTACCAACTACCAACAGTACCAACACTTTGACAGTTGCCATCCCGTCCACATCAAAAAAATCCCTCCATGATAACCTAGCCACCTGTGGAAGACGTATCTGAAGTCACAAGAACTCCCTTTCTTAGTATGCTGAAGGTCTCACAAAGGCAAAGAAACAAACTACTATATATGTAGTTCACAAACATATCTCCCATGCCATATTCCCACACACACCTAATGCTCCCTCTACCACCAGTAACCATCCACAAAACAGCATCTCTCTTTTCACCCAGTACTACCATGGGATTTTAACAACTAAACTGCATCCTTCACCAAGGTTTTGATTTTCATGCGCAGAAATGAGAAACATCCTGCCCAAGGTCCTTCCCACCCCTCCTAAAGTGGTGTTCCATCATCCCTCAACCTCCATAACAACCTAGTCCATCCCTCTGCCACCCCGAACCCCAACCCACCGTCACAAGGATATTATCCTTGTAGTAGAACACACAAGACCTGTCCAGTCCATCCACCCAGCAATTCATATTTCAATCCTGTCACAGGCTAATTCTTCCCAATCAGAGGCCGGGCCATCTTGAGAGCAGCCATGTAATTTACCAACTGTGCTGCAATCACTGTGCAGCTTTCTACATTGGCATGACCTCTAGGATGAATGATAACCACCAAATGTGTTTAAAAAGGTAGACCACCCTTTTACACAAGAAACAGCAGAACATATACTTGATTTCAATGGCTGCTTCACAACCTGGGCCATCATGATCCTCCCACCCACCACCGATTTTTCTGAACTACACAGATGGGACCTATTTTAACAGTACATTCTCGGATCAGGAAATTATCTGATCCTCAACCCACGATAACCCCTCTTTTTCTCCACACCCAACAGTTCCTACCCCTTTTATCCTACATCTCTCTCATGCTGTGTGTCTATGTTGGGGGGAGGGCGGCTTTTCTTTTCCTCTGCACCTCTGCCTTCCCCACTTCCTAAGCTGCATCTCATTCCACCCATCTTATAAGTACATGCAGTGTAATAAGGCTGTGCTGTATCCATTTCCACCATCGTGACGCAACTTTCCTGTCCTCCCTCCCCTTCCCCTCTCCTATTGCCTCACCACAGAGTGTGATTTGGAGTATGGCAGCTGGTGTGTGTGTGTGTGTGTGTGTGTGTGTGTGTGTGAGAGAGAGAGAGAGAGAGAGAGAGAGAGAGAGAGAGAGGAGAGAGAGAGAGAGAGAGAGAGAGAGAGAGAGCGCACTTCCTTGCTGTAAACTGTCCTTATTATATGATTTTATAATTTTGTAACTTCAAGCACATAAAAATTGCATTCTGTGTAATTACACACACATCTTGAAGGGAAATCTGCTTATTTCTTTGTCATTTTTTATCAATGGCAGAAGACAATTCTTGCTATTATTATTATTATTCATATATTTTTAGATTTCATCTGCTTCATTTAATGTGTAGTTTTTCCTGTAACTTTAACCCTTTGAGTGCTACACCTGCGCGTCCGGCTGGCTGAGTCAAGCCTGCCATTGCAGTTGCCTAATCTGTCTACCTGCCCTGGCAGCTATCTCCATGGACTATTGCCTGGAGCTGTCCGCTCAGCCATCCTCGCCAGAGCCCAAGTATTTCTGGAACCAGGGCAACCACGACAGTCTTGCAGTCAGTGTGCTCGCTGATGTTGCAAATAAACACAGTATATCTGGATTACTTATTCCATACCTTTTAATCTGGAAATAATTATGTCTGTCGAGCAATGTACACTGAAAGTGTATATGCTGCTAACATGTAACTCCTGGGTCACTCCATGTAAAATCGCCTAATATCTGAACATTTTCCTGCTCGACCATCATGGGAAATTTTATGTAAATATCCGAACATTTCCCCAATGAAAATTGGTAAATTTTAAGATTTGTTGAAGCAATACTGACAAAGATATAGTCATTTGTTTGACGCCAGGCATGACGTTGCGCAGAACAAGTGTGAATTCCCGACGACTTTGAGCTGTTGTAACTTGGTCAATATTTTGTTAAAAGATATGAAATATGGCCATTGTATATACCTGTTCTGATGGGAATAAAATTGAAAGGAATTTTATGTGCTATATACAGCCTGAAAATTCAAGCAAATTTGATGGAGGGGGGGGGGGGGGAGAAGTCGACGCCTAAAAAAACTGCAACTTGTGGCATGTTATACCTCAGGGACTAAAGGTATGATGGACGTGGAAATTGGCATATGCTAACCTAACAATACAAGTTTCTGAAGCATGAAGTTCCATTTATGTGCCATTTTCCAATAATGAATAAATAAAGTGCAAAGTTGAAGATTTTTTCAAAATTTTTATGCAAAAAATTATGTTCTGTAAAACTTTCCAAACTTGGCTGATTAGAAAGACCATTATATCAATTGCAAAAAAGTTTATTTGGTCATCCAACACAGACCAAAAATGGTTGATGATTTGAATCAAAGTTGAACGTGTGAATTACAGCTCAAAAAAAGTGTAAACTTTGGATTCTTATGTGTCCTAATGTAAATGCATGCTGAACATTAAACATATTACTTATCAGGTTGGCTACACAGGGAATGTGGAAGAAAAAATTTCAGCCACCTACTATTTTCCAATAATCAAAAAGTTGTCATAAACTTAGAAATTCTTGCGAGAGAATGAAAATAGTGTAAGCTATCTTTGACACATCTTTTACAAATACCGGCTACTGGTAAAGCTTCAAAACCAAACTCATACAAAACATTTTAAGGAACCACAGACACATGGGTTTAATTCCTAATGTTAACAATGGTACATACATTAAAGCAAAATGGGCGGGCAATTAATTCTGCAAGAAAAGTTCTGCCTTTGGGTTTTTATCTGTCATTAATGAAAGCCATGATATATGTGAAACTTGGCACACACCAATTTAGTAACATAAGGTTTTCCACTAAAAAATATCTTTCAGGTACTGCTTTTCATATTTCTACAAAAATATGTTCAATCTTTCGATTGTTGTAAATTTACAAATATATATCTCATTCAATTTGATTTTTCATAGTTTGTTTTCCATAATTTCACACGCACTTACAGCCTGTGCGTGCAGCTAGTGAAATTTTGTTGTAACTACTCAGTATGTCTTGATTAACAAATTATTAGTGAATTGAGGTCTAGCTACACTATGCCTCCAAAATTCTTCAAATTCTTTCGCCACTAAGGCTAAAAGAATTCGTTTACTTTTTTTAAGAATCCAATGAGAACGAAAGTCATGTTGAAATAACTCTTCACCCTAAAACATTTTTGTAAATTCTTGTGTAATTCTACAGAACTTACAAGTGAATCAAACTCATCAATAACAATCATAATAATGATTTTTAACAAAAGATAATGTACATGGAGTTTATACCCAAAAACAGAGGTAACATATTAGTTTATTCTGTGGATTTTCTTCCTTCTCCTAGCATCCACTGTGCAGTGACCAACTACTCATAATATCTGCATCAAAGACAGATTTTCACAGTAGCTACTACAATGCTAGGCCACTCGTATGCAAATTAAAGCCTTGATAAACTCAAGTCGATCATGAAGGAGAATGTAGTTATTCTGTAACACTATTTTGAATGTTACTGGAAAAAATATACAAACTGCATTTCATGATTTGTTCATTTTATTCCTATTATAGTTAAATCTTTTATTATCCAGAATACAAAAATAATGTCCAAGCATTTTTAATTGCTATTACAGGTGTCAGGAGTAAATAAACTTGATTTATGATAAAATAAATTGTGACATCCCCTCGTTGGTAATGCTAGGATTAATGTCATGAAGTCTCTTAGGCGTACGCTTCACTGCGGGGTGAAAATTTCATTCCAATTCTTGAACTAAGTATTAGCAGTCATTACAATATGTTCTGTGCCAAATTCTACCATGTGGTCTCACCTGCATCTGTGTTCACACCTTTTCTTCCTCATCAAATTCCAATGCCTCGTTAACTATCTAAAAATCTTCATGATTGAAGATTGAAAATGGTCACACAGTGACCAAAATTTAGATTTGTGCCAATAAATATTTGTGACTAACTGCTGGTCATCATCCACGTATTATAAACAATCGCTGAGCATGGTGATTCAATGTGGAATGAAATTGATACAGAAAGATTGTACCCCTGCATTAGTTGCAGTGTAGTGTACATGTCACAGTACACAATGTTGGAGACAGTTAACAGGGCTGCAGTTGCCACTATATACTAGTCATGTGTCTATGTGACAGAATTATTCCACCAGGGATAATTAGGTCACTGCCCAGCCCATAAGCGAGCGGTTTCTGTTCGGACTCTAGTTAAATTCTAGCTGCCCTTCAGTCTCCATGCCAGATTTCCACCTACTTTGCCCTCCAAAGGAGTTACCACATTTTCGCCGTGAGCTCTGCAGATCGCTTGGCTGCTTTTTTTAATTTTATTTATTTATTTTTTAGTTTAATTATTCTTACACTAAGGGAATTATATTTATGGTGTTCTCACAACCCCCACAAAATGCAATTTGTTTTTGGTCAAGTAACCTCCTGTGCAGAGTTCTGTTTATGACAATGTCTCCCCTTGTTCTTAAGATCCTTACCACTTCATCTCTCCATCTTATTTTCAGCCTACATAAATATCTCCACACTTTGAGGTCATTCTGACACTTTATGAAGAGATAACAGCCGGGTGGCAGTGTCTCCAAACTGTGATGTTTTGATGAGTGACACACTCATAATCGTGTCATTTCGTTAGAAGATTATGAGTATGTCACTCATCAAAATGTCACAGTTTGGAGACACTGCCACCCAGCTGGAAGCTCAATAACTCTTCATCAACCCTATAAGCCTGGAAAGCATACATTCACATTCTTACACTTCTTTCAGTCTTGATTGCGCCTCTTTTTTTTATGTATACCCAGCCCACTCGTTCTCATTAGCTTCAGTTCTGCAACAATCTGGATCATTAAATACCTTCTTGCACTTTCTTCTGTCAGGAAAACAAGCTTGTTATTAAGTTTCAAGAACATGCCTTGGATGAGAGTGGAAAGGAATGTTTCATTGGAGAACAACAATAATTTACAGCAATTACACAAAAAGGACACTTTATTTGTTTTAAAACCATCTCCAAAAGCAATACACAGCCACAACAAACCATCCAAATAAATTGATAAAAAAATTGAACAGTATTGTTTAAGTACAGATTATTTGCTAATGGCATAATGAAATGGCAAAGATGTCATCTCTACTGTTGGCTTTAAATTATGACAAGATGCATGACACATCATACCCTGTCTGAAACAATTTTACTGTTGTGACTCAATTATGGTGTTCTTCATTTTCCCAATGCCATCAATTTCACTTTCTAGAACATCACCAACCTGGAGAAAGAAAAATTGATGTTATCACTTGACATTTTCCAACTTTAATATTGCAGTCAGAATTAAAGACGAATAGTGTAGGGGGTACAGGCTAAGCCAAACTACGGAAGGAAAAAAAAAAAATTCATGATTTTTTTTCTTCAGCAAAACACTAACTCCCATTTACTCTTACATAATACTTTAATATCAATCTGCTTACTTAATAGTACTAAAAAGTGCTATCAAAATATAATTTATTATAAAGGTTGTCCATTTGCAGATGTCTTGTCCCTCATGGTTGTACTTAAAGAGAGTATCACAAACACATCAGTGTAACTATTGTTTGCAATCATGGGATTTACTGTGTAATAATTAATATTAATGTTAATATTTGCTCATTAGGATCATCTAAATATTTTTAGTGTGTTCTTTCCAATTTAAGTTGTTTGTATTTGTTTCTCCTAGTTAATTTAGTTGATTTATGATGTAAATGAAGTTTAATGGATTTCTTTTAGTGCTTATGTGGATGACTTCACACTTCTCATTATTAAGGGTCAATTGCCAGTTTTTGAACCACGCAGATATCTTATCTAAATCATTTTGCAATTGTTTTTGATCTTCTAGTGACTTTACTAACCGATAAGTGCCAGCATTATCTGCGAACAGTCTACGAGAGCTACGCAGATCGTCTCCTAAATTGTTTATAAAAATAAGGAACAGTGGGGGGGGGGGGCGCTTAACACTTCCCTTGGGAATGCCCAATATCAATTCTGTTTTATTCAGTGACTTTATGTCAATTAGAATGTACTGTGACCTTTCTGAGAGTAAATCGTGAATCCAGTCGCACAACTGTGGCTATATTCCAGAAGCATGCAATCTGATTAGAAGACACTTTTGAGGTACTGTGTCGAAAGCCTTCCAAAAATCTACTTATATGGAATTGATTTTCGATCCCGCGTTGATAACAGTCATTACTTCATGTGGGTAAAGAGCTTGCTGTGTTTTGTCTATTGGTTAATAGGTCATTCTTTTCAATGTAGTTCATAATATTTGAGGAGATTATATGTTATAAAATCCTGCTGCAAACAGAAGTCAATGATGTAGTCCTGTAATTTTGTGAATCAGTCCTGTTGACTTTCTTGAATATTTGAGAGACATGTGAAACTTTCCAGTCTTTGGATATGTATCTTTTACTGAGAGAATGGTTGTATATGCTAGGTATGGAGCTATTGCATCTGCATACTCGGACACAAATACAAAGATTTCATGGAGTCAAAGTGGAATCACTTGCAGAATCTTTATTTGTAACCAAACTGCCAGCTACCTTAATACCTGTGAACTGCCTCAAACTCATTCACCATCTCATCTGTACTTTCATTCTCTTCCTTGCACAATATGATAGGAAACAGTAACAAGAGAAATGCTAACTTTCTGAATAATGATCATCAGTTACATGGTCAAAGAATAGGACTTTAATCGCAACAAGCAAACAGAACGAAACAAAGAATTACAGGAGTGGAGAGTCTCTCTCTCTCTCTCTCTCTCTCTCTCTCTCTCTCTCTCTCTCTCTCTCTCTCTCTCTCTCTCTCTCTCTCACACACACACACACACACACACACAAATAAATTTTAGATAGAAAGTAGACAGTGTAGGAATATACCTTCAAATACTCTGGTGGCTTTCTATGCATTCCAACTCCAGCTGGTGTCCCAGTTAAAATGATATCTCCAGGACGCAAGGTTAGGACACTGCGGAGAGAAAAATCATGTATTTATATATTCCTGTTTAACATCTAGTTATTACTTTAACCTCTAATTATTACTATTTTGATCAAGAGAAAGTGTTCATAATTTAATGGCTTAAAGAAGCAGCAAAAACAAATCAGCGTATTGAATGTTTTGCCTAAACTAGTTATTGTTAATACAATAGCAGCAGTCTCTGCAGAGCAAATAGATCAAAGGATTTTATCTGGCAAAGGAAAGTCCAAGTTTGAATTCAATGATACAGTGAGGATGCTTTTGCAACTATGCTAAGTTCAGTCTTTTAGTTTTGTTCAAATGTTATTTAGCATTGCCAACATTACAAACACAACCTATTTGGACACTTAACTATAAGTTCATCACCAGATATGTAAAATATCACATTTTCGTACTGTGTTTAAAATACTATCAGTAAAACACATTTAAGAGATAGTATGTTTATTTAAACAAGGGGCACCCCCAAAGCCTTCCCACCTTCTGCCCTGCTGTAGCCATCCCCACCACTCACTTCCAACCTTCCTGTGTCCTCTCCCCTCTCCTCCTATCTCCTCACTGCAGAGTATGGCGGCCAGATATGTTGGTTGTGTGACTGAAGTGCGATTGTGGGAGGGATGTCTGTTCTGACAAAGGCAAATGGTCGAAAGCTTTAGTTATGTGTGTATGAGTGTCATTTTTGTGTGCTTGGTAGTAGCTCGACATACATCTTAGCAATGATTTTAAACTATATTATTGAATTCCAACCTGTACATTCCACTGTGTCTCTATAATGTTACTCTAGCAATTTCAAAAGAGTCGGGAGCCATTTACACCACTCAAACAAACCTCCAGAATCAGCACAAAGCTTCAATGTGTCAACAGTTTATTTCCAAAATTTGTAGTGTGGTTTCAATTTATGAATAATTTTTACCACAGCATATACTATACCAAACAGTTTATTTGATTAAACTGACAGAAATTCTCCAAAGAGATGTGAAATAATTATTCAAAAGAGGCAGTGGCTGGCTAGCAATTACCTCAGCTCAGTACCACCGACGGTCACACAAAAAAGACAAAAATTAACATAAAACACAAGCTTTCTGAAGTTACTTCCTTTGGGAGGTAAGACTAATGGAATACATGGTAAGTTTCTCTCTCTCTCTCTCTCTCTCTCTCTCTCTCTCTCTCTCTCTCTCTCTCTCTCTCTCTCTCTTCCTTCATGAAGTAATTTCAGAAACCATGTGTTTTATGTATATTTTCATTTTATCTATTTATTATTTGTGAGATTGTCGGCAGTACTGAGCTAAATACAGGCAGCTCCATCTCTCTTGAATAATTATTTCTACCAATCAGTTTAAATTATACCTATAGAATATTACCTTTGGCACACATAAGATGATAGTCTATGATTTTTCAATGAAAAGATTTATTTGTTGCTTTAAGCCCATGTTGCAATACTTACTGAGACAAGAATGATATAATATGATCTATTCGATGTATGAGCTCATTTGTGTTTCCTTCTTGTTTTAGGATACCATTTACTTTAGATCGTATGCCAAGGGCATGAGGATCAGCAATTGCTTCCTTAGTGACAACTGCAGGTCCAAGGGGACAAAAATTATCCATAGCCTTTCCCAACAAAAACTGGCCAGAGTTACGTTTTTTCTGCCAGTCACGGGCACTTAAATCCTGTGCAACTGTAAATCCAAAAACATGATCCATTGCACTTATTGGGCGAACATTCTTGGCAGTTTTTCCTATGACCACCGCCAGTTCCACTTCCCAATCCAGCTCCTGTGAAACAAGGTAAAAACAATTGTATCACAAAGAAAACAAAATAAATAAAATCTATAATACTAGAAATACTATCTGTTATACTTAGATGATGATTATTTATTTGATGGATTTCTCCACAGAGACATGGAAAAAAAATCAAAATAGAGTGGCCGGTCAGTACTTAGCTCAGTACAACTGATTGCACATTACAAAGACAAAAATAAGCATGGAAATGAGATTTCAAAAAACAAATTTCCTTTATCAGTCAGTAGAGGAGAGGCAGGAGAAACTAGATAGAAGGAAAAGTGTTTTGGGTTAGTCACAACATAAGTTGTGAGGAAAAAATTGAACGACTTCATTTTATGGCCTAAGTTGTAACCAAAACTCACTTTCCCTTCTATCCTCTTTCCACTCCATCCTCTGTCCCAGGTGATGAAGGAAATTTGTTTATGGAAATCTTGTTTCCACATTTATTTTCACGTTTTGGTGTTACTGTCAGTGGTATAGAGCTGAGGAAACTTAAGTAAAGATGGAAGAATAAATATAAAACTAAATATATAGTGGGGAAGTTTTACTAGGAAGAAAATGCTTCAGGAGTAAAGTAAGCCACTCCCTACAAGCAGAAATACGTTGTTACCAGGCGCGCGTGCGCGCACACACACACACACACACACACACACACACACACACACACACACACACACGGGCATACTAAATAAAAGATGGAGGACAGCAGTGTAAACTAAGCAAGAGTCTTATATTTTTGCATCTACTCTCATTGTGACTATTATTAGCCACCACTAAAATTTTATTTCTTAATCTGTAACACAGTGGCAGACTATGAATCCAATGGTCACGTGTTCGATCCCCGCCAGGTCCTAGGATTTTTATCTGTTACTTTCCGCACCTTTACCTCTGGCAATGTTACTGATTTGAAAAAAATATTGAACAATACCATGGTTCAGAATCCACGTTAAACTGTAGGTCCCCCTATAACTAGCTGGATAAGTCAGTTCGAAGGTCGGAAGGAAGGTAGTGGTATACCATCTTCAAACAGGACCATACCGAGTAAAGGTGTTCAAACCTACCTTCAGATTGTTGACTGCTTTACCTTACTTTAAGCACTAAGTGTCAAAAATAATGAAATTCCACCTAAATTAGCTATAAACATTCAGTACCAAACATAATAAACACATTTAAAATCTGTATGTTACTGGGAGAAGGAGTTGCTTCTATTACTGTCCACTAGCAGTGGAAAATCTTATTTCAGTGTCAATAATAGAGGATAGATAACAACTCACCATAAAGTCTCACTGGCCCACTGATAGGCATGAAAAATAAACAATAACATTCACACAACTTAAACGTTTGGCCATGGCCTTCATCAGAAACAGAAATACATTCACACAAACACTTTGACATAACTTGCACACATGACCACCATCTCTGGACACTCCAGCACTACAAACATCTTACAGTAAGTGACGGGAGGAGAGGGGACGGTGAATGAATGGCCAAAAATTTAAGTTGTGTGAATGATTGTATATTTTATGTGCCTATCAAAGGTGTAGGGAGCTCCTATATGGTGAACTGTTATCTGTCCACTACAGATTTTTTTTATAGGAATAATGGTGGACAAACTGGGTGGAAACACATTGTATCCAACTGCTGAGAATGATTTACAGCTGGAAGAGTCTGAATGCCAGCTACAGTAAGCATGCATGTAGTTAAAAGACTTTCTGGAAATGGAAAGTTTTACCTATAATAGAAAACTGTCATCTTCACACAATCAAAGAAAATTTTGGTCCTCCAAAGAAACTACCTGTTACTGATGGTATGCAATTTATTATCGGGAACAACTTTTATTTAATAAAATAGCATTTTGGCCATTACATGGCTGAGAAAAGTACTGTTGGTCTGAGAATTAAATGTGAATTACTAAACTCAGCTAGTACGTGTACGGATGTTTAAAGTCGTGTTTTCATGCATTCACAGAGTAGTACACTGTCATTGGAATCATGATTTCCTAGCAGACTAAGTGAAACTGGCATTGTTTAACTTTTGTCTAGGAAGTGACTAACTTTTTAAGGATGATAATGCACATCAGACCACTGGTGTTTTTAAAAATTGTAGATTACTGACATCTTTAATAGTCGTCAAATTCCTTGAACTTAGTTCTTTTAGCACAAGGCAGTACATAATGTGTGGCATAATTTATCATGATATGGTCCTATCTCACCTTCTTACCAAAACTCAAGCCTGCTTTAAATGCAGGACGAGTTGTATCTGTCAATGAGCCTGTGCTTTGGGTAAGTTAACTAGGAAAGTTTCCTTCTATAATATTCAGTCCATATTCTATGAAACGATTATTAAGACGAAAAATTCCTAGCAGGAAAAATAAAATATAAAAAATAGACGAAGATTACTCACCAGGCGAAGGAGCACAGGTGTGACAGCATCACAAATAAATAAATGAACACACACACACACACACACACACAATCGCAAGCTTTCGCAACCCAGTTGCGTCTTCAGGCAGTAGGGAAGGAGAGGGAAAAGGAAATGATGAGGGTTTTAAGGAAGGGGGTAAGGAGCCATTCCAATCCCGGGAGAGGAAAGACTTACCTTGGGGGAAAAAAAGGAGGGTAAACAAATGCACACATGCCCTGTGTCTGTGTGAATGTGTGGGCATGTGTGCATTTGTTTACCCTCCTTTTTTTCCCCCAAGGTAAGTCTTTCCTCTCCCGGGATTGGAATGGCTCCTTACCCCCTTCCTTAAAACCCTCATCATTTCCTTTTCCCTCTCCTTCCCTACTGCCTGAAGACGCAACTGGGTTGCGAAAGCTTGCGATTGTGTGTGTGTGTGTGTATTCATTTATTTATTTGTGATGCTGTCACACCTGTGCTCCTTCGCCTGGTGAGTAATCTTCGTCTATTTTTTGTATTTTATCAGTCCATATTCTGTTAGATAGAGACGATTGTTGCTCAGAAGAAATGCAATGTCAAACCTTGAAAAGATTATAAGCTCCAGGGACATAACTTTAACAACAAAGATATGTACTGTGAAAGCTGTGGTCTTCCCAGTTGTAATGTATGGATGTGAGACCTGGACCATTAGAAATGCTGAACGGTGAAGAATTGACTCCTTTGAATTGTGGTGCTGGAGGAAATTTGTTAGAATTCTATGAACGACAAAAAGAACCAACATATCTATATTAGAGAAAATAAAACCAGATTGCTCTCTGGAAGGTCTAATATTAAAACAGAAGCTGACCTACTTTGGACACACAATGCGAAGACATGCCTCACTAGAAAAAACATTAATGCTGGGGAAGATCGAAAGCACTAGAAGAAAAGGACGGCAGAGGATGAGGTGGATCGATGACATCACAGAAGCAACGTGTTCCAACCTGGAAGATCTACGGAAGAAAGTGCAGGACGGAGAGAAGTGGCGTGCTGTGGTTCATGGGGTCACGAAGAGTCAGAATCGACTAAACGAAGAGGAAGAGAGAGAGAGAGAGAGAGAGAGAGAGAGAGAGAGAGAGAGAGAGAAAACTTTATATAAAATACACTTACTTCAGCCAAGTTCGCTGATTTATTTTATTTGCTTTTCTTTTTACCGGTTTCAATGAGCTATGTCATCATCTTCAGAAAAAGTTACGATGTTCTCCCACTTTCACTGCAAAAAGTTACAAAGATGGTTACAATCTGTAAAGTCCTTTTTGTATATAAGTAAGAGAAAAGTTAACAAGACACGTACAAAAACTTTTGAGATTCACGTAAAATAACGAGTTACATTTTCACAAGTAACTTGTTATTTTACATGAGTCCCAAACGTTTTTGTACGTGTTTTGACAACTTTTATCTTACTTGTATACAAAAAAGGACTTTAAAGATTTTAACCACCTTTTTAACTTTTTGTAGTGAAAATAGGAGAACATTATAACTTTTTCTGAAAATGATGACATAGCTCACTGAAACCGGTAAAAAAAAAACGGCAAATAAAATAAATTAGCGCTCTCCATAGGCGTAATACACCACTTAACTAGAAAACTTTACTTTGCGGTGATTTTGTTGTCAAAAATGTAAATCAGAGTGACGTTACAGAGAGTAACTGAAAGTAAAGCTATGTCAATAATGGAGAATACATAACAACTCACCATATAGAGGCTCACTGAGTTGGTAACAGGAACAAAAAAATAGACAATCACATTTACACAACTTAAACTTTTGGCCACGGCATTCATCAGAGAAAGAAACACGCCCATTCACACAATCATTCAGACAACTACACACACACACACACACACACACACACACACACACACACACACACACACACACATATCCAACCATCATGTCCAGCTGCTCCAGTGCAACAAGCATCCTGACTGAGACGAGGAAAGATAAATGGTTACGAATGACAAAGTTTAGTTAATTAATTCAGTCTCATGAACCTTTGTTATAGCTGGGTACGGAATGTCATCATATGGCCCAGTTATACAGCTGCTGAATTTGGAAAAAAACATTGGTTCTTTTGGTGCTGGTATGTTCTGTTCTTCGCAGTGACCTCTGTAGTTCAGACCCACACACACTATCTTGTCTGGAGATGTCACTGGTGGCAGGAGACGAACATTTTTTAGCGGGACAACTGACTTCCCTTCAGCAACAATCCTGTAACACAACACTATGAGAATTACAATGCATTTCCAACACCCTGTGTTTTAAATACACAATAAATGTTAATAAAATTGCCATTGAACACACTCAGTTTTTTAAGCTACTTTTACATGAACGTGGTACTATGCAAGCTTCATATAATAGATGCATTGACATAAAACAGGATTACTTGTGACTTTTAAAATGTATCTTTAAGCTGGGACAAGTGTTGTCAGAAATGACAATTGCAGCATCAATTTGGAACTGTGGAGTCCCACTTTTTGGACAAAAGGGATTTATAGGTGGTTTTATGGGCAAGTTGGTTACAACTGTAGAACGATGGGGATCATCTACTGTAGTTTAGAGTCAAAGTAACATATTATGGTTAAGACCGGAATGAAATAAGCACCTGATGATGCAAATTTAATTTCACTGTTGCTACCAAAGACTAAGAACAACTCGGAAGATACTAACAACGAGTCTATTTTTAATTGTCAGTGTTACTGCTTGCAGTGCCAAAGTATGATGATGTAGGGCCATTACAAATGTTGGAAAGAGGCATTGGCACTTCTCCCACCTTCCTGATTAACTTACATAAAGAACTCCAAGCAAGATTTCTGATAACATAAAAATGGTAAGATTAACTTCGATGATTTCTGTATCACGCCTCTGCTTTTTGTTAAAGACTCACTAATTCCACAAATGCAAGAACTCCACATTTCATCAGAGAAAATGGGAAAAACATAATTGCAGTGGAACAAATGTGAAATAGGAGAAAACTACAAAACAACCGAATACTGGAGTGAAGTAGCGTTATAGAGATGTATCTGATCTAAATCCTTTTCAATAATTGGTTGAAGTAACTTCTCTTCTTGTACTGCATTGTTCTAATGCTCAAAGTGAGGGAATATTTAGTATAATGAATGTTATGAAGTCTAACCTATGAAATCAGATGGAGGCTAATTAGTAACCAAAATTCTAAGTGAACAAGTGTTGAAAGAATTTTCAGTTACCAGCAGAGGTTATGGAGAAAATGGAGACCTTTGCTACTTACAGAAATGAATGCGAACTGGCCAGGAATACCACATCAGTCCAACCCTCACACTCACAGGTTTATATTCCTGTGTTAGAAAATTCATAGGGAGAGGAAACAAATTCTGAAATTGGTCTAAGTGTAAGGGACCAAACTACTGAGGTCATTGGTCCCCAAACTTACACACTACCTAAAGTAACAAACTAACTTACACTAAGGACAAAACACATGCACCTGCACCCAAGGGAGGACTAACCTCTGATGGGAGGGCACGCTCAATCTGTGACAGGGCAACTCAACCTGCTTGGTGATGAAAATCAGAGAGGAACTATTCTTTTGAGTTAGTAATTTTTAACTAAATGTTATCAGTAATAATTGCATGCATGTAACACTGATTGTCGTACATTGTACCCAAAAGTTTCATTGGCCTCTTTCTACGAATTTAATGTTGTGTACTAGGTTTTTTATAGGTAGAACATGGGTACTGCTTCAACTTTGACCATCCAGCTACTCCGTCTTACTTCAGCCGTAGTGATGTCATGAACAGAAAACACTCTTGTCGTAATGCATAAAAATGAATATTTTAGCTGGTGCAAACTTTGGAAAAGACAAATTTTTAAATAATAATGAACTGTTCTTTCCATACTGTCCTCATTCACCACTAGTACACACGGTGACTAAAGTATACAAATTAGTATACCAGCTAATGCAAACTTTGGGAAGTTTGTATTGTTGTGCCAACCAAAGATGTACTATGGGTGAACAGGACAGTTAGGGAAGAATAACTGCTTGGTTTCATAAGAGGCATCATTGATCTAATTTCTATTTGTTTTTCTCCATGTATAACAGTCACGTAAAGTGAAATCAAAATGGATTTCTGTGACTGGGAGACATCAGGCTAATATGATATTACTTATAATGTCTATTTAACACTCACTGGAGTGGCCAGACATGATGGTTGTGTGTATATAGTTGTCCGAGTGCTTGCGTGAATGTATGTGTTTCTTCTTTCGACGAAGGCCAGGGCCGAAAATTTAAGTTGTGTGAATGTCGTGTCTGTCAGCAGCTCAGCTAGTCCCTTTATGGTGAATTGTTACCTGTCCTCAATTATTGATATTACTTATAATAGTTTGTTTTCTGATTTTATTTCCACGTTATTAGCAGATCAAGCATTAATCATCTCACAGAACACTGAAGTTATTTTTGTCGATTTTCTGTAGCTATAAATTTGGCTTTTATTAAAAACTATAATTTTTTTTCCTTTTTCTGCAGAGGAAGTCGATTTATCTGAAACAATATTCGACACAACTGGCTTGTTTGAAATGTTTGCTCGGTTGTAAGGGCACATTTTCATTTTACCATCCTTATATCATTAACCCATGAGAACTCGCGCCTTTAAAAGTTATGCGATCGATCGCATGTATAGCATTATTCTGACAGTCAAAGAACAGTTTGTAATTTATTTAATATACTGGTATCTAAATAAGTATTTCTAGTTGCATTTATAAGAAAACACACATATTTGACTATTTAAAATTGATAAAATGCCGATTGTTTTAAAATTACTATGAGCAAAAAGCTCACAGCCCAAGTCCTCACGGGTTAACAAATCACATTACGCTTTTAATGAGGTTCGCGAAACTGCAATGCTCGTGGTGTATTCTCTGATGGGTTGTTTATTTCATACGATACTGTAGAATCTGTTATTGCTATTCAAATATTCGCAAAAAATTCACTTGAATGTGACTCAACAGGCCTATTTTATCAGTAGTTTGGAATAAAGTTTTAAACTTATTTAAAACCTATTGACAGCTTTAGATGAAAAAAATGTTTTCTTTTGCACATCTTCCATATATTAAACAATGTTTCTTGATGAGATGACATTTCGACACCTGCTTGGTACATTATTTAGATGTCCACTTTATTTACGTTTAAAATTGTGGAATACTAGCTGAAAACCCAGTGTTGCCCAGGTATTTATATTCTTGCAGTCTACCTGCCCTTCCCTCCTCTCTCTTCCACTCCTGTCTATCTGTGCATCACTTCCTCCCTCTCTCTTGGCCCATTTCTTCCACTCCCCATACCTCCCCCCTCTCAGATATAGAAAAATTCCTGTCAACTTTCACAGTCATCAGGGTCAGAGTTTATTGCTAAATACCCTTTGCCACTCACCGTACAGTGACTAGTGGATTATGAAAATATATGATCATGACCTAACTTTCACGGTAATTGGTAAAACATTAGCAAAGTTGTTTTTTTTTTTTTTTTTTTTTTTTTAGGTACCCTCTGCCATTAACCATATGATGTCATTTGAAATCAATTATTGTTTCATCAAAAAGGAAAAATTCCTGATGTTCTGAAAAATTATTTATTGAGTTACTAAATGGTTTTCAGCTTCTTAGGTCGTAATCAGGTTGTATTGCTGGATTTCGTTGTTGTTGTTGTGGTAGTCAGTCCAGATACTGGTTTGATGCAGCTCTCCACCCGACTCTGCCCTGGCAAGCCTCTTCTTCACTGAATAAGAACAGCAACCCATATCCTTCTGAATCTGCTTACTGTATTCCAGTGGTTACTGGTGGTACCTGAAGCTGGGTGTTGCACCCAAGTTTCAGTGTTACATTTTTATATGAGACACTTATAAGGGAGAAAAAAACTTATCTCTGTCCCTGGCTTGAACTGTTATTATATAAACATCCCTAGAATTCGTGTAGTACAAAAGTGACAAAATTCAAATTTTGCAAATCAAATTTACAATTCTGTGAAAAGTTGATTTATCAGTGACAACCATTCCTTTGTTACAGTGCGTGCTAAAATTTATGAATAATCATTACTTTATGAGATACATTCCTAGTTGAAATGATATGTAGTGAAAATTTGCCCTCCTGTATTTTATCGATGTAATTTGTCATTCACCTGTCAATTGAATTCTGCAATCTCTATCACAGGATCTCTTTTAATGGAAAGCTAAAGCCAACAATCTTTCCTGGAGCAAAGAACGCGCGCGCGCGAGCGCATGTTTGTGTGTGTGTGTGTGTGTGTGTGTGTGTGTGTGTGTGTGTGTGTGTTTTCCTTCGGTTAGTTAAAGTAGTTTGTAAGCCTAAGGAGTGATAACCACAATAGTTAAGTCTCTTAGCTTTACAAGCAT
Organism: Locusta migratoria; assembly: GCA_026315105.1. Classification (NCBI taxonomy): domain Eukaryota; kingdom Metazoa; phylum Arthropoda; class Insecta; order Orthoptera; family Acrididae; genus Locusta; species Locusta migratoria. Next base: position 14,576,940 of record CM048746.1, on the reverse strand, counting down.
TTGAACATTTCGTCAAGATGGTTTACGACTCTGGAGAATGCGACGTATAATTGTCCTTGAGTGCAGCAATCTTTTTGCACAATCCGTCGATTTCTTCCTCCCCCTCTACCTACCTGTCCCCCTTCCCCTTCTCCACCAGTCACCCCCTCCTCTGTCCCTTCCATTCCTTCTTCCATCTCCTTGTTTGTTTCCTCTTTCTCTCGTTGTAATTATTCAAAATGAAGAAACTACAAATAATGAACTTACTTCGAATTTTGTGGTAACAGTGGTTTGTGACCAGACAGTTTATTTTACAGAAAAGTGGGCGAAATAACGTAACCAGTAACCGTTATTTAAGTACTTCGATAATACTGTGTTTTGGCTTCGTAACGATACAGACACTTTATTTTTTATTGCCAGAAACGGAAGCAAAGTAACATGCCAGTACTTTGCACTTTAACTTAAACAATTAAGTATCAATTAAATAAGTATTATGTGGGAGGAAATTTTAATATGTTTTGTTTCTTTTTTTTAGTGTAAGGTACTCTGTTGTGGATTTTCTGTTTCCTTTATATTTCATGTCCGACGTGTTCCTTGGGGCTTCATGCGACGGCGCGGATGTCTGACGTCAAACAAGCATTTACAAGGAGTCTGCAATGCCGTACGGAGTTCTGAGGGACGCTTAGTTAAAAATAAATAAAAGAGCTTTGAAGGGAGCGTGAGTTTATTCAATACCTGGACACACAAGCTAGAGCATCTGGATGTATCTTACATCATAAAGTTTCGAGGATATCTATCAGCATTTACATATTTTGATAAAGTTGTTAAAACCCATCTTTCTCGCGGCTGTACGCCACGCACGGGGCCTAGAAGAAGAAAAGAAGAAGAAGAAATGCCTTCTATACTACCCAATATTGGTCGCGCGGACGCCTCGCAGTTTCCACTGTTGACATCAGCCTACCAATTATGGCCCAGTTTCCCCTCCATTCCGGGCAGCTACAAAGCCATATCAACATGAACGTTAGTAGAATGCGATTTCACGAAACGATTTTACTTTCGTGTATCATTTATACCACAGCACTTGATCGGAATACAGGTCAGAAGTCGGTACACTTCACTTTTCAATATTCGTATGTTAAATTAATATTATGCGAAGATCGCAAAAATGTTCACATGTTTATAAACGTATTGGACCAAACTGCCAAGTTCAACAGTCCCTAGACTTACAAACTATTTTAACTTAGGCTAAGAGCAACTCACACCTACGCCCGAGGAAGGACTAACCTCCGACGGGGAGTAGACACGTACTCCGCAGCAAGGCGTCTTAGAGTGCTCGGCCACTCTACCGCGGCATACTTATGTTGACGACCTGTTTCGGTATACTAGGGTATGATGATCTGGTCTCCGATGGAGCGTTTTTGTAAAGACATAAATGCTGTAAGATATCAGAGACCGGGATTTGGTACCCCAGTGAACAGAAACCGGTCGTCGAAATATATTTTTGGGAACTTGGCGTAATATTAACTTAAAAGAAAATCGCATAGTCCTAGTGTGTGCAAATTAAGATTCGCATGTTATTACTGGAAACTTTAATGCGCGATAAAGAGAGTAACAGGAATTACAGCCACGCGGGAGTAGCTGAGCGGTCTGGAGCGCCACGTTACGGATCGAGCGGCCTCCCGCGTCCGAGGTTCGACTCCTCCCTCGGGCGTGGATGTGTGTGTTGTCCTTAGGTTAGTTTAACTTAGTTTAAGTAGTTTGTAAGACTAGGGACCGATGACCAACGTAGTTTGGTCCCATAGACTTACAAACATTTGAACAGGGATTACAGGTATGTAAGCATCTGCTTCCTTTTAGTACTCTTAACGGCTATATACACACATTATTTTGTGTACGTCAATGACAAAGTACCTTTCGAATGATTTAAGTTTCAGGTGCCACCTGATAGTATTAAAAATCGGTACTACAATTTTCGCGTTCACGGATTAATATAATGGTGTTCGGTTGCATACTGATACTGCAGAGGAACGAGAGGTCCATCCTTGTTGCGAGATAGTGTTCACTGCCGCTTTGAGTGGTGAAATCTCTCATTCTCTGTTGGTTTGCCTACCGTATGTTTACAGCAGACGCCTCTACATAGCATAAAGTTTCCCGAGTTATCTCCATTCCTTCACCGACAGAATTTCGCCGCAAATTAAACTTTTACGGCGAATTAAGTACAGTTACTGTAAGGAGATCTTTTTAAACAGGCTATACATCAAACCGTCACCAGCGCATGATATCGTTAAGTTGGGGCATGTGCATCACGGGCATCGTAAAGTAGAATTACATTGCGTCTCTACTGTTCAAGAAATCGTAATTTCTCGTTATGTGCACGATATTATTCGTTTCATCGCAGTTCTCTCCTCTCTTTTAAGTATTCTGAGTGTTTCGAAGAAAGAAACATGCCTAAAGAGTGAAAATAAAGGTATGAAGTACTCCAATGCTGACTGTGAAAAGCAGTCTCTTAACAGAATAACATGTTACGTAGCCTTGAAAGAGTAACGCCATAAAGTGCTCGTCAGCTTTCACATTTTACTAGCGCCGCCGAGTAAACTCTTTGCCAGAACTATCCACGACGACAAAACAACTTCACAAAAAATGTCATCAAGAACGGTGTGCAGAAGTCGCGTAACAGTTTCTGAAATAATACGAGGGTTGGAACTTAAATAGTGGCAACTATTTATTCACAACCGATACAAAAGCGTTATACGTATGCACCTGTTACTGTCCTTCAAAGTAGTAACCAGCGATGTGTTGAACTCGTTGCCAGCGATGTAGAAGACATAGTATAGCATTAGCAGAGCCTGTTCTGTTGATGGTGCGAATGGAGCGGTCTACTGTCTGTCGAATCTCTAGAACAGTTCTGAAGCGAATACCACGAAGTTGTTCCTTCATCTTCGGAATCAAATCACAAGATCCACGTCCGGGGAGTATGGTGGTACAGTACTTCCCACTCTTACGACCGAACAGAGCATCCACAGCTTGCGCTGTATGCGCCCGCGCATACAGAGCAGCCACAGCTTGCACTGTATGCGCCCGCGCATTGTCATGCAAAATGATGTGTGGGTTGCGCAGAAAGTGTTGCCGCTTCACTCGCAAAGCTGGTCGCAGGTGATGCTCCAAAAACTAACAGTAACACGATGTCCTGACGACCTGCTATGGAGGAACGTAATGAGTTAGGATAACACCGTTACGTTAGACCGCTCGCTCACAAGTCACTGTTTCCCTCGGTTGTGCGCACGCCGCTGACGTGGGACGGACGAGTCCATTTGCTCGGAGGTAAGGTAGGTATGTCAACAGCGTGTACTATCAGCGACAGTAGTAGATTCCATTGCATAGTGTGTCAAATGTTCAAATGTTTGTTAAGCTTATGGGACTTAACTACGGGGTCATCAGTCCCTAAACTTAAAAACTACGTATGAACTACTTACGAACTAGGACGGCACAAATATCCATGCCCGAGGGGGGATTCGAACCCCCGACCGTAGTGGCCGTGCAGACCGTGACAGGAGCGCCTCAGTCCCCGCGGCCACCGCGGCCGGCCATAGTGTGTCACGCAGCAGTGGTGGCACTAAATTCCATTCCTCGTAGAATCGTCAACCCGTATCTCTGCAGAAACAGAAAGCATGAGAGATACAAGTATAGCTCTTTACAGCATATACGTGAACATCTCTCTAAAGATGAAATTCGAATTTCGAAAATAGTTTTTCGTTGTCATGTTAATATGATGAAGCCTCATTTGCTATCACAGTCAGCTAAATGTTAAATAATTATGATACTATTTTTGATAAAACCTGAAGCATTCAAAGACTGCCCCATCGTCTTCGTCAGGAGCAACTGACAAACACAAAATCCTGTCTGAAGAAACAAATTTTGTCCCAGGCCACAACGTACTGAGTTTCTGTAATTAAAGACGCTATGGAAATAACAAAGAGTGGTGACAACTTTAATCGTGATGGCGGTTACAAAGTTAGCGGCGCATGGAAGTGAGTGCTCGATACAGTGAAGCAGCAGAGGAATGCCACCAGTGATGACGTTGACACAATTTCTGACAATTGTCGACCGATCAGATGCTCACCATTCGGAAGCAGTTCATGGCTATTTAAGATCACCTCAGCAGCAGTATAGCCAGTAAGATCTTGATGAAGACAATGGAGGTAGTCGTGAAAAGCTGGAAGTTATTAAACAGTGTCGTTCGCGAAAGACCGTCACCATTACCACCATCACCACCAACAACAACAAATATTAACAAGGGAAGACTGCTTTCTGCGAGTTTTCTACACCATGTGGCGTTTCTCTCGCCTTAGTTTGCACCTCTACAGTGACAGTCGTCTTGCACGGCCCTGTCCTGCTTCGCCAATCTCACATCAACGTTTTAGTCATGGCCTCCTTTCCTGCGATTTGGAGGTCTCCAGTGTCATATTTTAGGCCATCTTTCCTCTGGCATTCTGATATGTGAAGTGCTAGCGTGTGACATTACAATAGTTGGCAACACGATCGAGACACTGGAAATGTACCTACCATGCTACCAATGATTACAATGTATTACACCACGCCTCTGCATAGTTCGGTGCGACACCGCATCGCCAGGTTTTATAAGGAAAACACTGCAATAACCAGAAGAACCAGTCTCATTTCTGTGCTGCATTTGGCTGATGCATTAGCTGGGACAAGTAGGCTCCGTGCACATAACTTACCTGTATAGCTGGGCTTCCAGTCAATATAGTCAGGTGCGTGACAGAAATATATGATGATTGGAACTTAAATTGTGGCAACTATTTATTCAAAACCGATTCAATAGCGTTTCAGGTTTGCACCTGTTACTGGCCTTCAACGTAGTCACCAGGGTTATGCAGAGCCCGTTGCCAGTGATGTGGGAAGGCGTAGCATACCGTTACCTTAACCTGTTCTGTTGATGGTAGAATGGCTCTGTCTAATCTCTGGAACAGTTCTGAAGCGAATGCCAACAAGTGGTTCTTTCATCTTCGGAATCGAAGTTACAAGGACTTAATGGCGGGGATATGCTGGATAGTATAGTACTTCCCAGTCCCACCGACCGAACAGAGCAGCCACAGCTTGCGCTGTAATGCGGCCGCGCATTGTCGTGCAAAGTGATGGCTGGGTTGCGCAGAAAGAGTCGCTTCTTTCGCAAAGCTAGTCGCAGGTGATGCACAAAAAACGAACAGTAATGTTGTGCATTGACAGTGTGCCATTGAGAAACGTAATGCGTCAGGATAACACCATCGCAGTCTTACACGAGAATCACCATAACTTTCTTCATACTGGGGCTCTGACCCACTTTCTAATTTCGCGGCCACCCATAATGACGCCATTCGGTGGATTTGCGTACGATGTGGCCTATGTCTCATTCAGTGTTACGTTACGGCATAAGAAAGCCTTCGCGCTCATACCGCTCCAAGTGCGTCTGAGCAGCATAGTAACACATCCATATCCGCATTTCCGTCAGTTCATGCGGAACCCATCCTGATACCATTTTTTGCATGCCCAGGCGTTCCTTCAGGATGTGAAGCACACTCGTATGCGCTAATACGGTTTCGTGAGCGAGCTCACTAATCGTCTGGCGTCGAGCACTGCCCACTAACGCAGGAAAAGTATGCACTTCATCAGAGACGCTAGGACGACCTGCCCGATACACGACTGCCAGAGTTTTCCGACCTTCGTTGAAGGCTTTTACCCAACGCGCCACTGTTCTGTACGGCAATGCCGATTCCCCGCACGTCTCTTGAAAACCTTTATGACACTGTCGTGCTGTACGACCTCTGGCACATTCAGTCTTGCTCCAACTCCGTTGTTCCTGTTTCAAAAACATAGTGACACCGTTACGTTGGACCGCTCGCTCAATAGTGACTATGTATCCCTCGATTGTGCGCACCCCAGTGACGTGGAAAGGGCGAGTCCATTTGCTCGCAGGTAAGATAGGTATGTCAACAACGCGTACCGTCAGCGACAATGGTAGATTCCACTGCATAGTGTCTCCACAGCAGTGTTGCCACTATTTCAGTTCCAACCCTCATATATGAAGTTGCTCACTATCAAAGGACTTGGCAAATTAGTGAAGTTTGACAAATGTTCGAGCTTTTACATGGTATCAAGATAGAAAAAACAAGTGAATCCAGCCATTTGTCACACTAACGAAATGACGCTATCTCCAGCTAGAAAGTAACTGATTATTTCTATGGAAGAAACTTAGTCGTTGTTCACGGTGTTACTGGACCTTATATTGAAGGCAGATAAGAAGTTTACTCTGGTTCTGGTAGTACGTGGTTAAGGAAACATTCTAGTCGTTGTCAGCTCGCCACAGTGTGCGTGAGTGCTCGTTTTCATTCGCTCGTCACCCCGTTTACATGAGCTCCCAGAACCGGATTTCGTAAATTCATTTTCCCATTTCCGCTTTTTGTTGCTCATGTTAACACACCGAAACCTATTTATAAAGCCGTTTTCCACTTCCACAGTCGATATTCGTGACCATGTGAACGCAACCGCTTCTCAAACGTGCTTGAGAATAAGTTTCGTAGTGAATATTGATATAATTTGAGAATTCGTAACTCCATTGCGTATCCTGGCTTTCTTAAATTTACATTGAGTAGATATGTTGGTATGACAGTCGAAGCAGAACCTGAGTTCAGTCTGCGATTTAAAAAAAATGTTAAGCTTATGGGACTTAACTGCGGGGTCATCAGTTCCTAAACTTACAAACTACTTATAAACTACCTTATACGAAAGACAACACAAACATCCATGCCCGAGGGAGGATTCGAACCCCCGACGGGGAACGGCCTCGCGCAACTGAGCATAGCGCCTCAATGCACTCGGCCACTCCGCCGCGGCAGTACCATTACTTTTCTCCTCTTAAGAAGAGGAACAGCTATTTTCCTGTTTTCCTCGCTATAGCCCATAATATAGTTACATATAGAGAGGTGTTGACTATGATATGTTCTATATCACAGAATCACGCCTCTATCGCATGAGCCAAACAAAATTTCAAGTGACGTCTCCGCTTCGTCTCGATATCTCAGGCACTTCTTACGTCAGAGGGCCCTGGCGGATACGTCTGTGCACAGTGTACAGATGCCATTAATAACCCAGCACCTTCGCCAAACATCGTTGTCAAGGCTACCACCGGCACAATGAAGCACGCCGAGGCGGAAGGAAACAAAAGAAGGAAAAAAGAAGGGAGATCAGAGAGTACCACGCTGTATATAATCTGCAAGCCATAGTTCGTTTTGTGACGGAAGGGACAGTGTACTACAGCCACTCATTCCTTAATACTCTATTCAGAAGGGTCACATGGTGAAAAAAAATTAAAAAATCCGGCACCTCCTCCTCAATGTATGGGCCCTCATTTCTCATTTAAGAGGCGTGTTCATTACACAATGTATTTTGCAAAAAACTACCTTCCTTGAATCATTTTTTGACGGTGCGCTCTGTAAATTTTTTAAGTATCTCCAGGATATGTCTCGTATTGGCTACAAGCTCATCTTCTTGAGAATTTCCGGACACCATCACTCTAAGAAGATGAACTGGTCACGGATTGTACATATCTCCTTCGAATCCTTTGTCTCTTGCGTTACACGCGCCAGATTAACAATACTCAGAGTTGGTGTAACAAGTGCATTGTAAGCCGCCTCTTTCGTATATCAACTACACTGCTGCTGAATGCTCCCACTAAATCAGAGTGACATACTGGTTTTCCTTATATTAACTTCTCATTTCACATCTTAAATGATTCCGTTGAGCAATTTAAGACTGGCTATCCTTAAGTCCGTGGCGTGTATTTCTCCATTCTTATTTTGGTCCAACTTCTTCCCCCACGTCTATCGCATTCTTCCCCACTCTCGCTCTATTCCAGTTTCGTTATCAGCCCAATCATTATGACATATCTCTAGAACAACGTGTCCTATTCCCACGTACACACAGTGGAATATTAGGAAACACCCTGCGAAATATATTTCGAATATTACGATAAACTTCTTCCCTTCCATAATTTCGTTCTGTTTGTCACTGATACAAAGTTCCGTTGTGGCTCGGTGGCACAGTGGTATAGTACCAGACTACGAATCCAAAGGCCGCAGGTTAGATCCCAGCCAGGTCCTAGGACTTTATCTGTCCCTTTCCACTTCTTTCACCTCTGGCAATGTTGCTCAAGTGAAAAAAAATATCGGGTAGCACCGTGGTTCGGAATCCACGTTAAACTGTAGGTCCCCCTATAACTGGCTGGGTAAGTCAGTTCAGCAGTCTGAGGAAGGCAACGGCATACCACATCCAAAATAGGACCATGCCTAGTAAAGCACTGTGGTGTTCAATCTTCGGATTGTTGACGGCTTTACCTTTTTAATGTTTAAATTATGTGGAAGGTACTCTCATTCTCAAATAGTGAATGAATGAATGAAGTGTCGGTATTCACCTGTCGTATGATGTGGCAGTTTTCCTTTTTTTTTTTTTTCTCTCTCTCTCAATTCATTGTTCATGACGCAAAATCTGTTGTACTGTGTGTGTTACTGGTGTTTCGTAGCACAATAGCAATTTTTCTCACGGTAAAGGATAATTGTATAAAGTTTGGTTGAAATCGGTCCATTAATGTGGGAGGAGATGTGAAACAGATTTTTATAAGGATTATAGATTCGCCAATGATGGCGAATTCAAACTGTATCAATTTTTCGTCTATTTACTCTACTGGCAATATTTGGAAGTAGTTCAGAAATATTTTCTCAGTATTTTAGTTTACAAAAACCGTGGTATCCAATGGTTCCTTACATTGTAATAATGTAATGACTTATTCTGTCTGTTGATCAGTTACCTCTGTTTCTATGAAAGTAGCTTCACAGCTATGAAAAAGCTTGTAATGAAATCAATAACTACGACACAATTAAACAGTACTGCAAAGACCCTCAGAGATGCCGAAGTAGTGTGATATGGTTGCTGTCGTTCCGGAACAAAGGTGAGAATAAGGTAAATCTTCCTCGGCATATCTGCTATGTAACGCTGACAACTTGGAACCAACACTACCAGAGATACAAACCAGAGACAAATGAGCAGTACTAAATCTTAGGTTGAAAGCGAAGATGATTAATGATGGTGATTAGAGTTGTCAACTGCAAGTGTCACGAGTTAACAAGTTTCTTTTCAAACAAGACAAACAGCAAACGCCGTCAAAACTGGCTCTGTAGAGCCGATATTTACAGTGCAACAATATGGTTACGAAGATAAATGGCGGTAAGAAATCAAACGAGACGGAATTACTCTGACAAGCTGAAGACCACTAGTCCCTCATGTCAAAGTACTCAGAGGAAATTCCTGAACATATGCAAAATTTCCTCGGTTGAGTTTTTGTTCAACCTGTATGTATTTAGCTCTGCAAATCTTTGTGTCTTTGTGCCAGGTGTGACGATACTGCTGGCCCCCTCATCTCACGGTTATCGTACGATACCATCTGCCTGGTCCTCTCATCTCGATGTCATCCTACGATACCGTCTGCGTCGGATTCGGAATCGTGTGGTCCAATAGTGATACATTTTGCGTGTGAAGTTACAAACGAAATAGCCAGCCTAGGAATCAATGTAGGACAGTGTCTCGGTGATACTGTGATTAAAACAAGTGATAGATTTCTTTAAGAGTTTCATATATTTTCTTTCCAGAGAGTTCTATAAACAATAGTTTCCTCATTGTACATTATTTCATTAACTAAACAGATGAATTGTAAAAACTTTTGTGAAAAACAAAAAGAAATGAAAATAAATAGCATTGTATATATATGTTAGGCTCATAAACAAGTTGTGTCGACTATTACATTAATTATCAATATTGAATTCTTTGTATATATTGACTGACGTGAGATTTTGAGTATATTTTGTGAATGGCCATGAGATTTGATAGTTCAATATATGTTAGGAAAATTTATGATGTACTCATTAACACATTGACATTTATCATTATTCTTTGTTGTGAAACAAAGTACCGCGATTTCGTCTTAAAAAGATTTACGCCATCCAAAATTATTGTATGTATAGTTTTCATTTTATATTGTGATTATTTTTGTGTACATGAAATGTTTTCTTTGTGTGTTTGTTCATTGTAATTTAGTATATTCAATTGTAAGGTCATTATTGTCGAGGTTATATATTTGCCTCGCCGCCTTGCGTGGGGGAGTTCGAGTTTTAATCATTTGTCGAGTGCTCTGGAAGCTATGTCAGTCTGTTGTTTTATAATGGAAGTTCTGTCAGCGAAGTTCTGATGCTTTGTTATGAAGTTGTAATGTTTTGGTGGAGGAGAAGTTTGATTCAAATTAAAGAAGTGAAAAATTGTACATATAGAGTATTTGTTTCTACCACGACGCCCCAGGAGAATAATGTTACAGCGAGCAGAACCCCCATACAGCATAATTTTGAAAAGCTTAGTATCGGTAGAATGAACTGTAATTACTTAATAACATATTAAAACATTTCACAGGCATTGATAATCTGAAAGTGCATCTGTGTTTTGCAACACGTTTTGAACAAAGCAAACTCTGTACACAACAGCTACGAACATCACAAAGATGCAGACGTAACCCATTAGGTCATTCGCATCCATCGTGAACACAACCAGTGTTGTAGGCTGCACGCCACATTTGCTTCTAACGATAGCGCACTATCAATAACGTTATACTGAAATCTGTTTGTTCAGGGGTCTTTAGTTCACTCGCATCTGTTTCCGGTATTCCGACGCGTGTATCCAAATATCATTCCCCGTCGGAACAGATTTGTTTCGAATTATTTTTGAAAGTCAAGAAACATGGCATCAGTCTGAAGACCGCTGCTACTACTACATATTTAATCTCATGAAGGAATGAAGCAAGTTGATTCCACGCGATCCGGTGCTTGACGAAATCAGGTTGATTCCTACATATTTATTCGTTCTATAATCTCGCCGTAACACGCGAGCAAATTTTATGTTTCCATATTCTGCAAGAAACTGATTCCTGTTCTAGATGTCAGTACAGTATTTGGACCCTTTTTATAGCTTGAGATAATAGGCACTTTCATTTTTATTTTATTTTTTAAGTGGCACGCTTCGTTGTTCCAGTCACCAACATAACTGATGCATGATTAGGGGTCCAATTGCTCCGTATTTTGAGCAGAGAGCTTAAGGGCATTCCGTCTGATTATTTATGGACTACATCGATAATTTACGGTATCCCGCGTGTCCCTATAAGGAAATCAGCATCTGCCTGATGGGAATCGAGAATTACCCAAAGTGGATGGTTTGATGGGAATTTTTATTGGGAAGCGCCATCCTCCAAGAAATTGGCTCCAGCATTTAGACCACTGAGTCATCCACTCCGGTGAGTGTGCAGAGGAAGGAGAAACAATATTATTATGGACTGTCACCAGTACCAGTTTAACGAGTAGATAGTTCAAAATCGCAAGCGTACTGAATAATTATTACCCAACTAGGAGAGGAAAAGATACAATTTTACTGATCGAAATATATTATCAATGATAATGCATATAGGCTTAAACATAGAATTACGATCTGCACCAGGACTAGGTTTCGAATCGCGGTTCTTGTTCACTGACCGTTCTCGACATGATTTAGTCACATGAACAATCAACGGACGTCCTGAATTTCTTTATAACGTTAGGTTAAAACTATATGCTATGGTTTCTCGCACGGTACAATTATTGAGTATTTAAAAACCAGCATTCTTTAACTACCTCAGAAATTAATATTGCGATAATCTGTACTGGCATTAAGATATCGGAAGTGTGCATTCACAAAGAACCGTTTATACCACATTAGATTTGTATTCACCGACAGGAAAGGTCCAGAACTATTTCGCCATATGCAAGATAATCCGATGGTATTTCTTTTATTATATAGCGCCACCTAAATAAGACGCATACAGGCTGATATGGTGTCAGACTAGTGTTCCGTCCGTCGCATAAAACTACAGAAATACTACACTTACCTAAGGACTGCCTTGATTAGAAAGTACCTGATGCTTACATGTAATGTGGCAAATGATATCATTTACCTTACAGGTTAGAGTGTCATGTTACACCGATCTGGAGAAGTGATCTTACAATGCTCGTTAAAGGTGCAATCAGAGTGAAAAATCTTCAATAGAATTGTCCGTGCTGGTAACGGAACATCATGCTACCTGTCTTCTGTTCAGAGGTCAGTCGTGCGGTTGATTTGTAGTAAAATTCTTCATTTTTGTGGCCATGACGTCCGTGTAATTATGATGTGTAATGTTTGTCCGTCTATGAAACTACAAATACGATGCGACTCATCAGATGCGTATCGTTTTAATGACCGTAAAACATCTGCAGTAGTGTAACGAAGCTTGTTGGGATTTATTCCCATCTGCCTGCCTTACTGAACCTCTCGATACCACTGTTGCATAATAATAGATGTGAATGAAATTAGTCTATTACATTTCCCTTTCCAAAACTTGTTATTCTTTTCTCTAGCTTGACTACCTGAAGTCATTTTCTATTATTTGGTGTTGCAGAAGTTTAATTAGCAAATATTAATTAATTCGTGTCAGAGGTATATTGTGAAAGTTCAGATAGTATGCTAATTAGTATTTCTGTTAAAAGTAATTCTTTTCGCATAATATTAAATGTTGGGAAAGTTTTGCCCCATTGGTTTCTGTATAATTACCGTTAATTTCGAAAGTATTGTTGATGATTCTATTTTGTTAAATACGTAAATGAAATACTATTAACTGAACCGCGATTTGTATATTATTTTAATCAGTATTATTTATGCTGTCTTTTACTACATCCAGTTGCATGTAATTGTTTACTTTTCCATTGTAATTTATTGTACATAATTAACAATACTTAATTTCCAGAATCATTGTTTGAATGATATAGGCCTAAATAGGATGCGTTCGCGGCATATAATTGAGTATTATTTCGTCCGTTGTCTGATGCACAACCCACGCAAGTTCAGAGTATTGTTTCGTCCTCGATCTGATGCACAATTCACGTCAGTTCAAGTATTGTTTCGGCCGCGAACTGAGGTCCAATCCATCCCAGTTTGAACTTTAATTTTGAACAATTACGTACAAGAACTTCCGTATTGTTCGCGTGGAAAGTGTTTCTACCGGTATTATGGACTTAATATTTGTGCCACATTCCACACTTGAATTGTGTAAATTCGTATTATTGATGTGTGGAATGTGCATTTCTGGTCACAATTGTAATTAATGAGACGTTTAGGCTGGCCATAAATGGGATCAACTCGACATTTATGAATCATTAGAAGTGTCGAAGAACTGTAATTCTGCGTGTTGCCGACGTTATTTGTAGTGAATTAGTTTTCGCCCCATGAGATTTCAGCCAGCCGGTACCGACAGCTACAATCTTCGAGAACATCAAGAATCTACGAGGTAATGCCACGTAATCTGAAATCATAGATATTTATAATTGGTTTTGTTTTTTGGATCGAAAACAGTTCGTTAGCAAAACATGTAAAGTACTGTTTCGTTACTTACAGAAATATTACTCTTGGCTTTCGAGTTACATCATGGAGTGCAGATTTTCATGCTGTACCGCAGATTCTTCTTTCTGTATCACTATTTTTTGCACTTTCCACATCACTGGTGCACTGTCCATAATTATGTTTTTTCACAAGATATGACGTATTCGTTTTCAATATGACAGACTGTTGTCTTGCCGTCATCACAATTGTAGTTTTTATTTTTTTAATTAAATTAAATCATGTTATAATCATTTTTTATGTTAGCGAAATGGAATAGTGGCGAAATTACAAATCTGTGTGATGAGTGTTTCTTGGGAGAGGAGTGGGAGGACAAAGATGACTGTACAGTCGTTACAAGTGGTAAGTAGTGGAATGTAGAGCGAGATTGAAGACAAGAGTGAAGGACAGGGGGTGGAGTAGTTGTTAGGGAGGGGAGAGGTTTCGGACTTCATATATGTAGAACATACTGTGTATTAATTTCAATATTTTACAATTCCCATCTTCAACCAACCTCCCTCTTCATTTCCCTCTCCCACATCATAATCTGCTGATGTCGGCATTTTGCGCGTTCTTCCAACATGTCACACAGATATACGATCTGAGTCCCGTCGCATATGATGCTTCCAAGGAGGTGGTGACGGCGAAACTGTTGTTCGTCGAAATAACGTGGAACTTCGTCGACTTGATCCGGCAGTATTCGCGAGAACCTTGGAAGCGTGTTACAGATTCGCTACGGTATTCAAGTCAGGACCGATGGAAATGGGAGTTGTTCAGAAAACCAGTCACATATTCTTCCAGCCCGGTGAACTTTGCTGCTGTTGTCACGAGCAGTGGCCTCTTGCAAGGCCATCAAATCCAAATGTTAATATCATTCAGTTCCCGTTGCAAAGTTTTTTTACTAACAGGTTGGGATGGACCTTCATCCATTGCCTGCAGCCATTCCTGTCGGGTTTGGAAGCGACTTTGAGTCACCAGCTGTAGAAGGCGTGTCCAGTTGCTCAAAGACATCATACTCTGACACCTTGTTACGTTGCTACATGTGTTGCACTACCGCTTGTAGAGGCTTTGAACAGTCCACCGCGAACCCCTAACAAATCCAACACGGCCAAACTCGGTTACCATTCACAATAGAAACCCTCACTCCATTGCAAAACCCTCAGATTTAATGGTAATTTGGCACAAGTGCCAGCCCGTCGGAAACTGAACACAGATCGATCAAGATAGCAGGGTGAAAAAATCGGAACTGAGCTGTCTAAGCGAAATATGTGCAATATAATAAAAGCGACAAGAGCTCTGTCGTTGGGGTTATGTGGTCAAGGCGTTGGACTGCGACATTCGACCATATATGGTAGCAGATCGGGCAAACAGCAGCTATACACGTCCTCATTTGCAGTATTGCTGCCCAGTGTGGGATCCTAATCAGGTGGGTTTGACGGAGGACATCGAAAGAGTCCAAAGAAGGGCAGTTCGTTTTGTACTGTCACGATACAGGGGAGACAGCGTCACGGAAATGATAAAGGACGTGGGATGGAAATAATTACAACAACGACGGTTATCGCTGCGGCGTGGTCTACTTACGAAACCCCAATCACCAAAATTCTCCTCCGAATGCGAAAATATATTGTTGACTCCCACCTATATAGGTAGAAATGATCATCAGAATAAAATACGAGAAATCAGAGCTCGAACTGAGAGATTCAGATGTTCTTTCTTCCTGCGCGCTATTCGAGAATGGAATAGGAGATGAATTGTATAAGGGTGGTTCGATGAACCCTCTGCCAGGCACTTAAATGTGATTTGCAGGGTATCCCATATAGATGTAGATGGTGTGGTAGCAACATAGAACCACATGACTGTTGGCAAACATTAGACGGATATGAATATCTATTTTGTGATTTCCATGAAACGCCAATATTTCAAACTAGTAAATTTTACAATGTTTTGTAGAATCATAAACAAGTATGGATACAAACATTGGTTTGCCAACAATCACGCGTTTCGATGTAGAGATGTTGGTGCTATGAAAATGATTACATGTCCAATCTACTTCTATCTGTAATCAAAGACTGTCACAAATGAGGTCCCTGTTGAACTCTGTCGTGCTCTAGATTTTTATTTTTAGCTTTCACAAAATTACCAACTGTTTGTCCAGTCTTTGACGTGTCTGGTTATTGTTCGCAGTTTTGTGTCCGTGTTGTGATGTAACATCTGTGCCGCACAACTGCTCTATTGACAGAAGAAAGGAAGTGACTCTTCAACCGCATACATTTGATGACAACCGAATCCTCCACCGGAAAACACGCCTGATAGGGATCACTTTTCGGAGCATCTAACTTGTACGATACTCCTGATTGTGAGATATGCCTCTTGTCCGATTTTGGTATTCCTATCAATGTGATCACTCCCAAAGAAATGATGACCGCAACAGTTTCACTACAGCACGTTTTTTACTGTGCTTTCCCAAAACATACAGTTGATGTTAAATCCCAGTAAATTCAGTTATTACAATTTCTAACACATAATTTGACGAAAGCTGACATTCTGATTACACATAATGGGCATGTGATAAGTGAGACTGAACAGTTCAAATTTCTAGGTGTTCATATAGACAGTAAGCTGTCATGGAAAGCCCATGTTCAGGATCTTGTTCCAAAACTAAATTCTGCTAAATTTACTATTAGAACAATATCTGAGAAGTGATTTTTCAACACGAAAAGTAGTCTATTACGCTTACTTTCACTCACTTATGACGTACGGCATTGTTTTTTGGGGTAACTCGCCTGATGCAAAAAGGATATTTCTGGCTTAAAAACGGGCGGTTCGAGCAATATCTGGTGTAAGTTCGCGAACGTCATGTCGACCCCTTTTCAGTAGTCTGGGAATTTTGACTCTGGCGTCACAATACGTTTTTTTCTTTAATGTCGTTTTTTGTTAATAATATCTGCTTATTCCCACGAGTTAGTAGCTTTCACCCGGTGAATACTAGACAGAAGTCGAATCTACATTTGCATCACACCACCTTAACACTTGTGCAGAGAGGGGTACAGTATTCTGCGGCATCCATTTTCAATGAGCTGCCACAAGAACTAAAGAATCTTAGCACTAATCTACACGCTTTCAAATCTAAATTGAAGAGTTACCTCATGGCTCACTCCTTTTATTCTTTCGAGGAACTCCTAGAAAAGTTAAACAGTTAAGCTAATTCATTTTTTCTTTATTGATTCTTTTCACTTTGTCTTAAGATTGTCGTGTGCAAAGGAATACTTAAAAAAAATTTTCTATTACCATTTTTGTGTAACAATGTAGTGACTTGTTCCATGGCCATGGAGTCTCACTCCTCAATTGGGTCCTATGGAAGAGAGAAAAAAAAAAACAAGCGAATTGAACATGTCCGGGAATTTCGGAGAAGTTGATTGTGTCAGAGAACTTTGACCAACCTACCTCACACCCGATTATTTCTGTGAGAAGCCTACGAGGCATCTCGCCTGCACTCACTATTCACCACATTTACTTGCGATGGTAACACAAAGTGCGACTGGAAAAAGTTCGGTGAATGGTCCCATACTTTACAAACCGCGCTGGCGAGGATCAGGTGCCCGTGCATGGAGCATATACATCAAGGGACATGTCAACAAGAGCCCCTACGTGCAAAGAACGGCGGTGAAGTGCTGGTACACTGCGACCAAGCTACAAGCTAACAGGGCCAGTGTGATGAGAACTCTTGTCACTGCAACACAGAGCAACGCCTTAACTTCAAGTTTTGTTTCAAATTGGGCAAAGCGGCAAAGGAGACCCAGGGGCAGTAAGTGTATGGTGTTGAAGCAGTAAGTAAAGAGTGTGTTTTTGAGTGGTTTAAATGCATTAGAGACGGAAAGGAAGGATGAGCCACGTTCTAGTCGACCGTCCACAATCGCAGTCCCAGACAACAAGGAAGGAGTGCGACGGATGCTTGCGGATGATCAGCGGCTTCCGTTTCCTCGCCTTAAATTATCCCTGAAAGGCTTACGCTTCGCAGTGGCTGCGGAGATACAATAACAATTGTCCTTTGGGTGGATTGCGGAGTATGAATGTAGATTAATCATTGTACAACTTCAACATGGCAATTATGAGGGCTACAAAAAGAACAAAAGTCTATTACCGGACGGAAAAAGAACGTAAACATATATAGACCGAAGGAGATTGCAACCTCTCCTCCTCCCGTCAGGTTGCTGTTACCTGGGGCCTAACTGTCGTACTCAAAAATTTGGTGGAGAAGAGATGCATTTAATGTTAAATATTTAATTTGAATAAAGTTCTTCTCTCCTTAGTTTTGGGCCTACACTTCAATAATGATTTTCGTGACTTTAATGGATAATGCAAGTTTCACTGGTAAGATTGACATTTATTATATTTAAATTAGCCTCACACGCACAACACATAAATTAACATATAAAACTTCAACACTGTGTTCCACTATTTTCTGAAGATCAGCCTAACAACATCAAAACGAAACCTCAGTCTTGTTATACAACCGCACCGGTCAGCAACTCAACTGCTACTACTTCTACAATGAACACCACTGCCACTGCTGGCGCTACAAGTCAGCGATATTACAAATACCACGGCTCACTTCAAAGACATAGTAGCAAAGACATTAATCCCTTACAAGATGTTAACACTAACGACTCACATCGCAATTCATCATCGTCATTCCAGAACCATGACGTCACGGCAACAGTTCTCATTCTTCAACATCGAGCACTTGTACCGTTAAGTTTTCCTATTTTGCTTCATTTTATACAGTTCCATACATTTTCTTCCCATTTTCATGTTTGGCCTGTGTTCATTTTTGATGGGATATCCACTGGGACATGGTAACCATGATAGTGGGATAGGGGAAGTGCGATTGGAGATATTTATTGTCAGTAATCATCATAACCTCCTTACATTTACTTATTTTTATGTCCGCTTCAAACTTTAAACATTTTTCACTCCAGAACTGCCTTATGCTTACGTAGAGGCAGTACGGGTGTGATTCAATAGCTGCGCTCTTGTAAAACCGTTAAGATTTATTTAAGCGTCGCACCAGTCGACTAACTTCTTTACGTTATGTCGAGTTTAATAAAACACTTTCAGATATGTGGAGCTGATCCACACGTACTGACAATGGGAACTAGCCGTTTTTGAAGCCACGATTTTAAATGTTCGCGGAGCAGATAACGTGAGAAATAAATGCTTTCGTATCAATAAACAGGTTTGCGAAGGACAGTGATGATTGATTCCGTACCACAAAGTGTGACAGCTATAAAACCTCTGCCTAATCCCCCCTCGTGACAATTTCGCTGGGGGTTTAGCGATATCAACAACAAGATAGGTGGCTGACAGGATGCGATTGAGGTATCTTTGGGTGGTATGCGACTGGGGGGTTTCCTCTTATCGGCGTCCGTAGTAGTTTCCTGGCCTCAATACAAACTGCAAGGTAGGCAAACTACGTATCCGAATCCGGGTGCTTACGGCAGACGTATTCTTTCCATATGTGGGTGGCACAGAGTTTCGTCAAGCCAACGAAAGAAGTAGCTTTGTTTCCTTGTGTTGAGATGAAAGGCGATCTTAATTCACGCGAGAAATTTTCGTTTGCCAAAAGTGCAAATAGGTTTTTTTATCAAGACAATGGGTTTCGGTAATCTGAGATACAATCATCCATTTGATTAGAATAATACATCCGTTCCGCAATATGAGTCGAATTACTCGACAACTCACTGTCAGATCACAACATTAAAAAAAAAAAAAAAAAAAAAAAAGCATTTCACATTTAAAATAACTAAATCAGACTAAGCTTCGCTGTGGTTAAATCTGATATGTAATGAATTAGAAAGTAAATGAAAGAATTCCTGCATCATCGACACGCCGAGGAAGCACATCAGTCAAATCAATGCATTACGCTGCTGCTGTTTTATGGAATAAAAGGAAGGCTAGAAAAAAGGTTTTTTTTCTTCACAAACTCATTTACTACAAACCAAGAGAACTGACTAAAATTTTTGTTTGTCCGTTTTCTACATAATCAGTTCAGACGGCTTACAGATACTGGAGCATGCGACGTATGGTCGTCGTTTACAGTCCGGAAACTGGTTTGATGCAGCTCTCCACCCTACTTTATCCTGAGCAAGCCTTTTCATCTCTTCTTAAGAACGGCAACCCGCATCCATTTGAATCTGCTTACTGCATTCGTCTCTCCCCCCCCCCCCCCTATGCGATTTTTACCCCACACACTTCGTCCGATGCTACATTGACAATTCCTTGATGTCTAAGAATGTTACCCCATTAGTTACTCGATGTACCGATCTAATCTTCTGCATTCGTCTATAGAAAAATAATTTTTCACATTTTGTCCATTTCCTCTGCCTCCTCCTCCCCCTCCTCCCATGTCTTATCTCTCCTGCTATCCATCGCCGTATCTGTCCATCTTCCCCTTCGCTTACTTCTGTCTTAGATTAACAGACTCAATTAACCATATTTACATTATTATTCTGCATCGAGCCACCCCTTGTGTGCCCCCAACGAAACAGTAGGTGCAACCACAGCGGAAGGGTATCTATCGAGACACCAGACAAATGTGTCGTTCCTTAAGAGGGGCAGCAGCCTTTTCAGTAGTCGCGGAGGGTCTGGATGATTGAGCTGGCATTGTAACATCAACTAACATGTCTTTCCCATGCCGTTACCGCGAACGGCTGAAAGCAATGGGACACTAGTCGTTACTTTTCCCCAAGGACATACAGCTCCACAGTATGAATACATGTTGGCATTCTCACGCGTAAATATTCTGGAGGTAAAATAGTCTCCCATTAGGATCTCCGGGCGGGGATTACTCAGGAGGATATCATAAAAAAAACCACTGACGTACTACGGATTTTAGCGTGGAATATTCTATCCCTTAATCGGGTAGTTAATTTAGAAAATTCGAAGAGAGAAATGGATAGGTTAAAATTAGATATATGGTGAAGATTAGTGAAGATCGAAGGATGAACAGCATTTCTGGTCGGGTGAGTACAGGGTTATACATAGGAACTCATTACAATAATGAATAAAAAATAGGAACACGGGTAAACTACTGTGAACAGCACAGTGATCGCATTATCGTAGCAAATATAGATATGAAGGTAACACCGACCCAAGTAGTGCAACTAGATCTGCCGATAATGAGGTGATTGAAGAGATGTATTATGAGTTAAAGGAAATTATTCAGACAGATAAGGGAGAGAAATACTTGTGATGGAAGAGTGGAATTCGGTAGTAGGAAAAGGAGGAAAGGAGTGAAAGACGTCGTCTGGTAGAATTTTCCACGGAACCATAATGTAATCATGACAAACACTTGGTTTAAGAATCATTAAAGACGGTTGTATACGTGGAAGAGGCCAGGGGAAACCGTAAGGTACCAAATATATTTTGTAATGGTAAGACACAGATTTCAGAACCAGGTTTTAAACTGTAAGACATACACCCAGGAACGGATAGCTTGTATTGATTATTAACTGTAGACAATCTGAATAAGTCGATGGAGATGGGGCCTGGATAAAGTGAAGAAACCAGTGTTGAGAGTTTCAGAGAGAGCTTTAGGCGACAACTGACAGAAACCGGGGGGGGGGGGGGGGGGACAAACTGGTTGAAAATGAATGGGTAAATTTTAAAATGCATAAATGAAGCAGACGAATAAAATTGAGATTGACAGGAAAAGCGAAAGACTAAGCAGGAGTTGATAGAGGGCAAATGAAATTTTGTAGAAGGTTGTATAACTAGATGAAAAGTAGATTTTAAGCCTACATGAAAATAAGAGATATTTGGAGACAAGAAAAATAGCTGTATGAATATCAACAGGTTAGATGGAATACCAGCTGTGAGCAAACAGGGGAAAGCTGAGAGGTGGGGGAGGATATATAGAGTAGCTCACAACGGAAATGAACTTCGAGACAATATTGTAGATGAATAGGAAATAGATCCTATACTGAGAGAAGAATTTGACAGAGCACTCAAAGAGCTAAATCAAAGCAAGGTCCCTGGAGTAGATGAGAGTGCCTGAGAGCTGTTGAAGTCTATGGGAGAGCCAGCCATGACAAAAGTATTTCACTTCGTGTGTAGATTTGTATAAGCCAGATGAAATATCCTCAGACTTTAAGAAAGATATAATAATCCTATTCCAAAGTAAGCGGGCGCAGACAGGTGTGAAAATTACATAACCTTAAGTTTAATAATTCATTGGTGCAAAATAACACGAATTGTTTACAGAAGAATGGAAAAGCTGGTAGCCGAAGCCCGGGAAGATCAGTTTGGATTTAGTACAAATTTAGGAACATGTGAGGCAATACTTATGACTTATTTTAGAAAATAGCATAAGGCAAATTTACATTTCTATTTGTTGTTATTTTGAGAGGACTAAACTGCTAGGTCATCAGTCCCGACATTTCTAGTTTTTGTAGATTTGGAGAAATATTTTGACATTGTTGGCTGGAATAGACTTTCAATTACTGAAGTCAGCAGGGGTGAAATATAGGAAACGGGGGGTTATTTACGATTTGTACAAAAATCAACAGCAGTTATTAGATTCGAAGAGCATTGACGGGAAGAATTGTTTGGGAAGGGAGTAAAACAGGGTTGTATCCTTCCCCTAATGTTATTCAATCTATACATTAAGCTCGCTGTGAAACAAAGCAAGGAGAAATTCGGAGAACGAATTAAATTTCATTGTGAAGAAATACTTTGCGTTTTGCTTATGACATTGTAATTTTGTCAGAAACAGCAGAAGACCTATAAGAGCAACTGAACGGAATGGCCAGTGTCTTGAAACGTTATACGATGAACATTAACAAGGACAAAACAAGGGTACTGGAATGTAGTATAAGAAAATCAGGCGATGCTGAAGAAATTAGTTAAGGTTACGAAACAATAAAGTTGGTAGACGAGTTTTGTTAATTGGCCAATAAAATAACATGTGATGGTTGCAAGTACAGAGGATTTAAATGCAGAATGGCAATGGGAAGAATAGCGTTTTTGAAAAAGAGAAATTTGTTAACATCGGGTATTAATTTAAGTGTAAGGAAGTCTCTTCTGAAAGCGTATGTGTGGACTGTGGTGTGTTGCTTTGTGCGGTATGAAGGGATCGATTGGTAGGACACTTTCTTAGACATCAAGGAATCGTAAATTAAGCATTAGAGGCAAGTGTGTGGGTAAAAATCGCAGAGGGAGACAAATACAGTAAGCAGATGCAAATGGATGTGGGTTGACGTTTCTATGAGGAGATGAAGAGGTTTGCTCAGGATAGAGACTCTGGACTGAAGCCAACAACAACCAGTAGCCACCGAAGATAATGGGTCCACAGTACTGAAACACGAAAACATCAATCGAAAAGTATTTTTCGGCGAAGATCGCGTTTCTGCTGTACAAGATGGATAACTTTTAGTGGGGACGAATAAGGTAAAATAGGAAGTCTTGCCCAGAAACATGCCATTTTCCTGCTATACTCAAAATACATTGCTCTCTTATCCTCTTGCTTTTGGTCTGGGTCGACTCACAAGTATGGCAATGTGGAGATCATTAACGTCAACACATACGGTACCTCTGTACCATGTTACGGTACAATGCATCACCAGTTCCCCGTCTTCCAGCAGCCGACATAGAAATAACAAAGCCGGTGGGCGTCTTCGGATTTACGTATGATACCACAGATAGTAATCAAGGGTTCGACAAGGAGTGCAGGCAAGGCACTCACCGTTGGCCAAATTCATTCTTGCTGATTATCTCCGTCCGAAAGTGAAAAATTAAGAGTCGCACCATCATGCCAAAACCACACGTTTCGAAGCGTATGCAGTGGCACACTTTCTGAGAGCCTAGGCGAACCAACCCATGAAGAAAGTTCTCGGCAGTCGAGTGTGTTGTGGAAGAAAGTATGGCCTATTCACACGTCCAACCTGGAACTATGCTCAAATTTTCCAACCTTCTCGTTCACTAGTCCACACATCACTATTGTCGATATTGATAAAAAGGAACATTAAAAAGTACTGGCACTCCGACTTATCAGTTTCTTTTGATGTATGAATACACACGTTAATAAAGTTTTTGCATCATCTTGGTTGCACGGTCTGCTGAACAACGTTGAATATGTTTACTGCATCAAGAACACGGTTCCTTAGATTGTCAATAGATGATACTCAGCCCAAAGATTTTGATTTGGAGGTGGTACAGAGATATAGGAATTGACGCTGAATCCCTATGGCGGCCCATATGATAGCACAGAATATGATGACCTCTACTTAGGGATTTCAGCTACGAGAAACCCTGAGAGGAGCACTACCATGCTGAATAATGGTTTTCCTGCAGTCACAGGTCGTCGTGTTTCGACTCAAACTTTAACTAATAGACAGCATCACATGCAACTTCACTCACGACGTCCAGGGCAGGTCCAGTTTGACACCTACACACCATGTAGCGCGCTAAGGATGGCCCCAACAGCATGCTGAATAGACTCGTCAGAATTGGCATGAAGTGGTTTTCACAGACGAGACTCGCATCTGCCTACAATCAGACAATCGTCGGAGACGTTTGTGGAGGCAACTTGGTCCGCAAGGTGATGGTTTCCTGATGTTTTGAGGAGGCACCTTAAGCCACTGGTGATAGTGATCAAACGTCTATACCGTACAGGAATGACAGCCTACATAGAATGCAAACATGTCCTTTTAATGGACAAAAATTGTCGCGTGCATCGTGGACGTCTTACGAATGATACATTCACCTTAAATACATCGCAAGATTAGAATGGTCAGTATGTTCTACAGACATGAACTCTATCGAACATGCTTGGGATGCATTGAAAAGGGTTGTTTTTAGACGAGTTAGCCAACCAAGCAACCAGAGATCTATGCCAAATCGCCGTCAAGGAATGGGATAATCTGGGCCAACAGTCCCTTGATGGTGGTGTGAACAGTTTGGCACGACGAATACATCATGCATAAGTGGAAGAGGACTTGTTACCGGGTGTTAAGGGTAATGGTGTATGTTGCCATCTGCAATAAAAATTCTTAATGTCTAGGTTGTTATTATTGTACAACTTGTCAATTTCGGTTTTCATGAGCAATAAAGAAAACAAATGTTTTTTGTATATCTCGATTCAATTTTTATGTAAAGGGTCATGAACCCTAAATCGTGGTGATGCAACACTTTTCGTGTGTGTATTTGACAGCGTGTTTTACCTGTTATTTTATTCTGTACTCGACGGCGAGGAGTGACACCCCTGGGGCTCCCGATAATTTTTTATCTCGTTTTCCAGTGTCGACGAGCGTTCACGGCACAGCGCCACGAAGCCTGGGTTGGAAACCGCTGCCCTTGCCACAGTCGCCGAAAATGCGGAAGATTTCAATGTATCTCGCATGTAGTGACAAAACTGTACGTTTCCACTGTCACCACTGTAAGTCTTCAACTCTGTAAAGGGGCTTTAATTATAACCTGTACAAAGGAGAAGCCGCTTTACTGAGGAAACGTATTGCAAACACAATATCACATGGGTTTACAGGAAAGCTAGCAGCAACAGGTCGCATAGACGTACCAAATGTATGTCAGTCATTCGTCTGGAAGATGCACTAAAGATGTTTATTTGCTGTTTCTTGCCTAATTACAAAATGGTTACTAGGAAGTATTACTAGAAAACCAAAAGAATATACGTTTCGAATCCGCTCCTATACGGCCCAGTTACATCACATGCCTACGTACATTTCAAAACAAGAGGTAATAAAGCAATTATTTATCACGTACTAACTGATGGAAATTCGATTGACTATTTACAACTTGGCGGGTAAAGTCAAGTCGTTTGCAAAACATATGAAAGTACAGACACGATGCGGTTCTATGTCCAGACAGTTATACGTCAAGGTTGTATGGAGATCACTGGTTTCAGTGATCTTGTGTATTTCCTGTCGCGGTTAAATTTCAAAAATATATGCGATTTCTGTCCATACGATCATCTTCAACTCCGCAATTATCATGAAGTTGTAATGTTACTTTGGAATAAATTCCTTAAACATTAGTCTCGACACGTAGAACGTATTGATTGTAAGGCGATGCATTACATAATAAAACTATCGCGAGTTCTACTTGTGAAATAAAGAATATTGTAATGGTAAAACACTATAAAAAGCATGTTAGACTTTCAAACAATGTGAGAATGCTGTTCAACTAGATTGCTAATTCTGACCACTGTAACATCAAAGTTATAAAAAAACATTCACTGATATGGCGATAACAGGATTTTTCTATAAATTATTAAGCAGACGAATACTTAAATGCTACAACGGATTATTCACAGCATTCACATACCTATGTTTCATATGACAGGAAGGAAGAGAGTGGAAACAGTCTCTCCACATATTCCATCCTCTTATATTGCAAAGAAAAATGGAAATAGATCTTTTCTTGCACTGCTTTCTCTATAATCTTTGCTTTTAACTTACCGATACAATTAATTCAAGTTTTTAGAGTTTAAAACTGATGAATTAGTTAATTACAATCAATGATTATGATACATTTGAGCTTGATAAGTTCTACTGTGAGGGACAGCTTTGTATCGTAGATATGAAGGTAGGCCACAGATTTAAAATCACCATATTGAAATGAAAAGTATTGGAATGGGACCTGTTCTCAGCCTATATCTCTGAGCTTGTCATGGATGTTCAAGTCAATGATGTAAAAAGAGGCACCTTGGACCATGATATATGCCAATGATGTTGGAATGTGTGACCCACTCAGAAGGCACTCCAAGACGAGCTTCAACATTGGAGAAAAGCTATAGAGAACAGGGGAATGAGAATTAGCAGGGTGAAAACGGTATGTGTGTACAAAGGATGCCAAAGATCTATATATTAACCTGCAAGAAGAACAACTTACGCTGGTCAAGGAATTTAAATACCTGGGTACTTACAAAGTGATGGAGGGTTGGAGGCCGAAATACAGAACAGGATAATGGAAGGATGAACTGGAGGAAACTGAACCGAGTCCTGTGTGGTAAGAAGATTTGCTGTATTACAAGTATATGGTGAGGCCTGCGATGCTGTATAGCGCAGAAACTTGGGGCCAATTACAAAAGCCCAAGAGAAAAAGATGGAAGTAGCAGAAATGAGAATGTTAAGGGGGATGAGTGGAGTGACACGAAAGAACAGACTAAGAAATGAGTACATAAGGCTAACAGTGAAAGTGGGGCCCATAAGGAAGAAGAACCAAGAAAGCAGGCTAAGATGGTATGGACATGTGCAGAAAAGAGGGGAGAAGTGTGTGGGGAGAAGAGGAAGACAAACAGATGGAAATACAAGGTAGCAGAGGAGCTACGGAAGAAAGGATGGCTCAGAGAAGAAGCACTGGACAGACATTTGTGGAAGAGAAGGATCCAGCGAAATATAGCCGACCCCACTTGATGGGGGGGAAAAGGCTGAGATGATGATGATCATGATATTGAACTGGGACAGTAACAAGAAACTTGCTAAACACCAAATGTTTAAGATGTATCTCGAAAATATCTAATTAGATAATGTATGCTTCCAAAAGAGATATTTGGAGATAAGAAAAACAGCGCTATGAATATCAAGAACACAGATGGAAAACCAGTTCTCAGCAAAGAAGGTAAAGCTGAAAGGTGGAAAGA
The DNA here is from genome assembly GCA_026315105.1 of Locusta migratoria. Lineage (NCBI taxonomy): Eukaryota > Metazoa > Arthropoda > Insecta > Orthoptera > Acrididae > Locusta > Locusta migratoria. The sequence continues at coordinate 14,549,774 of CM048746.1, read as the reverse complement.
GTATATAGAGAGGCTCTATGAAGGAAATGAACTTAGAGGCAATATTATAGGAAGGGGAGAAGTAGATGAGGATGGAATAGGAGATACTATACTGAGAGAAGAATTTGACAGAGCACTGAAAGACCTAAGTCGAAACAAGGCCCCTGGAGTAGATGACATTCCCTCAGAGCTACTGAAGTCTCTGGGAGAACCAGCCATGATAAAACTGTTTCGCCTGAAGTGTGTAAGATGTATGAGACTGGCGAAGTACCCTCAGACTTTAAGAAAAATGTAATAATCCCCATTCCAAAGAAAGCAGGTGCAGACTGAACCATCAGTTTAATAAGTCATGGTTGCACAATATTACAGAATGGAAGAGCTGGTAGAAGCTGCCCTCAGGGAAGATCAGTTTGGGTTCAGGAGAAATGTAGGAACACGGGAGGCAATACGCACTTTACGGCTTGTCCTTGAAGATAGATTAAGGAAAGGCAAACCTACATATCTAGCTTTTGTAGATTTAGAGAAGGCTTTTGACAATCTCTTTCTAGTTCTGAAGCAAGAAGGAGTAAAAACTAGGGAGCGTAAGGTTATTTACAACTTGACAAAAACCAGACAGCAGTTGTCAGAGTTGAAGGGCATGAAAGGGAAACAGTGGTTGGGAAGGGAGTAAGACAGGGTTGTAGCCTTTCTCCAATGTTATTCAATTTGTACATTGAGCAAGCTATAAAGGAAAGCAAGGAGAAATTTGGAATAGGGATTAAAGTTCAGGGTGAAGAATAACATTGCGTTTTGCCGACGACATAGTAATTCTGTCAGAGACAGCAAAGGACCTGGAAGAGCAGTTGAACGGAATAGACATTGTGTTGAAAGGTGCATATAAAATGAACATTAACAAGAGCAAAACTAGGGTAATGGCGTGCAGTCTAAGAAAATCAGGTGATGCTGAAGGAATTAGATTAGGTAACGAAACAATAAAGGAGGTAGATGAGTTTTGTTACTTGGTCAGTAAAACAACAAATGATGGACGTAGTACAGAGCATGTAAAATGAATGGCAATGAGTAAAAAAGCGTTCTTGAAAAAGAACTTTATTAACATCGAATATTGATTTAAGCCTAAGGAAGGTCTTTCTGAAGGCATTTGTGTGGAATGTTGCCTTGTATGGGAGTGAAACATGGATGATAAACAGTACGGACAGGAAGAGGATAGAGGCTTTTGAAATGTGGTGCTACAGAAGAATGCTGAAGATTAGGTGGGTGGATCGCTTAACTAATGATGAGGTACTGAAGAGAAATGGGGAGAAAAGGAATTTATGGCATACCTTGACTAAAAGAAGGGATCGATTGGTAGGACACATTCTTAGACATCAAGGAATTGTTAATTTAGCGTTGGGGGGAAGTGTGTGTGGTAAAAACCGCAGAGAGGAAAGCAACATGTGAATACAGTAAGCAGATTCAGACAGATGTAGGTTGCCGTTCTTATGTGGAGTTGAAGAGGCTTGCTCAAGGTAGGATATTGTGGAGAGCTGCATCAAACCAGTCTCCGGACTGAAGACCACAATAACAATGCTTCCAATATTACTGCTCAAATACATTGATCGCATTGAAATTCACACTTGCTGAACTACTTCGTTTTTATACCCTACAACCACAAAACATACATAATCAGTCCATATGGAATGTATGTACAAATACGTTTGGCTCAGTGAAGATTAAAAAAAAAGGTTAATACGCGGAAGGACAATAAGTAAAAATTTTATTTATTCCTTTTCTTTGCGATTAAAAGGAACAAGAATAGGCCAGTCTAACACAACATCTTTCGTATGTCATTTTTCTCCTTTGATTCTGTACATTAATTTCTTTTTGTTGTGAACTACGTAATGTATTACGTATAAAGTAAATGGGCGCGAGGGGTAAATGTAAATATGAAATGTAAATATGTACTTTCAAAACAAAATGTTCTCCAAAAATCTACAACAGATGTTTTGACAGGTAAATAAAAATACTATCGATGCTGTGTCTTTAGTTTGCTTAGAACCTCGAGATGCGTCTTTAGCGAAAACATTCGTTAGTAGGCCACCTGAAAAATAAAACCTTTTCTCGGAAAATTGGACCGTCAGAATGTACGCTGTCCCAGTGTCTTGAAACCAGCTTTTTCTTAATTCAGAGTCACTTTTATTATAAGCATTAACACGACAAGCAAGCATAATCTTTGGATCGCTCGTCTGAATAACCTTCCAATGTCTTATATAGGTGAGTGTTTCTTGGGGTATCTTGAATTTTTAGTTCCCTTGTGTCGCAATGCGTTCAGAGGAACACGAAATCCGGCAGGGCCTCCTACGGGCGTTGCGTAATGGCTGTTTGGCTGTCCAGACTTTCTTCTGGCGACAAACACGCCAGTGTGTGGAAGGGGGGAGGCGACGTTCCCACGCCGACATTCATTTACTTCTCTCAGCTGGAAATTTTCACTCCAATATGAGGCCTCTGGCGACGATAGTCACACGAAAGAAGCTTCTAGATGGAATATTCGCTACTGTGAAGCTACGAGTTACAACTTTGAGAGTTGCACACAAGAGAATTTCTCAAAGTTGTCAAGAGTTCATACTAATAAAAAGAGTTTTAAATATCAAGACTCGTTATTTGGCACTCTGGAATATCTTTTAGTTATGCCTTGGGGCTTGACATGTAACACCAGAAATATATCAATTCGATTGTGCATGTTGCACTGAGGATGCTTATTCCATAGTCGAAATCTATTTGCAATAAAAATAAATATTAATTTACGGCCAATGATGAAATTTCTTTTGATATTTATAATTTTGTGGACTTGGTGCACACCGCTCCTAATGTAGTCTTCATTTCATAAAAAGATTTTATCTAAGCAGTATATGCTGTAATGCTTCAGCTATCTAATTGGAATATTATAAGCGTTTTTTCATGTTACTGCTGAGAGTACAGAACACATTTAACACTTTTCAAAAGTAGTGTAAAAATTTGCCTAATTTAATACCCTATTGAACCAGTCTAGACCAAAGGCTGTCATATGTCGAGCGTTCCTGTAGGAACGGCTATTCTGATTGGAGTAAGGTAGTGAAAGGTCGGATATACGTTACGAAGTTTTAATCACATACTCGTGTAGTTGCAACTTCTGTTTCATTACGAATGCTATTTTCCAATAGACCTGAATTTATATGACTTTCACAATTCATAATCTATTAGGGTTTTACTGTTAACGACGATATACTTCCTCAGCCTAAGTCGGAAGTAATACTTCGACTGCTGATTTGTTTACTGTTAACGACGATATACTTCCTCAGCCTAAGTCGGAAGTAATACTTCGACTGCTCATTTGTTCTCGGAGCTTTTCTTTAATACTTTTGCTGCCGGATCTGAAACACTCAAGCTTAGGTACCAGACTAACGACTTTTCAGGTGTATGCAATTATAACAATGCAGGTAAATAATTCATGGCTTGTAGAAACTACAGTGATTGCGAATCACAGACTAGTTCTTGCAGTTTTTAAACGCACAATACAACAAAACTAACATTTTTATTACACTGAATGGGCTTATAAGGCGGCTGAACAGTTCAAATTTGTAGGCGTTCAGATACTAAGTCGTCGTGGAATGCACATGTTCACGATGTTGTTCAAAAACTAAATGCTGCGCTCTGTACAATTAGAACAATATCTGAAATAAGTAATGTTCAACACGGGAAGTAGTATACTTTATCTTCATTCGCTTATGACGTATGTTTTTAGTGTTACACCTCTGATTATTAAAAAAAAGCTTCATGGCGCAGAAACGGGCGGTTCTGACAATATGTGGTGTAAGCTCGAGAACCAATTGTTCACCCCTGTTCAGTAGCCTGAGATTTCTGATTGGTCTCACAATAAACATTTATCAATATCGGTTATTTTTAGTAATATTTGTTATTCCCGCTAGTTAGCATTTTCCACTAAGTTAATACTACACAGAAATCGAATCTGCATTTGGATCTCACCTGCTTTAAGCAGAATGGGGTGCAGTATTCTGATGCATCCAATTTCAGTAACCTGCCACAAGAACTCAAAAACCTTAGTAGTAATCCATGCATTTTCAAGGCTAAATTGAATAGTTTCCTTGTGACTCACTCCTTCCATTCTGTAGACGGATTCCTGAAAAAATTTAAGCTAATATCTGCGTTCTGTTGTTGTTTCTTTTTAATTATGCTTAGCTCCGGAGGAAAATGTGTAGGGATGAATCGCAGGGGGAGACCAAGAGACGAAGACAGTAAGATTGAGATGGATGTGGGTTGCCGTTCTTATGAGATGAAGCTTCCTCAGGATACAGCAGGGGTGGAGAACCGCATCAAACATAGCTTTACAAACACTTGAACCAGTCTCCCAACTGAAGGCCACAACAACAGTCCTTAGTCGCGCTATGACTACGGAGAGTTGCTCCTCAATTTGCTCAATTATATTTACGGAAGATGATAAATATCAATCAATAAATAGACATATGACATGCTTTAGTGTATAGGACAAGCAGTGAGACTTGACATGTCCCACTACTGACCATAAACCGGGCGAATGATTTCCGTGCTGTTAGTTTACTTATTTGGGTACGCACATGCTGTACGGGAAATCTATGTCACCCATGTGCGATTGTATGCGTGATCTTGAATGGACCAGGACGGCGGACATTGTACCTACAAGATAGTGTACGTTTATTATTTGGCAAGCCACATTTCAAGGAAGAATAGCACGCGTCCGCTCCATAAAAACACCAAAGAAAACCTATCTTGTCACTTGTCTGTGTCACTGCTGAAGTAATAAGTTTTTATGTCCTACCCTTCAAAGGAAGCATTTCATGTAATGTGTCCTGTGACTTGTGTGTGTTATTCTCTGGTTTAATCGGTAGCTAAGGAAAGAGAAAACGCTTCTCCAAGCAGTTTGTACCTTCACTGCAATCTCGAAAGAATGGTGTTCGGATCAATAGTCATACTCAAAGGCGGTAGGGGGCTAACTGGACCACTACATCACGCACAAGGTCACTGGAAGAGAAACGAAAACGGTAATATATATCTTACTAGACGACCCAGTGAACTTATCACTTACATCTTAATATAAACCATATTAATTTAAATCATATGTATTTTAGACGCAGAAGCTTTATAAAGGTATCATGAGATAGTCTAAGTATCGGCTCGATAGTGGGCGGAAAGAGTGGGCAAATCACGCACACATGTCCAGGATAATGTTCTTGTCTCATTCGTGGAAGTTCAGGGAAGGCTTAAACGGTGAAAATATATGGAAACATTGCGAGGAAAAATTAGATTTAAAACGTGTAAAATAATGACTTGGTTGTTGTGTTGGGTGCGTTCAGAAATATACTTTCAAAGAGTCAAGTTCGCTTTACACAATCTGAACCCGTATGTGAACCGTCAAAGATAAAAATGAATTACTGTTTGTTAGTCTCGCTAAAACTCGACAACGGCTGAACCAATTTGGCTGAAAATCATTACATAAATCACTGAATCTAATGTAATGAAATCTGGTGTGAAGATATCCGGTACTTCAGCGCTCAAGCTAAGATTTAGAAAGTCTGTAATTCAAGATATTTTTTTGATTTGAAGCATATAAACCCAAATATCGTACAATAATTACGCTCTGGAAAAGCTATTTACTCTGAGTTCTTAACTATTTTTCAGAAGTTATAATTAACTTTTAAAAAAGCATTGTCCCTTTTGTAAAAAGTGGATAGAACGGAAGAACAACAAAAATACCTGTCATTATTTTACATGTTTTAACTAAATTTTCCTCGCAATTTTTCCACATTTTATCACCGTTTAAATCTTCCCTGAACTTACACGAATGTGACATGTATCCTGGACACCTGTGCGTGATTTGCCCACTCTTTCCGCCCACTATGGAGCCAATACTTTGACTGATGATGCCTTTATAAAGCTACTGGGTCTAAAATACATATGATTTAAATTATTATGGTTTATATTTAGAGGTAAGTGATACGAAATTCCCCGGGTCATCTAGTCGACCCGACAATGCTTCGCATTTGTTAATATGTATGTACTCTTGCTTTGAAGGTCAAATGTGCAAAATTTTATCGCAATCATATGAATGTTATTGATATCCCAAAGAAAAGAGCTCTTTCAGTTTTCCACAAATTTTCCTATTTTCTGGCCAACTATTCGAAACTTTTACTTCACTGAAACATTCCTCTCGCTTTGAACGTCGAATGTGCAAAATTTTATCGCAATCAGACGAATGGTATTTATTTCATAGAAAAATCTTACACTTTTTTCTAAATTTTCCAATTTTCCGGGAAACTGTCCCAAATTTTTAATTCATAAGAACATTTATCTTTTGTCGAACGACAAATGATCAAAATTTAATCGCAATCAAATGAACGGTTCAGGACTTTGTTGAATACATTTAGAAACACATTGAGAAATGAACTTGGTTCGAATTTTGTGACTTTCCTTTTTAACTGGTTTTTTTTCATAAAATTTTTCCAGGACCATAATGAACGAAAAAAAGTTTCTCAAATTTTCAAATTTTCCGGTAGATTTTCCAAAAAATTTATTTCTTACAAACCTTGTCCTGTCAAGTCGTGCTCAAGTGATGCTCTTACAACCATGTGGCAATTTATTTTTATTCATAGAAAAAATCGCTTTCGGTTTTTCAAAAATTTTCCTACTTTCCGTGCCACTTTTCCTAATTTTTATTTGATGCGAACCTTCCTCTTCCTTTCAACATGAAATGTACAAAGTTTTATCGCAGCTGGACGAACTGGAAAAAGACTTTTCAGTTTTTCCAGATTTTCCTCTTTTCCGGACAACTTTTCCATGTTTTCCCACCGTTTAAACCTTCTCTGGACTTACACGAATATTTCAAGACTAAAAGTAGCCAAATCGGTTCAGCCGCTCTCGAGTTTTAGCGAGACAAACGAACAGCAATTCATTTTTATATATATCTATATAATTCGATCGTTTTTGCGGTGTATAAAGTGGGCACGTGTGACGTGTGTAGCAATAAAGACCACTGACAGCTGAATGTTTCATTCTGCATTGGAGTGTGCGCTGATATGGATATCAGCATCGGCTGAATAATTTATTCGTGACAAAAATTTTTGCCTGACCGTGATTGGATCCCGCATTTCCCGTTTTTGGCTAGAGCTCCCGCTGACCAATTACACTATCCGTGCACGCCTTCCAAACTGACCCAAACCCCCATATACCACACAATGGTTACATCGATAAACACAGACATTGGTCATCACCTTTTCATCATTATCATACGGAGTGCCTCGGCTTATCAGTGTTATTCTTACACGCTTCAGTTGTTATATTCTTTCTAAAACAGTCAATTTTTGTAAGGCTTCTTGCCTAAAGTTTTGTGCTCAGGGAAATTCGTAAACTTTTTCTGACTTACATAAATACAGTTTTTACTACTGACTGGTTTCGAAGAATTCTGATGACAAATAGAAAAGAGAAACTTAGGTTTCATTTTATCTGAAAAGGAAAGTACTTGGGCCCGAACAAACAAAAATACACCAAAATCGAAATAACATAATGGTCCTTTATTGCACTAGTGATACCCCCGCACCTGCAAAACTCTGCAGTCGTCAGTTAGAGGCCTCTGCTTGTGCCATGCCGCATTTCACATTGATCTCCCGGTACGCCAGTAGTGACGGTGCAGTGTGACTTTTGAAGTTGCGTTTCGTGATGTCATCTGTGTAGTGAAACGTCAGATGGGTCGAAGATTGGTAATCAATGCTGCTAACGTATTGCGATTGGTGGTCAATTTGAAAAGTCTCATTGACGTGACGTTGAACACTGATTACAGAATGTGCAAGTATGCCATCCGAACAAATTGCATTTCCTCACTGCGCGTTTTGATCTTTCATATTGCTCGGAGCATTTTATTGACATTCACCATTTACATTTATAGTTAAGATTTCTGCATTGCGTACAGCGTCTACAATTACATCTACAGTGCTATCTAGAGCACGAATGCAGAGTTATACAGAAAAATGACACCCACCAGCACATGGAGGAGGTACGTAATGGTCCTGTAACCAAACATTCAAACAGATATGTTTGTTCGAGCCCAAGTACTTTCCTTGTGAGTTTGAAATACTCATCGAGCGAGTCCTGTGTATTGTTAGTAGTAAGTCTCCTCTTCATTTCGAAGCCTGGTCCGTAGCATACTCGTCCATACCCGGGGGCAAAGTACAGCTCTTGGGAAAGTGGAAAAAAAACTATTTGATTTCAACAAAATGCTTTCAAAGTGTTTTTTGTAACTCGCTCTGGCTCACGGCTGGAACTTTATTATAGGTACTTAGAAGTCGCCATTCGTCCTCCAAAATGTTACAATAGTCCAAACCCCAGGTGTATCCCCACACCTAACCCACCAAAAAAAATTTCATACCGACACTCTTAATGACAAACGTAGGGTAGTTAATATGTCGTTACAGTGATGACCTGTTATTCGACAAAACTGTCCCTGCCTCAGAAGATGGCAGCTCTAACAGCAGTAACACCTCCACATGTATCAAGAGCTCAAAGCTACATGTGTGCCAAGGTCTAGACATCCAACTTGTGTATCACTGTTGATAAACTCGCGTACGTGGCAAAAAGTGCTTAAGGCTGACAGGTTCATAATCTCCAACCAAACAAAAAATTTATCGCTATAAAACGCTGCTTCCGACGTTCAAGAGACAAGCGAGTTTCTTTTGAATTCAGCTTAACTGACGAGCAGAAAATGGCATGCGATATTCAAGAATTTTGAAAACTGAGCCGCCTGTTAAACATGGAACATAATAGCTGAGCTAACAATATCTTCCATTATCCTTTTGAGATAACCGCAAGACATGATTGATGGAACTTTCCGTGCAAAAATTGCGTCAGCCGTACCCATGGATTTTTAGTCGCTCACTCTACAACCTTTGTTCCAATTAAAAAAAACGTTGAAATGACAGTTCAGTTGCAGATAGTTTGTATACTGACCTGTCAACTTCTTGTCTTGTACTTGAGTACTGAACCGCGTAAGACGACAAAAGAACCTCCTCCCCATCAGATTAAATTATCTATGCCCTTTTACTGAGAGGCACGTCATCAAAAGCTTTCTCTAGTTAATCATCGGTCACATATGATGTTTGTTGCTGCGTACCTCCTCCCGCAGAAAACCAATGAATGCCCTCCTTCAGTTGCACTGAAAGGCATGTTAATTTGGTTGGTCATGGTACTTCTACTTGTAGGTAGCGTAAAACATGAACATAAATTATTGTCAATCATAATTAGGATGGCATAAGGGCCAACGACACACTATGCAGATAGCTTTGCTCAATATACATTACATTCTACTATCATGTTTGTTACAACACATATTAGCCCAGGTAAATTAGTCCTAAAAAAGACCGTGCTGGCTACAAAATAAGCACAAGCTGGAAATAATTATAACCAATGTCTATCATTCCAAATAAGAGTAATATTTGTTTTCGACTGTTTATGGCTCGTGAGTACGTTTTGAGGGCCGAAAACAAAGAAACTGACTTTCGTAGTTTTTCGCCTAACTGGTAATCGATGCATGCTCCAGAAGTTTTTGTGAATACCAAAATGAAAGAGTATAAAATTTCGCGTAGACTGAAATACCTAGAATTTAAAGACGGATCAGCAGTTTAGCTACAAAAAATTGCAATTTTATCAACTTCACTGCAAAGTGAGTTATGCTCACTTTTCGACGTCTGTAACTAAAAAACGGCTGCTCCAAATACAAAGTGCCACATATCAAAGTTGTAGAAGATTAAATTCTGCGTAACAAGAACTCCCTCCTATGCACATACTACCAACAAAACCGTCGAAGTAATCTTAGCGCTAAAATCCTCCTGGAAAAACTTTCTTTTGTGCGAAGTCTAATTACTTTTGAATCCCAAATCGAACACAGGCGTCCAAATATTCAGATAGTTACCTCTATGTATTAATATAAGTTAATTACCATGCCAGTCGAAAATAATGATAAACATAATGAAATTTTCACTCTGCAGCGGAGTGTGCGCTGATATGAAACTTCCTGGCATAGGTCCCAGGTTCGAGTCCCTGTTCCGGCATACAATTTTAATCTGCAAGGAAGTTTCAATGATACACATTGTCTGTGGCGTATCCAGGATCGTGGTGGTGGCTGAGGTCAACCCGAGCTGACTTGATTTGTGATTTCTAAAAAAAAAAAAAATCATGGTCTGGGGAGGGTTCGAGGAGGGTCGGAGGGGGGGGGGTTAGTATTGTTTTATATATATTTGTTAAATGTAACAACATTTGAAGGGAGGTGACCAAAGCATTTAATTCTGTGATATTCAACTATATAATATTTTGGAAGTGAAATTATATTTTAAAGATAAGGCGTTAGGATGCGCGGAAGGATACAATTTGGGAGCAGGTAGAGCACCCTTTCGAACGCTTGGGAAGGAACTCGCAACTTGGACATGGTGTGAGACGTTTTGACTGGGCAGTCTGAAGCCGCGTTACGAACTTGTCATTTGAAGAGATATGCATCTGTCGACTTAGAAAATTTACGGGACTGTGACTGCAGAACTTAGTCTCTGATTGAAATGTGAAACTATGGACGGTAGTAGGGCTGTGGAACTGTGATAATTCAGCTATAGGTTTCTCGTGTGATGACAAACTGTATTTTATAATAAATGATGTAATTAATCTCGGATTAATTTGGAACTGCAATCCCAAGTGCGTGTGACACTTATTGTGGGTATCATTAACAATAGTTGAGGAAATATTCAGTTATTTACCTATGTATAAAGTAGGATCACCTCCGTATTTTCATGTCCAAAACGGGTAATAAACTCCATTTATAAAAAGTACTTCTTGAATGACTTATCTACATTGTGTTAGAATCCATTTTGTTGGTTATTCAGAGGTTTAATTTGTGTTTAAATGTATTTTCGCGTCATCATCTGCAGATTGATAGACTGGCTAAACTACAGATTAATTACTGATCTTGTCCTTCACCTGAACCATTAAATGAGACCCACAAATCAGTTGCTTTCCTACCTTTTGCCGGGAGTATTTCATCAAAGATAGAAAGAATTTTAAAAAAGTATGACATTAAGAGTGTTTTTCGTCCGCCAGTAAAGACGAGAGCACTTCTCGGATCTGTGAAGGATGATTTGGGTCTTAGGAATGCCGGGGTATATAAGATTCCCTGTCAATGTGGGAAAACGTATATTGGTCAGACTATCCGTACCATTCAGGACAGATGTATTGAACATCAACGCCACACACGTTTGCTCCAGCCCGAGAAGTCGGCGGTAACTGAGCATTGTCTCGATGAGGGACATAGAATGTTATATAACGAAACTCACATGGGTGCTTCAGCATCTCGTTACTGGGACTGTGTCTTAAAGGAATCCATAGAGATTCGATTATCTGACAATCTGATTAACAGAGACAAAGGCTACCTTCTTAGTAAATCCTGGAACCCGGTGTTATCAGATGTTAAAAAACAACGGTTGGTACTTCAGAAATCTGAATAATAATTTTCTTTATCATCGATTATCAATTTCGCCGGACTCTGCCACCGGAGCGCTGTATGTCTTGTGCCCCAGAGAGCAGTTACTGTCACTTCTTGCGCACGCGCTATGGGTCTTCCGCGAGGTATAAAGAAGCCGCCGATTGCAGTGGGAACTCAGTTCCGGCGAGATTTCTATCAGCAAGCTCACCTGAGGATGACGGGCAGTTGCGCCGCTCAAATATTGTGTCAAGTTGACTTTAGTATCCGGCTGAAAACCCGAGAAGATTACAAACAATTACTGATCTTGTTGAAACACACTGGGTAGCTGTTTATGGCATAGCTGACATACATAACTCACCCCTATGAACAGGGACAACGAGCCATAAACCTTTTACTACCCTGAGTTATGTATTGCTCAATTCTTATTGGTGACTACCAATAGGAAGCTCGCAACATCTCGCTTAGCAGATCCTCATATTAGCCACATGACCACGGCGCTCCTGTGCTCACGACCTACTCGACATTGCTCATCTTACACGTGGACAGTTCAGTTTTTATATTTTGCTTATTTTCTCATAGTTCCACACAACTTCTTCTAGTTTTCTCGACTGATCTGTGTTCACATTTCCACGGCCTATACACTGCGCCAACTTTTAACTAAATCTGAAGGGGTTGTGATGGGGTGGGGGTTACCTTGTCAGGAGCACGCAGGTAGCACGGTGGGGCTTTAAACGGCAGTCCAACCGCCGCCAGTCCAGGTTTACGAGCGCGGCGTTGGCGGCCACTGCGGCCCCGCTGACCTGGATGGCTGCTGGCATTCTGCCCGCGTCTGCGCCTTGCCTCACTTCGCCGCCTCGACCAGTTCTCTGCCGCTGGAACGGCCCCGCCCACTGCGTCTACACAGCTTTAGGTTGATTGATTTAGTGACTGCAACGACTGACCTACCAGGTCATGTGCCTACTACCTAATTTCCATTACAACCAGTAACATGGAATAGCAAAAGCGATAACAAAATCTCGCAATTCCGTTAAGTGCCGTTCATTGTCGTGGCAAAACGACTGGTCCACTCTAATCAACGACGACGCAAGAAAGGGAAAGGAGCAGTGATGGGAACGCGGGACGTGAACAGGAAAGGTAATGCAGCAGTGGGAAAGTGCCCCATTAGCTTAAGCCAGTGTCTCAACCTTTTCGAATATGCGACCACCTTCCAAGTAAAAACTGTCTGGCGAACACCTTCCAAACAAAAATATTCTGGCGACCCCCTGCTCCTTCCTCATGAACCGTAACAAAACTATGTTATCTCAAAGGAAATACATCATCTCTTTTATTTTCCAGCTTTCTTTTCCAATTGTCGAATGAAGTTATATTGTGTATTTTTTCTTAAAGCAACACATTTATTCCTTTTTTAAATGCTTTTCGACAGAAATATATATTCTGGCTTTCTACAATATGTCTGCCTAGGTGTGTTTGTGTGTGTGTGTGTGTGTGTGTGTGTGTGTGTGTGTGTGTGTGTGTGTATGTGTGTGTGTGTGTGTGTGTGTGTGTGTGTGTATTTCTTTATCTTCCTTTTTTTTCCCCCAAGGTAAGTCTTTCCTCTCCCGGGATTGGAATGACTCCTTACCCACTCCCGTAAAACCCTCATCCTTTCCTTTTTCCTCTACTTCCCTACTCTGCCTGAAGAAGCAACTAGGTTGCGAAAGCTTGCTTGTGTTTGTGTTTGCTTTATTTATGTTTGCTGTCACGACCGGTGCTCCTTCGCCTGGTAAGTAAACATCTATATATATATATATATATATATATATATATATATATATTCCTGCTAGGGACTTTTCCTCTATAATCTTCGAAAAATATATTTTGCTTAACAAGGGTTTGACATTTTAGGCAAGACTCAGAAGCGAATTATCCTCATTAACCATTTGTAAAGACGTAGACATTTTTTCGAATTTTCCAAGATAGCTTATTGTATCGTGTTATTTTTCCCGCTGATTGGTTCCTGAAAACAGTATTCATACTTTGCGCTTATTCACTATAAGACAACATATGGTCTATTCAATTCATCATGAAAATTACACAAGGAAATCCGTAATTTTAACATTAAACAAATTTCACTTTGTGAGGATACAGGGTTTTAGGTTAGTAACCTTTTTGGTACGTTTTGGTCGAACGATAGTTATCGTTGGTGTGCAGCGAGAGCTGCTGGCAACAATGCTTAGGTAGGAATGTTCTTTGTTTGTTGGCCGGTGTGCGGCATTCTCCCGACGACCCCAGAGAGAGGCAGTAGCATACTGACAGTGCGTCCGTAACCCACGTTTAGCGGTGGCTAAAGTTTTGCCCATCAGTCGTCTCGCATATGAGTTTCGGTTGTAATTGCGTATTGTTTCAGTGTGGACTTTTAGACTTCATCGTAGTGGCACGCGGTTATTTAATCGGTGTATTTAAGAGTTTTTAACATTTGTCGTTCCATAATAAAGGAGGTTAAAGTTTATTGTTATGGATGAACCTAGTAATTGTCCGCATCCCATTATTATTTAATATTCACAGAATATATGACAACTGCAGGATCAGAAGTGACGTCTGTTCTTTCGGAACAGACGCCACATATAATATGCCGGTGACGGGCGATGATCCTATCGTTAGTGGGGAGGGGTGGGCAAGTTTGAAGCCCTTACTCTTACGGGAATTACTTTCATAACTACGAGTTTGAGTACTGTGGGCAGGTCGAAGCTGGGAATTTGTATCTGACGGGAGGCGTGCTTAGGTAGTCCTTGCAGGTGTGGTGATCACTGTGTCCCCAGTGGCGTAGGGGTCAGCGCAACTGCCTAGAAAGCAGGAGACCCGGATTCGAATTCCGGCTGGGTACACAATTTCAGCTTTGCCCAATCGCAGTTGATGTCTCATATTCTGTGAATATTAAATTATTAAGTGATTAAGCAGCAAGTAGAATATAACGGCAACTTCGCCCATCGAGGATTAGGTGGATGCAGCAGTGACGTTACAACTTAAGCAAACGTTTTTGTATTTCTGAACCCCCAGTTATTTTGTGGTGCAAGCACTGCCTCCTGTGACGGCGACCGCCCGAGCAAGAGTTGGCGACCCCCGGGGATCGCGACCCACAGGTTAAAAACACTGGCTTAAGCTGTTGGCATAAAGAGCGTGAATCTGAACGAGTGAGGTCAACATGCCGAATTTCTGACGCCATGACGTGCTACCCGACGTCGAGGAGACTTTCCCAACTTGTGGGGCAGTATCACACAAGCCAGAAATTCTCAACGTGCTTCTGAACATTCGCCAATAAGATGGGAGAATGCCACCGACATCGCGCCACATGGCTTTCCGGGAGATGCGGACAGCTCTTTTCGGCAGAAAAGAAGACGCCATATTGGCATTTAGTAGAAGATTTTATTTACGAGGGTTGGAAATTAAATAGTGGCAATTATTTTTTCACAACCGATAAAACAGCGTTACATGTTTGCACCTGTTACAGTCCTTCAAAGTAGTCACCAGTTTTGTGTAGAACCCGTTGTCAGCGATGTAGAAGACGTAGTATAGCGTTAGGAGAGCCTGTTTTGTTGAAAATGCGAATGGAGCGGTCTACTGCCTGTCGAATCTCTGGAACAGAACTGAAACAAATAGCCTGCCGCAATGGCCGAGCGGTCTGCGGCGATCAGTGACGTTCTGCACGGCCACTACGGTCGGGTTTGAAATCCCCCCTCGGGTATGAATATTTGTGCCGTCTATAGTATTAGCCAGTTCATAAGTTGTTTGTAAGTTTAGGGACTGGACCCCTTAGTTAAGTCCCATAAGCTCTACAAACATTTGAACATTTTTTGAAGCAAATGCCACGAAGTGCTTCCTTCATCTTCGAAATCAGTCACAAGAACTTCAGTCCGGGGAGTATGGTGGATGTTACAGTACTTCCCAGTGGATGGTACAGTACTTCCCAGTCCCATTGACCGAACAGAGCAGACACAGCATGTGCTGTATGCGCCCGCGCATTGTCATGCAAAATGATGGGTGGGTTGCGCAGAAAGTGTTGCCGCTTCACTCGCAAAGCTGGTCGCAGGTGATGCTCCAATCACGAACACTAAAACTGTGCATTGATGGTCTGCCGTGGAGGAACGTAATGCATTAGGATAACACCATCACAGTCGTACACGAGAATCACCATTACTTTCACCATACTGGGGTTCTGACGCATTTTCGACTTTCACAGCAACCCATAATGATGCCATTCGTTGGATTGGCGTTTCAGTTTTGGCTCGTACGATGTGGCGCATGTCTCATCCAGTATTACGAAAAGGCTTCGGAAAGCTTCTCTTTCGCGCTCATAGCGATCCAAGTACGTCTGAGTAGCGTCGTTAACGCCCCATTTCTACATTTCCGTCAATTCATGCGGAACCCACCGTGGTGCAATTTTTCGCATGCCCAGGCTTCAGAATGAAAAGCACAGTCGTATGCGCTAATCCTGTTTCGTGGGCGAGCTCACGAATCGTCTGGTGTCGATCAGTCCACTAACGCGGCAACAGCAGAGAAGCTAGGACGACCTGCCCGATGCATGTTTGTCACAGTTTGCCGACCTTCGTTGAAGGCTTTTACCCAACGCGCCACTGTTCTGTACGGCAATGCCGATTCCCCGCACGGCTTTTGAAGACCTTGGTGACACTCGTGCTGTACGACTTCTGGCACATTCAATCTTGATGGAGGATCTCTCGAAAACTGGTAATTATAGGTACTATTTGTCGGAGTGACTGGAAACGCCATATGTGGTTAAAGAATTTCCGTATTGAAGAAGTCTGCAGTTTCAAGGCAATGGCGTATTGAAGATCCGTCGAAACGAATTTTTCTCCATAATCAGTTTGGAAAACATGGTTTCCTTATTTGGAACAAACAGCGAACCTATAACTATTTAAAAGATAAAAATAACAGTCTAGTTCGCAAAATTTGACAATTTATTACCACAGGTAACCGGTTTCGATCTATGATTAGATCATCTTAAGACCTCTCGCTGTAGATGATCTATTCTTAGATCGAAAGCGGTTACCTGTAATAATAAATTGTCAAATTTGCGAACCAGACTTACTTTTATCTTTGAGTTGTTCTCTGTACGATTTGTTGTAATTACGTGTCAGTAACTGACATATCTACGAGTAGTATATTCAACATGTCTAATATCTACATTGGATAGGATTACTAAGGCTCTGAGCGTTCAGCCTTACAGTCAGCTATGCTATCGCAGCCTCCGCCCCCAAAACTTTGAACGGTTGTAGCTGCAAAATTAAACTTTATGAGAAGGTCATTCAAAATTCTTTGTACACAGCTGGTGTCAAATATTCCAGTGCATTATAAAAACAACCATTGTTCCATTTAAAAAACTGTATTTGCATAAAAAATACACTTTCTAAGTGATATAACAATCTGTTTGTTGGCTAAAAATACGAGCCGCTGACTACCAATCCATTCTGTGAAAATCGCACATCAATCGCAATACTTGCGGTGCAAGTGTTAGGTGATTCAGCCTGTATAAAAAAGGGTGGTCCATTGATAGTGACCGGGCCAAATATCTCACGAAATAAGCATCAAAAGGAAAAAACTACAAAGAATAAAACGTTTCTAGCTTGAATGGGGAAAACAGATGGCGGTATGGTTGGCCCGCTAGATGGCGCTGCCATAGGTCAAACGGATATCAACTGCATTATTTTAAACAGGTACCCCCATTTTTCATTACATATTCGTCTAGTACGTAAATAAATATGAATGTTTTATTTGGAACACTTTTGTCGCCTTGTGATAGATGGCGCTGTAATATTCAGGTAGGTTTTTTAAATTAAAACACAGAACGTAGGTACGTTTGGACTTTATTTCGGTTGTCTAATGTGGTACATGTACTTTTGTGAACTTATCTCACATTATGATAACACATGCTGTTACTGCGTGATTGCCTGTAATTACCTCATGACTTCAATAAATTCTCAAAATGGTGTCCTTCAATGCATTTGGCAATGCGCGTAACGGAATTCCTCTCAACAGTGAGTAGTTCGCCTTCAGTAACGTTCTCACATGCATTGACAATGAGCTGACGCATGTTTTCATGATAACAAATATCCTTCAATTTTCCCCACAGAATGAAATCCGGGGATGCAAGATCCGGTGAACGTGCGGGCCATGCATGGTGCTTCTACGACCAATCCACCTGTCATTAAATATTCCATTTAAGACCGCTTCAACTGCACGCGAGCCATGTGCCGGACATCGCCATTGTCATGCAGTGAAACATCTTGTAGTAAAATTGGTAGATCATTATGTTAGAAATCAGCATACATTGCACCATTTAGTCTGCCTTCGATAAAATAGGGACCAATTATCCTTCCTCTCATAATGACGCACCATACATTAACCCGCTAAAGTCGCTGATGTTCCACTTGTCGCAGGGATTTTCCGTTGCATATAATGCCAGTTTACGTTACTTTTGTTTGTTAATGACGCTTCGTCACTAAACAGAACGCGTGAATAAAATCTGTTATCGTCCCGTAATGTATTATGTGCCCAGTGGCAAAACTGTATACGACGTTCAAAGTCTTCGCTATGCAAATGCTGGTGCATAGAAATATGGTACGGGTGAAATTTATGTTGATGTAGAATTCTCAACACCGGCGTTTTTGAGATTCCCTATTATCGTTCAATTTGTCTGCTACTGATGTGCGGATTAGCCGCAACTGCAGCTAAAACACTTACTTGGGCATCATCATTTGTTGGAGGTCGTGCTTGACGTTTCACTTGTGGCTGAACACTTCCTGTCTCTAACCAGGATAACGACCAACATACATAACAGGCCCGTTGGGCATTTTGATCATAATAGCCATACATAAATACCATATCGACCTTTTCTGCAATTGGTAAACGGTCCATTTTAACACGAGTAATGTATCACGATGCAAGTACCGTCCGCACTGGTGAAATGTTTCGCGATACCACGTACTTATACGTTTGTAACTATCACAGCGCCATCTATCACAAAGCGAAAAAAGTTTTCCAAATACAACATTAATATATATTCACGTAATAGAATATGAAAAAATGGGGGTAACTATTTAAAAAATGCAGTTGATATCCATTTGACCAACGGCAGCGGTATCTAGCGGGGCAACCGTAGCGCCTTCTGTTTTACCCCTTCAAGCTAGAAAAGTTTTGTTCTTTGTAGTTTTTTCGTTTGATGCTTATTTCGTGAGATATTTCGCCCGGTCACTATCAATGGACCACCCTATATAACTCTGAACTATGCTGACACTAAAAAATTATTGAAGGCCACGTAACTGTTAGCATACCCTCAACACAAATGTGACTAAATATGTTCCAGAAACATACAGGATAGGTTTAGAGATTGATATGGCTTCCCGAAGCTCAGATTTGAATCTCACTGATAAATGTGGTATGTCAAGAAACACAGGCTCCGTGCCACAATTCCTGCCTCTACAAACAGACCACAATTGGCCATTACCCAGCGAGCTATTTACTCTGATTTGTATCTAGAGGACTACCAGGGACTTTTAGGCTCACTTTCAAGGCGTCTTTAGTCAGCAGGGCTATAGGATATCAGGTGACTGTCCTATGACGTGACATTTGCTAATGCTGAACTACGAGGGGCACAATGCTGATTACGATATTGGTGCACCTGTGGACATATTAGCAACTTGTTTTTCTTCATTATGCGTTTTGTCATTGCACATTGAAGTTTGGCTTCTACAGTAAGATCTAGAGCAATTTTGCAGTCTTGGAGAAAAACGACACGCACCAGGACAGTGGGAGGTACGTAATGATTCTCTAGCTAAAATCTCTCACAGCTATGTTCGTACTGACGCAAATACTTTGCGAGCCTCACGATGGCAATTGAACTACACGATCGAGTAACGGTGGTTCCACGATCTATAAAGTCTGCCAAACAGCACATGCTTATTCATATCACATCCCCACGTGGCCGCAACGGTGAGGATCGAACTGAGACGGGTCGACAGCCTTTGGCCTTCGCCGCCTGCCCGAAGGACTCGATCATTGACTGCCGACTGCAAGCGCTATACAAAGGGGAAACAGACGGCCGTGTGGAAGTACTGGAATTGTTCTTTCGTGCAGTTGCTTTGCCGTAGCCGCGTCAGTATGCCTAATGGAAGAGATCTTTCAAGAATCTTTCAGTGTTCGACCAAGGAAGATCCCTATGGGATTACAGACTAGCCTTCAGCGATATCAGTGAACGTGTCACATGTAACTATGCAACTGTAGTGTAAATTTGTAGACTTGTCAATACCGACTGTACAGCTGGTTTGATGACAGGCATATCGTGAGAACGCCAGTGATGGATCGCTCTGCCAATTCCAGGAACCACAAATTCTGTCCATTGCGGAGCGTACCAAGCGGCGTCGTTGACTGCGGAGTGGACTGTACAAAAGGCGTCCATTGCAGCGTTTATCACAGACTCAACACCACATGCATCTGCATCGGCAATCTTGCGACGAACGACGGATTTCGACAACCGAATGAAACGACTTTTTTCCCCTCGACGAAAACTGATTCTGACTACACCATCGTGATGCCTGAATCAGGGTCTGGAGACACCTGTTATCTTGTACATAGCCTGGTCCTCGACGTCGTACTGTGGTTTGATTCTGGAACGATTGACCCAGGAAACAGAAAACCGCGGAAGCAGGATAGTCTGCCTATACCGCAACAGCACATGCAGAGCCAGGTGTGTATCTGTGGTTATAGCCAGCAATGACGCAAACTCACTACTGATTTCATCTTGCTCCTCACTTCACAGACGTGATCCTTGTACGGTTTTCTACCACTGAAACAAATATGGCCGCGTATCTTGCAGTCCTCCTTGTGGGTGCATTGTGGATAGTAAGTAAAGTAGGTAGATACTGGAACACTACAGATGACATCGGCGCATTAGGTTGCTGCATGGCAGAGTACTCACATTTGAAACATGCACGTCGAGGTTAAACTATTTCGCCCCTTTTTCGACAGATAGCATAGTGGTCGTCGGATGTCCCCTGAAGCGAACATGTCCGCGCGTGGAGTCATGGACTACAGGATGTGAGAATAAATGAACTACTGTACCTAACATGCCAGTGTGTAGCGAAAACCGAGCTAAGTACAGAAGAGGACGCGATGGCAAATTACAGGTAACTGATTAAAAAACCTAATTATATATAGATATGACCTGGAAGTTCAATACGAAGGGAAGTAGGCCTACTGAGACACACAGAAATGAACATTAAAGGATTATATCTTGAAACATCACACCAAAGTATGAGACACTAATTGTAGCATTTGTAAACATGGAACAACGGAACGAAACACATATTAAGCAGAGGGAGTCATTTTAGGTAACGAATTAATATCACACACACACACACACACACACACACACACACACACATACCCAACCCCTCCAGTACCTGCCCCCCCCCCCTCTCCCTCTCTCTCTCTCTCTCTCTCTCTCTCTCTCTCTCTCTCTCTCTCTCTCTCTCTCTCACACACACACACACACACACATTTCATCCTCCCTTCTCTCCGTCCATCTATCCCCCCCTCCATCTCCAGCTCCTTGTCCTCTGTTCATTCTGTCTCTTCACCTCGTCTCTTCCTCATCCCCCCTATCTATGAAAACTCACTATATATGTCAATTTTCGTGGTAATTAGTGACACTGCCAAAATTTATTGCAAAGCGTCTTTTGCCATGAACCATACGTTTGCCTAGCAGTTCATAAAAAACCTCTCCACGAAAACACAGATACATGAGCGAACTTTCCAATAAGTAAAACGGTGACATTGTTGTAAGACACCCTCTTATTTTATGGTCAAGTGTCCAAAATTTCATCAAGATTGGAATGAAACTGTAGATTTGATTGAACTGCAAACAAGATTAAAAACCCGTACTGCCGGCCGCAGTGGCCGAGCGGTCTGCGACGCGCTAGTCATAGTCTGCACGGCCACTGCGGTCGAGAGTTCGAATCCCCC
Source organism: Locusta migratoria (assembly GCA_026315105.1). NCBI lineage: Eukaryota > Metazoa > Arthropoda > Insecta > Orthoptera > Acrididae > Locusta > Locusta migratoria. The sequence goes on along the minus strand of CM048746.1, from coordinate 14,528,260 downwards.
TCGGGCATGGATGTTTGTGTCGTCTTTAGTATAAGGTATTTTATATTAGTTTGTAAGTTTAGGGACTGATGACCCCGCAGTTAAGTCACTTAAGCTTAAACATTTGAAACCGGTACTTTAATATTCGTGTTGACATTTTAAGGCGCAACAAAGGAGTAGCAGTGAGCCCCTTTTTTCTTCCAGGACTGCAGCTCACAAACAGTTGTGGATGGCAGGTTGCATTTGGAGAGGATAACAGGCGCCGGATTGTAGATTTCTTCGATTTTTCAGCTGTTCCTTTGGGTATTCCATAAACCAAGACCGTATTAAAGCGTACAAAACAAAAATTATTCAAATTGGACTAGTATTTTTGAGTTTTAGCGAGACTAACGCTCAGCTATTAATTTTTTAGTACATAATTCCTTTTGTCTTTTCCAAACTTTTCGCAGTTCAGCCCTGAATTTAAACTGCACTAAAGATACATAAATTATATTTACAGCAATGAAAATAAGAGTAAAAATGCTATGGAATTTAGCAATCACTTATAGTTGTACCACAAATAATATGGGTACCAAGAAATTTACAATACTCGTCCTTGTAACCATAAACTTATAAAATGTTGAAACTTTTTTGTGTGCCAAATATGTTATGCAAATTTTTCTTACATACGGTATTTATGTGGAAATTTAGCACATAACGAAGAGCGAAAAAAGATTTTGATTAAACCGATGTAAAAAGGCATGCGTGTGAACTGGTAGTCACCCGAAGTAAAGAAGTGACGTAAATTGGGAGATATAGGATAGGTGGACCTGGAGCTACGATTTGCAGAAGGGAGACAGTCTTCTGATAAGAATTGGCAATAACAATGAACTATTTTACTTTAATCTTAAATGAATTGCACTTGAGTACATGTTTTATACAAGCACCTACATTCAACCTAGCGATCGTTACAGTGCTGACAAATCGTTCGTACGTATTTCTGTTTCGTGTTATTCACATTTAAACAGCGTCAGCTCAAGATTTATTTTATCCTTACACGAAAGATAAAAGATAAAAGTATTTTTCAATATATTAGGGGGTGAGCTCGCACTATAGATTTTTTCTCTGACTGGCTGCAGAAAGTCGCCCCAAACTATCCCATTCAAACTGTGCGAAGCATTATTGTAGTAGTAGTAGTAGTTGTTGTTGTTGTTGTCGTCTTCAGTCCAAAGACTGGTTTGATGTAGCTGTGCACGCCACCCTACCCTGTGCAAGGCACTTCGTCTCCGAATAACAACGGCAACCGGTATCTATTTGAACCGGCTTACTGTATTCGTCTCGCAGTTTCCCTCTGCAATTTTTACCCCACACGCTACCCTTCAATAAACAACTGACGATTCCTTGATGTCCTCTTTATGTGCCCTACCAATCTATCTCTTTTAATTAAGATACGCCAGAAATTTCTTCCAAACCCTTTCAGTACCTTATTACTTACGTGAACTACCCATCTAATCTATAGCATTACCCTGTAGCACAAATTTCAAGAACTTACATCTTTTTGTCTGAACTCCTTCTCGACCACGTTCCATTACCGTACAAGGCTACAATCCGGAGAAATTCCTTGAGAAAAAAAAAGTCTTGCTAACACAGATATTCGATGCGAACAAATTTCTCTTTTAGAAATTTTTCTTCCTACAGCCATTCTGCATTTTATATTTTCTCTCTATCAGCCATCTTAAGTTATTGTACTACCGAAATAACAACTGATTTTTTACTGTCCTGTTACCTAATCTAATTCCTTCAGTATCGCCTGATTTTCTTACACTACTTTCTATTGCCCTTGATTTGTTATTGTTCAAATTATAATCTTTCAAGACACTGTCCATTCCGTTCAATCGCTCTTCCAGGTCCTTTGCTGTCTCTGACAATCACAATGTCATCGGTATACCTAAAAGTTATTTCGTCTTCCTGAACTTTGATTCCTTCTCCAAATTTCACGTTCGATTCTTTCATAGCTTGCTCAATGTACGGTTTGAACAACACCCAGGAAAGACTACAAAACTATCTATATTACTGCGACCTTTCTTGACCTTCGTGTATTATGACTGCTGCCTGGCTTTTGTACAAGTTGAATATAACTTTTTGTCCCTATATTTTAGCTCTGCTGACTACAGAATATGAAAGAGTGTATTGCTGTCAACATTTCCAAAAGCTTTCTCTAAATCTAAAAAAGTTAAAAACATAGGGTTGCATTTGCTTAAGCTATCTTCTTAAATAAGTCGTAAAGTGAGAACTGCCTAGCGTGTTCCTACATTTTTTCCAACATTTAAGCTGATCTCCGCCGAGGTCGGATTCCACTAGTTTTCCATTCGTCTGTCATTAATACGTGTTAGTATTTTGCAACTGTGACTTGTTAATATTCAACTGATAGTTATGTAGTTTTCACACTCGTCTGCGGATTTTATCAATTACCAAACCTTTGTGTACAGGCGGGACAAACGTTCCAGCAGATTCTGTGCATAATTGTGTAACTTAACAGCCTGTTAGACCAGAGTGGGCAGAAAGGCGCCATTGCACGGAGTTTATGCCTCCTTAACTGTGTATCAGCACAGCCTGTACGCCATTCTGAAGCATAGGATACAAATAGTTTTACTGTGAATGGCTGCTTGGCGCTTGAAATTTCCCTTCAGTCCTTACTTTAAAAAATATAACATTTTCTTGAACTTTTTTATGTCTATAATACCCTATCTATTGCAAATTTGAGTAAAATTAAAGATGTTCGTACTTAGTTTCTAAAATATCAAATAAATTGGTCTCCCGGAAATAAAAAAATATCAAAAATAAAGTGGTCTTCCGGTCTGGAAGGCAGTTAAGGACGTGATGGACTTTGTGCAAAAGTGATACATAAGATAATTTCAACTCCTGATATGTCTGACGCACTCCGCAATGGGTCCGCCACGTTTTCTGTTTTTCATTGTAGCACGTTATTTTGGCGACAGATGGCAGCAAGAAGCACGAAACTAAAAGCGACAGATATCCAGTAAACAGACCACTGCGTCTCAAAATGAAGGGAAATCGTATAGTGTTCTAAAATCAATAAAACGTCTGTCCAATATATTGGACGTCAGGTCAGAAACAGTTAATTACCATCGTATATATATATGTGAATGGTCGGCGTACGTTTATCACGTCTGAACCACAAGGCAAAGAGCTAAAAATTTGTACAGTTGCTAACGTCTACCCGGGGAAGGCTTTAGGCATGGTTTTATGGCGATCAGATATCTATATCTATATATCTATATATCTATATCTATATCTATATCTATATCTATATATCTATATCTATATATATATATATATATATATATATATATATATATATATATATATATATATATATTAATGTGAATGTCTGTTCAGTGTACGCTTATCACGTCCGAACGACAAGATGCAGAGACTTAAATATTTGTACAGTTACTAATTTATACCTGAGAAATATTTTAGGCACGATTTTATAGCGATTTGATATTTAGAAATTTGAAGAATATAACGCGAAATGCGGAACAATAATGACTCCTTGAAAATTATATTTCCTCTTTGAAAATGGTTTTATTGGTTGCATTGTTGCTTGAGGGTTGATAATGGTAAAAGGGCGGAGTATATTGGGATGGAAAGTTATCGAAGTATATAAAATTCTACGTACATGTGTGTGTGTGTGTGTGTGTGTGTGTGTGTGTGAATATTTCGCTCTGCAGCGAAAACTACAGAACGCAAACGAATGCTCTGTGTGTAACTTGTCAGAAGTCTCCCATTGTATACCATAGCAGTTCCATGCCGATAGCTATAAGGGGTTGCAAGATATGGTGGTTGAAAGTCGTCAAATTATAAAAAAATTCCGACTGAAAGCCAGCGATGACGTTTACGACTCTATAGCAAGAAGGTTACATACAGCAAAACGTGATGCCACAGACCGTATCTTTGGTCTATGCGTGCTACAATGTCTTTCTCTGTAAGGATAAGCATACTAATAAGGAAATATAAGAATAAAGCAGTAAAAAAGAAATTTCTTTTAACACATTTTTTAAAAAATCGAATTGACGTTTTGCGCATCACAGCAAGATCGATCTGTGATATTTATTACAAACATTATTGTTGAATTTCGTGATTGGATTCTTCGAAACGAGTGCATTTTTACGTGTGATTTCTTATGTAGTCTCTGATAAATGTAACTTTTTTCTTTTTTTTTAAAAAAAAAAAGAGATGGACACAGAGAGAGAGAGAGAGAGAGAGAGAGAGAGAGAGAGAGAGAGAGAGAGAGAGAGAGAGAGAGGATGGGAAAAGTACTAACTCAAGGCTCGAATAAATAAATAAATACCCGGGCAACGCTGGGTATTCAGCTAGTCTTCTATATTTGCAAAAATGAATGCATGTGCTCTATTGGTTCACAAACCATTCATTCGATTGCAATGAAACTTTGGTGAACACCGTACGCCCACTTAGGTTCCTGACCCAAAAACAAAAGAGCACGACACACAGCTCAGGAGATATGATGTCATAAATTATGAGGCCACCGCGTGAGGATACCCAGATTTATGCGTCAATTACTGGAAAATGGGAGTAGTTAGAGACCTGCAGCAAAGTGTGCATGTAATTTCCCCCTTCCCCACAAAATGATGAAGTCTACCGCTCACAACAGTTCGCTGTAACTTAGATGCCGTAAAACTGTCGCATCAGGCATGCCCTTGTATCAAAGTTAGCATTACAGATTTGCATGTTACTATTATTTTTTGTCTCAAGTCTCCCTTTATTCTCTTGCATCCAAAATTAAGCAATCTGTTTTCTTAATCTCTATATAAAAGCGAAATGACACTCACTCACTGTCTAAACACGAAATCTCGAAAACTACTTCACCTATGAAACTGAAATTTGGAAGAAATTTAGTTGATAGGTAGAAAACGTCAACTAAGAGTATTTTGTGATAGGTGCATGGCGGGGCATACTTCTCCTACAGACTCATGAAATCTGCAGTTTCATTCCGATCTTCCCGAAATTTCGCACGCTTGACCTTCAAAATAAGACGACGGTCGCCGTCTACCATATGTTTCATACGGTGCCTCGGGGAGGGTACTTTACAACATAGATCCCTAAATACCTTGGTCGCGCCATAACTTGAGAACGGCTCGACCGATTTCACAGATCCTTTTCTTTTTGTTATTCTCAGAGAAAGGGTTATGAAAAAAAAATTGGAATATTTGAAAAAACGAAGTGCGTTTTTCAATGTGACCCTGCGTTTCTATTGTATAAGAATCTGTAGTTTTGTTTCAAAATTGATGACATTTCGCACACACTACCTTAACCCTTGATCGGGCGCGCCGCATTGCCAAGTGTCGAATAGGCGCGCGTGGTATCTTATACCCCAGAGCATAAATTTCATAATACGATACCAAACTGGCGGTTACTTTGTGAACACACATACTGAGCATAATCATTGTAAAACTGAGTTTTTATTTGATGATTTTAGGGTAAACTTTATGTATTTCATGAAAAGGCAACAGAATATGTTCCAGTAGAAGTTTACATACTTTAGTTTTCAATTTATTACGTGTTCTATACATTTTAGGACTCTCCAAATACGTCATTGTAACATGTTTCTTACAAACTTTTTGCATATAATCCAAAAAGTGAAGAACCAACTATTCGTTCTCTTTTGTCCTTCCTCAGTGTTCCAACACAAATGAATTGTTTCTTTACTCTCTATCTCAAGAGTATTGTATTCATTCACTTTTCTCCTGAATAAACAAATTTGCATGAGTGACAATATTATCTACCATACTTTCGTCTATCATTTTATGAAATGCAGGAAGTTCGCTAATGAGGTCATCTGCACTGCTTCTAGGACCAGGAACGACATTCACTATATTCTTACTTCTCACTTTACACCACTTGACGTAAAGAGTTTTTCCTCCACTTTGTGATGTTATCTCAGCCTATAAAAAACGCCCCATTTGCACTGTCATCTTCAGTACCAGACAGGACGTCTTGTTCCTAATCACTGCCTTGCTCTCATTCCTGAATTACCTCCTCTTCCTGAGCACTGCAACTGCTGCACAGTTCGTGATCAGATTCGTCTGACAAATCTGACAACTCCTGCAGACTTCTGGCTATTTCCTCAGACTTCATTTCCCGGAATAAGTAAGAAGCTAATCAGTTTTTCAAACTACTGTTCTGATATGAATAATGATGCATGTTTGCGAGTACATAAGAAATATGTGTTTACCTACAGCAGGAGGCACGTGAAGTACTTTATACACCAGCAGAGTTCTGACAACATAGGCACAAATGTTCAAATGTTTGTATAGCTTATGGGACTTAACTACGGGGTCATCAGTCCCTAAACTTACAAACTACTTATGAACTAGCTAATACTAAGGACGGCACAAATATCCATGCCCGAGGGGGGGGGGGGGGGATTTGAACCACCGACCGTAGTGGCCGTGCAGACCGTGACTGGAACGCCTCAGTCCCCTCGAACATAGGCACACAGAAAGCTCCACAATAAAACTTATTGCAGTGGTAGGTAGCTGCGACAACAGAAGAATAATACGTAGCGTGCACGAAATCGCTGACGGGAGGCAGCGTTGTCACTAGCGGTAAACAAGACAGTACTCTATGCCCCAGTGCGCCTGCTCGAGGGTTAAAAACAAGAGGAATGTCACTGTCTCTATAAAATTTCGTTCGGCGCATGGTGGAAGGATCTTGGCTGATTTTACAAAATGCATAGTCTTGCTCTAATCTTTACGAATTCTGCAAACATGACCTTTAAACCAAGAGGAAGATCACTGGGCACATAAATGTTTGAATGGTACATGAAAGATGATACCTTACAAAAAACTTTGCCGAGAAAGGGAAAGGCGGAAACGAACAGAGAGATGGGAGAGAAGGAGGTGGATAGAGAGACGGGGAAGGTGATGTGGGCGGTTTTTTCCCTCCCCACTGCTGCCTGCATTTAGACCCGCTGTCTGTATATAATATTGCGGGCCGGATTCGCAACAGTTGGTCTCTTAGCCGTCACACTGCTCCAGGCATAATCGTATAAATTGATCAATATTTTCTAATTATACAATACCAACAATTTTTATTTTTGGTTTTATTAACATGGACCATTGCGCCGTTGCCCGTGTGAAGGTGGACCACTTTCTGTGGGAATTGGCAGTCATATTTGTTGTCGCAGCTTTATTAACTTTTAAAAAGCAAATACAATAAAAAAACGATAAAACACCCGGGCAACGCCGGGTTTACAGCCAGTTGGAAATAAATCAGTTGAGGCGCAGCTTTTTCACGTGCGCAGTTGGTGTGGGGAGGCGCAGGTAGCAGGTAGCCAGTTGCGTGGTCGTGACGGCCAGCCCAGTTGAGTCTGGCACGCAACGGCGCCGGTAGGTGACCGTCCGAAGGTAACTGCTGGCTGCACGACAAGACGGCTGCGGCTGCCTGCTTCCAGAAACCTCTGAGACCGCGCGCATAAAAACTGAACTGAAAAGCCCGTAACAAAGCTTATCTTCTTGCGTGGTTACGTCATCCTTGATACTGACTACTAGGGCTACGTGACATCCTTTACATGCATGCCGAAAGACTTAGTTGCATCCGGAAAGCGAGCAAGTTTCCTCGACGTCCATGTATGCCCCTAATCTGCAGTTAGGTAAAATTTCTCACTTCGCGGCACTCGAACCGGTAACCTTTGTTCCCAGCCTTTCCGTTATCCAAGCGCGAATCACGATTCTTACTAACTTCATTTCAGGTAGCACATCATTCTCACTTCTCAAATCTTACGTTACTACCGTTATGGAAATACAAGGTGCGTTTGAAGAGTTCGGTGAATGGTTTCAGAAAACACAAAATACCTTTACTGGACTTTAAAGTAATAGCCATTGGTTACAACACACTTCTGACATCGTTTGTACACAGGAGCGTCCGCAGGGGGGGGGGGGGGGGGGAGGGCAGTTGCCTCTAGTGAGAATTCGTTCAGTTTACGAATGTGAAAAAATGTTCAAATGTTTGTCAAACTATCGGATTCAACTGCGTGGTTATTAGTCCGTAGCTTACAAACTACTTAAACCAAGGTAAACTAACCTAACAACAACAGACACACGCATGCTCGAGGGGGGGACTCGAACCCCTGACGGCGAAAGGCCGCACGCACCTCAGTACGGCGCCACAGTGCACACGGCTAATCCGCTGCGGCGCGAATATAAAGAGGCGCATAATTTTGGGTCTGTATTATTTAAAATACCTGAAGAATTACCAATAAAATAACCAGAAAAATCTATGAAATGACGCAACAATTAGATATGTAAACTGAGGTACCAAATAAACTATAGCTATGAAAAAATTATGGGTGAACCTCCATATTGAACCTATAAGCACACAATGTGCACGAAATGGACACCATGGTATTCAGAGTCGCACAGTCAGTGGTCAGCCGCTGAGGTGAAGGATTTGGGAGTGCAGGCAAACCAGGTCAAGACAGCATTCCCGGTCAGTGAGGACCCCCTGGGATGAGAGTGGCCTCCAATTACCGCGGGGACAGGACGTAGTGCTCAGGTGGTTTCCATTTAGACTGGGTGCAACTGTCACAGTTTTGTGGTTGAGTGTGAATGCCACTGATTGCTATAGTCACATCCTCTATTTCAGCTTCTGTTCTCTAGTGATTGTTCAGCGCGGCATCGCATCGAGTCGGAGTGCTATAAATTCAGAGAAAAATTAGAGCCATGTTTTTTCCTCTTTTCAGTCGACTAATAGAGAAAAGTGTAAATAGCAAGAAAATGCAAAATACAGGCAGTCTCATAATACACTATCTACATCTACATCCATACTCCGCAAGCCACCCGACGATGTCTGGCGGAGGGTACCTTCAGTACCACTATCGGTTCTCCCTTCTATTCTAGTCACATATTGTTCGTGGAAAGAAAGATTGTCGGTATGACTCTGTGAGGGCTCTACTCTCTGATTTTATCTTCATGATTCTTCGCGAGGTATACGTAGAAGCAAGCAATATACTGCTAGACTTCTCGGTAAACGTATGTTCTCGAAACTTCGACAAAAGCCCATACAGAGCGTCTGTCCTGCAGAGTCTTCCACCGGAGTTTAGCGATCATCTCCGTAACGCATTCTCGATTACCAAATAATCGTCTAACGAAGCGCGCTGCTCTCCGTTGAATCTTCTCTACCTCCTCTATTAACCCCACCTGGTACGGATCCCACACCGGTGAGCAGTATTCAAGCTGTGAGCGAACAAGTGTACTGTAACCTACTTCCTTTCTTTTCGGACTGCATTTCCTTAGGATTCTTCCAATTAACCTAAGTCTGGCATCTGCTTTACCGACGACTGATTTTATATGGTCGTTCCAGTTTAAATCCCTCCTAATGCCTACTCCCAAATAATTTATGCTTCCAGTTGCTGACCTGCTATAGTGTAACTAAATGATACAGGATCTTTCTTTCTATGTATTCGCAGCACATTACACTTCTCTACATTGAGATTCAATTGCCATTCCCTGCACCATGCGTCAATTCGATGCAGATCCTGCATTTCAGGCAGAAATATTATACGGTCATGATTTTTATACACTTAAAATTAATTGTTCTTAAAGTATTTCACCCTCTGAAATTTTAAATCATTATTTTAAAGACCTAAGAATATCTCTAGGGAGGGGTACACTTGCTGGTATGGCGTTATGCATCAAAATATACCTTTCCGATCGCATTCCAACATATTCCCGAAGTATAAACTGTTAAAATTGGGTATCTTAAAAGAAAAGTAAAAATAAGAAATACAGCGAATTCAACCAAAACTGATGTCTCGTTTCGTTAGGAGTCACAAGGGTCACACGTGTTTAGTTCCTGTAAAATATACAGGATGTGCTGGTTTGCAAATGTAGGACAGGAAAGATAAAAGCCGATTGTGAGGATGTGGCAGCCGTGGCCTGTCTGGGCAGAAGGAGCGCCACAGCGGCTGCAGTTCTCACCGACCAAACCTCACCGACCAAACCTCACCGACCACGTTTAGCTACGTGCGCTGCCAAACATCTGCTGTCGATTGTGCCAGCAAGCGCTACAACCGCTCCGGGCAGCTTGGACTCCGCCTGCCGTATACAGTATACAACAAAGAGCATGGAACTTCAAGGCAGATTAAAATTGTGTGCCTGGACCCGGACTCGAACCTGAGACCTTCGCCTTTCGCGACTAAGCGCTCTACCACTGAGCTATCCCGACATGACTCACGCTCCGTCGTGACAACTAGCAACACGGGATTACACTGTACCTGCCACTGGCCCGTCCAGTGCTCGAGTACGCGTCCCCAGTCTTTGGAAACGCCGCCGACGTCCACATCCAGCTGCTGCAGACCATCCAGAACCGCGCTCTGAAGACTGCCCTGCATCTTCCAACGCGCTACCCAACCGACCAGCTTCACGAAGAAGCCGGCATTCTACCGCTCCAAGAGAGATTCCGCGTCACCGCCAGGACCTTCTACGAGAAGACAGAGCTGTCCCACAACCGGCTCATCCGGCAATTAGGGACACAACACCACTTCAGGCCGACAACCCGTTGGCCTGACCTGCTGCGAGATTAACAAAAATCTCGTAGCAAACCAGGAATATATATATAATCGTCAGTAATCTGACAGTTCAAGTCCACTGATACAGCCAGGTTCTAATACTTTTTCCTATGTTTCAGGTACAGCAGGACTAGCAGCAAATGCTTACCCTGCACAACCATCGAACCAAGGTCGAGGTCCGCCAAGAAACTGAAGCGAGTGAAGCGAGTCGTGACATCTTCAATTCTGCCAGTACCTCGTCTCCTACTTTCCAAACTTCACAGTAGTTCTCCTGCGAACCATGCAAGACTAGCACTCCTGGAAGAAAGGATATGGTGGAGACATGGCTTAGCCCGCGAAACGCAAAGGTCCCAGGTTCCAGTCTCGGTTCCGGCACAAAATTTTAATCTGCCAGGAAGTTTCATATGAGCGCACACTCCTTTGCAGAGTGAAAGTCTCATTCTGGAACAAAGAGCATTCCTACTGCCTGACCATTGCTCTTCTAGGCCAGAGGCCGAACCGCCAGGTCACATTCTTTCTGGACAGGCTCTTAACCCTCAACAATGGATAAAAGTGCGTGCATAAATCTCACCAACAATGGAAACAATTTTCTTAATGAAATGATTTCCAGTCCATGGTGTACATCAATCAGTGAGAATAAATATTTCTTCAGTGAAAAACCGTCTTGATTGCAAATTGTTTTATTCCTTATTTAATGACGCGTTTCGCACTTCAGCAAGGCATCTTCAGATTATCTGCGTGACAGAATTTACACAAAATTACAAGGCCTAATTACAAAACGGGGATAGTGGGACATGGGCTTATTTTGTGTTTAGAAGAGAGTATGAATGGTAAACAAAGCTTACAATGCGCTCTCCGTGGTATGACCCCGTAAGTTGTTTTGCGGTGTTTCTATGTTTTTGAATTTTGGATTTCCTTGTAGCCCTACAAATGATAGGATAACAACGAATTACAGTTGGAACATACTCGGTAAAAATGTGAGAAGCATAAAACTGATTTTTACGATTACTTTAATAGAAGCGGTGGTCTCTGGTGATACAAGATAAGCCCATGCTTACAATTGCGCTCACGGGCGGTGGGCGGGCGTGGTGTGCTGCTCCGCCGACTTGTACAGACTAACTAAGGGAATGTGGGTAGGGAGCGACATAGGAAGCCGATGTATGAGACGGGACGGGGGAAATCTAGCTATCTGAATACAAATTTGACGAAAGGGAGGTTATTAAGCAGGACAGAAGTTTATATTTTATGTTGGTACTTATAAATGAGAGGAATTTTATTTGAACAGAGACATCATAATATCTAGGAAAGTTTCATCTTTGCATTCAAACTGATCGTTTAGGAGGTGTGGGGTCCAAAGTAAGCACGTTTCGTTATCTCAAACTCTTCCAGTAAATTAACTTCCGCCCCTTCTGCGCAATAGGTAAAATTTGCATGTTGTCAATGACAGGCTGTTGATGTTCGGATGCTAAAGGGCAAAAAGCGACATTCAATAAGAAATAAAACAATTTGCAATCAAGACGGTTTTGTACTGAAGGATTATTTCCTTAATGTTTAATTATGCTTAATTCGTTCATCAGCAACTTAGCAGTATCCAAAATATTGGTTACCATTCCCCTAATCTGATCCATAGCTATGTAATCAGTACTTGCTTAGGATGTTTTACGATTTTAAATAAAAAATATAATTGCTGCAACAACTGTATTTTATATCACTTAAAACACGCCAGAAAGAACACTGAAAAGTTTGTCAGAAAGTGAAGTCATACGATATTACGTTATATCACACGTAAAACATAAATGAAAACATTTACAGCAATTACAATTCTTTTCTTTGAAAAATCCCAACTTACCACTAAGAGTTCAATAAATGAGCAGTAAACATTATGAAAAATATTAAAATTTATTCGTGAAAATGTTTTACCCCTACTGAGACGAAACCTGCGGGCGCCCCTATTTGTACAGCTCTTGGAACTGTATGCAAACGCTTCTTGTGGAATCGCCCGAAACACTGAGGTCACGCGTCGTTCGTGGACAATAGTGCTTACACTGTGATCAAAAATGTTCAAATGTTTGTAAATCTATGGAACTTGACTAATGAGGCTGTTAGTATCTAGGCTTACAAACTACAGAAACTAAAACTAACCTAAGAACAATACACACATCCATGACCGAAGGAAGACTCCAGTCTCCGATGGAGTGCAACCGCATGCTCTGCAGCAAGGTGCCTTAGAGCGCTCGGTCATTCCACCAAGTAGAAATAAGGTATTTCGATGACATTGGAATGGTCACTGTCTTGAAAGAAGGATATAAAATGCACATTAACAAAAAAGCTACGGTAATGGAATGTAGTCGAATTTGGTCAGGCAGTACAGACGGGAAGTAAGAAAATACTAGACGGGTTCTGTTATTTGACCGAAGTAAGGAGGAAATAAAATTTACACCGGCAACGGCAAGGAAAGCATTTCTTAAAGACGGAAAGTTGTCATCAAATATCGATTAAGTCTTTCTAAAGGCACAGAGAGTAGTGTGGTGGTATTATAGATGCAGTATTTAGTTCAAAGACTGGTTTGAGGCAGCTTTTGACCCTACTATATTCTGTACAAGTGTCATCGTATTTTAATAGGAATCTATATAAATACTCCGCTAATCACGGTTAAGTGCATGGCAACCTAAACCCCTTTGAATCTACTTGCTGTACTCTCTCGGTGTCTTCCTGCGGTTTTTACTCCCACCCACTTACCTCCAATACAAAATTGATGAATCCTTGATGTCTCAGAATGTGTCCTACCACTAGATCCCTTTTTTTAGTCAAGATATGCCAGAAATTTCTTTTCTTCCCCATTCTGTTCTATACTTTGTAATACTCTACTGGCTAATAAAATTCCTACACTAAGAAGAAATGCAGATGATAAACGGGTATTCATTGGACAAATATACTAGAACTGACATGTGATTACATTTTCACCCAATTTGGGTGCATAGATCCTGAGAAATCAGTATCCAGAACAACTACCTCTGGCCATAATAACGGCCTTGATACGCCTGGGCATTGAGTCAAACAGAGCTTGGATTGTGTGTACAGGTACATATGTCCATGCAGCTTCAACATGATACCTCAGTTCATCAAGAGTAGTGACTGGAGTATTGTGGCGAGCCAGATGCTCTGTCACCATTGACCAGACGTTTTCAATTGGTGAGAAATCTGGAGAATGTGCTGGCCAGGGCAGCAGTCGAACATTTTCCGTATCCAGAAAGGCCGGTACAGGACCTGCAACATGCGGTCGTGCATTATCCTGCTGAAATGTAGGGTTTCACAGGGATCGAATGAAGGGTAGAGCCACGGGTCGTAACGCATCTAAAATGTTACGGCTAGTGTTCAAAGTGCCGTCGATGCGAACAAGAGGTGACCGAGACGTGTAACCAATGGCACCGCATACCATCACGTTCGGTGATACGGCATAATGGCAATGACGTATACACGCCTCCAATGTCCGTTCACCGCGATGCCGCCAAACATGGATGTGATTATCATGATGATGTAAACAGAACCTGGATTCATCCGAAAAAAATGACGTTTTGCCATTCGTGCACCCAGGTTCGTCGTTGCATACACCATCGTAGGCGCTCCTGCCTGTGATTCAATGTGAAGGGTAACCGCAGCCATGATCTCCGAGCTGATAGTGTATGCTGCTGCAAACGTCGTCGAATTGTTTGTGCAGATGGTTGTTCTCTTACAAACGTCGCCATCTGTTGACTCAGGGATCGAGACGTGGCTGCTCGATCCATTACAGCCAGGCGGATAAGATGTCTGCCATCTCGACTGCTAGTGATACGAGGCCGTTGGAATCCAGCACGGCGTTCCGTATTGCCCTCCTGAACCCACCGATTCCATATTCTGCTAACAGTCACTGGATCGCGACCAACGCGAGCAGCAGCAATGTCGCGAAACCGCAATCGCGATAGGCTACAATCCGACCTTTATCAAAGTCGGAAACGTGATGGTACACATTTCTTCCCCTTACACGAGGTAGCACAACGTTTCACCAGGCAACGCCGGTCAACTGCTGTTTGTGTATGAAAAATCGGTTGGAAACTTTCCTCGTGTCAGCACGTTGTAGTTGTCACTGGCGTCAACCTTGTGTGAAAGCTCTGAAAAGCTTGTCATTTGCATATCACAGCATCTTCTTCTACCTGTCGGTTAAATTTCGCGTCTGTAGCACGTCATCTTCGAGGTGTAGCAAATTTAATGGCCAGGAGGGTATTTCGGCCAGGGACGCTTTTGATCAGAGCCTTTGCCGACGCAAGCACTCGCGCACGCCCGCCAGCGACCAGCAGGCCTCGAAGGCGAGACGATGCAGCAGGAGGCGCCCCCAACTTTCACCTTCGCCAGCGGCCGCATTCTCCCGCTCCAGGGGGCAGCCGGGCGATTGCTGTGGCTTTTTATTAAGAATATACACGGCGAAACCAGCCTGACTTTAGGAGCGTGCAGGTAAACGGCGACAGCGGACGCAGGGAAGAGACGCCCTTACAATTAAATGGACACTATAGCGTGTGTGCAGAGAAAGCCCTTGTATGCAGATACCAGAGGAGTCGTTTCGGAAAAAAAAAAAAAAAAAAAAAAAAAAAAAAAAAAAAAAAAAAAAACCGATGGAATCGCAGATAAAACATGGACACCTGCAGACAGAAAGAAGACAACCAAACCCCTGCAGTGAACACGTGCGTGAGTGGGAGAGGGAGACTGGCTTGCAGTATAGATAAAGTGGTTCCACCAAAACAGTGTTCCTGACCAGGGAAAAAGACCCTTATACATGGCTTACCAGACAGGCCTAACACAGACAGCTGCCACAAAGGACTGCTTTTTCGAATCAAGAAGGAGTGCAGAAGTTAAAGAGACAACATGCTTGAAACGTAGGAAAGACGCCAGTTCGCAAGTCTCATCTCAGCCCACAAAAAAGTTCCACCAGGGACTGAGAGGCGTGGTCATGAAAACTGCGATCAGCTGTTGAATGGGATTCCAAAACCAACCCACCAACCACAGAGCCAAAGAGGCGCAAAATTCGAGGAAAAGCTGTAACTGGAGAGGGAGGGGATTTGGTTAGAAACCATCAAGGGAGACACTTGATCCGACGCCGGTGAAGCGTGAATAAATGCAGGCAGCTCCTGCCTTAGCAGACGCAGCGCTCTTGCCTGACGCCTTGGGCCACACAGCGCAGAGCAGGGCATGGCAGGCGCGAGCTCTACCGTCGCGACCGCCGCCGACGCCGTCTCCGACGCGCCGCCACATAGCCTGACGACCAGAAGTTAAAGTTGGTGAGACACGCAATTACCGCCTCCTTCCCCGTTCATATCCGAGTCGTTCCCATGCCCAGTCAAATCGGCCCTGAGAACTTACTGTTTTACTTGTTATAAATAAAACTAAATTTCACGTGGTAATCCTCTGTGTAATCTGTTTAGTTCTCAAATCAATCCCTTGAATCTTGTAACGATCCAAAGGGTTCTGTCACTTTAACATGCCAAAGTTGTCAGTTACCTATTTTACATACTTTTTCGCACTTCTGTCTCATTCAAAACGATAAATTCTGTTGTAACGAATGATATATTGATTGTAAAAGTTTGTTTACTTACGAAATTTGAATACTAAAAGAACATATATTTTGTTTTGCGTAAATCTACACACGCCAACGCAATAGGAATTCCTGTATTAACTATAAACTTACAAAATCTTACCTTGAAATTTATTAACTTGCCATATAAAAATGTGTATTCTTGCAGCCGTAACGCACATGACCGAAATGTCACAGGATGTTGTTTTGAGGCAAATACCCTTCATGCTGTAAAGATACGACTCACTGCCAATACTTGGGCAGATAGTAATTTTATAAAAATTTGTTTTTATTGTTATTTATTGAAGGCTAATAACTACTTGCAAATTCATGGGAATATTATTAACGAATTTCTATGTAGTTATTAAATCATTCTGAGAAACATTTAGTGACAGAAATATTGTAATTTTCATAGATGTTAGATGTTTGTGAGCCTGTGAAGAGTCACCTGACGTAGCGTCACAGGCAGATGTTTTTCTATTTAAGCCGCATGGCGTCCGCCAGCAAGGCAGGTCAGAACAGAGCAGTTTTGTGGTACAGTATGAGCAGCAGTTTGCGAGGAGAAGTTGTTGTAAAACTAAGTATTCAGTTGGTAATGTGATGTACAGTACGGAGAACTTTGTTTATATACAGCAAGAGTTTCATTGTGGGAATTCATTAGTGTCAGCCATCTATGTATAAGACTTTATGAACTACAAGAAAGTTACGATTTTGACACAGTTTAAATATGTTATGGAAGAGGTTCCAACTGGTTAAGGTAAATAAAACTGCAATATCATCCTCTAAGAGTGTTTAATTCCCATCGCCATGCAGAAGATCCCACATGTGTTTGCTAATGTATTGAATGAGCATTTTCAGAATGTGTGTTATGCCAACTGAGCAACATTTGACCCCACATGAAACCCTTCAATCTAATTTCCATAGAACCCAATTTCCAGAATTTCCCATTATAATTTTTATTTTACTTCAGAGTGAGGGCTATTCACGGAAAGGTTTGATTTACCACAACTTCCTCATTAGTTACATGATCTACCAATTTCATCATCAACATTCTCCTCTACCACAAAATGTCAAATGCTGTCTTTCTTTGTAAATACACTTCGCGGGTTTGCCGCCGGATGACATTGTGAATCTCCCACAATATTTCGCCGACCCAACTGTTCGACATCTTCAGGTGGTGGTAGCTGTCAGTACTTCAAGTCGCGCCTTGAAGTACTGACAGCTACCACCACCTGAAGATGTCGAACAGTTGGCTCGGCGAAATATTGTGGGAGATTCACAATGTCATCCGGCGGCAAACCCGCGAAGTGTATTTACAACAGATCCGCCATGAAAGCTTGAAAAGTCACATCTGTCTTTCTTTCTCTGTACACTTTAACGTCTATGTTGAAACCTATACAAATCCTTTCAGAAAGGGCATTTAAATTAATATTGGATGTCAATTTCTTCGGAAATGCTTTCCTTCCCACAGGCACTTTCCATTTTATATGAAATAGGAGATACTATAATGTGAGATGAATTAGACAGAGCCCTGAAAGACCTAGGTCGGAAACAAGGCCCTGGGAGTAGATGACATTTCCTCAGAGCTACTGAAGTCTCTGGGAGAACCAGCCATGACAAAATTGTTTCACCTGGTGTGTGAGATGTATGAGACAGTGAAAATATCCTCAGGCTTTAAGAGAAATGTAATAATCCCCCATTCCAAAGAAAGCAGGCGCAGACAGGTGTGAAAATTACAGAACCATCAGTTTGATAAGTCATGGTTGCATGATTTTAACACGAATTATGTGCAGGAGAATGGAAAAGCTGGTAGAATCTGACCTCGGGGAAGATCAGTTTGGATTCAGGAGAAACGTAGGAACCTGGGAGGCAATACTCACTTTACGACTTATCTTAGAAGATTAAGCGAAGGCAAACCTACATTTATAGCTTTTGTAGATTTGGAGAAAGCTTTTGACAGTGTTGATTGGAATACACTCTTTCAAATTCTGAAATCATGAGAAGTAAAATACAGAGAAAGGAGAGTTATTTACAACTTGTATAAAAGCCAGATCGCAGTTATTAGATTCGAAGGGCATGGAAGGGAAGCATTAGTTGGCAAGGAAGTAAGACAGGGTTGTAGCCTTTCTCCGATGTTATTCAATTTGTACATCGAGCAGGCGGTGAAGGAAAGCAAGGATAAATTTGGAATAGGGATCAAAATTCAGGGTGCAGAAATAAAAACATTGCGTTTTGCTGATGACATAATTCTGTCAGAGACAGCAAAGGACCTGGAAGAGCAGTTCAGTGGAATGGACAGTGTGTTGAAGAGAGCGTATAAAATGAACATTAACAAGAGCAAAACAAAAATAATGGAACACGGTCTTAGAAAATCAGGCGATGCTGAAGGAATTAGATTAGATAATGAAACAATGAAGGTGGTAGATGAGTTTTGTTACTTGAGCAATAAAATAACACATTATGGTCGCAATACAGAGGATATAAAAATGCAGAATGGCAATGGGAAGAAAAGCATAAAAAAAGAAATTTGTTAACATAGGATATTAAAAGTGTAAGAAAGTCTTTTCTGAAGGCATTTATGTGGAGTGTTGCCTCGTACGGGAGTGAAACATGGGCGATAAACAGTGCGAACAGGAAGAGAATAGATGCTTTTGAAATGTGCTACAGAAGAATGCTGAAGATTAGGTGGGTAGATCGCGTGACTAATGGAGAGGTACTGAACAGAATTGGTGAGAAAAGGAATTTTTGGCATACCTTGACTAAAAGAAGGGACCGCTTGGTAGGGCACATTCTTTGACACCGAGGAATCGTAAATTTAGCATTTGGGGGGGGGGGGGGAGTGTGTGAGGTAAACATCGCAAAGGGAGACCAAGAGAAGCATACAGTAAGCAGATTCAAATGGATGTCGGTTGCCGTTCTTATGTGGAGATGAAAAGGCTTGCTCAGGATAGAGTAGGGTGGAGAGCTGCATCAAACCAGTTTCCGGACTGAAGACCATAACAACATCGTCTCTACTTCGGCCATCATAAGTTATTTTCGAACCCAAATAACCAACCTGCCGTATTTATTGTCTTGTTACCTAATGTAATCACTTAAGCATCGACTGAATTTCTTAGACTACATATGGTACAAAAGTGAAAAGGGCAATAAGTATTTCTGCCGAATGGACAATACAAATGCGGTGCTACAGAAGAATGCTAAATACTGAATAGGTAGATCACGGAACTAATAAGAATGTAGTTAGCAGAAATTGGGAGATAAATCTGTGGCATAATTTGTCTAAAAGAAGGGATCGGTTTACAGGACACATTCTGAGACATCAAGGAATCACCGATTTAGTACAGAAGGGAGGAATGAGGAAGACGCAGGACTCCAAGACATGAATACAGTAAATTGAAATGATGTAAGTTGCAGTAGCTGTTTAGAGATGAGGTTTGCACAAGATGGAGTAGCGGGGGTAGCTGCATCAAACAAGACTTCGGACTGAAAATAATAAGTCTGCGACAGCAGCAACACTACACTAACCAGTTCGGTACACGAGAGGTTTAACAGTTGGTTTACACCTGGGCTCGATTTTTGTTAGCGTAAATTCTCACTCGATTTTGATGTTTTTCTGCAAAGTCTGCTTCATTTTTCTTCCTTGTTTATATTTAAGGCCTGTTGGTGAGAAGAAATTTGTGCTCATTATTGAATACTTTGCGGATGTACCTAACAATTCATATGACGCAAAGAAAAAATAGTAGGTGTTAATCATCATTGTGACATTTTAATACAAACTGCCTACTATCGATGCCTTTTGTAAATTATACCATTTTGTGGCAATTAAAGAAGCAGATTTGAGGATGTTTTCTACAAAACGTTACTACGATATTGGGTATTTAATGTCGTGTTAAAAGTTTACGTCTCTTGCATTTTCTTGAAGGTTAGACACACAGTTCTTTGATCATATGTACGTGAAATCATCCTGAAGTTAAATAGCATTTTCTGTAGGTTACTACAGTGGTTTAACAAAACACACTACATAACATCCTGAAAATTAAGTACTGTTCAAATGTTTGTAAATCTATCGGACCAACTGCGTGGTCATCAGCCCGTAGCTTACAAAACTTTAAGGTGAACTAACCTAAGGACAACACACACACACACACACACACACACACACACACACACACACACACACGCACGCCCTAGGGAGGACTCGAACCTCCGACGGCGAGCAACCGCGCGCTCTGCAGCGAGGCGCCTTAGACCGCTCGGCTACTCCACCGCGGCTAAGTACTGTAGTTCATCTCAGAAATGTACAAAAAATGGAATTCTGCACTGCGTAGAAGTTCCTGTTTGAAAAACATCGGTATGGAGGACTGTGAACATGGGAAATGTTGTCTTTCTCAGAATTACTTTATCGTCAAAACCACGTAGGAAATTAAGCAAGAAATCAGTTATGCTCGACCGTGATTATGCCAGAGGAACATTCTTGCAACGTTCTCTCAGAATATCAGAGTACATGTGTATAAAAACTATGGATTGCAGTCCTACACAGGACTAATAAAATTCATTGAAAATACTAAAACGATTGAGCAGTAAGCGTTCGGGAAAGTAACTCATTTTCGACCGAATTCGTAAAACAAAACAAAACAAAAAAACAAAAAACTGAAATTTCTCCGATCCCTGTTCTTGAATTCTGAGAAGCCGACGTACATAACTAACTTTCGCCGGTTACAAAATGGAAATTTTCTGACAATCAGATCAGTTTACTCCGTGTGGGGTACTATTAAGATAACGCTGTACGTCTTAAGCAACCAGTTGACAGCATCATGTGGCCATTACGCGCAACTTATACACACACCAGCATTGACAACGAGATGATAAAAGGAGAGTTGTGTGGCAGAGCTGATTATACGCGCCCAACGCCCGCTTTGCGTCATATTAATCAGCTGTCGGTGATAAACAGCTGACTGTTCTTGGGTCGCATCTGAAAACAAATCCGAGCTAAGGCTGCATTTAAAAGGGTGTTACGGACTACGTCAGTATTTTCCCTTTAATGTGATTATCTCCTCCTCCCCCTCCCAACAAAAAATCTATCTCCCTTACATAAAATTATTGACCTTTTTGTCAGTCCAGTTTCACGGATCAGTAGAAATGACCTTAAAACGGAACATGAAGCCACGACAAATTGTCGCAGATAAACTTAGCAATCATTAATTCTATGGATAAGGCAGGAGGTAAATGTCGACAAGGTGAGATTTGTACGGGCTTTGGCGTAGAGACCAGTTCCTGCGAACTGTAAGATATGGTCTGCCCTCTCCTTGATAATGGTTATGAACGTTTTCATACCGGTGGAACACGAACCAGCTAATTCCGAGGTGTCGCCGCAAATAAAAGAAATGCATTTTTAGTTAAGATTTTGATTAGAGCCAAAAGGCGCCCTTAGTCTCTATTTCACTGGTTTCACTATTTAATTTTACCAGAGCATCAGAAAGTCTGGAATCTTACCCTGACAAATATATTCCATTTCCACTTATTAGTTTGAAGTACAGTAGTTTCCTTTTATTTACAGCGCTAAATCTGAAATTGGCTGTAGAACACAGACAAGCATGTCTAGTACAGCAATATCTGTAATCTCACATATCAATATACAGGGGGATTCTACACGAGAAAACAGATTTTCGATCGTTAAAGAATAATTTGAGCCGATTGAAGACTACACATATCCATGAATGATTATGAAGTGTGTATATTACTTATCGAAAGGCTATGTAGGCACTGTGTTGATCCGAATTATGGTGAGACATAACTAAGGCATTCTGTAAGTGGCATGGAGGTTCTCCAACAGATAGAAGCACTGTGACGTTACACAGGAAGGAAGTTTTAAGTGTACCCATTGTGCAATCCTGAGTTGGATCAGGAAGCAGTTGTGAGACCGGGTGCGTTCGAGCTTGACTGTTGTTGAAATGAGCGAGTCCACTGTGTGTCTGGCCTGTCATCATCCGACCTAACCCCGTGAGACTTGTTTTATGGGTCCAGTTAAGGATGGATGTGTACACAGCGTCATATGAAGAACTTGTCACATCGACACAGTTGCCTGCATTGTAACCAAATGACACGATCTACATCCAACACAACACGTATTAACAAGTTTGGTGAAACAGATGGGGAAATTCATGAGCGTCTCTTGTAAGACGGATCGGTCGCCTTTCCCAACACTGTTCAGTCCACCACAGCACCTACACGGAATTTGGTATGTAATATACACAACTGTCTTCATAATCATTCATAGATACATTACTGGCCATTAAAATTGCTATACCAAGAAGAAATGTAGATAAACTGGTATTCATTGGACAAACATATTATACTAAAACTGACATGTGATTACATTTTCACGCAATTTGGGTGCATAGATCCTGAGAAATCAGTAACCAGAGCCACCACCTCTAGCCGTAATAAAGGCTTTGATACGCCTGGATACTGAGTCAAACAGAGCTTGGGTGGCGTGTACAGGTACAGAGGCCCATGCAGCTTCGACACGATACCACAGTTCATCAAGAGTAGTGACTGGCATATTCTGACGAGCCAGTTGCTCGGCCACCAGCGACCAGACGTTTCCAGTTGGTGAGGGATCTGGAGAATGTGCTGGCCAGGGCAGCAGTCGAACATTTTCCGTATCCAGAAAGGCCCGTACAGGACCTGCAACGTGCGGTCGTGCATTATCCTGCTGAAATGTAGGGTTTCGCAAGGATCGAATGAAGGGTAGAGCCACGGACTGTAACACATTTGAAATGTAACGGCTACTGTTCAAAGTGCCATCGATGCGAACAAGACGTGACTGAGACGTGTAACCAATGGCACCCCATACCATCACGTAGGGTGATACGCCAGTATGGCGATGACGAATATACGCTTCCAATGTGCGTTCACCGCGATGTCGCCAAACAAGTATGCGACCATCATGATGCTGTAAACAGAACCTGCCATTCGTGCACCCCGGTTCGTCGTTGCGTACACCATCGCAGCCGCTCCTGTCTGTGATTCAGCATCAAGGGTAACCGCAGCCATGCTGCTGCAAACGTCGTCGAACTTCGTACAGATGGTTGTCGACTTGCAAACGTCGCCATCTGTTGACTCAGGGATCGAGACGTGGCTGCACGATCCGTTACAGCCATGCGGATAAGATGCCTGGCATCTCGACTGCTAGGTATACGAGGCCGTTGGGATCCAGCACGGCATTCCGTATTGCCCTTCTGAATCCACCGATTCCATTTAAGTAATATGTTAGTCGATGGACTGATGACCACTACAATTAGGTACCATAGCTTTACTAACATTTTAAGACTTAAAACATATTAGGGACATAGATGTTCGATAACTAGATGTGGTTAGTTCTCCGAAAAAAAAAAAAAAGGTTGCAGTACATTGTTCACAGTTATCAAACCATATAGTTTGATTGAAAAATATAGGTCTAATAATTCGTGTTGATGTATTTGGACCCCACAAACTACTGTTTTCACATCACGCAGGCAGTTTTGATGTAACCCGTAATATTTTTACACTATTTCTTTTTTATGATTCGCATATCCCGATAAATGCAGGTCTGGTTCATCAGAAGGAAAGAGCATTTCGGATCAGCCTATCCATCATGGATGACTCAAACATCTGCTTCTGAATTACTCATCGTTTCAGTGAAATTACCTTGCAAGGTTTCAGTTTGCGTTTGTTCACAGGTTTGTAACGCGAAGCTATTGAAGCGCATCAGGTTCACTCTCGGCTGAAATTGACAGTCCACTTGCCCTTCCGTGCGAGCAGACTGATTCGTTGTCTGCCTCCTTGGGTCACTTGCTTCCAACAACGCCGGAGACGACGCTGGCTTCTTACGTGAGGACCCTACACTTGACACTAGTAACTGATGTGTGACGCACAAAATTATGTAACTGTTTTACAGCTATTTCTTCAATAAGGCAGTCAGATACTAGATTTAGCAATCGTCTCTTAAGGTCATATTTGATTGACGTTATACCACATCGTAATTTGTCTTGGTTATGAATATGGCGTGAAATTACTGATATAAATGTTGACATGACAATGACCTATTTCAGTTTTTTGTACATCCGTTGCTGATTGTCGTCACAGTGAGTTAGTCAGTTGCAGCGTAAATTATGTATTTTGCACCTCGGTAAAATGTCTTGCGCTGAAGTTTGCTTACGAAAGAAAATCTGAGGGAAGTGATCTATATTTATACAGGTCTGTCAGGCAACCATTCTTGGAAACAAGGAACAATGAGCACCTTTTTCAAGTCGCTTAAAATCTCCATAATATTAATTTTCTAAAAATGGTTTGAGGTATAATTCTCCCTGTAAAGTGTCGGTTCCGTTACAGAACAGACTTTCCAGTGTCTGATGTGCAACGGCGATGGACACTAGCGAGTTAGGAGCAGACGACCCTATAAGCTTGAGATATCACGAGAAGGCGTAGAAATTGATTGAAACACAAGGTATTACTGTTACCAGTCACTTTGCTTTATTGTACCCACAATGCGTTTCGAGGGTTTAAACCCCCAACATCAGGTGGAATGACATTAAGCTTAGTACATATAGGTTAGGTTGACCTGTTCCACTATCTCCAGTGGCCACAGGTCCCTTGTATTGTCATAAACTCACATGTAACAAATCACAACCACCATTTTTTTACTTAAATGTTTTCATCTAAAGTAAGGCGTAGAAAATATAAGCGATGAGCACAGTTACACAATTATACCATTATAGCAACCCTTCAAAGTTCGTTGCCTTGGGTCAGTCTAACTTTTTGACGCTTTTAGACAGTTCCTCACGGAAGTTATCCTGTTTGCTGAAGTTACAGTCTTTATGAAAGGGAAGTTGCAACGTTTACGATTTGTGTTTGATACATAGGCCCACATTCCCCAAAATATAAAAATAACCCGTCTATAAATCTTGTGTATTGCTACGATCTTATGTTTCATCAGCACCTGAATTTAGCAGCACTTTATTATGCAAAACAGATTGTTTAAATTTAATTACAGGAGTATCTGATTACACCACATTCAAAACATGAATAATTTGTGGTTTCATTTACCGTACTTTTATGTTGGTGTTAGAGACTGTATTACACAGAGAAATGTTAGAATTCTATATTAATTTGCGAATCAGAAACTCGCCGAGAATACTTTCTAGCATGCTTTTTAGTCAGACTCTCATTTTAAAACTCAGCTGTGTTGGTACTAGGAGCAACAGTAGAAATTATCGGGGTAAATAAAAAGATTTACGGACGTTACAGTGTAGCGCACCACATCAACAAAATCGTGGAACAATCAACAATCTTTCTAGAACACGAGATCCATAAATTCTTGAGTAATGCTTACCATCCTTGGACTGTTATCAAAATGGATTCATAGAAGCGGTATACAAGGTCCCAAAGAATGTGAAGCGTTTCGTCACGTGAAGGTTTCGAGGGCACAATAACGTATAGGAAATTTTCATCAAATTCCAGTGGCAGGCGCTACTAGATGTATTTGCTCCACTCCATTCATGTTAACATTTCGACAACTAGGTGACTAACATTATCAGTGTCTAATGACGTTGTAAATATTTCACTGTTGCATTCTTTACTCTTTACATTTGCTAATCCATATCTTGTTTACTGCCAAAATAACAAAATACTAGCAACCAGCTTGTACCATGTATTCAGTACGTCAAGACAAAGATCATTACGCAACTGAGAGTGGTATTTCTGCAACTCTCTTTGTACTCACATCCACTGTTTACATCCAGTAAAAGTTGTACTTCCAGGTGTAGCAAAATAATGTGATATTGCCAGAACCCAAGGTACGATATGGAAACTTATTTACGAAGAGGAAAATCACAGTCACTAAGTTTACCATGCAACACGTCTTCTGGAAGATGAAAACCGAATTTCATAAACCGTATTTCGCTATCGTTTTTACATGTTACATCTTGAACTGAATTTCCTAGATCACTCAATATGGCGGCTGAAAAACAACTGAGTCAGTTCCTGATTTAGTCAGCACAATCGCTATGTTTCTTAAATACAGATTCATGCTCACCCTAATATTTATACTTTTATGTCACGTTACAAATGACTCTCTGTCCATATGTGCCGAAAATACTTAAGAAAACACAATCTAACAGGCCAAGAACGCTTCAAATACTGTTCACTTTGTCACGAAAATCAATTGTGGAACTGGAAAACCGCTTTACAGAAGTGGATTTTCAGAATCGATTTTGGAGTGTTTCCATGACCAAGCAAATGCGGAATTGGGAAATCGGTGTACGAAATCCGGATTTGGGAGCCCATGTAAACGGGGTACGTAGAAAAAGATAAGAACCTAACTATTCGTTCAGTTTTTTTCCGGTTGCTGTTTAGTCATTATGCCAGAACTACTACCACAGTGTCCAGCTAGACTTGGTACGAGACACTATAAAGTTCCTTTAATGTCTCCACTGATGAGCCTGCATTGGCTTGAAAACTGATTAGGAAATATGGAAGCATCCATAGAAAACAGCTGATTGCACTTTATACAGTTGCATTTCGTAACCCAAGACGGATATATTGAAACCAACGTGCTCTGCAAAACTTGCAATAACTCTCCTGGCCAGCACGATCTTCGGACTTGTCTCTAATCCAGCACGTATGGAATTTATTAGACAACTGAAATGGGTGACTCGTCAACTCTAACTCTTGCAGATCTACGTGAACAGGTCGAGCAGGTGTGGAATAAGGTAGCCCAAAATATTATACGCCATTTGTATGATCGAATGGATGCCAAAATCAGGGTCTGAACTGCTGCCCACGAAGGCTACACCACGTACTAATATGGATGTATCAGCATGGATCAACACCTTGAGCTATTGAGCTGGAAAGTAATCATTTTATGTACTTCAGTGTTTCTACAACAAATCTTTAAAATGGAAATATGTAAGAGGGTGCTCTATTTCTTATTTCTGACGGTGTATGAAACTACCATGCTTTCATCCAACTTAGCTGCAACCTTAAAATTAAACCGTGAAGTGCTCTTCAGAAGGACACACCTACTGGTGGAGCAGACTGGCGGTGCTAACGTAATTCCCACACGTGTTAGACATCTTATGTGTGATGGTCAACGACGCTGCTGGTGACAGCGGAGCTTCGTGGTTACGTAACTCACCCAGCTAGTGGACAGCTATCACTCCTCCTCTGCTCAGTGGCGACTAAAAGGGTTTGCACAACACCTATCAAAACAAGCTGTCAACAAATCATAACAGTGCTTTCAACACTGCATTTCTACAAGCGAATATGACGAATATTTTTTAAAACACATTTTGCGTTTCTACAGAACACGAGTCTGTATTTCCTCATGAGCGATCTCTGCTGTGAACAGCTATTATAAAAGCTGTTCAACTCTTATATTGATGCCATTACGTTCTTAAAAGTATTTTCATCGGCAGAATGATCTGAAATAGTTTGACGTCTTTCTGTCGGTTCTACGGAATAGATACAACATTACGGCAACAGAGAGGTAATAAAATTTCTGCAGAGTTGTTTGGTTTTGACTTGTGTTTAACTAATTACACAAGCAGTTGGGTTCAGACAGCGTACTGCAATGCAACAACGTGATTTACCCGTAGCTATGACATGGATAGCCAATGTGTACTGTACACACAACTAAACTTTGACTAGGTTCGGAGACAAATATAACCTAAAATACTAAAAACGAAATATTGTAATATATTATTACAGGTCAATGATGATGCCTTCCTAATAAAGGCGAAATGCATACGGCAATATAAAACATATTATTCAGTTGCATAGACCGATTACATAAATATCTACATTGTAAGACGTGTGGCGATAACACTACAGGGTAACAAAAAACGATCGTGTGTGTGTGTGTGTGTGTGTGTGTGTGTGTGTGAATATACCACGTGAACACGGATCTACCTGGTTTTTCTGTTGTACGCAGTACGCCAGAACAACTCCAGTTAACACGAGACACATTATGAATTTTTATGTTGAATTCAGACAAAGTTGAAAACAAATATTTGCAAAAGCTGTACGGATGAAATGATAATTACAGTTCACAATAATTAATGTTCTTAATAGTCCAAACGTGAAACTAACACTAAATTTTAGGACTGGAGCTTCTATCCTTGATAAGAATTTTACTGTTGATGCTGCAAGCAGCCTACTTAGGACTAGATGAAAGATCCTATGTCTCCAAACCCAGTCAAAGTTTAGTTGTGTGTACGTTACACATTGTTGAAGGTAATGCACAGCACAGCAGAAAACAGCAGACGCTGCCTTCTTTTCAACTCTCATCTCTCCTGTAAGGACAAGACCATACCCATTGGCCACCATGCGAATAGTCACCGTATCAATGGCAAGTGTAACTTGTAGAAACACCATTATTTAACAATACACTTATGACACCTCAATACTGATATGCCAGTTATCGCAAGCATCACAAAGCACAATGATCAAGAACACAGAATTCCCAGATATTTTTTGACTTTCCTAAAATTCCTCCGTTTTGGCCCACTTTAGGTTACGATAATAACACTAAAAGTGGGCCTTTGCGATCGTCTTTCGACAGCTTGAAATTTAAATGAAAATAACGGCTTGACTATTCATCTGACACGAAAATTGAATCGCCGAATCTGTAGAGGAGAAAATTCTCTACAACTTTGCTCTCTTATGTTTTTTTCTTATCTCGTATCGTTTGAGACATATTTGCAAAAATAACGGAGATTCGACACCCTCCATTGAATTAACGAAAACCAGCAGTTCGGAGATGTCACGTGACATTCCTCGCCCAGAACTCTCTCTGGCATACGCCATCTTGCGTTGCGTATTTGATGACTTTCTTATTGTAACTTACACGTTGTCATTTCAAAGCAATGGCGCACTGAAGAATTAACAAAAGCACAGCGTTCTTCGTACGATAAATGATAATCTAGTGTCTACAAATGCCATGTTAGCATAAGTTAATAATGGCCAACAATAGTATGAGATTAAAGGACTCATCTTCTGATTGATAGCCGTAGCGTAGTGGGCAAGGCGTTGGACTATGACACTAATATACCAGTGGTTCGGAACCCGCCACTACCTAATTTTTTTTTCCTAAATGGGTTTCAGATACTCCTATTAATTTTTTATTATTTAGATTATTATTTTGGTCCAAAATGTTTGCAAAAACTTATAAAACTACAAATCTAAAGTGGGCCGTAAAACATGTCAGTACGATTTTTTTAGTTAAAATGTAATTTCCTGAGAATCGCTTGTTTTCTAGGATTTCCATAGGAATCGCTGCTGTGGCGACTGCTTGTAGCGACTTATTTAGAACCTCTTCCTAACTAGAAAGAAAGTAAGGCAGAAGACGTTTAAGTTGACAGTGAGGCCTTTAAACGAGAACCGTTAACGGTGGTTGGGGACGGATAAGCTATCAGCTGTGTTCTTTCGAAGCCATCGCACTGTTATTGGCCTTATGTGATATATGAAAAGGAAAACGAAAAGATAACTAAATTGATAGACGGTTATTTGAACCACCCTCCAGTGTTTTGCCCTCTGCGAGTGCGCTGGCTGTCCACACAAGATAGTTTGAATTGGCTGTTGGTTTATTCAAAATCATCTGTGCTGCCACACAGACGGTAGGTTTCAAACCTATTTTCAAGGCTTGCCTTGGGCAACAACCGCTGTAGATTTCTCGCCCGAAAGAACCCCGACCAGACTGCCACCGCGATATTGACTGTTTTCACACTTGCCTACCGCTAACTCTCACAGACTCCAGATTTACCTGTGTTTAAGATGCCCATGGCTTAAACCAGACACCAATCTGCACGGTATATATGGGCTACATCGCCGAAAATGGACTATGGAAAATTGGCACAAAGTTCTCTTCACGAATGAATGCCGCATTTTATCTAATTCCAGACGACCGTCGAACCTGTTTAATCTGCACGCCAGAGGCATACCGCCAATCGAAAGGTGGAGGCTCTATGATGATCTGGACTGGAAGGAGGGTTTCGAACGCCATTTTTGTCCACGAAGAGCAAGATCAAGACTAAATAACACCCTCCAACGAATCATTGGACCATTTCATCGGCATATCGGGGGAAGAAGTTTATGAACAACAATCTCGAGTCTACCATGCAGGCTCGTCAACGATCTCATAAAACGTGCCTGTATTAAATTTTTGGATTGCTCTGCATGCATTCTCATCTGGGAAACTGAAGAGTCATGGGATCACGTCCAGGCTAACCACGAAATCTACATCTACATACATACTCCACAATCAATCGTAAGGTGCGTGGCAGATGGTACATTGTACCACTAATAGGCATTTCCTTTCCTATTCCACTCCCAAATAGAACGAGGAAAAAAAGAATGCCTATATGCCTCCGTACAAGCCCTAATTTCTCTTGTCTTTGTGATCACTACGCGAAATGTAAGTAGGCGGCAGTAAGATCGTACGACACCCAGCTTCAAATTCCGGCCCTCTAAATTTCCTCAACATAATTTCACGAAAAGAACCTCGTCTTTCCTCCAACGATCCCCAATTGAGTTGCCGGAGCATTTCCGTGACACTCGCGCATTGGTCGAACATACCAGTAACAAATCTAGCTGCTCGCCTCTGATCTGCCTCTATGTCTTCCTTTAAACTGATCTGTTGCGGGTCCCAAACTCTTGAGCAATACTCAAGTCGTGGTCGTACAAGCGTTTTATACGCGGTCTCCTTTACAGATGAAGTACATCTTCCCAAAATTCTCCCAATAAACCGAAGTCGGCTGTCCGCCTTACTCACAACTGTCCTTACATGTTCGTTCCATTTCATATAGCTCTGCAATGTTACGCCTAGATATTTGAACGACGCGACTGCTACAAGAAGCTCACTAATAATACTGTATTCGAGCATTACGGGATTGTTCTTCCTACTCATGCGCATCACCTTACATTTTTCTACATTGAGAGCTAGCTGCCATTCTTCGCACCAACTAGAAATTGTTTCTAAGTCATCTTGTATGCTATTACAGTCAGTTACAGACAACACCCTCCCATACACCACAGCATCATCAGCAAACAGCCGCAAATTACAAAATGGGGCTTACCTCAAGAAATAAGTGAGATGCTGGGCTTTGTGTGTGTCAATAAATCGAAAGATCTGTTACTCTATAAATACATGTTCGCCACAATAAAGAATGCCGCAGAATTTTTGTTTGGTGGATGATGCGTACCTTTCTTTGATTTGTGTATCTGGGTTTGGGAAAGTAGAGTTATTTTGTCAGAAATGTATGAGCGAGGTGCTGTGCCATGCAGTGCTCGTTGTATCAGTCGCAGGTAGAAGGGGCCCTCGTGGGCAGGAGACGTTGAAAAGGGGTTTCCGAGTTTCGTTTTTCTTTGGCCTTATTAGGTTTCCCTTCCTGGCGCCTTCTCCCTGTCTCGAACCCTTGGGCGTAAACGATCTCGTTGCTGTACCCCTTCCGGCCTGTGACTATTTCAGCCATTGTTTACTCAGAGGACGCAAGTGTTTCGTTCTGGGTGGCTTAGCGCTGCACAATGGCATGGTACCTTAAGGGACAAAGAATAGATCATGCGTCACTTCCTTCCCTAAACAGTTCAGCCTTCTATAAAATTTAGAAAGGTTATGGAGACCAAACCCTGAATGAAACCACAACTGTTTAAAATAAATAAGTTGGCGTGCTAACATGAGAAGAAGTAATTCTAAGCACTGTCTTGATTCTACTGCCGCTGACAGGACGAAATCCTAGTTAACTCTCCCCCCCCCCCCATATCTATGACCATACTCTACTTCCCCCCCCCCCCCCCTCCGCCACCATCATCTCCTCATCCTGTCTTTCTTCATTGCATATCTTCAGTTTATCTCCTCCTCCTCCTATTTATGACAACACATATCTGTCAACTTTCGTGGTGAGAAGTGAAACACTGTCACAGTTTATTGTAATGTACCCTTTCCCGCGCACCATACGCTGATTTGTTTATAAAAACACTCTCCATGAAAACATGGATACATGAGCTAACTTAGCAATATGGTGCCGAAGTCTGTTGTAAGGTTCTCTCTCGTTTCGATGGTCAAGTGTGCAAAAATTTATTCGAGATAAGAATTAACAGTAGGTATACGTCGAAATCTGTTAGTAAAGTACCCTCCGCCAACAACCATTATGAAATTTTATGTAGCAGTGACCTTCCTCTTCTTTCGCACGTCAAGCGTGCAATATTTCATCAAGATCCGAATAAATTGCATTTTTTTATGAATTGGAAACACACCTAGGAGCACTATTGTTTATATTTAATAAAGATTAAAAATTTGTACTCCAATTTTCGCCTTCGCATATAATGGTGCATCAATTGAGTACCAGTGTGCCTCGTTTTTCTTCTACAGTTGCAGCTCCCAAGAGTTGTGTATGGCGGATTGCCTTTCGAGGGGAAAACAGCCGTGGGATTTTTTTATTTATTTTTTCTATTTTTCACTGCTCCTTTGTATTTTCTTGTTCTTTTTTGCCACGGCGTATTAGCCGTGCGTACTGGGGCGCCGTGCTGCAGTGCGTGCGGCCGTTGCCGTCGGGGGTTCGAGTCCCCCCTCGGGCGTGGTTGTTTGTGTTGTCCTTAGGTTAGTTTACCATGAGGGTTGGAACTTAAATAGTGGCAACACTGCTGTGGAGACACTACGCAATGGAATCTACAATCGTCGCTGATAGCACACGTTGTTACCGTACCTACCTTAACTCCGAGCAAATGGACTCGCCAGTCCCAAGTCACCGGCGTGTGTACAACGAGGGAAACACAGTCACTTCTACATTTACATCTACATCCATACTACGCAAGCCACCTGACGGTGTGTGGCGGAGGGTACCTTGAGTACTCGGTTCTCCCTCCTATTCCAGTCTCGAATTGTTCGCGGAAAGAAAGATTGTCGGTATGCCTAAGTGTGGGCTCTTAGGTCTCTTAGGTCTCCGTCTCTCTTGCAGAAACTTCTACTGAGTATATCGATCATCGCTGTAACGCCTTCACGATTACTATAAGATCCTGTAACGAAGCGCGTTGCTCTCCGTTGGATCTTCTCTATCTCCTCTCTATCAACCCCACCTGGTACGGATCCCACACCGGTGAGCAGTATTCAAGCAGTGGGTGAACAAGTGTACTGTAACCTACTTCCTTTGTTTTCGGACTGCATCTCCTTAGGGTTCTTCCAATGAATCTCAGTCTGGCATCTGATTTACCAGCGATTAAATTTATATGGTTGTGAACGAGCGTTATCGCAACAGGAAGAACGGAGTTGCATTAAGGTTGAATGTGCCAGAGGCCGTACAGCACGACACTGTCATCAAGGTCTTCAAAAGGCGTGCGGAGAATCGGCATTGCCCATCATTTTGCACGAGAATGTGCGGGCGCATACAGCGCAAGCTGTGGATGCTCTGTTCGGTCAATGGAACTGGGAAGTACTGTACCGTCCACCACATTCCCCGGCCTTAAGCCCTTGTGGATTTGAT
This sequence comes from Locusta migratoria, assembly GCA_026315105.1. NCBI lineage: Eukaryota > Metazoa > Arthropoda > Insecta > Orthoptera > Acrididae > Locusta > Locusta migratoria. The sequence goes on along the minus strand of CM048746.1, from coordinate 14,494,575 downwards.
TTGATTCAGAAGATGAAGGAATCACTTCGTGGTATTCACTTCAGAACTGTTCCAGAGATTCGACAAGAAGTAGACCGCTCCATTCGCACCATTAACAGTACAGGCTCTACTAACAGTATACTACTACTTCCACATCGCTGGTCGCCTGCCGCGGTGGCCGAGGGGTCTACGGTGCGCCAGTCAGAGTTTGCAGGAGGTCGGGTTCGAATCCCCCATCTGGCATGGATTTGTGTCGTCTTTAGTATAAGGTAGTTCATAAATAGTTTGTAAGTTTAGGAACTGATGACCCCGCATTTAAGATTTGAACAGGTTCTACACAACGCCGGTGATTACTTTGAAGGACAGTAACAGGTGCAAGCATGTAAAGCTTTTGTATCGGTTGTGAATAAATAGTTACCACTATTTAAGTTCCAACCCTGGTATATATTATTACCATCGGCCTAGCCATTATTAGTTTTAGGGAGACTAACCCACAAATATTAATTTATATATATAAAAAAACGTACTATAAGTCTCGAGAATTGCTCAGCATAGTGAAGTACAGAACAAAAATCAGAATTGTCATGACTGCTTTAGTGAAAAATGATCCTCAGAAGCAGCTATTTGGAGAAGAAAAATAACGTATGATCTGAAACACAAAACAGTAACTAAACGACGTGTTTGAAATTATTGTCTAAAAATATGTGGCTTCCTGAAACCTCTAACGTCTCAAACAGTGTATGAAACGGTTCCTCAGTACCGAAGAAAAATTCTTCAATCACATTTCACGACGAGACGATCAAATCTGGAATTCTTAAGAGTTGGGTTGCCTCAAGAAGTATCACTGTATAGGATCCAGTGGAATTCGCTTCAGTTCGACGACACTGATCCAATACTTCTCACTAAGCCACGACGGGGAAAGTTTCCTTCTGGGTAAGTTTATGGGCGCAGTGCCTACCGCGCGCAACGCCAACAGAAAATAAAATCCTCCTTTGACAGTGTTGATTGCCCTTACGATTGGAGACACCTTGGGAATGCTCTTACCTCCAGAACCCGGTCTCTCTTCTAGTGGTTCAGTCGTGTACAAATCTGCCATAACGGCAAACTATTTTTATCTATGGAGATCGGCAAAGTTTCATTTCAGGTACGCGTGGAAAAAAAAAAAAGTTTACAACTGTTAGAATGCATTGGTCCACCCGCATCGACTATTTCTGCTTACTTTTGCCTAATTATCCAGTAGACATGCAACGAACAATATTTGTTTAATATCGATGGAACACAGTCTCATTTATCTGTTGAACTCAAACACCACTATCATACAAGGCGCGTCTTAAAGTTCGGTGAATGGTCCCAAATTTTACAAACCGAACTGGCGAGGGTGAGGTGCCCGCGCATACACATTGAGGGGCATGTCAATAACCGGCCCCTATCGTGCAAAGCATTGCAGTGAAGCGGTGGTATACGCTGCGACCCAGCTAACAGGGCCAGTGCGGGAACTTGTCATTGCATGGAGCGCCAAATGGAGCAACGCGTTAATATCAAGTTTTCTTTCAAATCAGGAAAATCGGCGACGGAGATCCATCGGACGTTACTGCAAGTGTATGGTGTGGAAGCAGTGAGTAAAAAGTATGTGTTTGGTTGCGGAGTCCAGCAACGAGCGATGTCAGTGCTTCGGGCGATTCCACAAGAAGCGTTTGCTGGCAGTTTCCAACAGCTGTACAACCGAAGTCAGAAGTGTAATTATCTCAGCGCCGATTACTTTTAAGGTCAGTGAAGGTATTTTGTTAATAACTCGTTTCCTAATTTCCTGAGACCATTTACTGAACGTGTGAGACGCACCTTGTATACCGGCATTGTAACGAGAGTGCTTGGAGAGTGTTGAGCTGCCTCATTGCACCCAGTATTGGTGCCGTATTACACATGCCTCACTTTACCACATCTTCGTTATATATTCTACGCACGCTCTCTCTCTCTCTCTCTCTCTCTCTCTCTCTCTCTCTCTCTCTCTCTCTCTCTCTCTCTCTCTCTCACACACACACACACAAAATCAAACTCCAACATTTTAACGCCTTCTTTAGAACCTCAGCAGACATTCGCTATACAACTAATCGGTACAACTATACCCACATAGTCACTGATTGTCGAAGTGGCATAGAATTAAATGGCAGAAGTGCAATAAAAACTGAGATGACTGGACGCACGTAGGTTTTTCCGTAAATTCGAGCGACAACATAAATGTGTGCAATTACTTCCAGTTCAATGACATTACGGCACAATACAAAAATGACATGACAGATCAAATGGCGAAGTACAGTGACAGATACTCGCCCATTTTTAGGGTGTAGCTCACGGTGAGAAGCAGTTCTTATTGAAATGTAAAGATGTAGCAACTATCCGCATTGATGAAGGAGCGATACTATGAAATATATAAATTCATATCCCTAAAAAAAAGATTTTGGCTATCTTAGACGAGATTTTTGTCAAAACTATACAGTAAACTGAAACCCGCCACATCTGCACAGTACGACATCGGCATGTCGTTCCTGTAAATCTCGATCCAGATGAACTTGCAGATCACTACCTACAGCGACATGCTGCATCTGAACAGTAGCTGGGCGAGGCACAGTTACTGATAGAGGCCACTCATCTTGCTGTTATCAGAAAAAGCCATATGGGCTTGTACAGATAGAGTGCTGTTCCGGCTACCGTACGACTGAGTATTTAGGGAAACACCCGCTCACTGTATTGACACATCTTGAAATCGTCGTATCTCTAAACACTTGAACCTGCAGCGTCAATTGTCGCCATACGAATAACCCCCACTAATGCTACTTCCCTTTATTTTTTCAGTTCTTTAAAATATAAGTTTCTTAAATATAGGTTACCCAAAAGTCAAGTCCGTTCATAAGCAGGTGTTGTCTGTACACAAATAATGTATAGTTATGATGGAAGTGAGTCGAGTATTCCGAAACACCTAGCTAACATGTACGGAATGTTATGATAGCGACAGAACCTAAACTGGCAAATTCATTCGCACTACATATTGTTACAGCTACGTGCAAAAATATATTCGAAGAGCATTTAGTTATTGATACAGCTGCGTTTAGATCAATATTAGTGAAAATCCCGATTCCACAAAGGATCTAACTCTTTACTTCAGCCGTCTAATTCTCTTGTTGTTGTGGTCTTCAGTCCGCAGACTGGTTTGATGCAGCTCTCCACGCTACCCTGTCCTGTGCAAGTACCTTCATCTGAGAATACGTTCGACAACCTACATCCTTTTGAATCTGCTTACTATATTCGTCCCTCGGTCCTGATTCTCTTACAAATGAGTTAATATCCTAAATATTTTACTTTTAAGCATGAACTTAAGAAAACGTTTAGAAATGGTTTGAAGCTTCACAGTCACTATGTGGGCTCATTATCAAAGACTAGATGAATATAGGATAATTTGCACTCAATTTTGGTAAAAATAACTTTTTCCAGCATATAAATGTTCACAGCCTCGTAGTTCCTGATTCAGGAGTCTTATTATTGATACAAATTTAAAGATACATTCATTTGTGTGTTTGAATACTGTCTGCAAACTGTATTGTGAATACAGTCTGTTACAGAAGTAATAAAATTTGGTGGCCACGGCTGAAGTATTACCACGTGAACAGCAAAAATGGGCCTTTTTTTTTTGGGGGGGGGGGGGGGTTGGCGGAAAATATTTAGTTGAAGTTTGAAATTATGTGAAATAGCTAAGTGCTATCATTCTTAAATACTGAATCAATAAATAATTCGTATTTGCGCGCTGTCAATAACGCAGTTCGATGAAGGAGATCCATCTGCCCCGCGATGAAGCTGTGAAATAGTTAAGTAGATTTGACATTCAGCTGTAATAACAATTCTGCTACTTGCAGATTAAGGTCTAAACCTGTATTTGTCCTTCCAGAATGAAATTTTCACTTTACTCTGTAGCGGACTTTGTCAAAGTTTCAGATCAGAGCGCACTCTACTGCAGAGTGATGTGAAAATTTCATTCTGGAAGGACATACAGAGATTTACAGACTTTGATCTGTAAGTAACATCAGTGTTATTACATCTGGTTGTCTAGTCTGCTAAATCATTCCATAGCTTCATCACTGACCAGATTGATTTTCATTGAACGGTGTGATTGATAGCGCATGATTTAGCAGACTGGACATCCTGTAGTAATACACACACACACACACACACACACACACACACACACACACACACACACACACACACACACAAGTATAACAAGTATTACAGATAACAGGTTTCTTTTTATTTTTTATTTTATTTAGTTATTTATTTTTATTTATTTATTTATTTATTTTGACGAAGCTGGACTACATATTTCGATAGCATGCACATAAAATGGACAGTTATATATGTCATGTTCATGCCATCGAAATATATAATCAAGCTATGTCGAAAAACAAGCAGTTATATGTAATACTTGTCGTGTTACACTTATCTCCGCAAAATATTTTTTTTCCCCCCGGGGAATAAATTTCTTAAAATCTGAAGGCCAAAACATCTCTCCGCACAATTGCCACTTCTGGTTCGCGAACATATTGGTCTTTCGAGTGGTCTTGACAACTGATACAGATTTTCGAAACTGAAAAATGGCATTTCAAGATCAATATCTACATAATACAGTGTTAAAATTTGAGCCATTTTCTACAGTTAATTATACATTTATTGCCCATTATAGAAAATGGCTAAAATGGGTTTTTCTGGTTTTGTGCGTAAGTAGGGTAACTCTGACTGTTAGGATCTCAGTAACACGGTAAGAATTTAAAAAGTAGTTCCAGAATATCATCTTAAGCAGAGTTTGGTAGACATTTCGACGATTATCAATTATTAGAAAGTATAGAAGTGGCCATCGCCACAATTCGTTGTTTGAAACAAAAAATCGTGGTCTTTGTAGTTTTCTCAGAAACCACCCATGGACAATTGGTACAATAAATTCGTATCTAAAGCAGAGTTTCCGTACGTTTGTGTGTACATAGTGCATACAAATCTACAGTTATGTTCCAATCTTTATAAAATTTTGTACACGTAAGTTTCAATTCACGAGGACGGTCGCCGTAAGTGTAAAAGAATCACGCACGACACAGTTCACGAGATATGACGTCATAAACAATTAGATGCGCGAAAAACTTTTGCATTAATCGACAATGCTGCTCATTTTCTCCTAAACCGCTGGACCGATTTCAACCAAATTTGGTACCCACATTCCTTACCGTGACCTAACAATTCCGGACGGGTGAGAACCAACCCCCCCCCCCCCCGACACACACACACACACACACACACACACACACACACACACACACACACACACACACGCGCGCGCGCGCGCGCGCGCGCGCGCGCGCATGATCCAGGAGATATGACGTCATGAAGAGTTGCAAGAATCTGCCACATAATGCGGCGAGACTTTGTAAATACACTATATGAGAGTACTTAGCGACTTGCAATAACATTAGAATCAGTACGATACGTTGTTCATAAGATATGAGGACATAAGAGATGGAGAAAGGTTGGACGGCAGGAGGAGATGGACAAACAAAAAATGGGAACAAAAAGCTAGTCTATATAAAGTCTATTGCTTGATGATTCAGTCACTCAATTATGGTGTCACGGAATATGTAAGTGCATAGAATGATATTTTTCACTCTGCAGCGGAGTGTGCGTCGATATGAAACTTACTGACCCACTAAAATTGCATGTTGGACTGGGAAACTCAAATGCAAAGGTCCGTGGTTCGTATCCCGGCCCGACACAGTTTTAATCTACAAATAATTTTTATATGTGATTATTTCGAATAGAGTACACTACTAAAGCGAGAACCATGCCAATACTCCATTGTCACCATAAAAACAAAGCCGCGGGAAATCTCATCGATCGTTGTAAAGTCACCAAGGAGTTCGAGAAGAGTACAGGCGTTAAAATTTACAAGACGCTATTCCACCCTGTTTTGTAGGGCGTCCGCTGTACTGAGAACAGCTGTCTATTGATATGTCAAGCTTCACCAGATCGCCTGCCTTGTCACGTCTATTCCCTTCGTTGGCTTACTTCACAAATGGATAATAGAGTCTACTCTGCAATTCACATTTAAGTGCCTGGCAGAGTTCATTAAACGACCTAATCATTACTTCGCCGTTTCACATTTTCACGGCATGCGGAAAAGACTTCAATGTTTTCGTAAAAGTTCTTTTTTTTATTAGGGCAATATCTTACTAGTGAAAATTTTTCAGCAATCAGTCGTAAAAATTTATTTGCAGATCTAGATTTCGACTACTGTGTGGTCATTATCTGTGCTTAAAAACAATTGAAATATTTGAAACATCCGGAGGTCGTGTTTTAAGTATTTTAATTGTTTTTAAGCAGTGATAATGACCAAACAGATCTAGATCTGCAAATAAATATATTTTTACGACTGATTGCTGAAAAATTTCCACAAATCAAATACAGTCGTGGAGCACAAATTCCACCATGGAATCAAACCTGATAGTATCTTCCTACGTACGTTGGCACCATAAAATATTTCGGCATTCAGAGGAGGCAGTTGGTTACTGAAATTTTGGGAAAAGTTCAACCCCCGCAACTAAATGCACCTTTGTTATGACTGACACTCTCCCTCTTTACTCCGCTACAATGCAAAGCGAGCTATCCTCTAAGAATTTTCGATGTCCGACTGTAAGAAGTCACATCTGTCCAACAGTAAAAAATAAATAAATAAATAAGCGCCTAGTTTCAGACTTGACCTCAGGGCACAACAGCACGTAAAAATGATGGGAACTAAAATAGAAGCTTAAAGAAATGAATTACAAGGTTAAAGTCGTGAGTTGTAGGGCTCGCGTACCAATAAAAATTTTTACTATAGTTAGAGGTCTGCGCGAATGCGGATATCCCGCAGTATTTCTTACTTTGAGGATAAAATTGAGAGCGACGCGAATATCCGCGTGTTACATGCGGATAGAGAGCGAGGTATCTGCCCAGTACGTCTGTCGTAATGTTACCTGAAAACTTAAAGCCTGTATACATTCTTGGTATCCTTGCAGGGTCCAGGTAGAGCGGAAGTCTGTTGTCCTCATCCTCTGGCCACAGCCACAGAGTAACTATATTTGTCTGCCACAGCGGACGTAGCTGTTCCCGAGGGAGCTGCGCCTAATCCGTTTACGCGACCGTGTCTTATCTGCGGTCTGTCAAGTGCTTTCTGGGTGGTAAACCGGCCAAGAGGTGCCATGCCAAATTCCCGCTGCCTTCAGCTAGCGTTTTTTTTAGTGACCGAATGACAACGTAAACCCTAGTGAATACAGTGGCAGTTCTTTCTTAAAAGGAACACATCAATGGATACTGTATCCTGTAAAGTGAAAAGAGGTGATTTGGCGTTAGTGAAGGAAAAACAAATTGAAATCGGCAGCCAGACGCGGTGGCCGATGGGACTGCGGCGCGCCAGTCACAGTCTGCACGGCCACTACGGTCGGGGGTTCGAATCCCCCCTCGGGCATGGATATTTGTGCCGTCCTTAGTGTTAGCTAGTTCATAAGTAGTTTGTAAGTTTAGGGACTGATGACCCCATAGTCAAGTCCCATAAGCAATACAAACATTTGAACATTTTGAAATCTGCAATTTTAACACGTATTTGATGGCATGGATCAACGATATAGTGGACTGGTTTGCGTGTAAAATTATATATATATTCTTACAATGGACACAAAAATGGAACTTCAAATTTGCTGAAACATTCGTATGAGACAGGACAAAGTAGCATAACTACTTATTTAAATGCCAAGAAAGATGCAAAAGTTCCTGAAGTCCGCCAAATTTGAAGACAACCGAGACCGAAAAACTTATCTATCTTCTCAGCAAATACATTTTACCGTTCGAAATTGCTTATGGATCTGGGTTTCTCGAGACGGCACAGTTTCGTATTGATATGCGGGCATATCGCCTGAACTACGTGTCTTACAGTCATTTAATTATGTCAATAACCATCGCGAAAGTGCAAGAAATATGTTGGCAAAGTTTCATCTCAACCGAATGAACGGTACAGCCGCGCATAAGATACGGACAAGCATACAAACAAACATTCATGTTTATGTATTAGATAAGTGGTGACTGAAGTATTAAAGATTCACAATAGCATTTCATAGAAACTTTCATAATCAGATACGGTGTACAGTGAAAGTAACGTATTTCCGAAGGTACACAATGTTAGATTGTATAGGCTGGCCATAGCTGCAACCGACATGATCTCTTTTTGCTGACAGTTACCCATTACATTAGAAGAAGACGACAGTTTTAACACTTGAAATTACATGCTTTGCTTTGTGTCACATAACCTTTTGTGCGTTAATACGGGAAAAATAAAGTGTCCCTTTTCTAAAACCACGAAAGAACACAGTAAACTCTCTATGTCGATCAGTTTTAACCACTGAAATTTAAGAAGATGCCTGTATTAAACAGTTGACGTAGTGCTCCAGACCACACGGCCTCTGAAGCGCTATGGTGTGTCGGGAGCGCCAATGTTTTCCTGTTTGGAATAGCTGTTATAGCGTATGTACAGAACAGTTACCGTGATTTGAGAAGTCAAAAGTAGTTACGATGTAGGAGAATTTACACTAACAATAATTATATCATTACATACTATGGTTTTAAATGCTGCTATCTATTGCTATTACCCATTCAAAACTTTAATATCTGCGGATGCGGATAACGAACTTGCGTTTGGGATAAAATGCCGCGGATGGGAATACGGTTGCGGATATGGGCCTTGCGGATGTATATAACTTTCCTTATCCGCGCAGACCTCTAACTATAGTTGCTAAATATTTGGCAATGTGCTGTGCAGTCTGACATTTTTCAATCACAGAGTAGAATTTTGATTGATGGAAAATTTGACAAAATGACAGGCGTTGATTGTGTTGGTGTTTCAGTGAAAAATAGTTTTATTGCATTTTATCACACTGTGTAATGAGTTTCCACAACTACGAAAACTACAATAAAGGATGGAAACAAAATAGCAGTGACGATTAGCAAAATTACTGGTGTTCCATATATTAAGCAGAAAGAAATTAGGAGATAAATATTCTCTATGCTATCCTGTCCGATGCAAGCCTCTTCATCTGCGAATAAGAACGGCAATCTACATCCATTTGAATCTGCTTATTGTATTCGTCTCTCGGTATCTCTCTACGATTTTTACCCCACTTACTACTTCTAATGCTAACTTGACGATATCTTGATGTCTCAGAATGCGTCCCACTAACCTACCCCGTCCCAGTCTGGATATGCCTGACTAAGAGTCGGGAAGAATTTTTTTCCCCCAATTCGGTTAAGCACTCATTAGTTACGTGATCTACCCATCTAATCATCATTCACCTGTAGCACCACATTTCAAATGCTATCATCTTTTGTCTGAATTCCTTATCGTCCACGTTTCACTCCCATAAAATGCAACACTCCAGACAAAGGATTTGCTAGCATTTAAATTAATATTGGATACCTACACATTTCGTTTCTTAATAAACGAAACGCTTTTCTTTACATAGCCATTCTGCATTTTATGCCTTCTTTACTTCGATCGTCATAAGTTATTTTACTACCCAAATAACAAAACCACTATTTTTTTTGCCTCACCTAATCTAATTTCTTCAGCATCACCTGATTTTCTGACACTACATTCCATTACCCTTGTTTTACTCTTGTTAATGTTCATTTTATACCCTGCTTTCAAGATGCCGTCCATTCCGTTCAACTGCTTTTCCAGGTCCTTTGCTATCTGACGGAATTACAACGTCATCAGAAAACAGCATAGTTTTTATTCCTGCTCCCTAGACTTTAATTCCATCTCCAAATTTCTCTTTGCATTCCTTCATAGCTTGCTCAATGTACAGACTGAACAGCATTGGGGAAAGGCTACGACCTATCTTACTCCCCTCCCACACACTGCGTCCCCTTTCATACCCTTTGAGTATAACAACTGCTGTCTGGTTTTGGTACAAGTTGAAGATTACTCTTCGCTCCCTGTGTTTTACCCCTGCTGTCTCCAGAAACTGAAAGAGTGTATTCTAGTCAACATTGTTAAAAGCTTTCTCTAAATCTACAAATGCTATGATAAATCGTAATGTATTGCATCACGTGTTCCTACATTTCTTCTAAATCCAAACTGATCTTCCCCAAGGTCGGATTCCACCAGGGTTTTTCATTTGTCTGTAAATAATTCCTGTTATTACTTTGCAGCCATTACTTATGAAAGTGATAGGTCTGTAATTTTCAATTTTGTCTGCACTTGCTTTCTTTGGAATTGAAATTATTGAGGAACAAGTATTAGAGAAATTCTCATATTCGTGACCTGTTTTAAGAATCTAACGAGTCGTTAATAGTTTCGTTGTCCGTTCGCAAAACGTTGACTGTCATCCGGTTTTCATGTGGAAATTTCTAATGTAAACCATTTCTGGACCAGTGTCTTCTTTTCCTCCTTGAGCTTGTTTAACAAATGCGTGGCTAGAATATAAGATCGATTTGACAAACATGGTCGTTTTCAGGGAACCGAAACTGTCGTCCAAGCTAAGAGAGCGTTAATAACTTGCATTTCTGTGGTTCTTGAGGCGACCTCTCGCTAAGATTTGGAACAATTCAGTTTCACACTTCCTTAATGAAAAACACAACGCCCGCTTACCATTTACAAGATTAATTTATGATTATGAAAAATAGGAGCAACTGTGCTATTGTGATGAGGTGAAAGTCATGGGGTATCTCTTAATAACGCGTCGGACCTGCGTTTACCGGCGAAATGCAGCAACTGGACGTGGCGTGAACTCAGCAAGTCGTCGTAAGTCCCTCGAATGAATACTGGCTCATGCTGTCTACAGCCGTCCATGACTGCGGATGTGTTGTCAGCTCAGGATTCTGTACAAAAACTTATCTCTCGATTACGTTCCATAAGTGTTAGTTGGGAATCGTGTTGCACGTTCCGGATCGCCAAATAATTCAATGGAATGATTTAGAATATTCTTAACAGTAATCGGGGACAAATGTGGTCCTTTGCGTAGCGCATTGTCATTCATAAATTCCATCCTCGTTCCTACATTAATGGTTGAAAACTGTCTCCGAGTAGACGAACATAAATTCCAGTCAATAAATGTTTAGTTGGACAGACGATCGGTGAGGCGCAGACATACAAGAAAAAAAAAGGGGGGGGAGCAACAACAACGCGTGCAACTTAGCTTCCGACCACAGCATTCGTCAAATAAGCGCTCCACGTCGAGGGGGTGCATTGTGTTCTGTGGGTGAAGGGAGGAATATTAGGGGTGAACATCCGTCCACACCATGATCATTAGAAAGGCAGTAAGTAGCGTTGAGACAGGTTACTGTCAGGAATGCGGAAAGAAATCGGCCATACCCTTTGTAAGGAACCATCCCGGCATTTGCGTGATTTAGAGAAATGGCGGAAAAGCTAAATCAGACTATCGGAAGCGGTTGTGAACCGCTGTACTCCCAAATACGAGGCGAGTCCAGTGTGTTAGCAGTGTGGCACCTCACTCGGTTCCCGGCGAGTTAACAAGATGATTTTCACTATCTACCCTAGTGCGTCACAGAAGTGTTATAAATTACACTGCACCACCGCCACCACAGAGAAATGACCGACCCTCAATACATGGAACGCACACACGAGTTACTAACAATAATTATGTAACTGCTAGTAACGCATGCCGTCGGGCTGCGTAAATCTCTGCACCCTGTTTCGCACTGCTAGAGACGAAATTTTTTCTTATCCTGGGCTGCAGCTGTTGTGTTTTCCCGGGAAAAGCGACATCACCACGAGGTTCTGCTCGATTTTCAGTTTGCGGCAGACTGTAAATCAATAGTATTTCTTCTCCAGTTCTCTTATGTGGACGGAACAAATAACTTCACTGGGCACGTGTTATACAGAAGAGTCAATCTATTTTATTAAATGAGTACTTTCTGCAGTGTTACATGAGCTTCTGTTCAAAAATACGTCCCTGTATACAGTGGGTGGGAAATATAATTTCTAAGCGTGACGTTAATAGAAAAGGGATTGGAATGGATTGTTAAATGTGACAGCCTTTTGACCAGAAAGTTACAGCGCTTTTCTCGGCACTGATTGCATTACTGGTCAGTTACACAAGTGATCATCTAGTGATGGTGCAGCTCGTGCTTACTATCATAGATTGCTGAAGAAATCCGCCTTATGCAAGAGACCATGTTTTATTTTTATTACCCAGACGTGTTTTGGCACTTATTGTGCCATCTTTTGTGGGTTTTGCCTTTTATAATGTCATTTGCATGATGCCTTAATTCAGCAATGACGAGTTTCACAGCTTGACATTTTCAAGCTGAGGTGGTGTTAGTGCTTGCTTGTGGCGTTTGATTATGTTTCGTGGTGTTTTCTTTCTGTTTCGTCCACTTTTTGTTAGGAACTGGCACTGTTTACATCGCCATTTGTCCACACTGAAGGTGGCGCAATAAGTGCCGAAACATGTCTGGATAATAAAACTAGGTGACTTGCATAAGGCGGATTTCTTCACCAATCTAGGTTACACAAATCTTTCCCTACTTAGAGGAGCCACAATGTATCATGCAAAGGGAATGGAAGTGGTCATACCTAGAATTGTAATGCATTCATTGAGATATGTGTGTGGATAACAGGTCTGTCGAAGAAAGACTGTTGTAGAATGATGTGGCAAATACTGAGCTGAGCATTTGGACAAGGCGCAGGTCGATCTGGGAGGCGGGCATCATCCAAGCGGTAGACACTTTAACGTACCTTACAAACAAACGTTGCATAGGGTTCGGATATTGACAGACAGGTGGGGAGGAATTCTAATTGGTAATATGGATAAATATTGTAACATATTTCATTGTCGGTTGACGTTGCGTTGGTATAGGATACGGAATGTGTGGAGGTGGTGGGAACTGAGTGTAAAGGTGCGGCAGCATACCAGTCTTGGTGATCAGAAGACCAATAGAATATTTGATACACGTTTTTCGGGTAGTACAGGAGATGTGGAGGTGTTCGATATGGTTGAGAAGGAGATATTAATGAGACGGCAGAGGATCCACGTGTGAGAGGGTAAGCAGATGCAGAAAGGAAGGCGGAGCACATAGCATTTCGAGGGACCGACTACTAGCACTCTGTTGGAGCGGATATCCAAGCAACATTTCCGTAGCAGAGAGTGGGTCGGAGCAAGGTTTTCTAGGTGAGAAGAATATCCCTTTTCTACATGTCGGTGCTTATATACGCGCTACGTTACATATACGCTGCAGTAACGCCCTCAAACCAGAGCCTGACTAAGAGGAAGGGGGCTAAATAGGCTGTAGCCCCTGACATCCAGGTGAACGAGGATCTCCGTTCTGACCAAAAGAAGGAAGGTTAGGGTTTAACGTCCCATGGACAGCTAGGTAATTACAGACGAAGCTAACGCTCGGCGTTTTCGATAAGAATGGGGGAAGAAAAATGACCGTGCCCCTTGAAAGGAACCATCCCGGCATTTTCCTGGAGTGATTTAGGGAAATCACGGAAAAGCTAAATCTGGATGGCCGGAAGTGGATTTGAACCACCGTCCCTCCGAACGCGAGTCCAGTGCGTTACCACTGCGCAACCTCGCTCGGTCTGATCAAAACAACTGACTTTCTAAAAAGATTCGTACCAGATAAAATTAGTAAGTGAGGAGATAATGCTTACTGTAGTCAATTAGCGGATTGTGAGACCTTAACTTTTCCTGGCGTAATGAATGTTCAAACAACTTACGGCTATGTTGCCGGGTGACGTCGTCGACAACCGCCGATATTTCGGCAGGACGACACCCTGCCATTTCAAGGCACAACTGAACTTAAGGAAGCAATGTGCAAGCGTATTTAATATCTCGGTTTGCAAAGGGTAAACAAGGGAGATAACACACACAGTACAAGTCACTGCAGAGGCAACACAACCAAAGATGATCAAACATAAAAAATATCGATACTGACTTTTTTTATGGTTTTAGGGCGTACAACTTCTACGGTCATTAGCGCCCAGACAAGAACAGAGATTCGCTAGATCTAAAAAAAAAAAAAAAAATGGTAACTGCCAGTTAGAACAGCAAGAAGAGGCTAAAAACGAAAGATAAAGACAATTAAAAGGGTTAAATATCCTTCGATAAGTTGGCCAAGTTGATAAAACGCAAAACTCGAGCAGCTGCTCGTGTGTCATCAGCTAAAATTTCCTCCAGAGTAGACGGAAAGTGAAGGGCTACACGGAGATGATTAAAATTAACACAAGTCAGTAAAACATGTCGCACTGTCAGCAGTTCACCGCAGGAGCACAGCGGTGCAGGGTCGGCAGAGAGCAAGTGACGGTGGCTGAAACGGCAGTGACCGATCCGCAACCGGGCCAGGATGACCTCCTCTCGCCGAGAGGGGCGTGAGGAGGTCCTCCAAGCGGTCGGGATCGGTTTTACAGTTCTCAATTTATTGTTGTACATTGAAAACCACGCACTGTGCCATTGAGACACGATACTCCGGCGAAGAGCCCGTTGAACATCGTCCTATGGGACGCAAAAGGTAGCCATGCGAGTCAAAACAGCTGCGGCCTTGGCTGCTATGTCGGCGGTCTCATTCCCGGGCACTCCCACGTCGCCAGGGACCCACAGGAAGGAAACGTGACAGCTGTCATCAGCTAGCAACTGGAGGGAGCGTTGGATCCTATACACGAGAGGATGGTTCGAGAAAGGGTCCTTAAGACTCTGCAGGGCACTAAGGGAGTCCGAACATATGTCATAGAAAGGTACGCGGTGGCGGCAGGTGTACAAAACGGCCTGGTGGAGGGCAAAAAGTTCAGCCGTGAAACTCGAACACCGGTCAGGGAGCTTGTATTGGAAACGGTTGTCCCCGACGACGAAGGCAGATCCGACACCGGCAGTGCTCTTGGAACAATCAGAGTAAATAAATATGGCATTATCGAACCGCGAACGGAGTTCGACAAGCCTCGAGCGGTATACCAAATCCGGAGTGCTCTCCTTGGGGAGCGAACTAAGTTCGAGGTAAGTGTGAACCGGGGCCTGATGCCACGGTGGCAATGGGCTTTCGCTCAACCGAAAGGTGGAAGGAAGGGTAAAATCGAGCCGCTGTAGTAGGTGGCGAAACCGAACTCCAGGTGGAAGCAAGGCAATCGCAGACAACTGATATTGGCGATCAAGTGAGTCGTCAAAAAATAATCGGTAAGATGGATGGTTGGGCATCGACCGCAGGCGGCATGCGTACCGACACAAGAGTATGTCTCGTCGAGTGGTCAAGGGTAATACAGCAGCCTCGGCATACAGACTTTCAACAGGGCTAGTATAAAATGCACCGGTCGCAAGACGTAAACCCCGATGGTGGATAGAGTTGAGACGGCGGAGAATCGACGGCCGTGCAGAAGAGTATACAAGGCTTCCGTAGTCGAGCTTCGACTGAACAATGGCCTGGTAAAGGTGAAGCAGGACGGTACGATCCGCAACCCATGACGTGCCACTGAGGACACGAAGAACGTTTAGGGATCGGGCACAACGGGCAGCCAGGTAGGACACGTAAGTGGACCAGAAAAGTTTACGATCCAACATGAGTCCCAAGAATTTCGTAGTCTCCACGAAAGGGAGAGCAACAGGGCCGATATGTAGAGAAGGTGGAAGAAATTCCTTGTATCTCCAGAAGTTTATACACACAGTTTTCTCAGTGGAGAATTGGAAGCCGTTTGCGATGCTCCAGGAATATAGACGGTCAAGACAGCGTTGAAGAGAGCGCTCCAAGAGACACGTCCGCTGGGCGCTGCAATAAATTGCGAAATCGTCAACAAAAAGAGATCCGGAGACGTCGGCTGAAAGGCAATCTACGATCGGATTGATTACAATGGCAAAGAGCGCCACACTCAAGACGGAGCCCTGTGGTACCCCATTCTACTGGCAAAAGGTATCTGACAAAACAGAGCCCACCCGTACCCGAAACTTGCGATCCGCCAAAAACGCTTGAATGAAAAGAGGAAGGCGGCCCCGAAGGCCCCAAGTGTGCAATGTGCGGAGAATGCCCGCTCTCCAACAGGTATCTTATGCCTTCTCCAAGTCGAAGAACACTGCTACTGTTTGACGCTTCTTTAGAAAGTTGTTCATAATGAAGGTCGACAACATAACAAGGTGATCAGCAGCAGAGCGGTGTCGACGAAAACCGCATTGGATATTAGTTAGGAGGCGGCGAGATTCGAGGAGCCACACCAACCGAGCGTTAACCATGCGTTCCATGACCTTACAGACGCAGCTCCTCAGAGAAATGCGGCGATAACTGGAAGGAAGGTGTTTGTCCTTCCCTGGTTTGGGGATGGGGACAACAATGGCTTCACGCCAGCTTGTGGGAACATGACCTTCAGTCCATATGCGATTGTAGGTACTAAGAAGAAAGCACTTGCCCGCAGGAGAGAGGTTCTTCAGCATCTCAATATGAATGGAATCGGGCCCGGGAGCAGAAGATCGGGACAGGGCGAGAGCATGGTCTAGCTCCTGCATGGTGAAGGCGACGTTGTAATTTTCACGATTAAAAGAGTGGAAAGAAGGCGGTCGTGCCTCCTCTACCTGTTTGCGAGGGAGAAAGGCAGGGTGGTAATGGGCAGAGCTCGAAACCTCCGGAAAAAAAAAAAAAAAAACGGCCCAATGCGTTGGAAGCGGCAGCGGGGTCCACGAGGACTGCGTTCTCCACGGTCAGGCCAGGAATCGGGGAGTGGACCTTGATGCCGGATAAACGGCGGAGGCCACCCCAAACAACCGTGGAGGGAGTAAAACGGTTAAAGGAACTAGTAAAAGCAGTCCAGCAAGATTTCTTGCTGTCGTTTATGATACGACGACATTGCGCTTTCATACGTTTATAATTGATGCAATTCTCCAAAGTCGGGTGGCGGCGGAAGGTGCGTAAAGCACGGCGCCGGGCTCTAAGCGCGTCGCGGCAGGCTGCAGTCCACCAAGGGACCTGGACACGACGTGGAGAAGAGGATGTACGAGGTATGGAACGTTCAGCAGCGGTGAGAATAACCTCTGTGAGGTAGTCGACCTGACTGTCACAGTTGGGAAAATTCTGATCGTGAAAAACAGCCACGGAAGAATAAAGCCCCCAGTTGGCTTTGGAAATGTTCCAACTGGTGGGACGAGGAGATGGGGAATGATGCAGGAAGTGGATGATACAAGGGAAATGGTCACTCGAGTACGTGTCAGAAAATGCATACCACTCAAACTGACTGGCAGGCTGAGGAGTGCATATTGCGAGGTCTATATGGGAATAAGTGTGTGTTGTGTCTGAAAGGAAGGTCGGTGCACCGGTGTTGAGGCAGACAAGATCGAGGTGTTGGAGAAGGTCCACCAAAAGGGAGCCTCTCGGACAAGGTGCCGGAGAGCCCCATAGGGGGCAGTAAGGGCAGATGATGGCGAATAGATATTACAGAGGGAAAAGGTAAATGTGGATAGTGATGCGGACGGCAACTGCCTGTAGGTGAGTATGCAATGAAATGGGATGGTAATAGACGTCGTCTCGAAGGAGCATCAGAACCCCTCCATGGGCTGGGATACCTTCCACAGGTGGCAGGTCGAACCTCACAGAGGTGTAGTGGGGAAAGTCTGCACGATCACTTAGTTTCTTGGAGGCAGACTAGAAGCGGGCAGTGCAATCGAAGGAGTAGTTTTAATTCCTCCCGATTGGAACGAATGCCGCGAATATTCCATTGAAGGAGCGCCATGATAAAAAATGAGAGAAGAAGATAAAAAGGAACAAGCAGGTGGGGTCACCTCGACGGCCGGTGAGGACCGGACTTCGAGGGAGCACTGCTATCGCCATCTAGTGACAAAGGGTCATGTTCCATTGGTTCGATCGACGCGTCTGCCACCTCCCGGAGTTGATCAGGAGGGGCAGCTTCCACCGCCGGTAAACGGCCGGGTGCCCGGCAGACGGAGCGTCCCGGTGAAATAGAAGACGGCTGAGGCCGGCATCTTTTGGATGGCGTGACCGAAGAGTCACGCCGCGGCGGGGAAGGGGGGGGGGGCTGTTTTTTCTGGAAGCCTTCTTAGAAGCATGACGGGTTGAAGAAGCGGTTGACGATTGAGAAGTCGGAGTCTCGAGAAAATCTTCACGGACAGGTTTTTGAACTCAGGGCAGCAGATTTGGGTGTCCAGGATGTGTGTGAACTGGTCGACGAATTCACTGTAGAACGGGCAGAAGGGATTGGAGAGGTGGAACGAGCAATTTTCGGGCTAGCCGACCTGACGACAGTGTCACAGAACGTTAAATCTCAAGTCTGAATGCCTACCTCCTTAGTTGGTCGAGGGGAGGCGAGGACCTGGCTGAAAGTACCTGATGGGAGTACAGCAGGCTTCCTACTCGCTAATAACTTCCGAGCGGCATAGGTTGAGACCTTTTCCTTCACGCGAATCTCTTGGATGACCCGCTCTTCTTTATAAACGGGGCAGTCCCGTGAAGAAGCAGCATGGTCACTCATGCAATTAATGCAGCGAGGGGATGGAGGTAGACATTCACCCTCATGAGCGTCTCTGCCACAAGTGGCGCACTTGGCTGCATTTGGACAAGATTTACTGGTATGATTGTACCTTTGGCAATGGAAGCAGCGTGTAGGATTTGGTATGTACGGGCGAACGGAAATGATTTCATAGTCCGCTTTCACTTTAGATGGTAGGTCAACCCTGTCAAAAGTTAAGAAGACAGTACGGGTTGGCACGAGGTCATTGTTAACCTTTTTCATCAGGCGATGAACAGCCATGACTCCCTGATCTGACATATAGTTCAATATCTCATCGTCCGATAACCCATCCAACGATCTAGAGAACACTACCCCCCCGTGAAGAGTTGAGGGTGCGGTGAGCCTCCACTTTCACAGGGAAAGTATGTACAAGTGTAGCTCGAAGTAACTTCTGCGCCTGGAATGCATTCTCTATTTCGAGTAACAAGGTCCCGTTGCGCTGCCTGGAGCAAGTTTTCAAGGGACCTGCGATCGCATCGACACCCTTCTGAATGATAAACGGATTTACTGCAGAAAAATCCTTATCAGTACGTGATACCACCAGGAACTTAGGAATATTAGGCAATACTTTCTGTGGCTGAGAATCATCATGCTTCCGCTTATGGGTCAAGATTATAGATAATTTGGAAGGTTTCATGGCGGAGGTGTCCCCCTTGATTACCGGCGTCTCCGATGGCGCGCTCCTTCCTTGTGGGGGCCCTCACTGAGGGCGCACCCGCCTTAGGTGACTGTTCGCACCTCAGGTCACACCTCCCCAGAACGGACGGAGGGACCAATCGGCATGTTCGGAAGGTATCAGCTCGGGTAATCACCCCTTCCTGGGCCCGGCCTTTACCGGGGGGTACGTACGTGCCCTACATGTCTACCCGGGGCGGGGAGTTACGCCTTACCCCGTCACCCGCTACGCAGAGCGTGGGTCGACCTTCAGACACGCACAGGGAGGAAAGAAAGGAGGAAGGAGAGAAAGGGATGAAGGAGGGAGAATCTCAAACGCCGAGGCGGAGATTAAAGGGTGAGTCGAGAACAAGGAGAAAGGAAAAAGAGGGGAAGGCTGAAGAACAGGAAAGGAAGAGGACAAAGAAGAGAAGAGAGGAAGCGAAAAAGAAACCTTGGACTGACGAAAGACGCCCGTCTCCGGGCGAAGGCACAAACCGGGGGGAAAGAGGGAAGCGGCCTGGGACGGAAGAAAGGTCGCTTCGGCTCGGGGCCCCGTGCGCGCCACACACGTACCCACAAAAGAGCTGTGGGCCCCCTGGGGGGATCGATACTGACTGTTAATCCACAGGTGAGGCAGCATTAATTTTGTCCCTCTCTCTTTTTTGACGAGAGACAGTGCCGGATTCCAAGCAGGATTTAAACAAAAGCCGCCATCTCTGCTTATAAGGTCACTTGCTAGTTTACTTTAAACAGCTTCCTTAATAACACTATCTCAATAGGTGGAAGTGCATGCCAGAATCTCCGTGTTGTATTCCATAGGATGACCGGTGCCAAGACTGTTCTGCAACAGCGGATTTGTTTGGCTGTTGCAAGCGCGTGTAACGTTTATGTTCAATACACCGGTCTTCCACAGTCCTGATTGTCTGACCAATATATGACATGCCACAACTGCAAGGAATACGATATAGACCTGCCTTACGCATATCACGATCATCCTTTACGGATCCCAACAGGGTCTGTATCTTAAAAGGTGGTCGAAAAACACATTTCATATCATATTTTCGCAAAATAGACCAATCTTGTTGGAAATACTTCCTGCGTAAGGCAAAAAGGCCATTGATTTAGGTGCCACTTCATTACTATCGTCACTCACCCGTTGCACAGAAGGCTGATAGCGCAATGCACGTTTTATCTGTCTCTCACTATAACCATTCTGACGAAAGGTCACCTCGAGATGGGACAACTCTGCAGACAAACTTTCAAGGTCTGAAATGACGTGTGTCCTGTGAACCAAGGTACGAAGTACTCCTTCACGCTGAGCTGGATGGTGACAACTATCAGCTCGCAGATACAAATCAGTGTGAGTAGGCTTCCTATACACAGAATGTCCCCAAGTACAATCAACCTTCCTTTTAGCCAACACATCAAGGAAAGGAAGAAAGCGATTCTTTTCCACCTCCATCGTGAACTGAATATTCGGGTGGATTGAATGTAGGCGTTCTGTCAGTATCGATATTTTTGATGTTTGGTCATCTTTGGTTGTGTTGACTCTGCAGTGACTTGTACTGTGTGTGTTATCTTCCTTGTTTACCCTTTGCAAACCGAGGTATTAAATAGCCTACGCTTGCACATTGCTTCCTTTAGTGCAGTTGTGCCTTGAGAATGGCAGGGTGTCCTCCTGGCGAAATGTCGGCGGTTGTCGACGTCACCCGGCAGCATACCCGTAAGTTGTTTGAAAATTAATACATTACCCGTGTTTGAATTTCATTTCTGGTATTCGGGACTTGAACTCTTCCATGCGAATGTGTACTACTTCTACGCAGTGTTTGAAAAGTTCACGTGACTCCGAAATTATTGTGGAGCAGCACTGTGTAGCTGGGGCCGTGTTGAATAATAGTGGTAAATTAGGCGATCATAATATCGAAACCCATTGCAATACGGACAGTGAAGCTATATTAGTGAAGACACCAGTGTTGGAGAACCACCGGCAAAACGGATAAACGTTAACAAAGAACTCGTGCAAAAGTGTTTAGCATAAGGTTTAGATTTTAGAAACAATTTAATGGCCTAAGTAAATCACAACGCTTTACAAATCACAAAGAAGGTACGCATCCAGAAATTTGTTTAAGAAAACAGGTAAATGCCAAGAAATTGGAAATAAAATGGCTGTTGATTCCCAATCTACAGGAAATGTGTTTGTATTTTCTGTAAGTTATTCAGCGACACCTTGGACTAAGACAAGATGCATTAGCTTTTTTCTGCCTGCGGATTTTCTGACTGGAAAGAAGGGCGAAGAGAAAGTTTCAACGTGAGAATAGCGCTTATCATGGCAAAATTAAATAACGTGTCTTTTACTATCGAAGAACGAGGGGCGTATCGATAAATCATGATTCTAAGGGTCGTGGCCATCCGTCTTATTTGTCCAAGACTGTTTGTGAAGAATTTATACGCCTTATTGAAAGCAAGTTGCTGATTAAAACACACTGGTGAAACCAAATCGGGGATCAGTTGAGACGTCTAGGTTCTGAAGTATTGTCATCGGCAGAATGAACTGAAAAGTTTCGACGTCTTTCTGTCGGTTCTGTGGAGTGGAGAAAACAGTATGACAACCGAGTGGTAATAAAGTTGCTACAGAGGGGGTTGGTGTTGACTTGTGTTTACCAAACGAATTACACAAGCAGTTGGGTTCAGATAGTGTAGTGAACAGGTAGTGCAATCCAACAAAACATGACTTACCCAAAACTATGGCATGGAAAGCCATAGAAAGGTTGGAAGCCGGACAGAGGGAGGTGGCTGCAGCTATTTGAGTGTCTCAACTTTTAGTTTCCAGGACCCGGCCACGATTTCAGACAACAGGAAGTGTTTAAAAGAAGGCAAGGCTGTCATCTACGGGTAACATAAGCAAGAGAGGACCGTTTTCTCCAGTTAACAGCCCGTCGAGAAAGAAGGCTGAATGCAACTCACAAGGAAAGTACTTGGGCTCGAACAAACACAGATACCAAAATCGTGTGAGCGTTCATGTAAAGGTCCGATATTGCACTAGTGATACTCCCGCATCTGCAAAACCCTGCAGTCGTCCGTTAGAGGCCTCTGCCTATGCCATCCCGCATCGCACATTGAGCTCCCGGTGCGCCAGTCGGGACCAGTAGGGGCGGTGCAGTGTGCCTCTCAAGTTGCGTTCGTTCAGTGATGTTATTTGTTTAGTGAAGCCTCAGATGGGTCGACGATTGGTAATCAGTCCTGCTAATGTATTGAGATTGGTTGAGACGAAGATACGTAGAATCCTTCTTCGCAAAGATGGTATTGGTGTAGAAAATGAATCATTCGCATGTTTTCTGGTATCTACGACAGTCTAGAAATATGAGCATAAGTTAGAAACAGATACCGTTGTAACACTAATACACAGTGGTTATGATAGGGACGATATGAAGAACAGTTCATTGCAAGCGGTAGTACATCTTCAGTGCAATCTAGAGCTTTGCAGAAAAACGACACCCATCAACACACTGGAGGGTACGTAATGACCCTGTAACCAAACGTCTAAACAGGTATGTTTTTCGAGCCCAAGTACTTCCACTGTGAGTTGCAACGACCCTCCATGCAGCAAGGACGCGCAATATTAAAAGAAAGTCCGAAATCGCCTTCTGAAATGGAGACCTCCAGTGTGTCCTATTAAAGCCACGACACCGTTTACCCCGCAGAAACTGGGCGGAAGAACATTAGGATTGGTGTCGTAACGAATTACAGCGGGTTCTGTTCACAGATGAGTCAAGATCTTGTGTTCAGCCGGACAATCGTCGTTCTGTCATCTAGAGAGAACGTGGAACTCTGAACAATCCTGCTCATGTGTAGGAAACAACATAGGATTGTGGTGGATGAATGGTGTGAGCAGAAGACAGTATTGGACGACTAAGGCCCTCTATGTCGTTCAGAATGCGCTTTGACTAAAATGTTCAAATGTTTAAGCTTATGGAACTTAACTATGGGGTCATCAGTCCCTAAACTTACAAACTACTTATCAACTACCTTATACTAAGAACGGCACAAATATCCATGCCCGAAGGGGGATTCGAACCCCCGACCGCAGTGGCCGTGCAGACCGTGACTGTAGCGCCTCAGTCCCCTCGGCCGCGCTTTGACTGCTCAGAGTTATAGAGAAGAGATCCTTCGACCTTTTGATGTGCTCTACCATAGGATATGGCTTGCTTCTGGTGGACGATAACGCTCGTCCTCACAGAGCTGCACTGGTGGACAACATGCATGAAGCTGAGAGAACTGAACGAATGGAGTGGCCAGCTTGTTCACCGGACTTAAGCAAATTTGTCATATCTGGGATGCACTTGGCACACACCTTGCAGCCAGATCAGCACCTCCCACAACAGTTGCAGAGTTGGATATTGCACTCATGGAAGAATGGCGAAATATTTCTCAAAAGCTAATTGATAACCTTACACTGCCCATGCCATGCAGGTGTGCAACTATACTGGCTGCTCGAGGTGTTCACACATCATATTCGTGGACAACGAGATAACGTTTTCACTATTATGTTAGCCCCATAGTGCCTCGTTCTAAGTAAACGCCATGTAAACCTGAAGTAAAGGGTTGACGTACTATATTGCACACAAATTACAAATATAACCAATAGCTGAATACGTTACCATAATTATACATATTGTGTATATCTCATCTGATCCCCTAATTGTTTTGAAGTGTACTTGGCGAATTTCAAACAGCAAAATACTACGGAATGATTGCAGATTCAACGGTAGACACGGCGCATGAAGATCAGCTAGCTGTTGTAAGGAACTGTTCTGAGGGTAGAGTTCACGAAAGATTTTTGTGTTTTGTTCGCAAGCACAGTAATGTGGGCGGAAGATCTCCCTAGAAAACTAAATCTATCGTTCGCAGTCCCATGACAATGCCAGTAACATGAGTGGGAAGTATTCAGGTTTATCTGCAAAAATAAAGGAAATGAATTCACCAGCACTTTATGTGCCCTGTGCTGTGCACTCTTTAAACCTCCAGGCCCGAAATAGTGCACAAGAATTCTTAGAATATTTTTTTTTCGATTTTTGCAACTATTGTATAATATTTTGTAGCTTCTACTCATCGTTGACATATTCTTGTGATTAATAATGGGCAACTTAAGACATTGTCTGATATCAGATGATCGTGCCTGGAGAAAGCAGAATAAGTTGTTCGATAGAATTTCGGCACCAGTTATATATCACTTGACTTAATTGCCAAAAACGAAGAAAATGAAGAACAAGAAATGAATCAGAATCGATTCGTAATAAGTTTGGAAGACGGGAGAGTGATGTATTAATTGTGTTCTGCAATGACGTATTATCTCGAATTGCCAACTAAAAACACTTGATAAAGCCTGTACGTGACATACCGTTTGTCAAGCGTTGTAATCACTGACTCCATATTTCTGCCATCTTAGGGAGAATTTCGATGAATTTGAAAACCAAGCTAGAAGCTTGGGCGAGCATGTAAATCAAAAATATTGTGAACGAACGAAAACGCTAAATAACTGGATTTCCTGGTGTAGAAAAATCGGAATTGACTGGACGTAATAAATTTCGTGTAACTCTTATTACATTTATTGATAAAATACAACCACAACTAAAAAAGTGCGAAGTATAGTGACATAGTCGTTCTTTTCCGACCATTAACAAACAATATTGTGAAGCATGGAACTCAAGCGAGCAGAAACGTCAATACTGTGAGAAATACAGAGGGGATCTCTAAGAAACAGTTTTCGTTCTGAAATTCCACAAATTCACTAAAAAGATGTCTTTTTCTCAAAGAAAAAGCTGCTGATACTTCACCTGCCGAACTATGTGAATGTATCAAAACGATATTTATGATATTTTTCCAAATGGGCATAATTGAATGCTTTGACTGCCGACTGCCAAGTGTCACATCGTTCAGAGCGCTAAGTAGCATAATTTTTGAAACTTCCAGGCAAATTAAAATTGTGCGCCGGAACCGGGACTCGAACCCGGGACCTTTGCCTTTCGCGGGCAAGCGCACTACCGACTGTGCTATCCCAACACGACTCACGATGCCGCCTCACAACTTTACTTCCGCCAGTACCTCGCCTCCTACTTTCCAAACTTCACAGAAGCTCTCCTGCAAACACGCAAGACTAGCACTCCTGTAAGAAAGGATATGGTGGAGACATGGCTTAGCCACAGCCTAAGGGATGTTTCCAGAATGAAACTTCACTCTGCAGCGGAGTGCGCTTGCCCGCGAAAGGCAAAGGTCCCAGGTTCGAGTCCCGGTTCCGGCACACAATTTTAATCTGCCAGGAAGTTTCATATCAGCGCACACTCCGCTGCAGAGTGAAGTTTCATTCTAGCATAATTTTTATTTGTGTGTATTTTCATTATCAGTCAATTTCTTCATTTTCGTTATTGCTTCTGTTTTTAAGAGGTTTATTCTCGCGTACTTGGCAGATTTCATTTGTGCTGCAAGCAACGTAATTAAAGTAATAACTATATTTTTTCCTTTATCATCTTGTGATGGTGCAGCTCCTGTGCCTTCCGTGCTTGCTGTATTAGACGTGTCGTTAAATGCGCCTTATGCAAGACACCTCGTTTTGTTTTAATAACCAAACATGTTTCGGCACTTATTGTGCCATATTCCGTGGGTTTTTGACATTTTCTAGAATAACATGTTACAGATTTTTGGTTATGCACTTATTTAGATGAGTTGTTTGATTTGACAATTTTGTTTGATATGCCTAATTTATTACGCTATTTACATTATGTCATCCGCAGGATTTGTATCTGCTTCGATTTCGTAAATAAAAAGTCTTGTTTGCAGATGACATGCTGTGAACACTTGTCATTCATCAATCCAAGCAGATATAAGTCCTGAGAATGACAATGTAAGTAGCGAAATAAATTAGGCCTAATATCAAACAAAATAGTCAAATCAAACAACCAAAAATGTTTGTGAACCTATCGGACCAAACTGCTTGGTCATCAGTCCGTAGCTTACAAACTAATTAAACTAAGGTAAACTAACGTAAGGACAACAAACACACTCATGCCCAACGGAGGACTCGAACCTCCGACGGCAAGCAACCGCGCGCTCCGCAGCCAGGCACCTTGACCGCTCGGCTACTCCACCGCGGCAAATCAAACAACTCATATGAATAAGTGCATAACCAAAAATCTGTAACATGTTATTCTAGAAAATAAAAGCCAAAAATCCATGGAACCTGGCACAATAAGTTAGCGTATTAAAACAAGGTGTCTTGCAGAAGGCGGATTTAACCACACATCTATATTTTTATTACTTGTCACTTCTTTGTTTCGTGTGTTTCCTTTTACAAAGCTTTCATTCTCACGTGTTTGATAATAGTATGCTCCATGGATTTTCTTGTTTATTTTGAAAACAGTTTTGTTGTTTTTGACAGTATAGTTAGCACTGACCACTGTTCAGTTAGCTGCCAACCGCCTTTATTAAAGTACTAGACTAGTTACAAGTTCATTTAGTTTTCTACTCTCTACAGTCAATTGTATAGATATGATGGATAGGATGTGTGCCTGCTGTGTGCGGACGCAGGAGGAGTTGGCCGCGGTTCGCGAACAGCTGAGCGTGCTGTTGTCTACGGTCAGCCGTCTTCAGGCTGCTGTCTCGGGGTGCAGCGATGGTGGGGAGTCTGGTGCGTCTAGTGAGACACCTCAAGTGTCTCATGCTTCGCCCTCTGTCCCTGCCTTCGAAGCACCTTCAGGTGTACCGGACGTGGTAGAGTCGCCATCTCCGCAAGGGGAGTGGCGGGTTGTACGGCGTTCGCGTCGCTCGAGGCGGAAGGCCAATGTGGAACCTGGCCGTTCGTCCACGCCCGTTCGCTCTGTGAGATGACATGTGACCACTCTTTCAGCAGGGTCCGAGCAGGTGCACGGGGGGGAGGGGATTATTAATTATTGGGAGCTCCAAGGAGCGTGTTAGAGTCCCTTAGCAGATAGCGTCGAGATCCGGAAAGAATTTCAACGTGCACTCTGTGTGTCTGCCGGGGGGGGGGGGGGTCTCATCCGAATTGTGGAGGCGGCCTTGCCGGCGGCTATCGAGCGTACGGGGTGAGGTCGGCAGCAAGTCGTGGCTCATGTCGGCACCAATGACGCTTTCGTTCGCGGCGTCTGGCAGAATTGCTGAAGTGTGTGGCGGAGGGTACACTGCGTACCATTGCGCTTCTTCCTATTCTAGTTGCGAATGGTTCGCGGGAAAAGTGATAGCCTGTATGCCTCCGTATGGGCCCTAATCTGTCTAATTTTATTTTATGTTTACAAAAATCATTGCGCTAACAGCTGTACAATAGATTCATTAGACTCCACCGGTTTTGGCGCTGTCTAGTGTCTACTATCAACAGGAGACTGAATATATATATAGCACATCAATTATTACAAGATATCATTTTTGCCAAATACGGCACTATCTAAAATAGAATTGTGATTATTCATTGGAATATGTCCGTCGTACGTCTGGTTAAAAGTAGTCACGGATGTACGATGGACGTTTTCCAATAAATCAAGATTTTAATTTTGATGTTGCAGTCATTGGCAAAAATGAAATCTTGTTATACTATCTTTTCAATAACCTGTTGATGGTAGACAGCATCGAAACCGATAGTCTAATAAAAATATTGTACAGCTGTTGGCATAATTATTTTTCCGAATTACATTCCGGCTGTAGATCGCAACATGAAAACAAGTTTTATCCTTGTGGTCGCTTCGCGAGATATACGTATAAGGGTATATTGGTTGACTCTCCGTGAAACGTAGCGCTTTCGGAACGTTGTCAGAATCTCGTACCGCGATACAGCACGTATCTTGCAGCGTCTGCCTCTGGAGTTTCCTAATATCTGTGACGCTTTCCGCGCATACTCAGTAAACCCGTAACGAAGCGTGCTTTTCTCCGATGGATTCCCTCTATCAACCCCACCTGGTACAGATCCCACACTGATGAGCAATATTCAAACGGTGGCCGAGCGAGACTTTTGAACCGACTTCCTATGTTGAGGGACTGCACTTCCAGAGGATTCTTCCAACGAATCCAAGATCACATAGGTATCGCATTTTAGAAAATATATTTATGTACTTCAGAACTTTTAATAACAATCAGCCAAAGTCATTCGACGCAACTCTCAAATTCGAGAAAATCGACTTTAAGTTTTGCAAGTACATGAAATACCAATAAACAATTGCAGCATCTATCGGTGTAGCTCAGATGGTAGCGTCCTGGCCTCACAACAATAGAGTCGGTGGTTCGAATACAGCTGAGACATTTTTTCGTTGTTTTCGAATTCAGTTATATAAAACATTTTGCGATCTCAAATTCCACGTGTTGTCAGTTTTTTTTATGTGGATGTAGACGAGCTCAACACCGCGTCACCTAAATGATGGTTGAATAGCTTAGCTGCTTTAAAAGCCATTAGTAGCTATGGAGATGACTTTCCAAGAACAGCGTCATAGCTCTTCACAAAATAAGCAATCAAAGACTGCCGTCGTCAACTAATAGTGAAGCCGATGCTGAAAAAAGTAACATATTTTATTGAAAGCGTCATTAACATTTTATAAATATAGAAAATTACAAATAAAATTACGTGCATTTTTCATAAAAATTTCCATTAGATGTTAAAATTGTCAAAGTGTTCGAACACGACGAAATAAAGTAAAATAAAAATCCTGATACAGCAGGAATCTAACTACCGACCCTATAGCTGTAAGGCCAGAACGCTACCAGGGACCGATGACCCCGTAGTACCACAAGCTGTACAAACATTTGAACAGAACGTTACCACCTGAGCAACACCGACAGATGATGCAACTGATTTATAGGTACTTACCTGTAATTGCAAAACTTCAAAGTCGAATTTCCCGAGAATTTTTGAGAGTTGCGTCGAATGGCTTTGGTTGATTGCTATTTGAGTTCTGATATTCACGAACCATAAATATAAAAAAAAAAAAAAAAATTCGATACCCTCTATGGTCTCCTTGTCAGTTTTGGCATCTGCATTACCCACGATTAATTTTATATGCTTGATCTCTCATGTCTGCTCCCAGATATTTTATGGAAGTAACTGCTACCAGTGTATCCTGCTATCGCGAAGTTATATAGTGAACATGCTTTCTACATCGTGCGTCTGAAAGTTCGGTGAAGGCCCCCAAATTTTACAAACCGCGCTGGCGAGGCTGAAGTGCCCGTCCATACACAGTGAGGGGCAAGTCGACAAGAGTCCCCATCGTGCAAAGCACTGGAGTGAAGCGGTTGGTACACGCTAACAGGGTCAGCGGGATAACTCTTGTCATTGCAACATGAAGCAACGCGTTAACACCAAGTTTTGTTTCAAATTATGCAAAACAGCGACGGAGACCCATGGGATGTTAGAGAAAGTGTACGATTTGAAGCAGTAAAAAGTTTAAACCATTGAATACAGAAAAGAAGGTACCGAGTATGAGCCACGTTCCGGTCGACCATCTACAATCACAGTCCCAGACAACATCGGACGAGTGCGACGGATGCTTGCGGATGATCGGCGGCTGTCTTTGACAATGATAGCCCTGGAAGGCTTACGCTTCCCAACAATTGCGGAGATACAACGCTTGACTCAGTGCTTCGAGCGATTCCAGAAGAATCGTTCGCTGACAGTTTCCAACCGAAGTCAAAAGAGTATTGTGGCCAATGGAGATTACTTGACGGCCAGTTTTTGGGGGACGGACGACAAGTTCCTTCGCATACTCCATGTTAAATTTAATTGGTATCCCATCGTGCCCAACGGCCTTTTCTTTGTTGGGCGATTTCAATTGCTTTTCTATTCCATCATCCATTTTCTCGGTCGTGCGATGGTTTAGAGGAGGAACTACCGTGCAATCACCCTCTGTAAAACAGTTTCGGAAAAAGTCATTTGATATTTCAAGCTGTTGTGTGTTATCCTCTGTTTCAATACCATTAAGGTCACAGAGCGTCTGGACGTCTGGTTTAGACCCGTTTACCAATTTGACGTAGAATTTTCTGCCAATTCTGTACACAAAACTTGGCTCTCAAAGTCACTGAAGGCCTCTCGCATGGCAGTCCGTACTCTGATTTCAGCATAATTTAACTTCTACTTGTCTGCAAGACTTTGGCTACGTTTATATTTGAAGAGTAGTTCACTGTTTTCGTAGCAGTTTCCTAGCTCGGTTGTTGAACCACGTTGGATCTTTCCCACCTCAATTTTAATTGACACATACTTATAAAACGCGTATTGTACGGTGCACTTGAACTTCGTCAGCAGTTGCTTAACACTGTCGGTGATAGAGACGAAACTATTTTATTGAGCAGCCCAGTACTCAGACTTCGCTTTTGCCAAATAAGAAGAAACTGCTATCTTTCAAGATATTTCTATTTACAGTTGTATTCACTGAAGCTGTAATGGCCTGATGATAGTTCATTCCCTGATCTACGCAAACTGAATAAAAAATTTCGGGTTTGTCATTAGCAAGTTGCTATCTCCACAAGTCGGCTCCGTAACTGTTCGAAATAATATCCGGATACAGCACTTAGAACACTATTGCTAGATTCTCTGTCCCTGTCTTAAACACGTTCGCTTCGCATTGTATACCCGGTAAGAAAATCTTCACCAAAAAATTAACATGACTAGGAAATCTAAGGGAAGTATTTCCTAAGTTTCCCCTCATATTCTGCTATACAGCTGCTGAGCCAGTTGGTCTATGAAAACTTCAATGATCATGTTTGAGCCACTTTTCACGCTGAACTTCGCCCAAACTATCTCACATTCCGAATCTGTAAGAATTTCATTCGATACAATAGTATTTATCGCTACATACTCGCCTCTCCCTTCATTTTGAGTTTAGGAATTCATTACTATTGACAATTGGTTTGAGCCAGCTTTCCGTCCGTAGTACTATGTGGGCATTGTGACTAAGTGAGATCAGTTCTGGAATCTGTTCCAAGACGCTTCTGCAGTTAACTATTACCCTATTATTCCTGTCTCTGTTCTATTGCGCCAAATCCTGCCCTGACCGGAATCAATAAGCGTCTTCAGACCTGTGGAGGAATTTCTCTAAGAAAACTCACATGTGCTCTCTACATGTATTCCACTACCCTGGTAGCCGCTTCCTGCATATAGGGCACGCCTGCCCTATTGAGGGAGATCCTACATTTTTCCACCCGATAGCGGTCAAAAATCTGTACCCGAGATCGCCACATATAATCATCTGATCCTCAGGTTTAAGCATTCCACTTGGCAGCAAAGGAGAGGACTGAGAACGGTTCTGGGAAGGATGTTGCAAATCGACAGCTCTGCTTGTACCCCGCGAGCGAGGATAACCTTCACCAAAGCCGCCTGGAGGCTCCGAGGTTGACCCACAGTCTAAGGCAGTCGCGAAACTCAGTAAGGGAATAATATATATATATATATATATATATATATATATATATATATATATAAATGGAACCATTTGACAGATGAAGCTATACTAGCGCTCCAAGCGGCTGGGTAGCAAGCTCAGTAGCAGAAAATGGCACCACGAAGAATTTATTATTTATTATTGCTGTTGTTTATATATTTCCTAGGCATTAAACGTGGTACTGTATTTCGTGACACTAATACGAAAACATTGTTAAACGAAAATCCCGTTTCCTGTTGATGTCAGTTTGTAATAACATGCCATTGCATTGTAATACATACAGCTCACACTAGCACGGCCGTAATAATAACATCCAAAAACTGTTTAAGACAAGAAGCGAATTGTAACCTGGTGTGTTTATGTTCAAAAGCTACTGATTTGTAGTTATGGTACGTATTTACACGTTCCACGTGTATTTTTTCTGCACATTTTGAACATCTTAATACTAGTGGCGGCTGGTGATAATGTGCTAATGTGCTGCAGCACACTGTAAATATATTACTAAAATTATGCCATTTCTCTTCGAATGCAAGCGAGAAATCGTTGTAAAATTACATCCTTTCTCTTGAAATACGAGCCAGATATCACAATCAAATTATGCCAATTCCATTCCAATGCGTATTAGAATTATAGTAATAAGGATGAAAACGCATTTTGAAGCGTTCTCGCCGCGAAAGCTGGAAACCAGCTCCGTGTGCTCAAGTGGGATTCAGCCGCGCTGGTACGTGCGCAGAGAGGCGGCGCAGTCGTCTGTTCGCTAGTGCGCATGCGCCGACGTGACGTCAGGCCTGGCGGCTCATGTGTGCTGAGACCGACTGCAGCACCAGACCAATATTTCTCTTTGCGCTGCGTGTAACGGCTGCGGAAGAATAGTACATGACGAATATTGCGGCGTACAGAGTCAAAGAGCGCGCTGGCTCAGGCGTCTTGCGCATTGTCTCTCAAACCTACCTGTGTGAGGCTCGTATTCAAATACCTCTGAGTCTAAATTTTTAATTTCTGTAAATTAATATTTTTAAACATTATATTTACTACCTGCAGTGAATACATGCGGTTGGCAGCACTGTTATAGATTCCCCTGAAGGTCTTATTGTCAATACAATATTAATTGAAATTTAATTAAAGGCAATCATACAAAGGTTGACTTTTTATTTTAGTATATTTTGTTCCTTGTTTGTTTTTGTAATATTGTAGCACACTGGTCAAAATTTGTACGAGCCGCCACTGCTTAATACATTTGATACTGGTACTAGACACGATTTTTACATTCTGAGAGACTAAGTGTTACGTCTTATAAAAGACCTTTTCGCTTTATTCTTGCTCAAATGGCTTGCATATGCCGTTCCTGTCATGTTTTCATCGTACCTACTCCCGAGGATTGTAAAGGTACTGCAAATCTTTAAGAATCTTTTCCTGCTAAAATCTCAGTTTGTCGGTACACGTTAAACTACAGTTACGTTTTATTTTACATTTTGTACAAACAAATCTCTGTTAACTTTCGACTATCATTGGTACATCACCAATAGTAGACTAATGTGCAAAAATTTGTTT
Source organism: Locusta migratoria (assembly GCA_026315105.1). NCBI lineage: Eukaryota > Metazoa > Arthropoda > Insecta > Orthoptera > Acrididae > Locusta > Locusta migratoria. The sequence goes on along the minus strand of CM048746.1, from coordinate 14,461,389 downwards.
TGAATTCCACAAACCAGTCAGTAGACTATCAAAAATAACTTTGATGGAAAATACTGAGGTGGTTAGTTACCTCTCTGTTACAGATTCCATACACCCTTAAATGTAACACACTTTATTCTATCCTACATTGTAACAGCTTTTCACATTTGAGAAAATGTACATTTTCTGAGTTTTCCTCTAACTACAATTTATCGCGCCGCAGTAAGCTCCGAAATGCAGTCGCATTTTAAACGTGTCGTTCGACTCCATATCTAATCCACAAAGGTTTCTCGCCTCTCGGTATGTTCTCACGACCCGGCCGCTCGGCAGCACTGCAGTCGCCAGGTTGCAGAAAACTACCGGGAGTTTCGTGACTATGTTAAACTCCGGTTGACCCCTGAAGCCGGAGTCATTGGTGCCAACATAAGCAACGATTTGCAGTCAGTTAAACCCAGGGTTCTATGGTCGCCGACAAAGGCGCCTCCACATCTCTTGGACCCCGGCATGCAAACAGTGCATAGTGGCATTTTTTCCCGATCTTCTCCTGAGGGCTCCATCGCCCGCGTAACATTGGAGCTCCCAGAGGTGCCCAACCCCCATTGGGCAATTACAACCCACCCACCCGAGATATTAGGTCCTGGATTCGGAAGATAAATTTATTTTGTATATAAACATTGGTTTGTATTTTATTTTACGTTATGTAAATTGTTTTATAAAGCCCCGCCCCCAGGCTGGCCAAAAGTACTAATTTTTCACCCCCCCCCCCCCCCCCCCCAGAAATTTCAATGACGCTGTTTGCCTCGTGAACCCTCCGCCCCTCCCCCTGTGGGCACCTCTGGGCGCTCCCGATGATTAGCAAACCCACCCTCTGCGTGTGTCCCGACTTCTCAGGATTGACCACCGCCTGCAACAGGCTCAGAGGCATCAGCAGCGGACACCTAGAACCTGAAACTTCCTGGCAGATTAAAATTGTGTGTCGGAACCGGGACTCGAACCTGGGACCTTTGCCTTTCGCGGTCAAGCGCTCTGCCACTGAGCTACCCGACACGACTCACGATGCCGCCTCACAACTTTACTTCCGCCAGTACCTCGCCTCCTACTTTCCAAACTTCACAGAAGCTCTCCTGCGAAACTTGCAAGACTAGCACTCCTGGAAGAAAGGATATGGTGGAGACATGGCTTAGCCACAGCCTAAGGGATGTTTCCAGAATGAAACTTTCACTCTGCAGCGGAGTGTGCGCTGATATGAAACTTCCTGGCAGATTAAAATTGTGTGTCGGAACCGGGACTCGAACCAGGAAGTTTCATATCAGCGCACACTCCGCTGCAGAGTGAAAGTTTCATTCTGGAAACATCCCTTAGGCTGTGGCTAAGCCATGTCTCCACCATATCCTTTCTTCCAGGAGTGCTAGTCTTGCAAGTTTCGCAGGAGAGCTTCTGTGAAGTTTGGAAAGTAGGAGGCGAGGTACTGGCGGAAGTAAAGTTGTGAGGCGGCATCGTGAGTCGTGTCGGGGTAGCTCAGTGGTAGAGCGCTTGACCGCGAAAGGCAAAGGTCCCAGGTTCGAGTCCCGGTTCCGACACACAATTTTAATCTGCCAGGAAGTTTCATATCAGCGCACACTCCGCTGCAGAGTGAAAGTTTCATTCTGGATACCTAGAACCCATTGCCGAGGCGTAACGGGATGCCTTACTGACAGTACCCGGTTTCGCTTTCTACCCAGTTTCGTGACCTCTGCACAGCTTGCCTATCGCCGTCAGTCAACTGTTGATTGGCAGGGACGTCAGAAACTATAACCACAGTGGCATCAAAGACGCTGCTTTAGACTCCGGAAGTACCCGTGCAATCGCCTCAGATGGCCGAGTGACACTGCAGCCCAGGGCAGCAGCTTGCCAACTTGACCGTGGTAAACAACCTCCTGCTGCTTACGGACAATAGGAAACTCCCACAATAGGCGTAGTCCCTACCCATTTTTTCCAAGTTACTTAAAATTGCCGCAGGCACGAAAACGCGAAGATAAAGCCCTTGAAAACACTAACGAAATTTACCAAATACGCTTGAATGGATCTTTTAAAAATACTAGCACTAATTAATTTTAATAATTTATTTAGTAGTAAAGATACAGAAAATTTAGTCTCCTGTACTCTGCAGTTCTGACTCAGGTGGCAGCAGTAACTGGACTGAGTGTGCACACGAAGATGAACGCCTCTGTACAAAGTGTCTTATGGAACCTGCGATTTAATTGGTAAGACGCGCTCTCCACTCAAGGAACTAAAAAAAATGAACAGATTTTAATCTTATGCTCTGCCAATGACTAATCTTGGTCGATATAATTTTGGAGTTATGGCTTAAAATGTATTGCACTGCTGCTTTGATCTGAAAGACATTCACGTCAAAGAAACGCGTAAGTGTGATGTGTAAAAAAGACACAAGACAGCAAAATACCTGGAGCCGGACCTGTACAAACAGCAAAAACCAAAATTGCACATATCTCCAGAAACACCAGAGAAATTTCGCCTGATAACTATTACGAGAGACCAGGTATAACTCCTAGCAGGTGACCTACTTATGTTGCAGATGTTTGCCCTTTCGCATCTACGTCTCTTCAGATGGTAGGGAAGAGGCTAGGGTGACGCATTTGCTATTTTATATATCCCAGACAATGATAGCGAGGACAACTGAATCGATAGTCTGAAATACATATTGGCAGCTGATTCAACTGGGTACAAAAAGTCCAACGCGGTAGCTAGTTGACAGCTTGAGGTGTTGAGCTTGTTACATAGTCGTATATTCACATTACAGAACTAGACGGAAATACTGGGGAGCTATGACTACGTGTCAAATGACAATCTAACTCTTGTGTGTGTGTGTGTGGTTTCTTTATTATTATTATTATTATTATTTTTGTTTTCGTTTTTAGGAAGTATCAGTTTCCCTTTAGCTATACAGTACAGTGTGCAGATTTACGTAGATTTTATCCATGTTGGTTTGTTTAGTGTTGTTACTATGTCTGAAGTCCATGTAACATTAACACTTTTTGTGGAAATAGAATGCTCCGGATATGTCTGTGTGGCCAGCGATTCATAAAAGTGCGCTGTGGGCTCTTTGTGACGCACCCTATAGTTACTTCTTGTGGCATGGATAATCAACTGTTCGATCTTTAATTTGCAGGTCTGAAAGGGGGGGGGGGAGGAAACAGTCCACTAAATTTTCTCGCTCTTCTATCCCATTCACCCCCAACCCGCATTCTCTCTCTCTCTCTCTTTTTTTTTCTCCTTTTTCCCCCCTTTCTCCTTCTCCATCTTACTCCCTTATAGCGGTGTCACTGCACTTTTACCAACCTTTAAAATAATTTCCCCATCACAGTAAATTTTAGTCGAAAGCAGTAAAGAATAGCTTTTTTTCTGTTGGAAAAGCTGCGGTTTTTTAGTTTTACGAGAAAAACGTGACCTTTAAATGCCCCTGCAACCCTACGCTGACAAGAAACTGGTGTCTTAGTACGTTGATGACTCCCTCTTAACACTCTACAAAAAATTGCAACTACACGATTTTTTCGTGTAAACAACCCTTTTTCGGTCTTTGCAGCCTGGGCCACTCTAGTGAGATAGCAAAATCAGCAACAGCTTATAAAATAAAGCGAGAGTTACAAATACACATGCGGAGACACATTCTGTTTCACCGATGTAAACAGTAAGTTAACATACCTTTTAGCTCTCTCCAATAGGCCTGGTCCCGCCTGCAAAAACTGAACGAGACCATTGGGAACAGAATGGTCTACGCCGCTAACATCTATTATGTCGTCCTCTTGTGACAACTGTACACCTAATCTTTGTGGTCCGTTGTCTGTCGTAGAAAACTGAACGAATCTCATTTTAAGGCCGTTAGCGCCGGTACAGAATCTTCTGTTTGTTGAAATAGTGCTACACGCATCTGGCAGATAACTGCAAAGTCTCCTCCCTGAGGAAATGACCTTTCCTTTTGCAGTTTTCGATACACACTGTTGAACTCTGTACGAGAAGTTCTTGTTTTGCTGCAGAGATAACGCTGCTGATTTAACTAACAGCTTACATCTTCGTCTGACAGGCATCCTCGTTGGTTATGTAATACCACGAACACAACTCACCACAAGCACGACTGTTCTACCAGCACACCAGCCTGGCGGCGACTAACGCATAACCGCGGCAAATCACAATCGATATATATCGTTTTACTATCGGTCTCTAAACACGTAATCGAGAATCGTGTACGGTGGTGACAAGAATCGAAAATGTGGAAATCAGATGCCGATTGCCGACAGATTCAACAGTTCGCAACTTTTAAATTTCAATTAATTAATTTTACGCAATATGAACCTGACATGCGTACGGGAACTGCTACATCTGTCTTGAAGGAATCCGCTAAACCAAAACATTCAAGATGCGTGACAATGACAGTTAAATAAATGATTTGTTGATTTATGTTTGCGTGAGTTATTTCCGAGGAATTTAGATGACAGTGGAGGTAAGCTACGAAAAATCGAATAACGTAAAAGTTAGATGTCAATGTGGATATAAAACCAGTAAGTTTCAACAGTAAGTTGCAGCAGAAGTGTACGAAGGGCTCGCATGATCACTAATTAAATTATATCGTTAGAGTTTGACATTTAGTAATAAAAAATAACTTCCTTGTTTTTGTAAACAATAGTGCGTCAGTAAGCGCAAAATCAATAATGCCGTATAATCTATGTCGTAATGTTAGCTTGATTAGTACATAGCGAAATTAGATGTCGTATGACTTCAGGTATTCAGTCTGCAAACAAGAAGTTAGGTTTTGTATATTCTGTCATTCCCCCCACCCCCTTATATTATAAATTTGACAGGGCTGTGAAGTGTATGAATGTTAGAAAATCACTAGCCGGTCAATGACCGCAGGATTCTTTTATGTACAGTACATTAGGTCGTATGAAAGATCTTGACTCTCAACTGTGGCATGTTTCCAAAATTCGGTATTGTGTCAGTGATGATAATATATGTTTAGAAATAAAAACAGCAAATCTAGTTGCATGATGCTTCGTTGATAGGATGCAGGTCTAAAAATGAAGTACTGTATTCATCGAAGTAATGAAATACATTTGCTGTGAATGTGCATGTCATTCTTGATAACAAGTTTACGATTTCGACTTGTGAGATTGCCTTGAGAATATGAAGACTGAATAAAAATGCCCCAAATGACATGAAACCCCTTCTGTGAGTGTTGAAATAAAATCTCTTTTTTATTATTATTTTTATTTTTTTATTTATTTTTGCATATATTGATGTGAAATTTCGCCGTGCTTTGAAATACAGTAAGTGAATAAGTTTCTATGGTAATTTTGGAATCTTGTTTATTTCAGTTATCTGTATTTTAGCACAGGATATTATTATTTTCCCCTATATTTTCTGTGTTCTGTAATGAATACAAATGTATTGTTGGTATGGTCAGTATGGCAAAATGCCATAATAAATCAAAAATTCTTTTAAAAGATTTTTGTTTTGTTTGTAATAGAGCTACAAATTTCCCCCGTTTCATGTCAGTGGTATAGAATGTCATGCTTCCAATGAGCCTATCTAAATTGAATTTTAATTTTTCTCATACTGGTACTGAATACTACTAATATTAGTTACAAAGTAAAAAAGATGAAACACAGTGCTTCAAAGTATCAATAAGATAAACATTTGATCAAGGCATACCATTACTCTGATAGTATTAATTTTACAGTAGGTCTACTACTCTTCTGTTGCTCTCTTTCTCATTTAAAGCAACAGTCCAAATGTTTAATCTTTTGTTCTTGTGCTTTGTCATTTCTTTGTTTCTGTAATCTTCTTAAAGAACTTTTCATGTAGGCCCAGTGTATTTACACATTGTCTTTTGTCATGTATTTGTTTGACTTGAGATTGCCACTGTATATGGCATGTATTTTGTGTTAAAATTTGCTTCATTGTAGCTACTATGTAGCAGACACTCTTTGACTTGGATCTAGCCTGTAGTTCCATTTGGTTTTCAGCTTCTGTACAGGTTAACCCTGAGGATCTGCCAAATGGTAGGGAACCAAGGAAATGAATCCTGGGTAAGTTGATATAACCAGAGGTTTTTGAGAATTTCAGAGGGTGTATAGACAAGGAAAACGGCAAATAATATATGGGTAGCTTTGATCGATGAAATAGTGAATTCAGTATGGTAAATGAATAAATAGGCAAAAAAAAAAAAAAAAAATGGATAAATCCTGATTCCCATGAACCACAGACACTGTGCCAAGATGGGGTGGCTTATATGCTTAAACGGGCTTAAGTTTACAATCCACCTCGTAACAATGTTTTCAGTGTTCAAGTCTTGTCTATGGCCACTGCATGTGATCAGTCAATCCGGTGGCAGTGTTTGGCAGACAATGAAATTCACTGATTCATATTCATGCAATGTTCCGTTGATGATTGCAGTCAATTTACTGAGCGGACAAGGGTACATTGAGAATCTGTAAACAATAGAACTGCAACAGCGTTAGTTATTTACTTCATGGGCAGTGCAAAAAAGTAATCACAAATAAATGACAAATATTTGAATGGCTGTCACCGCCTGTGCTACAATTGGTTGGATGCGGCCGTTGCCAATGTCTCAACACTAGACAATATACTGCGACATGAATTGTAAACTTTTACTGCTTAAGCTATAAAGATAGTTGGATCACATTTTCAAACACAGTATAGGGGTATCTGTGGAGTAGCCAGGCAAGCATATGGTTCTTGAAAAAGTACCGACCTTTTCAGTAGCTGCAGGGGCAACAGTTTCGACAATTGACTGATCTGGCCTTATTAAATCACCTAACATGGTAGTGCCATATATACAGTAAATTGTGAACACCTAAAACAATGATAAAATACAGCCATTTATTTTTACAGGGACATACTGCTCTGCTGTATGATGACACCCTGTTGGGTAAAATATTCCAGACGTAAAATACTACCCCATTCAGATCTCTAGGTAAGGACTACTTGGGAAAATGCTGTCATCGGCATTCTGCAGATCGGGGCTTGGAATTTTGAATTGGAATTCTGCTCGGGTGAATATAGGGTTAAATACAAAATCTGTTGGCAGTAATCCAGTAATAGGTCTAACAATGAATAATAAAAGAAGAATATGAGTAAGCTACTGTGAACAACAAAGTGATGACACAAAGTCAATATCCACTGTAGTACCACAAGTTTATATGCAAACTAGTTCTGCTAATGATGAGGAGCTGGAAGAAATGTATGAGAACATAAAGGGAACTATTCAGACAGTTAAGGGGGAGGAAAACCTGATTGTGATGGAAGGATCGTTGTAGGAAAAGGTCTTGTTATTCTAGTTCTATAAAGTTAAGGGGGAGGAAAACCTGATTGTGATGAAAGGATTGTTGTAGGAAAAGGTCTTGTTATTCTTCTTATTTTCCTTCAAGAAGATAGAGTAGGAGAAATAATGGGTGATTACGGAAAAGGAGTGAAAGAAGAAGTGCCTCGTAGAACTTTGCATGTAGCAAAATTTAATCACCATAGCACTTTTTAATAATTATGAAAGATGGTTGTGCATGATGGAGAGACCAGGAGACACCTATGGTATCAAATTGATATTAAAATGGTAAGACATAGATTTCAGAACCAGGGGCATGTATAGACTCTGACCACAGAAGAGAGTGTAAAAGGGTAGGGAATGACTGACTGAAAGGCTCTGTTGGAGAGCCAAACATGACAAAACTATTCCACATATTGTGCAAGATGTATGAGACCATAGATTTCAAGACGAGTGTAATAATCCCAGTTCTAAAGAAAGCAAGTGCAGGCAGGTGTGAAAATTACAGAACTACCAGTTTAATAAGTCATGTTTGCATAATTCTAACATGAATTATTGACAGAAGTAGAGAAAAGCTGATGTCAGAGAAGCTCAGTTTGGATTTAGGAGAAAAGTAGCAATAGGCAAGGCAATACTGACACTGTGACATATCTTAGAGCAAGGATGAAAGGTAAACCTACATTTATGGCTTTTCTACATTTGGGGAAAACGTTTGACATTGTCGACTGGAATAAACTCTTTCAAATCCTGAAGTTAGTAGGGGTAAAATAAATGAAATGAAAAGTTGTAATCAACTTTTACAGAAACCAGACAGCATTTATATGGGTTGTTGGTTATGAAAGGGAAGTACTGGACTTATTAATGAAAGTAAAGCAATCATTCAAGGAGAGTGAGTCTGTGGCACTCACACTGTGTGACCCAAGCAAAGCATTTTACTCTATCCTGCACAAGATTTTGCTAAAAAAATTTAAACACTATGGGATGGGAGGGTCAGTCCTAGCTACACTTCAATGTTACCTGGAAGTCAGAAGAGAAATTGTTTCAGTCCAAGGAGCAACATCCCAAGAACACAGTGTGCCACAAGGTTATGTCATAGCCCTGCTCCTCTTTCTCATGTCTGATATACTATTAGAAAAATGCTAAATGATGGTTCATTTCCAATAAGGTGAAAATAAATGAGGAAAAAACTCAGTTTATGCTATGCAGCCTCAGCAAAAAAACACACTTGGACCATATCGGAATTGTGAAACTGTGAGGCTTTACAATAGACCACAAACTCTCGTGGAATCAACAAATATGCAAGAAACTTTCTTGTGTGATATACCTCCTAAGAAGGATAAGGAAAGTCATTACAGACCACTATATGATAACTGTCTATCACACTTTGTTCCCTAGCCACATTACTTATGGACTATCACTATGGGGTGATTCAGCAGGCTGCAAGTATGTGCTACTGCTGCAAAAGTAGGCAATAAGAATTATTACATCCAGCAGAAGAAACAGACACTGCAGCTGTTATTTGCAAAGTTGGGAATAATGACTGATTATAGTCATTACTTACTACAGTGCCGCATCCATGTAAGTGAAAACCTTGATACGTACAGCAAGAGGAGTGACATCCAAAAACATAACACCCGAAACAAAGATTGCAAATTTACTAACCTGTTGACTATCCAAATCAGAGTTTCCCAGTAATCGCTGTAAGAAAGTTCAATACACTACCCATAGAAATGCAGACCCTTCCACTGGAGAAGTTCAGGAAGCAAATGACAAAGACTCTCAAACAACATCCACTATACTCAATGTAAGAGTTCCTTGAGAGTGTGAGGGAAGTGAGAGAGTGAGGGAAGTGAATGGACTCGGTGATAATTACAAAATGTATTTACATTATCCTCACCTATTTTGAGTGGTGCATGAATATGCGATTGTATGTGTGGGTGTGTGTGGGTGTGCAAGCGCGTCGTCAAAAATATATAATTCTATACAAGCCGAGGCTGGGCTCCTGTGACAATTAATTGTGTCTCGATACCTCATGGTCAGTTCTCCCTGATGCAGAAATACAGTATTGTGGCTGCGAGCATTACAGAACAAATAGGCTGTGGTATAAGAAAGAGATAGCATGGCGAATGGAGATTTGGGTTTGGCGGGAGACGTGCTGGGAAGAGTCCTCTTTAGTCGGACTGGTCACTGTGTCCTCGGTGGCAGAGTGGTCAACGCGTCTGCCTAGTAAGCAGTAGTTCCCGGGTTTCAATCCCAGCAGGGCACAAATTTTCATTCGCACGATAGTACACTATCAGCGCTGTCTATTGTCGTATCCCATTAATGCCTAATTGTGATGAATTGTTATGACAATATGTTCATCATATCTCACACATTGATTTCTAGAGTTATTTTATGCCATTGGCCACTGCATTGACCTTGGTGAAATGTACTTCCTGAAATTGGATTGCCCATATGAAGAATGGGAACAACAATCACAAATACCATGGATAGATCTTGAAACAATGATTCAGGGAACAATTTTTCTTAAAAGTGTCATTGTTTTAATATAAAGAACATTATAGATTTTTTTGTGTAACAAATAGTTTAAATAAGCTATAAATAACCTTATATTGTCCATATTGGATTGTGGTAAGGAACTGGGACTGTTAATGTCAATAATAGTTCAAATAAAAGAAATTATCTGCATCTATCACTCTTTTTACTACTCCCACATCACATTTCGAGAGTTTACACTTTCATTTTCAGGTTTCAGTTTTCATTGATACTTTATGGATGCAGTTACTTCTTATTTCAGGTTTCATTTTGAATTTGTTCTAATATATATAATTCTGTAATTTTCACAAACTGACATTTCAGTGGAACTACACACACTGGGCATGAGCCAAAACATAATTTATGATAATATATGAAGCTACAAATGAAGACAATGAACACTGTAATCTCGTCAGAAATATATAACTGTTGTTGAAATCCGAGGTTCAGATGTGGATTTTGCTGTTTACTTCCCAAATAAAATCCAAAGCAAAATGGAAACCTGGAAGAAACTACAGCGGAGTGATATAGTGAAAATAGTAAATTCGTATAAAACATCCGAGAGTCCAGATATCTACAGGATATCCTGAAGAGAATTGTTGGTGTAATAGCACAGCCATTAGCAACAGCCTTAAACAACTGCCTATCTGCAGGAGTTTTCCCAGATTTTTTGAAACTTGCACAGACCGTGCCAATTTACAAAAAAGGAAACCCAGAAAATGTGTCAAGCTTAAGAGCAATAGCAATCATTACCGTACTAGCAAAAGTGATAGCAACTGTCATAAAAAACCTTTAAACCAAGAGGAAGGTCAATGGGTACATGAATGTCTGTGTGGTACAAGACAGAGGGTACCTCGCAGAAAACTTTGCCGAGAGAGGGAAAGGTGGAAACGAACAGAGAGAGGGGAGAGAAAGAGGTGAATGCAGAGAGGGGGGGGGGGGACGTGGACTACAAGAGTGTAGGCTAAATAAACAACGGGGCAATGCCAGGTTTACAGCTAGTAAGTCATACAAAATTCACACTTTAAATACGAATAAAAACAAGATAATGTTCATAACAAGGTTTAAGAACCCTACAGAAGACTGTTATAGTAACAGAGGTAAATTTAGAGTAGCTCACTTCGTTGTGTTATTTAAGGGGAGACAATATTGAGTTCCATTAAGAAATTAGAGAGGCGAAAGACGGATGGAAGACTAAAATTTACTGGATTTAACTTCTGATAATATACGATAAAGGTAAAGCAGTCAGCAATCCGAAGATTGGTTTGAACACCACAGTGCTTTACTAGGCATGGTCCTGTTTGGAGGTGGTATGCCATTGCCTTCCTCCGACCTTTGAACAGACTTACCCAGCCAGTTATAGGGGGACCTACAGTTTAACGTGGGTTCCGAACCATGGTGCTACTCGGTATTTTTCACATGAGCAGCACTGCCAGAGGTGAAAGAAGTGGAAAGTGACAGATAAAAATCCTAGGACCTTGCGGGGATCGAACCCAGCACTCTACGACTGTGCAACCAAGGCGCACCTCATAAAAAAGGATACCAGAGTCAATATCGCTAATTTTGTTATGTGATAACTAGTTTTGACTTTTAACGAGCCATCTCCAGATCATAAAAGTGTTTAAAATACATGACTGTTGTCATATTAATATAGCATATTACTTGATTAAAACAATAGTTATTACATCATAAAATAATTTTCATGTCCATACATGATGAAAGAATATATAGCCCTCAGGCAGACCAATTCGTGCAACATAAAATACCTTTAAGGAATAAAACTGCCTCTCGCAGCAACATTTCAAAACTTCCTTAAAATGCCAGCACCAGTATGTTTAAAATTACACATGACAACAGTTGTGGCCAGTATAGCGGCAATCATGAGACAGTGTCAACAATCATGATTAAAATAATGAGTCTACCAAGGCGTTTGATATGTAATATGCCCTGTTCACAAATAAGTAGCTTTTAAGCTGAACTGGACATTTTTGACGAAATAATTGTACATGCCCACAACACAAGAAACAAATGATATCCACATTTCTCATTAAAACAACAATGCATCAACAAATGTATCACAGATAAGAGTTCAACTTTACAACAGCCTACCTAGTAATTTAAAATAGCAGTGACATGAAAATGTTTTGCTTAAACTTAAGTCATTTCTGTTGGAACAGTGTTTTTACTCTGTACGAGGATATTTACATAAAAAAGGCAACTTAAAGGAAATCTTTTCAATTATAAAAAAAGTTTCTTAAACAATGAATATATAATTATGGTTAAATGCAAATTGTTACTTGTAATTTATTATTGTGACGTGTACCGAATTTTGTCATGTTCTCTCTCTCTCTCTCTCTCTCTCTCTCTCTCTCTCTCTCTCTCTCTCTCTCTCTCTCGTGTCTTTCTCTTTTCTCAATTTTGATTTGTCCTGTATTTAGTGTACTATTTAATTTTGTGATTACTCAAATGAACCAATAAAATGAAATGAAATGTAGGAAAAACAGGCCTTTGGAGAAAATTAAAGCACCTGTATAATAATAAATGGCTCAAAAGGCAAGCAAAAATTGTGGTAACTACCTAGCACACAGCTTCTTTACAGCAAATTCTTTGTGCAGATATTATACACTTGCTTTGTTGAGAAGCTTACAGTCTTAGAGATCACACACAATTTTTATTTGGTGTTCTTGTCATCCCTGATGTTATTTATATTGAGCAAACAGTAAAACAAATCAAGGAGACATTCACAAAGGGATTAAATTCCAGGGTGAAGAAATCAAAATTTTTAAGGTTTGCTAATGACATTGTCATTCTGTCAGAGAAAGCAAACGATTTACAAGAACAGTTGAATGAATTGGGTGTTTTGTTAAATAAATAAAAGTTTATGTGGAAGGAAAACATAGAAGCTTTTTTATAAGGGAACAATGTTGTAGAAAGAGACATGGAGGCAGAAGATTAATATGAGATGAAGATATGATACGGCAAGAATAATTTGTCAGGCCACTGGGAAGACTTAAGTCAAACTAAGGACCTTGGAACATGACATTTCCGTAGAATTATTGAGTTACTTTGGAGAGCCAATCACGTCAACTGTTGTCTGCAAGATATTCAGGATGTAACATAAGACATAACACCTCTTTTTTCATGAACAGTTACACATATCAAAACATGGTTTTTGGCACATACTAGATCATTAAGGTGCACATATATTTGTGTTTGGTGAATGATTTTAACAGGGATTGAACTGAGATATGGAGCAAGTACTTTCTTCTTTTTTTATTTATTATTATTTTTTTTTTTTTTTAATGGAACTGTATACTTCTCAGATCTGCATTCTATAGCTCTTGACAAGACTATTACAGTGATATAGTGGTTGTCAATGTTGACATTGGAACTAAACACAAAAAGATTCAAGAAAATGTCATAGAATTAGAAGACACAGTGGCCGGAATCGGTGTTAGCAGAGCAAACACTACCAAGTAGGTGTTCCCGACCCAGCTGTGTAATTGTATACTGTGAAGTAAGCCTGTGCAATTGTAGTAACACTTTGCTTCCCCTTGAACCAACTTAAGACCTACAGTGGATTCAGATTCATCTAAGAGTGTTGTATATGACTATAATCTACCATATCACAAAGGGCTTAGGAAAACTACTTTGCATTTGTTTATCTTCCTGAGTGTATGTGAGCCGAAACAGAGAAATCACATGTTCATTCTTTGAAAATGGAGACGTCTTATGTGCTGCAAAAAGCAACTACTGTATGAAATGTCTAAGTTATAGAAGGAATAATTGATTAATGATGAAAATTCTCCTCAGAGATAATAAATATTGTTGAAATGAGATAGAATGGCTGGCCAGTACTTACCATTGTGCTGTACCGCCGATAGTAACACAAAATGAAAAAACAGAAAAAAAGGGACAAAGGGACAAGCTTTCAGAACAGAGTTCCTTCGTCAGGTGGGAGACGTGAACCACCTTTCTCTTCTATTCCCATCCTTTATTCTTCCCTTCTCTCCCACCTGACGAAGGAACTCTGTTCCGAAAGCTTGTCCCTTTGTCCCTTTTTTTCTGTTTTTTCATTTTGTGTTACTATCGGCGGTACAGAAGGAATAATTGACCTATCATTTCCTGTACATGACTGTGTGCTTCCAAGAGCATGCTGTCAGACAACCGTCTTCAGCAACTTACACTGCTCTAAATTATATAATATGGGACACATTCATTGAACTAAACATTTTATAACAAATTATTTGGTAAACCACCTGTACACCACAAAATAAATATTATTCCTAATGAAATGTTATTGCATGCTGAATGAGAGTGCATAATGACAATTTGAATACTTGGCTATCGGTGTAATTTACTACTTGTGCTCCCTGCATTTCATGGCGCGCCACCAGAGGATGCATGAGAAACACAACAGGCTAACCACCATGGGAGGGGATACGTGGAAAGCGGGACAACGCCACCTGACATGAAGAACGACTATTTAAGCCGGGCAGATGAGATGCTCAGCCCATTTTTCTGGATTGATTCTGTCTGTAACTAGTGCTTATTAAACAAAGTGGTCATAAAAGTGGCGATGAGGTTTTCAGATCTGTGTGTGCTGTATCTTCACAATGGATGAGCTGCTTTGGGCTGTCTGTGCTTACCTCAAGGGTCTTCTGCCATTGCTCGCCAAACAACAGCAACTGTTAATAGCTGCTGGGTCTTCCCTGGCATCCATGGTATCGCATTTGGTCCCAGGGGCAATTGCCAATGAACTGTTGGCGGTAGTGGTGGCTCCTTTTCCGCCGTTTTAGACGAATGGGACTCTTACGAGTAATGTCTGCATCAGCACTTAATGGCGTTTTCGGTGCAGAACCCAGGTAAGCAAAAAGTCTTGTTTTTGTCATAGTAGGCTACTTGAACTTTCCCCCCTTCAGGACCCCGTAGTGCTTTGATTGTCAGAAATATGATCCATTTTTTCCTGGGTTATTATGTCAAACAGTCCCCATATACTAGCGTCTAGGGTCGGCTTTCATCAGAGTCAGAAACAACCATCACAATCATACCAGGAATGGGTTACGGAACTTGAAAGTCTGGCCAGCTGCTGCCGCTTTATTTCCGAACCACATAACAATTCATATGTAGAATCAATAGTTAGGGATGCGGTAATTTGCTTTGCATTGGGTACTGAAGTCCGTAGACAACTGTTACAAATTGAAGATCCTACCCTTAATGAAGTTGTTAGAATAGCCACGGCATATGTAATGTCTTCCACTGTAAATTCTCAGTTAGATCAGTGGGCTGGAATTTTGCCAGTACAGGCTTTCCCAGTATGGGGGCCACCAACTGTGGCTCCGTCCACTCCACAAAGCAAGATAATAGTTCGTGCTTATTTATTCTACACTCTCGTAGCCCACATCCCCTTCCCCCTCTCTCTGCATCCACCTCTTTCTCTCCCATCTCTCTGTTCATTTCCACCTTTCCCTCTCTCGGCAAAGCTTTCTGAAAGGTACCCTCTGTCATGTAGCATACAAATGTTTATGTACCCAATGATCTTCCTCTTGGTTTAAAGGTCATGTGTGCAAAACTTCATAAAGATTGGAGCAGAACTATGCATTTTGTAAAATTCAGTAGGTTAAATACCCTCCACCATCCACTTATACAGTGACATTCCTCTTGTTTTTATGGCAGAGTGTGCAAAATTTCATCAATATTGGAACAAAACTATAGATTTCTATGCAACAGAAATGCAAGATCACATTTAAAAACACACTTTGTTGTTCTCAAGTATTCCAGTTTTATTTCATACTACCCTTGTTTTGAGAATAACAAAAACAACAAAAAAAGGATCTGTGAAATCGATCAAGCCTTTCTCAAGTGATGGCGCGACCAAGGTATTTAGGGATCCATTTTTATGTTGCAAAGTACTCTCCCCCATGCATCATATGAAACTTAAGGTAAATGGTGACCTTCATCTTGTTTTGAGAGTAAGTAAATTTGTGAAGATCGGAATGAGACTGTAGATTGTGTGTGTCTGTTGGAGAAGTACACTCCACCAATGACCTATCACAAAATAATTTCTTAGCTGACGCTTTCTACCCATAAACTACATTACTGCCAAATTTCAACGTCATACGTGAAGTAGTTTTCGAGATTTCTAGAGTGAGTGTCCTTTCGCTTTTATATAGACAGAGATTAAGAAAACAGATTGCATAATTTTGCATGGAAGAGAATTAAGGGAGACTTGCAGAAAAAATAATTAGTAATATGCAAATCTGTAATGCTGAACTTTATCTGATACAAGGTCATGCCTGATGCGACAGTTTTGCGGCATCTACAGCGAAACTGTTGTGCACGATAGACTTCTTTATGTTTCATCAATTTGTGTGTGTGTGTGTGTGTGTGTGTGTGTGTGTGTGTGTGTGTGTGTGTTTGGGGGGGGGGAGGGGGGTCACTTACAAATTACATGCAAACTATGTTGCAGGTCCCTAACAACTCTCATTTTCCATATTGACACATAAATCTTGGTATTCTCACGCGGTGGCCTCTCATTATTTATGATGTCTATTTTCCTGAGCTATGTGTCGTGCTCTTTTGTTTTTGGGTTAGTAACCTTTGTGGGCATACGGTGAACAGTTCACCAAAGTTTCATTGTAATCGAATTAATTGTTTATGAACACATAGAGGACCTACAAACATTCATTTTTATATATATATTGATGAATGTGCTCGATGCCCTCAGTAGCTTGCTTCATTGGTAAAGAGCACATATTGGAAAAACATAGTGTATCTCTCAGCTGCTGATGTGCTAACAGATAAAATTCTGTATGAAGTTCAAAATCATGGGTGTTGAATGCCTAATGTAGTGGACAGATGATATGGTCGGAATATGTGTTGATGCATGATGCAAACACCACTCGTCTGGCTGATTCCACATTCCTTGGCAATATGTCTTGTACCACTGTGCAGATTCATTAACTCCATCACCAGGATAGCTTTTTCAAGTTCTCTGTCGGTTCCAGTCTTCTTCTTGTTCTTGTTTTGATGTTCAAGCAGCCTGTCCACGGTAGCATCTTCATGATTTGTACAGTTATTTGGCATGTCAGACATTGGTGATTCAGATTCCTGTATCACTGTATTGTTTTACACAGCATTTCTTATACATTCACCATATAAAAGTAATATTTCTAACTTCTCATTTGTACACATGTCTGCACGCAAGAGATATTGATGTGGAAATGAGCATACTGCAGTACAGACAAGTCAACAGTAAAATGTGCTGATATTCGGACACCACGCAGCACAAGAGCTCTGCTTGGCAGCGTTTGCCCTGCTAACGCAAGTTCTGGCCACTGTGGCTTCAAAACCGAGGACACTTCTCGAATTTATTTTACAACAGGTTTCAGTGCCAACATTAACAAATGCTTTATCACTGGAATTGTCTTCTCAAGAGCTATCGGATGTAGTTATAAAAATTAAGCATTTCCATTTAAAAAAATGAAAGTACTTGTTTCACTACCTCTTTTGATACTAGTGCTAAAACAATTCACCAGTGCTAAAAAAATTCATCAAACAAAAAATAGATGTGCTTCTCAATGCTCTAGCATATGCCAAAACCTGTATTTTGATATGTGTAGCCATTCACAAAATAAAAGGGGTACTACATCTTATGTGGCTCACCCTTTATAAAATGGGAAATATCCTCAAATTTATAAAAAGAATGAGTAATTTAATTTCCAAAGAAGACAGGTGTAAATGCCACTGAACGAAGCCAAAAAATAATGACACTATTTTGTTACAGAAAACGAAGGGGAGGGGGGGGGCAGATAAAAGCTGGCCTCAAGGAACATAACATCAGGTCTGGAGAAATGTAGGAGTATGTATGCCAATACTGATTTTATGACATATTCTAGAATGAAGGTTGAAGAAAGAGAAGCCCATGTTTATAGGATTTATAAATTTTCACAAATATTTTGATAGTGTTGACTAGACTACACTCAAGGAAATTCCGAAGGTAGCAAAAATTAAACACAGGTTGGGGTAAATAAAAGTAGCCCAGAGAACATAGTTCCAGAGTAAAAATAAACATAGCAGATGAAAGGAAATACAGCACTAACTCGACTATAGCAGATACTAAAAGTGGCCTTCATTCATCTCTTGGCACTTTTAGGCCTTGTCAGCAAGTTGTTGAAGGTGGATCATAGCTGAACTGCTGGAATTACTTCTGAAATGTTCTGCTGCAGTTCTTGAAGACTATGAGGGCTGTTATGATACATCTTGGTATGGAGGACTCCCTGTACAGAGCCATCGCACACTGACGGATTAGGTGACCTGGTTGGCCAGTTACGACTGTGACCTGGCTAACCTCTGCTAACAACTCTGTTAAATGCGGAGATTGTGTAAATGTGCTTCAAGGTTTGGCTGCCTGTATGAGCAGTTGCTTCATCCTGTTGGAATTAACTGTAGGTCTTTTCATCCTCGTATAAGAGAAGCCGTAAGTGAGAATGAAGTGAAACTGAAATGTTGCCAGACCCTAATATTAATTTATGAAATGAGAAACTAGATAAGGTTTATTTTGTTGGCACTAAAATAACTGATGATAGCTGAATTAGATAGGCTATAAATACAGATTGTTAAGATCAAAGGAAATCATTTTTGAAAAATGGGAATTTGTTAATATAAATTTTAAAGTTAGTCTTCTCTGAAGGTATTTGTTTGCAGCGGAACCTTGTACTGAAGTGAAATGCAGACCATAATCTGAATAGAATGCTGAAGATTGTTGTATCAAATGCAAAAGTGGAGGTACTGTAACAACTTGGGGAAAAAGAAAGCAACATTTGATATAACACATCCTGGCGAATTGTTATTTTGGTATTGGAATGAACTGTGGGGGTTAAAATAGTTCAAATGTAGGCATGTTACAGAAGTGACACAATTATAAAGAGACTTACAAAGGAGAGTTGGATGGAGCTGCATTTAAACTAGCCATTGGACTGAACACCACAATATGAACAAGAACTAAAAAAAAAAAAAAAAAAAAAAAAAAACACCAACAACATGGTTTCACTAATTTTTCAGCCGTTATGTTTTCTGGTTTTTTCAGTTCCATACACATGCGCAGGGTGACAATTATTGAATCTATGAAACAAAATTTAATTACAAATTACAGTGTGCACACACTTTCTTCAAAATGTAAACATCACCACAGGCATGTAGATTATGACTTGTGTGATATGCTTGCCTTCCGTGTTGAGATAGTGCAGACAAATAGTGAACTTCTGCATCATCTGCTGATAGGTCGGAACATAAATGCTGTTGATGGTGTCCAGGATGGACGTTTTCAGCTCATCAATGGTTCTTATGGCTGCCGATCATGGCCCATGCCAGTGGCTTCTGGGTACCTCAGAACCAAAATGTGGTACCCTAAGTGCTCCTCCAGGACATCTAACATTCTCCTGTTTCAATGGTGCTGAGCTCTGTCTTGTTTGGACCACATCTTGTCAATGTCAGGGTCACTTTGGATAATGGGGATGAAAGCATCTTCCAACACCTTCACATACCACACAGTAGTCTCCATGTTACCAAGGACTATCACATTGATTATTCTGTGAATGGACATTGCACACCGCACAGTGTGAAGAAACTTTCTAATAACAAAATTTGGATTTTCTGTCTCCCAAATGTGCCAATTATGCTTATTGACGAACCCATCCAAATGAAAGTGGGCTTCATTCCTAAGCCAAACCATATTCTCCTTCACGCATGCGTGCACATGATTACCCATGCAGTTTGAAGATCCTAACACAAACCATTCAGAGAGTTTAAGAATTAGTGACTCAAAATTATGAAGGCTGACCAAGCATTCTAAGCAGAGAAGACTTTGTGGCAGCATCAGTTGTTATATGTAAGTGTTCCACATCACATAAACTCTTATCTGTCCACTTTTCTGACAAATGATGTTCATGTGACATGGGCTCAATGTTTCTTTTTCTGATTCTCAGTTAAAAAATAGATTAATACAATGTTTGTGCTCTTTCTTTTTCCTTTAATATTTGTTCTGTTCCTTTTCATCACAGTACTATAATCAAAGAAGTTACCATAATTCTGCTAAAATAGCTGTTATTTATTGCTTTTAATAGATTAGCAATGGGCCTGTTTTGGTACTTTGACCAGTGTCTGGCTATGACATTGTGCATTGTGATGTGCTCTTACTGTATTTATTTTTGTTGCTGTTTGATTTTATAATTTGGTCTTCATTTTATTTATATTTAATGTAGCTTTATATCAGATTACACTATTTTCACTGGTATATATTGTATTAATGCTGACCAAGATGTCTGTACATATCATCCAGCTATGGATCTGCCCCTGACATTGCAGTGAGAATTACTTCAGTATATACTAGAAAAAATAGTGTAATCTGACATAAAGAAAAACTACGTAAAACATAATTTAAAAAATATTAAAACCAAATTATAAAATACTGGATATTAAATACTGTAGATTAGAGATTTATTAGTTTCCTTGTTATGTTCTAGTAAACATGGGTTCGGAACAGAGCACACACCAAACACAGGGACCAGCAAGCAGAGAAAGATCAGCAGCACAACTACGAAGAGGGAAATCAATTCCTGAGAGAGAAGTTTTTGATGAAGCTAACAGGCCTGGCAGTATATCTCCGGGTCCAAGTATTTGCTCAGATTCTGATCTTCCATATATTTCATACACTGTCAACAGACCTATTGGAGGTGAATGAATATTGTTGTTGCTTTCTTAAATGAAGTAAACATTGATTTATTGGCAAATATAGGGGCTGTGTACACAAAAAGACAATATTTGTTGTTGTTGAACATTCAAGTCGAAGAAAGAAACTATGATTATTCATAAAATTAAATACAACTTATATTCACAACACAGACATAATGTTTGTTATTTATTGTTTGAACTAGTTTTGCTGTAACAGTTTTAGCTTTTTGTAGAATTTAAAATGCAGTGATATGTAGCATCTTTACATAAAATGTCTATGAAATTATTTTTTCAAGTTAAAGTTCAGACATCCACTGTTCTTATAATCCTCCTGGCCTCAACCTTTGTTAGCTTTCATATCTCAGCTTTTCCTTGTTTCCATTCGGTCACTACATATGTCTTTCATTCCACCAGCACACCTACAGTGCATCTCTCTCCTACCGCTTCCCCATCTCAGGTTCCCAACTCTGCACAGCAGCATTGTCCTTGTACTCATTGTGTCTGTGCTTGTTCTCACAGGCATCATGTATTCTCCCTAATCTTGCATAGTTATCCCTCCACGTTTATAGCCCATGCCATCTCTTTACCCCCACCATCCACCACAGATTGCTGCTTACTTCAGACTCAGGTCCAGCACTTTGTCGAGTCTGAAGGGCTGCCATATGTGTGAGTTGTGCTTTTGTGTGTGTGTGTGTGTGTGTGTGTGTGTGTGTGTGTGTGTGTGTGTGTTTTCTACTGTTGATGAAGGAATATTTCTCCAAATCCTAAAAGTTAAGCAGTTTCTGCAATCCGGTGATTAATCCATGTGCCAAGTAGCAATATATCCTTTTTGTATTGTACTACAAGTATAAATTGGGTATTCATTACCTCAGGTCATTTACTTTGGAAGTCATGTGCAACATTTGCTTTGAGCAGCGTATTACATTTATGTGATTATTCATTAAGAAAATCTGTACAAATTATGGAATGTTATTTGCATATGTGTGTGTGTGTGTGTGTGTGTGTGTGTGTGCGTGTGTGTGTGCGTGCGCGCGCGCGCGCGCGCGCGCTAACCATATGAGAAGTTATGATTGGCAATGATCAGAAAATATATATTGCTAAAGAAATAAACTTCTTTGGACTTTACAAATTGCTGCAATAATGAAGAAAGTCATTGATACCATCCTCACAATTTTTTATTGTAGTTTTATTCATTATCAATTTTCTGTGGGGTGTTGATGCTCTTCTTCTTTCCTTGCTTGCTCAAAAATAACTAGTGAGGCCATTCCACTATGCACAAGACATTTAAATTATATTATACATACCAGCCACGTGTGTTACTACAGAAAAATACTTGAGAAACACGCAGTAATCAGGCCACAAAGTAAGCCAACACCATCAAACACAAGAAACGAGAAACAAAAATAGGGGGGAGGGATACAGGCTATATTAAGTGAGAACAGTAATCACAAAGGAATGAATGTTATATTCAAACCTTTTAACATAATGTAACAATGGAATAAAGTTATCTCATTGGTGACAGCACAAAAAGTGCTGAAACAGGTATAGGAAGAACAATATAAATCAAATATGTTACACATGGAGGAATATTCTTAGCATTTCTCATTCATTTAATTTTAAAGTTCAATGTATGTAACTTTTCAACTTTATCTACATTTACGTACATTCTCTGCAAGTCACCACACAGTGTATGGCAAAGGGTACCTTGTACCAACCCTTTCCTAATTCACTCGTAAAAGTAGTGAGGGGGGAGAAACTTGTCTATAATTGATTCATAGTTAGCTGCAAAATATTTAGTTTGCACTGTTCAAATTTCTTCACTATAAGCTTGTTTTGGCTAATACACCATGTCCGTTACCTGTTGATGTTACAATTAATGTAGTATACTTAAATTCGTGTGCACTAAGGTGACAAGAAAGTCATACGATAACTCCTAATAATGTTTTGGACCTCCTTTGCTCTGGTGAAGTGCAGCAACTTGACAAAGCATGTACTCAACAAGGCATTGGAAGTGTCCTGCAGGAATATTAGGATTCATGTCGAATGATCTGGATGGCCAAATCATTCGATGGAATTATTCAGTAATTTCCTCAAAAACAATCATGAATAATTATGGCCCAGTGACATGGCACATTTTCATCCATAAATATTCCATAAATGTTTGGCAATGTGAAGCCCATGAATATCTACAAGTGGTCTCAGAGTAGCTGAAACATAACAGTTTTCAATCAATGATTGAGTTCGACCAAAGTGCCCAGTCCATTCCATCTATAATAGCTGACACTTTTATGGAGCCATCATCAACTTGTTTAGTAACAGACTGGGACCATGTCTTTGTTGGATGCACACCACACTTGAACCCTGCCAGCAGCTCCTCTTAAACTTAAATTAGGACTCATCTGATGAAGCCTTAGTTTCGCAGTCTTCTAGGGTCCCACTGTTACAGTCGCAAACCAAGGACAGATGTTGCAAGTGTTATCATGCTTTTGCCAATTTAGTCGGCCTTCTGCTATAGCCCATTAACACCATATTGCACTGCACTGTCATAATGGATATGTTTGTTGTAATTCGTATATTTCTTTCAGTAGTTATTCCTCTCTGTGTTGCTTGTCTGTTAGCACTGATAAATCTACAGAAATGCCGCTGTACTCAGTCGTTAACTACATTCTGTTGGCCACTGTGTTGCCTCTGACAGGAAATAATGCCAGAACTTTGGTATTCTCAACACACTCTTGACGTATTAGATCTCAGATATTGAACTAATTTCCAAAATGAACTGTCCCACACATTTAGCTCCTACTTCCAATCCATGTTTAGAGTTCGCCATAATCATGCTTGTGTATATTGCTGCTCCATGACTTTTGTCACTTGAAAGTATGTTTCATATAATTTTGTTTCACTGGAGCTTGTGAGAATACATTTTGGGTGTTCACAAAGTTTTAGATTCAGATTAACATAACTCTCAAATAACATCTGTTTTATAAAAGTTAGAATTATGAATGAATTTGTACAAATTAGCCACTACCAATATTAATAATAATAAGCATAACTTCTCTGGCAAATGAAATAATTGTTTTGTAGAATTTTGCTGTTTTAGACATAATTATGTTCAGTTTATGGCAAGAATGAAATACTGTAATATATAGGCTATCGCTGCTCTTCGATTTGTCAGTCATATGTTAATATTACCAATGTGTTATTGCTCACAAATTCGCCTATCCTGAAGTACAAAACCAAATCATTTCTTTATATGAAGTATCCTGTCCACGTGTATGACTTAAGAAGATATTATTAAGTCCGTAAAAGTTTTTTAAATATATATTCATTCATGTTTAAGAATATTCTGCTTATAGAGAACAGTCACACTGCTGAGTCAGTGTGAATAGGAGAGACTTATAGATAGTACCAGCACTTCATTTTGCACATGTGCAAAGCCTACCCCAATTCCTCATCTCAAACAGTTAACTATTTGTGACAAAAAAAGAAAAAAAAATCAAAAACAAGTCTTCACTACTCATTTCACTCACAAGTTGCACAAATAGCTTGCCACCTAACCACAACATAGGTAATTGCAATATGTCGAAAGTATTAAAGTTGTAGTCTCAGATTCTTACCTCACCACACCCTGTGAAAAGAAGGTAGGAATATGAATTTTGCTCTTGGTCCCAGAATCTGTTTCAAATGGGAAGCTGAGAGAAAAAAAATATTAGTGCCTACCAAGACTCTAACCAGCAATAATTACATTTGAAGTATCATGCACCTTTAACTATCAGGCCATACTAAACATTGCTGCCCAACAGTTTTCATTAGTTTAGAACTTCTGATAGGTTTACAGTCAATGTGTCATTGATCAACATTTAATTGTAAGAAATCATACCAAGGGTAATGAGGTTTTGATAAATCCCCTATCCATAAAAGCAGTTAGCTACAGTTGTTTGAGAAGGAAAGCAGTCTACATTGTCTCCAGCACTTGAAGCGGATCTCCCACTTAGAGGCTGAACACGAAATGAAGTGT
Organism: Locusta migratoria; assembly: GCA_026315105.1. Lineage (NCBI taxonomy): Eukaryota > Metazoa > Arthropoda > Insecta > Orthoptera > Acrididae > Locusta > Locusta migratoria. Next base: position 14,436,793 of record CM048746.1, on the reverse strand, counting down.
GTACATTGTCTACTAAATTCGTGTATATTGGGCCACTAAGGCAATGACATCACACCAGTCGCCATGTGCAGAAATGCCTTAACAAGAGCCCACCAAGGGATGAGCTTCTTATGTCGACACCAAGTTTCACAGAGTTTGGACAAGCTGCAATGTAGCACAGCCAGATAGTGCAGTTTATTTAAGATAACTGCATCTATATTATGTTCAACATTATTCTACCATTATTCCACCCTGGAGCTCTGAAAGTGATACTACATAAAATAATGAACCTGAAACAGAGCATCCTAGCATTAGAAGTAGTGAGATGGACACCTTAGAAAAGAAGGAAACAAAAAAATTTGTAGCTGTAGTCAAAGGAACCATGAGTTTGGGACAGGATTTGTGATGAACCTCCATTTGAAGCATTTGGCCATAGGATTAAACCCAGTAAACCCAAGACAGTCAATACTTGGGATAAAAGGGAAATTCTTCCATTATTCCATAATTAAAGCCCATGCTCCAGAGGAAGAGGAGAAATATATTTTCTTATGAATCTCTGTATAGAGCATATGATGAATGCACAGGACATGATATAAAAATACTAGCTGAAGACCAAAATGCCCAGGTGGGAAGAGATCAATCTCTAGACTAACAGTGTACATAGTAATCATGTTGTTAGTAATGGCAACAGGACAAAGTTGACACCATTTGCAATATCTAGTAACATGATAGTAGGCTTCACATTATTCCCACCCAAGGAAATACAAAAGGGAACATGGATATCCCAATCAGCCAGATGGACCCTGTATTAACTGATGCAAAGCTTAAGTCAGACTTACTTGATGTAAGGAGCTTAAGAGATCCAAATATGAACATCGTTCACTTTCTAGTTCGGGCACACACAAGGGCATGATTATCTAATGTAGTGTAAGGAATGCAACCTAGGACACAGAAATATAACACCACAGCATTAACTTCACCAACATAGAAAGTCAATGGGAAAAGATTAAACTGACAGTGTAGATAGCAGCAAGTGAGATTCTTGGGAAAAACACAAGGCAAACAGGAACCTCACAGTCTGATACCAAATGAAATAAATATGGAAGGACATTACCACCACATTGTACTATGAGGAGAATGGAAGAATTCAAAGAAAGAAAAAGGGCCTATCTAAGGAAAAAAAGGCGGATTAAATGAAAACAAACACCAAACAAACGGAGCGTCTGAAAAGTTCAGACAAGGTAAGAAAGTTTTCTTAGAGAGCTGAATAGGCATGAAACCTCTCAGGGGCAGAACAAGTTTAATAAAAGATGAAGAGTGTGAAATTGTAATCAAAGAGAAGAACACATGTAAGTTATAGCGTTACTACTTTGACAAACTCCTTAAACCCAGATCAGTTGTATAAGGAGCCCCATAGAAACACTGGAGGAACAGGACCCGGATAACAAGAATGAACCCACCTAACTTAGAAGGGGTGAGAACTGTAATGAGGAAATTAAAGAACAACAAAGCAGGAGGAACAGTATTCTAGCAAAACTCTTCAAACAAGGTGGCTCTGAGTTGGATAGAAAAATCTTGAAACTAGTTAATCTCATATGGAAAGAAGAGGAAAAGTCTGTCATGGAAAATGGGAATTACACGTCCAATAGATGAGAAAGGAAGTAAGCTTGAATCTGGTAATTATAGAGGGGTCGCACTGCTTATTCTAGGATATAAAATCCTATGTAATAAACTACAAATGACTCCTACCAATAATAAAGTGGGGGACAGAGCTGTACCAATGTGATTTTATCCCCACTAATCAACTATCGATAAGATATTCTCTCTAAGACAAAGTCTGGAAAAAAGCAAAGGAATATGGAGTCAGAATGCACCACCTGTTTATTGATATCAAAGCAGCATATGATATACGGAAAGAGAGCAGATGTGTAAAAAAAAAAATGAACTGGTTATTAAAAAACTAATAAGAATGAACATGAGAAGAATTTAAAGAATCATAAAAACTGGAGGAATGTTTTCCACTAGGCCTATGTAGGAAATAACAAAACTGTGTATAGTAAGGTGATGCACTTATATGCTTCCTATTTAACATTGCCTTGAAGAAGGTGATGAGAAAAGCAAATAACTTGAATAGGGGAATGATTTACCATATCTGTGTATATATGGATAACTTCGACATAACAGCAAGAAATTTCAGCTAATGGAGGAGAGATTTTAACAGGCTGGCAGGAATATAGGTCTATCGATGGAAAGAAAACAAAATAACTTGCTGCTGGGAAAGTGAACTGGGAACTAACTGAAGTAACAATGGGTAATTACTCTTTTGAAAGTCAAAGTACCTGGGCTCGGTTTTCACCATCGAAAATAATACCAATTATGAAATAAAACAGAGGATAATTAAAGCAAGCAAAGCTTATTTTGCCTTAACCTAACATCTATCTTCAAGGGTTGTGAGTAGAACCACAAAACTAACCATATGTACAACACTGATCAGACCAGTGATTATATATGTCTCTAAGCCTGGACTCTGGCAACAAAATAATGCTGAATCATTGGATGCAGTGGCAAATATAGCATACACTTTTGAAGAGGGGGGAAGACTAACATAAAGAAAAGCATGAGCAAAACCTCCTAACATTTTTTATAGATATTTCATGCATCATTCATTAAAATAATTCAGATACCATACTTATTTTTTTTCTTTATATTCATTAATTCGGGAGGGGGGCAGCCCCCCCTCCCCCCCCCCCCCCATATACACCACTGCATGAATGCATTTAAGAGAAGGATACTCAAAAGAATCATTAACCTAATTTGGCAACAGGAAAGATGGAGGAGAGGCAACCACAAGTGGTATGCCATTTAAAAAGACCACCCTGTTAGAATTGTGAAGTCATCCAGGCTGAAGTGATCGGGCATGTAGTATGTATGAATGATATGGAAATACCAAAACTGGTTTTACAAGATAAGCTGGATGGGCAGAGAATATGTGGTTGGCTGAAACTAGATGGGAAGATGGAGTTATTGAAGACAGGAACTGGAAAATGCTACCATCGGACAGGGATAAATGGAAGATGGCAGATGGAGAGGCCAAGAGTCACCATGAGTTCTAGAGCTACAGAAGAAGAAGAGGAAGATTTGATAAATAAATAAAATTGATCTAATCACTTAAAGGTGTCCACTGATTTTCATCAATTTTGGAGCTAGAATCCATTTCCATTATTTAGTTTCCCTAGTCAATTCACTAATGAGTGTACGTAGGATTGTTGTATGTTTCACTTTATCTATTACTACTCTTTAGTTACAGTTTCATGCGTTGCTTCTCAGTTTGGTCCTGTGGAACATGATAAATAAATAAAAAGTAATACTTAACCTGAACACAGTAAACAAACAATAAACAGTCAAACCTAGCTATTCTCATGCACACACATACTGTCCTACATTATACAAATTTTCCAAAACATAATTTATGTGGGCAGTGCGGCATGATTTTTGGAATAAATAGTAGGTACCAGTCTTTGTAAAGTATTAAATGTATTGGCTTGAATTTCTGTGGCCTTAAGGCATTCTCTGAAGATGTTCTCTTCCAGCACAAAAGTGTCACCTGCTCTCATGTTCTAATATTGCATAGCATGTGCTATAGCAAATTATTTCCAACATTCCTTTCCAAATGAGCTAGTGTACTGTCTCTAAAATCAAAAAGTTGGTGGAATATCAGTCTGCCATATGTGACTTAACATTTGTTCTCTCTCTCTCTCTCTCTCTCTCTCTCTCTCTCTCTCTCTCTCTCTCTCTCTCCCTGTGTGAGTGTGGGTGTGTAGGGTGTGTAGGGGGGAGGTAGTTTGGCAAAGGATATTTTATTTATTTTTATTTTGTATTGTATTTTTATTTTTGTATCTCAATAAAAATATATCTCATTAGCAATATTAATAACAGGGTTGCACTGTTTGGTTACAGATTCTCCTAAATTACAACAAAAGCATGGGAGTAGCAACCTGAAGCGTGGCAAGTCTTTAGGAAATCCTGTGACCAGGAAACCTTTTGCACCAAAGAGACAATTATCAGCAATAAACAAAACAGTAACTAACAGTATAGTTGTGGTGAAGTCAGCAACAAACAATGATTCAACTGACAAAGATCCTGATCTCATTAGATTACAGGTTTGTAAATTCTCTTCAAAATAGTATTCATACCTGTGCAAAGTGTTGGCTTCATATACATCCTGACTACGATAATGTGATCACTGTGTTGCTCTTAGTAGTTAACCCACATTTGTTTTTTTATTCATTATTAGTCCTTTTTCCTGTAATACTCTCAACTGTTTTTGTGTTTATAACTGTGTACTCACCTGTCCAGAATTCCTGATCATCTTTCCACCGAACTTCATTAATCCCCACAGTATCTGACTTCAAACTATCCATTTCCCTTTGAAAATTGTCTAACCTCCCTGCCCAGTTACCCAGTTAAGGGATATAACAAATCGACACTCCAGTCCGTAGAATGTCAGTGTCGCTTCAAATCTGTTTACATTTATGTAAAATATTCCTTAAGCCACCATGTGGTGCATGGTATCTTGCACCACTACTAATCATTTACTTTTCCATTCCACTCCCAATTAGAGCAAGGGGAAAAATGACTGCTTACATGCCTCTTTACAAGCCCTAATTCATCTAATCTTAGTGTTGCTTACATGAAATGTATGTTGATGGTGGAAGTATTGTTGATGGTAATCATTTTCAATGCTGTCTTTCTAACTGCCCTCAATTCTGTTCCACGGGAGCAGCCACCTTCACTCCAGGGATTGCCACTTGAGTTCCCAAACCATCTCTGTAACACTCATTTGCTGACAGAGAACCTACCAGTAACAAATCTGGCAGTCCGCCTCTGAATTATGGGTGGAGATCTCAAAGTCTTGAGCAGTTCCTAAGAATGGTTTGCATTAGTGTTCTATATGCAGTCTCCTTTACAGATGAAAGATGTCTTAAAAATTCTTCCAATAAACTAAAGTTGACTGACTGCCTTCCCCCACAACTGTCCATATGTGCTTTCCATTTCATATCTGGCAATACTGTTCTAGGTTTTCAATTATGTCTGTAAATCCCTAAGGCAAATAACTGTATGATTTCTTTGAGAGGCTGTGGCCCATTTCCTTCCCCACCCTTCCTTATCCCAAACTTGTGTCTTATCTCTAATGAACTTGTTTGTGGAATCCTATCTTTGTTTCTTCCCTCATTAATTATGAACTAAGATCAGGAGTTTCTAATAAGCATTACTTCTTAATGAAAAGTTCACACAGTTTATAACTGACATAAGAAATTCATTTTCAGAAGATGACTTGTACTGATAGATTTAGGTTCTTGTAAGGAACCATAATAGCTCCTTAAGGTTAGTGAGTGACTTGTGTTCCTAAGTCACTAATCAAGATCTGGAAACTAAATGTGGCTCAAAACAAAATGTAGCAATACAATGTGACTTTATTTTCATTGTGTAGTTTGAGTAAAGTTATGATATAAAATTTCTGCTCAAAAGGCTCAAACAAATGTTATTGTCTATTGTTACAAACTGTAGAAGATGATAAATGTAAGCTTAACTCAAAGAGCTGAACATTCATGCTTATAGCTGCAGTTGTCATTTCAGTTGCTTTTGACTTGGCAGGTTGGGACAGATTGCTTGCTAACTATTATTACTAATAATAAACAAAAATAAAAAAATAGAAAAGAGATGACTTACCAAAAGGACCGGCTCGTCGATAGAAACAAATAAAATAAAATAAAATTACACACAAACACACATACAAGCTTTCGCAGCCTAGCTGCTTCGTCAGGCAGAAGGGAAGGAGAGGGAAAAGGAAATAATGAGGTTTTTAAGGGAGTGGATAAGGAGTCATTCCAATCCCGGGACAGGAAAGACTTACCTTGGGGGGAAAAAAGGAGGGTAAACAAATACACACACACCCACACATTTACACAGACGCAAGTACACTTAGGCAGACATACTGTAGAACTGATTACTAATAATCTATGATTTCTCTTGTTGGTTCTTATAAATTCATGTGCTGACAATTCCAGATGGTGCCAATGTTCTTACCTATTATGCGAGGTACTCTTAACTTACCAGCAGCTCGAGATCCTGAGGTACTTGAGCGGCTGGATCCATGTGGACCATTAGCATTATGTCAGCGTTATCAACACCATCTGGCACTATGCAGTGAACTTGTGTCTTCAGAACAAGGTGTAATCAATCTACGTATGCGAGAGGTAAGACAGTTAATTTTATAAACTCCTGAAAAAGTATTCACAGTGAAAATGTATCTAAATAAATAAATGACTGTTATGTATATGGAAGGATAAGCCAGTGGTAATCTTACAAGAGAATGGTCAGACTAGTCATGCCGAAACCAGTATTGATTTTTTTAACACTGTTAGTTAACATTGAAGGAAGTCTGTATGCAGAATGTTAGCTGATGACATGACCTGGAAGTCACAAAAAAAAAAAAAAAAAAAAAAAAAAAAAAAAAATTCACGAAAATGGCTGTTTTTCCTGCTTGGCGCTTGTGGTGATGGCTGGCTACCCCTGGAAATGGTGAGTCACGAGCTGTTGTTATGGTGAGTTTTGTGCGCATGATTGGGAGGTCTTATTGTGGTGTTCACTAAAGAGGAATGTCGTTGCACGGTTTTGGTGGGAAGGGGAAACGAATATTCGTTTTTGTGGCATGCACTTTTCATTTCTGGTACGTATTTCGAAGTATACCGTCCTGAAACTGATTAGAGATGTAAATCTACATCTATACTCCGCAAGCCACTTTATGGTGAACATTCAATCTCCCCTCAGAGGTGATGGCAAACCCTGTAAATGTTTTGCTGCTTGCCAAGGAGATATACAACAGACGCCAAATGAAGCAATCAACAGAAAACACGTATGAAAACTATGCAATGTGTGACATGGTAGTTAAAATTCTAGACGAGCATGTAAATAGCACAGACATGTGGCTAGAAACGACTGAAACACTCGATATTTCAGACTTTGAATCTACAGACGGCGAAGAAACGGAAGAAAGTTGCACACATGAATGAGACTCTTTGAGTGATAGTGCCACGTGCCATCATAAATTATCTCCGAAAGCAACACCAGCAACTATAATAACATTGTCAGACAAAGAAAAAGGGGTGAATTATTGGTTGAACAAAAGTGGTAAGAAATGCCTAGGTGTCAGTACTGTTCAAAATAGGTATCGCTGTGTCCGTTCTAAACGTGAATTGTATAGATGGAAAAAGGAAGTCGCTGGAAGACTGGAAATTGCAAAAATGTAAGAATTTTTTGGGCAATTTACCGATGCCAGACAACAGTCATTGAGTTTCAGCGACACAACTTTGTGATTGGGCATTAGAGATAGCCCATGCAATAGGCGCTAAAGAATTTACAGCTTCTCAAAGTTGGAATAGTCGCTTCAAAAGATCACATAAAATTGTGGCACAAAAAATAACAAAATTTTTATCAAGAAGTATGAAAATGAAGTGACTCAAATGGAAATGATAGAAGCTTTACTTATGACTGCAAAAAATAAGATCACCAGTTTTAGGGAATCTTAAATTTACAATGCATATCAGTCAGGTTTTCAAAAAGAAATGTGTGCGAAAAGAACACTGTCATTCAAAGGGGAAAAACATATTGAGGCAACTGCGCAGTCCACGACTGCACTCACCCATTCATACACTATAATGCCCATAATTAGTCTGGATGTTTCATTGCTCCCTAAACTGTATGTGTGTCTTCAAGAACCAACTGGACGTTTTTGACCACATGTCAAACAGACAATGTTCTACGCAGACAATCTTGTGGTAGACGCATCGAAGTCTGGAAAAATGGGAAATGATAACGTTACACATTTCATGCGTCATGCTTTTCTTCCGTTCTGCAGGAACAAATCTCTTCTCCTTCTAGATTCGTGGTCGGGTCATAAAAAGTTCTGATTCATTAAAAGCTGTATTTAGAGCTCACCCTGACAAAGAAGTAGAGATACTTCAGATTCCACCCGGCACAACGAACAGAGAATTTTTCCGCCAGTGGAAGGCATTTTACAGGAAACTAACAGAGAAAATTATTGTGTGCAAATCACTCCAGTTTCCTGTCTATCACCGTGACAATATTATCAAGTTGCAATCAGTCATACATTATCAGTTTTCCTTCTCAGTTTCAAAATGTGATCAAATATGCTGGGCATGCCTTGAAATATACTGATATTAGGCCTGATTCCTTCCTAACAGCGACTGAGTTTTTGTCTATGGACGTCTAACAACGAAATTATAGTGCCTGCCTCATTGCTGATAGTTAATATTGCTTCATAAACTGTTATTTGTCCAACTTTTAATGACACAAATTCATGAGATCTATATCAGTGGCACACAAATAATTTTATTTTGAATTTAGATTCAATTCTATTTAAATCAACTGTGGCTAATTCATAGTCTTTCATTGTGAGAGTGAGAGAGGTCCATATCAATCAGTAGTTACAGCCCAAGTTGTTATGTTTGTGACTGCAGCACAACTGGCACTTTTTGTACCCAAACATTGCTCTTTTGTGTATCTTGACAAAGGATTAAGACTTTTGAAAACAAGAAAATGACATTTCTAGGTAATTATCTAAAGAATATAATGTTAAAACAGGAGTAATTTGACATAGTTGTTTAGATATTTGCAGTCTACAGTGCAAAAATGGTTAAAAACCGGTTTTTGAAATTTTGTGTTTAAGCACGGTAACTGTGTACCTCTTGGATCTTGGTAACAGAGAAGGTTATTGAAAAATTAAAAACGTATTTTGAGAATATCATCTTAGAAACATATGATAAAAATTTTTGATGATTTGCAACAAGTAAAAAGTATAGAATTAGTCATCCCCACAATTTGTAGTTTTGATAACAAAAAATAATGATATTTCATGGTTTTCTCAGGAACAGTCCATGAACGAATGGTGTTTTTATAAGCCAAAGCTCACCCTAGATCATACATAATCAACAAAAATCAAACTATTTTTCCTTTGACCCTATACAGTAGTATGGCTATGGTACACTAGTTCTGCTGATATGTATACAAATGATCACTAACTCCAAGGGCTATCCAAAACACTTTATCCCCCTGCTTTCTCTGATCAATAGAACCCTTACAAAATCGATATCACGCAATGACTGTTCCTTCTTGACTCTGGAAGAGTTCTTTGTATATTGTTAATAGTGTTTATAGTGTGGAAGATATGCTTAATTTCATTTTACCTGAAGGAGTTAATGAAGAATTTCAGAGTGTCCTTCTTGTCACCCAATTCCAACCCAGACTGGAACAACTAAATCACATCCTTTGTCAAAGCTTTGATTATCTGACATCGTGCCCTGAAATGAGAGGCATTGTACCCAAGATCCTACCAACCCCTCCTAAAATGGTGTTTCATTGCCCACCCGAACTCCACAACATCCTAGTCCATCCCTAGGCCACTCCCAAACCCAACCCTTACCACAGGGATCATATACCTGTGAAAGACCCGAATGACCCAAATGCAAAACCTGCTGCCCAATCCACCCAATCAGTACTTCCTATTCCAGTCCTATCACAGGCTTAACCTACCCTATCAGAGGTCGGGCATGTGATATACCAACTCTGCTGCAATCATTGTACTGCGTTTTATATTGGTATGACAATGAATCAGCTGTTGTCAGGATGAAGGTCACTGCCAAACTGTAGCAAAAAAAAAAAAAAAAAGGTGGACCACCCTGTGGCACAGCATGCAACTGAATACAGCACTGTGGATTTCAACGACTGCTTCACTATCTGAGCCATCTGTATCCTCCCCTCCACCACCAGCTTTTCTGAACCACACAGATGGGAGTTGTGCCTTCAACACATTCTACAGTTCTGCAACCATCCTGGCCTCAACCCATCCCTACATTCTTTGCCTAACACCTCCCCCCCTTCTTCTTCCTTCCCAATTCATTATTCTGCATCTCATATCTTCCTTGCTACTCTGTGTCGCCACTTACAATACCCCCTTAATTAATTACTTTATATTTTTATTTATTTTTTCCTATCTCTTTTTTAAAAACTTATTTTTTCCTTATTATTTTTATTGTCAAATCCCCCCACTCCTCTACACCATCCTTTTATCCTTTCCCGCCCCTTCCCTTCACTGTATTCATTGCCGCAATTCAAATTCCCTCCTATCAGAGCCTTTACAATCCATCATGCAGTATGGACCTTTCCATCTCCATATTTACCGGCATCCTTCCCAACTCACTCACAGTCTAGATGCTTGTGGTACTGGAGTCGCTGGACATGGTGGTTGTGTTTGTATAGTTGTCTGAGTGATTGTGCGAATGTGTGTGTTTCTTTTTCTGACGAATGACATGACCGAAAATTTAAGTCATGTGAAAGTGGTTATCTATTTTCTTGCCTGTCGGCAGCTCAGCGAGCCTCTTTACGGCAAGTTGTTATCTATTCTCCATTATTGATATAAAGATTGGTGTTAGGAAGATGGACTGTCCCCAAAATTATTTAACTGTGTTTTGGAAAAGGTAATTACAGAAATGCAAGAGCAGAAGTCAAGTCAAAGAATGGATCAATCAATCAAGTTAGAGAGAAGTAATATTGTCACGTTGAAATGGAAGCAGGCTTGACTTCGAACGCAACTGAACACAGCATTTATACTGAAAGCACGTTTATTACGAACTTAACATACACACAGCACTGACTGCCTCTCGGGCAGAGTGCTCTGCTATTTATATACAGACAGAATTTACCAGAAATTAGAACAACAGTTAACATAAGAAACAAGTAGAATTTACAAGTGAACATAAGGAAGATGTAGAACATTCTGGAATTATTAATTACAAAGAAATAAATTTTTGCCGGTGGGCGGGATTGAACCAGCGACCTTCAGCACCGCAGTCCGTGACGCTATCCCCTGCGCCACGCCGGCAGTCAGTGTACGTGGTCTCTCGCGCCAATATAAAAGTAGATTGACTTGCCTTTGCAGATCATTATCAACTGGGTTATGCCATCATTGAACATATTGCTTCTCAAACTACCTTATATTGCACTAATGCTGTTATTGAAAATCTGACCTGAGCTTATTCTGTTTCCCTATGGCTCACTCATGCATTATATTTGAGGAATTTAGTGTTTTACAGTTTGACCCCAGTCAGTGAGACCCATCCTGTGGCCACCCCCCCCCCCCCACCATGGTAATTTGTAACACTTTTCATGATGTTACACCCAGTCCTTTTGTAAGGATCTACTTAAAAATTAATACATTTATTTATGTATTTTTATTTTTTATTTTATTTTATTTATTTATTTATTTATTTATTATTATATATATATAATAATAAATAAATAAATAAAATAAAATAAAAAATAAAAATACATAAATAAATGTATTAATTTTTAAGTAGATCCTTACAAAAGGACTGGGTGTAACATCATGAAAAGTGTTACAAATTACCATGGTGGTATATATATATATATATATATATATATATATATATATATATATATATAATATTATAGAAGGAGACCCTCCAGGTAGGAAAACGGTATAAAATAAAGATTTTTGACTTACCTAAAGTACAGGCTGGTCGATAGGAACACTAAACACACACAAAAACACACAACCATTCGAGCTTTCGCCACCAGTGGTGGCTTCTTCAGGAAAAAGAGGGAGGAAGGAGAGGAGAAAGGGAAGGATACGGGTTTTAAGGAAGTGGAAAAGGAGCCATTCCAATCCCAGGAGTGGAAGGACTTACCTTAGGGGACAAAAAGGAAGGTAAACAAATACACACACACTCACACATATCCACATCCAAGTGTGTGTGTGTATTTGTTTACCTTCCTTTTTGTCCCCTAAGGTAAGTCCTTCCACTCCTGGGATTGGAATGGCTCCTTTTCCACTTCCTTAAAACCCGTATCCTTCCCTTTCTCCTCTCCTTCCTCCCTCTTTTTCCTGAAGAAGCCACCACTGGTGGCGAAAGCTCGAATGGTTGTGTGTTTTTGTGTGTGTTTAGTGTTCCTATCGACCAGCCTGTACTTTAGGTAAGTCAAAAATCTTTATATATATATATATATATATATATATATATATATATATATAATAATTTTTTTTTTTTTTTTTTTTTTTTTTTTTTTTTTTTTTTGCAAATACAGAATTCCTTTAGTTTATGCCTTGTATATCATATCTGTAAGAAATCATACAGTTAAAATGTATTCTTTAAAATTATTTATTTGTTTATTTTGTTATACTTGTACATTCAAATCAATCAATGCATGTATTCCAGCACTATTTTCATTAATGATGAGTAACTGTCAGCATGTAGGGTTACTCTCCTGCCAAGCTAATGGTATTAAATGCTTCCCAAATTCTTAGAAGAACATGCACAAAGTTAAAAAAAAGATAGATACTGTCAAATATAAATAAAACTTCCCACTTCTTCTCAAATGAAGTGAGTGTCTTCATTTATGCAATATTGCAGACATTATTCAGATGTTATTTCTATATTGCTTATTGGAGCTTCATTATTGAAGACAGAAATATTCTCTCTATGCATATATAATTAGCATAAAATAATTACTTAGTTTTCAAAGTTACCCTAGAGTCATTTAACAGTCACAGCAGACAACTTCTAATGTTCCTATTCTCGTTACAGCTTCTATTAAACTTTACAAATCACATCAACATAAATAATAATTTTATGAGTAGGAAACTTTATGTGTATTTGTATCATTAGTAGACAATACACTGAGGTGACAAAAATCATGGGATAACAATATGCACAGATATAGATGTGGCAGTGTTGTGTAGAGAAGGCATTAAGGGTGGTACTTGGGCAGAGATGTCATTTGTAGTCTAGTGATTAATGTGAAAAGTTTCTGATATGATTATGGTGACATGATAGAAATTAACAAACTTTGAACACAGAATTGTAGTTTGAGCTAAAAGCATGGAACATTCCATCTTGGAAATTGTTAGGGAATTCAATATTCTGAGATGCACAGAGCCACAAGTGTGCCAAGAATGGTGAATTTCAGGCGTTGCCTTTCACCACAGACAATGCAGTGGTCAACTTTCTGCACTTAATGACCAATAGCAGTGGAGTTTACTAATAGACAAGCAACACTGCATGCAGTAACTGCAGAAATGTGTAACATATCATGAATGTTTTTTTTTTTTTTAGGACAATGTGGCAAACTTTGGAATTGATGGGGTATGGCAGTAGAAAAAATTGAGAGCCTTTGCTAACAGAATGACATTGCCTGCAGCAACTCTATTGGCTTGTGACCATATTGGTTGAATCTTAGATAATTAGGAAACCATGGCTTGGCCATGAGGCCCTTTTTCTATTGGTAAGAGCTGATGGTTGGGTTCTAGTGTGACGAAGACACCATGAAGCCATGTATCTAAGCTGTCAACAAGGCACTGTACAAGCAGGTGGTGGTTCCATAATGGTGGGGGCTATTGTTACATGGAATGGACATCGGTCCTCTGGTCAAACTACCAATCATTGACTGGAAATGGACATGTTAGACTACTACGAGACCATTTATGGCCATTCATTGACTTACTATCCCAAACAATGATGGGATTGTTATGGATGGAAATGCTTCTAGTCACCAGGTCGTAGTTATCCATGACTGGTTTGAAGAACATTCGTGACAATTTTAGGAAATGATTTAGCCACCCAGATTGCCCAAAATGAATCCCATCAAGCATTTATGGGACATAATTGAGAGGTCAGTTCATGCACAAAATCCTGCACTGGCAGCACAGTTGTAATTTTGGTGGCAATAGAGGTAACATAGAGCAGTACTTCTCCAGGGGCATTCTGTACAGGATGACCAGCCAGTCTAAAATAGGTTAGGGGAAAAAATTCAAAAATTTTGTTTCAAAACTTTTCCTAAGTTTTACAAGTGTTCTACTGCCGCGACGTGCGCCTTGACAACATGACCAAGGCTGTCCACCTTGCAGGACAGAGCCAGCCAGAACCAGTATTGAATGCTGATTCTAAAATCACGCACTTACTATCCCAAATAATGATGGGATTGTTATGTATGAAAATGTTTCTAGTCACCAGGTCGTAGTTATCCATGACTGGTTTGAAGAACATTCGTGACAATTTTAGGAAATGATTTAGCCACCCAGATTGCCCAAAATGAATCCCATCAAGCATTTATGGGACATAATTGAGAGGTCAGTTCATGCACAAAATCCTGCACTGGCAGCACAGTTGTAATTTTGGTGGCAATAGAGGTAACATAGAGCAGTACTTCTCCAGAAGCATTCATATGATTTGTTGATTCCATGCCACACTGAGTTTCTCCACTTTGCTGGACAAAAGAGTTCTGACACAATATTTAGGAGGTATTGCAAACTTTTGTCACCTAAGTGTATAAGTGACCAATACTTTCATTCAGGAGCCAAAATTTTAAATATTGCCAGCAGGCACGTAAAAAAGTGGGCTCAGTTTTTTATTTGTACCCTCAAGAGGAGGGATTGATTAAAGAAGTATAGAAAAGGGAGGCCATTCACCCCAGGACTCAGTTGAGTAGGGCAAACCAATAAGCTAGGATATTTTTATATAGACCCTTCAACAAACCTTAGAATTTTGCATCCTAAAAATAATTGGTCTTGTGTCTTATCATAAGTATTAGAATTTACAATGAATGATGGAAATTCCTCACAGAGATGATAAGTTATTTTTCAAAAGAGATAGATTGGCTGGCCAGTACTTACCTTTGTGCTGTACTGCTGATAGTCACACACAGAAAGAAAAAAAGGATGAAAATAGAACAAGCTTTCGGAACAGGTTTCCTTCTTCATGTAGAAGAGAAGGGAAGAAAAAAGGAATGGGAACAGAAGGTGAAGGCAAATCATGACCTAGGTCATGAGGATGGTGTTTGAGGATTGTGGAAGACAGAGATACTGTATATTAGTACTAAGCCATGCCAGAGAGGATATACATATATAACCAGAGAGGAAAGATCAAACATTTTAGACAACCCCCTCCTCCATCCCTCATTCGGTTCAGTCATCTTTTCTTCCCTTTACTGCTTGAGAGAGAGAGATTGAGGGGGGGGGGGAGGAGGAAGGTAAGGAAAGGGTAATGGCTAGGTGAGTTGAGGAAGCGAGGGTTAGAATTTACTCCCTTTTAGTCCACTCTTTGAATTCCATTATGTGTGGTTTTTTAAAGTATGTGATATACTAGAGAACAGAAAGAAAAAATGACAAATAAATCTACAGTAATGAGTAGATGTTTAACATAATTAAGGCAAAACTATATAATTTTATCACTTAAACAAATGGATGTACTGCACCACATACTTAAAATGAGAAGACTCCTAAAACCTTTCTCCCCTGGCTCCATAATTTTAAAGTGTAATGATTTACAGACATTACAGATTCAACTTGATTTAGAAATTACCAGGCTCTATAGTAATGACAAAATAAGAACTTCATGCTATCTAAGAGAAGGCTGATAACACTTTAATATGATGTAGGTTGATGCAGAGGTTACAAGACTACTTACTCTCATGACAGAGAGACAGAAACGATGTGCAAAGTATGCAGAGAAACTGACTAAGGTTCATGAACTATCACACCAGCTGAATCGTTGCCACACACTTCTCAATCAAACACTGGAAAGCATGGAGACATTAAACAACTGGCTTCCTGTTGAAGATCGTCTTGAGCCATTTGTGTGGACAACTGGATAGCAGTAAGTAGGTAATTTTCTTGAGCATTAGTTTTATTCGTGTGCGTAGCCTGTGTCCATTAAATATTGTTTACTGTCTTACGTGTTCAGTTGACTGAATGTACTATTGCTTTTGTTTCAGTGGCAGTATCCACCATGAAACTCTGTGATCAGTTCCACTGACATAATAGTGCTTTCTCTTGTTTCCATGTTCATAACTTTTATCTCATTACTGTAAATAACTGTAAAATACCACTTCTGAGTCAGTATCTTTTGAATCATTAAAGGCTTGTTACAACAAAATCTTCTTTTACGCTTGAAATTCTGTCAGTAATTCAAAGGTGTGTTTTTATATACAATTCTTATTTGTTTTACTGAAAAAATAGATATTTTTATTAATACAATAATAAGAAGCAATGTTTCATGTTCATAAATTTGTGACATTGATACTGAGGGTTAACAACCAGAACTAGTGTTTTCAGAAATTATAGTCACACAAAACACCTGCAAAGATCAATGTGTAAAAGTTCAAGACAACCATTTTCCCTTATATGATGCATTTTCAATCTCAAAGTTACAAGATTCATGATGGAACTCTAGCAGTTGTGAATTGTGAATCTGGATGAAATATTCACTAATTTTATACAGTAAAAAAGATAGACATAAATTGATAATGTAAATGTTGTTTTGATTTTTAGCTACTTAGGACTACAGAATCAGTATAAGGGGAGATCAAAATTAGGATTTGTATCACATTACAAAATTTGCTAATAAAATTGCATGAAAAGTAATTTTTAAATGTCTTCTGTACCTGTCTGAAATTTTACATTTATTACCATGAGAGCAAATAAAGTTGATAACTTTGTATTACTGTAATCTACAGCCTTCCATATAAAAAGGTGAAATTACGTTGTTTCTATTGGCAGTACTATGTTAACACACTATGTTCAGTCGGTTACTGGAAAGTTAATTCATTTTCAGATTATAACAGAACATTGTTATAAATGTAAATTGGGGAACCAAGCAAAACATATCTGTGTGAGAATCAAGTGTTTGATTGGAGGTCTATGCAGCTATTGAAATTTTCTTACGTTCCAGTAATGAAATGGGTGTTTGTTCCACTACGTTCTTAGGTAATGTAGAGTACAACATTGTAGTTGTAGCTTGGTCTTATAGTCATGAGATTATTGCAAAACTGGAATGTCTGTATCACACCCAGAAGAAGATGGGCAGCCGGCTGAAGAAGTTGAAATGTTTGGTAAACAAGAAGCTTTTGGGTGGTAAACCATAAGAAGATAAAACTATTAAGTAAAACAAATCTATGCACTGAAGTCACTCCACTCCATATTCCCATGGCTCTGGTATACTGACTGTGATTGTTATTTGGCAAAAACTGTCTTGGTTGCACACATACGATTTTATTTATCAGCATTTGATGTGTTTCACCCATTATTGGCTTTTTTCTTCTTGAATTAAACTTTCACTCTACAGCGGAGTGTGCGTTAATACGAAACTTCCTGGCAGATTAAAATTGTGTGCCGGAACCGGGACGTGAACCTGGGACCTTTGCCTTTCATGAGCAAGTGCTCTTCTACTGAGCTATCCAGACACGATACACAGTCTGTCCTCACAACTTCAATTCTACCAGTACCGTGCCGCCTATTTGCCAAACTTAACAAAAGTCCTCCTGTGAACCTTGCAAGACTAGCACTCCTGGAAAAAAGGATATGGTGGTCACATGGCTTAGCCACAGCCAAATACTATGGACTATCCATTAAAAATAACAATGATGTTTTGTGTAGAATGAGGCAAGCAATGTGGGATATCCTCTTCTACAGGTGACAGACCAGTACATCACCACATCCCCCTTGAGCCTGACTATTTGTGCAAGTATCGCAAGGCCAAATACTCGCACTCATTACTCACAAGAAGTTTGCTATTTGGGTGCCTATGGATTTTCTGCAGATTTTCATGTATATTTTTCCTTGAGAATACAGGTGTATATATACCACTTGTTGACTGAAGTATTACTTATACCTGTTCAAGATGTCCAGCGATAAGTAATTTTCAAATTCGAGGTTTTTTCCAGGTTTTCCAAGGAAAAATAATTTTTTCCCAGGTTCACCATTTATTAACTTGACGTAAAAAGTACTAACAATTATTATTCTTTAACAGTTTTTCTACATATCTTCAACTGCTTACAAATCAAAAGTGCCAAATATATGAGTGCATTTGAAGGAAATCAGTTTTTATACATGAAGAACCAGTGAGTGATCCAAAATGTACACTAATATCCACAATTACGTTTCTAAATCCATAATTATCGGTATCATCGTATATCCATTAAAAATGCAAACTAAAAATCAATGTATTAGACATGAGAAAATTTTTAGTTTATTTAAAAGCAGCCACGTGGGAGTAGCTGAGCGGTCTGGTGCGCCATGTTACGGATCGCGCGACCTCCTGCATCCCTCGGGCATGGAAATGTGTGTTGTCCTTAGGTTACTTTAACTTAGTTTCAGTAGTTTCTAAGACTAGGGACTGATGACCAACATAGTTTTGGTCCAGTAGGATTACAAACATTTGAAAAGGACAGGTATGCTCCTCAGAAACATAGAAAATATACTCATGTTCAGGGCCATATTTAGGCAGGTGCGACAAGGGTAGCTGCACAGGGCAGCAAAATTGAAATCGTCATTATTCAGAGTTTGGATTACAGCAATAAATTTTAAAATTCAGGTTGTTGTGTTGATACCAGCAGCGTATCTAGAGGGCGTTTTCTCTCTCTCTCTCTCTCTCTCTCTCTCTCTCTCTCTCTCTCTGTTTTTTATTATTTAAAATCAGTTTGAATCCCAGATGCCACGGGAGGGTGGGAGTGCGTAAAATACATTACATACCCTAAATACGGCCCTGCTGATGTTTTGGGCAAATTCGTTCTAATAAACAGTGTGAATTGTCTTAGAATTTCTTCACTTGCTACATTTCTGTCTCACAAATGGAAAACTTGACTGTAATAGATCAACTGGCTATGATATTGATATGCTATTCAAATCAATGAACTACCGGCATAAATGTGAAATTAATACAGTGGAATTCCAATTTAATGTTTTTCAGAGGATTTTAAAAAATGGTGTAAAATACAGGAAATAACTTTTTTGCACTAAAATTTGTTTATAGGATTGCACTTGCATTTTTGTAGTTTTTATATGATATACAACATATTAGTTGGTCGCTTTGCTTCGTCAGGAAAAGAGAAAGGAAGGAGGGGAAATGGAAAGGATGCGGGTTTTAATGGAGTGGATGAGGAGTCATTCCAATCCCGGGAGTGGATGAGGAGTCATTCCAATCGTGGGAGTGGAAGGACTTACCTTAGGGGAAAAAAAGGAAGGTAAACAAATAAACACACCCACACATATACAAATGAAAACACACCCAGGCAGACATTTGCTTGCATGTGTATATGTGTGGGTGTGTGTATGTGTTTACCTTCCTTTTTTCCCCTAAGGTAAGTCCTTCCACTCCCGGGATTGAAATGACTCCTCATCCACTCCTTTAAAACGCGCATCCTTTCCTTTTCCCCTCCTTCTTTTCTCTTTTCATGATGAAGCGACCAATGGTTGCTAAAGTTTGAATGTTTGTGTGTGTTTTTTTGTATCTATCAATGAGCCTGTGCTTTGGATAAGTCAAACGATCTTTATTTTTTATACATACAATGACATAGATATCACAATACCAGGCAGGGCCTGTTTCTATTATGTAATAACCATTATTTGAATTTCAAAGCGTAACTGAAACTTGTAACTTCATAGGAAACATTTGACATAATTTTATTCATCATAATCCATGTTTTGGTGAAGGCTGTCATTCATTCTTTGAATAATGAAACACTGCACTAGCTGTGAATTTTTTTCATGCTTTGTATTTCTTTTCATGCTTTGGACGACGATTTTTGAGAATTTAATCGTGTTATCAAGTGCAAATATCTCTTGCACCGTACTGTCATTTTGAGGTTATAACATACTTTGCCCCCTTCCAATGTGCAAAAAATCACACATACGCAAACTATCGTTCACACTGTTTATGAAATGTCACAAAAGTAGTTACATAAATATTTTCAGTTCACAATGAGAATAAAGTCATTCTCGAAACTCATCATAATAAGTGCAAAAAACTACATTTGTACGAACAGTGCCGTGGCGGAGTGGCCGAGCGCATTGAGGCGCTATGCTAAGATGTACGAGGCCGTTCCCCATCAGGGGTTCGAATCCCTCCTCGGGCATGGATGTTTGTGTCTTTAGTATAAGTTAGTTCATGAGTAGTCTCTAAGTTTAGGGACTAATGACCCCGCAGTTAAGAAGTCCCTTAAGCTTAACTAACATTTGTACATATTTTTTTTTTTTTTTATAAACAGTAGGTGTGAAGGCTGATGGGAGTGATTGTAAATTACAGTTGCACTCAATAATCACTGCCCCATATGGCAACTTAGTGCGAACTATAAACAACGAAACGCGAACTATGCATTCCAATAAACTTACAAAATGTCAAGAAACGTTACTGTGTCACGTTTTAAACACAACTTGAAGGCGAAAATCATTCCAGCTTCAATTATGTGAGTTTTTAATTCCTTGAACATGGTTTCATAAAACATAAATCACAGGAAAAATTGTGTAAAAGATAGGAAAACTTAAAATTCGGCAATGTAAAAGCGGAGTTTCATTGTACATGAAATGGGAGAAAATTTAAAAATATTCAAGGTTTTTGAGTAAAATTCAAGGGTTGTTCCAGGTTTTTTCCCTGATTTTGAAAATTCCAGGTTTTCAAGATTTCAAGGATTGCTGGTCATCCCGCTGTTACCTGGGCTGAAAGCTCGTTGGCCACAGCCTGGTGATTTTAGCGAAAAGGCTAATATATAAAGCCTGGCATAAGAACATGATGCTCTTTCTGGAACAGTGTAATTGTTTAACATTTGACTAGGTTGTAGCTTGTCATTTTGTAAGAACAACAAGATATTACTGTTATATTAAAAAATTAACTATGTATATGGAACACTTTTATTTATATGTAAAAAAATAGATGAAGTCTACTTACCAGGCGAAGGAGCACAGGCAGTGATAGTAACAAATACACACACACACACACACACACACACACACACACACACACACACACACACACAAATGCAAGCTTTCGCAACCCAGTTGCTTCTTCAGACAGAAGGGAAGGAGAGGGAAAAGGAAATGATGAGGGTTTTAAGGAAGGGGGTAAGGAGCCATTCCAATCCCGGGAGCGGAAAGACTTATCTTGGGGGAAAAAAAGAAGGGTAAACAAATACACACACACACCCACACATTTACACAGACACAAGTACACTTAGGCAGACATACTGTAGAAAGCAAAGGAGCTTCTTCAGACAGAAGGGAAGGAGAGGGAAAAGGAAATGATGAGGGTTTTAAGGAAGGGGGTAAGGAGCCATTCCAATCCCGGGAGCACAAAGACTTATCTTGGGGGAAAAAAGAAGGGTAAACAAATACACACACACAACCACACATTTATACAGACACAAGTACACTTAGGCAGACATACTGTGGAAAGCAAAGCTCCTTTGCTTTCTACAGTATGTCTGCCTAAGTGTACTTGTGTCTGTGTAAATGTGTGTGTGTGTGTGTGTGTATTTGTTTACCCTTCTTTTTTTCCCCCAAGGTAAGTCTTTCCGCTCCCGGGATTGGAATGGCTCCTTACCCCCTTCCTTAAAACCCTCATCATTTCCTTTTCCCTCTCCTTCCATTCTGTCTGAAGAAGCAACTGGGTTGCAAAAGCTTGCATTTGTGTGTGTGTGTGTGTGTGTGTGTTACTATCACTGCCTGTGCTCCTTCGCCCGGTAAGTAGACTTCATCTATTTTTTTACATATATTTTTCCTGTTAGGAAATTTTTTTCCTCTATAATATTCGGAACACTTTTACTTTTTGACTTAGTTTTCCTTTTCACATATGGTATAAGATATTTTATTATTGTAAACTATCGATATTCTTAATTAGTGGCATAATTAATGAATGTTGTGTGTCAAATGGTAAAGGAAAAATATGGCAACAACAGTTCAAAGTCAGAGTCCAGAATCCAACAGTGGTTTTTACATAATCTGCACCAAAAGTCAGCATTGATAGGAAGCTTGTGTGTTATTTTAGAAGATATAATTTTAAGCAATGTGAGATACCTTAAAGAAAAGTTGAATATGCATAATTACAAATAATAGGTGATAGTACACTAACATATTGCTCCTACTGATGATGAAATTCATTTTCCTTGGATGTTTCATTTAATGATTTTTTTCTAATTAACAATGGTCTCAATTAATTACACCATTACACTCAGAATCATCTCTAGAACAGGGTGACTAATGAGTCTGTTTGTTTTTGTCATTACCGAGTGCTTACTCTACATTGTGAATATGTATATAGGGTGTCCCATTTATCCTGACCACCCTAAATAACAGTTTGTTCAGATGCACATTACAAAATGTCTCAAGTGCATGTTCTTTAGCCATCAGGGAAAATTAATCTGTATGCTTACCTTCTTTGTAGCTTTGTTTTTTACAAATATATGAATAGCAGTATGACTTTTTATAATGACATCCTGTATTTTTTTATTCGGCAATTCATTTCCTCTCCTAAAGACCTATTCAAAAATGTATCACAGGGTACCAGTCACTGAAACACACCGTTATTAATTACATAACACAACATTGACTTTGAGTCCAAGATCACAAAATCGTCCACTTGTCGGAGTTGTCAGAAAACAAATGAAAACCAAGAAAAAACATAACACAAAATTGACTTTGACTCTTCTGTACCATTGCCCAGGAGTAGAACATTCAGAGGTGCTCAAAGTGGTGACCATAGACACTGATACACTGGTGCACTTGTTGAATAAAAGAATTATTTATTCCTTCCAGTGTTACCTGCTGAAAAGAATTACAAGCAAGCATAATATGTTCTTGCATGTCCTCTGGGGTTGTGGGAATATTGCGATAGAAATGTCTTTAATGCATACCCAAAGAAAAAAGTCCAGAGGATTTAAATTAGGAAACAAGGTAGGACAAGTAACTGTTCCTCCTCGACCAATCCATCTGGCAGGATACCTTCAGTTCAGAACACAACTTGCACGTAAGTCTTTACGTGCTAGACATTCATCATGTTGATACCACGCAAGCATTCTTTTTCTTAGTGGCACTTCATCCAGAAGAGGAGGAAGAATTGGTATGAGGAAGTTGGCATACACTGTTCCATTTAGACTACCATTGATGTAATAATGGCCAATAATCGTAGTATCAAGCATCCCACACCAAACATTAATTCTCCATTGACACTGATGTTCCATCTGGCTAAGCCATCATGGGTTGTCATTGGACCAATAATGCATGTTCCTTGTAGTTACCTGTTCTTTGTTTGAGAATGGTAACTCATCAGTAAATAAAAAATCGGATGTACTGCTGTTCCCACAGATAAAACTGTAAACGATTCTGGAAATCATTCCCATGGAATTCTTGACATAGGTGTACATGGTAAGGACGGAACCGCTGACTTGTAAGAATACGATGAACACTTGTTTTAGGAATGCCAATCTTTTGTTGAAGCTGTGGTGTGCTCACATGTGGATTCATAGCAACAAAAGTGAGAACAGTAATTTCAGCAGCTTTGTCTGAGCGAGTGCTATGATAATTGTGTTGTCATGCATTCAAACTTCTCATTTCGTGAACCATTGCAACAAGACGAGAAAACATCCATCGTGAAGGTGGGTTCTTGTCGGAATATTGCTCTCTGTACAGTTCCTATGACTGCATAGCATTTCGTCTACCTTCACCAACAATAAAAGAAATGTTGTGTCGATGCAGTTTGTAGGAAGCACAGCCTTTTCTGTATGCCTACTCTACACAACAGTATTTAAAAGGAATAAACTACTGTACTAAATGTACCCATATTTTTCATAAGAAAACAGTATTGTAATTACTGTTCTGCTAACTTGCATTCTCCATAGATGAGTAGCAGTTCTACCTTATCTTCATTGCTGTACATTTTATTCACACCACTCTTCAATTGACATAGGGACTGATGGCCGCAGTTAAGTACCCTAAGCTTAACAAACATTTGAACAGACAATGGTTGACCGAATATGGGTATGCAGTCTACTTATGGTTACATTTGCCCTCTGTCAACATCAGCATGTGAATGTGTTCCATTATTCTGAGTACCTGCACTAATCGCTGGGAGTGTCAACGTCAGTGTCGTGTTATGTAATTAATAATGTTGTGTTTCAGTGAATGGTACACTGTGATATATTTTTGAATAGGTCTTTAGTAGAGGAGATGAATACCAAATAAAAAATACAGGGTGCCATTTAAAATAGTCTTTGTAAAAAAACAAAGCTAGAAAGAAGGCAATATGCTGATTGATGTCCCCCTGGTGGCTAAAGAACATTTGCTTGACTTTGTAAATTGCATCTGGACAAATAGTTATTTAGGGTGGTTAAGATAAATAGGACACCCTGTATAGTGTATACATCAAAGTCAAGAAAAAATTTAGATACTTTTCGAAGGCAGAAAATATAGCAGATGAGAGTGCGAACACATCTTGCTCTGTTTCAAAACACAAATGGAGATGCTACTTGCTACTGGATAGTTATTACTAGTTTAGTTGCTGAAACATTTTGTAATATTTAAATTGAAGCTTAGAAATCTTTAAATCAAAGTAATAACTTGTATTTTCTTTATTATTCATAGTAGCCTTTTCTCACAGCACTGCCCATGTGTGATACATATATTACACACATCTCCTCCCCCTCTCTCTGACCATCTCCTCTGACCCTATCTCTCCATTCTCCTCTCAAAGCACCCCCCCCCCCCTCTCTACTCACATTCACATTGCCCCATATCCCTACCTATTTCTTCCACATCATCTCTCTGATATTCTCCTCCTCTTCTCCATGGCATCCTCTCCCCCCTCCCCCTCTGTCTATCTGCTCTTCCACCTTCATCCCCTCCCCGTTTCTCTACTTCTCTCCCCCCATTCATCTCTGTTCATGTCCTCCTCCCCTTCTCTCAGCATCCATATTTTCCTTGCCTCCCTTTTCCATTTCCTCCTGCCCTAATCATTCTATCCCTCTCTCAATGCCCATCCTTAAGCCTCAAACTCTTCCCTCTCTCTGTCCACCCCCTCTTGCATCACCTATCTGCTTACACATCACTCCTACTTCCCTCTACCTATCCATCACAGACCTCCCAAGTCTTGTATCCATCCATATATGTAGCTACTAAAGATCATAAATGAGATCCTATATTCAGTTTAAACTTGCCAGTGAGTCATATGACATCGTCTCTGAATATGCCATCTCTATGTGCTTGCTGACATAATGCAGCAATGTCTGTTGTCATCCCATGTTTAACTGAAAACTTAAAATGATTCTGTTGTTGGGTACAAGTGGATCTGACCTGAGCAGAAAGGAGACTGCTGTAGCGTAGTGCGCACATAATTCTAATTGAGTGCGCTGACTGTGTAATTGCAGTGTCCGCCACCAGAGGTATACGAGACTAGAGACAAGCAGTGCGCCCTTTATGAACGAAGGCGGATGTAGTGTGGAGTCGCGCTGGCAGATGGATAGTGAATGTCGAACAGTTATGTTGTTATGTTCAGTTTTATACTTAACGGTCAACGCGGGCCCTTTATGTTAAACTTCATAGGATAAAGTTTGGAGGTTACAACACTCATTGATGATGAGTGTGTTCGATTCCACGCTTTCTGTTTTCACCCCAGTTCAAGAGCGGCCATTTGACATGACGGAAGCTACACTCGACAGAGTCCTATGCCGCCTCGTTGATCAACAGACTGTCCTTGTCACAGTGTTGCAAAACCAGACTCAGGTCTTCCTAACAGCATTGGAGAATCTTACCCAGGTATTTCAGTCTTTGGCTTCGGCAATGTCCATGCACGCACGTCCCACAGTGTCGGCCGCGTCTACCCCTGTCTCATACCCCCCTCCTTTTCCTGCATTTGATGAGGCTGCAGAAGAGTGGGAGTCATACGACAAGTGTCTGCGGCAAAATTTGCAGGCATTTGACGTTGGGGAGTGCGGCTGTGCCGCACTCTTTTTCTTTCCTGAATTTCTTCTAAGATTTATCATTTGTTGTGTCAGCTGCCTCATCCTACAGGACCCCATGTTTCTTACTTTTGATCAGATGTGTCAATTACTGTCTTCCTACCACTGCAAGCGAACTTGTGTGTGACATAAATAAATAATAATATTGCAGATACTTGCCAAACACCAAAGAAAATGTTACAGACACACACACAAACAAACAAACAAACAAACAAATCCTTGGTTAAAGGCCATCTCTGACAACAGGCCATGTCAAACTGTTAAGACTACTTTACAACAGCAAGATTGAGTAAAATGTAAACTTTCACATCCGAAAAGGTCAAAATTACTGAACATTTCTGGGCTATTATGCCGTGGGTTTCCATAAATTTTAAGTAATTTTGAGCAAGGCTGAGTACTAACTTCCATGAGTCACAACTTGCCTGTCGCAGCTCAAGATACATCTTTATTGTGGGTTGAGATATGAACAATCCTCTTCATATTGTTGAATTACCTCCAATAGGAGTAGATATACTAATAAATATGTTTTCTTAGTCTCTCATTTATAGGCTGCCCTTCAAGATAAGCATAATATATGGGAGTATTTATTAGCCTCCCGTATCAACCTGTTTTGTAGAGCAAGCTATACGTCATGGGCAAGGAACTGTTTTCAGAATCCAAACATGTATTCTGCCTTACCTGACATGCATACTTCCATCACAACTAGCCTTATAGCTACACATGCTTTAGTATGAGAAAACGAATACAAGAGCAGTGAATCTACCACTATTGGCCCTGTCATCCTTGTGGAACTACAGCCAGAAAGGAGAAACTGCAGTATAGCACTGACATAAAAGCAACATCTTGATGCCTTGTGTATGTAATCCTCATGCCAGATTCATACCTGATTCATTTCTGATTTGCAGTAGCCAGAGGAAGGTGGGAGTGGGGGGGGGGGGCGGGGGAGGGGGGGAGATGGACATATGTAAAAGAGGTGATGGAAGTAGGAGATGGCCAGAGAGTGGAAGAGGAGGAGGAGGAGGAGGAGGACCAAGGGAGATTACAGTCTTTACAAGGGATGGATTGATTCAGAAGACTGTATTGTGGAAGAAGAGTCACATACATTCAGAACTCAAAACTGAGCACAAATGTTATGTATTCAAGTCAATTATACATTCATCCATCAAAAGACAAAAAAGGTTTGGGTAAGAAACAGATTCATGGCTCTCAATGTATTTATAAACACCTTGCAATCTCCTGTATTTTGTAAATAAATGATTTTCTGTCTTACCGAGTATAGTACTGTTCTGACCAAAACAAAAAGAAATATCCATGGTTAAGAATGGTTATATTGCTTATTAATGAGATTATCTTATTCAAAGTAATATTAAATTAGTAGCTTCCTGAAACAACTTATGCGGTACTCAATTCATAAAGGTGAACGTAAGCAAAACACTTCTTATTAAACTATATTGTTAGACAAAACCTTTACACTCATTCTAAACTTGTTCTCTTCATAATTCGTAGAAACTCTTCTTGGTTTATTTCTCCATCGCCATCTAAGTCTGCTTCATCAATCATTTCCTGGAAAAGAAATCCTGAAATTATTTATGCAAATTTTTTATTTCGCTTGCTCTCTAATGAGACAACAGTTAATCTGAAGAGTTAATTACAATACACTATTACATTGCAAAGTGTTATATTATGAACTGTTGAAAGAAACTCAACAATATAATAAGGATACAGTTTGCATAGGTTAAATGACTGTCTTGTCCAGCAGTAAAAATTAGTCTCGTTCAGTTGAAAAAAGACAGTCATTTACTCTATACAATCTGTATAACTGAAACTGTAGAGAAGGAAGCTGTGGTTTCTACCAACACTAATGTGTAATAATACACAATATACTGATAAATAATCACTTTTTGCTCACTGCAACAGAAAAACATGAAAAAACGAAGTTTTTCACTCACAATGCGGTTGACGAACGACGTTGGGGTCACCATTGTGGTTTCTATCAACACTAATGTATAATAATACACAATATGCTTTATTGCTTACTGCGACAGAGACAGATATTGACAGTCACAAGTACAGAGAAGAACTGGTATATTGCTGCTCAGGCAGCGATCGTGCACCTCGACCAAAGAAGTTACCTTTGCTCTCATGTGCAATATCAACTCACGGGATGCAAGAAGGCCAAAAAACAAAGAAGAAACATGGATAATAAGGATAGTTCACAATTCACTACAAAGACATACATCAAGGCACAATAGGCACATAAAAAAGACCTTCATACACATGTAATTTAGCTTGTGGCCACTAGCCTTCATCATGACGGTTGTGTGTCTGTGAAGTGTGCATGTGAGATTGTATGTAAGATGTGTGTTTTTCCAGACAAAGGCTTGTGACCAAAATCTAAGTTATGTTTGTACGAGTGTCTTTATGTGCATGGTATGGCTCAGTGTACATCTTTGTAGTGAGTTGCAAACTATCCTTATTGTATTGTTGAATTCCAACCAGAACTTTCCATTGTTAAATGTTTTAAGAAACTCAATGGCCAAAAATACAATCTGAATAATTCAGGCAAGAAACTTTCTTTATTATCCAATATAATGCAGTAGAAGAGAGAGGCAATTAATTGCATTATTGAAATAAATCTACTTAGAAAAGCTAATCCGCTTGCAATTGACATCTTTTTTAAACCTAATTAACAGTGTACTTCCAGTAACAGGCAGCCTGGGTGGCTGCCAAAGAGGATAAGTGCATCATGTAGAACAAAGTGGGAATTGTATCAAAATGTTAGAAGCAGTCAGAATGAAGCTGCAGTAGCTCATTACAAACAATATTGTAAGGTTCTGAAAAATGCCATTATGAAGTCAAAAAGTATGTGGTCCTAGTAAGAACTGTCTACAACATACAGTTCAGGAGCTATTACATCATAAACAATTAAATACATGAAAAACAGCCACATATGTGATCAATTTCAACTGAATTTTGTACTTTTTTTCCTTCTCTGTCAGACGAAAATCCCTGTGGCGTAAGAACGATCTTAATACATTCAGATGATATGTTGTCATAAATGATGCGGTGCACAAAACTGCCGCATAATGCAAAATGTGAATAATGAGATTCATTCAGCCACAATTAAAAAATTGAGAGCATTAATGACTTGCCACAAAATTTATATATTTTTTAAACCTTTACAAAATGTTTTTTCAATGACAACCCCCGTCAAAATGAGGAAGGAAAGAAATGTATCACATACTACTTCTCTGCTGTTCATGCAGTATAAATATGACTATTGACATGACATTACAGTTTATTACTTCTGCATTACTAATTTTACTTGTGAGGCATTTTACAGACAATATGCACGTATTGTACCATGATGTGTAGTTCACAGGGTATGATGTAATAAACAGTAATGTTCATGAGAAACCTCTCCATTGTGACGTAAAACCAAGCCTGCTCATTCCTTCGCTAATTGTGATGGAACCCAAGCTTCGATCCTCTACAAAGTTCTGTATGCTGCATATAAAGCATTACCTTGTTATCTCGGCATTTAGTGTAACTTCTGGGATTCTCAAATATGCAGCAACATCTGGATTACATTGAATACAAGCAGCTGAACTCAATTATTGTGTACACCCGTGGTTTGAAATTATGAAGAGTGACACCAGATAAGTTTAAATCAGTAATTTAATCAAACACTTTAAATAAACTGGATATGCACAATAATCACTTTTAACAATTAAAAGTTTATGTGCTGACAGGCATAGTGATTGCCTCGATATCTAGTTAAAAACTGCACCCCCATGACCTCTGTGGGCTGCCTTTATGTACTGTTCTCAACAGTGCTGTGTATTGTTAGAGTTGTTAAAAACATGAAAATATTAAACTTATAATTAATTATTGCAATAACATTTGGTTTACTACAAAAGAAATGCAAATCTGTCTTCATCTTTCAATAACATTGAAACCTTTGTATATGTTTCTAGTAACTGAAAATATGCTTAAAATTAAAAGCAACAATGAATATTACATTTAGCATAATAACTTGAAAAATATTAATAGGAGACTGTTCCTAACATTTGTGGAGCTATGATTTACAAGTATTTTCAATTCTGTAACAAGACTGTGTGGAAAAAATAATGTACACCTGAGTTTATCTACACAATGGATTTGGCTTCTATGACATTTCATTACTCTGTCAAAATGTAATCTAAAATTATAGAAGGAAACTTTCCTGGTGGGAGAAATATGTATAAGAAATAGAAATTGAATAACTCACCCAAAGGACAGGCTCGTAGATAAAAAAAACACACACACACACACACACACACACACACACACACACACACAAGATACAAGCTTTCACTACCGATGGCCGCTTCTTCAGGAAAAGAGGAAAGAAGGAGGGGGAAAAGGGAAGGATGCGGGTTTTAAGGGAGTGGAAGAGGAGTCATTCCAACCCCGGGAGTGGAAGGACTTACCATAGTGGGAAAAAAGGAAAGGTAAGCACACACACACACACGAGACAGAAAGTCAGCCACAACGTTGTTTGCACGCTTGATGTACCTGACGTTTGTAAATTATGATATGAAGTCAAGGTAGCAAAGGCAGCAAGGAAGGGGGTCAACTGGAGGGTTCTGAGCTGCCTGCCATGCGAGGTTTGTGGTCCGTGAGTACATAAAAAGTCGACTGACTTTGGAATGAAAGTATTTGTTTGCTTTGTAAATGGGCAAAAGTTCACATTCGGAGGCTGAATAATTTTTCTGAGCATTGTTAAGTTTTTTAGAAAAGAAATTGTAGGGGTGAAGTAACATCAGTGATGAACTGGCTGAGAACTGCGCCGATCATGGTGTCACTGGCATCTGTTGTGATAAAAATGTCCGTGTCCAGGTGGGGGTGAGCAAGGGTAAGTTCTTTAAGTGTTAAGAATGCGTCAGTCATTTCCATTTCTAGGGCATAGGGCGAGTGCCAGATGTGTGTTTGCCTACTAATGCATTGTAAGTGGAGCTTGAATGTCTGTAGCACTCAGCAAATGACATCAGTGATTTTATTGTGCCCAGCAAATGTCTAAGTTCCTTGAAGTTTGAAGGGCAAGGTAGGTACTTAACAGAGTTCACTTTTGTCAACTGGAGGGAAGATGCCATATGCAGAGACAGTGTAGCCGACAAAGCAGACACAGATTTGGTGTAGTTGGTCATTGTTGTGGTTTAACTTAATGCCTGCCCTAGCTAGAGTGTCATATAGGATCTGCACCTGCTGTTTGTTTTCTTTGAGAGAAGCACTAAAAATTAGTGTCGTTCAGGTAAACAAAACAAAATTTCAGCGGAAAGAGAACCTCAGTTTATGAAGTACTGCGAATATAAACAGATCGTGATGGCAGTTTTTTCAATGTCCTCCGGAGCCATCGGAATCTGACGGTATGCTTGTTTACAGTCCAAGAATGAAAAAAACATTGTGCCCGCAAGTACATGGGTGAAATCTGCGACATTCACAATCGGATGGTTTTGGCATTGAGCTTCTGAACCATCACCTTTTTTAGCAAAGTGGATGGGAGAAGACCAATTGCTCAAGGTTCGATACTGTCAGAAACGAGCAGCTCTGAAATCTGTGCCTCTACCACCACGAACTTCTCAGTATACAGATGGCATGGTTTGCTAACAATGGGAATGTCATCTGTTATTCATAGTTTGTGTACAGTACTGTTGGTAACAACTGAAATGCACTACTGTGAAACTGTATCAGCAGAGGGAGAGACACAATCCAAAGTGGGATCACGCGAGTCTGCAGGGGGCATGGTGGAAAGAATATTTGCAAGCACTGTCGTGGCAGAAGACACTGAATGCTGCAGTGAAAGCTGAGCCATCGCATGGTCGGTGATCCTGTCATTTGTTGTGGCTGCCGCAGGAGCTGTTGGAGGCATCACTGGTTTGTGTGAGCATGATGGCTGCTGAGCCTTGGCAGCTGACAGTCAGCTGGCTGGGTAGTACCAAGTGTGCCCGTTGGTGTAGTTGGCGGTGACACCTATGCATGGCGGCCAGGCAGGCAGGAGAGGACATAGTTTCACAGGTGGCTGCTGACAAGAGCGGGGGAGCCACTGTCGTATAAACAGAAGATGGCGGTCGCATGGCAGGTATAACAACTGGGGTCTGCACACTTAAAACACTATGCAAATCAGTCAAAACACTACAGAAAGGTTTGAAGATTGAGCAGGAGTATGTTGACCATGAAATGCAATACCTTTCTTAGCATAGTTCACCATGGTGAAGTTATGGGAAGGCTGGCGCAGTTAAAGTTCTAGTTATCAAGTTGCCTGCAGGGCGTGACATGCACGGAGCAGGCACAAGAGGGCAGGATGTGCACTACGCATTGACAGCACACGGGTTGTTTACATACTGTAGTGTAGGAGTGAGGAGGGGTACCGAACTGTCAGAACCACTGTTAACCTTGCGCACGGCCACAACGTCACTGCTTTCACTGATAGAAGTACTAACCTTGAAACTAGTGTCCTTTCAGACCGTTCAGAGAGACACAATATGCTGCTTGACAGATTACTGTTGGAATTCAGCATCAGCGAGGCGGCAAATGATGTCTTCTCACTCGTGCTGAAGTCACAACACTTTTTCATGTTTGATAGCCCACTTTGAAATAAATAAATTCCAGTGTTTAGTGTCAGAGCATTCACAGATGATGTTTTCTCTTTCAAGGCACAGTTTAAGCACTTTGTCATATTCACTAGATAACTTTGACAACTCGTTAATGTTTATTAAACATTCACAAAACGTTTTTTCACACTCAATGGGAGGGGTAGAGCTAAACAAATCACACGGAGCCAGGAAATCCATGCCTAATATAGGTTCTAATATGGAAAGGTTCTAATATGGAAAGTTCCATTTTAAGATGCACTCAGGAGACAAGTGAACAGAGTACAAGGTAGAACCGGCACACAGAAGCTGAGAGATGTTGACAGCTTGAAGAACTGCTTGGCAATGTTGTAGAGTGCCAGTCACCATGGATGATGAAAACAGCGAGATGTTGGCACCCTTGTCAATCAGGAAGCAAGACCCTTGTATGGAATGCAGCATATATAGGCAGAGCAGGGTGTGGTGCCTAAGTCAACCTGCACTCTGCATTTTGGTGAAGGCACGGTGTGCGGAACTTCCGCGTGGGCGTCTCCAAAACAGCTGTGGTAGTAGCAGTGCGGAACATGTTCCTGCAGATAGTGGATGAGTGGAGGCGGGCCATCATTGGAGTCCATGGAGGAGGCCGAAGTGTTGCCGTGACTAGGTGGATGAGGTTGAGGTTGTGATTGTTGACCCAGTGATTTCAGATGTGGCGTGCCTCCCGAAGGTATGCATCATGTACTTGGTCCACGATGTGAATGCGTTCGCTAGGTGACCTGAGTATGTTGTAGGCCAGTGCTGTCTGGATGGGTAGCAGCAACTTGCTGGTCCAGACCGCCATGAGTGCTGAATCGAACATAGCATGCTCACTGACCAGCACACAGAGGTGCAGCCACAGTTGCGAGGGTTTCCTGTAGACGAGGTGTTCCTCACACAGTATGTGGTGCATGGTTTCACCAGGTGTGCCGGTTACCCGCTCAAGAATTATCTTCTTGGCCAATTGTTGGCAGTATGAGGTGGGCGATGAAGTGACCAAGTTGCAGATGAGGTTGACATATTCGTGTTGATGCGTTATGAAACATAGACAATGATCCACGTCATTGGAGCATCAAATAACAAGGGTGGCAGCTTTGGTAGACAACCAGGGGCTGGGGATGGAGTTGAGCAAAGCACTTAGGCATTGGCCCCTGTGGCAGCTGCAGCTGACAGTTGTTATTGTGGCAATGCCACAGTGTCACAAGGCATGGCAGAGGTCCCCGTTGGAACCAGGAAAACGAGCGGATGTGTGGCCACATGTTGTTGTGGGGTGACACGTAGGCTGGTGCAGCAGCAGCACTGAAATGTGCTGGAGAAACGGGCGGTTTGTTGTGGGTGAACACAAAAGAGTTTTGAGAAGTGTCAGTCATATGAACGTAAGAGGGAGCCACTTATGGTTGCAGCACAGCAGATGCGCCCTGGGATGTTGAGTATTACTGCACATTCTGAAAATTGTTGCTGTTCACAATGTTCATGTGCAGAAAAGCACTCTCGAAATTTTGAGTGTTCAGAGTACTATCACGAGTAAGAAACTGCACTGGTGGTTGCACAAAGCTTGATGTTATGGCACCACTTGTCACAGACGCTGCGTGCAAAGATAAACTTGTGAGAAAGAACTTGATCCATAAACAGAACTCGACAAAGACTCCAAACAATGTTCACTGGTGATAGCACAAAGTGGAGCAGATCGAACAATATCTTGCAACCGCTGGGCAGGCACTTGGACCGTGGAGTGATACACTAAAGCAAATGGCCACCGAGGTGCGGGCTGAGAATTCAAATACACAACACTGAAATTTTCACTGTTACCATTTGACACAGGCAGATGTTGAGCACATGCGAAATAGTTCTGTTGAGGGCAGAAACTGTTCAAGTCCATGGCACTGTTCAGAGTGTGGCGTACGGTATGATAAATAAATAACCGGTACACGCCACATTTACTGAATAACACACATTTATTACGGATCACTTGATACATTCGAGTACACAATAGTTGAGTTCAAACAATACTCAAAGGCCCGCGTGGGCTCTCTCTATATCAGCTCAAAGATATTCCACTCCAGGTGGAGTCGATCTCGACGTCGCCACAGAGCGCCCCCCCCCCCCCCCCCCTTGCAGTGCAGAGCACATCTGAGTCTGGATCATGAGTGCCGGGCCGAAGGCCGATCACTGGGGTGAGGGAAAACATAGTCTCTATGCCACGCTGGCACAATGACTCTGCGGCCGGCACGAGTGTAAGTGGTAGTTGAGTGTATGGCAGGTGGAGTAGGAGAGAAGAGTATGAAAAGGGTGCCAGTAGCATCAATGAAACACTCGACATTCGATGGATCAACGGTCGAGGGAAGTCTTTCGGAAAAGAGGAGGGAAATGTTTTGCTCATGAGGTTCGTTGGAAGAGTCAGGAGAGATGTACATAACGAAGATTTGGTTATCATTCAAAACGACAGAGATGTTGGAAGGGGGGTAGGCAGAAATGTCTACTGAGAAGAAGTGAGGGGGAAGGTGTGCTGGGGAAAAATGAGTTAAGGGGGAGGAAGGTGACTCGGCACTCGGACTCGGCAGGGGGTCGCCCTCCTGCAGAGGCGTGTCGTCCCGTGGTGTGCAAGGGGGGGAATCGGGGTCGAAGGTAACATCAGGCACTGGTGCAGTGTCGACTGCAAGAAGGCTTATCACCAAATTCCAATGCACGAACAGGACATTCCAAAAATGGCCATCATTACTCCCTTTGGCTTATTTGAATATGTATATATGCCTTATGGTTTAAAAAATGCCGCACAGACATGGCGGGGTCACCACTGTGGCGTACGAGATACGGTATGATAAATAAATAATTGGTACATGCCACATTAACTGAAAAAACTGGCACGGTTGGCATGAAACATACTAAAACGTAAGTTTGGGGGCAAAATAAAGCAGTTGGGGTTACCACTATGGGATTTAGAGGGGTTGTAGCCCCAGAGAAACCATCAAGTCCAAGAGGAGACACACTTTATTGCAACTCCATTCACGAAAATACACAGACTGGTACAAAAATACTATGGCAGCCAAGATGTGGCTTGCCCAATGATCATTGGTCATAGATATACCACTTGAACAGAGGGGATCAATAGTTTTTTGTGGCTGTCACTGCCACAACTTAAATAACACAACCAACACCTGCAATGAACACACTATACTACTTCCACCCTATTACCACTGGAAGTCCATGGAATATGTGTAGCAGCACCTCGTATCTGCTGCCAAACTCTCACGCCCCGCAAGGTAAGTCACGTAGAGTTCACCACTGCGGAGAGACTTTGCAGAAGTGCTGTATATTGTTGTTAAGTTGACCAATGGTATCTGTTATTTCTGACATATATACACCATATAAATATTTATTCACATAAAACAATGTAAGCTCACAGTATTTTTTTTTAAATGACAACTGCCAGTCTCAAAGCATGCATGACAACAACATATGCCTTTTGCCACACTTTCTCAAAGATCACATATGTCTGTTGGACCCTAGCAAGCAGGTCTTCATTCATATATATGGGGGGTTTCATGTACTGACGACTTTGTGTAACATCAGAAGAAAAGTCCAGAAGTATGAGATCTGGTGATGATGCTGACTACAGACAGGATCTCCCCTTTCAATTGGACAATGAGCCTAGATTACATGTACCTTTTTTTCTGAGTAATCCTGAGTGAGGAGATCCTCTTGGATGTAGAGCATGTCAAAAACAAGGATACACATTAAATACTCACAAAATAAGAACAGATATGCTAGCAAACCTTCCACATATTGTTAAAGTGCTTGCACACAGTAACTGGGTGATGCACTCTCTTTATGAAACCACTTACTTTCATAGACAACAAGGGGTGCAGTCTTCAAGAACAGTGGCTGCACAACTCGCAGGAACATAAGGTAATATAGACCAATGTTATTGGGAGACAGTAAATAAGGTTCTTTTAGCCAATCTTGGACAATTTGTGCCCATATTTTCACAGAGAATCACTGATGGTGGCCGCTGATGTGGGTGATGTAAGGATTCTCACCCCAAACTTGACAGTTGCATTTGTTGAAAACACCATCATGGGTGCATCAAGTCTTATACTTGAACATTACAAACTGAATGATGTTTAGCACTACAGTATTATGGTGGAAAATCCTCTGAGAGATGTAAATGCAGGGCTAAAAATCCATTATTCCCATTGCTTTCACACATTCTTTATGAGTGTGGTGTACTACCTCTTCCGCCAGTACTCTCCGCTCTGTAATGTTTGAAGTGTGCGTTTCACTGGCAAGTTGAGGGGTGCTTCTTGCTGGATTGTCAGTCATATGCCTTAACATCACCTCCTCATAGACTGGTGTTTGAACATGTCTTTGGAGGGAATCTTGGCCAACTGTCTGTGGCTGTTTTAGAACCTTGGCCATCTGGTTCCTTACCTCCACTTCTAGCTTTTCTGAACTGTGCAGACAGGCATTATTGAGTACATTCTATGGTGTAAAAATTATATGGAATTCAGCCTAAAGTAACGTACTGTCCACATGCTTCCCAACCAAATGTTGAACACTTTCTCTCAATTCATCACTCACTCAACACAGTGTGCCGCTTTTTTCTCCTGCTTTGCTCCTCCACTTTTAATTTCCCTTCCTTCTCCTATTTGCATTCCAGAGCTACATCTTTTATCTTTTTCCACCCATCTAATACCTGTATTTTCCATCAGATAGTGTGAATATTTGCACTGCACTTTCCTCTTCCCCCTCCTCTCCCCACTCCACTCCAAATTGCACTCATTCTTCAAGCAACACACAAGATGCGGTGGTGAAAGATGGTGGTCATGTGTGTATGAGTTGTGTCTGTTTGATTATTCAGGGTAGGACACTTACAACTGTTTTTGGAATATTTGGAAAAATACAAATTGAATTAAAAAAAGTTTCATTAAAAGTTTACCTATTAAAATAAAGCTCTATCCCAACTCCCAGGGTTGAGGGGGGGGGGGGGGGTGACTTTGAAATTTTAAATAGGAACTCCTATTTTTTATTGCACATGTCAATAACCAGGAAAAAAATATGTATCTTTTGTATGAAATATCTTTTCCCTTTCATGATAGACAGTGTTGTAATCAGTAGAAAGGAAAATTAGTTGAAAAAACTGTAAAATAAAAAAAAAAAAAACCACACACACATCGTATGAGGAAAACTGAAGTACAGTTCTTAATATTTTTGATAATGCTGTCATGTGACATCTTCCACAATTGAATTAAACACATACCTTGGTTGTGCTCTCTGTATGTGGCCAGTTTGGTTATTGTATATCAGTGATTCGGACTGTACACATCTCTGTGCAATTGCCCATGATGTTAATAACTGTAAAGAGAGTAGATATCATTTATTCACACTCTGAGGTGCAAAGAAATGTTGAAGAAGCTTGTCAAAGGTATGCTAATCTGTTCCCTGATAGGAATATTCATCGTGCAACTGCTTTACACAGTATTGTCCAACTGTTTGCTGAAACTGGACATGTTAAACCTAGATAAAGAGAACTATGTCTATTTGTTTGAAGTATTACTGTTTTTCAACAATTTTTGATGTATTTTAATTTTGAGATGTTTTAGTGCCATCTAACATGAAACGAAAATACGTTTCATTCAAAAGTTACATATTTTTTCCTGTAGAATCACAATCTGCACTTAGGAAATGGGGTTCCTATTTAAAATTTCAAAGTCACCCCCCCTCCCACCCCTGGGCTTGGGGCAGGGGAATTGTACTTTATTTTAAGGGATGTCCCTCTTGGAGGTTAACAACCTTTATTGAAAATTTTTTTAAGTTCAATTCGAATGTTTCCAAACATTTTGCAAAACAGTTTCAAGTGCCCCATCCTGTTTATAACTGTGTGTATGCTCTATTTTTTCTCGATGAAGACTGAACAAAAGATTTTAGTTGCTTGAGTGTTTGTGTTATTGTCTTACGTATGTGACTTTCTGTGGATCAGCTATCACCTTAAGGTGAGTTGCAAACTGTCCTCTTACATTATTGATATTCCATCATGTACTATCCATTGTTAGAATTCGAGTATTCAGTGTCCAGTTCATTGTGTACTGGTGGGTAATCCTACAATGAAGGAGACTTTTCAGGAATCAGAAAAGTCAAGATACTCTTTAACAATGTAAAGTAGTTGTTAGAAATGGCATGGATAATAAAACAATTGCTAAGCACCAGTAAAAGTTTTTTGTTTATTCAACCTAAATTTAACCCGGTGAAACAAACATGAAATATACTTCTTTGAAAAAGTTTCTACTTTCTTAGGTACACAAATGACTAATATTAACTTCTTATTTCTAACCTAATCTGTATATGGCCACAAAGATTTTTATCACAGAACAGTATTTATCTACATGCTGTAAGAATTATGCTTGCTTCCAACAATATAATTACACAATTAAATAATTCAAAGATTTATTTTTAATTTGCTTTTGATGTTGCATTATAATTATTTTACCTGAAGTTCTTGTTCTGTAACATCTTCCTCAAGTTCATGAGCTACCCTTTTCAGATTGTTTAAAGAAACTTTTCCAGTCTCATCATCATCAAACAAATGGAAAGCTCTTAACATTTCATCTTTTGGATCAGTTTCAGACATCTTAATTGTAACAAACAACAGGAAATCATTAAATGACAAGTAACCTAGAAAAAAAATTAGTTTAGCTGATTAATGTTGAGAACAATGAACAAGTACAATCTCTAACAAAAAGAGAAGCACCCAAAAGACATGACTGAGTGTCATCGTAGCTTCATGCTCATATCTTATATCAGCAGATATGTGATTATATTCACAATTCTCTGTGACGGATAAGATGACCCTCAGAGGGTATTAGTGCCATTCATGTCTAGTAATGTTATGAGACCTGGTAGGGTACATAATGGATATGAATAGTAGTGGATGTTGATCATGTAAATTACATGGAGATGCCATGTGATCACATGAAACAGCATTGTCGCCACTAAACAAAGTTTGAATTTATTTAATTGTGGGGTCTTTATTTGACTTGCAGGATGAAACATGCAGTATGTAGATTTATGATATATTTGGATGCAGTAAAAGTACAGTATTTTTGAGCATCTGATTGTCTGTTTATTCTTCGTGAGAGGTAGCATTTCTTCATCAGAAAATAAGGCAGAGTCATCTACTCATTGGCAAATGTAAGTAGTGGGCTCTCCTCTATCACATTGAGTGTTCACTGTTGACTCCTTGGTAGCTCTCACTCAGTTTCATCCTTAGTCACAATATTTGTAGAAACATTCAACTGGGCATTCTGTGATGGGTGAAGTATGAACTGCAGTAGATAACCATCTGAATCCTCCTCCACTAATGCAGCCTTGTTCATAATGTATTCATCCTCATTCATATATGGTACAAAATTCTCATTGTCGCCAGTTAAGTAAATTTACAATTAAAAGTCAAAATTTTCTATGACATAACATTTCTTTCCACCCCCATGAACGACAAACATTGCCGAGGTGGGGTGGCTTGCGTGCCTCAACGATGCAGATAGCCGTACCGTAGGTGCAACCACAGCGGAGGGGTATCTGTGGAGAGGCCAGACAAACGTGTGGTTCCTGAAGAGGGGCAGCAGCCTTTTCAGTAGTTACAGGGGCAACAGTCTGGATGATTGACTGAGCTGGCC
Source organism: Locusta migratoria (assembly GCA_026315105.1). Classification (NCBI taxonomy): domain Eukaryota; kingdom Metazoa; phylum Arthropoda; class Insecta; order Orthoptera; family Acrididae; genus Locusta; species Locusta migratoria. The sequence continues at coordinate 14,396,625 of CM048746.1, read as the reverse complement.
TTGTAACATCAGCTAAGGTGGCTTTGCCACACAGCTACTGCGAACGGCTGAAAGCAAGGGGAAACTACAGCCGTTACTTTTCCCGAGGACATGCAGCTCTACTGTATGAAAATATGATGATGGCATCCTCTCGGGTAAAATATTCCGGAGGTAAAATAGTCCCCCATTCAGATCTCCGGGCGGGGACTACTCAGGAGGATGTTGTCATCAGGAAAGACAATACTGGCATTCTACGGATCGGAGCGTGGAATGTTAGATCCCTTAATCGGGTAGGAAAATTAGAAAATTTAAAAAGGGAAATGGATAGGTTGAAGTTAGGTATAGTGGGGATTAGTGAAGTTTGGTGGCAGGATGAACAGGATTTCTGGTCAGATGAGTACAGGATTATAAATACAAAATCAATTGGGGGTATCACAGGAGTAGGACTGATAATGAATAAGAAAATAGGAATGCGGGTAAACTACTATGAGCAGCACAATGATCGCGTTATCATTGTCAAGATAGATACGAAGCCAACACCGACAACAGTAGTACAGGTTTATATGCCAACTAGCTCTGCCGATGATGAGGAGATCGAAGAAATATATGAGGAGCTAGAGGAAATTATTAAGACAGTTAAGGGAGAGGAAAACTTAATTGTAATGGGAGACTGGAATTCGGTGGTAGGAAAAGGAAGAGAAGGAAAAATAGTAGGTGAATATGGACTGGGCAGGAGGAATGAAAGAGGGAGTCGCCTGGTAGAATTTTGCACGGAACATGATTTAATCGTAACAAACACGTGGTTTAAGAATCACAAAAGAAGGTTGTACACGTGGAAGAGACCAGGAGACACCGGACGGTATCAGATAGATTTTATAATGGTAAGACATAGATTCCGGAACCAGGTTATAAACTGCAAGACATACCCAGGGGCAGATATAGACTCTGACCATAACTTGTTAGTCATGAACTGTGGGCTGAAACTGAAAAAACTGCAGAAAGGTAGGAAAATAAGGAGATGGGACTCAGATAAATTGAAGGAAAGTGAAGTTCTGGTGAATTTCAGAGGGAGATTTAGGCAACAATTGACAGAAACAGGGGGAAATAAAACAGTAGAAGAGGAATGGGTAGCATTGAGAAATGAAATAGTGAAGGCAGCAGAGGACAAAATAGGTAGAAAGGCAAGACCAACAAGAATCCATGGATATCACAGGAAATACTAAATTTAATTGATGAAAGGAGAAAATATAAAAATGCAGTAAATGAAACAGGCAAAATGGAGTACAGACGACTAAAAAATGAGATTGACAGGAAGTGCAAAATGGCTAAGCAGGAGTGGCTAGAAGCCAAATGCAAATCTGTAGAAGAATGTATAAGAAGGGGAAAAGTAGATACCGCCTACAGGAAAATAAAAGAGACATTTGGGGACAAGAAAAGCAACTCTATGAATATCAAGAACTCGGATGGGAATCCAGTTCTCAGCAAAGAAGGGAAAGCTGAAAGGTGGAAAGAGTATATAGAGCTGCTCTACAAAGGAAATGAACTTAGAGGCGATGTTGTAGGAAGGGAAGAGGAAGTAGATCAAGATGAAATAGGAGGTACTATACTGAGAGATGAATTTGACAGAGCCTTGAAAGACCTAGGTCGGAACAAGGCCCCAGGAGTAGATGACATACCCGCAGAGCTATTGAAGTCTCTGGGAGAGCCAGCCATGACAAATCTATTTGCACTGGTGTATAGGATGTATGAGACAGGCGAAATACCCTCAGACTTTAAGAAAAATGTAATAATCCCCATTCCAAAGAAATCAGGCGCAGACAGGTGTGAAAATTACAGAACCATAAGTTTGATAAGTCATGGTTGCAAAATTTTAACACGAATTATCTACAGGAGAATGGAAAAGCTGGTGGGAGCTGATCTCGGGGAAGATCAGTTTGGATTCAGGAGGAACGTAGGAACCCGGGAGGCAATACTCACTTTGCGTCTTGTCTTAGAGGATAGATTAAGGAAAGGCAAACCTACATTTTTGGCTTTTGTAGATTTGGAGAAAGCTTTTGACAATGTTGACTGGAATACACTCTTTCAAATTTTGAAGTCAGCAGGGGTAAAATACAGGGAAAGGAGAGTTATTTACAATTTGTACAAAGGCCAGACCGCAGTTATTAGACTCGAAGGGCATGAAAGGGAAGCATCAGTTGGGAAGGGAGTAAGAGAGGGTTGTAGCCTTTCTCCGATGTTATTCAATTTGTACATCGAGCAGGCGATGAAGGAAAGCAAGGAAAAATTTGGAATAGGGATTAAAGTTCAGGGGGAAGAAATAAAAACATTGCATTTTGCTGATGACATTGTAATTCTATCAGAGACAGCAAAGGACCTGGAAGAGCAGTTGAATGGAATGGACAGTGTGTTGAAGAGAGCGTATAAAATGAACATTAACAAGAGCAAAACAAAAATAATGGAATGCGGTCTTAGAAAATCAGGCGATGCTGAAGGAATTAGATTAGGTAACGAAACAATGAAGGTGGTAGATGAGTTTTGTTACTTGGGTAGTAAAATAACATGCGATGGTCGAAGTACAGAGGATATAAAATGCAGAATGGCAATGGGAAGGAAAGCATTTTTGAAAAAGAGAAATTTGCTAACATCGAATATTAATTTAAGTGTAAGGAAGTCTTTTCTGAAGGCATTTGTGTGGAGTGTTGCCTTGTACGGGAGTGAAACATGGACGATAAGCAGTGTGGACAGGAAGAGAATAGAGGCTTTTGAAATGTGGTGCTACAGAAGAATGCTGAAGATTATGTGGGTAGATCGCGTAACTAATGAAGAGGTACTGAACAGAATTGGTGAGAAAAGGAATTTTTGGCATACCCTGACTAAAAGAAGGGATCGCTTGGTAGGACACATTCTCAGACATCGGGGAATCGTAAATTTAGCATTGGAGGGAAGTGTGGGGGGGTAAAAATCGCAGAGGGAGACCAAGAGACGCGTATAGTAAGCAGATTCAAGTGGATGTGGGTTGTCGTTCTTATGAGGAGATGAAAAGGCTTGCTCAGGATAGAGTAGGGTGGAGAGCTGCATCAAACCAGTCTCCGGACTGAAGACCATAACAACAACAACATTTCTTTATCATAAAATTCAGGATTACAATACACATTTCCAAACATCTCTCTTGGACCAAGAATATTACTGGAATATTATGGTTTAAAATGTGACAGACTGAAATCTGTACATGCCAGTAAGAAGCAATGAGCAGAAATTACTTTGCTCAATTGTCGGATGTTGGCACATAGTTTTTATGTTAGCATTCTTCTTCTTTCTTTCTTCATTATGCTCACTTATAAAGTATGTATGAACTTGTTTACTTGGCTTTCCCTCTTTTTCTTCTCCTCCCAAAATCTCTTCACAAACTTGGTATGCAGTATCTTTTTTGCATACCTAGAGTTGTCCATTCTGCAGATGTGACCATATAATTTTAATTGTCTCCTATGTACAACATTGGTAAAAGTATTGGTTTTTGTGTACAGGTCTATAGTTTTTCTCTTAATCCGTATACCATTCACATGAATGGGACCATACATCTAATGAGGGTTTTTCATTCTTGCTTATCAGTTTCATCAATTCTGGAATGACCTCCCAGACACATAATTTCAGAGACATACAAAGCTTCCAGAAGAGCAACTGTCTTGTAATGGCAAAGTTTTACATTCCCTGACATCACTCTTTTATTATAGTGATTCCATGTTATTTGGCATGATTTCAAGAGTTTGGTGGCTCTTTCTAAATTAGCTTCCCTGTCTAATCCAGATGCTACAATGATTTCTCCCAGATATTTGAAGGTACACACATGTGTGATTGTTTCATAATTTGTCTGTAGTGGGGATTTTTTGATATCATGGTATACATTTGCTATGTAATGTATCTTCTCAAACAAGATTTGGAGGCCTGTTCTTGATGCTATCTCATGTAACTTTTCAATGGCATGTTTGGTTTCTGCACTAGTCTTGGTAAAGATAACTAGGTCATCAGCAAAAGCTACACTCTTCACTTTGATTCTCTGTCCCCGAGTACTAATGCTCATACCTTCAATTTCTTTTCCCCATTCTGTGATGACTTTATCCAACCCTAAGTTAAAAAGGAGCTGGGAGAGGCTTCATTTGAGATGTTGCGTCAGTGAGAGTCTGGAAGATTAATTGCCTGGTCTTCTGGTCCACACTGAGCTCTTATAGGAGTCCACAATCATTCGTCTGTTGACAGAGTCATACACTTTATTAAAATTCACAAAGATGATAAATGTGTTGGTACTATGGCGAATCCTCAATATCGTCTCGAGGCTCCAAATCTGCTCAGAACATGATCTACTTTTCCAGACGCCTGCTTGATATTCACCAATAAGATGTTTGTTGTTCAAGAGCACTACAGACAAAGCCTTGTATATAACTGATAAAACGGATATACCTCTGTAGGTGTTAGGGTCCACTCAATCACCTTTTTCAGATCACTTATGTCATACACTAATTATAGAATGTAATGCCAGCTTCAAACCAAACAAAATTTACCAATAAAAGAGAATACTATCTGCAAGGAACACTAAGGAGCTAAGACATAGCTTAAGACAGGAATCAGGGGAATCAATTCTTAACACTAATGGGGTCAACAGAAAATTGAATATTTTCTTAGAAGTTCTGACTGTGCATATAAATAATACTATCCCATTGAAAAAAGTAAATATTAAGAAAAATTCACATTTAAAGTCAAAACCAGTGCCATTAGATGTCAAAACAAAAGATCTGAAAGAAAAAATGAAAAACATGTATAGTTTGCACAGACTTGACTAACTCTGAGTTACATAGAGAACTCTATAAGCAATACAAATATCAATACCACAAAGAAGTCAGGAGAATGAAAGCAGAATAGAATCAGCGAAAAGATACAAAACTCAGATAATTTCTCAAAGACCTGCTGGTCAGTTGTTAAATGAAATCAGAAACATTATACCAGATTTCTAATTTAACAATGTAGAATTCACTGTGAATAATGATGTCATTTCTGATCCCTTCCTAATTAGCAATATTTTCAATAACTACTTTATAGATACTGTAGAAAATGTGTGCATGAAACCGGACACACTATATAGTTAAGAGACTACTACCCAACAAAACTCCAGTACACAACTGCGTGGCTGACATTATGCACCTTATTGATGGCCTGAAGAACAAAAAATCAGCAGGACTAGATGAAATTTCACCATATCTATTAAAGAAATGCAAAGTAGAACTATTGACACCATTAGTCCATTTAATAAACCGTGTCCTTAAAGAAGGTGTATTCTCTAAAAAATTGAAACTGGCATTAGTCAAGCCCTTACACAAAAAAGGAGAAAGAAAGCTTGTTCAAAACTACAGACCCATCGCACGTACCTCAACATTTAGTAAATTGATTGAAAAAATAATATTGAAAAGACTCCTAGAGCATTACAACAATGCTGAACTATTGGGTGATTTCCAGCATGGTTTCAGAAGACGTTGAAGCACTATGTCAGCAGCAGTGCAATTTGTCCATCATGTACTTGAAAAAAGAAATGCAAAGTCCCAAGCAGCACGAGTATTCATTGACCTCTCAAAATCTTTTGATACACTATATCATGATCTGCTGTTATCAAAAATTGCAATGAGTGGTGTCAGTGGAAAACTTGCAATTGCTGCAAACATATTTAAAAGGAAGACAGCAGTGTACAGAAATTGTATATGACAATGGAGATACAATAGATAGGAGGTGATCAAGTATAAGAAATATACATTTTGGTGTTCCTCAGAGCTCCATTTTACGACCATTCTTCTTCATATGTTATGTAAATGATTCCCCAAGTTCACTAGAGATAATAACCATCTGATTACAATGTATGCTGATGACACCTTTGGTGTCTGTTTCGCAGACAGTGAGCTCAAACTCATTGACAAAATACAGAACTTTATTGAAAAAGCTAGAGCTCACTTTGAAAGACAGAACTTAAAAGTAAATATAAATAAAACAAATATTAATTATAGAGGGAAACTTTACTGGTGTGATAAACAAAAATAAAAAATAAAAAATAGAAAAGATATGACTTACCAAAAGGACCGGCTCGTCGATAGAAACGAATAAAATCACACACAAACACACATACAAGCTTTCGCCACCACTGGCAGCTTCTTAAGGAAAAAGAGGAAAAAAGGGGAGGAGAAAGGGAAGGATATGGGTTTTAAGGAAGTGGAAAAGTAGTCATTCCAATCCCAGGAGTGGAAGGACTTACCTTAGGGGAAAAAAAGGAAGGTAAACAAATACACACACACTCAGACATATCGAAACGAGAGTGTGTGTATTTTTTTACCTTCCTTTTTTTTCCTCTAAGGTAAGTCCTTCCACTCCTGGGATTGGAATGACTCCTTTTCCACTTCCTTAAAACCCATATCCTTCCCTTTCCCTCCCCTTTTTTCCTCTTTTTCCTGAAGAAGCTGCCAGTGGTGGCAAAAGCTTGTATGTGTGTTTGTGTGTGATTTTATTTGTTTCTATCGACGAGCCGGTCCTTTTGGTAAGTCATAAAACAAATATTATTCACATTCAATCTACTGGTTCAAATAGGCAAAATATTGCAAAGATATTCTGTCAAAAATCTGTTCAGAATGTAAATTTCTAGGCTTATACACAGACGAACGACTTTCATGGAAGCAGCACGTTGACCATGTCTGCAAAAAATAAAATCTAGTCTATATGTATTAAGAAGATTGTCACTATACCTTAATTCAGAAAGACTAAGGACAGTACATTTTGGATTAGTACACCCTTTCTTGTCATATGGAATAGTACTGTGTGGTAGAACTTCTGAAACAAATATGAAAAGGGTTTTCATAATGCAGAGGAGGGCCATGAGGAAAATTGCAAAGTAAAACCAGGAACATTCTGCAAAATTCTTTTCACGAAATTCAGTATTCCTACAGTTTATGTTGTGGCAGCACTAGCCACCATTTCGAGTGTGTGTGTGTATCGACCGTGGTCAAGAACTGAGTGGCACATCTTCATGACAATCTTTAGTGCGTTTCTTTGGTATGATCCGACATGTTTAAATCAGTTGGTGTTTGTATTCTGTGTCGACAACATTCAAACCTCTAGCACTGCAATGTTATGTTTTTGAAATTTATTTTGACACAGTTGCAGATGATATGTAAATTTACACTCATTGCATTCACAAGGTTTTTTGAAGATGATCCCTATGTGATCGAAATCGATCTGCTGTTTTAACAATAAAATATTAATGACCAATGCTGCTTGTTACAACCAGTTTGTTCATCAATAAAGCTATTGTTCTATAAAGTGTGTGGTCACTAGGCTCCACCGCCCTTAGACCCCTCCACAGTGGTGGCACCATACTAAAACACTTCTACACATTCGGTACAGTGTTGTTCTGCAGTTTTTGGCATGTTCCTTCAACCGTAATTCACACGCCCTCGGTACGCCAACCATCCCGCACCCCAGTGCAACATTTTGACGCCTATGCACATGCTACCTGGACAACCCCCACCTTTGTACTGGTTCAGGTTCAGCTGCTTCCCTCACTGCATCCTGTGAACATTCTGCACTATAATCCTTCCTACGAACCCAACAGTTTCATCCACTGTGCCAAATCTGCAAATGTGTGTGCTCCACAGGATGTGCTACCGTGTGCCCTACCTCCGGGTGTGCCTTCCGTGATGCAAAGTGGTCCCCTTCCACACACGAACTTTGCCAGACTTTCAACCGTTGCTCCAGTACTGCCTGGTGCCTCTGCCATACCGTGTGATGCTTCCACACATTCGCTGATCGTCAACGCCAATGCTGCAGCACCATCACCACTTCCTGGTTCGCCTCCTTCTCCACCGCCAGGCCACCTGCCAAAGCTGTCTCAATTTTCGTTTGACTCTCCGACCACCTGGTTTGCTCTCATTGAGCGTATATTTGAGCATTACAATTTCTATGACTCCGCTCACTACCTCTGCTTAATTACTTTGCTGCACGACCACGTGGATCTGATTTGTGACCTGGTTACCTCCCCCTTCAGTCAGGACCGCTATGACAGTGCTAAAAAGACAATCCTGGCACGTCACCTGGTCTGTTGATGATACTGTTCGACACCTAATTAAAGAGGAGAACCTTGGTGACAAACATCCATCTGAACTATGGCAACACCTTCGGCTCTTGGTTAGCGAGCAGGTCATGCCTGACACCTTGCTCATTGCAATCTGGATAAGTAAACTCCCTCTGACTGTGCAAACAGCATTAATGTACAGCGTGCTTCAGTCCCCCAGTGAGCGTATTCGCACCGAGTACATGAAGCTCATCTTCAAGAATCTCATCTTGTGCAATCCGCTGCGCCAAGCCTCGCACCATGCCCATCTACCTTTGTGTGGGGCCATTCCCACTTCCCAAAGGAGATTATGGATTTGCCTGGCACTCCGCACCGCATCGTCACTGCAATGCTGCAACTGCTGCCAGCACTGATGAACGACAGCTCTGCTGAAGAGGACATGCCCCCTTCCCATCCACGGTTCTCCACAGGAACAGCGACCTCACTACCCATATTGCTTTTTTCACGCCCATTTTGGCAGTGCTGCAAGGAAGTGTAGGTCCCCTTGCAACTACCCAAATGAGGTGGGCGGGCTGGTCTAGGTGCCGCTGCCGCCCTGAAGATTGCAGGCGCCTACCTACTCTCCACTCTGTGCGCCTCATCACTGCTGCAGGCACTCATCTATATGTTACTGATATGAACTCTGGCATAAACTTCCTCATCGATACTGATGCTGATGTCTCACTTCTGCCTCCCAGACTGTCTCCAAACCCTGTGCGAATGACCAACATGCTCCTCCGAGCTGTCAACGCCTCGCAACTTCATTGCTCGGGGTCCACAACTCTCAAAGTCAGGCTTTCACATTCGTGTGTGTGGGATTTTCTAGTGGCCAGTGTTCCTGATTCTATTCTCAAATGTTCAAATGTTTGTTAAGCTTAAGGAACTTAACTACGGGGTCATCAGTTCCTAAACTTGCAAACTACTTATGAACTATCTGACACTAAAGACGACACAAATATCCATGCCCGAGGGGGGATTCGAACCCCTAACCGTAGCAGCCATGTGAACTGTGACTGGCGCGCTGCAGACCACTCGACCACTGCGGCCAGCGAGAGTCTATTCTCAGAATTGACTTTCTGTCATTTCATAGACTATCTCCTGATGTTATTCAACATGTAGTGTTTCACTACTCTTCAAATACATTTATTGAGTGTGCTCTGTGGAGCTGTGCTAATCTTAGTGAAATTCGTGAGTGTTTAGACACTGTCACCAAACTTGGTAGTACCACTGACAAGTTACGTGCCGAACAAGAGAAAGTCGAGCAGCTACACTGTGAATGCATCAGTGTAATTCGTGAGTCCCCAGACACTGCGGCCAAACTACAAAGTGCCATTGATAAGTTTAATTTGGAAAATGTGCAAGTGGAACAGTTACGGCACGAACAGCTCGACTCTGTCTTGGCAGCTGGCTGAAAATCAATCCACGCTTGACCCTGCAAAACAAGTCCTCGAGCAGCTGTCCGGCCCCATGCTACACAAATCACAGGTTAGTTACAGTGCTGCTTTGCCTCGTGTTCCCAGTGAACCCCCTCTTACTTTGGAACTCTTACCTTCTACGAGTATTTCTCCTGCTCCTCCCCACTCATATGCAGTGATCTTCAAAGACAATAGCAAGCTCTTGCCTCATTTGTGTGCTTCACAAACTGTTGCACCATAGAACTCTGCACAAAAGACGCTCGTGCATTCATTCAAATGTGCTGCGAGTGACTTTTCTGAACAAGCCCACTGTGTTCACTGTCCCTGTCTCAACAAACTCTAGTGAAGTGTCTCAGTGTGTGCCTGTCAGTACTCCTGCTTCTGCTTCTCGCAAATCCTGTGTCAAACATTTATGTGTGTGCCACCCTACAGAGCTTAAATGCACCAAGCAGCTTGCCAGGCCTTGCTGTGATATTGGCAATGCTGTCTCCCCTCCAGCTCACGTCGCCTTGCTTGCCACTCACTCAGATGCATGCACATCACCTTCCCACCCCAGCACTCCGGTTTCTGTTTCTTTGACTCCAACACTCGCCGCTTCCATCTCTTCGGCGCCACATACAGCCGCCTACATGCCGCCTGTGGCCAACATGCACACCAAGCGCTCACAGTCGCAGCTCAACTGTTCTGCGGCTGCCTCATCAACTCCGGCCGCTGCCACCGCCACCATTTTGGCACCATGTGCGCTAAATCGCGCGCCCATAGCAGCCACCTCATCACCTACAGCTCCTGTTTCGTCTGCTACCGCTTCACCAGTGCCACCGTCCTCTCTCATGGCCTATGCAGCAACAACTTCGAGTGGGCCTGCGACCACTGCTTCTACCTCCTCACCACCACCGGCTGCTGTTATACCTGTGTGGCGTGCTGCCAGCTGTCATTCTGTGCGACCTGCTGTCGCACCTGTCACGTCCTTCACGCCTAGTGCCATGCCTTCGCCTGCCTCGCAAGTAGCTGTCATCACGAACGGCACAGTTCACAGACTGTGCCTCACTTACAATGTCCCTGTGTTTTCCAAACCACGCCCTCTGTGTCCCGAAAAATTACCTGCTGTTGACGCTCAGTTATCTGAACTCTGTCAACCGGTGTGATCAAGCGATCTTGTACCAGTTGGGCCTCACCCATTCACTTAGTAAACAAACATGATGGCATGTGGTGCATGTGCGGTGACTATCGCAAGCTCAATGCTAAGACTATTATGGACCACTTCCCAATTCCGAATGTCACCGATTTTTCCAAATTACTTGCTGAATCTAAAGTTTTCTCAGTTGTCGACTGCAAGTGTGCTTACCATCAAATTCCCATAACCCCTGCGTACATTGAAAAAACGGCCATCACCACCCCTCTTGGCCATTTCCAGTATCGTTTCATGCCTTTCAGACTTAAAAATGCCACACAAACCTGGCAGCAGTTTATCAGTGAGGTTTTAGAGGACTTAAAATTTTGCGTCATGTATTTAGATGACTATCTGATTTTCAGCTCCTCAGTCGAGTAAAACAAAAAACATTTGGAAATCATTCTTGACAGGCTGGCCAAAGCAGGAATAGAATTGAATGATGACAAACGCCAACTGCATCTCCTCTCAGTACAGTTCCTCAGGTATACAGTTTTGTTAACTTGGTGCAAAACATCACATGCATCACAAGAGCTTTGTAGGTTCCTTGGCACCATTAACTACTACAGGCAGCACCTGCCCAACACGGCTGAGGTTCACACCTCCCTTACAGATGCATTGGCTGGCAAGCACACATCAGGTGACTGCACGGTGCCCTGGACAGACCAAATGACTTAATCTTTCAATACACTCAAGGAATTACTTCCTCAAACGAAAACAGGTGCTCATCCGCTTACCAACGTGGTAGTTTTTGTTACTACAGACATGGGCTACACCACCATCACTGCAGTTCTCAGCCAATCACATGATAGTGTAATCTCTCCCCTGCAGTTCTTTTCCAAAAAATTAAACATTGCACAATGCAAGTACTTGGCTTTTGACAAGGAACTTCTTGCTATGTACGAGGCCATTAAGCATTTCCGTACAAAACTTGAAGGTTGCCCCTTTCACGTTCTTACTGATCACAAACCGCTGGTTGCTGCCATCAAAAAATCCCTGGCTGACCTGTCTCCTAGGCACTTCTGCTACCTCGACTACATATCGCAATTCGTAACGGACATGCGTTATATAAAGGGCACGAATAATGTGGTGGCAGATTTCCTCTCTCGGATCGATGTTGTCTCTACCATCATCAATCTCTCTAACGTTTCCACCCTGCAATCTGCCAACAATGATCTCCTTCCCTTCATCCAATCTGCACCACCTTTCCGGGCATCACTGGCAGGGTATGGTGCAATGACTTGAGGGGCAAACTCCGTCCCTCCATTTCCCGCTCTCTGTAATGTCCCATTTTCCAGAAGCTGAAGGTCTTCGTGCACACAGTTGTCAAAGCCTCGACATGCCTGGTGTGCCAGCGTTTTGTTTGGCATGACAAGAGGCTGGATTGTCAGGCCTGGGCTCGTTCTTGTGTCGCATGTCAGCAGAACAAGGTCGCATCACACATCTCCCCTCCGCTTGGTTCATTCTCTCCTTCGTCCAGCAGATTCCAGCACGTCCACTTCAATCTTGTTGGCCCTCTGCTGCTGGTCTATGGTTACTGGTACATTCTTTCCATGATTGACCGCACCACAAGGTGGATGGAGACCACACCTCTCCTTAACATCACTGCCGAGTCCATTGCTCGTGCTTTTATTTCTGCCTGGATTGCTTGCTTTGGCTGCCCTCGGTCATCACAACTGACAAGGGACACCAATTCAAGAGTGCCCTTTTCACCAATATCTGCCACATTTGTGGCATTCGCCGGATCCACACCACTGCCTATTATCTGCAGAGCAATGGGCTGGAGGAGCAGTGGCACTGGCCTCTAAAAACAGCCCTTCGGTGCCACGGGTCACTTTGGCTTGACGCCCTTCCTCTGGTTCTCCTTGGCCTGCATTCAATATATGGTCAACAACTCACCTTACCAGGCGAGCTTGTTGCCCCATCCCCCCCCCCTTTCTCAAGGATCTCCCTTCACTGGTTGATAAGAGTCTGCCTTATCTGTGCTGCGGTCTCTTCTTTCCCTCCTGCCAACCACTCTCCTCCTCCTGTAAGGGTGTGTTCAGACTTGCGAGTTCGTGTTCTTGCGTGATGACACAGTCCGCCTGTCCTTACAGCCCTCTTACTCTGGTTCCTATCCTGTCCTCCTTCATGCAGAAAAAGACCTACACCATCCTCCTTAATGGAAAACCTTCCGCTGTATCCATCAATCGCGTGAAGGCTACACACCTCGATCCTGCTTCCCCTCCCAAGATCAAGGCTCCCTCCTCTTCCTTCTCTTCATTTGAGGCTCCCCCTCCCTCTCATGCTTCCCTCCCTCCCGCCCCTTTCCTTCGCCGTCGGGTCACGCACTGCCTTCAGTCGGTGACTCCTCTTCCTCCTCTCCGCCCTCCCCAATCAGAGGATTTTCTCGTCCCCTTCCTTCCTCTGATCCTTACTATCAATTCTCCACCCCTGTTCTCCTGCCACTCACAACAGAGCTGTCCATCATGGTGCGCAACGACAACCTATTAATAATGATGTGCACATCGTCCTCTAAATGTGAGCTCATTAAATGTTTCCAGCTGGCTCGTGATTCCATTCCTTCTGAGGCTCAGGCCTTCCTGCTCCCTTCGAGCACTGTGCTATTCATAGTTTCAGTCTGTGACTCCCACTTGAGCCAGCGACTCTTGCGACAGTTTACACTGCTTCCTCGATTACAGAACTTCATCATTCGAGGTCCTACCGCATGTCGGCTACCATGCCTTCCTGTACTACCAGATGGGACTACAGAACTCACCATGTGTGTGATGCCACTGTGTGTGCATCTACTATCTACTAGTGCTTGTGACTCTTCCACCCCCCCCCCATGTCTCTCAGGAGTACTATGTACTCTGGGGGGGGGGGGGGGGGAGAGGCTGTGTGGCAGCGCTAGCCACCAATTTTAGTGAGTGTGTATCGACCATGGTCAAGAACTGAGTGGCACATCTTAATGACAATCTTTGGTGTGTTTCTTTGGTACGATCCACCATGTTTAAATTAGTTGGTGTTTGTATTCTGTGTTGACAACATCAATAAAGCTATATTCTATAAAGTGTGTGGTCATTGGGCTCCACTGCCCTTAGTATCCACAATGTAACATATATGCTGGAAACCACAATGTTAGTGAAAGAGGATACCATAGCTACAAAAAGAAAGAAAGAGGTACACAACCATGACAGAAGGCACAAAAGAGACATTCATGTGGTTAGCAGAAGATTAACTTTAACTGCAAAAAGCCCCTATGTCAAAGAAGCTATTTTTTATAATTCACTGCCCAATCAACTTAAAATGTTAACCGGAGATGCGTTTAGAAAGCAACTAAAGCAGTGGCTTATTCCAAAAATGTCCATATAGATTGGTATTAACTGAAGTAGTTAATGTAAGAAACAATCGTGTATGAGGAAAAGTACTGTAATTGTAATAGCCTAGACTGTAAAATATTTGCAGTTGCAACATACTGTATAATATTTGTAATAACTGAAAAAAAGAAGACAAAAATAAAAAGGAAAAAAAAAGTTTTATACCTTGATAAAAGTGCCATGCATGTAAAATTACATGTTTTGAACATAAATAAATTAATATTTTTTTATGTAATAGATGGGTAATGGTATAATTCCAGTCCTTCAGAATCATTTCAGTCTCCCACATTCCCTTTAGGGGTGCATGAATTCTTCCCTTAAGGTTGTCTCCTCCTATTTTCAACATCTCTGCAGCTATGCCATCATCCCCAGGGGCTTTGTTGTTTTTGAGCAATTGAATTATCTCTTTTATTTCTTGAATTGTTGGGGGATATGAGTCAGGGTTTGTAACAGGTGTTTCAAACTGCAGGTTTTCTTTTTGTGGTTTGCAGTTCAATAGATTTTGGAAATAATCAGCCAGTATCTTACAATTCTTGTTGCTGTTTGTCTCCAGTGATCCATCAGTTCGAAAAAAGCTTAATATTGGTGGTTTGTACCCTGACTTTTTTTAAATCTGGAAATTGTGTTCTGTCCCTTTGAGTCTGTTTTTGTTATAGGCACGTTTTTTGTGGCGGTTATTTTTGAGGGCAGTTTTTGAGTCTTCTGGAAATTCTCCCACCTTTGGAATGTTCAATGTCCATTCCATTTATACCATGCTTTGGTTCACTCATTAACATCCTCATCATATGTAGTATTCCACCATGTAGGTTTCATTTCCTGGGTGGTTGTCCTAATTTCATAGCTGATGAACATAGTGTGTTGTGAATCTCTGGCCATGTCGTGGGGTCTTGTTCATGTATATCACATACATGCAGAAATTTCAAAATGATCAATCTGAAATTCCCCAATTAGTGGGTTGGGTGGTCTCCAAGTTTTCTTCTTATGGTAGAAGTTTCATAAAGTGCATGCACATGAGTCTAAGCTTGAAAGACACACAAAAGCTTATTAAATGGTCTCCACTTTTATTAGTCCACAGATATGTGGAATGAAGTCCAACAATTGATCTGCTTTTCTTCTCTCTGCCGATCTGTGCATTGAAATCACCTAATTAGATTTTTACAAGGTGTATGGGGACTTGCTAGTAGTTTCTTCAAGTAATTCCCATAAGTTTTCTACTTCCTCTGGTTTTTTCTTTTTGTTTATGTTTACTGCAATAGCTGTCCCAAGTGTTGACAAACCCCTGTTGATATGTATGGCCGGTTTGCCCTTAAATATCCTGACGTTTTCAGAATAAAAGTGGTTTTCATCTTAAAATCGTATCTCTTGCATCACCAGGATTATTATTATTATTTACAAGTATTCTGGAAAAATAATAATAATAATAAAACAGGAGCAAATCAGCTGTATGATATGAAATATGAAATAAAATGTAAATATTTTCTAAATCCTAATATTTCAATATAAAGAGAATGAAATAAGTAAGGAAAGTCATATGATTCCATCAGCAAAGTAAAACAGTTGGATATTATTGAAGAAAAAAGTATCACAGGGATCAGTTTGACACTCTGTTCTAGTGGTTATAGTTGTACAATGGGGAACAAAAAGATTACTACTAAATTAAAGTCCAAGCCCAAGCTCATAAGTGTGAGTGTTGCCAACTCCGGTGGTCTGTGCAGCTTCAGCTTGCTGTTAACATCATCAAATACAAGCAATACAATATTTAAGATACAGTATAAGTCGAGATTCATTGCACTTTAACTCACATATCCTTTATTTTGGAAAAAAACATTATTTGAGCACATAGAAATGGTTGAGGTATAAGAATTCCATGTGGGTACATTTACTAGAGTGAACGGTTTCTCATATATGTTTAACTGGGTGAATGAATATGCTGACAGTTTATCAATGCAATGGGCATGCATTCGAATCCCACTGAAGTCAATTTATTTTTTAGAACTCTTGCAGGTAATATTTTAAATATTAAGTCACTAAATCCTGTGCAGTTGTAGGCTTTTATTGGTTTTTAGAATATTCTATTTTTATAATAATAATTTTATTATAATCTAATCTTTAATGTGCTACCTGTCCTTTCTCGTTAGCATAAGGGTCAAATAGTCCTACCGGTGTTGAAGAATGAATATTAAACTGGAAACAATAGATAATGGAGAGCACAGCCACTTACTCATGTAAACCGCATATAAGGACTTAGAAAATTATGCTATCTGCTGATACATTTATCTTAGCTTAACAATATGCACATCCATTTTCACGATTTTTACTATGGCTATCATTTCTCTTGTTGTATGAAGATTAGGTTATTACAAAATAGAGTATGTTTAAGAATGTGGAATCTAGAAAAGCCTATAATTGCACAATTCACAGCAAATTAATGTTAAAAAATATTAACTGCAAAGGTTGGAAAGAGAGAGAGAGAGAGAGAGAGAGAGAGAGAGAGAGAAAGAGAGAGAGAGAGAAGTTGACTCCAATGGTACTATAACTCACAGAACTGTCAGTCTATCCACTCAGCCAATGAAACATGTGTTAGAAGCCATTAGTTGTAGTAAATCTACCAATATGGAGTTCTTATACCTGAGTCCCTTTTACGTATTCAAATTACATTTTCCAAAATAAATGATACATGAGTTACTTACTTTATGTGTCCGGGTCACCATCTATACTAAATATTTCCAATATTCAGCCACATGAATAGCTTTGTCATTTGCTTCAATAAGGCCTGTTTCTGTGCAAGTTTTTCTTATTTTTGTGCACTTCATTAGATGTTGATAATCTTGTAGTGCACTGCACTCACAGAAGTCACTCTCCTTGAAGCCCCACTTCCTCATGTGTATTGCACTACATGATGCCAGTTCTTAGGTGATTTAGCATCCTCCATGTCAGAAAAGGCAGGTGATTTCCAGCAGCCAGATGTTCTCTAGCCTTTATTAACGACCAAACGAAGTGGCGCAGTGGTAAGATACTGGAATCACATTCAGGAGGATGGTGGTTCAAATCCACCTCCGGCCATCCAGATTTAGGTTTCCCATCATTTCCCTAAATCACTCCAGTATGGTTCCTTTCAAAGGGCACGGCCGATTTCCTCCCACATCCTTCCCCAAAAATCCGAGCTTAAGCTTCGTCTGTAATGACGACGCTGTCGATGGGAAGTTAAACCCTAAGCTTCCTTCCTTTTATTATCGACTGATGTATCCTATTTTGCAATAAATTTTGTCATCGTTTTTTAGGCGGCTCGACTAAAGGTCTGGTCACTTGCATAAAACTTCATTGGGACTTCAGTCGCCTGTACTGTGATTGGTAGCCGTATCGCGGGTGCCTATTATCATCACGCTGTTTCCTCCTTTTGGACTCGGCTGCGACTTGACTTCTGATGGGGGATGGAGCTATGCCAACAATCGGGTAAAACTGCTGAACTGGGTTGGTTTTAGCCAGGCAGACACTATGCACACTGTCTCATTAATTGCCACATCAACATGTTTGCAGTGTGCAGAGTTGTACCAAACAGGTGCTGCATAATCTGCTGCTGAGGAACACAGTGGAAGAGCCGATGTTCTTAAAATTTGAGGCTAATCCTTCCAACACTGGAGCACCAACTACATCGAAGAAAGCTGAGTCTATACCACTAAAACAGGTTTTGTCAAAGCAAGCTTTAGTGACAACTTTCATAAATATTGAAGGCCTTTCTGTAGATATGTGAGTTGAGCTACTATGAATCTCAACATATAGTGTATCTTTACTATTATATTGCTTCTATTTGATTATGTAAATATGTATAAAAATAAAGATTGTTTGACTTATCCAAAGCACAGGCTCACCGATAGAAACAAAAAACACAAATAAAAACACACCAACATTTATGCTTTCACCGCCGCTGGCAGCTTCTTCAGGACAAAGAGGAAGGAAGGAGAGGAGAAAGGGAAGGATACGGGTGTTAAGGAAGTGGAAAAGGAGTCATTCCAATCCCATGACTGGAAGGACTTTCCTTAGGGGAAAGAAAAAGGAAGGTAAACAAATACACACACACTCACACATATCCACACGCAAACACACCTAGGAAGACATTTGTAGAAACACCAAGATGAAGCTCCAAAGACTGCTAAAGTTGGCAACACTCATACTTCGGAACTAGGGCATGTGCAGTGATCTGTGCTTGGACTTTAAATTATTCAGACTAGGTAATCTTTTTGTCCCCCATTGTACATTCTGAAAGATTATTCACTGTGAAGTAGCAGACAGAAAAATAATAACCAACTCTGTTGGTATTTATCTGAGTTTTACTTAAAATTTATTGCGATTTAATTTTGTGTGGCAGTGAAATACTTCCTTTTTATTTGTTTAAATATGTGAAATTTTCTTAAAGACTGTTATGAAATAGTTTACTTTATGCATGATAATTATGCTGCTAAGTTATTTGAGTAATATAGGAAGTACAAGTTATTGGGATACTTGCCTGTTCCCTCCTTGTCAACATCAGCAATCATCTTCCTAAGTTCTTCTTTCTGTGGTTCAAAACCCAATGCCCTAAGAACAATCTACACAGAGTGCAAAGGTATGCATTACAAAAGGTGTACTTTAAGTATCAGGGAGAGAGAAAGAAATGTTTAATTCATTCAAGCACATGGCATACATAAGGTATCACACATTTAAGCAGACAGAGAAAAAGGGTTATAACACATGCACACTCAACATGAAGATTACAAACAGAGGATGAATGTTGCAATATACATGAACAGATGTGTGGGTTCAAAAGAACCACAGTGTTAGTCAGTTTTTACCCAGATTTTGTATGACATATGCCACTTTCAGCACAAAACATGTAACATCAAACGCCGTGATTTCAGACAACATGGTTTACCTTCTTTTTCCTGCTGCATAGCAATGAATTAGTGCTAATATCCACCTCCGTGCACTGCTTATTTTATACACGAGACTGTAATTCCCATACCCCTTGCTCCAGGGTTTAGATTGATTGTTTACCAACACAATAATCAGTTGGACAGTCTCATTGTCAAAAGTTCTCTCTGTGTTATGGAGCCGAAACATTCTGTTGTTGCGACTGTCAAAAAAGTACTGTAGTGTCATTTGCCAACGAGATCAGTAGGCTGTGGCACTGTGAGAAGTTTTGTTCCAGTTTGTCATGAGTTTTGTGTAAAGTTTCAAAGTAACGGAGGTTTTTTTGAAATTGTGTACTTTGTGAGGTGATTTCAGACAATGCTGAGAACGTATAAAAGTAAGAAAGGTGTTGAAGATCAGTGTAATTATGACTAAAAAAATTTAAAGGAAGCAGATCGAGATATTCAGTTTGGCAAATTAATGTATAGAAAAGCCTTTAATAAATAAAATTCATTATCTCAGTCCTTATCCCTTATTTTAATTATGGACATCCTTAAAATATGTTAAAAGTCACTAAAAATCACACAGAAAGAAAGTAGAATAAAAAAAAGTCAATTTGTGTCCAAAATCACCCTATACACTTTGAAACACTGGACAGAGATTGAAAATCCACATGTTTCTGAAATCACTCCAGTCCATGGAGTGATTTCGGACACAAATAAAGTGTCTGTTTCAGGCAAAAGTAGATGCACATGGAAGTTCTGTTTCTAGGATATTTTATTGGTTATGCATATACCCCACCACTTCTGTAAAAAAATAATCTCAAAACTGTCTGATATCACCCTGATGGTACTTGAAAACACAGTGGGGAGGAGGGAGGGGGGTTATTTACTAACAACAAGTTAACAAATTCATAAGATGTTCTTAAAATGTCAGTGTTGCCAACTCTACATCTACATATCCTCTATATGACAGGGCTACAGTCAGAACTACATTTTCCTCTTTGTGGTGTCCAGGGAGAGGAGGGGGTGGTAGTGGATCAGACAGTAATAAGCAACTATAAGTTACAATTTATATTCTAACTTGTAAAGCGTAATTGAGGGACGGGGGGGGGGGGGGGGGTGGTATTGCTCTCCTTTATCCTCCCACCACTCTTTCTTTGCCTCCTTGGCTATAGTCCTATTTACATCCATACTCTGCAACCACCTCACACTGGGTGGCAGAGGGTACTTTGTGAGTACATTGTCTGATTCTCTTTTTCCTGTCATAGACACTATTGCCAGTATGTCTCCATGTGGGCTCTGATCTCTATAATTTTATCCTTGTGGTCTTTTCATGTGATATACATAGGAGGAAGTAATATATTATTGGTTAATTCTTCATTAAACATATGCTCTCAGTGGATTGTTGACATAGGCAGATTTCAAATTGCTCCTTATGCTTACTCCCACGTAACTTATGGAAGTAACTGCTGTCAGTCATTGTTCTGCTACTGTATGATTATATAAAAGGATCTTTCTTTCTATGTATTCACTGTATGCAACACTTGTTTCTGTTGAGAGTCAATTGCCTCTCCCTCCACCATGTGTCAATATGCTGCAGATTTTCGTACTTTTCACTACTGTTTTCCAAAGTTTCAACTGCAATACTATGCATGAATAGCTTCACTGAACTTACAACATTATCTACACAGTCATTTATATATATTGTGGTGAGCAACGGTCCTAGAACTCTCCCTAGGGGCACAGCAGAAATCAATTTCATGTCAGAAGACTTCTCTCCATTGAAAATGACATACTGCATTCTGTTTGCTAGAACTCCTCAATTTAATAACACATTTTGTCATAGAGACCATTTTATTCACTGCAAAGACATGGTGATGAGCTGCAACAGGCACATACGAAAGACACACATATACAACACTTTCAGCTATGGCCTTCTTCAGAAAATTGAACATTCACGCAATCACACTGGCACACAACACAGTCGTACAACCATCACCTCCGGCTGCCGCACTTCGAATCACGCTCTGCGGAGGGTAAATCAGGGAGGGGAGGGGAGAGAGGGTAGGAAGCTTACGTCACAGTGGTGGGGATAGGTACAGCATGGCCTAGATGGGAATAACGAGATGCAGCTTAGGAGTGGAGTAGGAAGGCGGGTGAGGGGAGAAAAATAAAATAAGATAAGAAAATAAAATAAACAATATATAAATAAAAAAAATAATAAAATGCACACACACTACACACACGCGCGCACACACACACACACACACACACACACACACACACACACACACACACACACACACATACATACACATGCGTGCACACACACACGCACACAAGCACACACGCACTTGCATGTGTGTGCGTGTGTGTGTGCACGCATGTGTATGTGTGTGTGTGCATGCATTTTATTTTTATTTATTTATTATTTTTTATTTCTATATTTTAATATTTATTTAAATGTATATTTATTTTGTTTATTTTATTTTCTTATCTCATTTTATTATATATCTCGAAAAGGTACCAGTTAGTTGTACCATTTAGTTGAATGTAATGATTTACAGTCACTGGAAGAGGAATGGTCAAGGTACAAGGACACACTGCTAGAAGTGGCTAGAGAATGTCTTGGAACAGTAGTGTGTAAAGGCAGGAAGAAGCAGACAGCTTGGTGGAATGACATAGTCAAGGCAGCCTGTAAAAAGAAAAATAAGGCATTTCAAAACTGGCTCCATAATAGACAGACAGAGAAAGTTATGTCGAAGAAAGAAACAAAGCCAAACAGATATTGCAGACTCCAAGCAGGAATCATGGAAAGACTTTGGAAGTAAGCTAGAAGCTCTCGGTCAAGCCGCAGGAAAACCATTTTGGAGTGTAATTAGCAATTTTCGAAAGGGAGGGAAGAAGGAATTAACAAGTGTTTTGGACAGGTCAGGAAAGCTGCTAGTCAATCCATTGGATGCCTTGAGCAGATGGAGGGAATATTTTGAAGAATTGCTCAATGTAGGCGAAACATTCAATGATGTGACAGATTTTCAGGTAGAATGGGATAGGAATGACGATGGAAACTGGATCTCATGTGAGGAAGTGGAGAAAATAGTTAGTAGATTACAGTGCAATAAAGCGGCTAGGGTGGATGAAATTAAGCCGGAACTTGTCAAATACAGTGGAATACCAGGTCTCAAATGGTTACACAGGATAAATGAGAAGGCATGGGAATCAGGACAGGTTCCGTCTGACTGGACGAAAGCGGTCATCACTCCAATTTTCAAACATGGAAACAGGAAAGATTGTAACAACTATTGAGGTATCTCTTTAATTAGCGTTGTAGACAAAATATTCTCAGATATTGTTGAAAGGAGAGTGCGAGTATTAATCGAGGACAAATTAGATGAAAAACAGCCTCTTAGAGGCTGGCAGGACTGGA
Organism: Locusta migratoria; assembly: GCA_026315105.1. Taxonomy (NCBI): domain Eukaryota; kingdom Metazoa; phylum Arthropoda; class Insecta; order Orthoptera; family Acrididae; genus Locusta; species Locusta migratoria. The sequence goes on along the minus strand of CM048746.1, from coordinate 14,374,251 downwards.
TCTTTAGCTTATGGCAGGTAATGGAAAAGTGCTATGAGTGGAACAGGAAATTGTATCTATGTCTCATAGATCTAGAAGACGCTTATGATTGTGTTCTTAGGAGGAAGCTACTGTCAGTTCTACAAGATTATGGTATAGGAGGCAAACTTCTGCAGGCAATTAAAGGGCTCTATGTAGACTGTCAGGCAGCAGTTAGAGTAGATGGCAAAATAAGCTCATGGTTCAGGGTAGTTTCAGGGGTAACCTGTCACCACTGTTTTTCATACTATTCATGGATCATATGTTGAAAACAGTAGACTGGCAGGGCGGGATTAGAATCGGTGAAAACAAAATAAGCAGTCTCGCATATGCAGATGACTTAGTTCTAATGACCGATTAGATTGAAAGGTTACAAACTAATATTTCAGAGCTCAATAAGAGGTGCAAGGATTAAGATATGAAGACCAGCATCTCCAAAATGAAAGTAACGTCGGTGGGAAAGAGATTTAAACAGAGTGAGTGCCAAATAGGAGGAACAAAGTTAGAACAGGTAGACAGTTTCAAGTACCTGGGATGTATTTTCTCACAGGATGGCAACATAGTGAAAGAACTGGAATTGAGGTGCAGCAAAGCTAATGCAGTGAGTGCTGAGCTATGATCTACTCTCTTCTGCAAGAAGGAAATAAGTACCAAGACTAAGTTAGCAGTGTACCGCTCTATCTTTTGACCAACTTTGTTGTGTGGGAGTGAAAGTTGGGTGGATACAGGTTATCTTATTCATAAGGTAGAGGTTACAGATATGAAAGTAGCAAGACTGATTGCAAGTACTAATAGATGGGAACAATGGCAGGAGGGTGTCCATAATGAGGAAATCAAAGAAAAACTGGGAATGAACACCATAGATGAAGCAGTTAAGAGTGAACAGACTGAGATGGTGGGGTCATGTTACACGCACGGTTACCTAAGAGATTCATGAGCTCGGCAGCGGAGGGTAAGAGGAGCCGAGGTAGACCAAGAACAAAGTACTTAGATTCAGTGCAGAATGATTTTGAAGTAAAAGACATAACATCAGATGAGGCATAAATGTTAGCATTGAATAGGGGATCATGGAGGAATTTTATTAGAGGTACTATGCTCCATATTGAATGCTGAAAGGCGTAATGATGATGATGATTTTCTTTTTCTCCCCTCACCCACCTTCCTACTCCATTCCTAAGCTGCATCTCATTATTCCCATCTAGGCCGTTCTGTACCCGTCCCCACCACTGTGATGTAACCTTCCTATCCCCTCTCCCCTCCCCTCCCCAATTTACACGCCGCAGAGCATGATTCCTTATTACTACATTATTAATTCCAACCTGGACTTTCCATTACTATATTTAGACCATTTTATTCGTTAGGTAACTGTGTAGAACCATACTGAATATCTTGCAGAAGTCAAGACTTATGGCAATCACCTCGGAGCCTGCCTCCACTGTCTTCTGAGCATCATGAATGATTAGTAGAAGTTGGGTTTCACATGATTGTTGGTTTTGCAACACATGTTTATTCCTGCAGAGAGGATTACCAGTCTTCCAGAAATTTCATAATATTTGAACACATAACATGTTGCATAATTGCCAGACCACCGTCATAGATATAGGCCTGTAGTTGTACTCTCCTATTCGACAACATATTATAAAAACCAAAGTGACCTGCACTTTTTTCAAGTCATCACATTGAGGAGGCCACACATATTATTTAAGCACAATAAAGCCATAACTTTGAGTAAAATGGTATTTCAACCAAATTACTAAAATCTTGTACTGTAAAGTTACCTGTCTGTTGCTACTCAATGAGCTTTAAGGTATATTTTCCACAATACTGAAGTACGTGGTAGTAACAATGATTTATAAAGGTGGAGATTGAGCAATCTGTCTTGCCATTGCCAGAAATGAGTGTTTTTGGGTGTCTATTTGGTGTGTACTTCCATTAGACAAAGAGCCTGAACTCAAAATAGCTAGTGCAAATACCATTTTCTATTGCATGTGTCGATGCCCCACATATCCATTATCCTTAAGTGTGTGGCTGCTTTTGTTCTGTTTTTCATGTTATTCCATCTAGGGATTTACTATTCTGAAAATAAGTTATTAACAACAGTTCAAGTTAAGGCTTCTTTACTCAAAAAGCAATATATCATTTCATGAACAATAAAAATTTATCCTGTTGTCCTTTTATGTCATCTGGATACGGCACATTCTCCTTACATGGATGGAGTCATCCATAACACTAGAAAGAAAGAGCCACATTAACAATTTATATAACGGACTAATTCGTATTTAAAACTGGGAAACATTAAATATGATGTTCTGAGAGATCATATGCTTTGTTCAATCCTGTTTGTGGAAAATATAATGATTTACCTGATATATTGGAGGCTTCTTCAAGAACTGTAATTTTACAGATCACCCAAGTATACTTATGAGTGACCAAAATTCATCCATACCAGACACAACCAGAAAAATAATGGACTGACCTTGAAATTTTAATTAACAGGTAAATTCATAATGATGTCATTGCTCAAACACTGCATTGAGGTGTAACATATCATATGGGGGGGGGGGAGGTGTCTCAACACTTTGAACTTCTAAACTATAAAAGATGATGATAGTGATATTTCTTAAACATTTTATAAACAGTTACATTTCAGACTATTATAGGTCTATTATGGTTCGTGGTCAGACACGTGAATAAAAACATACACACACACACACACACACACACACACACACAAAACACAAACTGAGGTTTCGCAACTCTGGGTTGCTTCTCCAGAAAAAGAGCAGGGAAGGAGAGGGAAAAGGAAAGGATGTGGATTTTACGTGCAGACAATACATGTACATGGGCTTGGCATATCTGCAAGATCAGATGAAGAGTCTATCTCACTTCTGTGATGTTTCCAATGTCAAACCTTTTTAGGTTCTCTCATATTGTATCAATTAGTTCTTCCAAATACCTTATTGGCCTCCAGTTTCTTCTGTATGTTTTGTCAGTGATCTCACAAAGCGGTATAGATATTTGAAATTTTCTGACCAAGAGATCTCAAAAAGTTTTCACATAAGAATCAAAACTATTGTTGACATATCATCTTTATTTGTGTTTATACATCTAAGAAAGAAAATTGTTTAACTCAAAGGAATGTGAGAAGTGGAGGAAAAATGGTGTAGCCAAAAGATAACAAATAGCTTCTTGCTTCTTAGTCAAGACTGCCACAATATGACTAATATTTTCTTGAAACTTCCTGGCAGATTAAAATTGTGTGCCGGAACCGGGACTCGAACCTGGGACCTTTGCCTTTCGCGGGCAAGCGCTCTACCACTGAGCTACCCCGACACGACTCACGATGCCGCCTCACAACTTTACTTCCGCCAGTACCTCACCTCCTACTTTCCAAACTTCACAGAAGCTCTCTTGCGAAACTTGCAAGACTAGCACTCCTGGAAGAAAGGATATGGTGGAGACATGGCTTAGCCACAGCCTAAGGGATGTTTCCAGAATGAAACTTTCACTCTGCAGCGGAGTGTGCCCTGTTATGAAACTTCCTGGCAGATTAAAATTGTGTGCTGGCGGAAGTAAAGTTGTGAGGCGGCATCGTGAGTCGTGTCGGGGTAGCTCAGTGGTAGAGCGCTTGCCCGCGAAAGGCAAAGGTCCCAGGTTCGAGTCCCGGTTCCGGCACACAATTTTAATCTGCCAGGAAGTTTCATAACAGCGCACACTCCGCTGCAGAGTGAAAGTTTCATTCTGGAAACATCCCTTAGGCTGTGGCTAAGCCATGTCTCCACCATATCCTTTCTTCCAGGAGTGCTAGTCTTGCAAGTTTCGCAAGAGAGCTTCTGTGAAGTTTGGAAAGTAGGAGGTGAGGTACTGGCGGAAGTAAAGTTGTGAGGCGTCATCGTGAGTCGTGTCGGGGTAGCTCAGTGGTAGAGCGCTTGCCCGTGAAAGGCAAAGGTCCCAGGTTCGAGTCCCGGTTCCGGCACACAATTTTAATCTGCCAGGAAGTTTCATAACAGCGCACACTCCGCTGCAGAGTGAAAGTTTCATTCTGGTAATATTTTCTTGCTTCTTGGTCAGGACTGAGAACCCGCAGATGTGCTCGCCTAGTACCGATCATGAAGTACAGTATAAATAAAACATGGAGTAACAGGTTTTGCCAAAGCGACAGATTTCAGTAAATTGTTCTTGAATTTATAGGAAATGTTGCTTGTTACACCCTGAATATTAAACTTATTCTTGAAAGGTCCAACAACGTTCACCCAAACATGAACACTTTCATCCTAGTTAACTTTTCAATGATTCCTGGTCCTCTAACACAACAGTTTATCAGCAACAACATAAGAAGTACCATAATCACAATTAGGCACCTCTCCAATACACCAAGTATGAAATGCAATAATGCCCCTTCACTGAAAGATTCGAGGCCACCCTTTTTAGTATAATTAGTCATAACAATAACCATCAACCATCCAGAACCACTGAAAATTTCAGTAGTTTTTATACTAAAATTAAAAACAGTTCCAACTTATTCTTGAAAGGTCCAACAACTTTCACCAAACATGAACACCTTCATTCTAATTAACTTTCTGATGATTCCCGGACCTCTAACCACTTAAAATATCCTCAGCAGTGGTTGTAAGTTCTTTATCTCCTGGAGTAAAATCCAAAGTATTCACGGCCTTATATACAGGCAAACGACTATGCCTAAATCTTCTCCTTTAGTGAGGAATTGCTGTGGGTATTCACTGCTGTTTCATGCACAGCTGCTCAGCAACTCACAATGCCTCTACTGCTACTGATATGTATATAGAGCCTCTTATAAGTAACTGCAAACTGCAGTGATTAAAGTTAAAAAGAAGTTTTCAGTTTCTGGATTTTTCCAATATATGAAAACACATGACATGACAGAGTAAACATAAGGTAACTATTCCATTCTTTATACCTGTACCTCTCTTGCTACCAGTTCCATGGAAATGTGATGTAATTTTCTAGGTGAAATTTATTTTGACAAATGTACCTTAAGATCCTTAAAACTATGATCAAAAATTTGCCTTCTTAATCTTTCATAACTTGTAATTGACCAAGAAATTTGTTTTAACAATTGTGTTATACATATGTGAAGGAAGTTTGGTCTTTATGCACACAGAAGTTTATTTGGTGTGAGAAAGGAGAAGTTTTCTTACTGAATTTATAAACTTGAGCAATAAAAGTAGCAACTCAGGTACAGAGTACTTGCAGTATGTACATTGGGTTTTTTGGGCTAAAGGGTATTTTGAGGTGTTCTAATGAACACTCACAAGTTGTCAGGTAGCTAGTGAATCAGTACAACCTCTAGTACTGATACCATTGAGGAAAGGAGAAGAAGATTGTAGTCATAATTCTGAATCAGTGATTTCTGGACAGAGGTAATCTCAGACAATTTATTGCCAAGAAAAAACATAGAAAACACTACACTGCTGCCCTTGACATTGCTCACAAAACGTATTTCTGAATTCACTTGGCTACTAGCTTTCTGCTTGCCTTGTCTTCTACCTACTCATCATGTTTTGTGTAAACACCACTGTAACTTTTACTTCTTAGCAGAATTAAATACCGGTACTTTGTAACATACAAGAGAATGCAGATGTCCATCTGTCTCATAAATAGAAATGTAGTTTCTACAACCACCCACAGTACCCTAATCAAAAATTAAGAAATCACAGCTGTCACTGAACACTGCCACTACTCTGTGGGAGACTGATGGAACAGCCTACCATGTAGACTGTGCTTCGGATGAGTGATACCCAAATATCCACAATTCACTTCTTTGAAATTTCCTCCATTTGTTTTTAATTGATTTTATCTTCCTTCACCACTCTGTGTGGGTGCTGATCACCTCACCAAAGATTCCTAGGGAGAGCACCATAATACCCATGGAGTCAGTGCCCCTGACATAGTGTACTTAGTATGTTTGCGATGGGCACCTTATTCAAGATGTGAAGGAGGCTTCACCTGCAGCTATCAAGCATTCAGAGTGCAGGCATCTCCAAATTCTGGCACACATCAAAAAAGGTCAATACCTGCTATTTGGGTTATGAGGCTATCCTCAGTTCAGTTGGCATAATTGGTGAGATGGTGGCTTCGTATGCATGGTGCAAGCAAAGCTCACAATTTGCGCATTGTTCCCAGAGTTGATCAGGTTGCTTTAGTTTGAACCAAGTGGGGGGGGGGGGGGGTCTCCACCAGAGGCTTCTTCAGCTCTTTGACAGTCTTGGGCACAGATTTCTGGACCTCTGTAAATGGATGGATAAAATATGTAGAACACCCCTTAATAGGTTGAGGGTCATGAGGTGCATTACACACAGGAAGTAGCAACTCAGGTACAGAGTACTTGCAGTATGTACATTGGGGTTTTCTGGCTAAACAGTATTCTCAGGTGTTCTAATTAACACTCACAAGTTGACAGGCAGATAGTGAAATCAGGCTGTATTTGGAGAAAAGACACTTTGTCAGGCAAAATATTAGCTGTAAATTTTCAAAGCACTTCTAACAAAGTTCCAAATTTACTGTGTCAGGAAATTTGGTGTGTTCAGATTGTCCTGGAGACTGAGAGCAGACTGAATTTTGACATAGAAAGCTTTGAAACATTTAGCAAGGCATGGAATTTATATTGAAAAGACTGAATCCTTTAAGGTATTTCCATTGTTTGTTTTATCAGAAAGATAGATGAAGCAGAATACAAATGATGTGTTCATTGCAGATGACAAAAATATTGACTTTATTGGGGTTGAAGTTGAGTATGACTGTGAAGTTAGCTGCTTTGTATAACAGGTCTAGGAGAAATCTGGTTTATGATTGAGTGTTTTTACTGCTGCTCAGTTCCACTCTGACAACTGTAGACTTGCACAAAAAAAGTCTGCATTCAGTTGTGCGGTGATACCTGGGCCTTGCAGTATTAGTCAAGGATGACTTTAACCTACCATTTATAGACTGGGACTCAATGGGTGGTTTAAAACGTTACTAGGTTATTGAGTAATTACAGATCAGTCATTCTACCAATTTCAAACATATCAAATACGATACTCAGCTTTTCAACATTATGATGTATGGGGGTTCTGCTCGCTGCAAAATTATTCACCTGGGGCTACGTGGTAGAAATAAATACTCGTAGGTACAATTTTTCACTTATTATTTAATTTGCAATCAAACTGCTTTTTATTCCAGCAAACATTACAACTTCATAACTTGCGTACACAATTCACCAGAACTTAACACTGATAGTACTTCCATTTTAAAACACAGACTGACATAGATTCCAAAGCACTTTACAAACGCCAAAACTCGAACTACCTCACGCTAGCCGGTGAGGCAAATATATAACATTGACAATAATGACATTACATTATGTATTGTTCATAACAATTGAATATACTAATTTAGAATTAAGGAACACACAACTAAAACATTTCATGTACACAAAAATAATAACAATATAAAATGAAAACTATCCGTACAATAATTTTAGATGGCGCATCTATTATAAGTCTTAATCTTGGTCCATTTTGTTTGACAACAAAGAACAATGTTAAATGTCAATTAATTAGTTAATGAGTACATCATACAAGTTCCTAATATATATTGAACTATGAAATATCTTGCCAATTCTCAAAATCTTAGGTCAGTCAATATATAAAAAAAAAAATCACAATATTGCGATCTCAACTATTACACTAATTAACACAATTAGCTGGTCAACACAACTTGTTTATGAGCCTAACATATATACAATACGCCGGCCGCGGTGGCCGAGGAGACTGAGGCGCTCCAGTCATGGTCTGCACGACCACTACGGTCGGGGGTTCAAATCCCCCCTCGGGCATGGATATTTGTGCCGTCCTTAGTCTTAGTTAGTTCATAAGTAGTTTGTAAGTTTAGGGACTGATGACCCCGTAGTTAAGTCCCATAGACTTTACAAACATTTGAACATATATACAATGCTATTTATTTTCATGTCTTTTGGATTTACATAAAGTTTCTACAACTCGTCTGTCTAGCTCTTGAAATAACATACAATTATGAAACTATTGTTTATAGAACTGTCTGGAAAGCACTTATACGAATCTCTTAATAATTGAAGTCTATCACTTTTTAACTAATCACAGAACCACCGAGACACTGTCCTACACTGATTCCTAGGCTGGCTATTTCGTTTGTAACTAACTTCATACAAAACATATATCACTATTAGACCACATGATTCCGGGGCCCGACGGAGACGATATCGTACGATAACATTGAGATGAGAAGGTCAGCAGTATAATCACAGGTTACATTGTAGGTGGTGCAGACCAGCATTATTGTGAACTATTATTGAACTTGTTTTCTGGAAACAGTGTTGAGCAACTAAACTGACAGCACATACTCATTGTAAATATTTTAGACCTAGTAGCTTCATAACCACCCCCATGAACCGCAGACATTGTCAAAGTTGAGTGAGTTGTGGTTCACCTGTAACTCATATAGAACACTAGTGCATAACATTCTTGAGTACTGTTTAGGCCAAAGTGTTAGGACCCCTGTCAGAGCTATTTAAAAGAACACATAGAAGTATTTGAGAGGGAGGCTGCTAGATTTGTTTCTGGGAGGTTTGATCACCATGTGTTATGGAGATGTTTCAGAACATCAAATGGGAATCCATGCAGATAAGACAAAAATGGGGGGGGGGGCAGAGACTGTAACAAACTGCAAATTGTAAAGAGAAACATTCATTATCAGCTGCCAGATTACAAAATTAATTAAGTTACTTGGTATTCAGTTCCGGTACATTATGTAGTTAGAAAGAAATGAAACCATTCATTGAACAAAGTGTCAGAATCATGCATGTTGCACCTCCAATGCCCAGACATAATCCTGGCTTGATCAGTCAGCACTATGCAAAGAAAGAATTTATTCTGAAAGATGTGCATGTGATAAGCACATTTTCAACACACGAGGTCTTATTAATGAGGTTCAGCAGGTCATCCACACCATTGGAACATGTCATACCATGTGGTTGAATGTCTTTAATATGTATCTGTATGATCCTCACAATTTGAACAGTTAAACCAAGGTCTCCATTTCCTTTGGAAAACAATGTTCCACTGCAATACTGCACAATGGTTGCTGAAGTACACCCAGATATTATGATTACACAGGAATTGTGATACCCATCAATCCTTAACTAATAGACTGAACTTCCTGAAGTGTTTACCATCTGACATGAATCAGGAGACACATTTGGCCACACACACTTTAAAGCTATCTATAAGTTATCTCTAAACATAAAAAATTAATAATCTGAGGTATACAACATACTGTGGATAGTGTAATGGGTATAAAGCTGACATATAGTTAAAGAAAATTAAGCAATTGTCTATAATATTTTAGATATACCTTAAGCTCTTTTGTTGCAATCTTTCCTGTGCCTTTAGTGTCAAACAGATGGAATGCTTCTAGCATATCTGCCTTCTGTTTCTTTGTTAACTCAAATGTTGTTCTTGACCTCTTATTTGAAACAGACTTTGATGTTATCTCAGAAGAAGCCTGAAAAAATATTTGATTTTAAGAAAATTAATTAACAGCAGTTTAATCAAGAAATATTAATGTAAAATAAAGTTTTGATGACAGGATGATGCTAACTGCTAACTGGGTGTCATCCTACCAGATTCTAGGCGATTACTATCGATTTATACAATAATGTCTTAATTTATTAATAGTTTATTGAGCTCAACATGTATTTTTAAACATGTGCAAACAAAAACACAGCAAAATATTAATAATGAAGAACAAAATGCAGAAAATAACTGTCTCATGTTCCAAAATAGCAAAGTATTCAATGTTTCTTAAAAATTTGGAAATAAAACTTTCAAGTATTAATACTACACTATGTGTGTATTAAACAACCAAGAATCAGAAACATAAATGAAATTTGTGGAAAATTTCTAGAATTGATTCACATTTTGGTATTAATATTACAATTTTTTTAGAAGTCACAATGTAGGATTGTGTCCTGGTATCTTTTACACACACACACACACACACACACACACCGAATATTTAATGCATAATTTGCCCATTTTCTTGGCAAATAAATCCAAAATCTGCATTAGCATTGGAAATGCATAAGCATTTCATCAGAATTGGAATGACATTGTTTTTACTGGTGAATCCTAAATCTGTCTGAATCACCACAATGGTCAGGTTAGAGCCTGGCGATACTATGGCACAAGACTATCAATATGGAAGATAGGTAACAGCTCACCTTAAAGAGGCTCGCTGAGCTGCTGACAGACACGAAAATAGATATTCACATCCACACAACTTAAATTTTCGTCCATGGCCTTCATCACAAAAAGAAACACATACATTCACGCAATCATTCAGACAACTATGCACACACAACTATCATGTCTGGCCACTCCAGCAATACAAGCTAGACTGTGAGTGAGGTGAGGAGTGGAGGGGGAAGGATGCTGGGTAAAGTTGGGGATGGAACGTTCCGAATTGCATAATTATGATACAAGATTGTTCGACTGCTCCCTTATATGTCTCCATACTGATATTGCACCTAGAATTTTAGTTTGGGATGGTATTGAATTTCATCCCCCCCCTTCCCCCCCCCCCCATACACACACACACACACACACACACACACACACAATATGCATTGCCTATATACTGACCAACCAGCACTGCACCTCTGCAGTGTTGGAGTTTGCAGGGGCCACATTGTGACAGGATAATTGTTATGGCCTAAGGGCCATTCATATCGCGCCCGCCTGTATTGTGTTCTGTGGCAGGCGCGGGCCCGGCCATGGTAGTTTCCGGCCGTGCCACAGGAGGGCACAGTTGGCCTAACAGCTGACGCGAGCAGCACGCCGTCTGCTGGCGGGCCCAGTCAAACGGCCGATGGGACAGCCGTGTAATTCGACAAGTGTACGCAGAACGAACAATAGCGTGCTCAGGACTAAGAGTGTTTATTTCAGTGGCGACGAGGATTATGGTAGCGTGGTCTTCCTGCCGCAGTCATTGCATAACACCTTAGCGCGTGGCTGACGAATCTTCAGTCGTTACCGGAAATTTTGGCTCAACAGAATGCTTCTCTTACGGCGGCTATTGACACCTTAACTAGGGCTGTGACACAACAGGTCGGGTTACGGTCTTCTGTGCCTGTTCCTCCGTTTCCTCCATTTGACGACTGTGCCGAGGATTAGTCTGACTACAAACAGCGTTTACGCCAACACTTCGTTGCCTTCCAGGTGTGTGATGAAGGTAAGCAGACAGCTTATTTCCTTTCATGGCTCTCGCCTCATCTTTTTCGTTTGCTGGGCGATTTAGCGCCGCTTCAGACGCAGGCATCCCTGTCCTTTCAGGATATCTGTTCTCTTTTTGCGGCGTATTTTTGCCGCCACTCTCACGTGGTGTCGGGCCGCATATCTTTCTACCGTTCGCGGAAACAGCCGGGTCAGTCGTACCGTGCGTGAGCCACGGAACTGCAGGGGCTGGCCAGTCGTTGTCTGTTTCGGTCCGAACCGCACAGTGATTCGTATGCGGACTCTACGGTCCGCGATGTTTTGGTTTGTTTTGCTCCCGACCTGGACGTTCGCAAGCAGGCTCTTCAATCAGACGACCCCTCATTAGCGGAGGTTTTGCGTATTGCGTGCGCATTTGAAGTTTCTGAGGCTGTGGGGAGCCAACTTTCCGCTTGGGGGGAGGTATCCTCAGTTGCCGATTCGGCCCCGTTAAAAGCGGCGCCGGTTTCTTCGGTGGCTGTTGTTGCGTCGCCCTCCCCTGCCTCCCTTCCGCCGCGGCACTCGCCTGTGTCGTATGGGTGGGGGGAAAGGCGGCGCGCGTCGCCCGCTTCAGAGACCGAGCCGCTGTCATGTCTTTCATGCGGGGCGTCCCATTCTCGGGAATCGTGCCCGCACAGACGGGCCACGTGTAATCGTTGTGGCAAGTTCGGACACATCTCACGAGTGTGCCGCTCCTCGGCTAAGGGCCGCAAAAGGACCACCTCTCCCACTCGCGATTTCGGCGCATCATCCACGGATATTAAGAAGGTTGTTCCCGTTGGCGTTCAGCCGCCGAAGTTGTTTATAGACCTCCGCATTCGGCGGAAAACTGTTACACTTCAAGTGGACACTGGCGCGACGACATCGCTTCTAAGTGCTGCAACTCATCAAGCATTAGGCTCCCCCACTTTAAGTCCGGCGCCTCGTGCGTTGGTTGGCTACGGTGGCCACCCTATTCCACTATTGGGGTCGTTCGTCGCCGAAGCTACTTATCAGAACGTTAGCCGCGCGGTACCGTTTGTGGTAGTAAACAGTGCAACGGCTACGAATATTTTCGGCCTCGACGCTTTCCATGCTTTTGGCTTTTCTATTACTGATTCTGTCTGCTTGGTTTCCGATCAAATTCCGTACGAGAGTCTCAAGCGGCTTCGCGCGGAGTTCTCGTCCTTGTTTGCGCCGGGTCTTGGTGTGCTCAGAATTTTCGGGCCACTATTACACTTAAAAATACGGCTCGCCCTGTCTTCTGTCGGGGTCGGCCTCTCCCGATCGCCCTCCGCGGTGCTGTTAAATCGGAATTAGATCGCCTGACGGCGGAAGGTATTTTGCGTCCTGTCACAGCAAGCGAGTGGGCCTCCTCTCTCGTAATACGCAAGCCTTCGGGGGCCCTGCGCTTATGTGGTGACTTTAAGAAAACTGTAAATTCTCAATCCGTCATTGACTCTTTTCCCATGCCTCGACCAGCGGAGTTGATAGATCGGTTGTCAGGGGGCCAGTATTTTTCGAAAATAGATCTGGCAGAGGCTTATCTCCAGTTGCCTTTAGATGATGCCTTCAAGCAGGCGCTGGTGATTTCTACGCCTTTTGGCCTCTATCAATATCAGAGATTGCCATTCGGGGTGGCCAGTGCCCCCGCAATCTTTCAGCGTTTTTTGGAGCAGTTGCTAGCACCGGTCCCCTATTGCGTGAACTACATGGATGATATTGTGGTGACGGGATCCACAGCAGCTGACCATATTGCCAACCTCCGTTCATTGTCTTCCGTTCTGGAGGGGGCTGGCCTCCGCTGTAATTTCCAGAAATCTTCTTTCTTCCAACCGACTATCGAGTACTTGGGCTACGAGGTATCCAGGTCGGGGGTACGTCCCATGGCGGAGCACGTGCGGGCGGTCGCAGATCTTCCCCGTCCTTCTTCCGTTCACGAACTTCAAGTATTCCTGGGCAAGATCGCCTATTATCATCGCTTCCTCCCACGGGCAGCCACAGTGGCTCATCCCCTGCATCAACTGCTACGTAAAGGCGTCCTGTTACACTGGTCTCCTGCGTGCGAGTGAGCTTTTCAGTCACTGAAAAGGGCCCTCCTGGAGGCTCCATGCCTCACTGCATACACCCCAGGGGTCCCACTTGTGGTGGCACCGGACGCCTCCCAGCATGGTGTGGGAGCGGTGCTGGCACATCGGTTTCGCGATGGGTCAGAGCACCAGTTGGCGTTTGCATCTAAAACTCTTACGGATGCGCAGCGCCGGTATTCCCAGATGGATAAGGAGGCACTAGCCATCGTTTTTGCTTTAAAAAAATGTTTACATTTATCTCTATGGGTCCAAGTTCACGCTTTACGCGGACCACCGCCCATTAGTGTCGTTGTTCCACCCATCAGCGGCTCTTCCGGACAAGGCAGCCATCATCTTCAATGCTGGGCCTTGTACCTCTCTCGTTTCCATTACGAGATACAGTACCGCTCGACGTCTCATCACGCCAATGCCGACGCCCTATCGCACCTCCCGGTAGGCCCTGATCCAGTCTTCGATGCTGAAGAGCTTTTGTGTTTTGCAGTTGACGAGTCGACTAAAGAGGTAGTCTCCGGTTTTCCTATCACTAGCTCACGGATCGCGGAGGCTACCGCAGCTGACCCGGTACTCCGGGTCGTCCTTAAACGGGTGAGGCAAGGCTGGTCGGAGCGTCCTCCGTGTCGGGCATCAGACCCTCTCCGCAATTATTATGCTATTCAGCACCGCCTTAGCACCTACGAGGGTATTTTACTTCTGTCCACGGAAGACGGCTCCCATCGAGTGGTGGTTCCAGTGTCGTTGCGCCGCCGGATTCTCGGTCTTCTCCATCGGGACCACTGGGGCGTCTCTCGCACGAAGATGCTGGCCCGCCGACATGTATATTGGCCGGGTATAGATGTGGACATCACTCGCCTCATTGCAGGATGCTCTTCTTGTGCATCCCAACAAGCGGCTCCTCGCTCATCTCTCTCTCCATGGCCCACTCCGTCTGCACCTTGGGAACGACTCCATGTAGATTTTGCGGGGCCCTTCTTAGATAGCTACTGGCTTTGCGTCCTTGACACATACTCCAACTTCCCGTTTGTTGTTCGCCTGACATCCATGTCTGCGGAAGTTACCACACGTTCCCTGTTAAAGATATTTTCTATTGAGGGTCTCCCGACGGCACTGGTGACAGATAACGGGCCACAGTTTCCAGTAATTTTCGGGTGTGCAGCCGGATCCCATTGACATTCTGCAACGATATTTCGGCCCAGAGACGTCCGGCCATCTTCAGGTGAGTAGGCAACTACTGAAGAGCACAGGTACGTTCGCGGTATTTATACCGAGTATTGCGCATGCGAGATACGCTGGAGTCTTACTGCGCATGTGTTAGGTGGTGACATGCGCGGTACGGCCGAGCTGTGTGTGCTGCCCTCGGTGGTGAAAGTGAACACTCATCTAATCATCGAGAATCGAATGATTCCGTCGATTCCGCTGTTCCTCAATAGCTTTAAGAACAGGGTTCCAATTTTTATCCAGCTGAAAGCCGTTGTCACGATTTATTAAATTGTCAGCTAGGCGTATTTCAACCGCTTCTTTGAAGACTGAGTTCCAAAAGCCGGAAACTGGAGCTAAAATTGTGGTTTTGTTGTATTCCATGGAAATGCAGTGCTCTGCTACAGCTGATTTCGACGGTTGCAGAAGACGGTGTGTCTTTCGTGCTCCGTACAGCGCTCTTGAACCGTTCGAGTCGTCTGACCTATGTAAGCAGAACCACACTCGCAGGGAATTTTATAAACGCCCGCTTTTCTCAGTAGCAGATCGTCTTTTACAGAACCGACTAGGGCTATATTCTTCGCTGGTGGATGGAAGATGACCTGGATTTTATGTTTCCTTAGCAATCTGCCTATTTTAGAGGACACATTGCCAGCATAAGGAAGGAATGCAACTGATTTGTAATCTTCTTCATTGTCCTCTGTGCGTTGCTTCTTGTTGTTATGATTACGTATGGCCTTCCTTATTTGGCGTGGAGTGTAGCCATTCTCTTTGAACACTTTCTCCAAGTGTTCCAGTTCTGCAGGAAGATTTTCTTCGTCCGATATCAAGTGTGCTCGATGTATTAGCGTACTAAGGACACCAGCGGTTTGTGCGGGATGATGGCAGCTGGATGCCTGGAGGTATAGATCTGTGTGTGTAGGTTTCCTGTACACAGAGTGTCCCAAAGAGCCGTCATCCTTGCGTCGTACCAGCACGTCCAGAAATGGTAAAGCTCCATCTTTTTCACTATCCATGGTAAACTTGATATTTTCATGTATTGAATTTAAGTGACGGTGGAATTTCTCCAGTTCCTCTCTACCATGAGGCCATACGACAAAAGTGTCGTCTACGTAGCGTCAGAACACAGTGGGCTTTAAAACAGCAGACTCAAGTGCCTTCTCCTCAAAGTCCTCCATAAAAAGGTTAGCCACCACAGGGGACAGAGGGCTCCCCATGGCGACACCGTCAGTTTGTTCAAAAAATTCGTTATTAAATAAAAAGAAGGTTGAGGGGAGAGTATGCTCAAACAAAGCTGTCAAGTCTTCATTGAAAATGTTACCAATGAGATGTAATGAGTCCATTAAAGGCACTTTTGTAAAGAGCGAGACACGGGCCACAGTTTACTTCACAACACTTTCACAATTTTTGTTCTACCCATGGGATCCAACATGTCCTGGCCCCACCGTTCCACCCACAGTCCAATGGGGCAGTGGAGAGGTTCGTCCGCACTTTCAAGACGCAAATGCGCAAGTATGTGGCACATCTTTCAGTGGAGGATGCCCTCCTTAGATTCCTGACATCTTATCGGTCCACTCCGGCAGGTCAGCAGTGCCCCTCAGAGCTCCTTCACGGCCGCCCTCATAGGACACTGTTATCCCTCGTGCATCCAGGCCCTCCCACACCTCTTCTTCGTCCTCAGTCACGTTTTCCCCCAGGCTCGGCTATTCTGGGCTCGAGGCTACGGCTGCCATCCTCGTTGGGTCCCGGCCGTGGTCATTCGGGAGCGTGACCTCTGTGAGGTCCGTTCTTCTACCGGGGTCCTCACCCGCCACCACGATCAGCTGCGGAACCGCCACCCTCCTCAAACACCTACGGTCCCTTCCTCCTCATCCAGGTCCAGCCCCCCTCTGTTGCGGGTGCCATCAGGGGACAGTTCTCTACCAACTTCCGTTCCCGGCGGCCAGCTACAATGAGTGGACAGCTCCGGTCGCTGGCAGAGGGGGCACCTGGCAGCCTGACGACAGAGGTCCCGAGTTTCCAATGGAGGAACCACAGGAGGGAGGAATGGAAGATCCACCGCCATTGCCAGTGCTGGGAGCAGCAAGACAGCGCTCACGTGGGCGAACCCCTCGTCGCTCAAAGGGGTTCCGCCCGTACGAGGTGGTTCCAGCTAGGGAGTGGATGGAGCTGACAGACGATCGGATGGAGGTGGAAGAGTCCCAGCAGCCAGACCTCTGCACCGCCGTTCAGGGGTCCGGCTCCTCACCCCAAGGGGGGAGGGATGTTATGGCCTAAGGGCCATTCATATCGCGCGCGCCTGTATTGTGTTCTGTGGTAGTTCCCGGCCGTGCCACAGGAGGGCACGGTCGGCCTAACAGCTGAAGCGAGCGGCGCGCCGTCTGCTGGCAGGCCCCGTCAAACGGCCGACGGGACAGCCGTGTCATTCGACAAGTGTACGCGGAACGGACAATAGCGTGCTCAGGACTAAGAGTGTTTATTTCAATAATGTACAGCCACACATGTCATGCATTATTCAAGACTACTTCATCTGCCATTGGATTGTACTCCTGATTTGGCCTCCCTGTTCCCTCTATGTCTCACCTATTGAGAAAATTTGGATGGTGATTATGGAAAAGGTGGCCCAGGATACGCCATCTGCTGATACACCAGATCAGCTTTGGAAGCAGCATGGACTGTGGAAGCATTGTGGACTGCTTCATCCCTACAACACACCCAGAGCCTCTTTGATTCGATACTGAGGCATGTAGCAGCAGTTATAGCTATAATAGCAGCATCACTCAATATTGATTTCATCCTCTTCCTCACTTCACATGGTGCCGTATTTTCAGTCACATTATCTTTGTACAGTGTGTTATCTGCAAACTAAATTTGGTTGTGGTATCTCCAGTCCTTCCTGGTGTTGCATTTTGTATGAACAACAGTGTAAAAACAAATCTAGGCTATATCTCTGTCTCACCCTCTCACTAATACAGCTTCCATGTAAAAAAATGTACTACACTTGTCAACAAGGATCACCCAGAGCTGAAGTGACTCAATAAATTACTTCACCGAGGAGATGATTTTCCTGAGTGAAGTCATGAAATGCAAAAAAATTATTTTACCTTTCCTGACATCCTTCCTACACCACTCACTTGCAATCTATAGCATCCTAGTCAAACCACAAGTCATTTACATGCTACACATTTACTCTCCCTAAAGTTGTTTGTGTTATAACACTTGCACCCACACCCAAATAACCTATTCCAGTCTCACTACTGATAAATATTAAAATAACAGAGGTACAGCTATTTGCAAAACTACTCATGTTGTTTCTCATGTAACTCGTGTCCACTGTATAGAACTTCATACAGGAATAATACTAAATTGCTTGAGTGCATGAATCAGAATGAAGAACTGTTCACCTTGCTTTGGGACACTTACTATCTAGTTTCCACATGTGCAATTCACCGGAATTCAAGGGACTCAAGTGCTCACTGCATCCTGTACTGGATAACCTGAACTGTGGACATAACAGCTTAGCCTCTAGCACAGCCATCCTCAAATTGGTGAGAGGAGGGGAGGGGGATGCTCACTGTAATTTATGGAAATATTTCATATTGAGTTAGAAAAAGACATCGAGTTGCGACATAATCAGAATTTTTGGCTGGACTTGAAATATGACAGTCAAAAGTTCACTGTTCTGTTGAAATGTTCCAACATGTTTAGAAACATTACCATAATAGTTGGATGTGATGTAACTCTTCATCTCATAACGTCTGGTTCAACTTCACTGCAGAATTGGCTATAAATTCATTAGAAGACATGCTACAAGAGCATTACTGCTCTTGTAATGTGTTTGTTGATGAAACTGAAGTGCTCAAAGCAACACCAGGTAAGTTTCATTAAAACTTTTTAATTCACAATTACTTCAATTCAAAGTGAAACTTATGAAGAATCGTCTTCAGAAAGGCATAATTATGGCCTCAAAAGTTGCTACTGCGAAAAGCATAGTGACTGCTCCAGAACTTGGTTCAAGACAGAACCATTGGGCTCTAGAAAGCTTCCTTATATAATGTTCATGACAATGTGTATGTTGTTGAAATTAAAAAATATTAAATTTAAATCAATAACTTACACATTACTAAAATTTGGTATATCAAAAGAAATTTGACATAAATCTGCATATGCGAAAGTTCGTCTAATATTATGAATATTAAAGTGTAACCTAAAAATACAATTATATATATGAAATACAACAATGCCTAACATATTATGCACTTTAACAAGATAAATTCTTTACAGAAATTGTCACTATAATTAGTGTCATCAAAATTAATGATTGTCTTTAGTTTTGTGACTTTAACAGTCTACTACAATAATTCAAAATCATAAAACATGAATATGGATGTCGATGCTCATTACAAATTTTATTGATATTTAGTATTTTGTTTTCAAGACTAGTGGTTTATGATATTTTCATGATGTAATAATGAAGAATACTCATTCATATAGCTCCTTTTTGTGTGTTTTTAAGATGTTTTCCTAATTTATCACCTTCGATTTTATGTGCTGATATATTTGCTTAAATTACAATTAAACTATTGAACATTTTAGGTTCTTACCCATGGACAGGCTATTAAACATCATATAAAGTTATTTGACATTATACAGTGTGTTAACTGTATTCACATATTTTACTTTTGATACTCTATTTACATCTGAAGAAACCACGGTAGCAACGGAATAATGTGTTTAGTGCTAGCATGGAATCAGGAATGTGTCTAATGTGTATATGTATTGTCTGTTACTTATCACAGTGAACAAATATTGCTAGCATCAGATTCTCATTTCCATGAAGTAAGTTAGAAAGCACACCCATCAATAATTTGTTGACTTATTTCACAAGAACTGATCAGTAGAGTCTATTAACAGAAATGCTGAGAAAATTTATGACTAATATAGACTGCCCATAAATGTTTGCTCTGATTTCAAGATTATATGTTAATATCTTTATGAAGTTAGTTTTTTTTTTTTTTTTTTTTTTTTTTTTTTTTTTTTTTTTTGTTATAGGTCCGTTAAGGAATCCATGAAGCTTCTGTACAGCTGCATCTCATTTAACACTTTCACCTCAAGGAGTGCTGTATGAGCTACATTGCAAAAAATGGCTTCCACCCCAGTGAGAAAGCTCAGTTTCTTGTGGGGCTAGCAGTGACCAAATCACCAATTACTGGCAAAACAAAAGTTTGTGTCCACTATTGAAAGCCAGTGCCAGATATCAAGTTAATTAGAATATGGCAATAGAGTTTGTTCAGGAATGAAGAAGCAGTGGAGGTCCACTTGTTGTAGAGAAGACTGTGCAGGCAGGTTTGCACAGAAATTGATTAGACAAGCTTTGCAGGAGCCTCAAACATCAAAGTATAATGTGTTTTGTGAACATCTGCAATTGTATGGATACAAGGCTTAACTTGTTCAAGTTTTATAGTCAGATGATCAACCTAAATATGAACAATTTGCAAAGGACACTTTTTGAAGTGATTTATATGTTGAAGTGTATTGCATATATTAAATATTTATAAAAACTTCAAACCTGTGATATAACATGCTCTATTGCATGCAAATGGTGAGTAAATATCGATGTTTGTTCATGCAGTGTGCGCATGTGTAAAAATTTATTTGTGTGTTTCGATGATTTGTCGCAACATACAGGCACAAGCTGAACTACAGCACTGTATGTGTTTGTAAGTTGTACTTATAGCTTCACAATGCAGCTCACGGATTGCAGGAGATGCTACTTTTGTTTAACGTCTGTGATAGCAGTACCTATTACAGTGCCAGTGTGTGTAGAAACCAGTTATAAAATGTACATGCTCTGGTTGTTGAATGCTGAAGTAGAAAGGTTGCTTATAAGCAGTGACAGTGAGGATGAATTTAATTTTATTTCATCATCTGATGAGCATTTTTGCCCTTGAACAACTCAGGGCCAAGAAAATCATTCTTCATGTTACACGAACGAAACTGATGGTGATGAAGAAGAGGCTGACAGGCACAAAGCGATCACCCATAGTGAAAAGAAAAAGCCAGTCTTCAGACAATGTTAAGCATCAGAGATGGTAAGAGCTGTACACGCGACTGGTGTGCTGTAGCAAACAGCTCCACAGTAAAAGGGTTAATTTGTAACACACTGGGTGACAAATAAAATTAGCACCTATACAAAAATTAGTAGTAAACCTACCATTGTTATTATTAATTCAATACATAGAAAGCTTATAAAATTTCCCCATATAAAACTACTCAAGTATTCTTTCACCTCTTATGAAGTCAGTCTCTCCATATTAATATGGATTCTACATATCAATAACTTTATTCTTTTTTAAATTGTTTGTATTTGCCATAATGTTTATGTCTACGATTTTTACCTGTTTGTCATCTGTGTTACCGTCTGTAAAGTTTCTTCCATTTTCATAATATTTCTAGATTTGCTTAATGCATCAATACCTTCTATGTATAACAGTGTAGACCATCCCCAACACCAAATCTCTCATTGATGTGTATGGGTAATCTTCGATCTAAAACTTTTGCTGAATGGTTTTCATGTAATAGTACATCCAATGAAAATAAACAGTCAAATTAAAAAGGAGTTTATCTGTGTGAAACACACTGAAAACAACAGCTCCCCCAACACCTCTTATATATTATTGTTAATAAATTAATGATTATTCTCCCCGGGCTGACAGTTTCTGCTATCTGCTACCCTCCATCGACCGTGCCACATGCTGGGTCGAAGCCACGCCCATTCCAAACATCATGGCAGAAACAGTTGCACATGCGTTTGTGCAGTCCTAGATCTCTTGATATCACTGCCTGTCCAGTGTAACAACTGACGAGGGCCACTAATTTGAGTCCTCCCTCTTTCGAAAACTTTGCAACCTGCTTGGCATTAAACATATTCACACAACTGCTTATCACTCCCAAGGCAATCATCTAGTCAAGTACTATAACCGGACTCTTAAGGCAGCATTAATTTGTCATAACAGCCTGCAGTTGGAGGTGCTACCTTTGGTGCTCCTGGGCCTGCACACTACATACAAGCCAGACCTCGAAGGGACAGTGGCCAAGTTTGTCTATGGACAGACTCTGTCACTTTTTGGAGAGCTTGTTCAACCTTCCCCTCCTTCCCCCTCCTCTGACCTCCCTTCCTTTGTAGGTCATGTTCACCTGTACTGTTCCAAAATTACTCTCATCCCTGACTAGTCACTCCCCTACTGCTTCTTGCATTCCATCTGCCCTCACAACAAGTTCCCATGTATTCCTCCGTAATGGCACTGTCCACCCCCCCTCTGCCTCTGTATTCGGGTCCTCACCGGGTCCTGAACAGGAGTGATAACACCTTCATCATTTCCCTCAACAACTCTCCCACCACCTTCTATATTAATCACATTAAACCCGCCTTCATCGAATCATCTTCTCCTCCTCCTCCATCAGACTCTTCTCCCCTGTCCCCCTCCCCACCTGTCTCTGTTCTTCCTCCCCCCTCCCCCCCTCCAGACAGCTACAACCGTACCTAGCCCTCTGCACCTTCCCCCTCATCACCCGTCCATTGTTTCTCCCCTTCTCCTCATCCCCTTTCCTCGTACCTTGAGGTTGTCATTCCTGTGTCCCCTCAGCTTGCTATAGATATCTCAATTATACTCCATGACTGCACAGTTTTCATTCTCTGTCCTTCTTCCTCTGACACCTCATCCCCTTCCACTAACGAATGGCAGCTCCTTCGGCACATACCGCTTCCTGCCACTGTGATGACACATGCAATTTGAGCCGTCCTGCTTTCATCCTCTGAGGTGATCATCATTGCCTCTGTGGTATCCGCTGACCTGCAGACATGCCCAGCATGCATCACCCAACAACCTTGGCATCTTGACAAATTCATCGTCAGTACTCCCATAACTCATCACCGTCAATGCACTGCCCTACTGATGGACTCAGTCGAGCTATGAATGACTTGCCTCCATCGTTACCCAGTGCCTTGGTTCTGCATGCCCCCCCCCCCCCCCGGCCCTCTCAAGATGTGCTCAGCACTGCGAGGGGGGCTGTATGGTGACCACTCAACCACCGAATCGACCAAGCCAAACATGTGACATATCTTTGGTTTTCAGCTTCCCTGTGCCCGCCACCCACGTTATCTATCTCAGTTCTGTATTGTCTGTGTTTTAGTGTGGTAATAAAAGTTATCTAAGGTACATGTGGTTCTTACTGGGGCTACAACCCCACATAAAACCCATAACTCAAAAAAGGTATCAATAGGTAGGACACAAACTGAGAGATAAACTAATTACCAATGTAATAGTGGAGGGAAGAATGTGTGTTAAAAATCACAGAAGGAGAACCAAGAGACAAATATAGTAACCAGGATCAAATAGATGTCAGTGCCATTCTTATTCAGAGATGAAGAGGGTTATACAAGATACAATAGCATTGGGAGCTGAATTAAACCAGTCTTTGGACTGAATATCACAACAACAACAACAACAACAACAACAGTGTTTTCTAACACCCAAACCTTCAGATATCAGACACTCAGATTGGTACCAAACATTGTATATCGATGGAATATCAACCAAAACTTCTATATAATTTGTGCTATGTGCTGCCGTCCAGGAGAACGTGCGTAAACAGCAAATAATATGTAACACCTGACCTATGGAGCACAGGAAAAGTGTATCTGTGGGGGGTCTGCCTCCCTGAACTCCTGTGGGGTAGTTGATAGAGGGAACGAAGGTCCTTGGTTCAAACCATTGGTGGGTGAAGTTTTCTTTTTTCCTTGTATGGCATTTTTATCCAGTCCCTAATTGTTAAGCAGAAGGTTATCATCAGGAAACTGTACCTGAGAGCACCGGCACCTCCATGTCTCTATGGCCTCCCAAAGGTCCACAAGGAAAGGGTGCCATTTCGACCAGTTTTGAACACTATCAACTTGCCGACATACGGTATTACCAAGCATTTATCACAGATGCTTAAACCCTGGTTGGATATGGTCCACACCACGTGAAAAACTCAGCGGAGTTTGTGAAAGTACTACAGGGCATTCGGCTGACGAATGAAGACCTACTAGTCAGCTTTGATGTGACATCCCTATTCACATGAGTACCAATAGAAGACGCATTGGCTGTACTCGAAGAACACTTTGAAGAGGACACCATCAAGCTTTTTTGCCATGTGCTAACCACCACATACTTTAAATGTGGTGGGACATTCTATGAACAGATAGATGGCGTAGCAATGGGCTCACCCCTAGCACCAGCCATAGCCAACCTGTACAAGGAGCACTTTGAAAAGCAAGCACTAGATACAGCAAAACACAAGCCCAAGGCCTTCTGCAGGTACATCGATGACACCTTTGTAATTTGGCCACATGGGAGGGTCAAACTGCAAGAGTTCCACAAACACCTCAATAGAATACATGGAAACATCAAATTTACCATGGAGATAGAAGAGAATAGAAGCTTACCCTTTCTCGATATCTTACTCACAAGAAACATGGATGGCACGCTGGGACATGCAGTGTAGAGATAGAGGACACACACGGACCTCTATCTTAATGCTAACAGTTGTCACCACCCTGCACAACGCAATTCCGTACTCAACACCCTAGTACACAGGGCTAAGTCCACATGCGACAAAGAAAGTTTGCCAGGAGAATTGCAACACCTCAAAGACACCTTCAAGAAAAATGGTTACAGTGAGAATCAAATAAGGAGGGCTCTGAAGACTGACCAAAAGTGGAGAAAGGGAGACTCGAAGAGGACGAAGCAATGGGCTGTTCGTTCTTGCCATATGTGGGTCCCAAACAGGCAAAATCACTAGAATTCTAAAGAAACAAAGTGAAAACCATTTTCCGTACAGCATGAAAAATCAAAGACCTTCTTGGTTCAACTAAGGATCCACTAGGTCTGACAGCGCCTGGTGTGTACAAGATTGGGTGTGAATGTGGGATGCAATACATAGGACAGACGCAGCGTTGCATCTCACAGCGCCGCGATGAGCACATCAGGCATGTCCGCCTGGGTCAAACTAACAAATCTGCTGTGGCAAAGCACAGTATTGACGAGAAGAACACCTTTGATTTTGAGGACACAAAGAAAATTTGCAGTGAAAATGGGTTTTGGGACTCAGTAATCAAAGACTCTATTGAAATATGGTTGTATGACAACCTAATAAACCGGGACAGTGGCTACCACCTTAGCACAGCCTGGGAGCCAGTAATTAAATAAATCAGAGAAGAACGCTCCACAGGCCACTGAGGTCCGTGCCTGGAGCATACGGCAGTGGATGTCGGGACACAAACCCCGCACCAGCGTCCCCCCCCCCCCACCGGCCAGTCCAGGTGCATCCGTCGAATATGCGTGCGCCTGATTGGTCAGTGGCAGCAAGCAGGGAATGGTCCAGCAGAGATATAAGCGCACACCCGACGATACCCCAGCACTTCGCCTGAAGATGATGCAGACGCATTCCATTGAAACATTGCTACGAGACGATGACGGAGCAACTTGGCTGATAACCCGCGAAGACTTCATACATGAAATCTGCCGAGAAAGCCTACACTTGCAGATAATTGTCTTTCTAAACACAAAATCTTTATTTATCTGTGAACAGATAAATAACCAAACATAACAGCTCCAATCCAGATGTTATTCAGCCCAGTTTCTGCAAGCTAAATGGGACACACACCATTGGCCTATGTGCAGTTTCAGATTGTTTTTGTTGATATTGTGCATCCTGTTGCTGCCTAGAGGGTGTGTTACATCTGTGTTGCATTCAGCCTCCTGTCTTGATGGGCTGCTAACTGGAGATAACTGTCATCTCTTGCTGACATTACCCATGGACAACTTTGGCCTTGCCTTCTTTTAACAGTTCCTGTTGTCTGAAATCGGGTTCGGGTCCTGGAAATTTCACTTTGAGACACTCCAATAGCTGCAGCCACCTCCTTCTATGTCTGTCCCACTTCCAAACTTCCTACGGATCTCTATGCCACAGCTTTATGTAAGTCACATTGCTGCTGTTGTTGTTGTCATTGCATTGTACTAACTGCTCACTACACTATCTGGACCCAACTGCTTGTGTATTTCGTTTGATAGAGTAAACCCAAGTCAATGCCAACTCTGTCTGCAGCAACATTTTCTTATTACCACTAATGCAGTTGCCATAATGTTGTTGTCTCCACTCCGTAGAATCAACAGAAAGACATCAAGCCATTTTAGTTAATTCTGCTGATGACAATACTACAGAAGCTACATATCTCGACTGATACCAAATTTGTTTTGACCAGTGTAGATATGAGTTGTCCAATTACAAATTTCTATGAAGACAATAAAATAAAGGTCAGTAGACAAGGGAAGATCTGTTTAGATACCTATGTGCTCAGACTGCACTCTGATCTCTTTGTAAAGACTGGAAATGAACTGTACAAAGAAAGAGACAAGAGATTTAAATTACTATTTCTCAAAGAGGTAAAAAGTGCTCAAACAGAACATATAAAATATCAGATCACAACATCAAACAATGTGTCAGACAAGAGTTCATGATCTTTTGTTAAGAACATTGGAGGTCATGAAAGTGCAAGTCGGAATAATGAAATTAGGCCTCTAGTTATAAATGATGAGATTATTGTTGACCCTAATATTATCAGTGAAAAATTCAATGACTATTTTGTTGACTTGGTGAAAAATGATCAGATTGTGCATAGACCAACTTGAAATGGTTGATATGGATGTGTCACTTAATATTACCACTATAAATGTCATTGAGGTCACTGACACATTTAAGGATAAATTTACATTCGGATGGGACTTTAAAAAAAATGTAAATTTGAATTGGCTTCTTTTCTATCTTTTGCAGATGGTCTTAAAATTGGTACATTCCTAGATCTCCTTAAATTCACCTTTGTGAAACCTATACATAAAAAGGAACCCAAAAACGAAGTTAAATATTTTAGTCCAATATCACTTACATCCATCTTCAGATAATTAATAGAGAAAAATTTAGTTCTTAAACTAGATGATTGTTTTGCCACTAAAGGACTTATGGCAGATTTTCAGCATTGCTTTCAAAAGAGTACAAGCACAATATCCACTTTTGTGGATTTTTTGCATGTTGCACTGAACTGGCTTGACTCTGGTTGTAAGGTAGCTGGTCTATTCCTCAACTTATCAAAAGCATTTGATAGAGTTAACTATGCAATTTTATTGCACAGACTTATTGTATATGACATACCTGGTTGGATATTAAGACTTTTCCATTCCTTCCTTTTAAATAGATTCCAGTGCACATAAATTCATTTTTATGGTAAAGACATTGAGGGTTGTTCTATCCAGGAAATGCATGGTTGTTTCAGGAGTTCCTCAATGCTCTAATCTCCGTCCCTGTCTTTACATTTATTATGTTCCCTTCTGTTGGGAATACATCCAATAGAATGAATGCTGACACATCCAGGCAGTAACTATTTAAAACTTAAAGGTTGCCCTCTCAAAAGGTGGTCAGTCAGCTCTTGAGGGATAAAGAATAAATCCATTCTTCCATGCAATATCCAGCTCTGCACCCATGTCATTATTTTACAGAAATTGATTTTGAAGTTAACGTTAGCAAAACTGATTTCATTAATTTTAGCATAGGAAATTATGTCCCTTCTATGTAAATTTTTAATAACACCATAAGTTTGTATAGAACAGCTTCTGCAAAATTTTAGGTGTGGTTTTTGATAAAAACTTTACTTGGCACAAGCACATCAGTCATGTATGTTCTAAGATGCTGAGTGGCATTTACCTGCAAATACAAGTTTCACACTACCCAGACTCACACACTCTAAGGACTGTATATTTTGCAGTAAGTTGTGCATCCTAAAACTACAAAAATAAATAAAATAAAATAAAAATAATAATTTTTTTTGCAGTACTTTATGCCTACAAGTCATAAAGCATTAAAACTGCAGGGAGGAATCTATCACAGTGACTCAAATAGAGCTGTCTTGCTAAAAACAATAAATAAATAAATCCAACTGGTGACTGAATATAAACTGTGTACATTACATGCACTAAACTTTACCAGTACTGAAAATAGCTCATATGTGAAGGGAGCTCTCTTTTATAATAAATTACATAGAAACATGAAAGAATAAATAGAGGAAAAAACCAGAATGAAACACCAAGATCAAGAACATACTACTCTGACTGTAGCAAATCATTAATGATTTACTATTGAACATCAGTGCCATTACCAGTTCACTCTTTGCAGATGATACTAGTATCTTCCTTACCAGCAGAATGATAATGAGCTACAAGAGGCCACAAATAAAAATGCAGATGAGTTGGGTGATTGGTTTGACAGAAGTAAACTGATTGTTAACACGACAAAAACCACCTTTCTGAACTTCCACGTGAGTGAAGAAATGTAAGTCTGATGTGAAATTACATGGCTCTGAAATATCTCCCTCATCAGAAACAAGATTTTTAGGCTTGTGGATCCAAGAAATTTAAAAATGGGAAATGAACATCAGTAGGACAATCAGTAAGCTGTACCAATTGTGTTACACATTACGGTAATTTACAAGAAACCTTACACTCAAAGTTGTATGGCCAGAATTGATATATATCATTGCTTGTTCACTTGCAACAATTTATGCTATACTCTTATTTAGATTCCTGCCTAACCATGTCCTTTAAAATTATCTAGATGTACTGGTATTCTTAGGTTCCTGCCTAACAACAAGCTTTAAAATTGTGTAGTTATTACCATATATTAGCTACACAACTTTAAAGGAAATGGTTAGGCAGGAAAGAGTACAGCTTAAATTGTTGTGAATGAAGAAGCAATGATATATATCGATTCTGACTGTAAAAATTCGAGTGTAAGCTTTCTTGGAAATTATCCACATTACGTGTCCTTACACACAGCACAAGCCCAGATACTGTTCATACTGCCTACTATCCACAGTTTCATAGTGTAATGCACTATGGTATCACATTCTTGGGAGACTCCTTACATAGCTCAGACATTCTCCTCCCCCAAAAGAGAGCTGTGAGTGCAATGAAAAGGGCAAAACCAACTGACAGTTGCAGACCTGTCTTCCAAAAATCATTCGTCCTATCTCTTGGCAGTCTGCACATATTGGAAATATATAAGTTCGTAAAAAGTAAAATTACAATTTTCAATAGAAAGGTGGATGCCCATAATCATGATACCAGACAGAAAATGAAACACCATATACAGTATTAAAAATCTCTCCATTTTAAGCAAGGAATTGAACTCTACAACAGTCTCCTATCAGAAATAAGATTAGATTAGATTAATTCTTGTTCCATAGATCTTAGATATGACACTTCACAATGATGTGGAACATGTCAGTTTAATAAATGGTGCCTATACATGACACTCAATATTTTCAGGACATTTTATTTTTATTTTTTAGCGAAATTACTATGTTTTATCTAAAAATTCATCTAAAGTGTAGGAGGAGTTGCCATTCAGAAATTCTTTTAATTTCTTTTTAAATACCAGTTGGGTATATGTCAGACTTTTGATGCTACTTGGTAAGTCAATGAAGACTTTGTGGCAGCATAATTAACCCCTTTCTGTACCAAAGTTAGATTTAATAGTAAATATCCCCCTTTTTCCTAGTGTTGTAGCTATGCACACTGCTATTACTTTTTAATTGAGTCAGGTTGTTAATAACAAATTTTATGAGTGAAGGTATATATACTGTGAAGCTACAGTTAAGATCCCTAGATCCTTAAATAAATGTCTGCAGGATGATCTTGGGTGGGGTCCAGCAGTTATTCTGATTATACACTTTTGTGCAATGAATACATTTTTACTCAATGTTGAATTGCCCCAGAATATCATCCCATATGAAAACAGTGAATGAAGATAGGTATATTAAGGAAATTTACTGAGATGTATATTGCCAAATGACCCTGATAGCATAAATAGCTGAACTGAAATGTTTCAGTAGATCTTCAATGTGTTTCTTCCAATTCAATCCCTTGTCAATGCAAACACCTAAAAATTTGGAATATTCTACCTTAGCTACAGATTTCTGGTCAAAGTCTAAATTTATTAATGGTGTCATGCAATTTACTGTATGACACAGGAATTCTCTCTCCTAGTTTAACAAGACTGCAAAAACTTTCTTGCTTAACCATTGCTTTTACACTGTATCTGAATTTGTGGCCCATAAGTGTGAAAGGAATGACCTTTGTAAAAGAAAGTGAACATTAATGTAAAGATGTCAACAAAGTTCTGTGTTAAGTCATCTACAACCATTCAGTTGTGTGCTTTACTGTGATTCTGCCAACCAGGTACTTGTTCTTCATGCAACAGAGAAGGACATGAAACGAAAAATGCATTATAATAATTGAATAATAATTTTGTGTGGCTCATTGGGCTGACAAGTCTTTCAACTGGACCCCATTTCAGTGACTTGCGTGTCCTTAGCCTACTCTGGTTATCCAACCACGGAAAGGGGACTTTCAGTTTAATGTGGAATCTGAATCATGTGTCGTTTCTGGCAATTCCTCACATCATTGAGAGGTGAAGGATGGGTTAAAACGCAAACTGAAAAAATCCAAAGTCCGACCGGGTTTCGAACCCACGATCCTTTGGTTCCAGTCAAGTGCTTTATCCAAAGACCACTGGGCCTGACATGATAAATTGTAAGTACCAGTAAGTGAAATCATGCATATAACATCATCATATCACTTTGTCATCAAACCATCACACCATATTGTCCAACATTAATTGTATGTCTTGTGCATCACATTGTACATGCCCTGTACAATATTGGTTCAAAAGACTTGAATGAAAATAAATAAAATAAAACTGAAAGGGTCTGAATTTGAAAGTAAACTGAAGAACAGGCATATAATTAAATTCCCATACAGCCTAGATGACCTCTAAAAATATGCATTGTTCTTTTATATTGAAGACCATTGCATGTATTGTTTTGTTGCATGGCATGACTTTTATTTAACCATTTATTATTATTGCTATCTTACACTTAGGTGGCTGTCATTTTGATCTTTACTTTATCTGGTTACATGCATGTAATGCAAATGAAGCCAGACATTTTAGTTCTGTACTGCTTTCTCTCTTCAATTTGTTGCCTTGCATGTATTGTTTTATGACATGGCGTGACTGATTAAGTATTTTATTTATCATGCTTGTGTTCTTTTTTTATATCTAGCATTTTATGAATTAAAGTAATCTGAAATTTTATTTCTGTATTGTTTTTATATTTATATATCAGAGTGCTTCTGTTGTATGGTATGGCATGATTTTCAAATGTATTAGAAACATCTTATCTCATGCTTCAGCCTCATTTCTTGTTGTTTTCATTTTGTTTTTTTGATTTTATACTCGATTCCTTGCATGTACTGTATTATTCCATGGCTCGAGCTTTTAGAATATATTTTATACATCTTATCTTATTCAAATGTCCCAAGTAATTTTGTGGTTACTTTCAGTTCATACCTTGACTGAAGTCACTTCAAATAAAGCTCGAAGTATAATTTATACCTACAAATGATACCCTGTATAAATGGCTAGGCTGAATTTTCAGTTTATCTAATTCAACTTATGTCTATTTTATTTTATATCTTGCTATATGATATTATATAGCTACATGAACACTGATTTAATTTCAAATTATGAATTATTGTAATGCATCAGATACATGTTTACTACAATAAAGTTAACAGAAGGAGAATTCTGCAGATGCATTCCGTGTAAAGATACTGTCTCCAGATTGTGTTATGAATAGAGTTAGTATTTAAAAAGTGACAAATTAAAACATAATGGCAAATGCCAAAGTTTGATCGCTTGAGCAGGGAAAATGTAAGCAACAATAAAATTTGCTTTTTTAAAAAATTCAGTCAAAAACTGCGTGAAACACTGAACATTTTTGTTGCCCCAGTATACTGGCAGATATGCCAAATGCCATAAAAATCTCAGGACAATGAAAAACGTATTTTAAGTAGTAGGAACTACAGAAATACTGCACATGGCTTTTAATCATACTATAGTAAACATCCGGCAAACAGCTTGTTGGTCCATCCATGTTTACTGGAACGTTTTTATCTTCTATTAGGCAACCTATATTTTTAAATATGTGTCAATTTTCTCTATTGATGATGATATGCCCTACATAAACTTACCATGTATCGAAAAAGGCAAGACAAAACTAATATTGTAACAATTCTACCACTCGGAATACAATGACTTAAGAGAGATAACAGGTAATTTTGCTTTTTTCGCTACAGAAGTCCCACGTTTTAAAAATGCGCGCCACCGAAAGACAACAGAGCGACGACGATGCAACTGTTTGTATCGACCTCACGTGAGTCCAGTTCAGCGGTAAAAATCTAGCGTTCTGTGAGTATATTGCACCAGATGTCGAGCACCAAGGCAACCAGTAAACAAGCGTATTAGCAAGGAACTTATGTGCTAGCAATTTTGGGATTCCGTGACTCCAAGATGGTTAATGAGAAGCTTCCAATTTCAATGCTTTCAATATCCGTCACCGTACTTATGAACAAAGAGCAATCGCGGAAATTGACGCAAACAGTGGCAACGGGACACGCAAGTTATATAATATCCTCTTTTTATGGAACACTAGCTACGCCCCCCCCCCCCCCCCCCCCACACACACACACGCACATGCCTTGCAATGCCACGGATCGTAAAAAAGGGGGTTTGAAGGTTTTGACCCAGATTCCGTGATCTGGGGTTTCTTTTGTTACAATCTGTTTGCTGAAGTGAGTCCGGATACGATTTTTTAAATTTCATTTCATTTTTATTTTGCGTCTGATGTGCATACAATTTGGTCAGACAATTTCCAAACGCACTGGGAGTTACTTAACAGTTGCCCTGTATGAAGCACGGGTTTCCCGAATTTAGCGCATACATTTGTAGTGATTGTCTCTGCACTTCATTACAAATGCAAGTCGCGCTGGAAAATGCAGACGTTCGAAATAGAATGGCATATGTTCTGTATAAAAAAACATTGGTGAGGTGTGTGAACTTTTAACAACAGATTTTTACATTTAAAATTTCTTTATACTATTCTAGTTTCAATGATAACTGTGTTAATAATCTTCTTCACCGAAAGCCTGGTACCGTGCAGTGGCGTAGTTGTATCAACAAGGGCCCCGGGGCAAAAATGACATTGGGGCCCCCTTTAAACTATACAGATAAAAAACTACTTCATCATCAGCTTCTTACCGCCCACTGGAAGACATAATAACGCAAACCTAAATACTACTGCCGCGGTGGAGTAGCCGAGCGGTCTAAAGCGTCACGCTGCGGAGCGCGCGGTTGCTCGCCGTGGAGGTTCGAGTCCTCCCTGGGGCATGGATGTGTGTGTGTTTATCCGTAGGTTAGTTTACCTAGGTTTAAGTAGTTTGTAAGCTACGGACTGATGACCACGCAGTTTGATCCGATAGATTTACAGACATTTGAAATACTACCAAGTATTACGTGCGATGCAATCATTTTTAATCGTACGCTCTAATATAACTGTGTAAGTTTGTTTGTTATGCTTTCAAGCAGAAATTAATGGGTGGGTTTGAATGAAATTTTGCACAGGAGTAGAGTTCGACCTGGGTAGGACACACAGATAAAACGACCCCTTGAGATAGTTTTGGCAGTTGCTCCATACTAGGCGAATGAAGTTGCAGGCAGAAGCTTCACTGATGACGCGCCGATCAGTAATACAATTCACCTATCCAATATCCATATTTTCTTTTCTTGCACAAATTTCAGAGTGTAATTGGTTAAAGCACTTAATTGGGATTTATGATTAAGGAGCACTCCCTTGGGGGTATTCACTCCACAAAGAGAAGTTAGTTTAACAATACTGTTCTGTAATAACACACAATAGAGACTTCATATTCAAATGTGGTCACACCGTATATTGTCAAACACACTACTCGTAATTCAGCGCCATTGACTGTTATTTCGCCACTCTGACTTCAACCGACAACACGCTAATAGTGACACGGTACACGTCTTAGCGGACAAGCAACAGACCTTGTTATGGTTATATCCTGCGGTGGAAAAAATTTTGGATTTCTCTTCGTGCCTTTGAGGTTTGTTGGTCTAGGGTAAAGTCGAAAATCCTTCATTCAACTAAAATATTATATCGAGTAGAACGTCGATTATCCAAAGTAATTGGGAGACATGGCTGTTGGAAAAACCGGTTTATACAGATAATCGTACTGTACACTTCTATTTACCAATAAGAAGTTTATACAGTATTCGGAGGAGCGCGATCCTTCACATTGCACGCCGTAACACTTGGAAGCCTCAGCTGTTGCTGTGAGCAGCTTTGATGCTGTCGCTACTTCTGCAGCTACACAGACTGAAGTGTGCCGGTTGTTGTACCCACTGCGGTCGGGGGTTCGAATCCCCCCTCGGGCATGGATATTTGTGCCGTACTTAGTATTAGCTAGTTCATAAGTAGTTTGTAAGTTTAGGGACTGATGACCCCGTAGTTAAGTCCCATAAACTCTACAAACATTTGAATTTGAATTTGGTTGTTGTACACAGCGAGTGGCGGCTTGGCCGGTCAGCTGCGCTTCCGAATGGCGTCGTGTGAAGCGAAGGCCCCAATAGGAAGCTTTGCTCCGCCACGCGGTGGCCCAATGCGGTTACTATTGGAAACTTGGTGGGAGGAGAGGGAGAAGTGATGGACATTACGGCGAGTGAGTTAGTAAAAAAGAAATAAAATTGGACGCTCTATTGTAACTTTTTCCGGAGGCAGCTCACAAAGGCTTAGGGGGCCCCTTAAGCTCGGGGGCCCCGGGGCACTGCCCCGCCCAGCCCTATGATAGCTACGCCACTGGTACCGTTGCAATGGCGTTGTGCATTAATATTTCTGGGAAGACTGGTAGGCGCGCCAGTTTTTAATACACTGTGGCGTCTGTCCGGCAAACAAATGAAGCCAAGAATGCAGAAAGATTATTTAAAATTTCGCCTTGATTTATTACAATATAAGTCCACTTATCTCTCCTAGTATTTTATTTCGAATGCTGTAATTGATGGAATCAACTCGTTGTTTTTAGCTACGGTACTAATATAGTGCTGTAGAGGCCTACTTCGGAAAATTTTATGAAGTATGTCTTCTGTGGATTCTCTGATTTTACAAAAGTTCGGTGGCAGTGTAATACATTATGGGGATTCATAGATTACCCATTTCTAACAATTGTGTGTGTGTATGTTTTGATTATATATAATTTTGTGGTAACGGAAAGTGCGATTGATGTTCGGTTTTCATAGAATGGATTGGTAGTCAAGGACTCGTATTGTTAGCCAATTAACAGATTGTAAAAATACCTAGAAAGTGTATTTTTTTATGCAAACATACAATTTTTCAAATGGAACAATGTTTGTTTCTATCATGCACTGAAATTTTTGACAACAGCTGTATACAAAGAATTTTGAATGACATTTTTTTCTCATTTAGTTTGGCAGCTACAACTATCGGGGGCGAAAGCTACAACAGCGTAACTAAACCCGTGTTCACACTGCCGGCCGGGCCGGGCCGAGCCGGGAGATTAAACACATTGTTTTCAATTGCTCTGTTCACACTGCCGGCCGTGCCGAGAGGACTACGCTTCAGCCGGCTCACGCCGAGCCGACGACATTCGTAATGTTTAATATTTCCGGCGCCGGCGCAAGCCTATAGGGCAGTGGCGGCTCGTACAAAATTTGACCAGTGTGCTACAACATTCCAAAGTAAACAGGAAACAAAATATACTAAAATAAGTCAACCTTTGTATTATTGCCTTTAATTAAATATCAATTAATACTATATTGACAGTAAGACCTTCAGGGGAATCTATATCAGCGCTGCCAATTGCATATATTCACTGCAGGTACTAAATATAACGTTTAAAAATATTAATTTTATTTACAGAAATTAAAAATTTAGACTCAGAGGTATTTGAAAACAAGCCTCACACACGTAGGTTTGAGAAACAACGCGCAAGACGCCTGAGCCAGCGTGCTATTTGACTCTGTATGTCGCACTATTCGTCTTAAGCTATTCTTTCGCAGCCGTTACACTCAGCGCGAAGAGAAATATTGATGTGGTGCTGCAGTTGGTCTCAGCACACACGAGTCGCCAGGCCAGACGTCACGCCTGCGCATGCGCACTAGCGAACAGACGACTGCGCCGCCTGTCTGCGCACGTACCAGCGCGGCTGAATCCCACTTCAGCACGCGGAGCTTGTTTCCAACTATCGCGGCGAGAGCGCTCCAAAATGCGTTTTCATCCTTATTACTAGCATTGTAATACGCATTGGAAGGGAAATGGCATAATTTTATTGTGATGACTGATTCGTATTCCAAGACAAAGGATGTAATTCTAGTAATATATTTGCTGCAGCACATTATCACCAGCCGCCACTGCTATTGGGCTACGGTATTGCTTCTGCAGTACAAGTATCTCATGTCTCCAGCGTGTTTTCAAGCCTCTTTGCATGATAGCTTTTTTTTCTTTTAAATAACACTCGTGAAAATATGCTGTTTATTTTTTTCTTTTATTACTATTAATTCTGTAAAATAAATACTAAATTCAGAATTTTTTTCTTGCTGTTCTCATAAGGAAAAGCTTTTCTAAATGTCAGTCGAAATTCATGGGATGAATCCATTACCACCTGTTTCTTATGTGCTTAAAATCAGACAGGTCACTACAGTGTGACACAAAAAAATATAATAACAAAATCATTGAACTATTAGCTGGTTCAGGCAGCAGTAAAGAAGTTTTGGTCATTACCGTGTTTCCTTCGATCATCAGCTGACTGTGGGTGAGGATAGCTTGTTTCTGGGGACAAGCCCACCAGGGAGCAAAAAACCAAAACACAGCAAGATATAAAGTGGCACACGCTTCTCATCCTGTACTGACGTGACTTGTAGTGTCTGAGTCTAAACTATATCAGCGCATTTTTTTTTTTCAGTTAACATTTTTAATCAAATCGAAGTACCATTGAGACAAAGAATATTGTGAGTAGATGATTCAGCAAAATGTTCGTAGAAACGCAGTTTCCTTCAAACACCATCTTAAAAATATAAATAAATAATAAAATTCTGAGACATGTGTTATTTGAAAGTGGAGATGGGTTGAAAGTCCCACATAAAACAGGTAAACCTCGCACATTCCACCACTTCCAACATCCCTTATGTGGAGGTAACTACACATTTTAATGTTAATATTATCTATTATTTTTTTGCTTAGTTCGTTCTTAATTTAATCTCGGACGTGAGTGATATTGCTTTTATGTGAGACAAGCTGTATAGAATTATTTTTACCTTGTGATAATTTTTCTGAGAGCTACAAATGCGAAAATAAAAAAAATGATTGCACGTGACCTAGGTGTTGATATACCTATAAATTTCAGTAAAATTTTGGGCTTCTTCCTTTTATCATTTCCAACTAGAAACCCAATAAGTATAATGTCAAAAAAAATTATTTCAGTCCATCTACCAAAGTAACGGTTAACATTAATTTATTCTTCACTTCTAATTCCACTCACGAAATATATATTCCATTTATAGTGTAATGTGGACAAGAAATCAGTCATAGGTCTTTCATAAAGTTTGACCTCATGTGAAACCAAAGAAGGACATTGTCAATTATAATCAGTTGCCACCTAAGAAAAAATAATTTATACTTGTTTTTTGGTTACGGATCATTAACACATCACGAGGAAGCGACAAACGTGGCCAGCAATTAATTTTTCGGCGCTGCAGTGCTTCGCGCTTCGTCCAACACCCGCCGAGATCGAAGGCTTTCGACCGCGAATGTTTGTTCAAATGTTTGTATAGTCTATGGGACTTAACTACGGGGTCATCAGTCCTTAAACTTACAAACTACTTATGAACTACTTACGAACTAGAACGGCACAAATATCCATGCCCGAGGGGGAATTCGAACCCCCGACCGTAGTGGCCGTGCAGACCGTGACTGGAGCGCCTTAGTCCCCTCGGCCACCGCGGCCGGCTCGACCGCGAAATAACGCCACTCAGATAACTCGCAATTACTTGTGATATGTGGTAGATATCAGTGTGGCTACCATTTCAAAAACTATTCTGTACTTTTAGCTCTATTTCACTCGCTGTAATATATGGTCTAAAATGCATAGAACAGTAAGCTGCCCGCTATCGAACTTTTTCAATACACGATTTGTAAATCAAGTGCGCCTACTTGACAAAAAGCATCATTTGAAAACGACTGTTACGAATTTCAAAAAGGAGAATGATTTATTCGAAAGCTAAGATGTTGTATTACCATGTGTCCAAAAATCAGATTTTTCAACCGCTTACTTTCATCAAAATCGAGTGAGGAGCGTTACGAAACTAAAAACTCACGCGGAATGAAAAGTAGACATTTTATTTTTTAACAGGCAAGGTAAAAACTTTAAGGCAAAAATAACTTCATAAAACGATGTGGCGTGGTCTTATATACCGTCAAAATTTTTTACAACTTTGCTGATGATGCAGTGGTGTATGGGAGGATGTCGTCTGTAACTGACTGTAATAGCATACAGGATGACTTAGACAAAATTTCTAGTTGGTGCGAAGAATGGCAGCTAGCTCTCAATGTAGAAAAATGTAAGGTGATGCGCATGAGTAGAAAAAACAATCCCATAATGTTCGAATACAGCATTAGTAGTGAGCTTCTTGATGCTGTCGCGTCGTTCAAATATCTAGGCGTAACATTGCAGAGCGATATGAAATGAAAGGAGCATGTAAGGACAATTGTGAGAAAGGCGGACAGCTGACTTCGGTTTCTTGGGAGAATTTTGGGAAGATGTACTTCTCCTGTAAAGGAGACCGCGTATAAAACGCTTGTACGACCACGTCTTGAGTATTGCTCAAGTGTTTGGGACCTGCAGCAGATCAGTTTAAAGGAAGACATAGAGGCGGTTCAGAGGCGAGCAGCTAGATTTGTTACCGGTAGGTTCGACCAATGCGCGAGTGTCACGGAAATGCTCCGGCAACTCAATTGGTGATCGCTGGAAGAAAGACGTTCTTTTCGTGAATTTCTGTTGAGTAAATTTAGAGGGCCGTGTAGTACGATCTTGCTGCCGCCTACTTACATTTCGCGTAAAGATCACAAAGACAAGAGAAATTAGGGCTCGTACGGAGGCATATAGGCATTCTTGTTTTCCTCGTTCAATTTGGGAGTGGAATAGGAAAGGAAATGCCTAGTTGTGGTACAGTGTACCCTCCGCCACGCACCTTACGGTGAATTGCGGAGTATGTATGTAGATGTAGTATTTCATTCTCTCTTAAAGCCTTTAATGTATGATCAGGGCCGACGCAAACCCAAATGCCACCCTGTGCGAGCTGCTAAATTGCCGCCCCCCCCCCCCTCTCCACCATTTTCCCGGTTACTTTTCCTATCTACCTAGGTTTCTGCCAATGAGTGGCCAGTCTCAAAGTTTTTAATATGTGCTTCCATCTAACCGCCGTGTTTACAGTTACGTTCGCCGGCCGCGGTGGCCGAGCGGTCTGCGGCATGTCAGTCACGGTCTGCACGGCCGCTGCGGTCGGTGTTCGAATCATCCCTCGGGCATGGATGTTTGTGCCGTCTTTAGTATATTTTTTATTGGTTTTTTCTGTTCCTTAGGACCCAATTGAGGAGTGAGACTCCATGGTCATGGAACAAGTCAATACATTAATTGTTACACAAGAATGGTAATAGAAAATTTTTAAGTAGTCCTTTGCACACGACAAGCTTAAGACAAAGTGAAAAGAATCAATAAAGAAAAATATCAATTAGTTTAATTGTTTAACTTTTCTAGGAGTTTCTCGACATAATAAAAGGAGTGAGCGATGAGGTAACTCTTCAATTAAGATTTGAAAGCGTGTGGATTAGTGCTAAGATTCTTTAGTTCTTGAGGCAGCTTATTGAAAATGGATGCCGCAGAATACTGTACCACTTTCTGCACAAGTGTTAAGGTGGTGTGATGCAAATGTAGATTCGACTTCTGTCTAGTATTCACCGAGTGAAAGCTACTAACTCGTGGGAATAAGCTGATATTATTAACAACAAACGACATTAAAGAAAAAACGTATTGTGACGCCAGAGTCAAAATTCCCAGACTACTGAAAAGGGGTCGACATGACGTTCGCGAACTTACACCAGATATTGCTCGAACCGCCCTTTTTTGAGCCAGAAATATCCTTTTTGCGGTTCGATTCCATTACTTGGAGGTGCTCCACGACCACACAATGATGAACTCACCAGATGTAATTCGCAGCATTGGCCGTTAATGTTTCATTTTAAAAACCACAGCCGGCCGCGGTGGCCGAGGTGACAGGCGCTCCAGTCACGGTCAGCACGGCCACTACGGTCGGGGGTTCGAATCCCCCCTCGGGCATGGATATTTGTGCCGTCCTAGTTCGTAAGTAGTTCATAAGTAGTTTGTAAGTTTAGGGACTGATGACCCCGTAGTTAAGTCCCATAAGCTTTACAAACATTTGAACATTTTTTTTAAAAAACCACAGATGTGATTGAAATCGATCTGTGGTTTTTAAAATAGAACATTAACGACCAATGCTGCGAATTACATCTGGTGAGTTTATCCTTTTTGCATCAGGCGAGTTACCCCAAAAAACAATGCCGTACGTCATAAGTGAGTGAAAGTAAACGTAATCGACTACTTTTCGTGTTAAAATATAACTTACCTCAGACATTGTTCTAATGGTAAATATAGCAGAATTTAGTTTTGGAACAAGTTCCTGAACATGGGCTTTCCATGACAGCTTCCTGTCTATATGAACACCTAGAAATTTGAACTGTTCAGTCTCTCTTATCACATGCCCATTATGTGTAATCAGAATGTCAGCTTTCGTCAAATTATGTGTTAGAAATTGTAAAACCTGAGTTTTACTGTGATTTAACATCAACTTGTTTTCTACAAGCCATGAACTTATCTCTTGAACTGCATTATTTGATACTGTGTCAATATTACGAGCAACATCCTTCACTACCAAGCTGGTATGATCAGCAAACAAAAATATTTTACAGTCACCTGTTATACTCGAAGGCATACCATTTATATATATAAGAAACAGCAATGGTCCCAAAACTGGCCCCTGGGGCACTCCATACTTAATTGTGCCCCATTGGGATTGCACGTCATAGCCATTTTCTACAATGCGGAGAATTACCTTCTGTTGTCTATTATTAAAGTAAGAGGTGAACCAGTTGTGGGCTACTCCCCGTATTCCATAATGTTCCAACATCTGCAACAATATTTTGTGATCAACACAATCAAACACTTTTGTTAAATCAAAGAAGACGCCTAATGTCCGTAGCCTCTTATTTAACCCTTCAAGTGCCTCACAGAGAAATGAAAATATAGCATTTTCAGTCGTTAAACCACTTCTAAAACCAAACTGTACGTTTGACAATAAATTATGTGAACTGAAATGATCAATTAATCTTGAATATAGAGCCTTTTCAATAACTTTAG
Organism: Locusta migratoria; assembly: GCA_026315105.1. Classification (NCBI taxonomy): domain Eukaryota; kingdom Metazoa; phylum Arthropoda; class Insecta; order Orthoptera; family Acrididae; genus Locusta; species Locusta migratoria. The sequence goes on along the minus strand of CM048746.1, from coordinate 14,333,154 downwards.
AAAAAACCGATGGCATAGAAATAGGTCTATAGTTGTCTACATTATCACTTTCTCCTTTTTTTTATAAAGTGGTTTCACTACTGAATACTTTAATCTGTTAGGAAACTGACCATTTTGAAAGGAAAAATTACAAATATGGCTTAGTACTGGGCTAACATATAGAGAACAGTACTTTAGAATTCTGATAGATACCCCACCATATCCACAAGAGTCCTTAGTCTTTAGTGATTTAATTAATGACTCAATCTAACCTATGGAAGTATCAAGAAGGACCATTTCAGATAACAGCCTTGGAAAGGCATTTTCTAAAAGCGTTATAGAAACTAGAGTACTGTTTAGTTCCCCTACTATATTCAGAAAGTGATTATTGAATATTGCACATATATCTAACTTGTCAGTAACAGAAACATTTCTACTATGCACTGTTATTATATCTTCTACCTGCTGCTGCTGACCAGACACTTCCTTCACGACTGACCAGATAGTTTTAATTGTATCCCGAGAGTTTGCTATTCTTTTTGCATACCACATACTTTTTGCATTCTTAATGACATTTTTCAGAACCTTACAGTACTGTTTGTAATGAGCTACTGCATCTTCATTCTGACTGCTTCTAACATTTTGATACAACTCCCGCTTAGTTCTACATGATACTCTTATCCCCTTTGTCAGCCACCCTGGCTGTCTGTTACTGGAAGTACCCTGTTTTGAGCGTTCTTGCGGAAAGCAACTTTCAAACAGCATAATAAATGTGTTCAGAAAAGCATTATATTTATCATCTGCATTATCAGCACTATAAACATCCTGCCATTCTTGTTCCTTAATTAAGCTTAAAAAGGTCTCAATTGCAATTGGATTAACTTTTCTGAGTAGTTGATATTTATGTTTAACATTTGTTTGAGAACAAATACTTTTTAGAATTAAAACTTGGGCATCGTGGTCTGATAGGCCATTTACTATTCTGCTGACAGAGTGCCCCTCTAATAATGAAGAATGAACAAAAATATTGTCAATGGTAGAACTGCTATTTCCTTGCACTCTCGTTGGAAAAAATACTGTTTGCATCATGTTATAGGAATTAAATAGATCTAACAGCTGACTTTTCCTTGAGCTATCACCTACACAATTAATGTTGAAATCTCCACACACAACTAAATTTTTATACTTCCTATACAGTGAACCCAGTACCAATTCCAGCTTGGGCAGAAACATTTTAAAATCTGAGTCAGGGGATCTATAAATAACAACTATTACTAGTTTAGTTCCATTAACATTAACAACTCCTGCACAAGATTCAAATATCTGTCCTGTGCAGTGTTTAGAAAAATCGATTGACTCCGATGAAAAATCGTTTTTTACATACATGGCCGCTCCCTCACCTTGCAAGGAACTCCTAGAGTAGAAGGCAGCTAACCTGTATCCTGGCAAAGGAAGTCTCTGAATTTTCACACCACTTAAAAGTGCTCTGAAATACCAATAATTTCAGAATCAGTATCAATAAGCAGTTCATTAACTTTATCTCTAATACCCTGTATATTTTTATGAAAAACAGTAATTCCCTTATTACTCATATTCTTAGACTTTGTCAAAGGTGGTTCCTTTCTTAGAGGGACTTTCTTTAAGCAGGAATACCTATCAGCTGTCTTCAGTCTAAAAAAGGTGCAGCCCTAATACCAACTATTACAGGAATTTTTCCATGAGTGACACCCCCACCCCCTACTACACTGTCACCTATGAGCTTTGCCAACCTCCCCTTCCAGCTAGTTCATAGGTAGTTTGTACGTTTTTAGGGGCTGGTGATCCCTTAGTTAAGTCCCATAAGCTCTACAAACATTTGAACATTTTACAGTTACGTTCAGCATGACGGTATAGATGAAAACATAACTCAAAGCATTGAGAAGAGCCACACTGTGCCCGAAATCTATGTAGATCTGGAAAATAAAAACAAAAATTACGACTGATTGGTGACATACTCTTCAGATTTGTACAAAACAGTCGCTGGGAACCAGCTCAAAACTGGAGTCAAACCTGATTTAAGAAATCTAGCTAATTTTAATAAGCCTTGTGAATTTACAAAAATGTTCAAATGTGTGTGAAATCTTATATTACTGTATGATACACTGTACAGGAGTTGAAGTCATTAGAATTGAGCCACATGAAATTGCATTTCAGACCGAATTTCGCTACAGACGCAAGTGAAACGGTCAAAGAGTGGGGCGGAAAACAATGGAGAGAGGAAGAATAAGGAGATGGAATAACATATAATGCTAGTCGAAATATATTAACTCAATGCACTGCGGTTATTCATTTCAAAGAACTGACACTCGACATCTGTCGTAATTTCCAGGCGTCAGTTCTATCGTTTCTGATTATGGAATAAGAGGTAACATATTAGTCATCGCCGCATCACGTCACTTTTCTGCGCTTTATTTTCATTCTAGTTATTGAGACGACGCGTGCTTCTTTGCCGACTTGGAAATTTTTGAAGTAACAGATCATAAGAAAAATAAATTTTCGTATTCTGTAATCTGGAAGGAGACAAATTCTAATCTATGAGTAACATGCATGCGCAATACTAATTGCACTTACCTATTACATCTCAAGTTGCAAGAAATTCGGACGCACCAATTCTTCTGTTCTTACGAAATGCAATGAAAGTGCTTCTGACCAATCTTGACTCCCTCGGCCATCTACCGAAACGAATTCTGCAGATTTCGTTGTAGAGAACGCAACAATATATATTGCCTGGAAAGGCGAAGTGGTGACGCGGCAGTGGCAGGAACTAGGTCACGTGACGAGGTACAGCGAGGCTACGGTTAAACTAGCGCCCAAGAAGAAGACGCAAGAAGCTTACAATAAATGTGTGACCGATGATATGGATAAATGTATTACCAGGCAGCAATTTCTATGTTATTACGAACAATAGAAAGAAATACGAACTTTGCGAAAACTGCACCAATTTTGTAAAACAGAAATGAGCTTCAAAGCTAGCAAGGAAACCCTTAGAAGCAATGCACTGTCTACGGATTTTCGTTTTACAAGGTGTCAGAATTAACGTTTTGTTTTGTGCGGACGAGAGAGCATTGATGCTGAAAGACCATACTTTCTCAGGTTTTCATCAGAATCAAAGCGACCAGTAGTTTACTTAGATGAAACGTGGATTCACACGCATTATACAGTAAATATATGTTGGCAAAATGATAGTGTGCGAGTAGTATTGTCAAATAAAACGGCCGGTCAGAGTTTGTTGTTCATGCAGGCGGAGACTGGTGTTTCATGGCTCAAAAACCAGAACGTCCGACTATCACTCAGAAACGGATAGCAAAAATGTTCAAAAATACGTCGAAACCCAACATATGCCAGGCTTACTACCAATGTCTTTACCCTGAGTAATTACTCGCAGCGTATTTACGAATTCGGAATACTTCTAGCCATTGTAGGTGTTGGACATGTTTGACTCTAGTGATGTTCAACAATTTTTTTTTTTTTTTTTTTTTTTTTTTTTTTTTTTTTTTCCATAATGCGGGAAGAATGAAACACTCGGAAACTGCCATTGAAGAGCTTAGCAAAATTGCTTCAGACTTAACATGTAACCGCAGTATCAAACATTGCATTCGAATTTACAAATTAGATTTAGTCTTCTGCAAAATTAGTTGTGGGTAAACGCACGGCGCGTAACAGGCTGGCAGCCCTCCACTCCACTGGCGTGTACGCCAGACTGCTTCCCCCTCTCTGTTCCTCCGGCATAAACACGAAGGTGCTGCCACAGTGGCGAGAAATTGGTCCTCCTCCCTCCCCTTGTTCAATAGGGGCTGCCGGCAGGTAGTCGAGGCGCCGTGCCATAGTTCTCAAAGCCGCTCCCTCCGAGGTTTCGTTTCGAATTCCCTCTTAGGCAGGAATGTTGAGTTTGTCCTAAAAATTAAAATAAAAAATAAGGGTGGGTGGCAGATTTGCCCCCCCCCCTAGGAAAGTGCCGCCCCGTGCGGCCGCACGTTTCGCACGTGCCTTGCGCCGGCCCTGTGTATGATGAAGCACTTCAGTTCTTTCCCCCAAAATCAAACGGTCAAAAAGTTTCAGAGGGCAAACGATTAGAAAAAGTAAATGTTCCAAATTGCAAATCTTTTGAAGTTTTCGACTGATTGCTATATATTTTGGTGCAACATAGCCATTGGCACAGCTGTGTAATCAAGGAACGGACCCTTTTTTTTTTTTTTTTTTTTTTTTTTTTTTTTTTTTTTTTTTTTTTTTTTTTTTTTTTTTTTTACCAGTGGTGGATTAATGAAATTTTGTGGGTGTGGGGCAATTGCCAACAAGAAAAATAATTTTCAGTGGTCTTCCCCTTGAAAAGTAAGGAATATGCTTCAAAAATTACAATTTTAAATTGTTTTCATACTTTAAAAATCAGAAAGGTACAAAAAACGTTATACGGTTTCGGAAACATCAATATCTTGAAATATTTGTCATTTAGTCTTTTTCGAGGTAGCTTAATTTTGCCTTATGTAACTGTTCAGTTATATAGCACAAGTTCTGTAAGTATTATGTCAATGTAACACTGCTAAGAAAATCAGAAGCTAATACATTAAAATTAGAATAAAATTACACTGGTCAAATTTTTAAAATAATAACTATAACACTTGGAGTAGATACTTTTCTATTTCATTTGTCAATATAATGCACAATGATACCATTTTTGGTGGAATAAGGTCAAATAAAATTGTAATATCCACAAGTATTACATTATTTTAGCAATTTATTTGAGACAGATACCACTACTGAAGTAAAATGTATATAATGGGGGTATTACACCATTGCCGTGACATAAAAGCATGTGTAATGTGCATAAAACATTAACTTTGAATGTAATATAGTGGGGCCTACATTTTTATTACTTTGAGGTTAAAGTCTGGAATTGAAAACCCTGTTCACAAAAATTATAGTCTGTATATTTGTAATTTGCTGAATGATCTTCCAGTGGCATAGCGTGGATTTCTGCCACCCGGGGTTGGCCCCCATTTTGCAACCCTCCATATTTTCGGAACTGAACAAAATTGAGAACAAAATTGAAACTTTCGCCGTAAGTACCAATATTTTTTCAGTTTTTATCAAAATAAAATAGAGACACTGCAATTTATTTTCCCTAAATAATTTTTGTTTTTTCTATTTTTTTACGTGATGCTCAACAAATGCTATTTGAAGATTATTTATACGACTTATTTGTATGAGGTGTCTGTAACAGCAAACAAAACCTTCATAAATTTAAGAGAGTTTAAACGAAAAAGAAGTCTTGCACTGAGAAGTAAACACTTTGTAGAATAAAATTTACGATGATAAGAAACAGTCTTGGTTGCACAAAATTGCTGTTTCATTTATTCAATTTATTTATACATGACGCATTTCGCCTCTTCTGGCCATCGTCAAAAGTTGAAAGAGGGAAGAAAACCAAACATTTTTAAAAACAGAACTAAAAATATGTTGCATCTTTCCTAAGCCAGAAATATTATACAAAGGGAAGGTGCAGACTGATCAAACTGCAGGCCACACGACCACATTCACGGTTTGGCGCCAGGGGAAGGAAGACTGAACTAATAAATACCACTTAGTTTAACAAATAAAATTACTTATCTCTGAGGTAGTAGAATGTGGTCGTGAATGTGGTCATGTGCAGTTTTATCAGTCTGCACCTTCCCTATTTCTAATATTTATGGCTTACGAAAGATTTAGATATTTTTAGTTCTGTTTTTAAACAAGTTTGTAAATTTTTTCCCTCTTTCAACTTCTGATGATGCCCAGAAGAGGCGAAACGCGTCATGTATAAATAAATGAAAATTCAATTTTGTGCAACCAACACTGTTTTCTTTCATCAAATTATCTATAATATAATGTGAATACTTTCACATGTATTAGGCGGATAAAAGTTTCTTGTCAGTAGGAATTCAGTGTCCATTGCATGAGTCTGCGTGTGGACACACACACACAAACAGCATTTTATAGGCTTATCAGCTTCGGATCTTTTAGCACATTTTCAAATCAATAAAATTAAGTTCTACACGCACCCGTTGGCCACATCTTTTTTCGTGGGTATCCATGTGTTACTTTGTAGAGCCAATGGTTTTGTTAATTTGTCATTGAGAGAAACAGATTTGTTTGTAGCTAGGGCAAAGAGGCCATTCTCTACAGAATTAGGGTGAACCTTCAAGTATTTTTAGAGCTACCAATTAAAACTGAATTCACAGTTCCTTTGCCGACAGTGGTGTAGCGAAGATTACCTTACGTAACGAAGTAGAGTGCGTCTAACTTCACCTCGAGCGAAGTGATGCGGAAAACGGACTGTCTCGCGGATGTGGCGAACACGTGGGAAGGAGCTTCAAAACTTCACTAAGTCCTAATCCTCGACGTTGACGAATTACAGTGGTTAAAATAATATAAATCGAAAGTTTACTCGAAGTATCGAATTTCCAGGTCCTGTATTAGATATAGACTAGCTGAAACCGCGGCGTTGCCCGGGTATTTATTTATTTATTCGTGCTCTTCTTCATATCTATATTCATTTGCATAAGGGCTGTATGTCTGTAAAATCTCCTGGGAATACAATTTGTAGTAAAGGAGTAATAGGTTAAAACTTGGTGGCTGGCCGCGGTGGCCGAGCGGTCTGCGGCGTGCCAGACACGGTCTGCACGGCCGCTGCGGTCGGGGGTTCGAAGCCCCCTCGGGCATGAATGTTTGTGCCGTCTTTAGTATAAGCTAGTTCACAAATAGTTTGTAAGTTTAGGGACTGATGACCCCATAGTCAAGTCTCATAAGCTCTACGTCATATCTGAACAGTGCCAATGCTGTACAGAAACATGACGATTCCAATATCATGTATATGATGCAATGGATGATAATAAACTAAACTAAACATTTGAACATTTAAAACTTGGTGCGTGATGACCGTTACTGTTTATATGCTCATATCTCATGAACTACGTGTCATACTGTGATACTATTTAGAAGGTACACTCGACTATATGTGTGTATATTTCTTGCGGCTACAATTTGTAGTGTAGAAATTATAAATTGTTATGTCACACCGAAAGCCGCAATTTTAGTCCATAAACCGCGGAACGTTACTGTTTAAGTGCTCATATTCAACGAACTTTGTGTCGTACTGTGATGCAATTTCGAAGGTACACTCAACGATATTTGTGTATTTACTGCCTGTAAAATTTACTGCGGCTACAATTTGTAGAGTAGAAATTATAAATTGTAACGTCATACCGAAAGCCGTAGTTTTAGTCGATGAACAGCAGAAAAGCAGTAAGCGAGAAACTATTTTCCTTTCAAGTTTTTGATATGGTTGTCAGCGAGTAAAAGTTTAATAAAGCTTTGAAATTATATTTAAAGTTCGATGCAGGTCGCTAAGTACTGTTATTTTCATATAGTGTATTTATAAAGTCTCGTCTTATTATGTGGCAGTTACTTGCAGCTCCTATTGTTTATGACGCTATATCTCCTGAACAATGTGTTGTATGTGGTTCGTACTCCCGCATCAATTGTTGTCTCACGTAAGGAATGTGTGTACCAAATTTGGTAGAAATCGGTCCAATGGTTTTGGAGAAAATGAGCAGCATTGTCACTAAATGCAGCAATTTTCACGCATCTCATTGTTTATGACGTCATATCTCGTGAACTATGTATCATACGTGATTCTTACACTTACAGCGACCGTCCTCATGGATTGAAGCTTACGTGTACAAAATTTCATAAAGATTGGAAGAAAACTGTAGACCTGTATGCAACACGTACAAATATACGGACACTCTGCTTTATATATTAGAAGAAGCAGATGTGCTACCCAGTAGAGACATACGAAAATTTGTGCTTAGCTGCGGCTCGAACCGGTATTACCCGATTTTCGTGATCGGTCGCCTCCTAACTTTCAGTTATACAAGCAGGTTTCCAGAGCCGACCGAAATGTGTGTATACCACCAAGACGGATTGACGAAAAATGAGAGAGAGAGAAGTGGGGGGGAAGAGAGAGAGAGAGAGAGAGAGAGAGAGAGATGGGAGGAGAGAGATGGTGAGGAAGGGAGGGAGGGAAAGAATCTCAGCAGTAGAATAATTAATTTTTACTTACAGGCAGCATGTAATTTTGAGTTTAAAAATGCAAAATCCCTGTAATTAACGTAACATAATTTAACTTTTTGTGTTATGCTTCCATTTAATTGCTTCTTGCTCTTTTTTGTCGGTAATTTACGATAAAAATAAGTAAAAGTTGCCGCGGCGGATTTGCCGTGCGTACTGGGGCGCCGTGCTGCGGTGTGCGCGGCCATTCGCCGTCGGGGGTTCGAGTCCCTCCTCGAGCATGGGTGTTTGTTTTGTCCTTAGGTTAAGTAGTTTGTAAGTTACGGGCTAATAACCCAGCAGATGAGTCCGATAGATTTACAAACATTTGAAATGAAAGTTGCTTATTATTTTGTGATTGCTTGGGAGATAAATGACCTTTAGTGTATGTTTTAGTCATACGTAAATAAAGTTAAAGGATTTAACTATGTAAAAAAGCTGTGAATTTCCAGGGCTGCGTTCAGGCTCGCACATTCAGATGTTTTCGGTTAAGGGTTTATCTGATTCTTTTCCTAGACACTAAGAAATGGTACTCCCACCCATTATAAACAGTTTTATTTGAAGCTAAAAGTTTCGATTGCCATTTATTGGAACAAATTAGAAATTTCAATGGCATTTTTCCACACGTCAGATACAAAGGATTTTCATGGTAGTAGAAATTCTTCTTGAAACACAGTCAAGTGTAATTTTCAGAATCAAATTTTCACACTGCATCGGAGTATGCGCTCTTATGTAACTTCCTGGCAGATTAAAACTGTGCGCTGTACCCGGGATTCAAACCTGCGACCTTTGACTTCCGCGGGCAAGCGTTCTACCATCTGAATTATCCCGTCACGCCTCACAGTCCGTCGCCACAACTATACTTCTGCCTGTTCCTCACCTTCCACTTTCCAAACTTCAAGAAGTCCTCCTGTGAACCACACAGGACTAGCGCTCCTGGAAGAAAGGATGTGGTGGAGACTTGGCTTAGCCATAGCCTAAGGGATGTTTTGCCGGCCGCGGTGGCCTAGGGGACTGAGGCGCTTCAGTCACGGTCTGCACGGCCACTACGGTCGGGGGTTCGAATCCCCACTCGGGCATGGATATTTGTGCCGTCCTTAGGATAAGCTAGTTGATAAGTAGTTTGTAAGTTTAGGGACTGATAACCCCGTAGTTGAGTCCCATAAGCTTAACAAACATTTGAAGGGATGTTTTCAGAATGAGGAGTGCTAGTCCTGAAAGCTTCACAGGAGATCTTCTGTGAAGTTTGGAAAGTAGGAGGCGAGGTACTGCCAGAAGTTTTGTGGACGGACCGTGAAGCGTGCCGGGATAGCTCAGATAGTAGAGCGCTTGACAGCGAAAGGCAAAGGTCCCAGGTTCTAATTCCGTTTCTGGCCCACGATTTTCAAATGTTGAAATGTTTGTAAAGCTTATGGGACTCAACTACGGGGTCATCAGTCCCTAAACTTACAAACTACTTATGAACTACTTACGAACTAGGGCGGCACAAATATCCATGCCCGAGGGGGGATTCGAACCCCCGACCGTAGTGGCCGTGCAGACCTTGACTGAAGCGCCTCAGTCTCCTCGGCCACCGCGGCTGGCGCCCACGATTTTAATCTGCCAGGAAGTTTCAAAGGTAATTCCGTTGATCGCAAAAGCTTTCGTGAAAACTTATCTCGTTTTGCATAGCAGCTTTACAAAAAATGAAGAAGAAATTAATTCAGTACAACGCAAATACAGGAAATCTGATTTTAGGTCTTGAGGGAATATTAAACTTAGCACGACATACTCGTATTTACTGGCTGCTTGTTTCTGTTTCGTAATTGGACGACCTTTTAGGATACGCTGTTTTTCCAATTTCTGCATTATTTGGTAATGACACAGCTACTCCGCTGACTGTATTGTTCATCCACGGTAAGCTGACGATTCGTGCGCTGGCTGTTGGCAGCGGCAGGAGGCGTGTACCGTGGCTGCCGGGAGGCGAGGAGCAGTGAGCGGAAGATAACGTCGCAGTGTTGGAAACGTTACCCATAACAACGTGTACAGTAGTATTTCGTGTCTAGGGCCAGCGTAACGTTGACAGCAATCCGAAATAAATGGATGTCCTTCAAATAGTGCAGATCTTTTGTGCTGCTGGCGTTACTAGGTAAAAACGTCTTCACTAGTCAAATTAATATACTTACATCTAATTACGAATGCACTACTAGTTTCGACGCACTATGGCCTCATTCTCAAGGTCCTATGATAAAAAAATTACAATGATTCAACCACAGTAAACAGTGAAAAGTTTAATAATTTATCAAACCATGTGCGCCGCACGGGAATGGCCGTGTGATCTGGGGCGCAACGACGTTAAGTAGGCGGTCACTCCCACCAGAGGTTCGAGTGCTCCTTCGGGCATCAGTGTCTGTGTGTCTGTGTGTGTGTGTGTGTGTGTGTGTGTGTGTGTGTGTGTGTGTGAATGTTGTCCTTAGAATAAGTTAACGTAGATTGTAAGACTAGGGACCGATGACCTTAGTAGTTTGGTCTCTTCTGATTACAAAAATTTGACTTTTTTTGAAACAATATTTCCTATGTTTTTGTGCAGTCACCATTAAGTCGTTTGGCTCATTTAATATGTACAAAACATTTACGATCATATTGTACGATTGTTTGAATTTTCAAGTGGTCAGTCTTATTCAGTGTTGTAGTCCAATTATTCCAAAGTTGTAAATGTGCAGAGAAACCTATGCCAATTTCGCAAGGCTTCCTCTGTATAGGGATTCGCATATACCCACCTGGCGAAACTCAGAATCAGCTACATATTTAATTAAATTCAGAGCCTGAATGCCTACTGTTCTGCTGTTGGCAAGTGTTTCATCCTTATGATGATGAAGGATGAAATAAGTGTGCTAACAGCTGAACACAGGGCATTCAACTCTATCGTTTTTTTTTTTTTTTTTTTTTTTTTTTTTTTTTTTTTTTTTTTTTTTTAAATTTAGCATATTTACACTGTTTAATGTGATTGAATCATTGTAATATTTTTCTCATCATAGGCATTTGAAAATAACCCCATAGTGCGCAGAAATTACTAGTGTAATTGGTAGTTAGATGGAAGTAAATAAGAAGAGACTGTGGCTTTGGAACATATTGTTTTTCCCATAGCAGCTATATTTGGCAATAACTGTAACAAAATTTATTTCATATATATAAGTGTGTGTGTGTGTGTGTGTGTGTGTGTTTTAAAAACTGACTCACAAAGCCTTCAAGGACATGTTAACCCTCCTCAGGCATGTGCCTCCACCATAAAAAATTTGTGTATCCGCCACTGTGTACCACAATGATCATATATACAACAGTCGCTACGTTCTGGATTCGTTCATCTGTAATGTCCTAGGTATCTGTCAAATAGAAAGCAACGAAATCAAAGCAACTTGCGCTATTGATACAAAATTAAAGAATACTTGGTCTATAAGTATGTAATAACATTGATTATTTGTAGTCTCCATTTGCTCTATAGATACAATTTGTTACGGCCGCCCAGACACGTCATCGGTATTGCCTCATGCCCTCAATCGGTCACGCTTTGTCCACATCACACATGAACGATTTAGAAAGCAATTTTAACTATTATTCCGAACAACTCTGTGTAACCAAATTCTGATGTGAACTACTACTTTTAGGAGCGATTGCACTAATTTCCATATGTTGAATAATACATGCAAAATATGGAAAGTAATTTGTTTTGGAATGATTTTATTCAGAAACTAAGCTACCTTACTAAAATATTACATTTAAAATTGAAATCAAATTTGTCGTGACCATTTTTCCAATATGTATTTGGGAAATAACACTCTGGAAACCTCTTACTTGCTTTTTTAACCAAACTGAGTAAATAACTGACATGACCTCGGTGAAGCCTCCAAGAAAATATATTCTTTTTAAAGATTATTTTGGCCTAGGAATGAATATTAAAGCGAACTGATTTCAGCTGGCTTGACTAATTTAAAAGTAGTGAGTATTCTTCACAGCACAATTCAAAATGATCAAATATTTGTATAGCTTATGGCACTTAACTACGGGGTCATCAGTCCCTAAACTTACAAACTACTTATGAACTAGCTAATACTAAGGACGGCACAAATATCCATGCGCGAGGGGGGATTCGAACCCCAGACTGTAGTGGCCGTGCAGACTGTGACTGACGCTCCCGCCGCGGTGGAGTAGTCGAGCAGTCTAAAGCACCTCGCTGCGAATCGCGCGGTTGCTCGCCGTGGATGTTCGAGTCATCCCTGGGGCATGCGTGTGTGTGTTGTCCTTAGGTTAGTTTACCTAGGTTTAAGTAGTTTGTAAGCTACGGAATGATGACCACGCAGTTTTGTCCAATAGATTTACAAACATTTGAACATTTGAAATGACGCGCCGCAGTCCCCTCGCCCACCGTGGCCGGCATCTAGATCTACATCTACATAGATACTCTGCAAATCACATTCAAGCGCCTGGCAGAGGGTTCATTAACCACTTTCATAACTTTTCTCTACCGTTCCATTCTCTAATAGCCCGCGGGAAGAAAGAACACCTAAACCGTTCCATTTTCGATCTGATTTCTCTTATTTTATTGGGATGGTCATGTCTCCTAAGTAGGTGGGTGCTAGCAAAATATTTTCACATTCAGAAGTAAAGGTCGGTGATTGAAACTTCGCAAACAGATCACGCCGCAATGAATAACGTCTTTCTTTTAATGATTTCCACCCCAACCCCAATTCGTGCAACATTTCCGTGACGCTCCCCCCCCCCCCCCCCCCGTAACGTGATAAAACAAAACGAGCTGCCCTTCTCTGAACCTTCTCAATGTCTTCCGTCAGTCCCACCTGGTGAGGGTCCCACAAGGGCCAACAGTACTGCAGGAGAGGACGCACAAGTGTGACGTAGGCAGTCTCTTTGGTGGAGCTGGTGCATCTTCGAAGCGTTCTGCCAATGAAACGTAACCTTTGGTTCGCCTTCCCCACAATATTTTCTGTGTGTTCTTTCCAGTCAAAGTTGTTCGTAATTGTAACTCTTAGGTATTTGGTAGAATCTACGACCTTAAGGTTTGACTGATTTGTCGTGTAATTGAAGTTCAGTGGATTCCTTTTAGTGGTCATGTGTATTACTTCACACTTTTCTTTATTTAGTGTCAATTGCCAATTTTCGCACCAAGTAGAAATTTTGTCTAAACCGCTTTGCAGTTGCTTTTGATCCACCGTTGACTTCACTAACCGATAAACGACAGCATCATCCGTGAACAGTCTAAGGGAGCTTCAGATTGTCTCCTAAATCGTTTATAAAAACGAGGAAGAGTAGGCGACCTATAACGCTTCCCTGTGGAACGCCAGATATCACTTCTGTTTTACTCGATGACTTACCGTCAATTACAACGAACTGTGTCCTTTCTGATAGAAAATCGTGAATCCAATCGCACAATTGGGGAGATATTCCATAAGCACGCAATTTCATAAGAAGCCACTTGTGGGGTACAGTGTCAAAAGCCTTCCTGAAATCCAGAAATATGGAATCGATTTGAGATCCCTTGTCGATGGCACTTAACACTTCATGTGAATAAAGGGCAAGCTGTGTTTCGCAAGAGTGATACGTTCTGAATCCGTGTTGACTATTGGTTAATAGGTGGTTCTCTTCGAGGTAGTTCATAATATTCGAACAAAGCACAATTAAAATATTAGGGGGGAACATAACACACCTTTAAATTTCCTGACAGATTGGTAATTGTCTTTGCAGTCTCCTTTATAGAGAGTATACTTGATATCCCCGAGTAAGAGTCAGCTCGGCCGTTCCCTGCCGCCCCCAAATATGTGCCACCCGGGGCCATGGTTCCCCCGGCATCCGCCACGCTACGCCATTGTGATCTTCCGGTTGTTGCAGAACTAACAGGTGTTGTATAAACTATATAAAACTACGGCAAACACTTCCACAATGTCGTATTACAGCATTGCAGTTTTAATTTCAATTTCCATCTATAACTGGTGAAATCTCCATGTTGGAGTCAATTTGGATAGAACAGCGTCGTAAGTGAAAAACTAGTACCTATTATATCAGAATCCTTACTTTGGAATTGATCACATTTTTATAATATTAGTTGCTTCATCTACAATAACAAGAAATTATGTTGTTAGGAAAGTAAATAGTTCACAGACTACAGTGATGTCATCAAAATATATGTATTTTATTGAACACTAATATGTCTAGTACCGCTTTGAAAATAGTACCTTCACATTATTTCTTACCTGTTTCTAGTCCAACTCCGTAGCTCAGTGCCAGCATCGCTGACTACCACGCAGGGGGCCCGGGTTCGATTCCCGGCAGGGGACTGAGTGTTGTGTGTTGTCCTAATCATCATCATCTCATCATTGGCACGTAAGTCGCCCACGCGGCGTCAACTAAAAATCCCGCAAAACATCTCCCGGCCAAGAAAGCCATACTCTCATTTCCATACCTGTTTCTAAATCGGTGGTCAGAAGTTAGTTTATCAAAATGTTTTTCAACTTTCTTGTACCATTATGTTTGAACATTCATATCTGTTTTTTTTTTTTTCAGTTTCACTGACTTTAAAGTTGAATGATTTCAAAATCATTCCTATAAACTTTCGATTTTGTTTTAAAATATGCTAAAGCTCTGATTGTCTCGTCCATATCAGTATCATGTTCCTGTCATTCAATATTTGGTGAATGAAATAACAAGGGAATATGAACTCGAAATTTAGCATTTTTGTTTTAATACTTTCTGCTTCACTACAGTCATATTTAGTGGAATTTTTAGTTCCATTTCTGACAATGTCTTGATTATATATAAGTTTTGCTGCACACATAGTCAATAGCATAGCGTAGGGGGGGGCATGGCCCCAGTTGGCACTGTTGGGGGTGGCAGGGAGTGGCCGAGCTGCGTAAAATAACCTGATGAAGAAGGCGACCGGCACCACACAGTCAGCATATTGTGATCGCAGCAGCAGCTGTTGCTTGTCAGCTGTAATTATATGAAAGCGGACGAAACTACATTAAAAGACGGCGTATGGAGTGTGCAACTATACAGAGAGAAGTCTGCAATGTGAGGAGCCAGCAGTCAACCGAGCCAGAATCCAACTCTGACAGGCATGGCCAACAATGTGTAGGGATAAGGCCTCACAACAGCCTTTGTCACGTCACACTGAGTAGGCTGCGATCGCTAGATGACTAGCTGGCCACTACGAGGCAGTGGACTGTGCCCCGGAGACCAGTGAGTCAGCTGGCACAGCTTATTGCCTTGTAGTGGCCAGCCAGTCAGCTAGTGATTGCGGCCTTTTGGTGTGACGTAATACGGACAGTTGTGAGGCCATGTCTCTAGACGGCATAGCGTAGGGGGGCATGGCCCCAGAGAGTCAGCTGGCACAGCCTATTGCCTCGTAGTGGCCAGCCAGTCAGCTAGTGATCGCGGCCTTTCAGTGTGACATGATACGGACTGTTGTGAGGCCTTGTCTCTAGACGGCATAGCGTAAGGGGGGGGGGGGGGGCATGGCCCCAGCGAGTCAGCTGGCACAGCCTATTGCCTCGTGGCCAGCCAGTCAGTTAGTGATCGCGGCCTTTCGGTGTGACGTGATACGGACTGTTGTGAGGCCTTGTCTCTAGACGGTGTTGGCACGACGCAATAGTGAGTGCCACTCCAGCATGGCGCGGCAACTCGTCGCCGTGGCTCCAGACCAGAGGATGCTCCCCTTTTGCCAGTGTACCGTCTGCAGGATCAGGCTATTGTCAGTCCATCATCAGTACTACATAGATACTTCTGCAAAGTCATATAAGTGGCTCAAAATAGAGATACAAAATTTGACCTCAACAAATATACTTTAGAATACAGCTGCTTGGTATCTTTGTTTTATCTTGAGCACAAAAAGGGGAAAAAAATGTTTGTCTGTTGTCAGAAGCAACAGAGAAATAATAGATAGCGGAAGTGTCTTATGAGCACACAGATTTGTTAGTTTACATGCTTGCCATGAGACGATCTGATTTGGCTCAATTGTTACAGCTAAACCTTATGTATTTAAAATTATCAGAACAGATGTGTTAACCGTCTTATGAGAATGGTAGTAAAATCTCCAATTAAGCAATCAATGACGCTTCTCAGATGCTAAGACCGTTTTGCGGTCACACAACACAAAATAATTGTTAGCTCAAAATAGTTCAAGTCATACTGCACATCCACACATTGGTACCAACTCTGGCGCTAAAACATTGGCCAATATTTCTGCGACAGCGCCCACACATTGGAGTCAAAATTCAGCTGAATTCGTCGAGAGCCAATGTAAATATATCTGACTCACGAATCACTGCTGATGCATAAACGGTTTTGAGTGTGAATAATTACATTTTGTCACTGCAAACCAGAAAAGGAAACAATTGTAAAAGATGATGGGGTGTGTTGAATCACTTCCTACCGAACATTAATTAAAACATCAGTAAGTTTTAAAATACACATTTTTAAAAATTAGACCTGCTGCTTTATATGACTGAATTTAAAATAAAAAAGAAAGATACATTTTGGAGGGATGCTTAACTTGCTAAAGTTCTTTACATATTGACGCTTAGATGTCTTGCTATGGAGACAGTTTCATAAGTATACTCTTTCTTTTTAAAATAACCATGTAATTGCTATCACTGGTATTTGCTTGACGTTTGCAAAGCAATATGTAAAACTTGACAGAAAATGTTAGGTAATGTTAATTTTAAAAATTGCATTCAGTAATTGAATGTGCCAAAAGTCTTAAAAGTTTTTAATTTCGCTAAAAGCGCCTAAGTTTTGAAGTGGCATTTCGATTTTTGTGACTGCTGTCACAAATGAATCACTTTCTGATACAGTTCTAATACTTAGAAAGAGATTTTGTAGCTTTAAAATAAACGACGAAGAAGAACGAAGGATGAAAGAATCAGTTTCCAGACGAGCAGACGACAAAGATAGAATGAAACATTGGCGCCTTGTGTGGACGATGTACCCATATTGGTCCGTCGTCCTTTCATGTTTGGTCAAAATACCGACAAGCAACGGAGTCGTACCAGTGTTGGAGCGAACATTGATTCCAATGACTCATGTACTCCGCATAAAACATCAAACAATTCGGACTCATAAAAAAAACTAAAAAGATCCTCCTAGTACACGTTAAAAGTTTGACTTGTCCTTGATGGCCGCGAGTCACTGGGAAACGTTGCTCGTCCTGAATAGGATCAGCATGTGATCACACCGGAAATGATTGCGGAAGTGGTTGCTTCAGTCTTCGACAACCGGAGAATCGCCGTGGACGAGATCCATTGGCTACTGGGTTATATCGTGGGCACCACCCACACCGTAATGCGTCAACACTTCAACTTTCGAAAAATTTGTGTGCAATTAGTTCCTTACCAACTGACCTCCCAACAGTGCAATACTCAAATGGTGCTGTCTTTGAGTCATCTGCAACCTTATCATAAGCGGGAATACGGCTTTCTGTCGTGTATTGTCCCAAGTGACGAAACACTGTGGCACTATTTTGAACCAGAAAGCAAGCGTCAGAGCAAGTAGTGGAAATATGCGACCATATCCAAAGAAATCAAAGGCTGGATACATCAGTTCTGGTATGGCCATAATGTCCCTTTTTGACCAAAAGGGCCCAATGTTTGTCGAGTTCCTGGAACAAGGTATAACTGTCAATACCCAGCGATATCAACCATTTTACAGAACCTTAGATGAGCCATAGGTCGAAACGAACGCGCATGTTGTCCAGTGGCTTTATCCTCCTGCATGATAATGCCCATCCACACACGGCCAATGCAATGAAGACATTGAAGCAGTTACAGTGAGAAACGTACAGTCCCAACTTTTCACCGAGCGACGTTCATGAGTTTGGACATTTAAAACAAGCTATTATATCCGGGCCGCTGAAACTTTGCACTTGACGTTTACAAATAACAAGTGAAGAGCAAGAAGCGCGAGGCGCTAGTCGCTAGGAACGATCCAATCACAGCGCGATAAACACTTCCAGTGATCACGTGCCGTGACGTCGACATTCCCGCGTTGCCGGCTTTGTTCAGTTCTAACGTAAAGTTGTGTATCGTGTTTATCGCGTGTTTATGTTGTGTGTGCTTTGTCGCTGAGATTTGTTTTACTTCGAGTGGTTTAACTTTACTTGCCGAGTTCAAATAATTGGATAATGTTACCGAAAAGACGTTTGTCTAGTGACGTTTTCTAAGTAAGCTCTCAATTTCGTATGAATAAAAACATCGAAGCTTATGATCTGAGCAGAAAGTTCATTTACGCTTCAAACGATCGGAAAGAAGTTATGGTGCAGTGCTTACAAGAAAGAAATATTGTTGCAGATATGTCAATGTCAAAACTTCTTTTATAATCGCTCGTGAAATTGGTATGGAGTGACGTGAAGAATTACTTAAGGAACAATAAGTCTTTCACAATAACAGAGGTGGAAAAGCTGTTGCATGAAGCTGTTGCCAATGTGGATGCTGCATCTTGGAAAAACAAAGGGTCGAGCACGTTGAAAAACTGATTCGGGCAGCGCAAACAATGGAAGGGATCATCAGTAATCATGAACGGTTAATGATTTCTCTTGGTGATGACGATTTTGGCAGTGACGACAACAGTGAATATGAGGAGCTGGATGTAATGGTACCATTATCGCCGTAAATTGATGAGTGAAAAGCATTCTGATTATAAAACGTAGAGAGAAAAGCTACTATCTTGATTATTGTTTATTTCGTATCTGTCGTGATTCAATGCTTATTTTCTATATTGCTTTGCTCCGTTATTGAAAGCGTGTGCATTGTTGAGCTCTGGTCTTCATTAATATGCCGATAATTAATTGGTGCTCAAGAACGAATTATTATATGCACTTTTATTGCTCAGTAGCTTACATTTACGAGATACAACTGAAAACCGTTTCGTCTGCTGTGCGTATAGAGGCTAGTGTTGGAACGTCGCTAAAGCAGTGTAGCCAACTTAACTCGCCTTAATGCGAAACGTCAAGTGCAATGTTTCAGCGGCCCGGGTTATAGTGGACATCGATTCACATCGGATGACTAAATGTGTGACTGGGTTCAAGCCTGGATCAAACAGCAGGCTAGTAACTTCTTCAAGGCTGGAATCAACAGACTAGGGTCGCAATGGGATAAATGAGCCATCAGTTTTGGCGTCTATTTTTGAAGATGTGTACTAGGTAGAGGCCGTCAAACGCGGCCTGGCTCCTGCTCGTTCCCGTCAGCGTGAGCGGCTAGCGAGACCGCCATACCTTGGAGCCGCACGTGCCGATAATGCAGTCTCGGGAGCAGTGGTTACTTTTTCTTCTTCTTCTGTTATTGTTGATGATGTTCTTACTGGTATAGCATAATTTGGTGATGGTACTGGTATTGCTTTTGGAGTTGTGGAAATCTGCTGCTGCCTCTTGAGTACATGAAGTATTTTCTGTGTCACAAGTGGCTTTCCTAGGCCATTCAAATGCAGACCATGAGAGCAGTGGCGTAGCTGTATCACCGAGGGCCCCGGGGCAAAAATGACATTGGGGCCCTCTTTAAACTGAAACTATACAGATACAAAACTACTTCGTCATCAGCTTCTTACCGACCACTAGAAGACAATAAGGCAAATCTAAATATTACTAAGCAAAGTATCAAGTGCGATGGACGAGATATTATTTAATTGTACGCTGTAATATAACTGTGGATTTGTTAAAATTTTGTAGTGGAATAGAGTTCGACTTGGGTAGGACACACAGATAAAACGACCCTATGAGATAGTTTTGAAATTTGCTCTATGCTAGGCGAATAAAATAGCAGGCAGAAGCTTCACTGATAACGCGCCTATCCACTATCTATATTTTCTCTTCTTGTTGCACGAATTTCAGAGTGCAATTCGTTAGAACACTTAATTGGGATTTATCATTAAGATGCACTCCCTTGGGGGTATTCACTACACAAACAGGAGTTAGTATAACAATACCGTTCTGTACTAATACACTATACTACTTCATATTCAAATGTGGTCACACAGTTTATTGTCATACACACTACTAGTAATTCAGCGCCATTGACTGTTATTTCGCAACTCCGACTTCAGCCGAAACACGCTAATAGTGACACGGTACACGTCTTAGTGGACAAGCAATAGACCTTGTTATGGTTATATCCTGAGGTGGGAATAATTTTGGATTTCACTTCGTGCCTTTGAGGTTTGTTTGTCAAGGGTAAAGTCGAAAATCCTTCATTCAACTAAAATATTATATAGAGTAGAACGTCTATTATCCAAAGAGATGGATGTTCGAAAAACCGGTTTATACAGATAATCGTACTGTACACTTCTTATTGAAGTTTATGCAGTGTTTGAAGGCGCGCGATTATCCACGCTGCGCCGAGCGGTACGCCGCAACACTTGGAAGTCTCAGCTGTTGCTGTGAGCAGCTTTGATTCTGCCGCTACGTCTGCTGCTATCCCGACAGAAGTGTTCTGCACAGCGATTGGCGGCTTGGCTGGTCAGCTGCGCCACCGAATGGCGTAGTGTGAAGGTCCCATTAGGAAGCTTTGCTCCGCCATTCGGTGGCCCAATGCGGTTACTATTGGAAATTTGGTGGGAGGGGAGGGAGAGGGACTTAGGGTGGGAGAGTAAAAGTAAAAAATTCGACGCTCTATTGTAACTTTTTCCGGAGGCAGCGCACGAAGGCCGGGGGTCCCTTAAGCTCGGGGGCCCCAGGGCACTGCCCCGCCCAACCCTATGATAGCCACTGCTCGGGAGCGAGAAGACTCGGTGCTCCCGGTAGAGATCCGAAACGGGCTTCCAAATGTTGCTTAAAACCCGCTAGAGGGCTTTATGACGTCACCGGCTCGGCCCGCTGCGCCCGCGGGCTTGCCGACGCGGCTCGCCGCCACAGACAACATTTTACTCCGTGTCGCCGCTTCGCCGGGCCTGTGGCCGTACCCGCAGCAGACGCACGAGCCGCGCTGTCGGTTAGGCCGTGTCCTACGTGGGCGACAAAGCGAGCGACAGCGCGACAGCTTCAAGCGACAAATCTCAACAGCGTGTATCGTTACGGGTCTGTCCTACGTGAGCGACATCTGCAGCGCCGCGCGTCAGACGCGACAACGAGCGACGTTTGAATCTCAAACCCGCTTGAATCTTGTCGCTGTCGCACGCGCGACAAAGTGTCGAGTTCGTAGAGAATCGTCTGCTTGTCGAGGTTATAAAGGATGTCGCCAGAATTCTGCGACCTAATTATCCCTGAAGTTTATGAAAGTGCGACTGTTTCTGCGATAACAGAATGTAAAATTGCAGTGTGCATGTAATTAGAAGTAAATTTTTAAATTGTTTCTAGTATGACAGTCTTTACTTTTTATTCTGAGTTGTAGTTTGATTTACACAATGACGAACGTGTTTTGAACAATTAAATTTGCGTCCTTTTTAAGCATTTGCAGTAACAACAAACTTACTCCAGAGAGAGAGAGAGAGATAAGGATGTCACACAAGATGTGAGTAAAATTACGTTTCTGAATAAAATATCTGGCTATAATGTTTCAATAGGAATTTAATGTGTTTGGTAGGGCTTCAGTGCTATACGTGTGTTTGCAGTAAAAATGAATATATTGGTATTAACTTGGTAAAAAAATTACAACTTGGAAGCCCACATCACTACCCATATGTAAGGCTCACTGCTAGCAATTCCGTCCAGAAATAAATGATTTACTGTCGTCCTACAATAAAAAGACTCATTTTGAACTTATTCAGTTGTTGATGGTTTGTAGTCACAAAACAAAAACTCTAAAGTATCTGTACTCGTATTTGGCTGGTGATCTTCACTGTCTATTTTAGTATTTGAAGTTATGAATGAAAATAGTCCACAAACATTCTTCACTTTGTAAATTTAATGTACAACACTCTCTTTGCGTCTTATTTCATAAAGTAAATAAAACTTTATTGTCGTACTCTGTAGCTATCGTTATTCTACGGTTTACAGGTGCCAAATTTTAGAAACAAGTGATCGCTTCTAGCGGCCATCTTGTAGCTGCAGGTCACGTCGCTGTATGTCGCGCGCTTTTGTCGCCCACGTAGGACACGGCCTTACACGGAACCCGCGGAGGACGGCGGGCGCGACGGGTACAGTGGGCCGAGCCGGCGAGCTTACGGGTTCAACCAACACCTTCTAAAATACGAGGCCTACGCATAGCGGCCATATTGGCACGTGACGTCATCAACTGTTGTAAAGCACTAGATATACCGAGCTGAACAATCCGCCGTTTTGAATCCCAACCCGACGACAATCTTATATGCTGTGTGTGGTGTAGCGAAGTGAATCACCGAATAGTTTGTGATTTTATTGTTTCTTTGTGTGAAATGGTTGGTTGTGCTGCTCCGAAAGTCTCGAATAATAGCAGACATTGTCGCTATACGTTTTATCGGTTTTCTTCAAATATACATCGGCGTAAAAGGTGTCTTGTAAATACCGGACGCCAAGTATGGCCGCCAAAATCGAGCAACTATCTGTGTGAAGTTAAGAACAAATCCTTTTTTATTTGTGGTCGAAATAGAGAGATAATAACGAGAATATGGGCCCATACATGTAAGCAATGGTGTAATTTTGCTGCAGATTGTCAACATAACACGACGTACAGTCGGTTTAAAGAAAGCTACTTTTCTTGATTTTATTTAGACCAACTAAGGAGCTATTCTAAGGGCTGTTAATTGTATTTCAGATGATGCATGCGTGCAGCTGGCTTTACCCAACTAGTGGTTTTTAAATTATATTATTTCGCATTAATTCAGTGTTCAATTTAAATGTGTCTCTCAATACGGGAATATGTAGGCCAAGTAAGGAAAAAAAAAGAAATGAACTTCGCAAACAGGAAGTAAGTCGTACGTGAAAGGAATTAAATTCAAAACTTAGCATGCAACATTCACTTTATTTCAAAGGGCATGCTACCAGAGAGACTTTAGTCGTTATCTAACACATTTTCACGTAAAATCTTCTCTGAAATATGGTGCATTCAACATTATTTTTTAACTGTTTTCGAATGCAACTCTTCGTTACCGTAAAAGTATGTAGACGTACCATTTATAATCCAAAAAATACAATAATTATAACGTATTTTAATTGGATGTGGTAAATATTTAGAACGGCACCACATGACTTATGTCTAAATATCTTATAATCACTAACTTTAAGTTGCTTGCTTCTTATAGTCAAACATGAGCAAAGAAAATTTACTATGCAGTAATATCTTCTGCATTAGGGAAGTATATTTAATGGCATTAAGAGCATATTAAACAGCGTAAGTGTTCCGTAGTCGTGAAATGCGGGCCTTCAACGCGGGATTCAAAATGGCGAATTGTTCTTCTTGTGCTGCACAGTGCTCTAAACTGTTGACTGGTTCAACACCTTCTAAAATACTAGAAGGTGTTGGTTCAACTGGGCAAGACGGCGGGCGCAGCGGGTACAGCGAGCCTGGCGAAACGAGCCTGGAATGCCACGCCTAGCCTGTGACTCTTTAACAGGAGGCGCGAAGAATTTTCGCGACACATCCAACTTACACCTATGATTTTGTATTATTTACGCCTGCTTTATTCCAAACTTGATGAAATGATCACCCGTCACTTTCAAAACAAGAGAATAGTCACTCTTGCAGGGATTCGTGTAGTGCATGGCAGAGGGTGATTCATTTACAGAATTTCTGACAATCAATGTTTTTATCATGATCTTGATGAAATCTGCACACTTGAAATTAAAAAAAAAAAAAAAAAGTGTATGCCTCCATAAGATTTACGTGGTGGATGGCGGAGGATACTTCACGTATATAGTCAACAAAATTTATAGTATTAATTCTAACTTGATGAAATTTCCAGCACTTGACGTTCAAAACTAGCGGAAGGTCACTGGCTACGTAAGATTCGTGTGGTACATGGCGGAGGGTACTTCAGTTAACAATTCTATAAAATCTCAAGTTTTATTACGATCTTGATGAAATTTCACACACTTGACATTCAAAACTAGCGGAAGGTCACTGGCTAGGTAAGATTCGTGTGGTACATGGCGGAGGGTACTTCAGTTAACAATTCTATAAAATCTCAAGTTTTATTACGATCTTGATGAAATTTCACAGACTTGACATTCAAAACTAGGGAAGGTCACTGGTTACGTAAGATTCGTATGGTACATGGGGAGGTAGTTAAGAATTCTAGCGGAAGGTCACTGTCACTGTCTAAATGAAATGCACCTGATACATGGCGGAAGGTACTTCACTTACGAATTATACTAAAACATAACAGGGGTACCATCATGCATAAGATTTTGTTTCGTTAAGGGGGTGGGGGTAGCTTACTCTACACTTGGTTCCGTGGCCTGTGATTTTGTTCGACAGAGCGTCTATGTCTTGTCCTGGAAGAGGTAGATAGACAAAAATACAACCGTTTTCTGTGCAATGTACATACTTCGTATATTTTCCATCTGCATCGTTCACTACTGCGTTAAACGTTTCCCAGGCGCCACTATTTCTCTTCTTCAGCATATTTGCTAGTACGTACAGTCCATCAATTAATTTTCTTTTCGTATCATCTACGGTCTCACAACTAACAGATTCATTAGAGGCTACGTCATCGCTAGAGTCGATCATTTTCGCTCTGCCAGTGATACGCAACAAAGCGAGTTCGGGCACTCAACTGGCGTGTTACGTCGCGACTAGTACTATTCACTGCAGCGCGCTGAAACAAACTTTGTTTACGGCCAAGAGGGCCGAAGGCGTCCGACAACACTCGACAGTACACGATCGACGCACGTGGCTCCGCATACTACAAAAATGTTCAAATGTTTGAAGAACTTTTGAAACTTAACTAGGGGGTCGTCAGTCCCTAAACTTACAAACTACTGATGAACTAGCTTAAACTAAAGACGGCACAAACATAGATGCCCGAGGATGGATACGAACCCCCGACCGCAGCGGCCGTGCAGACCGTGACTAGCACGCCGCAGACCGCTCGGCCACTGCGGCCGGCCGCGTTGTACACTCACGCTATTGTCACAGTGCGGCTACGTAATCTGAGCGTTTGTTGAAATGGATAGGTATCGCGCAAACATACGTCCTCACAAAGTACGTTTATGTGGAAAACTTAAATAATTTTCAGCTTTCATCGACTACTCAAAGGCTCAGCAGGGTGAATGACAAATCTACACCAGCGTCCATCTTGGTAGCGGGGACATCTTCCTTTTAGTTATTAACCTGTACCTCAATATTTTAATTTATTAGATTTTACTATTAACAGCAAATGTATTTTATCGCTACTCGCAAAACCAAATTATTACATTGCAAAATAATTTTAATTCCGTACAATTTTCTGTAGAAAAATATATTAATAGAAAATGTATTATGCATTCGCTCCAGTTATTCCATAGTAACATTACAGGTTTTTTTTCAGTTCGCATATTTTTCCTTCAGAAGAATATTTTAAAAACGACTGTAATGTTTTTCTTCTTTGCAAACATGCTGCCCGTACGTCATACGAAATAAATGATAGAACAAGTCAACAGTTCGGAACACGTTCAGCAGAAATGTCCATTATAAATTGAACGCCAGCCGCGGTGGCCGAGGAGACTAAGGCGCTCCAGTCACGGTCTGCACGGCTACTACGGTCGGGGGTTCGAATCTCCCCCCTCGGGCATGGATATTTGTGCCGTCCTAGTTCGTAAGTAGTTCATAAGTAGTTTGTAAGTTTAGGGATTGATGACCCCGTAGTTAAGTCCCATAGACTATACAAACATTTGAAACATTTTTTTATAAATTGAACGGGTAATACTGTGACAGTAAACGCTTTACTATCCGTCGCTAAGGAGTGTGATGGTAATGTTTCTACGTCCCACATGTGCATACAAGCAGCACAGTGGTTGACGCAGACGCAATTTGGGGCGGGCGGCACAGCGCAGTCTAATGGGGCCGCGCAGACTGGCAGTAGAGGGGACGCGACGCTGATGCGACCTGCACCTGCGCTAGGCTGCGTGTCGCTGCAGCTGAGGCACAGAAAGGGGAGGCGGGGAGCGGGCGAGCACTCTGCCGTACGCTATGTATCGAAAGTGGCACTATTGTCGGTACTTCAAAATGTTACAATGTATGTAAAACTATTGTACCATACTGCTATAGTAATCAGTGCGTAGACTTACAAACTACTTAAATCAACTTACACTAAGAACACACAAACACACACACACACACACACACACACACACACACATGGCTGCGGGAGGACTCCAACCCTCGGCGGAAGTGACCGCCCAGTCGATAGATTATTGGCTGTTCGAACAACATTGCCTTACAACTGAAAGTGATTGTCATAGAATAGTGATTCGTTTTTCACCTTTTAAGTTCTCGTTCTCTTTTCATTTGTGCATTATACTTTTCAATTACTGCGTACTTATATCTGTACAGTTTTGTTTAGTGAAATATTGTAACATCATATGATCAACAACCAACGCAGAAAATTTTAATTTCATAGTAGGACGTCGTCGACAGTGTAGAAGATAAATGGATGCCACATTTTGTGGCTTGTTAAATAAATGAAATCAATCATTTTGTTCCTAAGGAACTAGTAAAAATCTAGATAATTTTGTCAGAATTGTGATAGCTACTGTAATTAATGTTAAATAATTTTTGAATCCATACATAATGTGGTTAGAATCTCAAAGATAAATTTTGAAAGCTCAAGTCAACATTCCATATCTTCGGGAGTAGGTACGTTTATGTTTTCTTGGTTGTCAGTTTTTGTATCAGTTACTTACTGGAAGATGCGCTTATGATTCGAAACCTGGGTCATGCTTTATTAATAAATGAAATAAGGTTTTCGTTTACTTAAAACACACACAATTGTGAGATTTCAACGTCTACCGTATCTCAAAGATACCGCCGATTCTGGTTCATTTGCAATAGTCTCTTGCAAATTACATTCATGTAAGTCAATGGCGTCCTATATAATTCACTATTATACTTCTGAAAACTGCCTCTTAGTCAGTCCGATGTAAAACCAGCATCACTTGTCTTCGTAGTAGTTTGACATCTTCCAGAATTTCCACTCACTCTAATACATTTATTTGGTGATATTTTTAATGCAGTAATGAATAAAACAATACTTCGTCGCTAAAATGAGTATGAAATTTGACGATTGATATGACCACATGATTACCGATGCGCAGGCATGTAAATAGAAGCGCCAGTGCCTCGAAAACGAATTAACATTTATCGTTCAGCTGGGTTTCAAATGAAAAGTCAGAATATTGTCTACATTTCAAACAGCAACTTTTGATCAAAAATCGACTCTACCAAAAACTCTATGCAATGTGATTTTTACCAAAGCACATTCTTAATTTTCTTCACTTAATTAGATGCTACACAGCAATGAAAATAATTTTAGGCCCTTATTACATCAAACTATAATACATGTAAAATCTTCTGCGAATTGTTTTCTTAGTATGGAGTGACAAATGTTTCACTTGATCTGCAAGAACATTGTCGTTAGCTGAAAGAAGTATTAAATTTTTCGAATGAGTTGAGAGTATAGCATGAATGTGTGGAAATGATTTTCAGTACAATGGTACGAAGTTTTCTCGACACATTGCAGAAAGAAACTGATGAAATACTTCATCTGAAGATCAAGTGTGCAAAATTTCAACAGAATCGTAAGAAGACTATTGATTTTGTCGAATTCTGTGAGTAAAGCAGCTTTCGCCATCCACCACATGGAATATTGTGTAGGCAGTGATATCCCTCTTATTTTGAAGATCAAGTAATTAGGCCGTGTTCACACTGCCGGCCGGGCCGAACTGCCGGCCGGGCCGAGCCGAGCCGGAAGATTAAACACATTAGGTTGTTCCAGCAGCTGCCAGACTGCTTGACGCGCATGCGCAACGCTGAAATTGTGTTCCAGCAGCGCCTTCTCCCGCTTCTGGCTAGTTGGTGTGTGACTGTTGGCTGTGCCAGCAGTTGCCGCAAGCAGCCAGGCGCTACCTGAAAAAATATTTCTGTCGCCGTCAAGCTGCCAATTTGCGCATGCGCAGAAAGGTCTGAGTTAGAGTGGGGGTAGCCATCACGTGATACGTGTGTGTGTTTGTAGCGGGTTTTTCGATTACTTCTAAGTCACTGCAATCACACTTAAGATCAAATATTTCTCGGTTATACTTCTTCGTTATTAGGAAGGAAAGTATTTTAATTATTCATTTAAACTCACCTTCGCCTGCAGCCAGAAACTGTGCAACAAGTGTTCCAGCAGTGCTAGTATCAAACAAGGGTTTTTACGTCATAATAGCTGCGCATGCGCAGTAACATAGTTTTCTTAGCTCTTGGAAATAGCCGTCTAGCAGCTGCTGGAACGAACCTATTGTTTTTAATTGCGCTGTTCACACTCCGCTTGAGCCGCCTCACGCCGAGCCGACGACATTCGTAATGTTTAATATTTCCGGCGCGAGCCGATTGGGTTACGGTGTTGCTTCTGCAGCACAAGAATCACACGTTTCTTCTCTGCTTTCAAGGGAAGCCTCTGCACTATATTTGTTTTCAAATATACTGTTATGAAAATGTTGTTCATTTTTAATTGTATTACTATCGATTCTCTAATATGAACGTTTTTCTTTTTTATTTACTCGTTCACATAAGGAAAAACTGTCCCAAATTTTAGTCGAAATTCATGGGATGAGTCCATTACCACCAATTTCTTGTGTGCTTAAAATTTGACGTGTCACTACAGTGTAAGAACAACGGTATTAAAATAACACAATCAATTAGCTGGCTCGAAGAAGACGGCAATGAGAAAGTTTTGCTCACACCTGTGTTTCCTTCGATCTTCTGCTGACAGTGGGTGGGGATTCCTTGTTGCTGGGGACAAGCCCACTAAGAATAAAAAAGTGACACTCGCTTCTATCCTTTACTGACCTGACCTGCTGAGTTTGACGCTAAATTAAACAGCGCATTTTTCTTTCAGTTAAAGTATAAAACTCGAAAATACCAGACAAAGAAAGTTGTCATCACATGATTCAGCAAAATGTTCTTAGAAACTTAGTTCCCCTCAAAGTAATTTAAAAGAAAAATTTGTGACCTGTGTAGAGTTCCTTCAACATGTAGGTGGAATGAAATATAGTATAAAACAGCAAGACATACATAAAAACGGTACACCTCGCTTGCAAAATTTCTTATAAGGAGGTATCAACGTGTTTTCAATGTCACTGTCCCTTACTGTTTTTTTACTTAATTCATTCTTAATTTAATCTTAGACGTGCGGTTACCGCTTTGATGTGCGACACGTTGTATACAATTATTTTTACGTTGTGGTACAACATTTTTCGAGAGTTACAAAAGCAAAAATAAAAAAGGTATATATTTTGTATTAGGAGTAGATACATCTATAAAAGTAAGTGGATTTTTGGGCTGCTTTTTTATTATCTCCAAATAAAAAGCCATTAAGTGTAAGTTCAGAAAAAAGAATATTTCTGTCCATCAACAGTAAAGTAGCAGTTTATATTAATTTTCCTTCTCTTCTCCTTCCAAACACAAAATATATATTCCATTAACTGTCTGGTGTACACAAAAATCCAGTTGTATGCCTCTTAGAAAGTCAAGTATGACCTGATGTAAAACCATAGCAGATCGTTGTTCATTGTGATCGGTCGCCACCCAATACAAATTAGTTCATACTTGTTTTCTGGTTATGGATCATCAACACATCCCGAGTGATCTAAACACGAGGCCAGTAATTTAAATTTTTCGGCACTGCAGTGTTTCACGCTACTACGCTCAACAGCCGCCGTTTTCGTAGGCTTGCAAGCGCGGCACTGACGCCACTCAGATAACTCGCAATTACTTGTGAAAGGCGGCAGATATCGAAGCGACTACTATTTCAAAACTTTTCTGCAATTTTAGCTCCATTTCACTCGCAGTAATGTATGGTCTAAAATGCATAGAGCAGTAAGCTGCCCGCTATCGAACTTTTTCAATACACGATTTGTAAATCAAGTGCGCATACTTGACAAAAATCATCATTTGAAATCGACTGTTACGAATTTGAAAAAGGTGGATGTTTTATTCGAAAGCTAATATGTTGTACTACCATGTGTCCAAAAATCAGATTTTTTAACCGCACATTTCATCAAAATCGAGTGAGGAGCGTAATAAAACTAAAAACCCACGTGGAATGAAAGTAGACTTTTTATTATTTTTTTTTTTTCACAGGCAAGGCAAAGCTTTTAAGGAAAAAATAAGTTGATAAATCGATGTGGCGTGGTCTTATATACCGTTAAAATTTTTTTACAACGTTAAAATCGGAAAAGTTAATTTTCCCCCTCTTTTTCGTCTCGGCTCGGCAGGCTCGCTGTACTCGCGCAATTACAGAGGGGTTGAAGGGAGGCGTTTGTAGTATATGCAACCCGCAAGACCGGGCTCATACTCGGCCCGTTTCTGACGTGTCTTGACAAATGCACCCAGTGACATCAGCACCCAGTTCTGGTCGAGGGGCGGTCCGCTAATCCCGTCCGATCTCTGCCCGGCAGGTAGAAGAGCCGAGGGCTGTGAGGTCACACTGACACGGGCCGTGCTTTACAGCAATGCTTGGCCGTAGTAGCACTGCTGCAATTTATAATGGGAGCGATACAAAAGAAAAACCGAGACATATTGCCGGCCGCGGTGGCCGAGGAGACTGAGGCGCTACAGTCACGGTCTGCACGGCCACTACGGTCGGGGGTTGGAATCCCCCCTCGGGCATGGATATTTGTGCCGTCCTAGTTCGTAAGTAGTTCATAAGTAGTTTGTAAGTTTAGGGACTGATGACCGCGTAGTTAAGTCCCATAAGCTTAACAAACATTTGAACATTTTTTTAGACATATTCATGAGATTTATCGCTTAGTTAAAGCCTTCGATAATGTAAGGTGCTGTATGATGTTCGTAATTCTGAGAAAAATAGGATTAAGCTGTAGGGAAAAAGGCGGGTATTATATTGTTTGTGTAAGAACAAAGTGAATATAATAAGTGTCGAAAGTCAAGAACAAAGTGCTCAGACTAAAAAGGGTGTAAGAAAAGGTTGTGGACACCAGAGGCGTGCAGCGGGCCTGCGCTGCTCGCCCGGGCTCGTAGCCGCGCCACAGAATGAGTATACAGAAAGGAAACTCCCGCTGCAGTCTGTCGTCCGAAATTTTGTGCGCATGCGCGGAACGGCCATCTTGAAAAGCAGTAAACGCGTGATCACTCCCTACTCTGTAGCGTGGTAATGCGCCGTTTTTATTTGTTAATTGTGTATTTTAACTGCCTGAATCGCATAGAAGTAATCAAGTATTTGGTGCAGTGAAAAGAAAGAACTGTGTGTCAGTAGTTGGAGCTGTCCGTTTTTATTACGAGCAGCAATAAAAGAAAAGGCGGCCGATGGTGTTCAGCACCTAATTGCCGCAATAATTCGAATACAAATAAGGATATAAGTTTCTTCACCTTCCCAAAACATGCTGAGCAGTAAGTGAATGTCGCTATATGTGCAGTGAAAGTTAAATGTTATCAGTTGCGAATGAGAGCAATGTGTGCATAATTATTAAAAGTAGCCTTGCTTCTTCTCTCGACGATAACTCTTGCTGTTGCTGCAGCAGTTCAACGGCATCGAAATGTTGAAGTACATTTACATTTTATAAGTTTAACGTTGTAGGGAATAACATAAAATGAATTACAAAGAATAGTGCGTAAGCAGGCAGGTAAAATTTTACTTACGGCAGTGGAGGCGTAGCGTGCTAATGTTGGCAGCGAATGCTCTTCGGATACTCAAACAAATTGATTAAGGGGAATAATAATTTTATGCTGTTCCTGCTCTGTGGTTGACAGATTCCTCTATATGCCCTTCTCCGATCAGTAAATTAATGATACTCCTAAAGCAAACACAACTTTTATATATGTCCAGACGTCATTAGTTCTGTGTAATCACGTTGAACTGCTAAGTCTCACTCCATATTTTGTGCGGATTTATTCGTGTCAAATAAAACCTGGCAGTTGTAAAGTCACATTCTTATTTATAACTAATTTCCCACACATAACTTCGCGTTATTTGGAATTTTTCTAGAGATAAGCACCAAATAAAACGATCATCGACTCCACTGTACATTTTCGTAGTTGTATTAAAATTTAGGGCTATTTTTTTTCGTTGGATTACAATTCGGTGCAAGAAGATGGCGTAAAATAGATGAAAGCCGTTTCCTTTCGTAAAAGTCGGTGAGATTAGCTGCAGTTCGTTAAAAGTTCATTTCCAGCGAAAGTACTAAGTGGCTATAGTTCCGAGTTTACTGCTTTTCAATATGGCGTCGAGCGCAACGATTGGTCACATACAGATCAAAGGCGCCGCCTCCAGCTTTCCCTTCTGTATACTCCCTATTCTGTGGCCGCGCCTCCCGGGCGGGCCTGTACTAGCCACGCGCTGCTCGGCCTGCCGGCACCAGCCCCACCGGACGGCGGCGGGTAGCGCGGGCACAGAATAGGGAGTATACAGAAGGGAAAGCTGGAGGCGGCGCCTTTGATCTGTATGTGACCAAGCGTTGCGCTCGACGCCATATTGAAAAGCAGTAAACTCGGAACTATAGCCACTTAGTACTTTCGCTGGAAATGAACTTTTAACGAACTGCAGCTAATCTCACCGACTTTTACGAAAGGAAACGGCTTTCATCTATTTTACGCCATCTTCTTGCACCTAATTGTAATCCAACGAAAAAAAATAGCCCTAAATTTTAATACAACTACGAAAATGTACAGTGGAGTCGATGATCGTTTTATTTGGTGCTTATCTCTAGAAAAATTCCAAATAACGCGAAGTTATGTGTGGGAAATTAGTTATAAATAAGAAAGTGACTTTACAACTGCCAGGTTTTATTTGACACGAATAAATCCGCACAAAATATTGAGTCAGACTTAGCAGAATAACGTGATTACACAGAACTAATGACGTCTGGACATATATAAAAGTTGTGTTTGCTTTAGGAGTATCATTAATTTACTGATCGGAGAAGGGCATATAGAGGAATCTGTCAACCGCAGAGCAGGAACAGCATAAAATTATTATTCCCCTTAATCAATTTGTTTGAGTATCCGAAGAGCATTCGCTGCCAACATTAGCACGCTACGCCTCCACTGCCGTAAGTAAAATTTTACCTGCCTGCTTACGCACTATTCTTTGTAATTCATTTTATGTTATTTCCTACAACCTTAAACTTATAAAATGTAAATGTACTTCAACATTTCGATGCCGTTGAACTGCTGCAGCAACAGCGAGAGTTATCGTCGAGAGAAGAAGCAAGGCTACTTTTAATAATTATGCACACATTGCTCTCATTCGCAACTGATAACATTTAACTTTCACTGCACATATAGCGACATTCACTTACTGCTCAGCATGTTTTGGGAAGGTGAAGAAACTTATATCCTTATTTGTATTCGAATTATTGCGGCAATTAGGTGCTGAACACCATCGGCCGCCTTTTCTTTTATTGCTGCTCGTAATAAAAACGGACAGCTCCAACTACTGACACACAGTTCTTTCTTTTCACTGCACCAAATACTTGATTACTTCTATGCGATTCAGGCAGTTAAAATACACAATTAACAAATAAAAACGGCGCATTACCACGCTACAGAGTAGGGAGTGATCACGCGTTTACTGCTTTTCAAGATGGCCGTTCCGCGCATGCGCACAAAATTTCGGACGACAGACTGCAGCGGGAGTTTCCTTTCTGTATACTCCTTATTCTGTGGCGCGGGTACCTGACTACCCGACCACCCGCAGAGCCACAACCCGCCCGGCCGCCCGTGGCGCTCTGCTGCTAGCCACGGCACGCCCAGCCGCTACACTCTTAGCGGCAAATACACTATTCCGGTTTTCACACTGTAAAAACTGTTCACGTTACAAACGACCATCCCACATCGGTTTATTAACTTAGTTTTTCCTTACAAGCTTTACTTACCTTGTGAAAAAATAACATGTCTGCTTTTCATTGCACGTTAGTTTTTAGTTTCATAATGCTTTTCACTCGATTCTGAAGAAATTATGGGGTTAAAAAAAAAAATCTGATTTTTGGACATCTGATAGTACAGCAACTTAGCTTTCTAACAAAGTATTCAACTTCTCATTTACAAATCATGTATTGAAAAAGTTAGATAGCGGGCAGCTTACTGACCGATGCATTTTAGACCACACATTAACGTGAGTGTAATAGAGCTGTCTCAAATTATGAGTAATTGCGAGTTAATGAGCAGCATCAGTGCTGCGATAGCAAGTATAAGTATTCAGCGCGTGTTCGAACAGCGTTTCTGTGGACATTTCGCTAAATTGCTTGATGTTTCCTTGCTGGTAAGAAAAAAATAAGTACATAAATAAAAATAAAAATATACGTTCAGTTGCGATCGAGGTCGTAAGAAACGATTAACTGATACTATGTTGGAAGGTACAGCTTACGCCTAACCACTCCAAGGGAAGTAAATTAATTACTGTTCATCGATACAGGCGTGTGGACCACTGTTGTATTATTTTATTTCCCACTTTTCCCTTTGTCTGGGGGTAGCTGAAACCCCGAGGGAGTCAGCACTATTCGAGAAGTGACATTCAAGGTTGCTGTTATCAGTTTTGCATCGCTGGACAGTCTTTCATGTATCTTCAAAACACTTGGGATTTTTCCTTACTGACTGAATTGTCAGTGTGCTATCAGTTGCGAGGAAAAAAAAAAAAAAAAATAGACGTGCGCAGTAATGCACCTGGTAAACGCAGAACGTCCAATTTTGTGGAGCAGAAGCAAAACGGTAGCCGAATCAGTATTCAGATAAGCTTTGCAGCTATTCAGGTGCCGTAACAGCGTAGTGGTACTGCCATCGCGGAACGACAATAATTTACGGCAGCCATTACAGTCTGCAAATCCCACAGGTTTGTTTTCATTAGCTACAATCAACATAAAACGATACCATACAATGCTGTCTCCAGATCTCTGTAAACGCTAGTAGATTATCTCCGCGAGTTTCCTGGAAACGTCTTTTTCTTTCTTCCTCGTATCGTCTACTCCTTGCACGTTGGTACGACCTGTCCTGTTCGCTATTTATTTCAGACATAACGATCGATAACTCATAATGCTATGTAGGTAGCATAAAAGGTGCGTGAAGCCTACGCTGTGTTTATTACGTCTTGTTCAGAACTGTCTGCGTTCCCCCACTCGCAGCGCCTTGTGTAGCGCTGTTGCACGGGCCCGGCGGGTGCCCGCTCGTCCGGCGAGTGTCGGGACTCGACGGCGCACCTTGGCCCGCTCGCTGTGTACTGTGGTGCAGTGGGGCTCCACTAGACTTCTAGTGACTACGCGCGGTGCAGTGGGGCAGCAGAGCGCAGCGGCCGGACGCAGGCGAGCACGGGCGGGTCTATGTGACGCGCTGCACCAGGGCCGGCGCAAGGCACCTGCGAAACGCGCGGTCGCACGGGGCGGCACTTTCCGAGGGGCGGCAAATCTACGCCCCCCTCCCTTTTTTTCTGTAGTAAAAACTCAACATTCATTCCCAAGAGGGGATTCGAAATCAAACCTCGGAGGGAGCGGCTTCGGGAAATGTGGCATGGCGCCTCGATTACATGCCGGCCGCCCCTGGTAATCAAGGGGAGGGAGGAGGGCTAATTTCTTCCTTGCCACAGTGGCAGCGCCGTCGTGTTTACGCCGGAAGGAAAGCAGTCTGGCGCAAGCGCCAGTATTCACACGACGACACTACGTTTCATGAAACTGCGCTACTGGCCAATGCGCATGCGCGGCAGGCGTTCGTGCAACTCGTTGGCGAAACTAAACAGTTTCGGCTCCTTCCAACTTTGACGAAACTGATTACGCGTGTAGGTGATAACCAATGCAGAACAAAACACAACATAAGGGGGGGAAAAGGAAGAAATAATTCGGTTTTTGAACATAAATGCGATGCAAAGGTGTTTGTGCCATTTTAACGATGCAAATTTCAGGAATAAACAGCTGCGTGTTAGTGCTCTTGAAGCAATTATTCGCGAATTAAATATTGATGGATTGACGATTAGTGAATTGCAGACTAAAGTACATTCAATTCCAAATACCTATACAAACGAACTATAGCAATTGTGGATTTGGCAACACGGTACAGGCACTGTAGACGAATATCTATTTGACAAGAAAAGTAATGCAATTTGTAATTTCAGTTCTGGTAACAATGCTTCATGCATAACAGTATCTTGCTTCTTTATTGCATTCCTAATTCTGTTTAAAAGGAACGTAAACTACTCTGGTGACATTCTGAGTTAATTAAAATAACTTCTAGGGTCTTCGATCACAATTTCTTTCAGGAAGGTCGCTGAGCAACCGAGCTAACGTATTTTTTTTAATCCAGTCACAAACCCAAACAGTTTCCTTATTCTTTTTATGTTTAGTCTTATGCAGCGACTTCACACAGAGAAGCAATAGCTCTGCCACAACTTTTACAGCTACCAAAACTTTCATTCTACGGCGACTACTGCACTCACAAAACAACGAAACTGAAGTGTATAGCATTGGCGCCGTGTCCACAGACACACACGAAACCAGCTGCGCGCAACTCATTTCATGAATCGAGTGTCGCAACCTAGTGTCGCCGTGTAGACTAGCCTTAACACGCCGCTGCTTAAAATCTCACAAACACCTATTCATCGCATTATGTTCAAAAACCGAATTATTTCTCCCTTTCCCCCCTTTATGTCGTGTTTTGTTCTGTATTGGTTATCACCTAAGCTAAAAACACGCGCAATCAGTTTCGCCAAAGTTGGAAGGCCCCGAAACTGTTTAGTTTCGCCAACTAGTTGCGTGAAATCCTGCCGCGCATGCGCAATGGCCAGTAGCGCAGTTTCATGAAACGTAGTGTCGTCGTGTAAACTAGCCTTAGGCTCGTTGGCGAAATTAAACAGTTTCCGCACCTTCCAACTTTGGCGAAACTGATAGCGCGTGATTTTAGGTTAGGTTATGACCAATACAGAATAAAATACAATGTACAGAGGGGAACGGAAGAAATAAATCGGGTTTTGAACATATATGCATTGCGTTGGTGTTTGTGCGATTTTTAACGGCGTGTTAGTGCTCTCCTAGCAATTATTTGTGAAATTAAATATTGATGGGTTGACGATTAGTGAATTGCAGACTAAAATACATCCAGTTCGAAATATCTATATAAACGAAGTATGGCGACTGCGGATTTCGGAACATGGTACAAGTACTGCTGAGACGAATATCTACTTGACAAGAAACGTAATGCAATTTGTAATTTCAGTTCTGGTTAGAATGCTTCATGCATAACATTATCTTGTTTCTTTATTGCATTACTAACTCTGTTTAAAAGGAACGTTAACTGCTCTGGTGACATTCTAACTTGATTAAAATAACTTCTAGGGTCTTCAATCACGATTTCTTTCAGCAAGGTCGCTGAGCAACAGACCTGACGTCTTTTTTTTAATCCATTCACGAACCCAAACACGTTTCTTATTCTTTTTATGTTTAGTCTTATGTAGCGACTTCACACAAACAAGCAATAGATTCGCCACAACTCTTGCAGCTACCAAAACTTTCATTTTACAGCGACTACGGTACTCACAAAACAACGAATCTGAAGTATATAGTATTGGCGCCGTGTCTACAGACATACGCGAAACCAGTTGCGCGCATTTCTTTTCATGCAGCTAGTTTCGCAACCTAGTGTCGTCGTGTAGACTAGCCTTTTAGCATCGCGTGTTTCACGAGAGCGCTCACACCCCCATCCCTAGTTAATAGCCCGCGGTGGAGCAATCTTGGCGGTTTGGCAATGCGCTGTTTCTCATAAGGCAACGTGAGACCACGCGCGGATGCAGTAGCGGCCTCTGCGCTCTTGTGCTGCGGAGTCAAAGTAACAGTGACTGCACTTCCAAACCGCAGTGGCTGAGCGGGCCGCAGTGCCGTTTGCTTACACGACGGCTAATGGTTCTGTTCGGTGCGCAGGACAGAACCGCGCGCCATGTGGCAGTGCTTCCTTTGTCTGGCCACCAGATGGGAACAGGGTGCTGAAGGTCACTGCGGCTGAACCACCTGTTGTGTGAGAGACGAGCAGTGACTCTGTGAAATCAGAGAGGTTGCTCTGCCATGGAGTAACTGCTGTCTTAATGTCAGCCTTAACTGTTGGCCATGCGTCTGAAATTATTGCACGGTCACAGCGCTGTGTTCGCAACAGTGGGCTCACGTAGGACGCTGCCTATGCAATGGCATCTCCTATCGTCGCTGATAGTACAAGTTGTTGACGTACCTACCCTACCTCCCAGCAAAAGGACTCGCCCGCCCCACGTCACCGGCGTGCGCACAATCGAGCGAAAAACTGTCACTTGTGAGCGTGTGGTCTAATGTAACGGTGTCAGTAGTGCATTATATTTCTCCACGGCAGGCCGTAAATGCACAGTCATACTATTTGTTTTTGGATCACAGTCAACATCTACAGGAGCACATGTACACGCTTCAGCGCGCACGCGCTCACACACACACACACACACACACACACACACACACACAAATCCAACCGCCATCTCCGGCTGTTGCCGCGGCCAGACTGCAACACACAGCACAGATGAGGCTAGAGCAACCAGTGGTGGCGA
Source organism: Locusta migratoria (assembly GCA_026315105.1). NCBI lineage: Eukaryota > Metazoa > Arthropoda > Insecta > Orthoptera > Acrididae > Locusta > Locusta migratoria. The sequence goes on along the minus strand of CM048746.1, from coordinate 14,294,433 downwards.
AGAGGAAGTGGCATGGAGAGGGAAGCAGGAAGGGAAGGGAGGATTGGGATGTCGGTAGGGATGGAGCAATATGTCAGTACTGCCTTCTATTTTGCTGTAGAATGTTTTTCACAAAACAGAGAGAGATTTGGGACTTAATAATTTTCTGGACACTGCCTACGTGACCAGTCACTGCAGTACAACTTTCATACCCTTGATTAACAAGTTTGTTCAGATCCAAGTTACAGTCTTCTAGTAACTGAATAATAGTTTTGTGTTCAATTCTTGGAGTGGAGCATATCCCAAAGATTCTTCACAAATTATTGGCCTTTTGGCACCTTTGGTGCAACACAAATAGTGGACTCCACTTGATATATCATCAGCAGTCTTGTCAGGTAAAAATCAGAAGATTGCTTCACCTCCTCAACTATTTTCCTTTGTAGAACATCATAACAAGCCTGAATCAGTTCATTTTGAATCTGATGAGAGATGTACTATTTGGCCACGATAACTTGACGATTCGCGCGGTGGCTGCTGGGAACTTGTCTTGCACGAACGGACAGCAGCATCGCCTGCTTGCTGCAGTGCTGGAACCGTTACCCTAACAATGTGTACATTAATTCTTCGCGTCAAGGTGCATTGTAAGGTTGGCAGTGCATGTAAATAAAAGAATAACTTTCAACTGGTGTCGATTTTCTCCGCTTGTGGCAGCACCAACAAAATCGTCAAGTTATCGTGGCCAAATAGTACAATGAGTTATTCTCTCTCTACTCTAAATGAGATCCAAGATATACGCTAGATACTCGCCAAACCAACCATGATTCACCACCACTAAACAGTATTTTTTCCTACGAAACAAAAATACATCTTCTCACGGTCCGTTAAAAGTCCTTTATAATCATATTGAAATACGTCCACTGAATGTGTGATCCTGTTCCATTTTGAATTATTCATTACTCTAAAGTGTTTCTCCACCATTAATATTGTTTATCTGAAGATAAACTATCCACCTGTGATTGAACTTGTGTGGTCGTATGAATGGAAGGTCGCTTTTAATATTGACTGACTGCCGCGCAATGGCTTACAGTCACCGCTTCGCGCTTTAGGCCTCGTTTACTTTACTTAAGAACACATGGCTTCGTATGTCGTCTGCACTGCTGTCTGCTGGGGACCCAGAGACACTCTTACTTGGCAAGATGGGCTGTTCTTAGTGTAGTACCAACTTAATCATGGACAAAGGAGGTGACAAAAGAGACCTCTCTGGAGCTGCAGTAGAGGGTATTATCTCCCTCAAGTAGCGAAGATTGGTAGACAGTAGCATAGACAAAAATATACAGACGGGAAACCTCTGTAAGGGCCTGGTCACACGCTCAGGGGTGCGGCTTGGGAGGGCCAGAGCAGTTCCGTAAGATGTCCCATGATGACGCTGAGGTCAAAAGCAGCCCATTAAACTGGCCAGGGCAGGCGGCAGGTAGCGGCTGCCTCCACCACCACCTCCCCTCAAACGCCGGCAAGCCGGACACAGCCGTGGCCTCGTGGAAGGCAGCGCGAGCTTTCCTCTCAGCCTCCTCTCCACACTAGAGTTGGCTACTGAGTTGATGTTTCGACTCAGTGAATCGAGTCAGCGAACTGTTCGACTGAGTCGAATCTTGAATCGGCACTGTTTCGAAACAATGAATCTTGTGATTCATGTATCGGACGCTAGATACCGTTTTGCTGTCCGTCTGCCTGTGTGAGTTCGATACAGCGTGCAATGGGTTTGAAGTTGTTCCCCTAATGCGCCACGCGAGATTTTGAATTATGCTACCGGTACCCTTCAACTGAGGTTTGAAAACTGGGATACCAGCGAGAAAAGTTATGACGTCCTTCGGTGTTTTGAGGTAGTTTCGCGTGAACTAAGCACTGTTGTGCATTGTTGCTACATGTGTGCCAGATGAACGCATCTTTTCGAAGCAAGGGCAAATAATTTCAGTGAGACGAAACCGCATTCTCAGTAAGATGTCAAAAATACCGTTTTTTAATTTCAATTCAAATAAAACTGTAACTGATTCTCTTTTATTTTACTGACTGAAGATAAATCTGATTATTAGAATACCTATCTGGACACTGAAAACATTTAGCTCAGTTTTGTGATTTCGTCACATAAATTGTGAAATGTGTTTCCTTGTGTTAATATTTGCTGTGATATTTGTTGATTGCATTAAATATATCTCAGGAACAAATCTTAAATATTTTGTTTATATTGACTGGTTAGAAAAGTTATTCATTTTGGATGCACGTAGACATTTGAACCATGATCTTTCTTGTTTTGTTTAAACTTTATTACGGAATTTTGAAGGTTGGAAAAAATTCCATGACTTTGGAATTTGAACATTACTATTTTGTGCTTCCTTTGTTACAATGTTTGTTTGTATGAAAATACGAGTAACTTAGGAAATGTTTACGCTTTAACACTGTTGTAAAATCGTAGTAGCAAACAAATCCCGTGCCGTTCAATTAAGTCTAGTGAACAACGTATTAAAACCATGTTGATATTCCATAGATGTATCGTATTTGCTGTATCGCCGTCCTGCAGCTTTCTCGGCTTAACGTGAATCAGCGGAGGTAGCAGGCACGTCAAGTGTTTCGAGTGCCGAAGTGAGTCGACTCACTACGGCGCCTGCAGCTGTCACGGTTCACGTGAATCAGGGGAGGTAGCGCGGCGCACGACTCTTCAGCACGCCAGATGTTTCGTGTGTCGAAACACTGAGTCGACTCACTTGACTCAGATGATCCGGATGTTTCGAAACAGTGAAATGATCCGTACTGCCCAACACTACTCCACACTACCCTCTGATGTGCGAGACAGGCACCATCAGAAGTGCCTCTAGTGTTGTCTACCGGTTCTAAGCCAGGGAGGCAACGAGGGGAGAGTAGGACAGAGGTTTAGGGAGGGCTGCTTCTCTGTATATGTTAGTCTGTGACAGTAGGCTCTGAGAACGCACCCTACATCGCTTTGAATGCTCCCTACATCCGGTGTGAAGAGGAAAGGCTCTGCCAGCAGCCTGAGGTATCACTCTTGCCATGCTGCCGAATTGAGTATTTCCTCGAATCATGCTGAGGGGATGGCATGCTGTTAGGACTTTGTGATCAGGCAGTTTTGGTTCATCTATGATGGTTTTCTTGAGTAATTCTTTTGCTATGCGAGGTGAACTGTTTCGTTCTTTTCATAACTCGAGTAATTCAGTGTAAATTTAGTATTTGTATTTTCGCTCCGGTAATGATTTTTGTGTCTGGTTTGTCAAGTTAGAATACATGTGTGTGGCCTTCAGCCTTTGCGTAAACTTAGCATGTTTGAATTCCTTACTGTTTTTAACTAATGTATTAGAATAACTAGGAATTAAAGTGTAAACACTATTATAAGTATCACATGAAGGTACTTTATTTGTGTATCACTCGGACACTGTTTATAACGTTACAGATTTTATAAATACTTGTTGCAGATGCCACAGTGCGGCGCCACCATCAACTAACTTCGAACAAGCACGTAATTTGAAGCATAATACGTTGTACCACTTCCACTATATTAGTGCTTGTTCACATTACAATTACAATTATAAATAATATAGCCACCCTCGTGAACCACAGACATTGCCAAAGTGGGGTGGCTTGTGTGCCTCAACGATACAGACAGCCGAACTGTAGGTACAACCACAGTGTAGGGGTATCTGTGGAGAGGCCAGACAAATGTATGGTTCCTGAAGAGGGGCAGCAGCCTTTTCAGTAGTTACAGGGGATATCTGGGCGGGGACTACTCAGGAGGATGTCGTCATCAAGAAAAACAAAACAGGCATTCTACGGGTCGGAGCGTGGAATGTTCTAACCCTTAATCGCTTAGGCAAGTTAGAGAAGGAAAATGGATAGGTTGAAGTTAGATATAGTGGGCATTAATGAAGTTAGGTGGCAGGATGAACAGGATTTCTGGTCAGGTGAGTACAGGATTATAAATACAAAATCAGTTGGTGGTAACACAGGAGTAAGTCTCATAATGAATAAGAAAATAGGAATGCGGTTAAGTTACTATGAACAGCATAGTGAACGCATTATCGTAGCAAAGATAGACACAAAGCCAACACCGACCACAGTGGTGCAAGTTTATATGCCAACTAGCATGCCTGATGATGAGGATATCGAAGAAATGTATGAGGAGATAAAAGAAATCATTCAGAAATTTAAGGGAGATGAAAACTTGATTGTGATGGGGGACTGGAACTCCATAGTAGGAAAAAGAAGAGAAGGAAATGTAGTAGGTGAATATGGGCTGGGAAAAAGGAATGAAAGAGGAGATCGCTTGGTGGATTTTTGCGCAGAGCACAATTTAAAGATCACCAACACTTGGTTCAAACATCATGAAAGAAGTCTGTATACGTGGAAGAGACCAAGAGACACTGGAAGGTACCAGATTGACTTTATAATGGTAAGGAATAAATTTAGAAACCAGGTTTTAAACTGTAAGACATATTCAGGGGCAGACATAGACTCTGACCATAACTTACTGGTTATGAACTGCAGATTAAAACTTAAGAGACTGCAGAAAGGTAGAAAAGTTAGGAGATGGAACCTGGACAAATGGAAGGAACCAGAGGTGGTTGAGAGTTTCAGAGGGAGCATTTTACAAGGATTGGCTGAAATGGGGGAAAGTAATACAGTAGAAGAAGATTGGTTAGCTCTGAGAGATAGGGTAGTGAAGGCAGCAGAGGATCATATAGGCAGAAGGTCAAGGCCTAATAGAAATCCCCAGATAACACAGGATATACTGAACTTAATTGATGAGAGAAGAAAATATAAAAATTCAGCAAGTAAAGCAGGAAAAAGGGAGTACAGATGTCTCAGAAATGAGATTGACAGGAAGTGCAAACTGACTAAGCAGGAGTGGCTACAGACAAATGCAGAACCGTAGAAGAATGCATAACTAGGGGAAAGATAGATACCGCCTACAGGAAAATAAGAGAGATATTTGGAGACAGGAAGAGCAGCTGTACGAATATCAAGAACTCAGACAGAAAACCAGTACTAACAAAGAGGGGAAAGCTGCACTGTGGAAGAAATATATAGAAGGCCTATACAAAGGAAATAAACTTAAAGGTAGTATTCTAGAAAGGGAAGACGAAGTGGAGGAAGATGAGATAGGAGATATGATACTGCGAGAAGAATTTGACAGAGCGCTGAAGGATTTGAGTCGAAACAAGGCCCCTGGAGTAGACGATATTCGTCTGAACTGCTGATTTCGTTAGGAGACCCAGTCATGAAAAAAATGTTCAACCTTGTATGCAAGATGTATGAGACAAGGGAAATACCCTCTGACTTCAAGAAGAATATCGTAATTGCAATTCCAAAGAAAGCAAGTGTGAAAATTACAGAACTATCAATTTAATAAGTGATGGTTGCAAAATACTAACACGAATTATTTACAGACGAATGGAAAAACTTGTGGAATCTGACCTCAGGGAAGATCAGTTTGGATTAAGGAAAAATGTAGGAACATGGGAGGCAATACTCACATTACGACTTATCTTAGAAGATAGGCTAAAGGAGGGCAAACCTACGTTTCTGGCGTTTGTAGATTTGGAGAAAGCTTTTGACAATGTCAACTGGAATACACTCTTCCAAGCTCTGAAGGTAGCAGGGGTAAAATATATGGAGCGAAGATTCATATTCAACCTATACAAAAACCAGACAGCGGTTATTAGTGTCGAAGGGCATGAAAGGGTCGCAGAGGTTGGGAAGGGAGTAAGACTGGGTTGTAGCCTTTCCCCAATGTTGTTCAATTTGTACATTTGAGCAAGCAGTGAAGGAATGGAAGCAGAAATTTGGAGAGGGAATTAAAGTTCAAGGAGAAGAAATAAAAAGTTTGTGGTTTGCTGATGACAAAATTACTATGTCACAGACTGCAAAGGATCAGGAAGAGCAATTGAATGCAATGAACAGCGTCTTGAAAGGAAGATGTAAGATGAACATTAACAAGAATAAAACGAAGGTAATGGAATGTAATGTCAGGCAATTCTGAAGGAATTAGATTAGGTAATGAGACAATAAAAGTAGTAGATAAATTTTATTATTTGGGTAGCAAGATAACTTCTGATGGCCGAAGTAAAGAAGATATAAAATGCAGAATGGCTATGGGGAGAAAAGTGTTTCTAAAGATGCCAAACTTGTTAACATCCAGTATTAATTTAAATGTTGGGAAGTCCTTTCTTAAAGCATTTGTCTGGAGTGTAGCATTGTATAGCAGTGAAACGTGGACGATAAGGAGTTCAGACAAAGAGATTATAAAAGGTTTCGAAATGTGGTGCTACAGACGAATGATGAAGATTAGATGGGTAGATCACGTGACTAATGAGGTGCTTAACCGAACTGGGGAGAAAAGGAGTTTCTGGCATGTCCTGACTAAGAGTAGGGATAGATTGGTAGGACACATTCTGAGACATCAAGGAATTGTCAACTTAGCATTAGAAGGAAGTGTGTGGGGTAAAAATCGTAGAGGGAGACCGAGGGACGAATACAGTAAGCAGATTCAAAAGGATGTAGGTTGCTGAACATATTCTCAGACGAAGAGACTTGCACAGGACAGGGTAGCGTGGAGAGCTGCACCAAACCAGTCTGCGGACTGAAGACCACAACACACAAATAATATATAGGTTGCAAAAAAAAAAGAAAAAAAAAGTTCACCACATGAGTCAGAAATGGCTGAATCTTTTAAATTTTATTCACTCCCATTAATTGTCACAGTCTCTGGAACTGGCCTCTTGGTAGGGCCTTTGTAAGTATGTCTGCTACCTGGTTATTAGAAGAGACATAGGTTACATCGATGTCACGGCTTTGGTATTTTTCTCTTATGAAATGGTAATGAATGTCTGTGTGTTTGGTCCTCTTGTGTAAGTCTGGATTTCGGACCAACCGTATCACACTTTGATTGTCTAAATTCAACAAGATTGGGTCTTCCACTGGTTCACTGATGTCTTCCAGAAGATGTTTCAACCAAATAGCCTCCTTGGTAGCACTTGATGCTGCTAGGTATTCAGCTTCCGTAGTCGAAAGTGTAACAACTCGCTGTCTTTGACTGGACCAAGTGACGGGGCCACCATTCCATGTAAATGTATAACCTGACATAGAACGTCTTGTTTCTTCGTCGTTGGCATAGTCAGTCAGAAAATCCAACCAAGTTCACGTGATCAGATTGTTTAGCATACCTAATCCCATAGTCCACTGTTTCTTTCAAGAACTGGAAAATACGTTTAACAGCATTCCAGTGAATTGTTTTTGGATCATTAACAAATCTACTGACTGCAAACATTATATCTGGTCAGCTTGTTATTGCTGGAACGATCAGACTGTCAACTGCCAACTGCCTGACGATATGGGACTCCTGCAGCAATCTTCTCGTGTTCTTCTTTAGGACACAAATTGGTGTGCGGGTCAGCATGAATGAAAACAGGTGTAGCATCTTCCATATTAAATCTTTTCAGTTGTTTCTCTATATAACCTGTCTGATGAATGAAAACAGATCCATCTACTTCGATTTGTAGTCCCACATAGTATTTTGAAATACAGAATGTCACTTCAAATTCTTTCTCAAGTTCAGCTACAATCGAGGAACAGACTTCTTCACTTTGAGTAATAATTAAACCATCATCAACACATATAACAAGGAAAACCAACGTGCCATTGGATAGACCTCTGTAGACACATCTGTCTGGTGTCAATGGCGTAAGCCCATGTTTCTTCAGGAAAGTGTTAAACCTCATGTTCCAACAACGAGGTGACTGCTTCAAACCATACAGCGATTTCTTCAATTTACAGACCAAAGTTATTCTTGACATCAAGACCATCAGGAGGCACAATGTAAACCTCCATATAAGAAAGCAGTTTTTACATCAAATTGTGTTATCTGATAGGCACGTTGAGCTGACATTGATAACAAAACTCAAATCTGGTTGTGGGTACAAAAGTTTCAAAATAATCAATGCCTTCCTTTTGAGCAAAAACGTTTGCACATAACCTTGCCTTGTATCTTGTTACTCTTCCGGCTTTGTTATGTAGCATTTTGAAGACCCACTTGCAACCATCGTATTTCCATTATACACTCATATAAACTCTGTCTCTTTTACAATTCAAAATCCTTTTTCAGTGAGCACACCTTCAGAGAAAAGATTCTTCCTCAAATCTGGAACGTATAAAACATTTGTTATCACTGCATCATACAGGGATCCATGGACTTTCTTTTTTATCCTTATTGTTCCGATTCCCTTAGCTTCCAAATCAAAGTTGTTTCTGAGACTGACAACTGAACCATTTTTGAGTTTGGTAAAATCAGAAAAGAATTCACGCCTGTTGGTCATGTGTGATGTTGCACCACTGTCCATTATCCAGCAATCCTCTTCTTTTGTGGCATGGAACAGCTAGACGGAATGTCTTCAGTAATAAAAGCTGAAAAATTACCCTGTTCAGTTCGTGATTGCATCTCTGTCCAACTTCTTTGCTTTCTACAAATGTCTGCCTAGGTGTGTTTGTGTGTGGATATGTGTAAATGTGTATTTGCTTACCTTCCTTTTTCTCCCTTAAGGTAAGTCCTTCCACTCCTTGGATCGGAATGACTCCTTTTCCACTTCCTTAAAACCCGTATCCTTCCCTTTCTCGTCTCCTACCTTTCTCTTTTCCTGAAGAAGCGACCAACGGTTGCAAAAGCTCAAGTGTTTGTGTTTTTATTCGTGTTTTTTCTTTGTGTTTATCGGCAAGCCTGGGCTTTGAGTAAGTCAAACAATCTTTATTTTTATACATATTTTTCCCACCATGAAAGTCTCCTTCTATAATATTCATTAAATCCATTTGAACCTATAGAGGAAAAATTCCTAGCAGGAAAAATATATTAAAAAATAGATGAAGTCTACTTACCAGGCGAAGGAGCACAGGTAGTGATAGTAACAAATAAACACACACACACACACACACACACACAAACGCAAGCTTTCGCAATCCAGTTGCTTCTTCAGGCAGAAGGGAAGGAGGGGGGTAAAGGAAATGTCGAGGGTATTAAGGGAGTTGGTAAGAAGCTATTCCAATCCTGAGAGAGGAAAGAGTTACCTTCGGGGAAAAAAGGAAGGTAAACAAATACACCCACACCCACTCATATACACAAACGCAAACACACCTAGGCAGACATACTGAAGAAAGCAAAGAAGTTGGACAGAGATACCACTTGAGGCAGAGGCTCTGTCCACAGAACTGAGGCAAAGATGTTAAAGATGGTGGTCAGGAATTTGAATTTAGTGGAGGTTGAGACCAGGTGGGCAACGGGAGGAGAGAATAAGCTGAAGGCCATGTTCCCATCTCCGGAGTTCTGAAGGATTGGTGTCGGTGGGAAGTATCCAGATAACCCGGACGGTGTAACACTGTGCCTCCCTCATTACCAACAAACACTGTCTGCCTGTGACCGTTCATGGGAATGGACAGTTTGTTGCTGGTCATTCCCACATAGAACATTTCACAGTGCAGGCATGTCAGTAGGTAAATCACGTGGGTGCTATTGCAAGTGCCTCTAACCTTCATCGTGTACACCTTCTGGGTTACGGGAATGGAGTAAGTGGTGGTGAAAGGGTGCATAGGGCAGGTTTTACAACGGGGTGGTTACAAGGGTAGGAGCCAGAAGATACGGAAGGTGGTTTGGGGATTTCATAGGGATGGGCTAGGGTGTTACGGAGGTTAGGTGGGTGGCGGAAAGACATTCTCGGTGGAATGGGAAGGTTGTTATGAAGGATGGATCTCATTTCAGGGCAGGATGTAAGGAAGTCGTATCCTTGCTGGAGAGCCACATTCAGAGTCCGCTCCAGTCCTAGAAAGTATATGGTGACAAGAGGGGAACTTCTGAGGTTCTTCTATTAAAGGTTCTGAATTTTGCTGCCGCACCCAGGAAAACTAAGTGTGGTGACCATCTACGGAGATGAGGCTGCTGCAGTTGAAAATCCTCCATGGACGACAGTCGCTAAGATGTCGGGAAATCTCATCAATGTCACAATTGACGGCCAATCTGTCCGGGCGCTGGTTGATTCAGGAGCTTCTTTCTCTGTATTGTCGGATAATTACCGCCCACACTAAAGAAGACAATCTTCTGTGATACGGGGGAAACTGTGCTGAAGGTCACAAATGGGAAGTACATCCAGCCAGCAGGAACTATTGTCACAAGAATAACCATCAACAACAGAACCCAGCTGTTTGAATTTGTTGTTTTAACAGAATGTAGTCATAACGTCATCCTTGGATGAGACTTTCTTCAGGCATCATTGAATGTGGAAGATCTGAGCTGCAAATTGAGGAAGTCATTCCAATGGGTACATGTAATACAGAATTATCTGGGAAGTTATTTGCCGTTGACAATGTGACGATATAGCGGTTGACAATGAGAAAAGTTCGAGTCACAAACAGAGATGACTGAAGTGCTTGTCGATAGTAAAAAGTTTATTAGGCTCACAATAGAAATTTACATACCAGCGGCTATCATAAGCATTACTGGTGGCAGAGGAGACATTTGGATCATTAATTGTCATGAGCGGTCACAACATATCCCTAAAGGAATATGTACTGGGACAGCTGTACTAATCCTATACGGTGAGCTCAACGGCATCAACGAAGACCCACGCTCTGCTGTTAGTACAGAGAACACGCTGGACGAAACAATCGCGGAACTGACAATGGGGCCTGGACTGACCAAGGAACAATGCCAGTGGGTGTTAGCTATACTACGCCAATTTTCATGTGCATTCACATCCGAGCAGGAGGAAAGTGAGATGAAACAGCCCACGATAAAGGTCCGTGTTGCCATCTGAGAGATGGATAATTTGGGAGGAAGTGGAGAAGATGTTACACGATGACATTATTCAACCTTTGGAGAGTCCTTGGTCGTTTCCGGTGGTCCTCGTAAAGAAAAAGGATGCCATATGGCGATCCTGTCAATTATCGGCGGCTGAACAAAATCACAAAGAAAGATGGCTACCAGTTGCCATGCATTGACGAAACCTTAGACTGCTTGAAAGGAGCTAATATTCAACTATGGACTTTGCAGACAGGTTACTGGCAAATCAAAGTTGACGAAGCTGACAGGGAAAAGACAACTTTTATTACACCTGACAGCCTCTATGAATTCAAAATAATGCCATTTGGATTATGTAATGCTCCGGCCACATTCGATCGATGATGGACAACTTGCTTCGACACCTTAAATGGACAACGTGTCTTTGCTATTTAGATGACATTGTTGTTTTCTCAAAAACATTTGAAGAACATCTGAGTCGTCTGTCAACTGTGTTGAAGTATGTTCAGACTGCAAGACTCCGCTTCAATCCAAGAAGTGCCTCTTCGTCACCAAAGAGATAAAAATCATGGGGCATTTAGTCAATGGGGATGGTGTACATCCTGATCCAGATAAAGTAAGGGCAGTCACAGAATTTCTAACTCCTCACCACATTCGTGATGTGAGACGCCAAGTTTTACTGGGATGAGACGAAAGAAAGAGCTTTCCAGGCACTTAAGGAGGCTCTAACTTCTTCACCAGTTCTAACCTTATACGACAAGAATGTGGAAACCGAACTTCACACTAACCCAAGCGGGTATGGGATTGGTGCAGTGCTTGTGCTAATTCAGTAAGGTGCTGAAAAGGTGATGGCCTATGCATCAAGAATACTCTCAAAGTCTGAGATAAACTACTCTACAACTGTGAAAGAATGTCTTATCTGCGCTATCAACAAGTTGCGGCTGTAATTATTTGGCAAACCATTCACTGTCATAACAGACCACCATTCTTTGTTTTGGCTGACTAACTTGAAGGATCCATCAGGTCAACTAGCAAGATGGGCACTAAGACTCCAAGAGTACGACCTCACAGTAGTATTCAAGAATGGGCACAAACCGACTGCCTTTTGACGAATCCATTGGTGGAACACAACAGCATGAATGATATTTCAGCCCTCACAGAATTAAATGACATTACAGCTGAACAGAGGGAAAATACAGCACTATTAAAAACCATGGAGGTCTTGGAGAAAGGAGAACCAACCGATGGAGAGTTCCAACTTATAAATGGAACATTGTACAGGATCAACTACTGGTCATTCCAGCTCATCTCCAGCTAGCTATTCTCAGTATTTCCATGATGCTCCAGTATCCAGTCATCTGGAATTTGTGAAGACCCTAGACAGAATCAGACGCAGGTATTACTGGAAAGGTCTCTACCAATCAGTCAAGTACTATGTGAGCCACTGTAGAGTGCCAGCGACAGAAGCATGTGCCACAATTACCTCCAGGACATCTCGTACCGATTCCACATGCAGCAGCACCATTCCACTGAGTTGGAATTGACCTTTTAGGGAGGTTACTGTAGTTGAGAACCGGTAACTGATGGATATTTTACACTGACTACCTCATACACTATGTTGTCATCAAACCTGTGTCGACTGCAGAGCTCCAGAGATCACAAAATTGCTTGTAGAAGACATTATTATTTTGAAGCATGGAGCACCATGTTTGATGATATCTGATCGTGGAAAAGTATTCCAGTAAAAACTAGTATCAGAGGTAATGTCATGTTGCAACATTACCCACAGAATGACAACTGCATACCACCCTCAGACAAATGGTCTTACAGAACATTTTAACAAGACGTTAGCAGATACGCTGTCGATGTACATCAATCTTGAGCAGGATTGGGGTTCAAAACTGCCAGTCGTGACATTTGCTTATAATACCGCAAGACAAGACAATGGATACGCTGTTTCCATTCCAACAGGACAACACTCAGGATGACTATGTGAAACAGCTCATCACCAGGGTCAAAGAAGCAAGACAGCTGGCTCGCATACGGACACTGGACGCCCAGGAGAAGGACTGTCAGCAGTATAACGACAAGCACCGACCTGTTGCGTACAGCCCAGGAGATCTGGTATGGATTTTTACCCCTGTACGGAAAGTTGGGCTATCAGAAAAGTTATTAAAGCTATACTTTGGTCTGTATCATGTCATACGCTGCTTGTCAGATGTCACATACAAAGTCGAGGATTATGAGCCAACGTCGAAATGACAAAAATGAAGAGACATTGTTCATGTCCTCCGCATGAAGCCTTAATATGATCCTGAAGAGCAGATAGGCAAAAATGGGTTCTTATTCAAGGACTCTAAGGACAGTAATGCCACTGATGAAGCCAGTACAGGAACGTCTGTCGTCGATAATCGTGGAGAAGGGAAGGATTCTCCGAAACTGCCATACACAGGACCCATGACAAGATCAAGATCCAGGACATTGCAGCTGGCTACAAATGGAACCTAACAGCGGGTCGGAACAATGCCACAAGACCCCAATTTATTCGACTGCCAGTGTGGTGCAATGGATAGCATCACCAACTGCGGTGCTGAATGTTGCCGGTTCAATCCCATCCACTGGCAAAAATTTATATCTTTGTAATTATCATTTCCAGAACGTTCTACATGTTTTTTGTTCACTTGTGTTTTCTACATGTTTCTTATGTTAACTATTCTTCTAATTTCTGGTACATTCTGTCTGTGTATAAATAGCAGAGCACTCTGCCTGAGAGGCAGACAGTGCTCTGTGTATGTTTCAGTTCACAATAAACACAGCTTGCTCAATGTACACATTGAGTAACATTGTGAAAAGGCTACAACCTTGCCTACTCTCTTTCAAACCACTGTGTCCCTCTCATGCCCTTCGACTCTTGTAACTACCGTCTAGTTTATATAGGCACGTTGTTATGACTTTTGACTTCCTATATTTTACCCCTCATACCTTAAGAGTTTCAAAGAGGGCATTCCAGTCAACACCGTCAACAGTGTTCTTCGAAACTCATGTTTGCCTTTCTCAATCTTTTTACTAAGACAATCCTTAGGGTCAAGTATTGCCTTCCATGTTTCTACATTTCTCCTAAATCCAAACTGATCTTTGAGGAAGGCTTCTACAGTTTTTCCATTCTTATGTAAATAAATTGTATTAGTAATTTGCAACAATAGTGGATTAAATTGATTATGCATTAATATTTACAGCTGTATTCACCTTGTAACTTAACCGACATGAGGTTAATCATTTATTCAATTGCAGGATCTATGATAAGTTGCTTGCTGGAACTATGACACAGCAGCAGATGGCCACAGAAGTGTAAGAAACAGGTATCCACTAAGCTGGAAAGTGGGCCTAGCCTGGCTTGGCAGTGGTTCATGGCTGAACTAATGAGATGCCAGAGGCACAATGGCTATGGCTGAAACTAAGTGGAAATATGGCTACTCATAAAACTACATAATTCAATACTAGCAACAACATAATGAGGATAGTTTGCAACTCACTGCAAAGATGTATGTTGCACTGTGGCAGGTAGATAAAAAAAAAAGGAAAAATCATACACACAGAATTCAAACTTTCTGCCATAAGCCTTTGTCAGAAAAGGCGTTTCTGTCATTCTCCGTCTGTCGCAGTACAAATCAGGCTCTGCAGTGGTGGTGTTGGAGACGGGATGACCTTACTGAATAAGCATGTGTGGAACAGGTGGAAAGAGAGCCAGCTTTAGAATGGAGTGAGGAGGGAGAGGAGAGAAGAGAAGCAAAACAAACTCTGTCACTCTCTCTCTCTCTCTCTCTCTCACACACACACACGGATGGGATGGGAGAGGTGTAGTAGTAGGATAGGAATGTTGGGTGTGGGAAAAAATGAGATATCAAAGGTTGAAGCCTGAATAACTTCCAAATAGGAGAATGTACTTCAAATTTAGAGACGATCAGAGATGATAGTTGTATGCCTGTGTAAGTGATCTCTTTTCTGAAGAAGACTAATGAGAGTCTTTTTTTGTGTGCCAGTCCCAGTTCGACGTACACCCTTGGAATGAGTTGTTAACTATCCTCATTGTGCTATTGAATTACAACCTAGACTTTTCATTGTTAGTTTGAAAGTTAGTATTTTTCTATTTATTTATAAATAATGTTAAACAAATCTTTGAATCCATTGTTTTATACGCGATATCTATTTACAACAGATTATTGTACAGATGGCAAGCAAAGCCCATTGCTACAATTTGAAGAAGCCTATACAATAAATATTTATTACATATTTCTTGTAGTTGTAGTGTAACAGCTAATTCAGCTGGCACAGGTAGTGACAGTGACAGTAACATACATAAAATACGCACACACACATTAACGCAAGCTTTCGCTACTATTTGTAGCTTCCTCAGGCAAAGATCAGGGAACGAGAGGGAAAAGGAAAGGATGCGTGTTTAAAGGAGCGGGTGAAGAGTCATTCCAATCCCGCGTGAGGAAAGACTTACCTTCAGGGAAAAAGGATAGGTAAACAAACACACACCCACACACATATACACGTGCACACACACCAAGGCAGACTAATGCAAAATGCAAAGAAATTGGACAGATTCCAGTTGAGGCAGAGGCTCTGTCCAGAGATTGGTGGCAAATATGTTGTAGAATGGTGGGAGGGAATTTATAACTAACGAAGGATGAGACAAGGTGGGCAACGGGAAGAGAGAATATGTTGAAGGACAAGTTCCCATCTCCAGAGTTCTGTAAGGTTGGTGTCAGTGAGAAGTAGCCATATAACCCGAACGGTATAAAACTGTGCCAAGATGTGCCGGCCGTGCACCAACACATGCTTAGCCAGAGGTTGATCCTCATTACTAACAAACAGTCTGCTTGTGACTTTTCATTTGAATGGACAGTTTGTTGCTGGTCATTCCCACATAGAACACTTCACAGTGCAGGCATGTCAGTTGGTAAATCACGTGGGTGCTGTCACAAGTGCCTCTGTCCTTAATTGTGTACACCTTCTGGGTTACAGGACTGGAGTAAGTGGTGGTGGGAGGATGCATAGGGCAGGTTTTACATCGGGGGCGGTTACATGGGTAGGAGCCGGAGGGTATGGAAGATGGTTTGGGGATTTCATAGGGTTGGACTAGGAGGTTACGAAGGTTAGGTGTGCGGTGGAAAGACACTCTTGGTGGAGTGGGAAGGATGTCATTTCGGGACAGAATTTAAGGAAGAGCCACATTTAGAGTCCGCTCCAGTTCTGGAAAGTAACCGGTGACAAGAGGGGCATATTTAGGGTCCCTCTGTGGGAGGTTCTCGGTTTGGGGGGGAATAGGAAGTGGACTTGGGTATTTGCTTTTGTACCAGATCAGGAGGGTAGTTGCGGGATGTGAAAGCTGTCATCAGGTTATTGGTGTACTGGTTCAGGGATTCAGGACTGGAGCAGACTCGTTTACCACAAAGACCTAAGCTGTAGGGAAGGGACCGTTTGATATGGAATGGATGGCAGCTGTCATAATGGAGGTACTGTTGTTTGTTTGTTGGTTGGTTTGATGTGGACAGGTGTGTGAAGCTGGCCATTGGATAAATGGAGGTCAACATCAAGGAAAGTGGCATGGGATTCGGATTAGGGCCAGGTGAATCTGATGGAACCAAAGTTGAGGTTGGAGAGGAAATTCTGGAGTTCTTCTTCACTGTGAGTCCAGATCTTGAATATATCATCAATAAATCTGGAAGGCTTCCTCTAAGCACCCCATAAATAAGTTGGCATACGAGGGAGCCATCCTAAGTCCCATAGCTGTTACCTGTAGTTGTTGGTACGTCCGGCCCTCAAAAGTGAAGAAGTTGTGGGTTAGGATGAAGCTTGCTAGGGTAATAAGGCAAGAGGTTTTAGGTAGGGTTGCGGGTGGTCCTTTCCATATCAAATGGTCCCTTCACTACAGCTTAGGTCTGCTACAGTCCTGAACCCCTGAAACAGTACACCAATAACCTGATGACAGCTTTCACATCCCGCAACTACCCTCCTGATCTGGTATAAAAGCAAATAGCCAGGGCCACTTCCTCTTACCCCCAAACCCAGAACCTTCCACAGAGGGACCCTAAAAGTGCCCCTCTTGTCACTGGATACTTTCCGGGACTGGAGAGGACTCTAAATGTAGCTCTCCAGCAACGATACGACTTCCTTAAATCCTGTACCGAAATGAGATCCATTCTTCATGACATCCTTCCCACTCCACCTAGAGTGTCTTTCCGCTGCCCACCTAACATTTGTAACCTCCTAGTCCATCCCTATGAAATCCCCAAACCTCCTTCCCTACCTTCTGGCTCCTACCCATGGAACCGCCCCTGATGAAAAACCTGCCCTATGCATCCTTCCACCACCAATTACTGTAGTCCTGTAACCCGGAAGGTGTACACGATCGAGGGCAGAGCCACTTGCGATAGTACCCACGTGATTTACCAGCTGACATGCCTGCACTGTGAGGCCATCTATGTGGGAATGACCAGCATCAAACTATCCATTTGCATGAACGGACACAGGCAGACAGTGTTTGTTGGTAATGAGGATCATTCTATAGGTAAGCATGCCTTGGTGCACGGCCAGCACATCTTGGCACAGTGTTACACTGGGTTATATGGATACTTCCCACTGACATCAACCTTTCAGAACTCCGGAGATGGGAACTTGCCCTTCAACATATTCTCTCTTCCCGTTGTCTACCTGGTCTCAACCTCCGTTAGTTTTAAATTTTCGCCCCCCATTCTACAACATCTTTGTCCCCAATCTCTGGACAGAGCCTCTGCCTCGACTGGCATCTCTGTACAATTTCTTTGCATTTTGCATAAGTCTGCCTTGGTGTTTGTGCATGTGTATATGTGTGTGGATGCATGTGTTTGTTTACCTATCCTTTTTCCCGAAAGGTAAGTCTTTCCCAGGATTGGAATGACTCCACACCCACTCCTTTAAACTCACATCCTTCCCTTTTCCCTCTTCTTCCCTGCTCTTTGCCTGAAGAAGCAACAAATGGCTGCGAAAGCTTGTATTTGTTTGTGTGTGTGTGTGTGTGTGTGTGTGTGTGTGTGTGTTTTATTTATGTTACTGTCACGTACCTGTGCTCCTTCACCTGGTAAGTAAACCTCATCTCCTTTTTATATATATTTTTCCTGCTAGGAATTTTTTCCTCTATAACCTAAGTATATATTTAAGAGTTTTACTGTGTGCCATGTGCACAGGTAAGCGGGAGCGATCAGGTGAGGTGGTCAAAAGATAATTATAGTAGCTGAAGAAGAGGCTGTCATGCAACACAGCAAAACATAAATGAGTGTCAGAAGAGACGGTGTGGACACGGAGCCTACACATAAATTGTTAAGATAAATGATCTGAGTTTTGTCGAAGTAGTTTCTAGTTAAGTTCTTCTTGAGATTTGATCTAGTACGGATCTCATATAATCTTAGTCTATAGGGCATAATACAAGATGTTCATAGAAGTTAATTGTCTTTTGGTTATTTATTCAGTAAAAGTGTATTCTCACTGAGTGTTCCCTCCCTGTTACGGAATGAAGTCCTAGCCTGAATTGTAGGTGATAGCTACAACTCAAATCTTTACATAATCATAAACTATTGAAGAAGAAAATATTGTTCAAGTTAATTTAGTGAGATGTGGTGCATATATGACTAACCATGTAACATTTTGGTTATGTGTTTTGGGAGAAGAGTTCGAATGTAGCAGGTCGTCGCAACTTCTGTCTCACTGGTATCATGCAAAGTTTTACATTGTTATATTTGATATTGATTTATTACAGTACTGATGTCAAAACATCGAATCCTCAATGATAAAACTTGAACACAGCATGGCACACCTCTGATATGTTAATTTATCCTATTTGAATAAGTAATGAATTTTAGTGAATTTAATGGCTACAATATTTTAAATGTTCTTTGGGGGATTCTTCATGGGAAATGCACACAGTGATTAATTTTAGGGAGGCTTGTACAAACTACATATATTTCTGTATGAAATATATAAAGACAATTACATCTACATCTTCATAAATACTCCGCAATCCACCGTAAGGTGTGTGTCAGAGGGTACACTGTACCACTACTAGGCATTTCCTTTCCTATTCCACTCCCAAATAGAGTGAGGGAAAAAAAATGCCTATATGCGCCTGTATGAGCCCTAATTTCTCTTATCTTGTTTTTTGATCACTACGCAAAATGTAAGAAGGCGGCAAGAAGGTTGTACTACACTCGGCTTCAAATTCCGACCCTCTAAATTTACTCAACAGAAATTCACGAAAAGAATATTGTCTTTACTCCAGCGATCCCCAATTCAGTTTCTGGAGCATTTCCGTGACACTTGCACATTGGTCGAATCCCCCCCTAACAAACCTAGCTGCTCGCCTCTGAACTGCTTCTATGTCTTCCTTTAAATTGATCTAATGTGGGTCCCAAACACTTGAGCAATACTCTAGACATGGTAATACAAGCATTTTATACGCGGCCTCCTTCACAGGTGAAGTACATCTTCCCAAAATTCTCCCTATAAAACGAAGTCGACTATCCGCCTTACAACTGTCCTTAAGTGTTTGTTCCATTTCATATTGCTCTGCAATGTTACGCTTAGATACTTGAACAACACAACTGCATGAAGCAGCTCACTACCGATGCTGTAATCGAACATTATTTCCTACTCATATGCATCACCTTACTTTTTTTTTTTTTTTTTTTTTTTTTTTTTTTTTTTTTTTTTTTTTTTTCATTGAGAGCTAGCTACCATTCTTAGCACCACCTAAAATTTTTGTCTTAAATCATACTGTATGCTATTACAGTCAATTTAAGACAACACCCTCCCATACACCACAGCATTATCCGCAAACAGCCACAAATTACAAGTTACTCTGTCCATCAGACCATTTATACAGAAAGAAAATAATAGCGGTCCTATCACACTCCCCTGGGGCACGCCTGACGATACACTCATCTCTGATGAACACTCGCCGTCGGGAACAACATACTGTGTTATATTACTTAAGAAGTCTTCCAGCCAGTCACAAATCTGTGAACCTATTCCATAAGCTCGAATATTTGTTAGCAGTCTGCAGTGTGGCACTGCGTCAAATGCCTTTTTGAAGTAGAGAAAAACACAATCTGCCTGTTGCCCTTCATCCATGGCTTGCAAGATGTCATTTGAGAAAAAGGCAAGCTGAGTTTCACATGAACAATGTTTCCTAAACCCGTGGTGATTCCGTCTCAAGAAAATTTACTATATTCAAACTGAGAATATGCTCCAAATTCTACAGGAAACTGATGTCAACTATATTTTCCTGTAATTATGTGGGTCAGTTCTCTTTCCTTTCTTATAAACGGGAGTCACCTGCACTTGTTTTCCAATCACTAGGAACTTTGCGTTGAATTAAAGATTCACGAAAAATGCAAGCTGAGTAAGGGGCCAATGCCACAGAATAAAAGCACGCCAAATTCATATACAAA
Organism: Locusta migratoria; assembly: GCA_026315105.1. Classification (NCBI taxonomy): domain Eukaryota; kingdom Metazoa; phylum Arthropoda; class Insecta; order Orthoptera; family Acrididae; genus Locusta; species Locusta migratoria. The sequence continues at coordinate 14,274,120 of CM048746.1, read as the reverse complement.
TATGCAACTACATTTCAACAATGATGAACACATGTGTGCGGTTATGTCATTAGTAATTTGTAGAATATGTATACATATTTATAGATTTTATAATGGTAAGACATGGATTTCGGAACCAGGTTTTAAACTGTAAGACATACCCAGGGGCAGATATAAACTCTGACCATAACTTATTGGTCATGAATTGTAGGCTGAAACTGAAAAAAACTGCAGAAGGGTAGGAAAATAAGGAGATGGGACCTGGATAAACTGAAGGAACCAGAAGTTCTTGAGAATTTCAGAGGGTGCTTTAGGCAACAATTGACAGAAATAAAACAGTAGAGGAGGAATGGGTAGCATTGAGAGATAAAATAGTGAAGGCTTCAGAGGACACAATAGGTAGGAAGGGAAGACCTACAAAAAATCCTTGAATATCACAGGACACACTAGATTTGTTCGATGAAAGGAGAAAATATAAAAATGCAGTAAATGAAACAGGCAGAATGGAGTACAGGAGACTAAGAAATGAGATTAACAGGAAGTGCAAAATGGCTACGCTGAAGTGGCTAGAATGCAAATGCAAGGATGTAGAAGAATGTATAGTAGGGGAAAATAGATACAGCTTACAGGAAAATAAAAGAGGTATTTGGAGATAAGAAAAATAGCTCTATGAATATCAAGAACCCAGATGCAAAACCAGTTCTCAGCAAAGAAGGGAAAGCTGAAAGGTGGAAAGAGTATATAGAGAAGCTCTACGAAGGAAATGAACTTAGAGACAATGTTGTAGGAAGGGAGGAAGAAGTAGATGAGGATGAAATAGGAGATACTATACTGAGAGATGAATTTGACAGAGCACTGAAAGAGTTGAAACAAGGCCCCTGGAGTAGATGACATTCCCTCTGGGCTACTGAAGTCTCTGGGAGAACCATCCATGACAAAACTGTTTCACCTGGTGTGTAAGATGTATGAGACAGGAGAAGTACCCTCAGACTTTAAGAAAACTGTAATAATTCCCATTCCAAAGAAAGCAGGTGCAGACAGGTGTGAAAATTACAGAACCACCAGTTTAATAAGTCATGGCTGCAAAATATTATCACAAATTATTTACAGAAGGATGGAAAAGCTGATAGAAGCCGACCTCGGGGAGGATCAGTTTGGGTTCAGGAGAAATGTAGGAACACAGGAGGCAATACTCACTTTACGGCTTATCCTAGAAGATAGATTAAGAAAAGGCAAACCTACATTTCTAGCTTTTGTAGATTTGGAAAAGGCTTTTGACAATGTTGATTGGAATAAACTCTTTTAAGTACTGAAGCAAGCAGGAGTAAAATATAGGGAGTGTAAGGTTATTTACAACTTGTACATAAACCAGACAGCTGTTGTTATAATTGAAGGGCATGAAAGGGATGCAGTGGTTGGGAAGGTAGTAAGACAGGGTTGTAGCCTTTCTCCAATGTTATTTAATTTGTACATTGAGCAAGCTATAAAGGAAAGCAAGGAGAAATTTGGAGAAGGAATTAAAGTTCAGGGTGAAGAATTGAAAACATTGCGTTTTGTTGACGATGTAGTAATTCTGTCAGAGACAGCAAAGGACCTGGAAGAGCAATTGAACGGAATGGACAGTGTGCTGAAAGGTGCATATAAGATGAACATTAACAAAAGTAGAAAAGGGTAATGGAGTGCAGTCTAAGAAAATCATGTGATGCTGAAGGAATTAGATTAGGTAACAAAGCAATAAAGGAGGTAGATGAGTTTTGTTACTTGGGCAGTAAAATAACAAATGATGGTCGCAGTACAGAGGATATAAAATGCAGAATAGCAATGGGTACAAAAATGTTCTTGAAAAAGAGAAATTTATTAACATCGAATATTGATTTAAGCCTAAGGAAGTCCTTTCTGAAGGAATTTGTGTGGAGTGTTGGCTTGTATGGGAGTGAAACATGGACAATAAACAGTGTGGACAGGAAGAGGATAGAGGCTTTTGAAATGTGGTGCTACTGAAGAATGCTGAAGATTAGGTGGGTGGATCGCATAAGTAATGAGGTGGTACTGAACAGAATTGGGGAGGAAAGGAATTTCTGGCATATCTTGACCAAAAGAAGGGATCGATTGGTAGGACACATTCTTAGACATCAAGGAATCGTGAATTTGGTATTGGAGGGAAGTGTGTGGAGTAAAAACCGCAGAGGAAGACCAAGAGATGGATACAGTAAGCAGATTCAGACAGATGTAGGTTGCCGTTCTTATGTGGAGTTAAAGAGGCTTGCTCAGGATAGGGTATTGTGGAGAGCTGCATCAAACCAGTCTCCGGACTGAAGACCATAACAACAACATTTATCTTTTATGTTTGTTGACAGTGTAATTTTTTACCTGAGTAATTTGTTTATTCAATATAACTGTTTCATCATTGGGAGGTGCTAGAATTATTTAAAACAATTGTAAAAATTAAATCATGTAATATTTGAGGGGATGGAATCCTCCAATAAGAGCCTTAGAATTTGAAGTGGGGTACACTGCAGAAGAGGTTGAGATGGGGACAGCGTGGAGCGTGTGGCACTCTGGTGAACAGACGACTAGCGATTGGATGGCTGGATCTAATGGAGCTTGGAGATAGCATCTGAGCGGTATATTGCTGTGCTAGTTACGTTGAGTTTGTTAACTTTCTTAAACCACATTCATTTATAACTGGAAACTGTGTATGCAATGTTGTTTACTTAAAATTAGAAATACACAGTGTCCAAATATAAATGTGTGTGACTTAAGAAAATGGACAAAACCTGACACTAGTCGGCATAGCAATAATAAAGCAACTTTGTTTCGACAAAGATAAAAATGTTTTTTCTGGAATATTTGAGAACTGCAAGCAAAACGCAACATATTAAAACTTTCTAGAGATTCTGATGGGCCAATGATCCTGTAGAAAGGAGGTCCTGCATTTACAATGTATATCTGTTTCAAAAATGTGATATTGAATGAAACTATGCTAAGAGTAAACTGTAACTTATTTTTTACAGCAGAAATGGATTACATAATGATGGGATCAGCAATTCTGAAAGTACACAGGCAAATGACACACTAACCATACTGGATGACAATCACAAAAGATTATAGATAGGTGTTATCTGGGGGTGAAAGTTTGTTAATGTTCGTCTGCTCTTTCTTAAAAAAATGTTAGGTCAAGTATCAAGTTTGTGTACTTTAAAGGGTGTGTGGCATGATGTAAAGTTGTATTGTCTTGATAAATTATGCTTTTATTCCTGTGAGGCTGTGTGGCATTAGAATATATATAATTGTATGCTAGTACCATTGTTTATGAAATTATGGAGGATATATAAAATACTTGTTGGCTGTGATGTTACATTCAAATCTAGGGTTTTTGAGCAAATAAAGTCATCCTTTTAATTTCTGAATTGACAGTTTATATATAAATAGTTCAGAAGTAAGGGTAAGTACATATTACCAATAAATATATGTATTCTTCCAAAAAATAAAAATAATTACATACAATATTGTAATGAGTACACCACTGGCCTATGATATGGCCAGAATCAGAACCTTGAACATTACATATACTGTTCAAGCAATAGTACAAAAGTAGAACAAAAAATTAACACTTTTCAAATGCAAAAGTGAAAAGCTCATGATGTTGAAATTTTCAAGTACCATCCAGCAAACTGCAGTCCAACAGTATTTTTGCTTGAAACTACAACTTTGCTGAAAATTAGAAAATTCCCTGGTATTCTCAACATGAAATATCAATTTCATTGTCTCAAATGCTTCATCTTTATAAAAAGTAATGTATGTACATTAGGGACAGGGCAGATGTAAATAACAGTAATAATAATAATAAATAATAATAATAAGTTTTCAGTCTTTTGTGATGTGCACTTCTTAAGTGGACTATATTCTATGTACATCAGGTACGGAAACTTGCTGGTTATCATACAAAATTTGTTTCATAAATATAATATCACACAAAATTTATGAGTAACACATTATTATACGACACTAAATGGTAATAAAACTTGAAGTACAATGATATAAAAAAAAAATCTACATGGTTCACTGTTAGACATTAAAACTAAATTCTGAATTGTAGTGATCGTGTATTTCCAGCAAATTTCCAAATTATTTTACATTAAAATATCTGGCAACTCCCAAGGTGTAATTATTGTTCTGGAACAATGATTAAAATAAACCCAATAATACAGCAGTTGCTTCACTTAATTTGTGAGATCAGGAGCTTAATCGTTTAAAACTGTATCCGTTTGTCACTCTCTCACAAGGTGAGGCAGACCAATGGTCTACTTTGGAACATAAAAAGTATGGCAAGGAAGTGGGTTAAAACTATAGATGAGACATTTATCAGCGAGGATTGCTCATTACCAAACTTAATATATCTGTATCACTCATTGTGGGTAAGACTGTTTTAAAGCATTTTCTCTCCGCAGCATTTGTTATAAGTGATTTCCACATGTTATCATTCTGGAAAAGAAAGTAAACAGTCAAAGACAAACACAAACAAAAGGTTGAAACATTTATAACATTAAAGACAAGTAGCATAAAAAAAGACAACTTTTACATAGGCAGCAGAAGAAAACAAATTGTGTTTGATGATCTTTAGAAACTGATCATTAGACCCCCCCCCCCCCCCCCCCACACACACACACATAAAAACACCCACTCTAATATTTTATAATTTTTTCAAAGAATGAGTTTTACAATAGATAATATTACTTTATCATAATCCCAAAATTAGTCAACTAATGTTTTGAAATTTCTTTAATAGTAAATTTAGCCCCCCCCTCCCCCACATATATGTATATATAACACCTTGTGTTTGCGCGTGTGTGTGTGTGGGTGTGCACACTTGTTTACCTTTCCCTTTTCCCCCTTAAGGTAAGTCCTTCCACTCCTGGGATTGGGATAACTCCTTTTCCACTTCCTTAAAATCCATATCCTTCCTCTTTTCCTTAAGACGCGAGCAACAGTTGCGAAAGCTTGTGTATGTTTTTATTTGTAGATATAAAAATAAAGATTGGTCGACTTACCAAAGCAGAGGCTCGCTGATAGACACAAAAAACACATACAAACATTCAAGCTTTCGCAACCGTTGGTCGCTTCTTCAGGAAAAAAGGAAGGAAGGAGGGGAGAAAGGGAAGAATACGGGGTTTTAAGTAAGTGGAAAAGGAGTCATTCCAATCCCAGGAGTGGAAGGACTTACTTTAAGGGGAAAAAAGGAAAGGTAAACAAGTGCACATACACCCACACAAGAAGAAAATACAGTAATCAAGAAATTAAGCATATAATTGGTTCTGGTAACATGTATAATGAAATAATATTGATGTCATATTTAATTTTTTGATAATACAGAACATTACACAAAGTTAAACTACACTATATGTTCTCTTTGAACCAATTATGAAATGAAAATGGAACATTATAACATTATTTGGAAAGAGGAAAAAAAGAAACCACCAGCCAACAACCAACCATGAAGAAGTTGAAATATCCCACTATGTCAGAAAACATAAAATGGTGTGTGTTTTATTCATGATGGATTTGTTTGAACTCCATGGCTGTTCCTAATAAAGGGATGAGAATACAAACAGCTACTAGTCACATTAAAGATTGTATTATTGATTTATGACCTGATCTGTTTCGGACTTATGCCCATCTTGAGGTGCTTTCAGACTTTTATATGTGTGGCATGTTGGAGGAGTTCACTGTTTGAAAACAAATTATTTGGTATTAATGATAGAAATCAACTGCATGTGGTGAGATGACATGAACATAAATACTGTTTACTTACAGTTAATTTTTGTATCCAAATTGCGATTGTCGATGTGACACTTTTTACACACTTTTGCAAAAACACTTTCCTTTGTTAATGTCCTTAGTTTTATTACAATTCTGCTTTGAAACACAAACAATTACCTGTATCCCCTTTATAGAAGAAATCTCATACCAGATTGTAGACCTTTGTCGCAACAGTGGTGTTGAAATTTCCTTACGTACCAACAATAAAATACAACAACACATCATTCATACCAATATCACAAATAGCCAGTGTCACCACAGATCAGGGGTCTACAAACGTTTATGTGACAATTGTCCACAATACTATATATGCCAGACAGGTAGAAGTTTCACAATAAGATACCAGGAACATATTGAAGCTTTCTGGCTAAATAATTATGAAAAATCAACTTTTGCATCACATCTTAAAGATCATGGTCTCACAACCACATCAATTACAGACAATTTGCAGATACTACACACTTTCAAACAAAGGAAGGAAAATGAAGCTTCTTGAAGAATTGTAAATTTATATCGATTACTCAAACTCACCACACCTCATTCTAAATGAACAAACAGACCTAACAAACAAGCAATTTCTAAACATAGTTATTCAACTAACTCATCTCAATGCAACATAATATCCTATATATATGACAAAGGGGAATGGCCTGAGGAATTCCTTGCAACAGTTATGATACTAATAGAGAAAAAGAGATACGCTAAAAAATGTGAAAAGCATAGGGCCATCAGTCTAATTTCTCATGCAGCTAAAGTGTTGCTTAGAGTGCTGAATAGAAGGCTATATGGTAAGATGGATGGAGGGATGCAGAGGAGCAGTTCGGATTTAGAAGAGGAAAAGGAACAAGAGATGCTATTGGCCTGTTAAGAACTATACAAAAGATATACAGAAAAAGGTAGAGAAATCTTTGCTGTTTTTATAGATTTAGAAAAGGCTTTTGACAAAGTTCAGTGGAAGAAGCGGATGGATATTTTGAACAGGGTTCGTACCCTTTTTGGAAATAGAAAAATGTAAGGAGTTTTTAAGGTGTCTCTCAATATAAGTAGTTTTTAAGGAGTCACTGCTTACATGTATACCCAGTGTACATAAAACTTCAAACAAGTAAAACAACTACATTGTCATAAACAGTAGGCTTCAACAATTTAATTTTTACATATACATACTATTAAAACATTTCTTCAATGAATCTGAGTTTGTAGTATGAACATCCCTTTGTGCAGCGATATTGATTTTTTAGATTGTAGTATGAAAAAGTCCCTTTAATTTTGGCCACAAATTATACTGAACACTTAACACACTTGTCAGGAAGGAATTTATAGGGATTTTAATCACTTTAGTATGTAACACTTTACACCACCTTTTTTTAAATTTAAAATTAGAGAAATCAGAAATATCTCCATGTTAAAACGGTGTCCACAGACGTCAAAAACAGTGTACAAATACCCTAATTGGATTAAAATAACAAGCAGAAAGCTTACTGCAGTTCCACCTTCCAGGCATGCGCTGCCTATTGCGCATGCGCAGATTCGCGTCAGGATAGAATTGGTCTCTATACTGGAACGCGGATAATGCATCTGCTAAAAATCATAGTTTCACCTGTTCTACCACTTGATGGCTGTCGCGATAGACCTATATGCCTATTGCCATGGATCATTGTGTAATAGGGGCTTAGAAATCCCATACCAAGTTCTCTTTTACAAAGGTAATAAAATAAAACGAAGATATGTGAAATTACATTTCGAACAAGTCAAATTTGGAACATGTTAAAATCATGAGTTTTTAAGGTCCCTTAAAATTTACTCATTGAAATAAGGACTTTTTAAGGATTTTAAGGAGGCATACGGACCCTGTTGAAGAGGAAAGGAGTAGATTGGAAAGAGAGATGACTTATACAGAATCTATATTTACACCAGAAAGTGAGGATAACGATTGGAAAAGAAGGAAACACAATTAGGCAAGGTTGTTGCCTTTCCTCACTATTGTATAATGTATATCTCTTCGCCATAAGAATAACACAAATGTAAACATTATGCCACGTAATTTTCTGTATTAGCTGTTACCATCTTTAAATTCTGTCTGCCTAACTAACCCGAAAGACAACGGCGAATGTGGGACAATTTATGTATCGCGTTAATGTTTACATTTGTATTATTCTTAAGCTGAACTGGAATAGTTAGAAATGAAGCATGGAAACTGACTTCTACTACTGATTTTTAAATCTTCTATGAATATAAAGTCTGTGCAGACAAGTTACTTCATCTTAAATGTTTGAAAGAATAAATAAATCTCCAAAATACCCTTGCTTAACCCTCTGGAATACGCTTTCTGCACATTAAGTACTTTTCACAGTTCTGAAATGTCTTCGTGCCAATAACAAGTACACACACGTCAAGTAAATGCATATTATTCTGTGTCTGGACGTCCTGTCTGTCACTCATGGAAGTCCTGATATGTCATTATAAAATTATTTAAAATTTACACCACATCCTATTTTTTTAAGAATCTATTTTTCCACCTTCCAAAATATCTACTCATCTTTTCAAGGTTTTATTTTTGACACTTCCCCTTTGAAAAAGAAAAAAATTATAAGACTACATTGTGGAATTATTTTTCATTTCATCAAAATGAAACAATTTGTAACAGAGTGAAGGAACTTTCTTATTATCTTTTAGAGCATCCAAAAAACATATATCTCAAAATGTTTCATACAAATTTCTTTTATGGAGAGAGGGGGGGTATTAAAAAGTTCTTAAGATTTAAAATAAAAATCTAAATCAAATTTTGCTTTCTTGGGATCCATCCCAGAAGGGGTTTTATCTTCATCACTGGCTGTTACAGAGTAGTAATTCTTCTCAAATACACGTACTTGAGTTGACAGATTGTTTGGGTTCGAGATTCGGATGATATGATTTCGGTTCGCAATTGGGTGCATGTTTTATTTGAGATTCGGTATTCGGATTCAATTCAGAGAAATTGGGGTTTGACCCATCCCTAATAATAATACATGATTCTAATAATAATTTCAATATCTTAAAAATTACAAATGTTTATTGCTACTAAATCAAAATATAGAAAAATCAAGCTTAAAATAACCAACTTTTGAATGCATCATGCAATTTCAACAAACTCAGGTTTAGAAGAAAGCATACTGTCTCTAGCTATCATCTTGAAAGTGTCAAACTTGTATATAGATATTTATTGACTCATTTCATCTGATATGAATTTATAATGGAAATATAAACAGATCATCATATTCTCCACAATAACTCGAAAATGCAAGCAATATGATTTACCTCTCGTATATTTAATTTGGTGTGTTGCTTTATTGTACAATTCACCAATAATTTACTTACATTATGAAGCATGAGTGGTCAACCTCGTGAAAGATGGTTTGTCTATTTATTTATTTCAGACTTTATGTAATACTAATTAACAGTCCTTTTTTGTATTTAAATAAAGTTATAATAGTTAGGAAGTGGTTTCAGATGATCAGTTTTTACTTAAAGAAATATTGCATGTTAAGAGGTACACGATTTTGGAAGGGAGGGCGATTGGCCAATGAGGAAACAGCCAATGCAGAGGGAGGAGAGGAGCGAAGGGTGACCTTGGGAAAAAGAACTCTATGTCTAGTCTTGGCAGAAGAAGGACCCTCCTACATGGTAGGAGTGATTCGAACGGACAGAGTGTACGATTTGCCCAGCGAACAGTCGCTTCTCAGGACTCTAAGTTTGGCGAGAACAACAATGCAGCTGATACGTGTTTATGTTATTACACAATAACAACACTTATGAGAGTAGAAATGGTATTTGGGGAACATAAACTATTTAGAACTGTTGACAAATTCATGTTGAGTGCTCGCGAAATATATCGAGTTTCTGTGTTTCATAAAGATATGATTAGTTAGTTGGGAAAAAGTGCTACCAATTTCTTATCACAGACAATGCAACTGTTTAACCATTTTATTCTATTTATGATCACTAATGAATCTAACCACTTCCAATAAGGAACCAATTTGATTGAATAAACCTTATTTTACTAAGTCTATGACTTAGACTTCTTTGCTTTCTACAGATGTCTGCCTAGGTGTGTTTACGTGTGTAAATGTGTGGGCGTGGGTGTGTGTGTATTTGTTTACCTTCCTTTTTTCCCCTATGGTAAGTCCTTCCACTCCCGGGATTAGAATTAACTCTTATCCACTCCCTTAAAAACTGCATCCTTTCCTTTTCCCCCTCCCTCCTTTCTCTTTTCCTGACGAAGTGACCAACAGTTACGAAAGCTTGAATGTTTGTGTGTGTTTTTATTTGTGTCTATCGGCGAGCTTGTGCTTTGGGCAAGTCAAACAATCTTTATTTTTATACATATTTTTCCCACCAGGAAAGTCTCCTTCTATAATGTAAGTCTATGACTTTGCGTAAATCATTTGCAAATGTTAGAATAAACTTTTTTTTAATAAACCAGTTATTTATGTAATAATTTGTGTTTTGCAAACTACAGGCTATGCAGAGGGTGTTTTTAACTACAGGATCACAGGCAAAAGATTATATCTGGAACTAAGGTAGTTGCTGGTGCATGAAAGCAGACATGTATGATTTGACCCTATGATAATATCGGGCCAAACTTCTAAATCAGAACCATACATAGTCCCCTACGCAAGTTCTTACAGCATATACCCATACTTGCTTTAATCATTGCTGTGATAAGTTGTGGTGGACATGGATATAGCGTGAAGTCGCAACCTCTATATGCAAACAGAGTTGTTGTCAGGATGCAAGCCTATTTGTAATTTGTTTGTGAATAGTGTTTCGGTTCATCGGTATCATGTTAAATATTCATGTGATGTAGCCCATCTTACACGAGCACCCCTATTATGTGAATGGTGCTATCTTGAGTAGTTTTAACCTGCCAAGAAGTTTCATATCAGCTCACACTCTGCTGCAGAGTGGAACTTTCATTAATGATATCAGATAGTGATGACGTATGTATTTTGCTGGATTTAAATACACTGACTTATCTTATTGTAAGTGGTGTATGGGTGATTGCATGCAGAAATGGAATAAAAGCTTTAACCAATGTGTTTGGGAAAGGCTCCCCTTGTAGAAATATCTTCAGATTGTCAAACATATTTCAGTAACCTCAATTACATATATTTTATAGGTGTTAAGAACAATGTGGCTGACACACACAGTGTCGGTATTCTACATGAATAACTATTTTAAGATAATACTGTCAGTTCCTACCTTCAGGGACATGAAATTTCCACATATTATTAAGGAGTAGCGTGCTCTTGTCACTGCAACATTGAGACGTTCAGTATTGGTCAAGAAACCAACACCATCAGTCCTCGTACATGAGATGATGACAATGTCACGTTCCAACCCCTGGGAACTATCTATTGTGTTAACATCAATCAGGTTCAGCTCGGATGCTGGGCTGAAAGTAAGGTATCATTCTGAAAACGGTACAGTGAAAGACAAAATACCAACATGATTCCAAAAAATAAACCAAACAAGGTAATGGAGAATACTTGATTAAATAAAAACAACAGAAAAATAAATAAAAGTGGCAAAACACTGTATAGATGAAGAATTGGTTGGTCAACAGAGGCATCAACAACATTCACTGCAAAGACATTTTTTGAGCTGTGACAGGCACATAAAGGAAAAAAAAAAAAAAAAAACCACTCATACACTCACAACTTGGCTATCGGACACAGTCTTCATCAGAAAAAGAGCACATCTCTCATTCTGGGTAATGTGATGATGTGACAGTAGGAGAGGGAGGACAGGAAGAATGGAAGGTCATACTGGGGATGGGTATTGCACTGCCTTACAGCCTTACATAGTATTTAGGTCCTAGATGGGTGTGATGATCTCTCTCTCTCTCTCTCTCTCTCTCTCTCTCTCTCTCTCTCTCTCTCTCTCTCTCTCTCACACACACACACACAACACACACACACACACGGAATATAGAAGAAAAAGGCGAGGTGTGAGATAGAGGGAGCAAGATTTGGTGAGTGGGGGGAAAGTAAGTTACCATAGGTTGAGACTTGTGACTGGGAGGAGTAAATCTTGGGGACTTTTGGGTGAACAGATCGGTTCATTTGGGAAGCTTTGGATCTCTAGCTTGCAGTGTGATCTAGTGACAGATGGCAAAAACTTAACAACCACAGTCTTCTGACATTGTAAGATTAGTACTGTTCTTGTGTTTTTCACATTTGTCTGTTTATACAGTTATGGAGGAATATAGTTGAATTTCTGCACTACAACATACACTAGTAATAAAGTTTTGTATTGTTATATTCACTGCAACAATCCAGTTAGTGATGTGAAATATTTTTGTATGTGTTGTGCAAGTAGTTCATCCTGAACGCAAATGCTTTCAGGCAGCAGGAGAATACTTTTGACCAAACTGAACGCAAGACAAAGTGTGTTGTGCTTTAAGTAACTCTACACTATTCTATGTCTGGCAACATTCAGATTTCAATTATCAAAATTGTCCAACATAATAAAATAAAAAAAATTCATAAAAAGTTACAGTTTTCTTACAAATGGATCCACATTCTTTCCTTACTTCTATAGAGCTGAAAAGATAAGGGATATAGGTCTCCATTAACTTACTTATTCCTTACACTGATGATTTCAAATCCTTGCCCAAATAATATATTCTTTAAGCTAACTACCATGTATCACAAAGCCTGTCAGTTGTTTACAGCTCTCCACTGAAGAGGTTAATAAGTACTTATTCATTTCCAGAATTGTTAAACAGACTTACAAATGTCCACTACATGGAATTTTACATAAAAACATAAAATGGCCTGTAAACAAGTTGTGTATGAGCTGTTCAAGAGAGTGACACATGACTCTCTGCTGCTTGAAGATCAAATTCAGCTCTATGCTAATGAGAGAAATCAGTGCCTATGATGTTTCTGGATAGATCGATGATAAACTCGGTATTACCATATATTTCTGCAGAAAAGACTATGGCTGAACCATAAAAACAGCTGCCAAAATCCGAGGTGGTCTTATGCAATGGTACAAAAAAATTTATATTGAAATTTAGTTTGATTTACACTGTATAGGAAAGCTTTACCAAAACAAGAGTTTGCAAAATTTTGAAGAAAAATATTCTCAGTATATCCAGAGTCACACTGAAACAATTAGCGTATATTTACGTATGGAGCAGTGAAAGGGTTAAAATATTTTGGAGCTACATGCAACAATTGCGGGCAATTTAATCTGTTTTCACCCTAATAATAAGTGCATCAGCGTGATTAAATGTTGTCTCGGCGAAAGAAATTACTTTTCTCTTAAACTTTGTGGTGTAAAAAAACTGTGCTTCATCATGATCGGATACAACATAATACTACATGCACAAAATTTCAAAAGTAGACAGCAAACACTGTGGTCGTTGAGGTACTTTTATCAGGCCCCGCGACTCTATACTGCCTGCAGTTGTAAAGAAACTTATGCCGTAATCTTAGTTTAACGATAAGTAATTTATTTTTGCCATGTATCAGGCAGCACAATGCAAAATATGTAGCAGAAACAGAAAGCCAGTCGTTACTAAAACTTGTTGATACCTAATTAGGCAAAGAAACATCTATAAAACAGCAATAATAAAACATATGAAAAAATAGAATAACAGATATACAGTAACAAGGAATAAATGCGCCGTGTGACACACGAAACACAGCACCCCTGTCGGAACACTAGGAACTAACAGGTGCGCATCTAAAATTTAACACTCGTGTTCCCTCATCACTGAAGCACTCACAACACGCACAAACAGATGGTAGCCTGCTGCAGCCTCTACAACTGCAACAAAGGGTGAAGTCCACATGAAACATACTCATGGCGGCTTCTACCCACATGTGTACTTTTAGATCTTTAAAACTGGAAAAAAAAGTGTGGCTTGCATTTGTGTAAATATGGTAACCTGAGGGTCGTTTTATAGGCCAGATATAAAATTTTGATGAAAATTTGCACCTTGTCTTATCTGAAGGTCGCCTTATATGCGTAAATATACATTACATTCACTATCTTCATTGTCTTCTGTAGTCAGAAATTGTTTAGTTATGCAGTAAGAACTAGAACACTGCTCTACTTTGGGAAGAATACAAATTTACCTATGATTTTAATTCTGGGATTTATTTTCAATTCTTTTAAGGTCCTTCACTATTGTAAACTGTAGGTCCTAAAAACTGCACTTCAACAGATTGTAAAGACTCCAACAAAATACAAAAGATAAATATCTTCCAAAAAAGACAGACAGGCTGGCCAGTACTTACCTTAGTTCTGTCCTGCAGATAGTCACACAAAAAATTCAAATGGAGACAAAAATAAAAGAGCACACTAGTTTTCTGAACTGTGTTCCTTCATCAGATAAATAGAGGAGGGAAGAAAAATGGAACAGGAAACAGAAGGGAAAGGTTACTCTCAACCTAAACCATGAAATGGTGATGGGTGGAGGTAACAGATACAGTATGATAAGCACTGAGCTATGCCAATAGCAAACCCAAGAGGATAGTTTAAGCTGTAAAGAGAAGTGAAGCGAATAATGCTGGATGAGGGATGGGGGTTAGGTAAGAAGTTTTTAATTAAATAGGAGAAAAAGATACGCACACACGCGCGCACACACACACACAAATGTATAATGAGAGGACGGCAGGGGAGCAGTTGAGTAATGAACAAGTGAGTTGAGGATGGAGGAGGGGAGAGGTTAGTGTAGATTTAGGCCAGGAGGATGGTGGGAGCAAAGGTTGTGTTGGAGGGCATATTCCCATCTGTGTAGGTCTGAGGAACTGGTGCTAGGTGCAAGTATCCAGATGGCATATGTGGTATAACACGTGCCAAGGTCCCTGGAGGGGATAATGCCACAGGATAATGGATGTCCCTCAGATGAACAGTCAAATTGTCACCATTCATGAGTTCAGCCAATTTAATGGTGGCATACCAACATAAAAGACTGTTCTGTGGACACATGCTAGTTGGCTTTTTAGTTTACTAATAATGATAAGTCTAGGATGCAACTCGCTGTGAAGGTGAGTGTTAATACACAGAGAGGCACACAGAAAAGACAATCACATTCATACAACTTAATATTTCAGCCACAGCCTTTAACAGAAAAGGCAACACACACACACACACACACACACACACACACACACACACACACAAACACACACACAATTGTGCAATAACACAGGCACAACTCAAGCACACATCTGATGATAATGTTTGGTGAAGAGTGAATAGACAGAATAAATATTAATTGATGGAGAACTGCTATAATAATTTTTAGAACCACTAATCATCATTTTACTTACCAGCCCTGAAGCTGACTGAAAATCTCTTGTCGTTGTTTGTTGTAAGGAGCAATTATTCCTACGTGCATTTTTCTTGAAGTGGAATTAACAATGAGCCTCGAAAGTTTTGTTACAAACGATGCCTCACCAGGATTTCTCATCTGTCTGCAAAACACCAAAACAAATTTGTGGGTTAAAGCTGTTCCTCTCCTTCTCACTCACATATTTCTTTAGAACTTATTTTACCACTAACGGAAGACTAATTAAAGATGACATCTATTTAATCATTAATGATGACAATGTATTTATTTTACTAAATATACTATTAAAACCATTAGCTCAAAAGGAATATTTTAAGTTTTCACTACTCATCTGCCATAAATCCTATGTGTCAGTGCCTCAAAGATTACATACTACTCTGCACTTTACAGTGTGAATTGTTGTGGAAGGTGACAAATTAGTAACTGACCTGGCACACTTAGAAATCAGGCAACTAAACACGCTGCTAGGAACTTAGGTGTATACCATAATAAATTACAGCATTCATCTAAAATATTAAAAAATACAGATTTAAGAATAATGTAAGGACAACTTCATGATACTTTATGGAAGAGATAATTAACTGAAAATCAGTATGTAACCTTTAATCAGGATACATCATGTCTCCTTGCAATCCCACTCACATAACCTGTGCATATAAAAAGGAAAAAGGAAGATAATGGCCCATCTATAATGTGCTGACTAGAGGTGGATGATAATCTTTGACTGGAATGGAAGCATTTCATACTTTGCTTTAAACTCTGAATTAAATCAACAACTGCTGCTGATTTTCTTAAGGTCTGATGAGTACAGAAGTGTGTTGTTCATAACCTCCAACAAATAAATTTCCTCAGATTATTGAAAAACATGCACTTTGTTTAACACCGTCAAGGCACTATCAAGAACAACCTTTGCTCAAAAGTTAGTACAAAAGCTGTTATCTTTGCGTGTGTCTATGCTCCACATAGTAGTCATCTAGTGGGTGAGTGGTTGCCTTTTCTTTTTTGAACATATTATTCCATCCAGGTATTACCACTGTTGATGTAACAATAATCATTTCAAAGCCAGTAATTGTTTACTTGACAGTGGTTCTGGCTACAAATATGGAAGTAAAAATTTGAGTTACCTATAAACAAAAGTAAAAAATATTACAAAGGAAACCGTATAAACTCCATATCCTAAAATATGATTGAAGAAAATTACTTACATGTATGATGTCAGAAAATATTACATGTTAAAGTTAAAATTGTGGTTAGCACATAACAAAATTTAAAAACAGAACTTATGTTGGACTTGGCTAAACAGGTCGCTATGGGTCGCTTGTGCGGCCAGCACTGTAGGCGGCATCGGACTGACAGGCAAACACGCCGTTGATGCCATAACGTGAAATGATATATCGCGCCATACAAATTTAAAAAACACTGACAATTGGGCAGCTTGCTCAGCCTATTACATAGGAGAGAGTGGACAAGCCTTTTCTGTCAGATATAAAGGGCATCTTTTAGGGAAAAAGGTACAAACATACATAATTCGTCCTTTGCTGACCACATTTTCATCACAGGCCACAAACCTAAAGAGATTCATGATGTCAGTATCTTGCACATGGAAAAGAAAGGTTTCAAACTTGATATGCTTGAACAGTTAGAAATTTTAAAACAATTTTCCTGTGATGACCATTTCATTCCCAATAAGCAACTGAGTGATAAAAACTTTGATGGTGTAAAGCCTCTGTAACGGCACAAATTATTTTATGGACTCGTTACAGAGTTTTTGTACAATTTTTCTTCAACTTATTACAAAAAAACTGATGAATATAATTTATTTATAATTATTTCTGAAAATGTCACTGAAACACAAATTTTAACTATTTTTATTAAACTAAAATGTGTTTCTTTTGTGTGTGTGTTCTAGCTTTTATTCCTATGAAATGAGAAGGGAACATTGAGTGTCCAAGGGTGTACTTTAAATGAAAGAGGGACACTCAAGATAATATGAACACAGCAAAGAATACAGCCACTGAAAGGAATACTTTAGAGTGAATAGGAATATTAATAATTATTGTATGGTGAAAGATGAAGATCTCCCAATAATTTGTTGGTTTCTAAGATTGACGGCAGCTGTTTGCTTGCTAGTTGCCAAGCTAATTGCTTCGAGCTGATGATTTGATTTTTAGTGGTCATGAATTTTGTAGCCTGTCAAAAGTTTAACATCATTTGTAATTTTCCACTGAAAGTTTAATGTATCACCCGAATTAAGAGTTAGATACATTTCTCTACTGTGTGGAATTGAAGTTTTGGTGATAGAATTTTCTAATGAGGATAGTATGTAATTACTACTTATAACAGTACGCCTTGAAGACATAAGGCTATGTTTTTCAAGAATTGTCGAATCAGTGTTAGCAATGGAACATCAGAAGTGCCTAGTTGAGTTTAAAATGGCGATTGAAGTTAATGCTGTATGGCGGCATTAAGTAAGTAATTTACAGAATGTGCCTATTGAATATAGGTTTTTTTGTATGAAGAATGGTCAGTTCCAAAGGGAGTTGATGTGTCTGTTTGGACATAGCAGTCTTATTGTATTTGTATGAATCCTGAGGGAGTTCATTGAGCCATGTGTGGATCATGTGCTTTATTGTTATTGTTTGGCTGGCTCTGGTTACAAATTGTGCAATTTGTTTTCCGTGACTTATGAGAAGTTTAATAGATCAACTTATCTTATGATACATAGCTTGAAATTTGATTGTGTTGGATAGAAACGAAAACATCTTTAGGGCTTGGAACCAATAAACAGTATTTGGAGATCTCACTAGTAACCATCTGACAGCTGAAGTGACTTAGGGTTGATGGAAAAGTTATTACCTTGTTTGTTAGAATAGATCAGATGCCAACACCTGAAGTAGGCTCCAAGCTTGCATTAAGACTTTTTTAAAAGTAAATATGGAGCTGTAAGTGGTGGTGGCACCTTCGGGTTTATTTTTCTTTATTTTTCCATAGTAACTTTGTGCAGGATGACCAGCCAGTCTAAAATAGGTTAGGGAAATAATTCAAAAATTTTATTTCATAACTTCGCCTAAGTTCCTTTGCTCTCTTCCATTTTAGTTCTTGTACAGAACAGACATACTACAGAGGCTCAGCATCTGTGTGGAGCGAACAGCCGCACGCCGTCCACTCTTGCCTAGTGGCTGTTCTTTTATTTGCCAATCAGTCACCATTTCCTAGGGCACCCACAAGCCTTCACCGCTTCGCCTTCCATCCTGACAACACCTCCAACCCATCTTATCTGTACAGCAGTGGGATGGGTTGTATAATTTTCCTATCATCCGTGGAATAAAGATTAAGTGCTGTACAACTTAAAAAAAGATAGTCAGAGGTGATAACTGTATAGCAGTCACTCATAGGTAAGCTGAAAGTTGTACTTCGTGTTCTAGAGAAAAACAGAAAGAGAGAGAGAGAGAGCTAGAGAGAGAGAGAGAGAGAGAGAGAGAGAGAGAGAGAGAGAGAGAGAGAAATTCACATATTTTATTTATCTTGTGGTTTGAATGGTAGTTTACAAAAAAGGAGGAATTAAGTAATAATTTATAATGACCACAGTAATTTAAAAAGCAGTCCAGGAGAGTAGAATCAAATTACATTAACAAAGGCAACAATATTAATAAGAAAAATATTGGTTCTCTCGGGGGATAAACATAGTAGAAATATAAAAATAAATCTCCAAAAAATAACGAAGAAAAGAAAATAAGTCGGTATAAAAAAAGTAATACCGCGCATTGTCAAAGATTTATTAGGAGTGATGTAAATAATATCTTTGATTTATAGAAAAGTAATTTCTGCATGTAGAGACAATTTCAAGAAAAATATAAACTAAAAGTGAAAGAAAATATTCTGGCATAAGATTAGACTCTTTGAAGATTTGGAAAGTAGGAGGCGAAGTACTGGCAGAAGTTAGGTTGTGAAGACGGACCGTGAGTTGTGTTGGGATAGGTCAGTGGTAGTGCATTTGCCCACGAAAGGCAAAGTTCACAGGTTCGAGTTCCGGTTCTGGCACACAATTTTAATCTGCCAGGAAGTTTCTTTGAAGATATTTACTGTGAAGTGTTTTTATTTTTTATTTTTTTTTTTATTTTTATTTTTTTTTATTTTTTATTTTTTATTTTTTTTTTAATTGAAGTATACCTAGTCAAAGTGAAGTGAGGTTTATTTCAGTATTTTGATGATAATTTCATTGGAGAAGATAGGAAAGATGCTTTGAAATTCTGTCTATAATAAGATCTTTTAATTTGCATTTATTTGTCTTGCAAAAGTTAAGACACAGACAATGTATGCACAGGTGGCTCGAAATTTTAGTTGAGGCATTGCCCGCTTATATATGTTGTTGTGGCAACTGTGTATATTAATCCTGGACGGTATTTAACGTCATTTTATGAAAAAATGAGGTGTCAGATGTGTGTCTTTTAATACGATAATACCGTATACGAGCAGTATTACGATCTTTTCTAAAGTCATACTCGTACATATTTTCTGTATGTGTTTTTAGGTTTCCTGTCGTGTTGTCTCAAATATTGTTTTCTCTCCCACACCCCCTTTTGTTTTTATCATCTTTCAACATACAGTATCCAGCATACTATGTGCATTTGTCGTTTTAATAAGAGTTGTCACTTATTTTCATTTATTTTTCATTATTTAATACCAGATAGTGTGATATGCCCACATTATGGTATCGACTGTGTGTTTGCCTGTCAGTTCGATACCACCTACAGTACTGTCCGCACACACAAACCATAGCGGTGCATTTAGCCACGTCAAACATAAGTTCTGTTATAAATTTTCTTATGTGCAAACTACATTTGTAGCTTTAATGTGAGCTCTGTTGCTCAAGAAACATTTTCTGACTGTTCATTACATGTAAGTAATTTTCTTCAATCATATCTTAGAATATGGAGTTTATACTGTTTCCTTTGTAATATTTTTGAGTTTTATTTGTAGGTAACTCAAATCTTTACTTCTGACAAAGGATTCCCTAGTTGTAACCAAAACCTTGGTCAAGTAAACAATTACTGACTTTGCAACTGATGAGCTGTATTTTTTAAGTGTTAATCTTATATTTCATGAACGGTCTTAACAGTCATATTTAAAATTGTAATAATCATTTCTTTAACTAAATAGTATTATCACAGCTGTACAATCCTTGTGTTAAAAGTTATGTCCTTTTATAAATGAGCTTTAGAGAATATGATAGAATCATATTGTACAAGCTTTTTTTCTGCATTATAAACTGAATTACTAATTAATCCTACAGCAAAATTTGCTTTCCATTTCTGCAGTGGGATTGTTGTCCTTTATTGTCCAAATCTAAATATATATAAATGAATGTTTGTCTGTATGTCCTCTACGTGATCATAAACCATTCATTCAACTGCAATGAAACTTTGGTGAACTGTTCACTGCCCACGAAGGTTCCCGACCCAAAAGCAAAAGAGCACGACACATAGTTCAGGACATATGACATCCTAAATAATGAGAGGCCACTGCATGAGGATACCCAGATTTATGTGTCAATTATTGAAAAATGGGAGTAGTTAGGTACCTGCAACAAAGTTTGCAAGTAATTTCGGACATTTATGAAGCATTTTGTAACTGTACTTCCGCCCCCCCCCCCCCGCCCTCCAACAAAATGATGAAAGGAAAAGTAGTCTACCACTCATAACAGTTTCGCTGTAGATGCCGTAAAATTGTCGCATCAGGTACGACCTTTTATCAAATAAAGTTAGAATTACAGTTTTGCATGTTACTTTTTATTTTTGTCTGCAAGTCTCCCCTAATTCTCTTGCATCCTAAATTAAGCAATCTGTTTTCTTAATCTCACAAAATCTAGTTTCATTCCGATCTTCCAGAAATTTCACACATTTGATCTACAAAACAAGAGGAAGGTCACCATCTACCTTAAGTTTCATACGGTGCATGCGGGATGGTATTTCACAACATAAAAATGAATCCCTAAGTACCTTGGGCATACATAACTTGAGAACGGCTCGACCGATTTCACAGATCCTTTTTCTGTTGTTTTCATTATTCTCAGAACAAGGGTTGTATGAAATAAAACTGGAATATTTGAGAACAACAAAGTTCGTTTTTCAATGTGACCCTGTGTTTCTATTGCATAGAACTCTATAGTTTTGTTCCGATATTGATGAAATTTTGCGCACTCTACCTTAAAAACAAGAGGAATGTCACTGTCTGTATAAAATTTCTTTTGGTGCATTGTGGAGGGTACTTAACTTACGGAATTTTACAAAATGCATAGTTTTGCTCCAACCTTTATGAAGTTTTGCACACATGACCATTAAACCAAGAGGAAGACCACTGGTTACATAAATGTTTGTATGGTACATGACAGAAGGTACCTTGCAGAAACTTTGCCGAGAGAGGGAAAGGGATGTGGACTACCAGAGTGTAGGTTAAACAAATACCCGGGCAACGCCGGGTTTACAGCTAATTTGTATATACATGTGTACTGAATGTGATGGGACTGAAATATTTGTGCAGTTTGGTCAGATTTACAAATTTAATATGTTCCACTTTGGTTTTTTTTTTTTTTTTTTTTTTTTTTTTGCAAAACTGCAGCTTATTGCCGCAATAAGGGCCTTTGACCAAACCTGGTAGCACAACAAAGAATAAACAGTAGCTTTTGTATTAAATATAAGGAGGGGCATTGAATTAAAATTTGTGCTGTGGTCAGGATATGAATCTGGGACCTCCTGCTTACTAGACAGGCCCTTAATACCACTCAGCTAACACAGTTTTACAGAAAAAGGACTACAGGGACTGCCTTCAATCACACCTCTCTCCACATCACATTCTTTAATTCTGCCTCAATATTTCCTGCGAAATATATATTCCTAATACCTTTGTTGTAATAAGACAATGTTTGTCTTGAGGAACTGAATTATTATAGATATTTATAGCAGCTTTTGTGTTACATCACATGATGCTAGAAAATGCTGTGTAGATATTATTTGGTACCAGTAATGGAGCTTTGATACATTCACCATGATAACATACTAAGGATTTATTTCACTTCGATACCTCCACTAGTTTGTATGTTATTGATTTTTTTGCCACTTCTATGAAACACAGAAATTGCTGAGGTGGGATAGCTAATGTCTCACAATGAAGCAAGTAGGACCACAGGTGCAACCACAACAGAGAGGTATCAGTGAAGAGGTCACACAAACTTGTGGCAGCAGCTTTTTCAGTGGTTGCAGGGGCAACAGCTTGGGTGATTGACTGAGCTGGCTTTGTAACATTGGCAAAGAGCTGAAACCAAGCGGGAACAATAGTCATTACTTTCCCTGAGGACGTGCAGCTCTACTAAATGAATATAACTGAGAAGATGGAGACGTCTTGGGTAAAACATTCTGGAGATAAAATGTCCCCAATTTGGACATGCTGGTGGGGACTACTCAGGAGGGTGCTGTTTACGGAAAAAACAAAATTGGCAATCTACAGATCAGAATGTGCAATGTTAGATCCCTTAATTGGGTAATTGGGAGGGAGATTAGAAAATTTGCAAAGGGAAATTAATAGGTTACATATAGTGATGATTAGTGAAGTTTGGTGGAAACATGGCCAGGGCTTCGGACAAGTGAGTACAAGGTTATAAATACAAAATCTTTTGAGGGTAACATAGGAGTAGATTTAACAATGAATAACAAAGTGGACTGCAGGTAATTAATAATTTCGTGTAGCTCATTGGCCTGGTGCAGGTCTTTCCAATGGACGCCACTTCGGCGACTTGCATGTCCCTAGCCTATCCCAGTTATCCAAACAGGGAAAGGGAACCTACAGCTTAACGTGGAATCTGAACCACGTGTTGTTTCTGATGACTCCTCACATGATTGAGAGGTGAAGGATGGGTTAAAGCGCAGACTGAAAAAATCAGAGGTCCGACCTGGTTTTGAACACTTTACCCCAAGACCACCGGGCCTGAGATAGCTATGAACAACACAGTGATTGCATTATTGTAGCCAAGACAGGCAAGCTGACAGGCACAATCAGTAGTATAAGTTCATATCCCAATGAACTATACTGTACAGGACGACCAGCCAGTCTAAAATAGTTCAGGGAAATAATTCAAAAATTTTATTTCAAAACTTCGCCCAAGTTTTACTAGTGTTCTTCCACTGTGACATACACCTTGACAACGTGACCAAGGCTGTCCCCCTTGCAGGACAGAGCCAGCCAGAACCAGAATTGAATGCTAATTCTAAAATCACCCTTCTGGCGTCTGTGGTGAAACTACTGACATTTCCATACTACTGTGGAGCCAATAGTAGACATCCACGTTTGATCACGTGTGCTACTGAAGTAGGACTCTGAGGTGCGAGAATCAGTTCCTTTGCTCTCTTCCGTGCTAGCTCTCATGCAGAACAGATGCACTCCAGAAGCTCAGCGTCTGTGCAGGACGAACGGTCACATGTCATCCGCTCCCACCTAGCGGCTGTTTGGTAACAGCCACCGACTATGTGAACTGTAACCTTTACCTTTTCCATTTACTAATCCACTAACTTAGACTGGCACTCATTCATTGCATCTGACCCCAGGGCGAGTCCCGATATGTAACCCGTACTTGAGAATATAGCCAATATTAACTTGAAGCCTATCTTTTATTTGCCAGTCAGTCACAATTTCCTAGGGTGCCCACAAGCCTTCACCGCTCCGCCTTCCATCCTGACATCGCCTCCAACCCATCTCACTTATACAGCAGTGGGATGGGTTGTATAATTTTAGTATCATCCGTGGGATAAAGATTAAGTGCTGTACAATACTGATGATAAGGACACTGAAGAAATTTTGAGGAGATGAAATTAAGTGCCCCCCCCCCCCCCCCCAACTTTCTTAGTTTCACCTGCTGGTAGGTGTTGCAGTTATACAACATGGACATATGATAACTTGTGCCAGAACTCTTTCTTAATAAAATTTTAACCCACTTTCTGTGTTCTGGCTTTAACTAGTATCAGTTGAACCGAAACTTAAGAGACTATATCGACAATTTCGTCATCCTAGGCCTACTATGTTACAATATTTATGCAGATGACAGATTCTCAAAACAATGTGTTAATGTGCATGTTATCATGCCATCACCTGACATTAGACCAGCTGTCTCCTTCACGGCTGTTGCAGTCAGCTGCCGTCCCTCCCGCCCCCTCTTCCTCCTGACACCTGCCTATCTCGTGTTCCTCGCCTCTCTCCCCTCCTGCCGTGTGTGTTAACGACACGTGCCTCCCCTCTCCCCCCTCTTCACCATCATGAAGCGCCATGCTCTACGCCCACAGATTTCCCCCCACTCCATCGCCACCCACAGGCGGCCATTATACTTTTCTGATTATCACCTACCCTACTGTCCTACACACCACGTGCGAGTTTGACAGTTGTGTTTGTTTACAAACAGTCCCCGTGCCTCGTAAGCTGCATTTACGCACAAAGTATCTCAACACTGGTGATTCATGAAATAAAACCAATTGAGGCTCACAAGTGATACACCTTACGAAGATTTTATAAGAATTCATTAATTTTGTGATATGCACTATTAACTCTTCCTCTGCCTAATGATTGTAGATGTTGACTAAAAGCAGTTATGTTGGGGAAAAAAGCTTAATTTTTATCTTAGACAGTATCCTAGATATTTTTACGAGTATCCTTTTCCCTCCACTTGTCAAGAGTTTTCAAGTAATTTAGTTCTTCTTGTGTTTTTATATACCTTTAAGACACCCATATTTAGTATGGTGTTAGCATCATTTGAGGTCTATTGTGTAATAATCACTCTCAATGAGCCATAGTGAAGCCACAATACGACTTTCATCTAGTGGTGATATTATTGTGTAGTTTTCCTACATGACATGTATGGAAGGACTGTTCCCTCTTGAAGTTACTTGCAATATGTTAAAGTGAATAATAAAGTATTATGTACCAATTTATATTTTTAGCTGAGTACTAAGGTAGATAAAACCTGTGTGGTATTTCCATATTTTATTTCCTTAGCAAGATGAACAGTAACAAGAGTAAAACGAAGGTAATGGAATGCAATGTCAGAAAATCAGGCAATGCTGAAGGAATTAGGTTAGGCAATGAGACAATAAAAGTAGTAGATTAATTTTGTTATTTGGGTAGCAAGATAACTTCTGATGGCCGAAGTAAAGAAGATATAAAATGCAGAATAGCTATGGGAAGAAAAGCGTTTTTGAAGAAGCAAAACTTGTTGACATCCAATATTAGTTTAAATGTTAGGATGTCCTTTCTGAAAGCATTTGTCTGCAGTGTAGCATTGTATGGCAGTGAAATGTGGATGATAAGGAGTTCAGATAAAAAGATGATAGAAGCTTTTGAAATGTGGTGCTACAGACGAACGATGAAGATTAGATGGGTAGATCACGTAACTAATGAGGTGCTTAACCGAATCTGGGAGAAAAGGAGTTTCTGGCAAATCCTGACTAAGAGAAGAGATAGACTGGTTGGACACATTATGAGACATCAAGGAATTGTCAACTTAGCATTAGAAGGAAGCGTGTGGGGTAAAAATCGTAGAGGGAGACCGTGTGATGAATACAATAAGCAGATTCAAAAGGATGTAGGTTGCCAAATGTATTCTCAGATGAGGAGACTTGCACAGGACAGGGTAGTGTGGAGAGCTGCATCAAACCAGTCTGCGGACTGAAGACCACAACAACAACAGCTTAGTTGATGTAAGTTCTATCGCTTTGTTGAAAAATCTTTTAATCCCACAGATTTCATGTTCAATTGCATTAGTGCATTCTGCCACTTCCACAATATTTTATGCAATGAGTGATATTACTAGTTTATTAAAGGTTGTTACTTAAATGTAGTTGATCAGTTAATGCCAATATTACTCTTAACAATGCAATTTGGTTATTTTCTGCAATTATGATTAACAATATATTTTATATTCACAGAATATATGACATCAACTGCGATTGGGCAAAGCTGTAAATGTGTACCCAGCCGGGATTCGAACCGGGTCTCCTGTTTTCTAGGCAGTTGCGCTGATCCCTACACCACTGGGGACACAGTGATCACCGCACCTACAAGGACTACCTAAGCACGCCTCCCGTCAGATACAAATTCCCAGCTTCGCCCTGCTCACAGTACTCAAACTCGTAGTTATGAAACTAATTCCCGTAAGAGTAAGCAGGAGACCCGGGTTCAAATCCCGGTTGGGTACACATTTTCAGCTTTGCCCAATCGCAGTTGATGTCATATATTCTGTGAATATTAAATAATAACAACTGCAGGATCAGAAGTGACGTCTGTTCTTTCGGAACAGACGCCACATGTATAAATATATTTTATATTTACATTGAATTATCAAGTTCTTGTTAATCTATGGGAAGTATCATCTCCGTCTGAGTATAAGAATTTTGTGAGTTTTTCCACTGGATTGATTCCATTGAGTCCGTTATTTTACTTTGTTTTACATTGTGATTTAGTGAGGAAAATGTTATTTCAACATTCAGTATTCTGATTCAATGTGGTTGTCACCCAGATACATTAACCTCTTATGTAATTTGTACGGTGATATTTTACATTTGTTACACTGTATAATATTGAGATTAATATTTGCCAAACAACACAAACATCTACACCTTTCTAGGAGCATCTGTAACCATTGAAAGGCCCGTGCTGATTAAGTTCAGCCAGTGTCTACACTTTGATTTCACAGAATTTAGTAATGACATGTAATGTGTGAAACATGCTTTAATTTGAAACGTAACATTGCATTCAACTGTTAAATTGTTTCAAATTTCACCTTATTGAAGTGAGTGTTCTACAAAATTTTTAAGAGTTATGACATTTCCAAATTTTGTTGTTTACCTGAAAACCAAATGTGACTACATGTAACTCTCCACACATTTATACTAAATGAGTTGGAATTGCAACACATTCCTCCAAGTGTCTGGCATCCAAGTAAACTTTGTGAGGGACGTGGGAGGTAATGTACAGGATGATCAGCCAGTCTAAAATGGTTTAGGGAAATAATTCAAAAATTTTATTTCAAAACTTCGCCCAAATTTTATAATTGTTCTTCCACTGCGACATATGCCTTGACAATGTGATGTAGGCTGTCACCTTGCAGGATAGAGGCGGCCAGAACCAGTATTGAATGCTGATTCTAAAATCACGCCACCCTTCTGGCGTCCGTGCTGAAACTACTGACGTTTCCATGCTACCGTGGAGCCAATAGCAGACCTCATGTTTGATCACAAGTGCTACTGCAGTAGGACTCTGAGGTGCGAGAATCAGTTCCTTTGCTCTCTTCCGTGCTAGCTCTTGTGCAGAATAGACGCACTCCAGAAGCTCAGTGTATGTGCGGGTCAAACGGTTGCATGCCGTCCGCTCCCACCTAGTGGCTGTTTGGTATCAGCCACCAACTATGTGAACTGTAACCTTTACCTTTTCCATTTACTAATCCGCTAACTTAGACTGGCACTCATTCATTGCATCCGAACCCAGGGTGAATCCTGATATGTAATCCGTATTTGAGAATATAACCAATGTTAACTTGAAAACTATCTTTTATTTGCCGATCAGCCACCGTTTCCTAGGGCACCCACAAGCCTTCACCACTCTGTCTTCCATCCTGACAATGCCTCCAACCCATCTTATTTGTACAGCAGTGGGATGGGTTGTATAATTTTAGTATCATCCGAGGGATAAAGATTAAGTGCTGTATAATACTGATGATAAGGACACTGAAGACATTTTGAGGAGATGAAATTAAGTGCCCCCTCCCCCACCTTTCTTAGTTTTACCTGCTGATAGGTGTTGTAATTATACAACATGGACATATGAAAACTTGTGCCAGAACTTTAAACGGGTAGGGAAAGTGACACAATAGAAGATGATTGGGTAGCTTTGAGACATGGAATGGTGAAGGAATTTGTGGACAACATATGTACAAAAATTAGACCCTGAAAGAAAATGTCAGATGAATACCAAGAGACAAGTATAGCAAGTGGGTTCAAATGAATGTGTGTTGCAGTTCTTGTCAGAGATGAAGAGGCTTGCACTGGCTAGAGTAGCATGGAGAGGTGTATCAAAGGAAGTATTTGACTGAAGTCCACCCCACCTCATCATCATCATCATCATCATCATCATCATCAACAACAACAACAACAACAATGGCAATAAAATCTGTTATGAATTTTGAGAACTAATACTTAACAACTGTCAAAAGTTGTTGCCTTACAGTGAAACAAGGCAACTATTTACCAGTCTGGGTATCTCCTTAGAACTTAATTAGTGTATCAAATGTAGAGTGTGCCACATATTGGCATTATTTTGTGTGTAAAGTGGCACATTGTTCATTTGAAACAACAATTTTAGGTATTGCAGAGATACACTGACTGTTAGAATGCTACCCTGGATTAACTGAAACTATTCCTTTCAGTGAAGTATGGTGTCACTTCTGTGAAGTGTTTTCAATCGCTGGCACAAAAAACTATTTTGCATATCTTATAATTCAATTTAAAAAAATGAAAAAATGGAAATACCAAAAAGGATTCAATAATATTTTGGAAAGGATAGGTTGCTCCTCACCACAGAGATGCCCAGTGAGCAGCAGAAAGGCACACATAAAAGAATAAACAAAAAATGAAGCTTCTGGCTGTTAAGCCTTAATCTGCCACAGAGAATGCGCACGCGCTCACACCCACCCACACACAAACCCAACAGCAGGAGACTGAGTTGGGCTAGTGTGAGTGAGTGAGTGTGTGTTCTCTGTGGCAGATGAAGGTTTAACAGCTGAAAGCTTCATTTTTTGTTTATTCTGTTATGTGTGCCTTCTGTGGCTCTTTGGGCGTCTCTGTGGTGAGTAGCAACCTATCATTTCCAAAATATTTTTATAAATGAGCAATTTTATGAGAAATTTAAACACTTTTCCTTAAACAATTGTTAAATTCACTTTTTACCACACCAAAAAATGAATACAGTACATGCAATTATCACATAACCATAATATGTACTCTTAATGCTCTACCATAAGACTGTGGTTAGATATAACCTGCAGCTATTTTTAATAAATTATCCATTCCACTTGGAATAACAGAAATATTTTTTTACATAAAAATAGAATTACCCAGATCTGTCTTGAGTGTGCTGAAGAGAGAGTATGACATATGGTAACAAAGGACTGTGCCGTCGTTCTGCTAAGCTGGGTGCATTCTCTAACTGATTCATATAGAAATATTGGTTTGGCCAAAGACATATTTCTGGATGCATCCTGTATTGTACATTCAGCATTTGCACAGCAGTCTTCTCTTGGCTCTCAAAACAGCTACGAAGACGTGCAAACATAGACTGTCCAAGACCAAGCTTCTTTGCTTCCTGTAAATGCAAGGTTAAGTTACAATATTTGTAGGGCCACACTGTTTATCTATACTCTACTGCTTAATATGGTTTAAATACAAATGTTCATGAAGAATAAAATGATCTGCAGTGTGAACTGTAATAAACATTGTCCTTGTATGAGCAGTATATATGAGATCATTTGTAGTCCGATTAAAATTACTTGTTAGCTGATGTTTGACAAGTGGTGTTCCACTGTTGCCACATGGGCAGCCGGCTACCATACAGCTCTGCTATAGGCAACACACAAAATGAGGAGTCACTTAACAAATACTGTTAATAACATGGGGCAGTGATGGAAGAGGTCACTTATGAGAAAAAAAAAAAAAAAAAAAAAAAAAAAAAACGTCCGCAGCTAACTTTAAGTGATTAATGACTGAACTTCAGCAGGAGATGCATTTTGCAGTTTTCAATTTAATCCTATGTTATAAGCTAACCATAGGTGATATACCATATATTTGACAAAACGGAGGTCAACATCTCCAGCTGAACTAAAATCATAATTTTTTCTATCATGATGATTAAAGCTTACCTCTCACATAGAAAAATTTCCAATATAGCACTAAAAGCAAACTGTAATTTATCATTGTCCTAGAAATATCGTCACACTAGCTAGTGGTTATACTAGGTGCCATGTTACAAACGAAGCAGTGATCCTGCATGACACTTAATTGCAGGTTATTAATCGCATAAGCTAATTCCAACCGAAAAAGCATCAAAGAATGAAAAATACAATTAAATAAAAAAGTCAATACTTGTATGAAAAAGGTGTAACAAAGTATTAGACCATAAAAAATTCAATAAAACAAATTAATTTAATATTCAATTAATGATGGAAATTCTCCTCAGATATGACAAATTATTTTTCAAAAGAGAGATTGGCTGGCCAGTACTTACCTTTGTGCTGTACAGCCGAAAATGACACAAATGAAGAAAAAGAAAAAGGGAACAAAACAGGACAAGCTTTCGGAACACAGTTCCTTCTTCAGGTGGGAGAGAAGGGAAGAAAAAATTTTGGGAACGGAAGGGAAAGATAATTCACGACCTAGGTCATGAGGGTGGTGTTTGAGGAGTGTGGAAGTCAGAGACACTGCATATTAGTACTGAGCCAAGCCAGAGAGGATATATATAATAAAAGAGGAAAGATCAAGCAGTAAAGAGAACAGAAGATGAGTGATCTGAATGATGCTGAGGGGTGTAGGAGGGGCAGGGGTTGTCTAAAACATTTTTGATTAACAGGGAAAGATGGACACACACACACACACACACACACACACACACACACACACACAGAGAGAGAGAGAGAGAGAGAGAGAGAGAGAGAGAGAGAGAGAGAGAGAGAGGGGGGGGGGTAAGGAAGGGATAATGAATAGGTGAGCTGAGGATGGAGGAAGCGGAGGAGTTAGCGTAGATTTAGGCCAGGGGATGGCGGGAGGAGAGGATATGTTGGAGCGCAAGTTCCCACCTCCATACCTCTGAGGGACTGGTTTTAGTTGGTAGTATTCAAATGTCACGTGTGGTGTAACATGTGCCAAGGTCCTTGGAGTCATGCTGGAGGGCATGTTCTGCCACAGGATATTGGAAGTCCCCCAGGCGAACACTCCGACTGTGTCCATTCATCCGCTCAGCCAATTTGTTAGTAGTCATACCAACATAAAAGGCTGCACAGTGGACACGTCAGTTGATATATGACGTGTGTTGTCTCGCATTTGGCCCTGCCTCGAATCAGGTAGGCTTTTCCACTGGAGGAATTTGTTGAGGCATTCCAGGCCAGGATGGTACTGGGTGACTAAGGGCGTGCTTCTGGGTGGTCTGGGGTTAGGAACATTGTTGTTGGAAGGAGAGGAATGGTCAGCTTGGGAGATCTGCTTGTGGACGAGGTCTGTAGGGAAGTTGCGGGAGAGGAAAGCATTGGATAGATAGTAGTTGTAGGTGGTGAGGGATTCATTACTGGAGCAGATACGTTTCCTACTGATGCCCAGGCTGTAGGGAAGGCATCGTTTAATATGGAAGGGATGGCAGCTGTCAAAGTGGAGGTATTGTTGCTTGTTTGTGGGTTTAATATGGATTCAGGTGTGGATGTGGGAGTCAGCAAGGTGAAGGTCAACATCAATGAAGGTGGCTTGAGTTTTAGAGAAGGACCAGGTGAATTTTAGGTTGGAGAAGGAGTTAAGGGGGAGGCAACTTCTGTGTCTTAAGGAATGCCTCTTCCATGCGGCCCATGAAGAGGTTGGCATAGGAAGGGGCCATCCTGGTAGCCATAGCTGTCCCCCCGATTTGTTTGTAGGTCTGGTCCTCAAAGGTGAAGTAATTATGGGTGAAGATGAAATTAGCAATTGTGACAAGGACTGAGGTTTTTGGGAGGCTTTCAGGTGGACGTTTGGAAAGACAGTGTTCCAGGGCTGATAGACCATGGGTGTGGGGGATGTTTGTGTAGAGGGATGTAGCATTTATGTTGACAAGGAAGCTACATATTTAAATATGTGTACTGATACATAGAGGCACCTAAAGATCAGCCATCAGGGCTCAAAATGCATCATGCACCAATAAAACACAATTTTAGTGACTGAAAGCAAATTTTTACAGAAGTAAAACAATCATGCAAGAATCACTGACAGCAAAGGATAAATGCACCATGATGCAATCCCTATCAGATGATATCTAACGGAATGATCCTTGTGAAAAATATTGTGAAGCTAAAGTAAAATATTCTTACACTGACCATTTCTTCATAATTACAAATATGTAAAATGAGGCACACCTGTGACATAACTGTGGCTGGAAGTTGTTCAGGGTCACCCACTAAAACCAAACTATTAATTCCAAGA
The DNA here is from genome assembly GCA_026315105.1 of Locusta migratoria. Classification (NCBI taxonomy): domain Eukaryota; kingdom Metazoa; phylum Arthropoda; class Insecta; order Orthoptera; family Acrididae; genus Locusta; species Locusta migratoria. Next base: position 14,241,732 of record CM048746.1, on the reverse strand, counting down.
AGTAAAGGTATTAGGGACTCTGGTTCACTACACTGCGATGCTTCATCAACAATGCAGCATGTTAACTGAATCCGTTCCTTAGCACTGAAAAGAAAAAGACAAATTTTATGTAAAGCTTAATTAAGACCAAAGTGTTAAATAACAACTATGGCCAATGAACTGTTATTGGGGTAAAACAACTTTCAGTTCAACACATTATTAATGAAAATGTAGATTTAAAATAACATTAGCTTAGTAGTGAATTTTTTTCATGATTTTCATTTCTCAGACCTAACACCACTGTATTCACAAGGTTAGCAAATATTCACTGATTTTTTCTAAGAGAAAAAGGGGGTTAAAAGCAGTAATTCTTTGCCTCTTTGAACACTAGGAAACCACACACTACACCTAGTGTACAGTAACACACCCAGGCAGGCTCTTGTACACTAATGGGCTAAACAAATAAACAAACATTCAAGAATAAATAATGTGAGTACCTTACCACTGTACAGTTTAGTAAACTGAAGATTTTGATAACCTAGTAATTATTTCTGTTATATGAAAGTGAAAGTCCAGCTTCAAATGTCAGTAATAGAAAGTCACTGTAAAGATGACCACTGAGCTCCATAGAAAAGAAAATCACATTCAAACAACTGCATTTGGCCTCTGTCAAACTATATCAAACTATATCTACATCACAACTACATGCAGCTAACAATTTACATATAGCAGTTAACAAAACTAGAGGTCAAAAAAATGTCTTTGCCTTTTTTGGCGCACTTTCATGAGCCTTTGTCCATTGTTTTGACTCTGGTGTCTAAAGACTAATCCAAGGTTCATTGACACTAAAAATATAAAATATCTTGCAGACTGTGATTAAAAATCACTGTACATTATGTTCAAATGATGAGCTGTATGTAGTTTTGGTCAAATGAGAACAATAGGCTATTCACCTGGCTCAAATTATTGTTATTCTGAATGATTTTAATGATCAAATAGCATTTTCAGCCATTATTCTACAGAAAAAAACTATTTTTCTGAAATTAAAGAATAAAAAGCATTGAATTTCAAGATTAGGTCATGTGACTGAAAACAATCTGTAATTGGCTGAAGCACTGGTGCTGTCACCCGAGTCAAGGAAGGCAAAGCTATATAGCAGTGTTAGCAAAAGTTACTGAGTGCAATTACGTTTTTTTGATGGAAAACACTTACAACTTTTATATAAGAATGTAAAATATATTTTGTGAAGTCTGATAGGGAAATCTTGTGGTATCTTAGTTTTTTTGAAAACAACACATGTTTATACATGCCAAAATAAGAAAGGTGAAAATTGCACTAAAGGTAAAAATATACCTTCATTTTCACAACAAATACTGCTTGACTGTATCAACAAACTGACTCTAGTATAGAGATATGAATTATTATACACCATAAACCTATGTAAATAAGCATTGCATCTTAGATTCAGTCATTGTTTTTATAACAAATACATTTCACTTTTAAATTAAAACTGTTATTAGTAACCTATGTAAAATTGCGTGTAGTTACAGTTCACATTCACATTAATTCTTGAGTTTACTTAAATTAATCTTGCGCACTGGCAGTGTTTCACTTATCAGTATGCAATTTTTCTCATGTCAGATTAAATCGGAACATGGGAGGCTAAAGAGGGGTGAAAGTAAGAGAACACATATTTTCGTTTAGAAACCAATGTAAAATATTATTGAAGAAAAAAATAATGCTCAAATTTTTGCATTGCCTACACTTATGAAGTGAAGTTATCTGCTTAGGCAACACATGTCTTAGTTCTTTGGCAGCATAGCAGTTAGTGTTATGGATAACTAATCCTGCATTCCATGTTCAAATACAACCCTCCCCTACTTTTTTTCTCTCTCTTTTAGTTGTCACTGAAGACTGTGATACTGTGAAATAGAATTGAATTACTGACAACATTAGTAATCATTTCAAATGTTGAGCACAAAAGACATTTTTGAAACACAGATTATTGATTTAGTGATCATATATATTGTCCGTCTCTAATGACCCAGCTGTCGATGGGACGTTAAACCCTAAGCTTCCTTCCTTCCTTCCTTCCATATATATTCATTAGAAAACGACATCATACTGAGAACAGCTGTTTTGCAAATGTAAACACACCTCAATAATCTGTACATAATAATACTTTAAATCAGAGCTTTACAAGCTGGGTGCTGAGACACTCCTGGGTGTAGAGTAGCCACATTAAGGGTGCCGCAAGACCAGAAGAATGAGAATGTATAAATAGTGAAAAAGAAAAAAATACAAAACATTCTTCTCTTTGTTAAGTGGATACATTAATCAGAAATCAATTTTCTTTTTATGGCATCATTTTTAAAATGTAAACTTTCACAGTAGAAAATGTTAAAATTAGTAAAACATTCAATTCCGGGCTATTGTGCAGTGGTCGGATGGATTTATTATTAAAATCGAATGTTTTGTCCCCATCTGTGGAGGGAATTTTCTAGGGGGTTCACAACTTCTTTGGGTGTCTGAATCACACCCAGGCTCACTACTGACTGCAGCATATTCCGTTTTCGTTTGCTCCCGCACGGAGGCATGATGTCACTTTTGAAAATTGGAGCGCCTTTAACCTTTGTCAGTTGTCATCGTCCGCTGTTTCTATCGCGTCATGGTGGATGACTGACATATCTCTTCCTCAGCAGTGAAATCCAGTAGTTGTTCAGTTTCACGGCCTCTTCATTCCTAATGAAAGTCTTAGGGTGTTTTAACACTTTCCATAATCTCTCTGTACAGCCCTTCATGGTACCCGCTTACAGCTGCAGTACCTTTGTTTTATCAAATTGAATATGTTGGTCTCCTGGCTGCAAAGCACATTCTGCAATAGCTGATCTGTCACTCTCCCCACTTGTACAGTTGCAAAAATAGAATTTGCCACCAGTCAACAGTGAGACAGGTTGTGATTTGGACATCCTAAGAAGCCACGAACCTCGTTGAAAACGTTCTGTGCAGATGGGGATGAAGCATTGTGTTTTAATAAATCCATCTGACCATGGCACAATAGCCCGGAATATTTTTATAATTTTTAAGTATCATTTGTTACTATGAATTTACCTCATTAATATTGGCAAAAGGGTGTTGCATGTCCTGTGTATGTTTCATAGGGGCGGCAACATGAGAAGTTTGGAAATCTCTGCTTTAACCTTTGCAGCTGCGGAGCATGATACTTAACAGTGAACAGATAGAATAATAATTATAATATGGGGTGTTTACGTACATCAAAATAAGCCTCACAAAAATAAATGAAGTAACTGCTATCTCATTTTGATTACTGAGTATCAACTACATTTTACACATTTCTAATTGCTTGGAACATGCAAAAACAAATTTTCTTGAGTTTTTATTGATGTATTTGTACAGTATGGTACTAAGCAACAATTGTAGATCATTTTCAGAAATTGTCCAAACACTATTAGTGAATTTTACAGCAGCAGTCGTAGCATCGTGCCAGTTTCTTCACGTGACTCAAAATTGAGTGTTTTAGCATGCTTTTAAATTATTTAATTCCGTTTCCCTTTTCTTCTTTTTGATTTACAAAATACTCGAATTCATGAGGGAAAAAACCTGAAGTGAGCATAAGACGACTTAATTATTTAAGAAAATTTTCAGAAAACAATCAAATACCCTATTGCTGTGTTCACCTAACACACAGCTTCTCTATAGCTAATTCTCTGTGCAGTATATTATTCACTCACTAAGTTGAGATGCCTACAGTGTCAGCAGTCTCATGAATGCTTATTCGGCAGTCTTGTATTATAATATCAAGCATTTTGATAATGGATCTGCCTGTGGCGACCTCAATTGTATGGTTAGAGGTTTTTTTTTTTTTTTTTTTTTTTTGGTGGTTTTAGGGCGCACAACTTCTATGGTCATTAGCGCCCAGACAAGAACTTAGATTCACTAGATCTCAAAAAATTTGGTGACTGTCAGAAAATCAAGAAAAGGCTAAAAACCAAAGATAAAAGACAATTAAAAGGGTTAAATATCCTTCGATAAGTTGGCCAATTTGATACAACGCAAAACTCGAGCCGCTGCTCGTGTGTCATCAGCTAAAATTTCCTCCAGAGTAGACGGAAAGTGAAGGGCTACACGGAGATGATTAAAATTAACGCAAGTCAGTAAAACATGTCGCACTGTCAGCAGTGCACCGCAGGAGCACAGCGGTGCAGGGTCAGCGGATAGCAAGTGACGGTGGCTGAAACGGCAGTGACCGAACCGCAACCGGGCCAGTATGACCTCCTCCCGCCGAGAGGGGCGTGAGGAGGTCCTCCAAGCGGTCGGGATCGGTTTTACAGCTCGCAATTTATTGTTGTACAGTGAAAGCCACACACTGTGCCATGACGACACGATTCTCCGGCGAAGAGCCCGTTGAACATCGTCCGATGGGACGCAAAAGGTAGCCATGCGAGGCAAAAGAGTTGCGGCCTTGGCTGCTATGTCGGTGGTCTCATTCCCGGGCACTCCCACGTGGCCAGGGACCCACAGGAAAGAAACGTGACAGCTGTCATCAGCTAGCAACTGGAGGGAGCGTTGGATCCGATACACGAGAGGATGGTTCAAGAAAGGGGCCTTAAGACTCTTTAGGGCACTAAGGGAGTCCAAACATATGGCATAGAAAGGTTGGCGGTGGCGGCAGGTATACAAAACGGCCTGATGGAGGGCAAAAAGCTCAGCCGTGAAATCCGAGCAACGGTCAGGGAGCTTGTATTGGAAACGGTTGTCCCCGATGACGAAGGCAGATCCGACACCGGCAGTGCTCTTGGAACCACCAGTGTAAATAAATATGGCATTATCAAACCACGAACGGATTTCGACAAGCCTCGAGCAGTATACCAAATCCGGAGTGCTCTCCTTGGGGAGCGAACTAAGTTCGAGGTGAGTGTGAACCTGGGCCTGATGCCACAGTGGCAATGGGCTTTCGCTCAACCGAAAGGTGGAAGGAAGGGTAAAATCGAGCCGCTGTAGTAGGCGGCGAAACCGAAATCCAGGTGGAAGCAAGGCAATCGCAGACAACTGATATTGGCGATCGAGTGAGTCGTCAAAAAATAATCGGTAAGATGGACGGTTGGGCATCGACCGCAGGCGGCATGCGTACCGAGACAAAAGTATGTCACGCCGAGTGGTCAAGGGTAATACAGCAGCCTCGGCATACAGACTTTCAACAGGGCTAGTATAAAATGCACCGGTCGCAAGACGTAAACCCCGATGGTGGATAGAGTTGAGACAGCGGAGAATTGACGGCCGTGCAGAAGAGTATACAAGGCTTCCATAGTCGAGCTTCGACTGAACAACGGCCTGGTAAAGGTGAAGCAGGACGGTACGATCCGCTCCCCATGATGTGCCACTGAGGACACGAAGAACGTTAAGGGATCAGGCACAACGGGCAGCCAGGTAGGACACGTGTGTGGACCAGCAAAGTTTACGATCCAACATGAGTCCCAAGAATTTCGTAGTCTCCACGAAAGGGAGAGCAACAGGGCCGAGATGTAGAGAAGGTGGAAGAAATTCCTTGTATCTCCAGAAGTTTATACACACAGTTTTCTCAGTGGAGAATCGGAAGCCGTTTGCGATGCTCCAGGAATATAGACGGTCAAGACAGCGTTGAAGACAACGCGCCAAGAGACATGTCCGCTGGGCGCTACAATAAATTGCGAAATCGTCAACAAAAAGAGATCCGGAGATGTCGGCTGAAAGGCAATCCACGATCGGATTGATTGCAATGGCAAAGAGCGCCACACTCAAGATGGAGCCCTGTGGTACCCCATTCTCCTGGCAAAAGGTATCTGACAAAACAGAGCCCACCCGTACCCGGAACTTGCGATCCACCAAAAACGCTTGAATGAAAAGAGGAAGGCAGTCCCGAAGGCCCCATATGTGCAATGTGCGGAGAATGCCTGCTCTCCAACAGGTATCGTATGCCTTCTCCAAGTCGAAGAACACTGCTACTGTTTGACGCTTCTTTAGAAAGTTGTTCATTATGAAGGTCGACAACGTAACGAGGTGATCAGCAGCAGAGCGGTGTCGACGAAAACCGCATTGGATATTAGTCAGGAGGCGGCGAGATTCGAGGAGCCAGACCAAGCGAGCGTTAACCATGTGTTCCATCACCTTACAGACGCAGCTCGTCAGAGAAATGGGGCGATAACTGGAAGGAAGGTGTTTGTCCTTCCCTGGCTTGGGGATGGGGACAACAATTGGCTTCACGCCAACTTGTGGGAACATGACCTTCTGTCCATATGCGATTATAGGTACTAAGAAGAAAGCACTTGCCCGCAGGAGAGAGGTTCTTCAGCATGAATGGAATCGGGCCCGGGAGCAGAAGATCGGGACAGGGCGAGGGCACGGTCTAGCTCCTGCATGGTGAAGGCGACGTTATAATTTTCACGATTAAAAGAGTGGAAAGAAGGCGGCCGTGCCTCCTCTACCTGTTTGCGAGGGAGAAAGGCAGGGTGGTAATGGGCAGAGCTCGAAACCTCCGCAAAGAAACGGCCCAATGCGTTGGGAACAGCAGCGGGGTCCACGAGGACTGCGTTCTCCACGTTCAGGCCAGGAATCGGGGAGTGGACCTTGATGCCGGATAAACGGTGTAGGCCACCCCAAACAACCGTGGAGGGAGTAAAACGGTTAAAAGAACTAGTAAAAGCAGTCCAGCAAGCTTTCTTGCTGTCGTTTATGATACGACGACATTGCGCTCTCATACGTTTATAATTGATGCAATTCTCCAAAGTTGGGTGGCGGCGGAAGGTGCGTAAAGCACGGCGCCGGGCTCTAAGCGCGTCACGGCAGGCTGCAGTCCACCAAGGGACCTGGACACGACGTGGAGAAGGGGATGTACGAGGTATGGAACGTTCAGCAGCGGTGAGAATAACATCTGTGAGGTAGTCGACCTGACTGTCACAGTTGGGAAAATTCTGATCGTGAAAAACAGCCACGGAAGAATAAAGCCCCCAGTTGGCTATGGAAATGTTCCAACTGGTGGGACGAGGAGATGGGGAATGATGCAGGAAGTGGATGATACAAGGGAAATGGTCACTTGAGTACGTGTCAGAAAGTGCATACCACTCAAACCGACCGGCAAGCTGAGGGGTGCATATTGCGAGGTCTATATGGGAGTAAGTGTGTGTTGTGTCAGAAAGGAAGGTCGGTGCACCGGTGTTGAGGCAGACAAGATCGAGGTGTTGGAGAAGGTCCACCAAAAGGGAGCCTCTCGGACAAGGTGCTGGAGAGCTCCATAGGGGGGGGGGGGGGGGCATTAAAGTCGCCTACCAACACGAAAGGTGAAGGGAGCTGGTCAACAAGGTGTAGCACATCTGCCCTAGTAAGGGCAGATGACGATGGCAAATGGATATTACAGAGGGAGAAGGTAAATGTGGATAAAGTGATGCGGACGGCAACTGCCTGTAGGTGAGTGTGCAAGGAAATGGGATGGAAATAGACATTGTCTCGAAGGAGCATCAGAACCCCTCCATGGGCTGGGACACCTTCCACGGGTGGCAGGTCGAACCGCACAGAGGTGTAGTGCGGAAAGTCTGCACGATCACGTGGATGCAGCTTAGTTTCCTGGAGGCAGACTAGAAGTGGGCAGTGCAATCGAAGGAGTAGTTTTAACTCCTCCCGATTAGAACGAATGCAGCGAATATTCCATTGAAGGAGCGCCATGATAAAAATGAGAGAAGGAATAGGGATAAAAACCAACTAGCAAGCGGGGTCACCTCGACGGCCGCTGAGGACCGGATTTCGAGGGAGCACTACTATCGCTGTCCAGGGGCAAAGGGTCGTGGTCCATAGGTTCGACCGACGCGCCTGCCACCTCCCTGAGTTGATCAGGAGGGGCAGTTTCCACCGCTGGTAGAGGGCTCTTCTGGAAGAGTGACGGCGGGAAGAGGCAGCTGACGGTTGGGAAACCTGAGAACGCAGAAAATCCTCATGGACGGGTTCCTTTTTCAAGGTCCGGGCATCTTGTTTAGGTGCCCGCTGTTTACCAGAGGTTGACGAAGACTGTACCTTAGAAGCAGCAGGAGGAAGCGGGGACGTGGAACGGGCAATCTTCGGGCTGGCGGATCGCACAACTGTGTCAGCGAAAGTGAAGTCACATGTCTGGGTACTGGAATCCTTGGTAGGTCGAGTTGAGGTGAGTACCTTACTGTATGTACCCGCTGGGAGGACAGTGGGCTTTCGACTCGCCAACAACTTACGAGCGGCAGATGTCGATACCTTCTCCGTAACCCGAATTTGCTTGATTACCTTCTCATCCTTGTATACAGGGCAGTCGCGAGAGGAAGCCGCATGGTCACTGTTGCAGTTTAGGCAGTGAGGGGATGGAGGTGGGCAATCCCCCTCATGGGCGTCCCTACCACAAGTGACACACTTTGCTGCATTTGGGCAATGTTCACGGGTATGGTTGTACCTGTGGCACTGAAAACAGCGCGTTGGGTTAGGTACATAAGGGCGGACGGAGATGACTTCATACCCTGCTTTGACCTTCGACGGGAGGTCAACTCTGTCGAACGTCAAAAACACAGTACGAGTCGGTGTAAGTTGGTTATCGACCTTTTTCATTACCCTATGGACGGCTATCACACCCTGGTCGGACATATAGGATTGGATGTCTTCATCAGACAACCCGTCAAGGGATCTCGTGAAGACTACCCCCCCGTGACGAGTTGAGTGTGCGATGTGCTTCCACCTTGACAGGAAACGTGTGTAACAGTGTAGTCCAGAGTAGTTTCTGAGCTTGGAAGGCACTTTCCACTTCAAGCAACAATGTGCCATTGCGCTGACGTGAACAGGTTTTAACAGGGCCAGCAATTGCATCTACACCTTTCTGTATAACGAAAGGATTGACAGAATTGAAATCCTTTCCGTCGGTGCGAGAGACAACAAGAAATTTAGGTACATTAGGCAGAGTCTTTTTTGGCTGAGGCGAATCTAACTTACGTTTCTGGGTCAACGTCACTAAAGAAGAGAAGGAAGTCATCGCGGAAGTGTCCCCCCGTGATTTCCGGCGTCTCCGATGGCGCGCTCCTTCCTAGTGGGGGCCCTCTCCGAGGGCTTACCCGCCTTAGGTCATTGTTCACACCTCCCGAGAACTGACGGAGGGACCAATCGGCACGTTCGGAAGGTACCAGCTCGGGTAATCACCCTTCCCTGGGCCTGGCCTTTACCAGGGGGTACGTACGTGCTCTACTTGTCTACCCGGGGCGGGGAATTACGCGTTACCCCGTCACCTGCTACGCATGATAATGCGTGGGTCGGCCTTCAGACACACACAGGGAGGAAAGAAGAAGAATAGAGGAAGTGAAGAGAAAGAAGGAAAGAAGTGTCTCAAACGCCGAGGCGGAGACTAATGAGGAGGAGAAGAAGGCTAGGAGAGTACAAGGAGAGAAAGACAGAAACAAAGGGTAAGAAAGGAAGGAACGAAGGAAGAAAAACGACAACAAGAACCACCGTAGCTCACGAAATATGCCCGTCTCCGGGCGAAGGCATCGGGAGGGAAAGTGAAGCAGCCTGGGGCAGAAGAAAGGCTGCTCCGGCTCGGGGCCCCGTGCGCGCCACACACGTACCCACAAAAGAACTGTGGGCCCCCTGGGGGGATGGTTAGAGTGTGCATGCTTGATCATATTTATAGTAATTAATTGGAAAGTACAAAGTCTTCACTTATGTGGTGTACAATCTCTTTAACTAATCAAATTCTGTTTTGATTTGTGAGGCAGTCCAGTTCTTTAATTGAAAGTGTTTAGTAACAACACAAAACTCATCTCTCCCTTTACAAATGCAGTTTACACAATGACCAACTGAGATGCTGTTAAGAATGAACTTTATGCTTTATGCTGAAGAAGCAACAAAAATATTTCACTCTTTCATGTAAACTTACCACACTTATGAAACCACCCATGAAGCAGTTTACAAAAACCACATTTCACACCTTAGATTTCTAATTTGATCTGTTTATATGGCAGCTCCCTCCTCCCAAACTCTGGAATGTCAAGGAACCTGTATTGGGGGCTGTCTTTTGATGACATTTTCAACTTTCTCCTGATCTGACACATGGAATTCTACTATATCACAGCAATGGAACACACACACACAAATACTTATGACTATTATGACATCAACAATGAACTGCATGCTCTCGTTCGTTGTTACCTTGACATTGAACAAAAAAATAATTTACCTTCGTAAAGAGGACCAAACTTATAGAAAAGCTCACAGGTGTGAATGGGTACTTAGTGTAGCTAACTCTAGAACAGCCACAGAATCTTAAGACTATCATCAAGTCCACAGATGGCAGGCAGGTGACTACATACGCACACCCACCATCTAAGCAGTCTCCAACATTGTGGTGTGACTAAGCAGATTTTACATCATCACAAATTTTGACACACTCCTCTTTTCATGGTTGTGTTGGTCTGTACTCTTGGGAGATAAAAGTCTTCATCCTAAATGATATCCGACCTTTTCTAAATTCCATAGATTGATTAACTTGCATAGGATAATGTTATGAGTACTTCCTCATAATGAAGAAGATGAAGGTTAACTCCAATTGCATATGACTTCAATAAGGGTTTATTGGCTCCCTTTATACTACTACAGATAAGTTATCACAATCAGGGATGGAAGTTAACTTCTACATTGTACATGTTGAAACAAGAGACAATCAAATAAAAAAAAAATCAAATGTTCAAATGTTTGTTAAGCTTAAGGGACTTAACTACGGGGTCATCAGTCCCTAAACTTACAAACTACTTATGAACTACCTACAACTAAGGACGGCACAAATATCCATGCACGAGGGGGGATTCGAACCCCCGACCGTAGTGGCAGTGCAGACCGTGACTGAAGCGCCTCAGTCCCCTCGGCCACCGCTGCCGGCACAATCAAATCCAATAATACAACACACAGGTATTACATATCACTGTTGTCTCTTCAATGGGCCCCATAACTTATTTTGAGGCACCGTCACTTGCTCTGTGTGTATGTGTGTGTGTGTGTGTGTGTGTGTGTGTGTGTGTGTGTGTGCTGACATTAGGAACCTGTACAGACAGTGTTCCCTGGACAATAATTAAATCTGACTTTGGCTCAGAAAGGGGTGAATTATGCTGCCACAAAAGTCTTTGGTCACTTTTATGAAAAGTCTGACAGATAGCCAACTAGTATTTAAAAAGCAATTAAAGGAATTTCTGAATGGCAACTCCTTGTACAATGTATATGCATTTTTAGATAAAACTTAAATAAAACAAAAAAATAAAAATAAAAAACAACAAAAAATGTAATCTGTGGAGAGGCCAGACAAACGTGTGGTTCCTGAAGAGGGGCAGCAGCCTTTTCAGTAGTTACAGGGACAACAGTCTGGGTGATTGACTGAGCTGGCCTTGTAACATCAGCTAATGTGGCTTTGCCATGCAGTTACTGCGAACGGCTGAAAGCAAGGGGAAACTACAGCCATTAATTTTCCCGAGGACATGCAGCTCTACTGTATGAAACTATGATGATGGCATCCTCTCGGGTAAAATATTCCGGAGGTAAAATAGTCCCCCATTCGGATCTCCGGGCGGAGACTACTCAGGAGGTTGTTGTCATCAGGAAAGACAATACTGGCATTTTACGGATTGGAGCGTGGAATGTTAGATCCCTTAATCGGGTAGGAAAATTAGAAAATTTAAAAAGGGAGATGGATAGGTTGAGGATAGATATAGTGGGGTTAGTGAAGTCCGGTGGCAGGATGAACAGGATTTCTGGTCAGGTGAGTACAGGATTATAAATACAAAATCAGTTGGGGGTATCACAGGAGTAGGACTGATAATGAATAAGAAGATAGGAATGCGGGTAAACTACTATGAGCAGCACAGTGATCGCATTATCATTGTCAAGATAGATACGAAGCCAACACCGACAACAGTAGTACAGGTTTACATGCCAACTAGCTCTGCCGATGATGAGGAGATCGAAGAAATATATGAGGAGCTAAAGGAAATTATTCAGACAGTTAAGGGAGAGGAAAACTTAATTGTGATGGGAGACTGGAATTCGGTAGTAGGAAAAGGAAGAGAAGGAAAAATAGTAGGTGAATATGGACTGGGCAGAAGGAATGAAAGAGGAAGTCGCCTGGTAGAATTTTGCACGGAACATGATTTAATCGTAACAAACACGTGGTTTAAGAATCACAAAACAAGGTTGTATACATGGAAGAGACCAGGAGACACCGGAAGGTATCAGATAGATTTTATAATGGTAAAACATAGATTCCGGAACCAGGTGATAAACTGTAAGACATACCCAGGGGCAGATGTAGACTCGGACCATAACTTGTTGGTTACGAACTGTAGGCTGAAACTGAAGAAACTACAAAAACATAGGAAAATAAGGAGATGGGACCTGGATAAATTGAAGGAACGTGAAGTTCTGGAGAAATTCGGAGAGATATTTAGGCATCAATTGACAGAAACAGGAGGAAATAAAACAGTAGAAGAGGAATGGGTAGAAAGGCAAGACCTACAAAAAATCCTTGGATATCACAGGAAATACTAAATTTAATCGATGAAAGGAGAAAATATAAAAATGCAGTAAATGAAACAGGCAAAATGGAGTACAGACGACTAAGAAATGAGATTGACAGGAAGTGCAAAATGGCTAAGCAGGAGTGGCTAGAAGCCAAATGCAAATCTGTAGAAGAATGTAAAAGAAGGGGAAAAGTAGATACCGCCTACAGGAAAATAAAAGAGACATTTGGGGACAAGAAAAGCAACTCTATGAATATCAAGAACTCAGATGGGAAACCAGTTCTCAGCAAAGAAGGGAAAGCTGAAAGGTGGAAAGAGTACATAGAGCAGCTCTACAAAGGAAATGATCTTAGAGATGATGTTGTAGGAAGGGAAGAGGAAGTAGATCAAGATGAAATAGGAGAGACTATACTGAGAGCTACCCCCATGAACCACAGACATTGCCGAGGTGGGGTGGCTTGCGTGCCTCAACGATGCAGATAGCCGTACCGTAGGTGCAACCACAGCGGAGGGGTATCTGTGGAGAGGCCAGACAAACGTGTGGTTCCTGAAGAGGGGCAGCAGCCTTTTCAGTAGTTACAGGGGCAACAGTCTGGATGATTGACTGAGCTGGCCTTGTAACATCAGCTAATGTGGCTTTGCCACACAGCTACTGCGAACGGCTGAAAGCAAGGGGAAACTACAGCCGTTACTTTTCCCGAGGACATGCAGCTCTACTGTATGAACATATGATGATGGCATCCTCTCGGGTAAAATATTCCGGAGGTAAAATAGTCCCCCATTCGGATCTCCGGGCGGGGACTACTCAGGAGGATGTTGTCATCAGGAAAGACAATACTGGCATTCTACGGATCGGAGCGTGGAATGTTAGATCCCTTAATCGGGTAGGAAAATTAGAAAATTTAAAAAGGGAAATGGATAGGTTGAAGTTAGATATAGTGGGGATTAGTGAAGTTCGGTGGCAGGATGAACAGGATTTCTGGTCAGGTGAGTACAGGATTATAAATACAAAATCAGTTGGGGGTATCACAGGAGTAGGACTGATAATGAATAAGAAAATAGGAATGCGGGTAAACTACTATGAGCAGCACAGTGATCGCATTATCATTGTCAAGATAGATACGAAGCCAACACCAACAACAGTAGTACAGGTTTATATGCCAACTAGCTCTGCCGATGATGAGGAGATCGAAGAAATATATGAGGAGCTAGAGGAAATTATTCAGACAGTTAAGGGAGAGGAAAACTTAATTGTTATGGGAGACTGGAATTCGGTAGTAGGAAAAGGAAGAGAAGGAAAAATAGTAGGTGGATATGGACTGGGCAGGAGGAATGAAAGAGGAAGTCGACTGGTAGAATTTTGCACGGAACATGATTTAATCGTAACAAACACATGGTTTAAGAATCACAAAAGAAGGTTGTATACGTGGAAGAGACCAGGAGACACAGGAAGGTATCAGATAGATTTTATAATGGTAAGACATAGATTCCGGAACCAGGTCCTAAACTGCAAGACATACCCAGGGGCAGATATAGACTCTGACCATAACTTGTTAGTCATGAACTGTAGGCTGAAACTGAAAAAACTGCAGAAAGGTAGGAAAATAAGGAGATGGGACTTAGATAAATTGAAGGAATGTGAAGTTCTGGAGAATTTCAGAGGGAGATTTAGGCAACAATTGACAGAAACAGGGGGAAATAAAACAGTAGAAGAGGAATGGGTAGCATTGAGAGACGAAATAGTGAGGGCAGCAGAGGACAAAATAGGTAGGAAGGCAAGACCAACAAAAAATCCTTGGATATCACAGGAAATACTAAATTTAATAGATGAAAGGAGAAAATATAAAAATGCAGTAAATGAAACAGGCAAAATAGAGTACAGACGACTAAAAAATGAGATTGACAGGAAGTGCAAAATGGCTAAGCAGGAGTGGCTAGAAGCCAAATGCAAATCCGTAGAAGAATGTATAAGAAGGGGAAAAGTAGATACCGCCTACAGGAAAATAAAGGAGACGTTTGGGGACAGGAAGGGCAGCTCTACGAATATCAAGAACTCGGATGGGAAACCAGTTCTCAGCAAAGAAGGGAAAGCTGAAAGGTGGAAAGAGTACATAGAGCAGCTCTACAAAGGAAATGAACTTAGAGACGATGTTGTAGGAAGGGAAGAGGAAGTAGATGAAGATGAAATAGGAAATACTATACTGAGAGATGAATTTGACAGAGCCTTGAAAGACCTAGGTCGGAACAAGGCCCCAGGAGTAGATGACATACCCGCAGAGCTATTAAAGTCTCTGGGAAAACCAGCCATGACAAGACTATTTGAACTGGTGTGTAGGATGTATGAGACAGGCGAAATACCGTCAGACTTTAAGAAAAATGTAATAATCCCCATTCCAAAAAAATCAGGCGCAGACAGGTGTGAAAATTATAGAACCATCAGTTTGATAAGTCATGGTTGCAAAATTTTAACACGAATTATCTACAGGAGAATGGAAAAGCTGGTAGAAGCTGACCTCGGGGAAGATCAGTTTGGATTCAGGAGGAACGTAGGAACCCGGGAGGCAATACTCACTTTACGTCTTATCTTAGAAGATAGATTAAGGAAAGGCAAACCTACATATTTAGCTTTTGTAGATTTGGAGAAAGCTTTTGACAATGTTGACTGGAATACACTCTTTCAAATTCTGAAGTCAGCAGGGGTAAAATACAGGGAAAGGAGAGTTATTTACAACTTGTACAAAAGCCAGATCGCAGTTATTAGACTCGAAGGGCATGAAAGGGAAGCATCAGTTGGGAAGGGAGTAAGACAGGGTTGTAGCCTTTCTCCGATGTTATTCAATTTGTACATCGAGCAAGCGGTGAAGGAAAGCAAGGAAAAATTTGGAATAGGGATTAAAGTTCAGGGGGAAGAAATAAAAACATTGCGTTTTGCTGATGACATTGTAATTCTATCAGAGACAGCAAAGGACCTGGAAGAGCAGTTGAATGGAATGGACAGTGTGTTGAAGAGAGCGTATAAAATGAACATTAACAAGAGCAAAACAAAAATAATGGAATGCGGTCTTAGAAAATCAGGCGATGCTGAAGGAATTAGATTAGGTAACGAAACAATGAAGGTGGTAGATGAGTTTTGTTACTTGGGTAGTAAAATAACATGCGATGGTCGTAGTACAGAGGATACAAAATGCAGAATGGCAATGGGAAGAAAAGCATTTTTGAAAAAGAGAAATTTGCTAACATCGAATATTAATTTAAGTGTAAGGAAGTCTTTTCTGAAGGCATTTGTGTGGAGTGTTGCCTTGTATGGGAGTGAAACATGGACGATAAGCATTGCGGACAGGAAGAGGATAGAGGCTTTTGAAATGTGGTGCTACAGAAGAATGCTGAAGATTAGGTGGGTAGATCGCATAACTAATGAAGAGGTACTGAACCGAATTGGTGAGAAAAGGAATTTTTTGCATACCCTGACTAAAAGAAGGGATCGCTTGGTAGGACACATTCTTAGACATCGGGGAATCGTAAACTTAGCATTGGAGGGAAGTGTGTGGGGTAAAAATCGCAGAGGGAGACCAAGATACGCGTATAGTAAGCAGATTCAAATAGATGTGGGTTGCCGTTCTTATGAGGAGATGAAAAGGCTTGCTCAGGATAGAGTAGGGTGGAGAGCTGCATCAAACCAGTCTCCGGACTGAAGACCATAACATATACTGAGAGATGAATTTGACAGAGCCCTGAAAGACCTAGGTCGAAACAAGGCCCCAGGAGTAGATGACATACCCTCAGAGCTACTATAATCTCTGGGAGAGCCAACCATAACAAAACTATTTGAACTGGTGTCTAGGATGTATGAGACAGGCGAAATACCCTCAGACTTTAAGAAAAATGTAATAATCCCCATTCCAAAGAAAGCAGGCGCAGACAGGTGTGAAAATTACAGAACCATTAGTTTGATAAGTCATGGTTGCAAAATTTTAACATGAATTATCTACAGGAGAATGGAAAAGCTGGTAGAAGCTGACCTCGGGGAAGATCAGTTTGGATTCAGGAGGAATGTAGGAACCCGGGAGGCAATACTCACTTTACGTCTTATCTTAGAAGATAGATTAAGGAAAGGCAAACCTACATTTTTAGCTTTTGTAGATTTGGAGAAAGCATTTGACAATGTTGACTGGAATACACTCTTTCAAATTATGAAGTCAGCAGGGGTAAAATACAGGGAAAGGAGAGTTATTTACAACTTGTACAAAAGCCAGACCGCAGTTATTAGACTCGAAGGTGACACATGTTAACTGGTTCTTGCACGACTGACTTGTATGATTAAAGCGATGGCACTGGTAACACCGAGTAGGGTTAGGGATATAAGGTCATACTGTGACTACCTTATATCCTGCCTCGATCTTTGGCGGCAGAGCCACTCGATGGTAGGTCTAGAACACTGTTCGAGTGGGGACTGAAACATTGTTCTCCTTTTTCATCACTCGGTGCACTGCAATGACGCCTTGTGCTGCCAGGTAGCCCTTTAATTCATCCTCTTCCAAACAAGCTGAGTAGACAACCCATCGGGAATAATTGAGGGTTGAATGAAGCTCAACACGAACCGGGTAACTATGGAGCAAATTAGCCTTGAGCAACCGTTGCGCCTAGGAGACACTTTCTGTTTCCAATAGTAGTGTCCCATTAAGCAAACGGGTGCAGGATTTAACTGGGCCAGCAATGGCGTCAACCACTTTCTGAATTATAAATGGGTTTATCGACGAGAAAGATTGTCCTTCCTTATGCGTTGATGGTAAAGACAGCTGTTCAGGTACATTATTATCCAGTATATCTTTAACGTCATGAGACTCTTTGCATTTTCTTTTTCTGTGGGAAACATCACGGATATATCCCCCGTGATTGCCAGTATCTCCAATGGCACGATCCTTCCTGCTGGGGGCCCCCCAATGGAAGCACACCGGCCTTGGGTGATTGTTCCCACCACAGGTTGCACAGACGGAGGGACCAATTAGCGAATTGGGAAGGTACCAGTGCAGGCAATTGTCCCTCCCTGGGCCTGGTCTTCACCAGGGGGTACGCATGCACTATACATGCCAATCCGGAGCTGGGACTTACGCATTACCCAGTCACCCATATGGGTGGCCTTCAGGTGTGTACAGGAAGGAGGAAATAGTAGGAGGTGAAGCCTCAAACGCTGATGCGGAGGCAAATAAAGAGGTGAAAGAAGACCTTAAACCAAAAAAGTTAAAACTTTGGTTCCCCGAAGGATGCGCAAAACTCGGTCCCCAAGAGAGGGGAAAAGGACAGTAGGAGAAGTGTCATGTAGCACAGAAAGCAGTCCCACAAAGGCTGGGGCCGCGTGCTCGCCACGCACGTACTCACCACAGAGTGGTGAGCCCCCTGGGGGAGTCAGAGGGCTTGAAAGCAACTGAAATTGTTTAACAGAGGAAAGACTGCTGGATCTGATGGGATACCAATTTGATTTTACATGGAGTATGAGAAGGAACCTGCTTCCTTCTAGCAGCAGTGTATCGAAGGTCTCTAGAGGAGTGAAGTGTTTCTAAGTATTGGATAAAAGAGCAGTTTACAAGAAGATGTGTAAAACTATAGGCCTATATGTCCGACACAGGTCAGTTGCAAAATTTTGATACACATTTTATGTTTCAGTATTTATCATTTATGGAGTTTTAAAATCTCCTTTGTAGGAATTAACATGGATTTTGAAAGCAAAGCTTGTGTTATTCATCCATGAGATTCAGAAATCAGAAGATAATGGATCCCAAGTAGAGGCCATGTTTCTTGAGTTCTGCAAGGTGTACTTTACCATTACACATTGTCTCCTGATGAATAAAGTGCGAGCATATGGAATATTGGACCAACTGTGTGATTGGATTGAGGTGTTTCTAGCTAACAGGACATAGTCTTCAGACGTTGAAGTGATCTCAGGCATGCCCCAATTGCGGGGGAGGGGAAGATGTTGATGAAGTTGACAATGACAACAACAACAACAAAGGAAAAATGTAACCATAGTAGAATGAAAATATAACCATAGTAGGATACGAACCAAAGTCCAACACCACTCACTTTCAGCAGGACGTTATGACTAACTGCATGGCTACTCCGAACATTCAAAAGCTGAATCTTGTGTTGATAACTTGTAATATACACTTTTAGAAGTAGCCTGTGTGTTAAACCAGGTCATCAACTATTTACATGTGATATTTCAATCAAACCCGTGCTGTAGTGTATAGGAAAAATCATTTGTAGCCAGGTACATCATTTATAGAAAACACCTATGTGCAACTTAGCAAAATTTTTGTCTATTTATTAAGGCCGTATTACACAATACACGAGGTACACACCTACGCAGCAACAACTCAAGCATCATTATCTGGAACTACGTAATATTTCACATAGACCTACTGATGCAATGCGTGGTGGTTACTCCTTGGCATGCCCAATAGACAGCAATAGCATGCATTAAATGGAAAGAAAACTGAGCTCTTGTAAGTGTTCGTTTGTACTGCACAAGAACTCTGTGGATCCTTGAGATGTCATTCATTCATTCAAAATATTTTTGTGAGTTCAAGGTTACTATTTAATCAGAAGTTGTCATTTTTTATTAAGTAACTGTTTTTCTTTAAATTTAGCACAGAATTGGGTTACTACAGCTCTGGCTTACAGACTCAATACTTTATTTTACATTATAGTTCAGAGTTTGTGAAACAAAGGGACCAAACTACTTAGGTCATAGGTCCCTAGAGTTAAACAGTAAACTAACTTATGCTAAGGACTACATACACACAAATGCTCGAGGGAGGACTTTAACTTCCCGCGCTAGTGGCCATGCAATTCATGAAATGGAGCCTTATACTGCGCAGCTGTTTTACATTATGACACTTGGTTTCACAAGTATATGTCTATATAAATTTACTTTTCAAAAGAGATAGAATTGCTGGCCAGTATCTACCTTTGTGCTGTAGCGCCGATAGTTACACAAATCAAGAAAAAGAAAAAAGGGGACGAAAAAGGACAAGCTTTCGGAACACAGTACCTTCTACTCCCATCTGAGGAAGGAACTTTGTTCCAAAAGCTTGTCCTTTTTCATCCCCTTTTTTTCTTTTTCTTCATTTGTATAACTATCGGTGGTACAGCACAAAGGTAAGTACTGGCCTGCCATTCCATCTCTTTTGAAAAATAATTTATCATCTCTGAGGAAAATTTCCATCATTAATCTTCTGTATACATTTACATTTATACAGCATTTTGCACTTAGAGGACACATTCTTTGAAGCTGTGACAGTAAATCTTCAGATTTTTGGGGCATGACAACGACGAAATGCAAGACATTAGATATGATTGTGGCCACAGAGAAGGAAGGCAGGGAAATACTCATGGCTAATGAAAGAACTAAGTCCCAGAGAGCCACAAGAATTTCGGAGCTTCATGAGGAAGGACGTGGTCTGTTCTGAAAAGCTGCTGCCTGTGAAGTTTTATGCATATTACTGAGGAATAAACAATTACTGACATAACTTAAATAATATTATGATAGAGGGGGTCGTGTGGTATATATAAACACCTTCCCCCCTTGTACACCTGAATCAAGACTCAACGGCTCTCTGTTCCATTTCATTTCTATAGTATGAAGCAACCACTATATAACCTCCTTTTCATAAACAGTATAAAAGAAAGTCAGATGGCAAACAAATTTTGTTTTTTGTTTCATTACAGCATTTATGCAAATCTATTGACCGCGGGGGGGGGGGGGGGGGGGGGGTTCTTTAATGAGTCAGCAGCTATGGTGAAGACTAAAATTGGAAAATCTCTTTGGACAGCAGTGTAAACAGGGCATCTTAGGGGTCAGTTCTTTCTGAATTACTGTAATACATACATTCATTTAATCTTTCCTGTTAGGCAATAAGGATTTTTTTTACATATCTGTAATATCATTATTGGTATGTACTAACATATACACACAAAGACGAAAAGGGATTATTCATTGAAAAGGCAGTTATTATCTTATGGAAATAATAATTTTCCCCACTTACTTCAATCCAAAGATTGCTTCCATCTGAACACTGAAACAGGAGTTGAGGGTTGTTGCGATAACATCAGCCCCTCTTAATATATTCATTTGTGCCATGCGTTCATCTGCTATCTGTTGTGACCGATTTGCATTTGTACTTGCCTGAAACAAATATTAATAAAACCCTTACCAATAATAATAATAATAATAATAATAATAATAATAATAATAATAATACCAATAATGGAAAGTCCAAGTTGGAATTAATGATATAGTAATAAGGACAGTTTACAACTCACCACAATGACATGGCGACAAGCTGCGACAGGCACATACAAAAGACACACACATACAACACTTTTAGCTATTGGCCATGGCCTTCTTCAGAAAATAGAACACTCACGCAATTACACATGCACACAACACAGTCATACAACCATCGCCTCCGGCTGCCGCACTTTGAATCACGCTCTGCGGTGAATCGGGGACGGGAGGGGAAGGGAGGGGATAGGGGATAGGAAGGTTACGTAACAGTGGTGGGGATGGGTACAGCACGGCGTAGATGGGAGTAACAACATGCAACTTAGGAACGGAATGGGGAGGCAGGTGAGGGGAGAAAAATACAAGATAAATACAGATAAATAAAACACACACACACACACACACACACACACACACACACACACACACACACACACACACACACACACTCCACTTAAAATAGGAGCTGTTTAGGATAGAGAGGTAGGAACTTTAAGGTGTGGAAAAAAGGGAAGTTATCATAGGTTGAGGCCTGGATGATTTCGGGATTGGAGAATGTACTGTAGGGATAACTCCCATCTGCACAGTTCAGAAAAGCTAGTGGTGGGTGGGAGGATCTAGGTGGCCCACATTGTGAAGCAGCCATTGAAATAAAACATTTTTTATTATTTATTCTTTTATCTCTATTTATTTTGTGTATTTTCATGTATTTTTTATTTTATTTTTCTCCCCTCACCTGCCTCCCCACTCCATTCCTAAGCTGCTTGTCGTTACTTCCATCTAGGCTGTGCGGTACCCATCCCCACCACTGTGACAAACCATCCTATCCCCTTTCCCCTTCCCACACTGATTTACAAATCGCAGAGCGTGATTTGAAGTGTGGCAGCCGGAGGTGATGGTTGTGTGAATGTTCCATTTTCTGAAGGAGGCCATGGTCGATAGCTGAAAGTGTTGTATGTGTGTGTCTTTTGAATGTGCCTATCGCAGCTTGTCGCCATGTCTTTGCGTCTTTGCGGTGAGTTGTATACTGTCCTCATTACTATATTAATAATACAATAGACTTCCATTCATCCATTATCCAATAGTCAGGAACACCAAATGGTCCAACAATGTGTACCAGATCTATTCTTGAAAATGTGCTTGTCATAGTTTGAAACCACTTGGAAGCGTCCACTTCCACCTGATGTTACATCACTGATTCAGCCAATGGATCAAGGGGTGATTGAGAACTTTACATATTTTTATATGTTTTCTTTTGTTCATTGCCTGTTAAAGGCTAAATGTGATGTAACTGACTTTGAATGGCTCGGAGTGCAGAAACTGGAGATGAATGTTGTGTGACTGAAGTGTGCCTTTGTGAATGCTCTCTTTCCTGAAGAAGGCTAATGACTGATAGCTTAAATGTTGTACGTAAGTGTCTTTTTTATGTGCCTTTCTCAGCTTGCTGTACATCTCTGCGCAGAGTTGTAAACTGTATTCATTATATTTTTTTAATTCCAACCTGGACTTTCCATTATTAGAACATACATGATAATGTATACAGTGAGAAAACCATATAATTATGTGAAAACTTGTTAATCATAGACTATGTTCATGTTGATCCAATGCAAGGAAGTCTTAAGTTATAGACCTGCTATTTTAGTTGAATTCTGGGCTACTTTAAACTGAACATTGAACACAACCATTCCAGTATATTACTTACAATAAATATCTCCTAATGTGCTCTTATAGTTGAGGTGTTCAACTGTTCATTGTCATTTATAAATGAGGTCATTATCTGAATGCTCACCAAATTTTCGGTTTTCTTTATAGGCTTGTCAATTGCTCGACATCTTTCTTATACAACAAATGGGTTATGCTTAATCCTTCGAAATATAAAAGAGATTTTAATTGCCTAGTGACCCCCAAGTGGGGAAGGAAATCAGTTGTATTTTTCTCATTGAAACCATCTCAGCATTTGCCTCAATTTTATTAAAAATATGGAAAAATTCAAGCACTATGTGTGTTTCATCTTCACAGTTCTTGAGTGTGAGTCTAATGCCCTGATTATGTTAGTTGGTCTCAGTGAATGAAAAGGAATAAAGATTTGAAGTTAAATTTTGGTGTTTTTAATTAACTAATCATTCTTACTATTATGCTGATGATACCTTTTAATTTATTAAACTGGGTGTCTCAAATCATTTGGCTAAAATTGAAATAAATGACTGAGAGTCCACAAGAAATTATAATGATATGGTTTAGAATGCAAATTTATTGTGTATGAACACACAGTATACACTCCTTAACAACAATGTAGCAATTAATAAATCTTCCAAGTGACAACTGCAACTCTCAATGCGCAAATTGCATATCTGTAGTGATGGCATTTACCACATCATCCACAGTGATAATCATGAGCAACATATGGGCAGACATAGTCCCTAATCATCTAACAGGATCTTGCTTGCTGCCTCCGTGATTGATTGGTCCTTGTTTCCTGGTGATCTTGCAAAGTGTGTTGCCACAGTTCTTGGAGTCTGTGCCCCACTGAAAATATTGGGTTTCAACACACAAGCGCGCGCGCGCGCGCGCGCGCGCACACACACACACACACACACACACACACACACACAGAGAGAGAGAGAGAGAGAGAGAGAGAGAGAGAGAGAGAGAGAGAGAGAGAGAGAGAGAGAGAGAGAGAGAGATGTTAATATTTTTGAACACCTGACAATCTCAAATTGAGTGTTGAGACTAAAAATTGCTACCAGTCACATTAAAGATTGTATTATTTATTTATGACACAATCTGTTTCGGGCTTGTGCCCATCTTCAAGTGCTTGAAACATTCAGAATTTTACATGTGTAGCATGCTGGTTGAGTTCACTGTTTAAAAACAAATTATTTGGCATTAATAATAGTGAAATACTCTTACATTTTATAAAATAGGCTGTATGTGTGTGTGTATGTTCCACATCCCCTCCTAAACTACTGGACCGATACCATCCAAACTTGGTATAACATGTTCCTTAATATCAGGCAACAATTGCTGTCGGGGTAAGAATCACCTACGACACATACATAAGGAGACATGATGTCATAAACAATGAGATGCACAAAAAATTGCTGTGTCATACGACAATGCTGCACATTTTCTCCTAAACCACTGGACCGCTTTCAACCAGATTTTGTACACATATTCCTTACATAAGATAACAATTGCTGTAGGAGTATGAACCATATATGACACATGGTTCAGGAGATATACGTCATGAACAATAGGAATCACAAAAAACTGCTACATAATGCGACGAGACTTTATAAATACATTATATGAGAATGACAGTACTTGGTGACTTGCAACAAACTTTAAACATAATTTCAAACCTTTATTAAACTTTCTCTCGCAGACAACCACATCAAAATAATGAAAGGAAAAAAGTTTCTCACTTATTACTTTCTGTTGTTCATGAAGCAAAACTATGGAATTCAGTAGAACATTACAATTTATAATTTCTACATTGTACACACGGGAAATTTTGCAGACAGAATACACACTTAAAGCTGAATGTACATTCAAAATTGTATCAGAGTACGACACGTAGTTTATGAGATACGAGGACATAAAGAGTGACATTCATAGAAAACCTCCCCATCAAGTATCACGTTTTAATCTATTACTTCTTTACTACTAACCATATTCACAACAGATTTTACCGACATACAGCACTTATACAAATCAATATACAGTAGAACCTCGTTTTTACGCTTTTCAGGGGACTTCAGTGAAATGGTGTAAAATGCAGGAAATAATGTTTTAAATGGTAAAATATGCTTACTTGATCAGCCTCGCATTTTTGAAGTTTATATGTGATATATGTACATAATAGACATCTAAATACTCACCAGGGAGTTGATTATACAATAAATGTCATCCAAACTTTTACTATTTTAAGCGCCAGGCAAAACTGGTAATTTTATGGGAAGTATAAATTTTTAACATAATTTCATTCATTATAATCGAGGAAGCCACTATTTTAAGCTCCAGGCAGAACTGCTAATTTTATGGGAAGTGGAAATTTTTGACGTAATTTCAGTCATTATAATCGAGGATGCCGCTATTTTAAGCGCCAGGCAAACTGGTAATTTTATGGGAAGTAGAAATTATGTACGTAATTTCATTCATTATAATCGAGGACGCCACTGCTGGGCTATAACACATCTTCAAAATTAACTGAATCGCTTCGATAGATATTGTTTGGACGTCACTGCCAGGCTATGTAACATCTTCAAAATTACTGCCTTTTACCAGAATTAATTATTTACATAGTAAAACTCCTACAGTTCCGTTCGTTTTGTATTTTTCGATGTTTCACACGACAATATTCGAGAATATATTCGCGTTCTCAAGTATAAACATATGTATTTTTCTGGCGTTTGCACAGGATTGGCATCTCTCACTATTATCACTTTTTTGAGGTTGTGGGTATTATGATACCCAAGTGTGACAGATAAAGTTCTTTATTAATCAGAAATATGTATCACAAAAACAACACAACTATTTATTCTCACTTCAACAAAGCAACTGGTTCTGATTGTTTGAATACTCGTCAGCCGCTCTGGCAAAGAAGCTAGCGGAAAGACGAACTACACTGCCACAAATCAGCGTTATTCTCTCTTTAACAAACCGTTCTGTTTGTCTGAGTACTTGCCAGGCGCTCTGCCAAAGAAGCTGGTGTAAAGAAGAACTACATTGCCACAAATTGGCGCATCTTTAAGCCACAACGAAATGCGAAATATACGTTTGAATAAAAGCAAAATGTCAAGAAACTCGACTGTGAATAATTTTTAAGCGCTATACTTTATGGGGAAAGCCATGCTAGTGTCAATTTATGTACATTACGTCATTTTTCTTCACGAACATGCTTTCAAAAAGTGTAAAACACGGGAAAAGCGTAAATACGTTAATGCAAAAACGAGGGCGAATTAGCATTGTAATCATAGGAAATTTGATGGGACCGACAAAAAATGGTGTAAATGGTGGGAAAACGTAAAAACCGAGAATGTAAAAACGAGGTTTTACTGTATTCTTACAAAATTTTACAGTTGTACAACATATCTATACTAATAATAAATCTGTAATTGTAGGCCTGTCGCTTTTTGCTTAAATCTTCAAAACTACTGAACGAATTTTCATGTGGTTCTCAGGAAACATGAGTGGAGATTGGTTCAGGATCTAGGCATGATTTCATCAAAATAGAATCACAAAGTGTTTTCATAGACTGTCGTGTCTGTTCATCTATTAGAAACCACTTCTCCAAAACTACTCCACGAATTCGCATGGGGTTTTCACAGGTAACTTCAGCGTATCTTGGGACAACATACCTAGTTTCATAATAATCGGATCATGGAAAGAAGAACATGAAAATTTAATGTTTTTCATCAACAACCGCCATGTCTATCTTTCTCTTTCATCTCCAAAACTAATAGACTAATTTTCAGTGGTTTTTCACAGGAAATGTGAGGGTATCTTGCGGTTACAGAAACACTTCATTTCACAAAATCAAATCAGAAAAAGTAAGATATCATAATTGAAACATTTCTCTGAAAGCAATCACATGTATCTATTTGTAGAGAGTAATCTCCAAAAGTACTAAAGGAACATTCTTGGTGGGTATCACAGAAAAATAAAGAATATCCTGGGACAACATATAGGCTTCATTTCATCAAAATCAGATCAGGAAATTAAAAGATATCATAATTTGAAGTTTCAGGTGTATTTCATGCTTGGAAATAATGGCAAAGAACTAACAGATAGCGTTGCGGGTGTTCGTATGAAGTTCGGGGCAGCAATAAGATTATTACCCTTTGAAAATACTACTTACTCTTTGACTTTTCAAATTTACCATATTTCTAAAAGTTATTTTCTTGGTTGCTATGTTCTACGAAATATGATTCAATGCAATGAATATAAAACTGATACAATCCTCGCCGTGTTTAATCCATATATTTACATATTGATATCACAGTCTAATGTATATGTACAATTGCTATGGAAGTCTCAAGCTTGGAGCGACAATAGCGCATCTAATGAAAAGAGAGCCAATTGTAAGAATAATAATTGTTTTCAGTGATATTTCTACTCCATTAAGGAAATATTTATTATATTTCAGCTTTCCATGCCTCAGCCCATTGTCCAGAGATATAAATGATCATGTAATAAATGTTTTAAATGGGAAATATAACAGATGTATGATCTTAGCTACATCATATTCATGAAGTTATGCCTATTTCTAAAACATTTCACAAACATATTTAAAAAAAATACTGACACATTTTCATGCGGGTTTCACAAGATATTTGAGCTAAGATTGGGGAAACATATAGGCATGATATCATCAAAATCAGATCACGGAAAAAAAGATACATTGCAATCTTAAGTGTTTTCAGTAACTGTCTGTTCATCCATTAGAAATACCTAATCTCCTAAACTACTTCACGGATTTGCATGGAGCAACTTCGTTTCATAAAATTGGAATCAGGGAAATTGTTTTAGAGGTGGGTTATGCTTGAAGTATGGATTGTGTAGTACAGCAATGAAGCGATAGAGGCGCTGTAGTGCACTAAAGAACTAATAACCACTGCTGCTGCATAAGTATTGGGTAGTACAACAAGGAAGCGAACGTCTGTGACTGAATTAAGCAATCTTATGTCTATGAATAACAACAGAAATTGAACATAGTGTTACTGGTTTTGCTTTGCATATCGAGTATTTAATGAAATGTCTTTGCTTATTTTGGCACGTTTCACCCTTTGTATTAAAAACTTTGTGAAGATACATCATTTCGGACAATGACTTTTACTTACATTTGACATCTTGGCTAGGACAACTGAGTTTATTGACAGAGCGATCCAGCAAGGATTCTGATTTTACTGACCGAGGTCCAGAATCCTAAAAATCCCTGATACACACAGGCCCTCCTTCAACAACCGTTGCGAAGCACAGGCATATATGCTAGTACCAAATAATTTGTTTTCAAACAATGAACTCAACCAACATGCTACACATGTAAAATTCTGAATGATTTAAGCACCTGAAGATGGGCACAAGCCCGAAACCGGTTATGTCATAAATGAATAATACGATCTTTAATGTGACTGGTAGCGGTTTTTATTCTCAACCCTATATTAGGAACAGTCACGAAGTTCAAACATATCCATCATGGATAAAACACAATCATAACTGGACTGGAAGGGTATGTCATGTCCTACGGTCAGAACTGCTGAGTCTCATACTTCTGGTATAAAGACGATCACTGAGCTGCTTCTAGGCATGTAAAATAGCTAATCACAGACACACAACTTCAGTTTCTGGCCATGGCCTTAATGAGAAAAAGGGACTCTCAAATTCAGGTAATCACTCAAACATAACTGTGCGCACACAACCACCATCTCTAGTCGCTCCAGTGCTACAAGCATCTTTACAGTGAGTAAAGAGGGGAGTGAGGGATAGTGGAACATTCTGCTTTGCATGATGGGTTGTAAACACTCTGATAAGTGGGAATGTAAGATGTAGCATGGAATGAAGTGACGTGAAAGGGCAGGAGAGGATAAAAGGGAGGTGTGGAGAGTGTGTGGGGAGGGAGGAGAAAGATTTAAAACGATAAAACATCTGCTATTTTATCATTCATGAGATGGTTTAGAGTAGGGTCTACAATGCAATCTTCCTCTGTGAAACAGCTTTGGAAAAAGACATTTAGTATTTTGGCCTTTTGTGTCTCATCCTCTGTTTCAACACCATTACAGTCACTGAGTGTGGACATCTGGTTTCGAGCCATTTAGTGATTTGATGTAGCACCAAAGTTTCTGAGGAATTTCTGTTAATTCAGTACACAAAACATTGATCACAAGTTGTTGACTCTCTCTCACATAGTGCTCCTTACGCTAATTTTGGCATTGTTTGATTTTTCCTTGTCTGCAATACTTTAGCTACCTTTATATTAGCAGTGAAATTCTCTTTGCTTTTTTAGCAGTTTTCTAATTCAGTTGTAGTACCATGGTTGATCTTTCCCATATCTCAAAATACTAATCTATCATGTAGAGTACAGTGCTCTTGAACTTCGTCCACCAATGCTCAACACTGTTAGTTCTAGAAACAAGATTTTCATGTTGAGTAGTCAAGTACTTTGAAATCAGTCCCTTTTGCTTGTGCTAAATAGGAAAATCTTCCTATTGTAAGTCATATTTCTATTTACAGCAGCATTCATTGCTGCTGCAATGGCCTTATTATTGCTAATTCCCTGTTATATGCTATCTTAGTCATAATGTTTGGGTTTATTTATCAACAGCTGATCTCAGACACTATCTCCACCAGACAGCTCTCTATTTAACTGCTTGAGGTAATGTTCAGATAAAGCACCCAGAACAATATTGCTCAATTCTATAATCCTGCCACCTGTCCCACATAACTCCCCATCTATATCTAGGAAGTTAAAATCTCCTACTGAATCCAGAAAATGACTGGGAAATATTTTGCAAGTTTCCTTCAGATGTTCCACCACTACTGCTGAGCCAGGTGGTATTTTAAAAACATCCAATAACCATGTTTCTGCCATTTTCAACCCTAATTTAGGTACCGTTCCTGATCTGCAATAATTTTAATCAATACAATGATATTTTTTATTGCTATATAAATGCCTCAACTTTCAGTGTTTAGCCTGTGGTATGTGTTCCAGTCGGAGTTTAGGATATCATTACTATTGATATCTGGTTTGAGCCAGCTTTTTTACACTAGTATTATGTGGGCATTGTGACCATTTAAAAGTGAGTGTAGTTATGGGAATGTTGTCCTTTTTTTATGACAAAGACTAACGGACAAAAGCTGCAATTCTGAGTGTATGAGTGTCCTATGTGCCTGTCACAGCTAGACATACATCTTTGCAGTGATTTGGAAACTATCCACACTATATTGCTGAATTCTAAACTGGACTATCCATTGTTATATTTTATAAACTCTCATTCACATTAATTTACAGCTTCAAAACACTTCATTTATTGTTCACTCTGGGTTTCCATCGAGGATCATCGTCTAGTGACTGTATAAGATCTAGCTGTATATTTTTCAGCAATGGGAATATTGTATAATAAGTAAATACAGTAAGTTTAAAAAATGAGTAAAATATAAAGTGAAATCCTCTATTAATGTTAGGAAACTCTTAGTAACTAAATAGCATCCTGAAAGGCACAATTATTTCTTATCTGTATACAATTTTCATAAAAATCTCTGATATCTGATTTTAAAAGATCAATGAATACACTTCATTGCTAACATGTGGATTAATTTAAGTAAAAATGCAGGCACATGTATCAAATAAATTGAAAAGCCTTCTGGAAAACACAAAACTTAATAACTAAAAGTCAAGTAGGGAGGGGGGAGCTGGAGAAGAGAAAGGGGGGGGGGGGAGGAGAGAGAGAGAGAGAGAGAGAGAGAGAGAGAGAGAGAGAGAGAGAGAGAGAGAGAATGACCAACCTCATAACGCTTCTGCTCCAGAAGTTTTCGCTTTGCTTGTACTGATGCAATTTTGGCAGTAAGGGCTTGTTTACTAACTTCTGTGATCCCAGGTGATTCGTAAGCCATTTGATAGGATTTCTCCTTTGCATCTAAACAGCGGAACTGTTAACAAACAACAACAAAAATTATATCACATACACTTATAACATAAAAGTAAATGTATTCTCTTCTGGTGGAATGGTAGCATACTTAACATTAGCATAAAAATTGTGATTGTGTTCTGCTTATCATGTCTTCCCAATATTTATAAATGACAATTTCAGTAGTATACTCAGCATCATGATTGTGTAACTCTGCCTTACCAGAAATAAATGAATTACAAAGTACAGGCAAAAGAACATTCTGTGGACAGAGCCTCTGCCTCAAGTGGTATCTCTGTCCAACTTCTTTGCTTTCTACAATATGTCTGCCTAGGTGTGTTTGCGTTTGTGTATATGTGTGGGTGTGTGTGTATTTGGTTACCCTCCTTTTTTCCCCCCAAGGTAAGTCTTTCCTCTCCCGGGATTGGAATGGCTCCTTACCCACTCCCTTAAAACCCTCGTAATCTCCTTTTTCCTCTCCTTCCCTTCTGCCTGAAGAAGCAGCTAGGCTGCAAAAGCTAGAGTTTGTGTGTGTGTGTGTGTGTGTGTGTGTGTTTTATTTATTTATTTGTGTTACTATCACTACCTGTGCTTCTTCACCTGGTAAGTAATCTTCTTCTACTTTTTATATACAGTATATTTTTCCTGCTAGGAATTTTTTCATATATAACTTTTTTCAGTGGATAACAATTCATATGAGATCCACCCTTATAATTTATCTAGAATTTTACAGCTATCTGCTGAATAATTAGAACCCTTAATAATTATTATGGTAGTTTAAATAAATGGTTGTCATGCTGTGCAACATTGGAGAGTACGCTGCCAAGTTCGACAAAAGGGAGCACACTGGCCGGTGATCCACATAAAAGCCCTGTACACGCGAATGCAGCCCGATAGCTTTATCTAACAAACGAGAAAATTACATAAATAGATTGCATACTCTGACAGTCTCTGAAACCTCTGTTTCAGCGTTCGGGACACATCCATTTAAAAGCCAATTTTTGTGCTCTGAAAATCACCTTTTGAGGTTTCTCCAGCAGCAGAACAGACGGATGTGTCTGCGAAGTTGTTCTACCTTTCAAAACCTTTACTCCAAATGGGATAATAGACTTGAAGGACGACATTTCTTTGCATACATTTAAAAATGAATCAACTGACAAATTGTGGAGTGAACACGTCCCGGAAAATATGAAAATTATACTGTAGTAAATAAACATAGCAACTAGCCACAGTATTTATTTACTATAATATTATTACCAATACAGCTGCAGTGTTCTCTAACCAAAAATAATGGATAAAATAATATGAAAATTGCAAAACATTAGCTATCTACCTGGCTACTATGTTTGGCTCCACATATATTTGTCAAATTTTATTTAAAAATTATTTTTTTGATGTATAAGTATCGCTCAAGATTAAGAGCAGCTCACCTTGGAGACACTATTCACATAAGCTGCTCCACATGTGAACCTGACTTTAAGAAACTGGCTGAAGACCGCAAATGTAATTTCTTGCACCGAGTTTTTTTAACACATCTACATGGGATACTCTGCAAATCACATTTAAGTGTCTGGCAGAGGATTCATCGAACCACCTTTATGCTATTTATCTCCCATTCCATTCTCGAATAGCGCACGGGAAGAAAGAACACCCGAATCTCTCCATTTTAGGGATACGAATAATTCATTTTATTTTATAATATAGTAAGGACAGTTTACAACTCACCGCAAAGACCAGGCGACGAGCTGCGACTGGCACATACAAAAGACACACACATACAACACTTTCAGCTATCGGCCATGGCCTTCTTCAGAAAATAGAACACTCATGCAATCACACATGCACACAACACAGTCATACAACCATCACCTCCGGCTGCCACACTTCGAATTACGCTCTGCGGCGAATCGGGGACGGGATGGGAGGGGAGGGGAGGGGATAGGAAGGTTACGTCACAGTGCTGGGGATGGGTTAGATGGGAATAACGAGATGTAGCTTAGGAATGGAGTGGGGAGGCGGGTGAGGGAAGAAAAATAAAATAAAGTAAAATAAATGTACAAAATGCGTGCACACTGCAAGTACACAAGACCACACACGCACACGCTCTCTCTCTCTCTCTCTCTCTCTCTCTCTCTCTCTCTCTCTCTCTCTCTCTCTCTCTCTCACACACACACACACCACACATGATTGCACATTCATGCACCACTCAAAATAGGTGAGGTTTGGAATAGAGAGGTGGGAACTGTAAGTTATGGAGAAAAAAATAGGAAAGTTATCGTAGGTTGAGGCCTGATTGATTTCGGGATTGCGGAATGTATTGTAGGGATAACTCCCATCTGTGCAGTTCAGAAAAGCTGGTGGTGGATGGAATGATCCAGATGGCCCAGGTTGTGAAGCAGCCATTGAAATCAAGCATGTGCTCCGCTGCATGCTGTGCCACAGGGTGGTCCACCTTGTTTTTGTTTTTGGCCACAGTTTGGCAGTGGCCATTCATCCTAATGGATTGCTGGTTGGTGGTCAAACCAATATAGAAAGCTGTACAGTGTTTGCATCACAGTTGGTAAATTACATGGCTGCTTTCACAGATGGCCCAGCCTCTGATAGGGTAGGATAGGCCTGTGACAGGATTGGTATAGGAAGTGCTGGGTGGGTGGATTGACAGGTCTTGCAGCGGGGTCTTCCACAAAGATATGATGCCTGTGGCAGTGAGCTGGGTTTTGAGGTGGCATAAGGATGAACTAGGATGTTGTGGAGGTTGGGAGGGCAACGGAACACCACTTTAGGGGGGGGGGGGGGGGGGAAGGATCTTGGGCAGGATGTCTCATTTCCGGGCACTAGGATAGAAAATCTAAACCTTGGTGTAGGATGTAATTTAGTTGTTAGAGTACAGGGTAGTACTGGGTGACAAGGGGAGTGCTCTTTTGTGGATGGTTACTGGTGTTAGGAGGAGGATTTGGGGTGTGTGAGGATATGCCACGGGAGACGTGTTTGTGGACTAGGTCTGTGGGGTAGTTTCTGTCTGTGAAGGTCTTTGTGAGACCTACAGCATATTCAGAAGGGGAGTTCTTGTCACTGCAGATATGCCATCCACGGTTGGCCGGCTGTAAGGGATGGATTTTTTTGATGTGGATGGGATGGCAAATGTCAAAGTGTAGGTACTGTTGGTGGTTGGCAGGTTTAATATGGACGGAAGTGTGGATGGAGCCATCAGTGAGGTGGGGGTTGACATCCAGGAATGTGCCATGGTAGGTTGAGTAAGACCAGGTGAAGTGGATGGGAGAGAAGGAATTGAGGTTCTGAAGAAAGGAGAATAGGGTGTCCTGGCCCTGAGTCCAGATCATGAAAATATCATCAATGAACCTGAACCAGGCCAGAGGTTTGAGGTTTTCGGATGCTAGGAAGGATTCCTCCAGACGGCCCATAAACAGGTTGGCATAGGAGGGTGCCATGCGGGTGCCCATGGCTGTGCATTGGATTTGGTGGCAAACTTTCTCCTCATAGAAAAAGTAGTTGTTAAGTAGGATGAAGTTGGTGAGGGTTATGAGGAATGAGGTATCTGGCTTGAGTTTAGAGGGACGTTGGGACAGGTAGTGTTTCAGAGCGGCAAGGCCATGGGCATGTAAGATGTTGGTGTATAGGGAGGTGGCATCCACTGTGACCAGTAAGGATCCAGGAGGCAAAGGGTTGGGAATGGTGGACAGTGGGTGAAAGAAGTGGTTGGTATCCTTGATGTGGAAAGATAGATTTTGGACAATTGGTTGGAGGTGTTGGTCAACTAGGGCTGAAATTCGTTCGGTAGGAGTACAGTAACCAGCCACAATAGGGCATCCAGGATTATTAGGTTTGTGGATTTCGGGGAGCATGTAGAAGGTGGATGTGCGGGGTGCTGCTGGGGTGAGGAGGGAGATGGATTCAGGGGAGAGTTTCTGGGAGGGGCCATAGGATTTCAGTAGGGATTGGAGATCTTGTTGGACTTTGGGGATGGGGTCAAACTGGCACAACCTGTAGGTGGAGGAGTCAGAGAGATGACAGAGCCCTTCTGCCGGGTAGTCACTGTGATCCATAACTACAGTGGTGGAACCTTTATCTGCAGAGAGGGTGATTATGTCAGGATTTGTTTTAAGGTTTTGGATGACTCTTGTTTCTTCTGATGAAAGGTCTGAGTTCTTGGGAAGGGACTTGGGAAAGGATGGTGAGGACAAGTTGGAGGTGAGAAACTCTTGGAGGGTAACCAGAGGGTGGTTAGCTGGGAGTGCAGGGGGATCTTTGTTGGATGGTGGTATGAATTGGGACAGGCAGGGTTCAATATTGGGATTAGGTAGGTTACGGTCAATGGGATTGGTGGCAAAGTAGTGTTTCCATCGTAGGGATCGGGAAAAGGAAAATAGGTCTTTGACAAGACCAACATGATTGAACTGGGGTGTAGGACTAAAGGTAAGACCTTTGGATAAAACGGAAACTTCAGTGGGGTTTAGGTTTTTTGTGGATAGGTTGACCACAGAGTTCTGGGGTTGTTTTGGTATTGGATGTTGTGGAGTGGTGGTAGGGAGTTTGGAGGGATGAGGTAGGTTCAAGGTCAGCTAAGCATGGTCTGGGAGCTATGAGGGGTTCACGAGGGGGAACACTGTGGGTTGGTTAAGTATTGGATATGGGTGATCCAAGGTGAAAATATGATGTCCGCAGGCTGGACAGTTTGTGGAGGTGGTGTTTGGAATGCTCCTCCAGTTGCTGGAGGGCAAAGGATTTGATCTGGGAGATTGGATGTAAGTAGTTTTGGTTACACAATAGTAATATCTTACGGAGGGAGAGAAGGTAGGTAAGGGATTTATGAGCCATGGAGAGGTGATTTTGTAGGACTAGGTTCATGAGGGATAAGGATTGGTTGGATCTGAAAAGGTGCAGGTCAAATGTGGAAGGAGGGGTGGGATCCAGACAATGGAATTTTTAAGGTTAGACTGTTGGGAGGGATATCATGACTTAGGCAGCATTTCAGGAATAGGATGTGGGATTGGGTTTTGGCCAGGAAAAGGGATACTGTCCTGAACTGGTACAGATAGGTGGAGCAGGGGTTTTCGGTTCTAGAAGCTCCATTATAGTCTTTGTTCTGCATTTCTTCGCACAAATTTCCACCAGCTTTTCTGAACTGCACAGATGGGAGTTAACCCTACAATACATTCTCTGATCTCTAAATCAACCAGGCCTCAACCTACAATAACTTCCCTATTTTTTCCTCCATACCTCTCTATCCCAAACCTCACCTCTTTTGAGTGGTGCGTGAATGTGTGATCGTGTGTGTGAGCACACGCGAGCGCGAACGCGCATGTGTGTGTGTGTGGTCTTGTGTATTTGCAGTACGCACGCATTTTGTATATTTATTTTATTTTTCTCCCCTCATTTGCCTCCCCACTCCATTCCTAAGCTGCATCTCGTTATTCCCATCCAACCATCCTCACCACCATGACGTACCCTTCCTATCCCCTCTCCCCTGCCCGCAAGTCGCCGATTCACCGCAGAGCATGATTCGAAGTGCGGCAGCCGGAGGTGATGGTTGTATGACTGTGTTGTGTGCCTGTGTGATTGCACGAGTGTTCTATTTTCTGAAGAAGGCCAATAGCTGAAAGTGTTGTATGTGTGTGTCGTTTGTATGTGCCTGTCACAGCTCGTTGCCACGTCTTTGCGGTGAGTTGTAAACCGTCCTTACTATATTATTAATTCCAACCTGGACTTTCCATTATCATTTCATTTTATAATTTTTTGTGAAAATTAAGCAAAAAATAGTATGTTTTTTGTATGACCTGTAACTGGACTTTTCAATAGAAATTTGACTACACATTTTATTTAATACTTTTTCTGAGTAGAAATAAAAATAAATAAATAATAAATAATAAATAATATTAGTTTTACTGGATTATTATACATTTTTATTTCACATCTTTTGTATTTCATATTAGTTTGAGACTGAAAATTAAAATAAAATATTGATAATGAATAGTGGTTTTACTTTTGAACCTCGGTAAAAATTTTCAAAAGTATCCGGACCCAATCCAAGATTAATTGCCGACCTCTGCAATAGAAGTTTAAGTAAGAGATACACAGTGCACTGCACTACAGGAACAGATTTTCACCTTTTATCTGCTCTGCAATGGAGGGGTAACAATGTATCACATGTAAAAAGTAGCCTATAATTAAAACCAAAACAAGCATTTCTGATTTAAATATTTGTATTTTGAGAAAGAATACATTAGTTACATATTCTCATTTATGGTTATGTGGCTGAAGATGTCATAAACTTTGATATGTTACGAACCATAATAGCAAGTTTTGTAATAAATTCAAGCTGTACTTGCTATATACACAGTGAAAAATGTTAAATAACATTATCTAAGTGCCAAAATAAAATCAACACTATTATAAAAGGACAGATTGTAAAACATTGTCCAGACAATATGCTAACCCACAGTCAGGCACAACAAGACAATTGCACAACTTAGTTTTTGGCCAAAGGTTTCCTTAGAAAAAGAACACACACACACACACACACACACACACACACACACACATTCATAACACCATATGGGCAAAACTCTCATACACATGATCATCGTTTTCAAGAGCAAAGGCCCAAGTCAGGACACAGCAGCTGCAGATGGTGGTCAATATTGTATGTGATTGTGTGTGTGTGTGTGTGTGTGTGGTCAATATGTATGTGTATGTGTGTGTGTGTTTTCTGTGCATCTGTATGTCTACCTCAGTAATCGGTGATATGCAACATATACTCATTATATTATAAAACACAATTTAATCATACTCTGTAAAATATTAACAATTTGTAAATTATTTAATATTTCAAAAGTAAAGTTGTATGGCTTATCAGTCACACACACACACACATTCATAACACCATATGGGCAAAACTCTCATACACATGATCATCGTTTTCAAGAGCAAAGGCCCAAGTCAGGACACAGCAGCTGCAGATGGTGGTCAATATTGTATGTGATTGTGTGTGTGTGTGTGTGTGTGTGTGTGTGTGTGTGTGTGGCCAATATGTATGTATGTTGTGTGTGGCCAATATGTATGTGTATGTGTGTGTGTGTTTTCTGTGCATCTGTATGTCTACCTCAGTAATCGGTGATATGCAACATATACTCATTATATTATAAAACACAATTTAATCATACTCTGTAAAATATTAACAATTTGTAAATTATTTAATATTTCAAAAGTAAAGTTGTATGGCTTATCAGTCAGGGTTATGCACCAGGTCACACATAGACAGAGAAACAATTATCATTTATACACACAATTCTTTTAACACAGGTAGGCGTTGAAATGAAATCAACTCTTATTTTAGCAACAGTTATAAACAGATGCTTCTTGCTGAAGCAAGGCTGGACAGGAAAGAAAAGGAGTAAAAAAGGGAAGGATGAAAGATAAAAAATGAAACAGAAGTAGAATAAATATTTGAGTAAACTGTCAGTTACTAAAATAATAGAATCAAGGGGAAGACATTTTACCAATGAAAAAAATTTTTGAATTTGGAAGGTTTTGTTATCACAAAAAGCCCAGAAAGATGGCAGGATGCAAGAATATGTTGGGAGTGTAAGTTTCCATTTCTGAAGTTCAGGGAAGCTACAGTGGGAGGATCTACATGGTCCATGTTTTGGAACAGGCACTCAATTACCTTCACTGGCATTGTAGTGTCCAGAGGCATGCTGTTATATTTGTTAACAGTAGGTTCTATCAACACAAAAGTATTACGGAGACACTTTGGGAACTCAGACAGGAATCCCTAGAAGGAAGCTGACTGCAGTACAATTCAACTGCCATCAATGTTCATTTTGCATGCACAGAGCAATATAAAACGTTATTTTTCCCTCAATCGATTTGCAAGTATAAAGAAGGAAATGGCTGATAGTGGTACAAGGTACCTTCCTGGATACATTGTATATTGAGTTGTAGAGTACGAATGTAATGCAGATCATGAGTATTAGATATGTTTTTTAAGTGAGGTACAAATAGTAACCGTAGGCTTCTGTGTCTGTTGTTGCTGTCAATGCAGGGTGTGAGAACACATTTTCAGTCTTTACAACTGTCCAACATTTTGGTCACTGTTCCAAGTGGCCTTCTTCTGAGGAAATGTCTGACTGAGACCGCATTGCCATTCTTTAAAACAGCTCAATGTTTCGGCCACTGTTGCAAGTGGCCGAAATGTCAGACAAATTTAAAGATTGAAAATGAATTCTCAAACTGTGAAGAATTTCAATAACATTTGTAAAGATATGGAACCAAACTGCATTGTGTGTGTGTGTGTGTGTGTGTGTGTGTGTGTGTGTGTGTGGCCTACTTTTCAACATGCACAAAACCTTATACAAACCTCAAGGTCCAGGCTTTCTGGGTCACCATTCAAGTTTTCTACGGCATTCCTCACATCTTTCTTTGCTAGTTCATCGAGTGAAATGGCATTCACTGAAGGCCGCAGTGTTTTACCAACACGGACCATTTTGAACCTTTCTTCCTCTGAAAGTAGTAGCAATAGTAGAAACAGAATCACAGAAGAAAATAGCCCAAACTGTACACCACATGAAGTTGAATTCAACAGAAAAATCAGTATTACAATAAAAAATGAAGGTAATGATATGGCAAGAAATAAAGGCAATACAACAACGATATTTAAAAATTAAATTATTAAATATTTCAGTATTTGTCATATTAAAAAGCAGGAAAACTTGGAAATAAAGCAAGTGTTTAACGACATCTCAAATACCACAGGAGCTAACTCATATTATCTAAAACAGAAAAAGGATAAGAAAGAAAAGAAATAGAATTTTTGTAACTAATTATAGAGTAATAACATTAGCACTAACACTGGCCAAAAATTTATACCAATTTCATTTTGATTTAGTAATTCACAAAAAAAAAAAAAAAAATCAAATATTTTATGCAGGCAGTAATCAACAGCAAATTACAATTTTCACAAGTACATGTCTACAAGTTTTTTGGTCTTAACCACTATCCAGGAAAATAGGAAAACAATACAGCTTTTACAAGTCATATGACAGTTTGAGCTTCAACAAAACATCAAACGATCAAACTGGAATACAGCATTCATCTGTGGCATGTTCTACAATATGTAATAGACATACTATTTTTATAGTTCTCTGGGGGATGGTTGTTGTTGTTGTTGTTGTTGTTGTGGTCTTCAGTCCGGAGACTGATTTGATGCAGCTCTCCACAATACCCTATCCTGAGCAAT
Source organism: Locusta migratoria (assembly GCA_026315105.1). NCBI lineage: Eukaryota > Metazoa > Arthropoda > Insecta > Orthoptera > Acrididae > Locusta > Locusta migratoria. The sequence continues at coordinate 14,202,033 of CM048746.1, read as the reverse complement.
CCTCTTCATCTCCACATAAGAACGGCAACCTACATCTGTCTGAATCTTGAACTGAATTGAATTGAATTTTATTTGATCCTGTAGGATTACATTGTGTACAATACATGTATGTGTAATATAGAATACGTCACGAATATTATAGACAAAAAATTCCTAGCAGGAAAAAATTATATATAAAAAAATAGACGAAGATTGCTCACCAGGTGAAGGAGCACAGGTGTGACAGCAGCACAAATAAATAGAACACAAGACACACACCCTCACAAACGCTAGCTTTCGCAGCCTAGCTGCTTCGTCAGGCAGAAGGGAAGGAGAGGGAAAAGGAAATGATGAGGGTTTAAAGGAGTGGGTAAGGAGTCATTCCAATACTGGGACAGGAAAGACTTACCTTGGGGCAAAAATGAGGGTAAACAAATACACACACATCCACACATTTACACCGATGCAAGTACACCTAGGCAGACATACTGTAGAACAGTATCAATTTTTAGAAGTGTGATACAAAAAAACTTCCTTATGTTATTGTTGCTCCTTGATTTGTATTTTGTGTATATAGGCTATTTGATTTGATTGAAATATCAGCAGTACAAAAGTAGACTCGTATCTTATGTGAAAAAAATTAATTTTGCCACTTTCATAATTTCTCTTAAGCATGTATGAAATGAACAATTTCACCTTCATATTGGAGGTAAAATAAAAATTTGTCTATCTAAAGATTGAAATAATAACTGCTGTTCAAACATAACAAATTCAGAAATAAAGTTACCATATATTTTTCATATGAGTATGGCTTTTTTCCCTCTCTCTTTTCACAGTTTATTTCAAATTTGATGTGCACAGGACACGCAATGAGTGTTTAGAGTGTATTCGGTTTGCATATATGACCATCAGTCATTGATAAAACATGTTTACCTGTTCTCTATTTATACTTAGGAAAACGCTAAATCATATTGAGTATACTATGCAGTTTTAACACTAAATATTAAATTCTAATATAATAAAAATTGTGTTAACAAAGGAGGTCCAGAAAGGAATGTTAATAATACAATATGAGGGTAGATCGCTGAGCCGCCGAACATTCACATTCACACAACTTGAATTTTTGGCCATGGCCTTCATAAGAAAAAAATCTCTCCCTCACACACACACACACACACACACACACACACACACACACACAATCACTCACTGTGTGAGTGATTCTTTTCTGATGAAGGCCATGGCCAAAAATTCAAGTTGTGTGAATGTTACTCTGTTTCACGTGTCTGTCGATGGCTCAGCGATTGTCTTTTCAGCGAGTTAGCAACTATTCTCATATCATATTATTAAAAATTGTATTAACTCTTTTTTCATCAAATGGGAAATTAGATATTACCAACACCACCTCACAACAGGCCGTGCCTACGTCACACTTAGAGGCCGCGGCCGCCAGCTCACTGGCTGGCCGCTGGGGCACGCCCACTGCCGTGCAGTGGACGGAAAGTCAGATGGCGGCCACGGCCTCTAAGTGTGACATAGGCACGGCCTGTTGTAAGGCCTTGTCGTCTAGGTGGTGTTGATATTACTGTGTATCAGTTTATACTGCATACATGAAAAAATAATATTGAAGGCTCCTTGAATACTCCTTGGATTTTTTCTTGCCAACTCTGTACGAACCCTGCTTATTAAACTGATGGTTCTGAAATTTTCACATCTGTCTGCACCTGCTTTCTTTGGAATGGAGATTATTACATTTTTCTTAAAGTCTGAGGGTATGTCCCCCGTCTCATACATCTTACACACCAAGTGAAATAGTTTTGTCATTGCTGGCTCTCCAAGAGACTTCAGTAACTCTGAGGGAATATCATCTACTCCAGGGGCCTTGTTTCGACTTAGGTCTTTCAGTGCTCTGTCAAATTCTTCTCTTAGTATACTATCTCCTATTTCATCTTCATCTACATGCTCCTCCCTTTTTACAATATTTTCTCTAAGTTCATTTCCTTTGTAAAGCCCCTTATATACTCTTTCCACCTTTCAGCTTTCCCTTCTTTGCTGAGAACTGGTTTTCCAACTGAGTTCTTTATATTCATACAGCTACTTTTCTTGTCTCCAAATGTTTCTTTTATTTTCCTGTAAGCGGTATCTATTTTTCCCCTATTTATACATTCTTCTACAGACTTGCATTTGTCTTCTAGCCATTCTTGCTCAGCTTTTTTATACTTCCTGTCAATCTCATTTCTTAATCATCTGTACTACATTTTACTTGTTTCATTTACTGCATTCTTATATTTTCTTCTTTCATCAATTAAATTTAGTATTTTCTGTGATATCCAAGGATTTTTTGTAGCTCTTTCCTTTATATGTATTTTGTCTTCTGCTGCCTTCACTATTTCATCTCTCAATGATACCCATTCCTCAGACTGTTTTATTTCCCCCCGTTGCCTAAAGCTCACTCTGAAATTCTCCTGAATTTCAGATTCCCTCAATTTATCCAGGTCCCATCTCTTTATTTTCCTACCTTTCTGCAGTTGTTTCAGTTTCAGCCTACAGTTCATGACCAATAATATATGGTCAGATTATATATCTGCCTTTGGGTATGTCTTACAGTTTATAACCTGGTTCCGAAATCTATGTCTTACCATTATGAAATCTACCTGGTACCTTCCGGTGTCTCCTTATCTCTTCCAAATATACAACCTTCTTTCGTGATTCTTAAACCAGGTGTTTGTTATAACTAAATTATGTTCCGTGGAAAATTCTACCAGGCAGCTTCCTCTTTTATTTCTTTTGCCTAGTCATATTTACCTATCTTCCCTTCCCTTCCTTTTCCTACTGCCAGTCTCCCAAACCAATTAAGTTTTCCTCTCCCTTAATTGTCTGAATAATTTCCTTTACGTCTTCATACATTTCTTCAATTTCCTCATCATCAGCATCAAGATGACCACACCAGTGGCCACAAATATTTTGTGTGGTGTGGTCCTAGGTAGCTGGCAAAAAGCCATTGCATGAAAGTTCATACGTATTAAGATACATTAAGATTCAGTTGCCATACACTTCCAAACACAACAAAATAGAAATCCGTGAAAACTAAATATGTTTATGGAAAACCAAAAGTTTAATATTGTCTCTGAAGCAAAATTTCTTAGCATTTACGTACAAGACAATCTGAAATGGAATTCCCACATCATCTTCTTCAATACCAAACTATCAAATATGACATACGCAACGAGAATGATATGGAACAACGCAAGTGCCGAAACAATTAGAGCAGTATATTTTGCTCATATACACTCCCATTTGAGATATGGGACATACTTTGGGGAAATTCTCCTCACAGTATTACAACTTTCAGGAAGCAAAAAGACATAGTGAGAATAATGAAAAATTTGAACAGTAAAAAAGCTTGCAAAATGCATTTTAAAGAACTTAGAATTCTACCGCTACCATGTATCTTTATACTTAAGGTGGTCATGTATGTGAAAAAGAGCATGCTAACAAAAGAACATTTTAAAGGTGAAGCATCGAATTAAAATTTGTGATGTGGCTGTAAATCAAACCCGGACCTCCATGCTTACTAGGCAGATGTCTTAACCACTAGATCACAGCACCACTAGAGATTAAGGAACCTCGGAAGTACGACTTCCCTCCATGTCACAAACTCTTAATTCAGCTTCTGTGTTCCATGCTTCACATTTATCCTTAATGTCTTTGACATTTTCGAGACTCAAAACAGCCTGAGGGTTTGTAAATTCATAATTATAAAGGTAAAAAAAGGTAAAGCAGTCATCAATCAGAAGATTGGTTTGAGCACCACAGTGCTTTACTAAGCATGGTCCTGTTTGGAAGTGGTATGCCGTTGCCTTCCTCCGACCTTCGAACTGACTTACCCAGCCAGTTATAGGGGGACCTACAGTTTAACGTTGGTTCCGAACCACGGTGCTACTCAGTATTTTTCACATGAGCGATACTGCCAGAGGTGAAAAAAGTGGAAAGTGACAGATAAAAATCCTAGGACCTGGAAGGGATCGAACCCGCGACCTTTGGATTTGTAGTCTGACACTCTACCACTGTGCAACCGAGGTGCACTCATAATTTTAAAAGAAAATGTATTTATTCAAAATAAAAGTGAACATGGAACACCATATGAGGTCAAGTAGTGACATACACCGACACTATTGTCATGCCACTCTGTGCAAGAAAGGCACATATCACTCAGGATCACAACTGTTTAATAAGCTGCCCAGTCACTTAAAAGATATAAACAAAGAATACATCTTTAAAAACTCTGTAACCGCATAGCTTTTGAAAAACTACTTTTACTCAGTTTCACAGTATATTGAAAACTAATTCTTGCAAATATTCAGCACATCACCCGAATAATAAGTAACTGTGAAAATGAGAGTGAAAGAATGCCTGAACCTATTAGTGTATTTCATTGTATGTTAAGCAGGTGACAACAAGTGTAAAAATGTCCAATTGTATCAAGATTATTGTTTTGTGTGTCTATTGTATTGCCGCGAGAGACCACGAACACCAACTGCCGGCGTGGCGCAGGGGATAGCGTCACGGACTGCGGAGCAGAAGGTCGCCGGTTTAATCCCGCCCACCGGCAAAAATTTATTTCTTTGTAATTTACAATTCCAGAAGGTTCTTCATCTTTCTTATGTTCACTTGTAAATTCTACTTGTTTCTTATGCTAACTGTTCTTCTAATTTCTGGTAAATTCTGTCTGTGTATAAATAGCAGAGCACTCTGCCTGAGAGGCAGTCAGTGCTGCGTGTATGTTGAGTTCGTAATAAACGTGCTTTCAGTATAAGTGCTGTGTTTAGTTGCCTTCGAAGTCAAGCCTACTTCCATTGCAACGTGACATTGTTTGGTGGAGGCGCCGGGTACACTGTGCAACAGCTGCATCACCGTGGCTTCGATTAGGCAACATAAAAGCCGTCGCTTACACGGACTGGAACCGGAATACAAGGGATACACCGAGTACATCCTTCCAAAAGTCTGTATTATCAGAAGAACGATGGAGACGAAACCAGCAATAAGCCAGCAACACATCAGACACCCGTCGGTGTTCTCTGGAGATGCTGGACAGGACCCCAACAAATGGCTAAAAGGGTTCGACCGAGTCACCAAGTACAACAGGTGGGATCATACGATGTGCTTGGCCAACGTTTATATCTACCTGGATGGAACAGCCCAGAAATGGTTCGAAAACAACGAAGACAAGTTGAATGACTGGGAGACGTTTGGAGACCGCCAGCGACAAATCAGCTCGGCGGAAGAACAACTGAAGAACCGGGCCCAACGACATGGTGAGCAGACACAATCGTACATACAGAGTGTTTTGGCCCTGTGTAACGTAGTCAATCCGAACATGACTGAAGCGGACAAAATCACGCACCTGATGAAGGGAATTGCAGAAGATATGTACCAAGCTCTTCTGATAAAAGACGTCGCTACGACAGAAGAGTTCATCAAGTGGTGCCAGCGTATTGAAGAGATGCAACAAAGGAGGGTTGGACGCAAGAAGTATGAAAGACTCCCAAATGTAGTCCCTATGGCCATTGTGGAAGACCAGCAGGACTTGGCTCCTCTCATACGACAAATCGTGAGAGAAGAATTACAACAGTGCATGGCAGCCGGGACTATTAGACCGAGCGAGCATCAGATTATGGCCATGGATGTAAGCCCTGTAAGTCACGAGGTAGCTGACGCCGCTGAGGACGAGGTATTTCAAACATTAGCTCCTGTCTGCCCCGTCAATTGCACCCGACGTAAAGAATGGCGTCGCCCTGCTATGACTTATGCTGCAGCTGCCAAACGGCAACCCATGAACCGACCGACGCGACCACAGCCAACTCCCCCGGTAACTATGATGCCCCGCAGAACAACAGACGTCTGGAGGACAGAAGACAACACACCACTGTGCTTCCACTGTGGAAGCCCCGGACATGTCGTACGCTACTGCAGAGAGAGGAGGCGAGTATTCGATGATTATTTTGCCGCAAGACGTCAGCCGTCGGAGCAGTTCTATCCAAGGCAGTCACCTGCTGATGAGTTCAGTCGACCTATGGGAAGAAGCCCATCGCCGTACCCTAGACGAGGTCGATCCCCGACGCGCCGCAGCCGTTCACCGTCGCCGTACAGAGGTACCAGCCGCTCCCCTAGCCGTCGCGCCCAGGAAAACTAAGCGAGGCGACCATCTACGGAGGTGAGGCCGCCGCAGATGAAAATCCTCCATGGACGACAGTCGCCAAGATGTCGGGAAATCTCATCGACGTCATAATCGAGGGCCAACCTGTCCGGGCACTTATTGATTCAGGAGTCTCTTTTTCTCTGTTATCGGATAATTACCACCGCACACTAAAGAAGACAATGTTCTGTGATACGGGAGCAACTGTGCTGAAGGTCGCGAATGGAAAGTACGTCCATCCAGCAGGAACTTGTGTCGCAAGAATAACCATCAACAACAGGACGCAGCCGTTTGAATTTGTCGTGTTAACAGAATGTAGTCACAATGTCATCCTCGGATGGGACTTCCTTCAGGCATCCCAAACTATCATTGACTGTGGAAGATCTGAGCTGCAAATTGAAGAAGTTGTTCCACCATATGCACGTAATACAGAATTTTCTGGGAAGTTATTCGTCGTTGATAATGAGAAGAGTTGCAGTCACAAACACAGATGACTGGTTAAACTGTGAAGTTCTTGTTGATAGTAAAAAGTTTATCAGGCTCACAAAAGAAATCTACATACCAGCGGCTATCATAAGCATTACTGGTGGACAAGGAGAGATTTGGATCACAAATTGTCACGAGCAGTCACAACTTATCCCCAAGGGAATGTGTATCGGGACAGCTGAACCAATCCAGGACGGTGAGCTCAACGTCATCAATGAAGACCCATGCCCTGATATTAGTACAGACAACGCGCTGGAGGAAACAAACATGGAACTGCCAATAGGTCCTGGACTGACCAAGGAACAACGCCAGCGGGTGTTAGGTATACTACGCCAATTTTCGGGGGCATTCACACCTCAGCATGGGAAAAGTCAGACGAAACGGCCAACGATAAAGCACCATATCAATACTGGGGACCATCCGCCAATTAGCCAGCGTTCGTATAGTGTCACCAGCTGAAAGACGGATAATTCGGGAGGAAATGGAGAAGATGTTGCATGATGACATTATTCAACCTTCGGAGAGTCCTTGGTCGTCTCCGGTGGTCCTCGTAAAGAAGAAGGATGGCACGTGGCGATTCTGTGTCGACTATCGGCGGCTGAACAGTATCACAAAGAAATATGTCTACCCATTGCCGCGTATTGATGACACCTTAGACTGCTTGAAAGGAGCTACATACTTCTCAACTATGGACATGCAGACAGGTTACTGGCAAATCGAGGTTGACGAAGCTGACAGGGAGAAGACGGCTTTTATTACACCCGACGGTCTCTATGAATTTAAAGTAATGCCATTTGGATTATGTAATGCTCCAGCCACATTCGAACGCATGATGGACAACTTGCTTTGACACCTTAAGTGGACGAAGTGTCTCTGCTATTTAGATGACATTGTCGTTTTCTCGAAAACATTTGAAGAACATCAGAGTCGCCTGTCAACTGTGTTGAAGTGTGTTGAGGCTGCAGGACTCCGCCTCAATCCAAAGAAGTGCCTCTTCGTCGCCAAAGAGAGAAAAATCCTGGGGCACCTAGTCAACGGAGATGGTGTCCGTCCTGATCCAGATAAAGTAAGGGCAGTCACAGAATTTCCAACTCCTCAGCACATTCGTGATGTGAGAAGTTTTCTCGGGCTGTGCTCATACTACCGATGTTTCATAAAAGGATTTTGTAACAAGGCTCGTCCATTACAAGAACTTCTGCTGGGAGACGCCAAATTTTACTGGGATGAGACAAAAGAAAGAGCTTTCCGAGCACTTAAGGAGGCTCTAACTTACGCACCAGTGCTAGCCTTGTACGACGACAATATGGAAACGGAACTTCACACAGATGCCAGTGGCTATGGGATTGGTGCAGTGCTTGTACAAGTTCAGGAAGGTGCCGAAAAAGTGATAGCCTATGCGTCAAGAGTACTCTCTAAGTCTGAGATAAACTACTCTACAACTGAAAAAGAATGTCTCGCGGTTATCTGGACTATCAACAAGTTCCGGCCGTATTTATTCGGCAAACCATTCATCGTCGTGACAGACCACCATTCTTTGTGTTGGCTGACTAGCTTGAAGGATCCATCAGGTCGACTAGCAAGATGGGCACTAAGACTCCAAGAGTACGATGTCACCGTGGTATTCAAGAACGGGCGAAAACACAAGGATGCCGACTGCCTTTCGAGGAATCCATTAGTGGAACACAACAGCATTAATGAAATTTCATCTCTCACTGAATTAGATGACGTTACAGCTGAACAGAGGGAAGATCCAACACTATTGAAAGTGATAGAGACCTTGGAGAAAGGAGAACCGACCAATGGAGAGTTCCAACTTATAAACGGAACATTGTACAAGAGCAACTACGATCCACTGGGCCCCAAATGGCTACTTGTTGTTCCAGCTCATCTGCAGCCAGCTATTCTCAAATATTTCCATGATGCTCCAATATCCGGTCATCTGGGATTCGTGAAGACCCTAGACAGAATCAGACACAGGTATTACTGGAAAGGTCTCTACCGATCTGTCAAGCACTGTAAAGAGTGCCAGCGACGGAAGCATGTGCCGTAATTACCTCCAGGACATCTCGTACCGATTATGCCGGCAGCAGCTCCATTCCACCGAGTTGGGATCTATCTTTTAGGGAGGTTCCCGAAGTCGAAAACCGGTAACCGTTGGATAATAGTCTGCACTGACTACCTCACACGCTACGCTGTCACCAAACCTGTGCCGACTGCAGAAGTTCCAGAGATCGCAAAATTCCTTGTAGAAGACATTATTTTGAAGCATGGAGCACCACGTGTCATGATATCTGATCGTGGAAAAGTATTCCAGTCAAAACTAGTATCAAGGTAATGTCACGGTGCAACATTGTCCACAGAATGACAACTGCATACCATCCTCAGACAAATGGTCTTACGGAACGTTTCAACAAAACGTTAGCCGTCATGCTGTCGATGTACGTCGATGTTGAGCAGAAGGATTGGGATACAATTCTGCCAGTCGTGACATTTGCTTACAATACCGCAAGACAAGACGCCACAGGCTTCACTTCGTTTTTCCTGCTCCATGGCCGTGAAGCTGAGACGACAATGGATACGCTGTTCCCGTTCCAACCGGACGACACTCAGGATGACTATGTTAAACAGCTCATCACCAGGGTCGAAGAAGCAAGACAGCTGGCTCGCATACGGACACTGGATGCCCAGGAGAAGGACCGTCAGTGGTATAATGACAAGCACCGACCTGTTGTGTACAGCCCAGGAGATCTGGTATGGATTTTTACCCCTGTACGGAAGGTTGGACTGTCAGAAAAGTTATTGAAGCGATACTTTGGTCCGTATTGTGTGATACGCCGCCTGTCAGACGTCACATACGAAGTTGAGGATTATGAGCCGTCGTCGAAACGTCAAAAACGAAGAGACATTGTTCACGTCCTGCGCATGAAGCCTTACTACGATCCTGAAGAGCAGGTAGACGACAATGGCTTCTTGGACAAGAACTTTAAGGACGGTAATGTTCCTGATGAAGCCACGACAGGAACGTCTGTCGTCGATAATTGCGGAGAAGGGAAGGATTCTCTTGAATTGTCATACAGAGGACCCATGACACGGTCAAGATCCAGGACATTGCAGGTGGCTCCACAGGGATCATAACAGTGGGTCGCTGTTTCTCCAGGAGAGGGAGCAATGCCGCGAGAGACCACGAACACCAACTGCCGGCGTGGCGCAGGGGATAGCGTCACGGACTGCGGAGCAGAAGGTCGCCGGTTTAATCCCGCCCACCGGCAAAAATTTATTTCTTTGTAATTTACAATTCCAGAAGGTTCTACATCCTTCTTATGTTCACTTGTAAATTCTACTTGTTTCTTATGTTAACTGTTCTTCTAATTTCTGGTAAATTCTGTCTGTGTATAAATAGCAGAGCACTCTGCCTGAGAGGCAGTCAGTGCTGCGTGTATGTTGAGTTCGTAATAAACGTGCTTTCAGTATAAGTGCTGTGTTTAGTTGCCTTCGAAGTCAAGCCTACTTCCATTGCAACGTGACAGTATTGTACGTTAAGCATATAAAAATTATAGTGTTAAATACCAAACTGTGGCAAGTTTATAGTACTGTATTGTATGGTATCACATGTCAAGCATGACACAAAGATCAAATTTGTGAAAACATGTCCAACATCTATGATATATGTACCTCAAACATTTAAGGACATAAATAAATAAATAAAAGTGAAAAAGTAAATTTTTTCATTAGTGTTCAAAATCTTTTGTATTCTATAGGAATAACACTGCCGACTGCCTTCAAACAAACATCACTTATGAATGCATAGCCTTATTGTGAAGAAAGTAGCCTCTTTCCATAACAATGGATGTTCACCACTGCAGTTATTGAGCTGAAGTATGCCTGATATATTAGTTTCATCTAAATAAAACTCCTACAATTGAATTACCTACATTATTAGCTTTCATTTCCATGAAACTCTTGTCCAGTTCAAAGTCCAATATGAACTGAAAAGAGGCTGATGACTCCTGTACATAAAGGAGTAAAACATGTATCACTCACAAGAAATTCAGCATGCCTTTTTCCCACATTACATCCTACAAACCATGGATGAAAGGCAAAAGATAGATTTCATATTGCTACATTTCTGCAAAGCATTTGACAGTGTCTCACTGCAAACTGTTGACAAAGTTATGAACATACAGAACTGGTTCCTAAATGTATGCATAGTTTGAAGACTTCTTAATAGATTGAACATAATACGTTGTTCTTGATAGTGAGTGTTTATAAGAGACATGCATATCTTCAGGAGTGACCCAGGGAAGTGTGATAGGCTGTAAATGATCTGATGGAAAGGGTGACTAACAATCAGTGGTGGTTTGCTGATGATGCTCTGGTATACAGTAAAGGCTCATCATTGAGTGATTGTTGACAAAATTTCTAGATGAAGTGATGAATGTAAAAAATGTAATTTACCAGTTACAAACCAAATAAAATAGATTAAGAAGTAAAGAAAAGTGAACTGAGTAATGCTGAGTGGAAAGAGGAAGATGGGGGGAGGGGAGGGGGCACTGTATTTGTAAGGGGGGGGGAGGGAGGGAGAGAGAGAGAGAGAGAGAGAGAGAGAGAGAGAGAGAGAGACACACACACACACACACACACACACACACACACACACACACACACACACACAGTCACACAAGATGAAGGAAGAAGAGGGGTGAGAGACTAACTTAGGTTCAGGCCAGGGGGATTACAGGAAGAGAGGGTATGTTGGAGGCCAAGTTCCCCTCTCTGTAGCTCTGAGGGTCTAGGGCTAGGTGGGAGTATCCAAGTTGCAAGTGTGGTGTAACATTTGCTGAGGTCTCTAGTGTCATGTTGGAGGGAATGCCCTGCCACAATATATTAACTGAACCCAGGCAAACAGTTAATTAGTGACCTTTCATGTGTTCACCCTATTTTTGCTGATCACATACAAATGTAAAAGACTATGCAATGAACACATCAGTTCGTAAATGACATGTCTTGTTTGGCATGTGGCCCTGCTTTGAATGGTGTAAGTTTCGGCTGCGGTGGGAGGATGTGTGGCACTGGTTCTGATGTGGGGTCCATTACAGAGATAGGAGCTGTTAGGAAGAGAGTGTGGTTTTGTGATACTGTAATGTCTAAACAAGATGTGTCGCATCAGTCTTTCCCAACAGATTTCTTCTAAATATGGTTCTCAGGTGAGACGTCGGATGTTACTGTCGTAACTGCACAATATTTCGTCAGCACACCTGGCTGACATCTTCAGGTGTGAAGAACACACTGCTAGGCTGTTACTGACGAAAGCTATTTTAAATATTCAAAGAAGGGAATGCGCATGTGTGAACGTGCCAAAAACGGCGGCCAATAGTGCACAAGGATTGATTTTGGGAATTTTCATTTAAGATGAACAGCTGCAAAATGGTCGTCTTGCCATACGTCGGTGGTGTTTCTTTAAAAATAGGAAGATTACTAAAGAAACTCCAGATAGTGTGTCACTTTTGTGAGTATCTGCCAGCAGTCAAAATCATTCTGCTTACTGAATACAAGTAAAGCTCACCAATTCTGATCTTAACATTTTAGTCTTCTTAACTGAATTTTCTTTGACAAATTTAACTCTCACCTGAGGCAACTTGTGTCACTTAAAAAATAATAAATATAATGGAGATTTTGAAAACATAATTTAAGATTTTGGATTTAACTAACTACTTCCTATGTCAACCTTAATTGTTAATAAACAAATGAGTAACAGCTGACTTACAGATTGACTGTACTATCTAATTAAGATATTTTGAGAGTTTTCAATAAATTCCTTACAACTGCATGGCTTACAAATTCAGTCACTATATTAATGCATCTTTCTGTGGATAGTTAAAAGTTATCAACATCTGTTGTAATGAATTATCATATTTTGTTTAAGACTTGCTCAGTGATAGTGTTGTAGCAGCCTTTGTTTGATCCTATCTCCTATAGTAACACATATAATCACAAAGTGAAAAATATATAAACTGAATGAAATAGTACATACATACTTGGCATAGCTTGTCTGATAATTAAAAGTCGATCAACAAGTTCATCCACAGCTGCATTGGAAGGGGCACACAGAAGAATCCTAGGGCATTTATGATTCGCCCTGCGCCAGTTTCGTCTATAATCATTTCTTCCATATAAAATCTGCATAACTAAATTTTTTATGACTGTTGACTTTCCTGTTCCTATTGCACAGTAAACATCACATTAGTCAATCACAAAGGTCTGACAAAGAGGGCTACATAAACTCTTATGGTTAAAAAATGCACACAAATTTTAACAATTGAAATATAATCCATAATTACAAATTTTTACATTGTTATATAGTTGACATAAAAAATATCTATAGTCTTTCACTCTAATGTAGATTTACTATAAAAAAATTAAAAAATCTTGGTTGTCTAGTAAATGTAGTTTGTATATGCAGTATTTAAAATTTAACAATAGATAATCATAACTCTGCCAGTTCAAACAGTACCTTATAATAATAATAGTCAGGTCTTAGAAAAACAGCTTTGCATTAGCAGTTTGTTGTTGTTGTGGTCTTCAGTCCGCAGACTGGTTTGATGCAGCTCTCCACGCTACCCTGTCCTGTGCAAGCCTCTTCATCTGAGAATACAAACAGCAGCCTACATCCGATCATTTTGAATCTGCTTACTGTATTCGACCCTCGGCCTCCCTCTATGAATTTTACCCTACACACTTCCTTCTAATGCTAAGCTGACAATTATTTGTTGCTACTAGATCAAGGGTATTTTCGCAACCACTTACTATTCTAGTGGGTTCATGAACTAACTGTTCGAAGTCGTCTTCAGAAAAATCATTCAGAACTAGTTCGAATGATGTTTTATATATGCCTCCGATTTTGAATACGTATTTATGACAACATATCAAGGGTAAATTAAAGTCACAACCGATTATAACAGTAAACTTCAGGTACCTGTTTGAAATCTGATCCATGCTTTCTTTTAACATTTCGCAACTGCATCGCCTGAGTCAGGGGGCCGATAAAAAGATCCAATTATTAATTTATTCCGGTTGTGAGGTATAACCTCTACTCATACCAACTCACAGGAAGTATCTGCCTCAATTTCACTGCAAGATAAACTGTTTGTAACAGCAATAAACATGCCATCCACATTTTTATTTAATCTATCCTTTCTGAAGACCATTTGGCCCTTTGTAAAAATTTTGATCAAACTTATCTCTGACGTCAGCCAGGTTTCAGAACCTATAACGATTTGTGTCTCTGTACTTTCTATCAGCGCTTGGAGCTCTGGAACTTTCCCAACACAGCTACGACAATTTAGAACTGTTACACCAGTGGTTCCTAGATACGCATTCTTTCAGTGTCTGATCTGCATCCTTTGAGATTGAAACCAATTTTGTGTGTTCCTGAGGCCCTCTTACCTAAAAAACTGCCCAGTCCATGCTGCACAGCCCCAACTACCTGTGTAGCCTCTTCCTGAGTGTAGTGGTCTCCTGACCTATTTAGCGTAACCCGAAAACCCACCACCCTTTGGCGCAAGTCAAGGAAGCTGCAGCCCACATGGTCGCAGAAACGTCTGAGCCTCTGATTCAGACCTTCCACTCGGCTCTGAACCAGAGGTCTGCAGTCAGTCCTGTCGACTGTGCTACAGATGGTGAGCTCTGCTTTCATCTTGCAAGCAAGACTGGCAGTCTTTACCACCTCTGGCTGCACCTTGTGCTCTTCATGGCATCAAACCATTATACATCTGGAATGACTCCCTCTGGTATGCACATGGAGTGCACATTGATCTTCTTCCCCTCCCTAGCAGCCATATCCCTAAGGGGCCCCATCACCCGCCTAATGTTGGAGCTCCAAACTACTAACAAACCCACTCTCTGAGTGTGCCATGATGTTGCAGGCAGAGGGGTGGCTACAGACAATTGACACCATCTGCGTCAGCAACATCCTCTGCCACAGACAGTGCCTCGAATCTGTTCATAAGACTAACCAGGAAAGCCTCCACTTCAGTCCTCCAGAAAGTCTTACGCCATCTGACACGTGCTGAGGAGTCCTCCCTATCCACCACGGATCAAGAGGCGACCCCCTCGCGGGCAGTGACCATGCTGGCCACAGCTGCAGGCTGATCAGAGGGCACAACAGACATACAGGACACCTGCTGCACCACCACAAATGGCACACAACAGAGAGGCATTTGGAGAGAGGTAAATCAGCTGTATTGAAAAACGAGTATTGAGCAAAATGGAGAAAGCTGAAGGGGGGTGGAAAGAATATATAGAGGGGCTCTACAAAAGAAATGAACTTTGAGACAATATTGTAGGGAGGAAAGAGCACCCAAAGAGCCAAGCCAAAACAAGGCCCCTGGAGTAGACAAAATTCCCCCAGAGCCGTTAAAGTCTCTGGGAGAGCCAGCAATTACAAAACTATTCCATACAGTGTGCAAGATGTATGTGACAGGTGAGATACCTCAGATTTCAAGAAAAATGTAATAATCCCTGACCTAAAGAGAACAGGTGCTAACTGCTGTAAATATTACAGAACCATCAGTTTGATAAGGAAATGGAGACTGTGGGCAAGAGAGAGAGAGAGAGTGTGGCAGAAATAAGGCTTTAGAAGATTACGAGATCAAAAGTTTATGTTACAAATAATACTCTGATCTATGTAGCTAAGAAAAAAACTACACTCAGAAGATGCACGAGATGACACAGGCTGTGAATTCATTGTCGAACTTGAGCTTACTGTGTTCTGCTGTTGGGTCATTAAGTTCATTCTGGGTCACAGTTTGGCATTGGCCACTTCTTTGAATGGATAGTTGGAAGCTCACACCCATATAAAATATTGTGGCAGAAAGGGCTGCTGCCACAGGTGATGAAATACAATAAACTTGTGGTGGGTCCGTAGTAGTATGTGTTGAGTGGATAAGCTGGGTAGGGTTTACACTTGTATGTGACATAACATGGCTGGGAGTAGGTGTGGCACAGGGATAGACAATTGTACAGGTTCAGTGGTTTGTAGAATACCATTTTAGGAGGCATACACGTAGCTCATTTATGAGCACAGTGATATGTCCTGGTGAAAAATGTGGTTGAGTTAATCCATTCTGTGATTACATAAATTATACAGGGGGTCAGGCTGGGGAAATGGTGGTCTGGCCTGGATGGGGAAAGGGGGGGGAGGGGGGGAGGGGGGGAGGGAGGGAGGGAGGGAGAGGGAGAGAGAGAGAGAGAGAGAGAGAGAGAGAGAGAGAGAGTAGCAGCAAGAACTGTAATAGATATTGGGACGTATGAATAAAACTGAGCATATGCTTCAGAGAAGATGCTCAGAGCAAAAGAACGTTCTCTGAGTAAGTTCTCAAATTCGTATGAATAAAAACTTCAAAGCATATGCTCTGAGCAGGTAGTACATTCTCACTACCTCCCCTCCTACTTGAGTAAGTTCTCCGCGTGTCATGTCCGCCACAGATCAGCTGTCCAATCGTGTATTTCTTTAAACTAGCCCAATCAGGCAAATTATTAAGTGTACAAATATGGAGTAGGCATCGACATGTTGAGAAAGAACTGGACTGTGTTTAGATATTAGTTTGTTGTGAAGGAGCATATTATAAAGACTAAATTTGCACTTTTTACGAAAATGTTTCTGCTGGCGATACAAAATTTTCGTCACGCGAGAAACTCGTTTGTTAATGAAATAGGGTTAGCACAATTTGCGAACGATATAATAAGAATGCATCACATATTCATCTGTCACAACGTGGAATGCTGTAGGAGTGTTCTAACATGAGATACGCCTTGTTAAATATGACACCCAATGGTTTGCTCATAAGAGTTAGGCCATGCGATTTTGAACAAGAAACACGCTGCTAGGTATGTAATTAATCAGTTATTAATTTTCCTGTCGTGATTACTTACTTCTAAAATGACAGAAGTTAAGATTACGAAGTCAGAAAACGCATCATAAATAGCCAACCGGTTTGGATAGAAACAGTAGCTACTTCAGTAGGCCTACCTGGTATTGCAGCAACATTTATTTTGTGATAGAAACTGTGAAATCCTGGGATACACTTTATTTGGAACTAACAGCATAAGATCTTACTAATAGATCCTATTTTAAAACAATATTATTTTGCTATGTGACTGTTTACAACTGTAAATATACACGCCAAACAAATGAGTAAACACGCAGCTGAATCCATTTGTGTTTCATTTTTATGTCGGTAATGAAAACACCTCTTACATCACTCTCGTCACTGTATAAAATGCTGGAAGTGTAACACGATTTTTCCGAAGGAAGATACTCGTCAACAAAATGTTTTTATTTGTATTAACTTTATAGATTGCCTTGTATTTCTTAAAGGCTACATATAAAGGAACTTGCTTTTGCCTTCTAAGTAAGAAAATTGTTGTAATTTTTATTATAAACCTCAGTAAAACGTAACCTTAATAGAAGTTACTCAGCACGGAGTATGCCATAGAGCTCACTCCAGAAATCTGAGAATGTTCTCCCGTCTTGAGAAACTTCTGCAGTTTTATTCATATGGAATTGGAGAATGTTCTCTGTTTTGAGTAACTTCTCCCACCCCGTTACTCACGCTGAGAACATACTCGGCTGAAGTATATTCTCCGACTCACTTTATTCATGCGAATCTGAGTATGTTCTCTGGAATCCAGAGTATAAAGTAGATACTCCATTTTATTCATACGGCCCATTGTTGTGACAGTACATCGTAAATTCAAATGTGCACCACGCATATAGCGCACAAAGTAGAGTAGAGGCACTACGGGAACTAGACTGCGCCGCCTATGTGAACTGGGGCTCACCTGCAATTCAGCGAAGCACAGCAGTCTGAACTACGATACTATACACTCAATGTAAAGAGTTTGTGCCAATGTCGTTGACACATTTTCTCTGTCTGCCAGTCTAACAAGACACCCACTGTTGTTGAAGATGATGACTCTGTCATGACTGTCAATTGTGTGGTCTCAAACACTAGTAAGTTATACATAGATGTTAAGGTCCTTGACAAAAATATTCACATGCGGGTCAACACGGATTCTGCTGTCACTCTCAAATTCCTACACATATTTGGAATTGGGTTCTCTGCTGTTATCTTATGCTACACAAAATTTCCAGACATACAACAAACAAAAGATTCTGATTATCAGCCAGTTTGAGGCTACTTCTTACAAGTTAGTTGTTCATTATCTCACCTTTTATGTTGTAGATCATGCAGGAATGAAAAACTTGTTTGGATATGATGCCTTTCAACTTTTTGGATTCTCCATTACAGACAATGTACATATTGTATCTGATGATATTCCTTGCATTGTGGGCAGAATTTTCCTCCATTTTTCTCTTCCGGCCTGGGCTGTGCTGTCGATTTTGAGGCACATATAACACTCAAACTGGCGGCCCACCCCGAAGTTTTTGCTCCCTTCCAGTGGCATTTATGTGAACCTTTCAAGGCTGATTTGGACAGTTTGGTGTCTTTGGAAGCTCTCCTACCTGTTACTTCTAGTGAATATGCATCCCCCCTCATTGTGGTTTGCAAACCCAATGGCAAGTTGCGAGTGTGTGGTGATACAGCCGATGGCTTCCTTGCCTGGCTCCATAAACTTATCAAGATGATATTGTCATCATGGATGCTTCCACAGATGAGCACCTTGGCAATCTTTGCATGCTTTTTCAAGTTCTCCTATAGGAGGGTTAAAGTGTAATCTCACAAAGTCTCAATTTTTTCAGTCTTCTGTTGTATATCTTGTCATATGATGAAATCCGCCTCTTAAGTCAGCATGTTGATTCTATTGCGACCCTCACATGGCTGGTTGTCTACTGTTGAAGTCCCTCTGTTATTTCTTGATAAAATTGCCTTCTATCATAAATTCCTTCGTTCCATGGCTGACGTGGCTCATCCGTTGTACTAGTTGATACGTAGATACATTTCTTTCCACTGGACTGCCGCATGCGAACATGCCTTTGTCCGCCTCAAAGATCAACTTCAGACGGCGCTGTGTCTAGCCATGTTCTGCTTGGGGCAGCAACTGGTGTTGCCCACAGACACGTCCCACATAGTCCTGGGGCTGTCCTCGCACAGCGATATAACGCTGGATGAAGCGGCTTATTGCTTATATTTCGAAAACACTCAACAACGCACAATGGCTTTATTCTCAGATTGAGAAAGAGGCACTTCCCATAGTGTATGCTTTTTTTTTAAAAAAAAGTTTTCTTGTATAGTTCCAAATTTAATCTCATCACCGTCTCATTGTTTCATCCTTCAGCATCGTTTCTGGGTAAGGCCATACAAAGATTGCAATGTTGGGCTTTATACTTATCTCATTTTCTCTATGAGATCCATTACTGCCTCACAGCCCAGCAAGCAAATGCTGATGCCTTATCATGGCTGCCTATGGGTTCTGACCCCATCTTCGACCATGATGAGTTACTCTGTTTCCACGTGGACGAGGATAAACGTTGTTTGGTTGACAGTTTCCCAATTACGGGAGACCATGTTGCTTCTGCCACAGCTGATGACCCGGTTCTCCGTAAGATTAATAGGTTCACTCAATGAGGGTAGCCTGACAGACCTTCAGGTAAGGCATTTGATCCTCTGTAACTATTATGCCTTGCATCTGTGACTTTCTGTTCGTGATGGTGTGGTCCTCCTCTCTACAGACGTAGCATATCCGAAGGTAGTGGTTCCTGTTTCTCTGCATCAGCATTTCCTTCAGCTGTTACACCAGGGACATTGGAGCATTTCCTGCACTAAAAATCTGGCTCAGAGACATGTTTCCTGGCCAGGAATTAACACAGACATTTTGCAAATGTGCTCAGCACTCAGCAGCCCCCCAAGGTGACCCTTCCCCAAGGCCTGCCCTGGTGTGCCCGTGGGAACAGGTCCATGCCAATTTCGCCGGCCCTCTTCTTGGTACTTCTGGTTTCTTGTCATTGACTCTTATTCCAAATTTCCTTTTGTGGTTCACAGTGCGTCCCCTTCCACTGCAGCAACCACAAATGCAATGGCAAAGATTTTTGCCCTTGAAGGCCTACCGTCTACTCTTCTCATGGACAATGGTCCTCAGAGTTCATCACAGGCTTTTGCAGATTTGTCTTCCGTCCAAGGGGTTTGTCATGTCACAGTGCAGCCCTCCCATCAACAGTCGAATGGGGAGGCTGAGCATCTCGTTGGCACATTCAAGTGTCAGATGAAGCAGTTCCTTACTCCACTTTGATAAGTTCTTATCGCTTTACGCCCATGGTTGATCACAGCCCAGCCGAGCTCTTACAGGGTCGTCAGCCGTGCACATTGTTACGGCTTCTTCACTCCCACCAGTCTCAGGCTGTTTCTCAACCTCCTGACAGGTTCTGGGTAAGTGCTCCTGTCTGCGTACGGCTCTCTCTAAGTGCATCAATGGAGCCATCAAAAAGTTTGGGGCCGTTTGTTGTGTGACATCTGTACTGACAAAGGAATGGTTGTTCGCCATTTTGACTAGATGCATCCACAGGCGGTGGAACTGTCGTTTCAATGTTGTCTCCACACAGGACTGTTCCTAGTGCTTCAGAAGCCAACAGACACTATCTCTGGGTGCCACCTTTACTATTCACAACTCTGAGTGCCCAACCTACTCCTGCAGAAAATGTGCGACCTTCACATGAGCCAAATGTGTGGGGAAGTGTCCTAGCATCACAGTCGCGTGCACCAGAAGCATCGCAGCTGTCACCTGCGATTCAAAACCGGGGACGTGTGCCTCGAGCAGAGAGCATGCTGATTTCTCCATCACCTGCAGCCGATACTTCGGAGACATCACCCATCATTCAGTCACGGGACCATGTTCTGTACAAAGGGCCGTGTCTGGGGCACTTTCTACCATTTGTTCGAGTAGCACCATGTGACTTGTCCACAACACAACAATGGCCAATGGATGTCTCTACACTGTACAACACCTTTGCAATGTGAAATGAATTTCCCACACACAGTAATGTAGAGACGCTACGGCAACTACACTGCACTGCCTAAGTGAACTGGGACTTGCCTGCAACTCAGCAGAGCATGGAGTCTGAAGTGAACTATGATACTATACAATCAATGTAAAAAGTTTGTTTTCTGTGTGATAATAAAGTTATAAGAGTTTTTTTTTTCAGAACTTCCAGTGTGATAGAAAAAACTGCATGTTACCAGTGTATTCATTATTAATTTCAGTCTACATGTCAAGAATGTCAGACATCCTTTGCTACATGGATGGCACTGCATCTTTCCTTGAAGGAATCTTTTTCATTATATATGAAGCAACAGAAAGTCTATGATGGAGTAACGATAACATTATGTGATGAATAGGTTGTTACCACACACACACACACACACACACACACACACACACACACACACACACAAAGAAAAGATTGCTCAACAATTAATATTGGCTCAAAAGACCTACTTCCAAAAATATAAACCCCCTCCCCCCATACACATACAACACACAACCTTGTGTCTCCGATTGGGAAAGACATTAGCACTGCCCACCTTCTCTTTGCTCCATGATACCTTCATATTCCCATCACTGATTGCTGCTCCCACCAAGCATAATCATAATCCAGTGGCATGTATATGTAAGGTGTATGTGTATGTGTGTTTAGGACGGAGGGGGGGGGGCAAGTTTCTATTTCAGAGGAAAGCCCCCTGTGCTGAAAGCTTAACTCTTGAGCAGTCTTTTCCTTTTGCCTCTCTGCGACTCCATATCTCTATATGGTGAGCCAATCTACCTCTTGATAGTATTATTATTTTCCCTGTATATGGTTAGAGTAAGCAGTGGTACAAGTTACAACATGGGTGAGGTTTCACGGCAGTCCTTACGAGAAGGAAATGTGTCAATGAAGAGCACAGAATCTGAGAAAAATATTATGGGGGCTGGAAAAGAATTGAGACACTGAGTTGTCTGAGAAAAATTGTACAATTAAAATCTTTTTATATTGGTACTGTATAAAATTAACCCATAAACACAAATCATACAGACACATTACATACTACAGATATTTTACCTTAAAACGAAAGAATGCACTCACCTGGTGGCCCCTGTACTAAACAGACTTTTGGCTCCTGATTTCTGCACACTTCTGCACACTTTAAAACTATCGCTGTCTGTTTTTCATTTAAGCTTTCCTGCAGAAGGAAAGAAAAATCAATAATGTTGAAATGAAAAAGTTAATAAAACTTACAGCAGCAAATCATGTTTCCTTATGTTTACTCAAAGAGGAAAAAAATCACCCACACACAATAAAGGAGTTTTGCAATTTGGTCACAAATTGATATTCACTTGAGCATCAACAGGAAACGTAAAATATTAAAAAATGGTGACTGATGGATGAATGTCTAATGCTCAGTTGTCAAGGATAGTAATCAGGGGAGATATGGATACCAGGTTTTAAAGTCTTGTAAATTTCATTCCTTGTACTCAGTTGCCCCATAGGCAAACACATGAACAATATACACAGATCTCAGATTTAGGAGAGGACATGTAGTTTGACTCAAAGAAGTTGGTTGGAGTAATTTGAATACAAGTAATGCTGGCAGGAATGGGTGAACTATGGCCAAACCGAGTGTCATGAAGGAAGGGGTCAACCTAGCAAAATGGCAGAATATGAGAACCGTGCAATTGTCAAAGAAGTAAGTGTTCCCAATTTATCGTCGTCGTCGTCGCGTCGTCGCCGTCGTCGTCGTCGGTCGTCGTCGCCGTCGTCGTCGTCATCATCATCATCATCATCATCATCATCAACAACAACAACAACAACAACAACAACAACAACTGCTGCTGCACTGACTACCATTGAAGATTATCATATGGCATTTATTGCCCAAGGAATACCCAACTGGAGTTTAGCCACCCTGTTGCAAGACTTTTTAGTTAACAACACTTCGGCAACTTGCTTGTCAATGATGATGACAACACACAACACCCTGTCCTTTGCTAGAAATTGAACCCAGGCCTCCTGTGTGGTAGTCAGCAACGCTGTCGACTTAGCTAAGGGGGGTTGACAAAGACTACCATTGAACTCAGTACACCAACAAGTCTGTCTGTTGGCAGTGGAGTTGGATACATTTGATGGAGTAGAAATGTCTATGGTGATGAGTCCTGCTTCAAACTGTGTCCCGACCAATGACCAGTGAAAATCTGTCTGGAGCTGCTTAGGACAACAGTGGAATACCATGCTAACTGTTATTTGCCTTAAGTCCCGACAACCCCGAGTGGTGATCTATGGTGCTTTATCATTTCGTAGGAGGACCCCTTCGGTTGTCCTCCATGGCACCCTTAAAGCTAAGCGGTAGACTGACCAATATTATTTGCTCTATTTTGTTGCCTTCATGCCAAGCCACATAAGGCTTAAACTGTCAGAAGATAATGCTTTTCTTACGAGTTTGCCGAACCTTAGTATGCCCAACAAATTTGTCAGACCTCCCCCCAATTGAGAATGTTTGCAAAATTAAGAGCAGGACCCTCCAAGCAGCTTGGGATTTTGATGATCAGACACTCCAACAACACTACCAATCAATTCTAAGCCAAATAATTGTTTGCTTAAGGGCCAGGTGTAAAACAACACATTAATGATTGCTTAGTTTGTAAATCTCTTTGCCTTGAATAAACCAGCAATTTTTTCTGATATTTTAATCATTTGTTTGTCTGTACATGTACATCAAATCTACCAATTTCTGTTCCAGAATCATTCCTTCCCTTCAAGGTGTGCCATCCTTTTTCTTGTCTTATAGTGTTCATGCTGTAGAGGTCTGCAAATCGCTGGTTTTGCTCGCTCGTACTCGGTCGAGTGCGCGATGCTCGGCGGTGGCGCGGCGAGTGTGTATGCTCAGAGCGAGCGTATTGACCCTCGAACGTGGCTGCGTGGGGCGGGGCGGGCAGAGGCCACTAGGCTTAGTGCTGCCGCTGTACTCACAAGGAAACCTACCCAAGTCACTCTCCGATTTTTATGAAATTTGCATATTTTGTAATAAATGAAAAACTATGGGACACGTAATTTTTTTTTAGCTGTGGAAAAACATATTAAGAGGTGAAACTGTCCCTCCAAAATTGGGCAACAACAGAAAAATGGCGATAAGTTAGAGATTAGTGAAGCGTTTTTAATGGTTTTTGGTATGAAAGTATCTTTTGATAAAAGAAAAATTTCATAGATTCAACTTCGATAAAAAAAAATATATATATATAATATGAGCACAAAAAATTGTGTCACTTTAGGGGTAGTTGCCCCCTAATTTTCACTCCCCCTGCGATATACCTAGGCCGATCTCTTATCAAAAGATGCTTTCATACCAAAAAAAGCATTAAAATCACTTCATTAATCTCTAAGTTATCAGGATTGTTCTATACTAGCCCCAATTTTGGAGGGACCGTTCACCCCATTCCACCATTTAAAATAAATAAAAATACGGGTCCCACAGGTTTTCATGCATTATAACAAATCCAAATTTCATAAAAATCGGAGAGTGACACTTGGATAGGTTTCCTTGTCAGTCGCTACGGCAGCGGCTGTGTGGCTCTGAGGTGTGGGCTACTGTTGCTTCTGACGCACCCCCGGCTAACTAAAAGAACTAAAATCAGTTATGCTGTAGACGTGTATTCCTGCATAGTAGCATGTAACCGAAATATCATTATACCGCAAACAAGACAAAAAGGTTGTTTTCACTAACTACAACATTTGAAAGTAATGTAAAGGATCTAAAGAAAAACTACGGAACGAACAACTTTTTTATTGCAATGTACAAAAGTCAAAGTTACCGTACAACAAAGTATACATAGGAAAGTAACATTATCGCCAAACTATTCGTTAGTGGCATTGTAATTGCAATGTATTGTTAAAATATCATTGACAAGTTGTAGATCGAGTCGAGTTCTTGTATCAGAGATCAGGTTCCCTGCCGCACTGAAAGTGCGTTCACTAAGTGCATTTGAGGTGGGCACACAAAATACTGTTTGCCAATACAGCTAGCTTAGAAAAGAGAGTATTGTTGCGTTTCTACCATTCAAGCAGATCGTCGTCATCACAATCAATTCATGCTAAATAAAGATCCACCTCATTGGTGGATTGCGCCTCGCGCATTTCACAGTCCAGCCATTCCAAAAACATGCACTTCATTCTTTTGGCTGGTGCATCTGGGTGACATTCTTCAGACAGCCCTAAATAAATATGAAACAGATATCACTGAAACAGCAGGAGCACAATATATTTGTACAGCTCCTTAAAGTAAACTGTTGAAATAAGAGGATTTAAACTGGTACAGGATATATGAGCATTAGACCAGCATGTGACCCTGACGACGGAAGCAAGCGCGGATCCTATATATTGCACAAAAACTTCCATGCATTCTTTATTATGTAGACAAGAAAGACGACAGTAGAAGTGGGGAATATATGAATGTTGCAATTGGAAAAATTCCCATTAAGGACTCACTCGGAAAAGGTACAGGTGCAGCAACCACACACAGTGCCAACATACTAGGGGAATATGTATTAACGGGGTCCAACAGAGAGAGATGCACCAACCTAACCTAACGGGTGTACACCAATATCGGAGTATTTAATATCAATATAAAAGATGGACAAAGTATTCCAGGACTTGAGAGTGATAATATGAATGGATATAAAATACAATCATTTGCTCGTTAAGACGGCAGGTAACACCTACCACTAAACAGAAATTAACAGTCCACAAAATGGGAACAAGAAAGTAAGAAAGATCATGGAAAACTCATTTAGTAAATGATCTTACCACAGAAACTTTGTGTTAATCACGTATAATAACTTGTATGGTAAAGTACAAAATGTTAAACTGAATAGCTACTTCAACTGGATCGAGAGAACAGGTTTCAAAGGACCTGGGAAAGGAAACAATTCCAGATTTCGCAGTCAGGATGTATTCTCTAGCGTCTAGTTTGCTCCCGACACTCGCCTTGGACTCGAGTGGCGCTGCGGTGGGCGACCCGAGTGGTGAGCGGGTAGTGTGGCCAGTTGGGCCGGTAGGGCGTGCCCCGCTCGAACGAGCGTGCAGGAAGTCGAGCGCAACCACAGGCCTTGCCGCAAGCTGCAGTACCGACACCTGTTCGACTACCATAGAACAACATGTACCACGCAATTCGAGCGAAAACTGAGCGACGTGCAGACCTCTAATATGCTGTAATAATTGTTGAAAGTCATGTAGCAAAAAACAAGACTTTCAACCCTATTTATCATTTCTACTGATACAGAATGGTGAAATTCTGTTACTGTAGTAGTATCTGAATTATTTATTTAGCTTTTTTGTGTGTTTCACAGTTTTACATTTACCAGTGTACTCACTATCAAGATTAATATGTATAGCAATTCATAAGATAACTGACTATGACAGTTGTTTTATTTAGTTTCACTTGTGTAATTCTGTAGTCTAGTTTTTTACTTCTGTGTTAATCTTAAATCTTGATGTAATTCTTGTGTTTAAGTTAGTTATTTACTGAGAGTCCCACAGCAGACGTTAACAGTAATTTATTTCCAGAATGAAACTTCACTCTGCAGCGGAGTGTGCGCTGATATGAAACTTCCTGGGAGATTAAAATTGTGTGCCGGAACTGGGACTCGAACCTGGGATCTTTGCCTTTCGCGGGCAAGTGCACTACCAACTGTGCTATCCCGACACGACTCACGATGCCGCCTCACAACTTTTACTTCCGCCAGTACCTCGCCTCCTACTTTCCAAACTTCACAGAAGCTCTCATGCAAACACGCAAGACTAGCACTCCTGGAAGAAAGGATATGGTGGAGACATGGCTTAGCCACACCCCAAGGGTTGTTTCCAGAATGAAACTTCACTCTGCAGCGGAGTGTGCACTGATATGAAACTTCCTGGCAGATTAAAATTGTGTGCCGGAACCGGGACTCGAACCTGGGACCTTTGCCTTTCGCGGGCAAGCGCACTACCGACTGTGCTATCCCGACACGACTCACGATGCCGCCTCACAACTTTACTTCTGCCAGTACCTCGCCACCTACTTTCCAAACTTCACAGAAGCTCTCATGCAAACACACAAGACTAGCACTCCTGGAAGAAAGGATATGGTGGAGACATGGCTTAGCCACAGCCTAGGGGTTTTTTCCAGAATGAAACTTCACTCTGCAGCGGAGTGTGCGCTGATATGAAACTTACTGGCAGATTAAAATTGTGTGCCGGAAGCGGGACTCGAACCTGGGACCTTTGCCTATCGCGCGCAAGCGCACTACCGACTGTGCTATCCCGACACGACTCACGATGCCGCCTCACAACTTTACTTCCGCCAGTACCTCGCCTCTTACTTTCCAAACTTCACAGAAGCTCTCATGCAAACACGCAAGACTAGCACTCCTGGAAGAAAGGATATGGTGGAGACATGGCTTAGCCACAGCCTAAGGGTTGTTTCCAGAATGAAACTTCACTCTGCAGCGGAGTGTGCGCTGATATGAAACTTCCTGGCAGATTAAAATTGTTGGTAGAGCGCTTGCCCGCGAAAGACAAAGGTCCCAGGTTCGAGTCCCGGTTCCGGCACACAATTTCAATCTGCCAGGAAGTTTCATATCAGTGCACACTCCGCTGCAGAGTGAAGTTTCATTCTGGAAACAACCCTTAGGCTGTGGCTAAGCCATGTCTCCACCATATCCTTTCTTCCAGGAGTGCTAGTCTTGCGTGTTTGCATGAGAGCTTCTGTGAAGTTTGTAAAGTAGGAGGCGAGGTACTGGCGGAAGTAAAGTTGTGAGGCGGCATCGTGAGTCGTGTCGGGATAGTACAGTTGGTAGTGCGCTTGCCCGCGAAAGGCAAAGGTCCCAGGTTCGAGTCCCGGTTCCGGCACACAATTTTAATCTGCCAGGAAGTTTCATATCAGCGCACACTCCACTGCAGAGTGAAGTTTCATTCTGGAAACAACCCTTAGGCTGTGGCTAAGCCATGTCTCCACCATATCCTTTCTTCCAGGAGTGCTAGTCTTGCGTGTTTGCATGAGAGCTTCTGTGAAGTTTGGAAAGTAGGAGGCGAGGTACTGGCGGAAGTAAAGTTGTGAGGCGGCATCGTGAGTCGTGTCGGGATAGCACAGTCGGTAGTGCGCTTGCCCGCGAAAGGCAAAGGTCCCAGGTTCGAGTCCTTGTTCCGGCACACAATTTTAATCTTCCAGGAAGTTTCAGTAATTTATTTATCTGTGTAATGTAGTTGTTCACTGTCTTTACAATGAATAGGGTCTGTGACTGTTGCATGTGAATGTGAGCAGAGCTGGTGACACTTTGTACCCAGCTCCAACCAGCATTAGCTTTTATTACTGAGTTTGGGGTTGCAATTGATGGATACTGCTATTGTGGACCAGCCTTAGGGATCCAAAGAACGTGCAACACAACCATTCTCCACCAATTGGCCTGCAGCTGCGACCAACCGAAATATTGTCTTCACTGATGTTGACAGCAGGTGGAAGATTGCCTTAGGATGTGGCAGGCAGCGAAAGACTTTCCAGGGGACAGATTGCAAGGCCACCCCAGTTTTTCTTACCCAGTTTTGAGGTGCTATCTGTGGTGGGCAATGTTCCTGATCCAGACAGTGTCACTTGTCCTGAAGTTAGCTCTCAGCCTGCAAGATCTGGGCAGTCACAAAAGCTAATATCAGAAGTGGTAAAGACTGCCAGTCTTATTTGCAAACTGAACACAGGACTCACAATGTACAACATAGCTAACAGGACCATCTGCATGCCTTTGGTACATAGCTGAGTGGAGGATCTTAATCAAAGGTTCAGATGGTTCTAGAACCATGTATGCTGAAGATTCCTCACCTTGCGGCATAGGGTGGTGGGTTTTTGGGTTCCAATAAGTAGGTTAGGCATCCACTACATGCAGAAAACAGTTACACAAAAGCATGGCCTGTGTGATGTGGACTGGGAGGTATTTTTAGATTAAAGGTTCTCAATAACACATAAAAAAGGTTTCAGTCTCATGAGGTGTATCTCACTCACATGATGAACACAGATCTAGGAACCACTGCTATAACAGCTGTAAACTATCGTAGTTGGGTAGGGGAAGTACGAGTTCCAACTGCTAACAGACAATACTGAAGCACAAATCATTCTAAGTAGTGAAAGCTGGCTTAAGCCAAAGATAAGTTCAGTAGAAATATTTATAAAACACCAAATGGTGTTCAGAGAGAATAGATTAAATAATGACTTTGGTGGTGTGTTTATTGCTACTGCAAGGAGTATATCTTGTATTGAAACTGAAGTAAATAGTTCCTGTTAGTTGGTATGGATGGAAGTCATACCTGGCAAGTGGAACAAATAATTCGTTCATTATACAGACCACCTGACTGAAACTATACGATTTCTGAAATGTTCAATGAAAACTTTATCAGATTTCAACAATACACCCAAAACATACCATTGCAATTGGTGGTGACTAATTTACCCTCAATATGTTGGCAAAAATACATATTCTAATACAGGGGCAAGTATAAAATATTGTCTGAAACTGTACTGAATCCATTCACGATCCCACTAGAATAGTAAATGGTTGTGGAAACACAATTGACCTGTGCAACAAATAATCCTAAGCTAATAATGAACATCAAACAGACATAGGAATTAGCAAACACAAGAGTTGGTGTAGTGTGACTGAATATTTAAATTTCCAAATCCACCAAAATTAAAACAAAAAAGTATCTATAAAAAGCTGATAAAAATTTGCTAAGCACTTTCCTGAACAAGTATCTCCAGCTTTTGAAATTAAAAGTGTGAGTGTACATCAGATGTGGCTTTAATACTGGCAGAAATTGAGACATATACCAATTAAATTAACAAAATAGGAGGCCGCTCCCCCCAACTTCCATGATACAGGAAACAGATCAAAGCACACAAAATCCATAATAGACTTCGAATCAAGAACAACTGTCAGCATGCATAACTTGGAAGTAGATATCCCTGGAGTAGTAAAGCAACTTAAATCACTTAAAAAAAAACATAGTCTAATATTCATGAGCAGATTGTATACCAATTACATTCATTTCAAAGTACCAAAGTACACTGACACAATAGCTCAATACCTAGCTATTATATACAACTGCTCACCCAGTGGGAGGGGGGGGGGGGGGGAGAAAAAACCCTGGCTCTTCACTCACTTGAAATAATGAATGCTAGCAACAAGAAATATCAAACTGATTGCATATTTTCAAATTATTTGAAGACTTTTGACACTGTAACTCACAAAAGGCTTCCAATCAAATTGTATGCTTATGGAATATTGCATCAGTTGTTTGAGTATGTTTGTGAATTCCTGTCAAAAAGGACATAGTTCATAGTAACTAACAGAAAGTCTACGAGTAAAACAGAAGTGTTATCTGACATTTCCCAAGAAAGTCTTATACGACCTCTATTGCTTCTAGGACACAATCTGAGCAGCTGTTTTTGCTTGTCTGCAGATGATCTACATCTATGTCTACATCTACACCCATACTCAACTTGCCACCTCAAGCTATGTGGTGGAGGGTACTATGTGTACCACTGCTGCTTCATCCTATTCCAGTCGCATATGGTTTGTGAGAAAAATAATTGTCTGTATACCTCCGTGTGGGTCCTAATGCCTCCAATCTTATCCTTGTTGTCACTTTGTCATGTATACGTAGGAAGAAGAAATATTTTGGTTGATAAAATATTTTACAAGGCCATAATCTTGTAACGTCAATCAGTTGTTATATAACAATTTACAGTGCACCTATGCACTGTAAATTGTTATGTAAAATATTTTATTTGACCAGATGATGTTGACATAGTTCAGTGAAACCGGTCGTTGTAAATAAAAATTGATGATCAGCGATCTTGGCTTTTTTTATATCTTTTTATAATACAATCTCAGAACTTAGACAGAAACGCATACTCAGATACAGAACCTCTCTCTTCCAGTGTCAGCAACTGGAGTTTCCTAATCATCTTTGTGATGCTTTCACTCTTGATAAATGAGCCGGTAACAAAGTGTGCTGCTTTCCATTGGATCTTCTCTATGTCTTATATTAACCCTACCTGTTATGGACCCCACACTGATGAGTAATACCCAAGTGCTGGCGGAATGAAAGTTTTGTGAACTACTACTTTGCTGAAGGACTACAGGGTTCTTCCAATGAATCTCTCTGCCTTACTCAAGACTGATTTTATATGGTAATTTCATTTCAAATCACTCCTTATGTCTGCTCCCAGGTGTTTTTTGGAAGTAAATGCTTCCAGTGTTTGTCCTCCTATTACATGCCATGAAATAAAGGATCTTTCTTCCTATGAAAATACAGAACTTTACAGTTGTTTATGCTGAGGCTCAATTGCCATTCCCTGCACAATGTGTCTATACGCTGGCGTTAGCGACCTTGAAACCTGTGCGCTGTATTCAGATCTGTACACAATGCTTTTGTCATTTGTTATCATAGCAATGAGAATTTAAAAGGCTTTTTACAACATCTAAATTCAATCCACCCAAATATTCAGTTCAGTATGGAGGTGGAAAAGAATGGCTGCCTACCCATCCTTGATGTATTGGTCAGAAGGAAAGTTGATGGTTTGTAGGAGGCCTACTCACACTGATTTGCATCTATGAGCTGATAGTTGTCACCATCCATCTCAGCGTGAAGGAGTACTTTGTACTTTGGTTCTCAGGGCGCATGTCATTTCAGACCCTGAAAGTTTGTCGGCTTAGCTGTCCCAACTCGAGATTACCTTTTCTCAGAATGGTTATAGTGAGAGGCAGATAAAACGTGTGTTGCGCTATTAGCCTACTATGCAGTGGGTGAGTGACAATAGTAATGAAGTGTAACCTAAATCTATGGCTTTTTTGCCTTACGCAGGAAGCATTTCCAACAAGATTGGTCATATTTTGCAGACATGCAATGAAAAATGTGTTTTTCGACCACCTTCTAAGATAAAGGCTCTGCTGGGGTCTGTAAAGGATGATTTTTAGTTTGCAAAAGGCTGATGTCTAGTGTATTCCTTGTAGTTGTGTTATGTCATATATTGGTCAGTCAGTCAGAACTGTGGAAGATCGGTGTATTGAACAAAAGCATCACACATGCTTACAACAGTCAAACAAATTCACTGTAACAGAAATTGTCTTGGCACCAGTCATCCTATGGAACACAACAACAAAGAGATTCATGACTGATTTTCCTTCTGTTATTGCTTTTTGTATGTGATACTTTTCTTCTATTGTTAGTTTGTACTATAGGTTGTGGCTTGATTTTAATATCTTTAAGTCTGTTTCTATTTTGTTTGGGTAATGGATGTCAGCTATTAAGTGGTCTGCGAATGTGCTATGGGAATTGTGACTTTTTAGTGCTCTGAGATGTTCTGAATACCTAGTTTTGAAATTCCTACAAGTTTGTCCAATGTATACTGATTGACATGTATTCCCACAACCTATACTACAAACTAACAATAGAAGAAAACTATCACACACAAAAAGCAATAGCAGAAGGAAAATCAGTTATGAATGAGTACACCACACTATGCAAAAATACATTATTTAAAACCCTTAAATGAGCTGTACAGAAAGGATGACAGACAGCTAAAAACACACACACACACACACACACACACACACACACAGAGAGAGAGAGAGACAAAACAAACACTATTCAAATCCACTGCCTTTCTAATGGAGAACAACGGAAAGTCAACCAAAACATATGCATATCAACAAAGTACACAGGTGAATTTCTAAAGTGAGAAGTGATTGTGATAGATAAAAATCCACAGAATATGTTTATTACATGTTTGCTACCTACAAAAACATGGAAGAGGAAGTACACCCCAAAAGAAACTGTAAGTAATAGACAGTAGGCAGGCAATCAAAATTTTACATTTTTCATACTATATAAGTAGCGTTTTTTTTTTTTAATCCTCACAAGGTTCAAAGAGATAAAGTTGGTTGCAGACGACAACGCTACCACTACATAAATATGTAGAAAGGGTCCCACATGACCACATAATGTAAAAGTAGGTAAAAACCAAAATAAGACTGACAACTTTTTAGGATTAAATTTACGCATAAGTTAGTGAAATAGTAAAATCAATGTATTTGTTTTCACAGCATCAAATAAGTGGAAAACCCACTGATGATGGCACAGAGGTGCTGAAACTAGTTAGGGTATATAATAAATTAGTGTTTTGCATATCAGGCAGACCTCATACACAGGAAATTTTTACTGCAAACACGGCTGCAAATTGAGAAAATTATGAATAAGTCACTATCAATATTTCTGATATCTGTCATCTTTGGTTGTGTTGATTCTGTAGTTAATGTACTTTTATGTGTTATCTTTCTTGTTTACCCTTTGCAAACCAAAGCATTAAATTTGCTTGCACATTGCTTCCTTGCATGCACTTGTGCCGTGAGAATGGCAGGGTGTACTCCGGTCAAAATATCGGCAGTGGTGGACAACGTCAACTGGCACCATACGCGTAAGTTGTTTAACATTCAGAACAGCAGGAAAAGTTTTGATTTCACAGTGTAATCATATTAATTACACATTTTTTCTAAAATACATATGTGCATAAATGTTTTGTAGATCAAGATATAGATTCATGTTCTTCTGACCTAGTACTGGAAATACAGGGTGTCTCACGAAAGAGATCCGCGAGTTGCGTGGCGCTTTTGCCGGCTGTTGCTGCCACTCAGCCTGCCTGTTGCCGTTATGTATGTTCTGAGACACTTGGCAACAGTGCTGAGTCCGCCCCTAGAAACACCATGCTCTTGTGTTCTGTACTGCGTGACAAGAGTGTTCAGTGTTTTGTTTTGAGTTTGCTGTTGAGTTTCCTTTCAGTATGGTATACACAAAGGATCAACGAGTGTTTCTTGTGCTGAACTATGCAGAAATAGAATCATATGTGGAATGTCGACTAGAATTCGTACAGAAATATCCCGGTGTGCATGTTCCCAATGAATCTACGATACGCAGATTAGCGAAGAAATTACAAAAGACTGGATCTGTGTTAGACGAATGAAGGCCTGGGAAAAAAGCCCGAGAAAATCTTTTTGCCATTTGGCACTTCAGACGGGTATGTCAAGAGCATCTGCACACAGAGCACTAAACAAACTGAATTTGAAGCCGTACAAAATAACGGTAGTGCACCAACTAACGAACTGAGATACTGTTGCTCGACAATGTTACTGTATCTGGCTATTACAGTCTGTGCATGATTGTGAAGTTGATCCTGAGGTGCTTTATTTTTCTGATGAAGCATGGCTGCATTTGTCAGGCTTTGTAGATTGGTAGAACAATAGACATTGGAGCTCAGAAAATCCACATGAGTTACATTAACCACCCCTCCTAAAGTGGTGTTCCGTCGCCCACCCAACCTCCACAACATTCTAGCCCATTCTTATGCTACCTCCACCCATAGACCCCTTATCATAGGGATCATATCCCTGATGGAGTCCCCATTGTACGAGGGTTGTATCAAAAGTAAGGTTCCCATATTTGTTTACAAACAGAAATTTTTTTTTATTGTTATTAATTTATACATCATTGAAAAGCTCACATATTAGTCTATTTTTCAACATAGTCTCAATTTTTTTCGACACACTTTTGAAGACGGTGCTCTAGCTTTTGTATTCCTAAGTTGAAGAAGTCTCCAGCCAACCCGCCCATTGAAGTGTGTGACCCCTGACCCCTTCTCGGACTTCATTGCCGCTCTTGAAGCATTTACCACCTAAGTGTTCCTTTAGCTTGGGAAAGAGAGTCGGTGGGGGCTATGTCCGGGCTGGATGGGTCTTAACAGCCATCCAAATTTCTTCTTGGGGAAGAGAGTCGGTGGGGGCTATGTCCGGGCTGTATGGGGGATGGGGCTTAACAGCCACCCAAATTTCATCTTGGGGAAGAGAGTCGGTGGGGGCTATGTCCGGGCAGTATGGGTGATGGGGCTTAACAGCCACCCAAATTTCGTCTTGGGGAAGAGAGTCAGTGGGGGCTATGTCCGGGATGTATGGGGGATGGGGCTTAACAGCCACCCAAATTTCTTCAAAAGCTCCTGTGTTTGACGAGTGGCGTAGGGTTGAGCGTTGTTGTGAAAAAGCACTACTCTCTCCGTCAGACGTCCTCTCTGGCGATTCTGGACTGCTCGCCACAGTTTGGTCAATGTTTCACAATATCTGTCTGTGTTTATTGTCATTCCAGGTTGCATAAAATCGAGAGGAGTACCCCCTTATGATTCCAAAACACAGACACCATAACCTTTCCTGCCAACAGCGTTTATTTGGTGGCGGTGAACCAGAGCGAAGCCATTGACGAGACTTTTGCTTTGTTTCGGGGGTGTGATGAAACACCCAGGTTTCATCATCCATGACAATAGAGTCCGACTACCTCTTCCTGTTTTCTCCCCCCTCACATTGTTGAAGAAACGTG
The DNA here is from genome assembly GCA_026315105.1 of Locusta migratoria. Lineage (NCBI taxonomy): Eukaryota > Metazoa > Arthropoda > Insecta > Orthoptera > Acrididae > Locusta > Locusta migratoria. Next base: position 14,166,946 of record CM048746.1, on the reverse strand, counting down.
CGAGCACAGTCAAGGCTTTGCTCCTTGTGTCCATCAGTCAGCATCCAGGGGACCCAGTGAGCATATACCTTGCGATAACCCAACATTTCTGTTAAGGTTCCTTCAATTGTGCCATGGGAAGCTTCAGGAATGCGCTCAACAAGTTCACAGACAGTTACCCTCCGATATTTGAGTAGCTTACTGTTGATCTTCTGGACAATCGCATCCAAAACCAGCGGTCTTCCACTCTGTTCTTCATCATGAACTTCTGTGCAGTTCTCAGCAAAAACCCTGCACCATTTGTGGATGTGCCGAAAAGTCATGCACTCTTCACCATAAACCTCAGCAGTTGCCAATGAATCTCCACAGGCAGTAACTTCCTTGCATGGAGAAACCAGATTACTGCTTGAACCTCACACTTGGTGGGATAAGCGATCAACAGTTCCATCTCTGACGGCTGCCAAGCCAACATTGAGCGAAGTAGCAAATTGCAGATGGGTGGGCTCAAGTGTGGGGGAACCGCTACGCATGGCACTGTTGTCGGATGTAGCCTAGCACCTTCCCTTGAGGCTGTAGCTCATTGGGAACCTTACTTTTGGTACAACCCTCGTATAACCTGCCCAATCCACCTACGCTGCAGTTCCTGTTCCAGTCCTCTCACAGACTTAGCCTAACTCGTCAAATGGCGGGTCACCTGTGAAAGCAGCCATGTGATTTACCAACTCCACTGCAATCAATGCACAGCATTTCATATTGGTATGACTGCCAACAAACTGTCCATCAAGATAAATGCCCACTACCAAACTATGACCAAATGCACAGCTTTTCTGAACTGCACATATGTGAGTTATCTTTGCAGTATATTATACAGAGCCAAAATAATTCTGACCTCAGCCCATGGTAACCAATCATCTTCATTCACCCCACACTCAACAGACGATTGTGGACTTGTGACTACTTAACAATAAATGTGACCAAGCTACTCTGCCACACAATAAAATCTCAAAATCAATATTTTGGGAAGAATCAAAATCTTAAAACATGATCAACAGTTGCCTCATCCTCAACATACGGTTTAGGTCCCTTGAGAGACCCAAATTTGTCCTCAGACTGTTGTATAAAATGCACTCCTTTAAAATGTGCCATATCAATAATTGTGTTCCTCATCTGCATACACTGACGATTCCTTGTGGTGTAAAATGAACCCATATGTCAGTGGGCAATGTACTATTCTAAGACAAATCAGGACTAATTCATCAGCACATCAAGGGTGCCATGGCGCACTGAAGAGCCTCGTTTCCTGTGGAAGGTTACAGAATAAATGTTTCAATAACTGCTGTGCGACGGGACTGAATGTTAAGAAGACAGTGACAGACAAAGACATGTATGCCAGGCATACAATGAGGAGAAGCATGCAAACAGAAAGAGGAGGCTCACCAGCCTCTGCGCACATGCTAACAATTGGACTTGTCTGACACACCTGTCGACAGCCTAATACCTTTATGGTGTCCTGCATCCGATATTTTGAGGTAGAATAGCCTTGCTAATCCATAAAACTGGCATCCATATTCAAGTTGGGGTCGCATAAAAGCCTTGTCAAGTTGGAGCAGATGTATCCCGTCAACTCCGCAGGACCTATGGCTAACACATTTAAGGAGGTTTAAAGCTTTATTTTCAATTTGTTAAGGTGTGGACACAAAGTTATCCTCTCATCAACAGTGAGGCCAAGATATTTTACCTTAAAGGTGTGAATAGTGTCTCATAGTTTTGGAACACATAAATGAAAAAAGAGAATGTCAGCAGTTAAAATCAACACAAAAAGTTTCTTCTTTTTCTTCCAAAGAGAACTTAAAACCTGTGATGCTAGATCATTCTCCAGATGCCTGATCACAAAATGCAATTGGCAAGCAGCCGTTGCAATAGAGGAGGATGCACAGAAGATAGAAAAATCATCCACAAACAAGAAACACTATATATCATTGTACGGTGGACATAATGCTATTGATGGCAATGGCAAATACTATCACACTTAAAACACTTCTTGCAGGACATAATTCCTTTACTTAAAATGGTCTATTTAAAATACATTTCCAAACGGAAGGACTATGTATCCAGGTAATATCTTAAGACTTTTCAAGGTCAAAGAACACACCAATGATGTGTTACTTACGTAAGAAAGCTTGCTGAATCTCACTCTCGAGCAGGGTGAGGTTATTCAGTATTGTGTGGTACCTCTAGAACCTGCATTGGAGGTGGCTAAGTAAGGACCTGCTTTCGAGGACCCATTCTAAGTGTTGGATGACCATATGCTCCTAAGTCTTTCCTAAACATTTTTTTAAGCTAATGCCACAATAACAACCTGAGTCAGTGCAATATTTCCCTGTTTTTAAAACTGGTATTACAATGGATTATTTCCATGCACTTGGAAAGTTGCCAATCATCCAAATTTTATTAAAAAACTGGAGGAGGACCTCCTCGAACTGCAGCTCCCGCAAGCTACTGACATTGCAGACTCCATCCCCCACATTGAGAAAGGCTGGTTGTATTCTTAAACGTTGGAGGAATGTAAATCAAAACTAGCCCTCTCCTGTATCATCTGACACTGATGTAAGGCTGGATCCTGGCTAAAATCAGATGTAATCGTTTTGAAGGCTTCTGCCATTAATTGGGCAACATCTCTTGGCTATGTTAGAAGACATTCCTGATCTCACACAGCTGCTATTGGTGGTAGGGAGTTCCACTTCGGTGCTCCTAATGGTTTTGAATACTTTAATACACTCTAAAGATTCCATGTCCTCGCCACTCAAAAATTCACCAGATTCAAATCAGTAGGGCACCAATGGAATCATTGTAATGCTGTCCTTCAGGCCCTGATCGCAGAGATAAACATCATTCTGCTAAGAGACAACATGCCGCTGAAGCGTTGGTTTTGATTTTGGAATGGATGCATTGACAGCATTGTGAATCACTGTCATAAGGGAGAGGTCTATGGCTGAAGATGAACATTAGCAGTGCTAAAATGTCTAGCCTGACATGTGTTTACGATATTATAGGAATGTATCACATTCCCAACCATTCATATCCTGTGAGAATTGTTGTTAAGAGCCCCATACCATACTTGAGCATTGAAATCTAAAAGAACGAAGGGACGGGGGAGTTCTCTTATAAGTTGTGTCAGGAGATTACTGCAATAAGATCACCAGGCTGTAAATAAAGAGAGCAGATTGTAATACTATAGTGAGCCAATACATAAACACAAACTGCTTGTAGCATAAGGGCTAAGGGCACAGGTGAGGAGTGGCATCTGTTAATGATGAATACTGCTACACCACTTGTGCCTTACACCAGTAAGGTCATCTTTCCTGTTTAGGTGATAGCCTCTGTCTTTGCTGTTCAGGCGATAGCCTCTAATTACAGATGTGTCACCCTTAGAATGTGTCTCTTGGAGCGATATACAGAAAGGCCAATCCTTCATAAAAAGTTGCAGTTCCTCCAAACAAGTTCTTAATGCAGCCAGATTCCAGTGGAGTATGGTAGCCATGTCAGCAGTGTGGGTTAAGTTGGTTCCTAACCTTGTGTTGAGGCAGTGGGACACTTTTGGAGCTGCAGGTGGCAAATGGACTGCTTAGTTCCAGTGATGAGGCATCAAGCTCCATAATTACTTCTGATGATGCCCGTGAAATTGGACGCTGTGACCATTTCTTTGACTACTACTTTTTTAGAAGGTAAGGAGGAAAGCGGGATTGGGGGAAAACTCTGGTTTTGAGAGGCACTATACTTCTGGAGCTGTCTCAATTATTTCTGTAGGTTCTCTGCTGTCTCTCCTTCAATCAAAGTTGCCTGGACTGCAATGTCTTTACTTGTTGGGCTTTGAAATGTACAGATATAAGTACAGTGCTGGTAGTGGATACCGGAAAGGTCTGGTTATTTTTGGACCAATAAAGCAAATGAGGTGGCAAATACAGGATTCCTTGTTGCTTTGTATTCTTTTTCTATATCCACATCCACTCCTCTGCAAAAATTGGGCAATCTCACTCCAGGCACAGTGCCTCCCAGAACTGTTGACACAAACTACTGGAAACGAACAGTCAGAATCATGGGCTGCCTTGCCACTCTTCAAACAAGTTGACTTTCCCAGCTTTGGATGGTACACTCGAAACCCTGGCATTTGTAGCACTACATAGGGTTTAAATATAAAAAATAGACAAAGATTACTCACTAGGCGAAGGAGCACAGGTGTAACAGCATCACAAATAAATAAATGAATACACACACACACACACACACACACACACACACAAACACAAACACAAGCTTTCGCAACACTGTTGCTTCTTCAGGCAGAAGGGAAGGAGAGGAAAAAGGAAATGATGAGGGTTTTAAGGAAGGGGGTAAGGAGCCATTCCAATCCCAGGACAGGAAAGACTTACCTTGGGGGAAAAATGGAGGGTAAACAAATGCACACACACCCACACACTCACACAGACACAAGTACACCTAGGCAGGCATACTGTAGAAAGCAAAGAAGTTAAGAAGTTAGACAGAGATACCACTTGAGGCAGAGGCTCTGACCAGAGAACCAATGCAAAGATGTTAAGATGGTGGGTGGGAATTCGAATTTAGCGGAGGTTGAGACCAGGTGGGCAACGGGAAGAGAGAATATGCTGAAGGGCTAGTTCCCATCTCCGGAGTTCTGAAGGATTGGTGTCAGTGGGAAGTATCCGGATAACGCGGACGGCGTAGCACTGTGCCAAGATGTGCTGGCTGTGCACCAAGGCGTGTATAGTCACAGGGTGATCCTCGTTACCAACAAACACTGTCTGCCTGTGACCGTTCATGCAAATGGACAGTTTGTTGCTGGTCATTCCCACAGAGAACGCTTCACAGTGCAGGCATGTCAGTTGGTAGATCACGTGGGTACTATCGCAAGTGGCTCTGCCTTTGATCGTGTACACCTTCCGGGTTATGGGACTGGAGTAAGTGGTGCTGGAAGGGTGCATAGGGCAGGTTTTACAACGGGGGCGGTTACAAGGGTAGGAACCAGAAGGTAGGGAAGGTGGTTTGGGGATTTCATAGGGGTGGACTAGGAGGTTACGGAGGTTAGGTGGGCGGCAGAAAGACACTCTCGGTGGAGTAGGAAGGATGTCATGAAGGACGGATCTCATTTCGGAGCAGGATTTAAGGAAGTCGTATCCTTGCTGGAGAGCCACATTCAGAGTCCGCTCCAGTCCCGGAAAGTATCCGGTGACAAGAGGAGCACTTCTGGGATTCTTCTGCTGAAGGTTCTGAATTTGGGGGATGAGGAAGTGGCTCTGGCAATCTGTTTCTCTACCAGATTAGGAGGATATCTGCGGGATGTGAAAGCTATTATTAGGTTATTAGTGTACTGGTTCAGAGCTTCAGGACTGGAGCAGACCCGTTTGCCACGAAGACCTAAGCTGTAAGGAAGGGAACGTTTGATGTGGAATGGATGGCAGCTGTCATAATGCAGGTACTGTTGTTTATTCGTAGGTTTGATGTGGACGGATGTGTGGAGTTGGCCGTTGGACAGATGAAGGTCGACATCGAGGAAAGTGGCATGGGATTTGGAATAGGACCTGGTGAATTTGATGGGACCAAAGGAGTTGAGGTTGAAGAGGAAATTCTGGAGTTGTTCTTCACTGTGTGTCCAGATCATGAAGATGTCATCAATGAATCTGTACCAAACTTTGGGTTGACAGGCTTGGGTATCCAGGAAGGCTTCCTCTAAGCGTCCCATGAATGAGTTTGCGTACGAGGGGGCCATACTGGTTCCCATGGCTGTTCCCTTTAGTTGTTGGTATGTCCGGCCCTCGAAAGTGAAGAAGTTGTGGGTTAGGATGAATCTGGCTAGGGTATTAAGGAAAGAGGTTTTAGGTAGGGAAGTGGGTGGTCGGCGTGAAAGTAAATACTCCATCGGGTTTGATAGATAGAGCCTAACCTTAAGTCGGATGAATCCCACCACAATGTATTCTGGCATTATTGCAGAATTGAAGGTAACAATAAAGGTGGGTGTTTTCTCAATCGTTTCACTGTTCTTTCGAATCCTTTGCTCCACATCTACTATTCCTTGTGGTGTGCAGGATGGAGGGAGGTGTATGCAGGTGGGAGTTCTTGGGAGGGGCCTTATGATTTCAACAGGACTTTGATATCTTGTTGGACTTTTGGGATGGGATCATTCTAGCATAACTCGTCGGTGGACGACTCAAAAAGTCAGCAGATGGAGGCCTTCTTCCAGATAGTCACTGTGATTCGTAACGACAGTGGTGGAAACTTTTTCTGCAAGGAGGTGAGCATTATATTAATATACATGTACTTAAAGGATAAAATCACCTTCGTCCACAATTTCTTCCCTTCAACAGATGGTAACTGATAGTCTTTTAAATTAGGACTCAAGATATGTCGACACAAAGGTGATTTAGCCAATACTGCCAGACCCTGGAACTGTCGCAAGTCAGAGCGAAGGTATGTAATTATCTGTAAAAATAAATTTATCCTTATTAGTTAATGATATGTGAAACACATTTACCTAACACAAAAAGACCAATTTTAATTACCTTTATTCGTAAATTAGTGCCTGTTTTATAGGATCTTGCTTTCACAAGTAGCCTGAGTATCAACTTCACTTCCTGCCGTGTTTGTTGTGACTGGAATGATGTCTCTATTTCCAAACAAAGAAACAAAAATGATATTTATAACAGATGTTGTAAGTGAAAAATGGAAGAAGATTAAATATTCTACTACTGTTACTACTAATATTAGTTCACATTCTGTCCAGTTAGTTTACATCCTGTTATTAATCCAACTCTGTGATATAATTTGTAAGAATACATACTGAATGACTGATTGAATGTATTTCTGCTGGACCTCTCTATGTTCATATTTTGTACATATGCAAAGGCATTTGCAAAACATCGTCCTCCTCGAAAGTCCTGTGATGCTGTAATGTCAGAAACAGGGCCACTATTTTGTAGCTGCGCCTCTGCAAGCAACAGGTCGCCAAATTTTGGATGATGATTCTGTTGTAGTTCCTGGTGTGATAAAGTAGCTGTCAGAAGCAGAATAAAGAAAACCATGTAAAAGAATTTTAGTAAAAACTCATTAGTTAACATTGCTAAAACTAGTTTAACTGCAAAAATTCTCTCAAAAGTGGAATAATGTTTGATGATAATTTAGTACATCCAAAAAAGACACTACAAGAAGAAATAAGTAATATCACAATTTTTATTGAAACTCATCTTAAGTAGGAGTACATAAGAATACAATGCTCATATTCATCCATTCATCTACGAAATGACAGATTACAGCAATCAGTATACCATTGTTCCATTTTAAGTTATGTAATATTCACTGTCCTATTAAGCTGTACTTGCCATCATGCTAATAGATGAATAACACTCAAACAAATGCATCTACACAGAAAACATAAATCACAAAGGCTGGAGGTGGGTTTCAAATGCCAAGCTGTCAAATTAGCACGGTGCCACCTTGCTCAGTGGAAAGAATTCATGCCAGAAATGAAAGACACCCTGCCCAAAAACCTTCTTACCCTTCCTGAAGTGGTGTTCCGTCACCCTCCCAACCTTCATAACATCCTAGTCCATCCCTATGCCACCTCAAAACCCAGCCAACTCCCACCACCTGTGAAAGCAGCAATATAATTTACCAACTGTGCTGCAATCACTATGCAGCTTTCTATGTTGGCGTGACCACTAACCAGCTGTCCATTAGGATGAATGGCACAAATGGCCACCGCCAAACTGTGGCCAAAAACAAGGTGGACCAACCTGTTGCACAGCATGCAGTGGAACATGTACTTGAATTCAATGGCTGCTTCACAACACATCTGCATCCTCCCACCCCACCACCAGCTCTTCTGAACTGCACAGATGGGAGTTATCCCGAAATTATCCAGGACTTAACCTACAATAACTTCCCATTTTTCTACAATAAACAGTTCCTACCTCTTTATTCTAAACATCTCCCATTTTGAGTGGTGTGTGTGTGTGTGTGTGTGTGTGTGTGTGTGCTCGCTCGTGCACATGTGGCGCTCGTGCGTTTCATTAATTTAATCTTATTATTTTTTTGCTTTTCCTCCCCTCACACACCTCCCTGCTTCATTCCTAAGCTGCATCTCATTCCTCCCATCTAATACATACATGCTCTTCAAGACTGTGCTGTATCCATTCCCACCACTGTGACGCAACCTTCCTATCCCCCCTCCCCTCCCAATTTTCACATCGAAAAGCGTGATTCAAAGTGTGGCAGCTGGAGTCAACGGTCGTGTGACTGTGTTGTGTGCCTGTGTGAATGTTCTATTTTCTGAAGAAGCTTACTTATAGGGAAGCAGTTACAGCATTAGCCAATGGAAGTTAAGCAATCTACGGAATTTAGAAGAGGTCCAACATCTGTTGGCATGAAGACTTTTATATCCCTAGAGCACGGACTAGCCGGACTCTTAAGTAGATGAGACCAATAAACTAATACACCACCCAACCTCAAAAAGGACTTCTCCTTCATTAGAATTTGCAGTGATATGAAATTGGCATGGTCACAGCACACACTCTCTTGTTATTCCTTACATATTTTGCAATTAATACTATTGTGAAGAAGCACAAAGACTAAACTGTGTATTATGTACAACCAGATAGTAACATTGACCTCTACATTACAGTGTTATTAATGGAAGAAATGTCTTTTTGCCAAGTGATGCATTGTTTTATGTTAGAGGTCACCTGTATGATGGAATGAACACATTACAATAGGCTATCTTGATTAACAAAACAATAACATTATGCATTTGGAATTATTTATTACTGTGTTCACCACATGTGATACTCAAAATATTTAACTGATGGACAAGTTTTGACAGTTTACCTGAGCAGGTTAGACACACCAAGCCACCGAATGGTGCAGACACTTCCTCCAACATAAATATCTTAGTTCCTGACCTAAAAACAATAAAGCATATTCCAAATAACAAATATTATCAAATCATATTAATATAACATACATTTTATATAAAAGAAAAAAAATAGTACAATGTGTTTGGTATGTCACTGATTTACTTAAAGAAAAAGAAAGATCAAATCAGTGGAGACTAGCATCCCTTAGAATTTTAAAAGTATATATTTTACAACACATATTTTAAATACAAGCAATAATGATAGAAACATCTTTTTATGGCATCTATCAAAAAAGGTTTCTCTCCAGAAGATTCTCGATGTGCTAAATGTTGTGAAGTTTATGGGACTTAACTACGGGGCCATCAGTCCCCAAACTTACAAACTTCTTATGAACTACCTTAATACTAAAGACAGCACAAACATCCAAGTCCGAGGGGGAAAATCGAACCACTGACGGGCATGGCTTTTAGCTGAAGCCAGTACTGATTTCACTAGTCTATTTAGTAGCACTAATTGTAGTGCAACATTGGCAAAAGGTATTATTAATTTTGGACACGATTATATGAGGGTTGTTTTAAAAATAAAGTTCCCACATTTTTTTTTAAATTTTTTTTTTATTATGCAAGGAATTTTTATATCTAAGAATGATTAAACCATTGGAAACATTAATCTTTCAGTTATTTTTCAAGACAGTTTCCATTTTTTCAATGCATTTTTTGTGTCGAGTAATGCACTTTTGCATACCTGCCTCAAAGAAGTCAGCCACCAACTCATTGACCAACTTGGTAACTTCTTGTTGCAACTCCTCGTCTGTCTGGAACTGTTGACCGCCTAGGTGCTCCTTCAATTTCAGAAACATCCCCCATAACAATGGATCAATTAAGTCTTTGTTATTCTTGACAAATTCAATCAAGAACTTCTGAGCACAGTCAACCAGCTGCTGTTTGTAGACTTATGGAAGCATGTGCAGCACCAAGAGCACGCACACCTTGTGGTAGCCTAGTTTCTCATTCAAAATTCTGTCAATTGAAGCTTCAGAAGCCTCCGGAATTTTAGCAGCCAGTTTCCGGATGGTGATTCACCGATCATCAAGCATGACAAATTTCACCACAACATTATCAGAGATTGACAGCCTCCAGCTTTACTGTTCGTCGTGGATGTCCGTACGGCCGTTGCTGAATACCCTACACCATTTGGGGACATGTCGAATGCTCATACACAGTTCCCCATACACTTTACACAATTGCCAATGAATGTGGTAACTTTATTGCATGCAAAAATCGGATGACTGCACAAATTTCACACCTGGCGGCGACGGCGATGACGGGCTCCATCGCATATGGCTATCAGCTCGGTACTGACCATTGCAGAGCCAGGCTGATTGTTGTAATTGGTGGTGGGGGGTCCGGCGGGCATGGCGCTGTTGCCAGATTTTGCCTTGCACCATGCACAGTAAGGGTACAGAGTTGGGAAACTTACTTTTGAAACAACCCTCATATAATGTGTGGGCATTACTTCTTCTGAGAATTAAAAAAGAGTGGCCTTTCAGAGCTGCTGAATTGCCTACTGTTCGCAGAGTTTGAGTTGAAACTGATAAGCTGCTAAAGTGTATGAAAAATGTCTATCGAACAGTAGCAGTGGCCGGGACATAACACCGCATTATGTAAAGGAAACAGTTGCCTGACCAATTTTTACCTTCCAGGGGGGTAGCTGGTTTCTTTGGTATCTTTTAAAACTCTTGGCGAAGCAGCACAGAATGACTGGTCGGCAGCACTTTAACGTGTGTCTATTGGGAGTTGCAATACTGTCAGGAACACTAGTGTGTAAGAATCATAATCCTTACTGAAGATGGATAGAAATGTGATGTTAGGCAGCCTTACAATTACTGCAACAAATACAAAATGAGAGAGAGCTACTCCTACCAAATATCACTGGGTGCATCAGAGTAGCTTGTAGAAGAAATGTCAAGTGAAAGTGATTGAACACTAATGGACACTTGAATATATAACAGAAAAGAAGTAAATCAGTCAGGGAAGCTGATTCTTGATGATATTCCACTGAGGATTTAAAATTAGCAGCCAAAAATTACAAAGTTTCAGAGGGTACAGTGGTGGAACTTTCACTTAGCAGCTGTAAACAAATAAAATAAAGAGATCTTTTAACAAAAGGAAACAAGAGGCATATGTCATATTACATCTGTTGTGAACAGCTGAATGTTCTCTAAACGTTATCTCGCATATGGCACTACATGACCCAGTCATGGGTTATACAACATAGAAATGTGTCAGCTAGTTCAAATTTGTATTATAGTTATCAGAAAAAATCTGTCAAAGTATTTTGTTCAGATTGAGAGTCTTTCTGCAAAGTGTGAAAAGCGATTCTTCCTCCCCTCTAGGAATTTTGTCAGTTCTATCTGTAGTGTTGTCAAAAAATGTTGCATGTTATGATGTCAATGCAAGATTACTGCAATATGATAATTAGGACTAATAAGCTACAGCCAAACAATCCCTTAACAAGGAAAATAAAATACTTAAATCAAAGAAGCACTCTATTTAATGCTGCATCTCCAAGCAATAATAATTTATTCAAAACTTAAATACAATCAAAAGAAGGAAACAAGAGGAGCCGATTGTTGATATTTTTGCAAGAGCAAACAATGTAAAACTATTTATTTAGTTTGTATTATTTTATCTCCATATTACCAGTGAGTTGCAAGCTATCCTTGTTAGATTGTTAAATTCCGACCTAGACATTCAATTATTAGATTTTATCTCCAGTAATCTTTTCATTTTTACAATCAGATTAAAATCCCTAAGGCTTCATCTTCAAGCGAGCATGTAGTATGGTATCATTTTACATTTGTTCCTCAAAATAGTGTGTGTGAGTGACTTTCTTTATTAACTTGGCCCAGCTTGACAAGAACGTTTGCAGTGAACTGCAAGCTATCCTCATTATACGAGGTGCTACCCAAAATTTTCAGGACTGGTGTTACCATCTGTTTAAAACCTTACCCTTGGACTAATGGAGACCAACACCCGCAAAGCAGCTCCCATTCGCACGTACACACTGGTCCTGACACTTCTGCCACTGCTCAAACGTTTTCTGGAAGTCCTGTTCCTTGAGGGTGTTTAGCACCATCAGCAATGTTTCTTGCATCCTCTCTACAGCATCCAATAGATGGCCTTTCAACTTGACTTTCAGTTTTGCGAATAGTGCGAAGTCAGCAGGTGCCAAATCTGGAGAGTACGGTGGATGGGGTATAAGCGTCACATTGCTTTTTGGCAAAAAGGTCCTGGTAAGCAAGGATGTATGACAGGGCGCATTGTCGTGATGCAGCAGCCAGTTGCCTTGATGCCACAGTTTGAGCCGTTGTGACAGCATATTTTCATGGGGCCGTCGTAGCAGCATCTTTTCACAGAGCCGTCGCAAAAGTCACAGTAGTATGCGGAATTCACTGTTTGGTTGGGTGGGACGAATTCTTTGTGCACAATTCCTTGGGTATCAAATAAAATGATGTGCATCATCTTCGATGACTGTATGGCTGGCCCTGAACTGAGCATGCCACTCAAACACTTGCTCTGTCCCCCAAACACTTGTTGAATCACTGCAAGGATATCCGTAGCACTTTTCCTGAGATTTGCACAGAATTTTATATACACCCGCTGTTCTGTTCGCAGATCCATCATAAAATCGCCACAAACCAAACACAGAGTATTACGGAAATCACTGTGGGTACGCAACATGTCCTCCCAACTGAATGCCACTCTGCACAATGACTCATTAGATAAGCAGCTCACACCACCTTGTGATGCAAAGATCTACAACTACTCTTTCCAGATGGCAAGCCAGTCCTGGAAATTTGGGATTCCACAGCGTATTGTTGGATTTCAACATTTCCATTGTTCAATAGTAAAATAAATTAAGGTATTAATTTAAGGATCATACAATATCACGCATACCACATGGTATATGTAAAAAATAGATGAAGTCCACTTACCAGGCGAAGGAGCACAGGCAGTGATAGCAACAAATAAACACACACACACACACACACACAAACGCAAGCTATCGCAGCCTAGCTGCTTCGTCAGGCAGAAGGGAAGGAGAGGGAAAAGGAAATGATGAGGGTTTTAAGGGAGTGGATAAGGGGTCATTCCAATCCCGGGACAGGAAAGACTTACCTTGGGGGGGGGGGGGAAAGGAGGGTAAACAAATACACACACACCCACACATTTACACAGACGCAAGTACACTTAGGCAGACATACCACATGGTATGTTATGCAAAACAATACATAAACAGATGTCCAGTTGTGCTCGTATTGTCAGAGCCACGACAAAGATGACACACTTAACATTTATGGTAGCGAAATGCTATAACATCTCAGCAGCTTCCAGATGAAATAATTAGAAGTTCAGTTGGTCTCGTTGACTTCTTAGGAGGATTCCACATGGGAAGGGGGATGGGTTGTTTGGTTTGGATTAGGGGGACTAAACTACTGAAGTTATCAGTCCCCCGGTTGGGAGGGGAAGGAGTGAGGATAGGAAAGGAGGGAGGGTGAAAGGAAATGTAGTCCGGAAAGTAAAGAAGGAAGGAAGACTGCATTAGCTTGGGATTCCGTGCTCGCCACACACGTACTCACGAAAGAACTGTGAGCCGCCTGGGGGGCCGCATGAGGAAAAGGTCAAGATTTTGAAAATAAAATGATGTTTGAGTAATAGCCATGAAAAATGTGACTTTATTACAGTTTAACTTCGATGCACAATATAAACACTTTGACATAGCTCCACCATCTTGGCACACAGATTTACAAGTATAGAGCTTTCACTTTCATAAGTACTTTGGAACTTGTAGTTACTAACGCTGTGTGTCAACAGTACTGTGTCAAAACACCAACTGGCCCAGAATTTTTGCTTTTACAGAAATACCAAAATCCTACATTTTCATCTTTGGACTAAATTACATATACAAATATTAAATTATAACATAAAATCAGCTAATATGACCTTTAGAATCATCCAAAACCTCATGACATTGAGAATTACATTTATAAACAGTCTAATATGTTAATTTGACAACTTAAAAGACATGTTTACAAATTCATGATAGCATCAATTGTATTCTATGGTAGTTTTCTAAATTATAATATCAACTTCAAGTACTCTAAAATATAATTAATTTACTTCAAATGCATGAAAAATCTGCCTTAAGCCATACCAGGCATCTTAGTGAAGTAATAGGTTTTAAAATCTTTTACCTAATGAATCAGATTACGCAAAGGGTGTTATGACCAGATTACATTGATATATCCTCTTTTATCAGCTATTTATGCAAGATTCCAATATCAAACATGTGTCAATTTACTGTATGTAATGTCCTGATATATATATTATGTGTGAATAAGCTGTCTTCACATTATGTGACAATCCTCAGAGTATTGAAGGTTACATCATTCTATTACTGTTAAACTGTGTTTCACAGGCTGAAATCAATTACTTGGTGTTTCAAGGTATTGGATTCTTAATAAATAGTGTCAGGTTACTTTTTGTGTTATAAACTTCATGGAACACTTTTAAGATAAACTAGTGGTTATTGTTTGGCAGATGGTGAGAATGTTGCAACTATATGCTTTATCATTCTAGGTATTTATTACTAGCATTGTGTCCGAGTGGTTCGGCCGAATCCATTATTCCCCGAATCTAGCACACTGGCTTCAGATTCAAGATTCGGCGCATAATGGCCGACTACCACCGAATCCAAAGTGTTATATGGAAACCTTCAGTTATGAATGTTGTTAGTTTACATTGCATAAGAGTGAGCTTTCATTTGCTTCATTTTCTGTAGATCCGCTGAAAGATGCGATGTCATAAAACGAAACGACCTCACTTTGAATAGTTCTGATAAATGGCGCTAGGAGACGCCACAAGTAACTTTTCCCATCCAAGGTCTCTAAAGACCTTGCTCCTGTCTAATATAAGCAGTGCTACACAGGCTTGCTCACCAGGCGCAAATTTAAATACTGGAGAAAAAAAAGCCGCCTTTCCGATATAAGTAGCAACAGAAATAAATTTTTTCACGTAAATACCAACAGTACATAAGGCTTTAGCATTACTGCATGAGTCACCTCATTCTGATTTCACATATTGTTTAGTCGAATTTTGTGAAGTGCTGGGGTATGTAAACTGTAATGAAGCACTAGCATTTCATAAAGAAAGTTACTTATTATGTGGAAAAAAAGTTCTAATCGTTTGTCATCCAGACTTGACATCTGTTTCAATAAATCGTTTAAGGTCAAGCTTAAACACCGTACTACCTTTCGAAAAGTAACAGACAACTGACACCAACAAAAAAGCGCAAGTATGCCAATGGAATGACGATACCTGGAAGTGGGTTCCAAATCAAAATGCGTAACAGGCATTTAAAAATGCTGGAGATCGAATGCACTAGATTGTAAGACAGATGATACTCTGTAGTACGAACGAACTGTGTAACAAGGAATCAAATGATAGTGGTTCAGAATTACCGTACCGGTATCTAATTGTTGTCATAAACATTTCGTAAAATTTGTATTATAAGACTAATAAAATTGTTTTATATTTCCGCATTTAGTCTCATCAATAGGCGTACAATTGAAGTCTTATATAAAAGCTACTAAGTAAAGCCGACTGGCAAGCCTGCGTTGCGTCAATACGCCTGACGTCACAACCACTGCCTGCATGCTACAACTTACATGTTTTTTAAATAGTGGGAAGGGATTGTTCCTATGAATCGTGATTCGTAAATTCCACACTCTTTTCGCCATAAGAATAATACAAATGTAAACATTATGCCATGTAATCTTCCGTGTTAGCTGTTACCATATTTATATTCCATCCGCCTAACAAATCAGAAAGACAATGGTGAACGCGGAAGAATGTACGTATCATGTTAATGTTTACATTTGCATTATTCTTATGCTGAACGGGAATAGTTAGAAATGAAGCATGGCAACTGACTTGTAGTACTGATTTTTAATTCTCGTACGAATAAAAATTCTGTGCAGACAAGTTACGTGATCTTAAATGTTTGAAAGAATAAATAAATCTGCAAAATACCCTTGTTTAACCCTCTGGAATGCACAATCTTTTCACAGTTCTGAAATGTCTTCGTGACAATAACAAGTACACACGTTGAATAAACGCGGTTTTCTGTGTCTGAATGTTCTGTCCGTCACTCATGGAATGCCTGATATGTCACTATAAAATTAACATTTACACATCCTAATTTTTAAGAATCTATTTTTTAACTTCCAAAATATCTACTCATCTTTAAAGGGTCTTATTTTTGAGTCTTCCCCTTTGAAAAAAGAAAAATAATACATAATCCTTTCCTTTCATTATTTTTTATTTCATCAAAATGAAACACTTTGTAATAGAGTGAAGAAAGTTTCTTATTATCTTTTAGACCATCTTAACAACATATATACCGAAAAGTTTCATACAAATTTCTTTTAAGGATAGGGGGCATTAAAAAAATACTTAAGATTTAAAATAAAAATCTAAATGAAATTTTAATTTCTTAATTTCTACTGTTAATGTTGTCATTTGGGAGATTCAATTTGGTAAAATTGGGGTTCGACCCATCCCTATTTATTATAGCAAAGATTAAAGTAAGTGTGACTATATACTGTAAGAACCTACGTATTGGGCTTTGCACGATTCTAATTTAGAAGTTTGGGGATGCAGATACAATCTTTCTCCTGTGACCCTGTAGTTAAAAATACTCTATGCAAAGCCTGTAGTTTGCAAACTAAGTAATCACAACTTTATGAAACACAGAAACACTGTATATTTCATGAATACTCAACACGATATTGTTAACAGTTCAAAATAGTTTAAGTTCCATGAACACCATTTCTACACTTGTACATTCTTGTGTAAAAACATAAAGACACATCGGCTGACCTTGTTCACACTAAATTGAGTCTCAAGAAGCAACCGTTAGCTGCGCAAATCTTAATACTCTACCCGATTGAATCACTGTCACTATCCAGGAGGGTCCTTCTTCTGCCAAGAATAGACATGGAGTTCTTTTTACATGCCCACCCTTCGCTCACCTCCTCTCTCCCTAAACACACTTGCCACTAGTTCCGTCCCTTGGCCACTTCCTCATTAGCCAATCGGCATCCCTTCCAAAATTGTATACATCTTAACACTGGACATTTCAAGTAAAAACCGATCATCTGAAACCATTTCCTTGCTAATATAACACTGTTTAAATAAAAAAGACTGTTAATCAGTATTACATAAAGTATGAAATAAATAAATAGATAAACCAGCTTTCATGAGCTTTATCTCTCATGTCACACAATATTTACGTAAATTTTGGCAAAGTGTACAAAAAAATCAACACATTATGAGAGGTAAGCCATGCTGCTTGCATTTTTCAGTGTTACTGTGGTGACTAATATGATCTATTTATATTTTCATTATAAATTTAATCATTTGAAATCAGTCATTAAATAAATATATACAAGTGTGATGCTTTCAAGATAACAGCTAGAGACAATAATCTAAACCAGAGTTTGTCGAAACTGCATGACACATTTGAAAGTTGGTTATTTTCAGTTTGATTTTTCTATATTTCAATACAGTAGTCATAAACATTTGTTATTTTTGAGATACTGAAATTATTTTTAGAATGATGAGATGTGCGTAATTATTCCGACATCATAGATGTCTTAAATTTGAGGGTAAATAATTTTATAGTTTATTTTATTCTGAATTACTGGAGTCTGGAACTCACAGATGTCCTCCAGACACCTCCTAAGTTTTGTGTACAAAACATGGGCCTTTTCCAGAGTTCTGCTGATTTGGATAAACCACCGACTGGCTGCTCAGTTTAACCCACTATACCTGGGCTGTCTGGCAGCTGCTCCAACCATGTTCCACTGCCAGTCCTTTACCTTTCCACACTATAACATTACTTATACAAATTGCACAACTGTATGGACATTACTTCGGTAAATGTGACAATGACATTTGAGGGTAATTTCATATTGGATACCATGATACATCACTGTTTTCCACACATAACTGTGTCAAAGTTGTAACCATGAATACCTTGATATGGAGAAAATTGGCAATGCCATTAATAGTTAACTTCAGTGAATCATAAAAAGTCAATGTGAGGAGTCAACATTAAATGTGAATTTTAATGATGGTAATATGGCACACAGTGCAACAAATTACTTAGCAACTGAACTGTGGTAAGTAACAACCATTAGGTCATACCTTCCAGACCCAACTCCTGCCCATGTTTCCACAGATTTACCTATACTCCACACCTCACACTTCATGGAGACAAGCTGAAATGCAGGAGTACAACTATTGGCTGCGGACTGATAAGATGCCATGCACATTTGATGCACACAATTAGACATTCATGGTTAAACTGAAAAACATCATAGGCTGATGTGGGGGGGGGGGGGGTGTCAGTAGGGAGAATCCAGATGGCCGACAACTGTGATGCAATAATTTAAGTGAAATGCATTGTGATAGCCAGCACTCACATTCCAGTTGTCTCTTGGTCACAGTTTGGAAGTGGTCATTAATGAGGGTAGAACACTTGTTAGTGATGACATCCAAGTAGAATGCAACTCTGTGGTTGCTATTTTCATATACAGCCCTGCTTTTGATGTGTAGGTGATGTCTGTGACATGATATAAGTAGGTGATAATGGAGGGATGCATGAGACAAGTCCTGTATCTATGTCTGTTGAGTGGAAGTAAGACATGGGACAAGAGGTTGGGAGAAGCAGAAGAATAAGTAATTATTCCAGAAAAAAACAAGTGATCCACTAAAGATCCATAGCATTTTAAGAGGCCTGCCATAATTTTATTTACTCAGTAACACCAATCACCCAATCATTTGATGAAATGACAATATCCTAAACAATGTTATACATTACAATAATTCTACATTTCAAAGGTAAGATGTGACATATAGCTCATTGAAATAGTTGTCATGATAACTCTTTTGGTACTTAATCTGTTTTAAGATTAGTATACTTTTATTATGTATTGCACATATATCAAAAAACGTTTTGCATCACCATGATTCTAGGGGTTCATGGCTCTTTACATAAAAACAGAATATAGATATACAAAAACATTTCAGTTCTCTTATTGCTCATGAAAACAGAAACTGACAAGTTGTACCACAATAACCTAGTTATCCTGAATTTCTGTTCCAGATAGCAGCATACTCCAGTATCCCCAGTATCCCTAATACCTGGTAACATGTCCTCTTGCAATGATGCATGTCTATATTCGTCGTGGCATACTGTGCACTAGATTATTGAGGAATGTTGGTACATGTTGCCCCACTACTAAATTACGATTCAGCAAACATCCCTCAGATTAACTGGTGGGTTGTCTTATCCAGAAACTGCCCTTTTTAATATGTATACTTGACATGTTCGATAGGGTTCATTTCTGGAGAACATGCTGGTCATTCTAATCTGAATGATGAAGGAATGCATTCACAAGATGTCCACAAAGTGGGAGAACTATTGTCAATTAAGACAAATCCATTACCAAAATGCTGTCACTATGGTTGCACTACATCAGAAGATGACTCCCTGTATCAAATAGCCATTTGATTGCCTTCTACTACCACCAGTGGCATACAATGGCACCACATAATGCGACCACAAAACATCAAGGAACCACCACCTAGCTGCACTCGCTGAATGATGGTGAGTCAAAGATGCTTAGGCTAACTAGACTGCCTCCAAAAACTCTCTGACGGTTGTCTGTTCGAAGGCAGATGGAAGTCTCATCTGTGAATAGCCACTTCTAAAAAGTCCATTCAACATGCTGTTGGCCCAGCTGTACTGCGCTGCATGGTGTCTAGGTGTCATGGCTTGACAATGGGTGTTGGGAGTGAAGTCGCATGTTATGCAGCCTATTTTGTAAGTTTGAGTCGAAATACAATGTCCTGTGGTTGCACGAAAATCATTGTTCCACATAATTGTGTTCCTCTCAGAGTTCCTCTGAGCTGAAATCCTTAAGTAATGGTCATCACCTTCTGTGGAAGCCTTTGAGTGGCCAGAGCAAGACAAGTTATTATCAGTTACTGTATCTCTGTGCCTCCTCCACATCCAAGCAAAATCACTTGGAAACTTCTTTTGATGGAAGTTTCTCCCTAGACAAAAAGTAACAATGTAAATACAATCAAACTTCGGAATTGACCTTCTAGGCATTACAGAACTACAGTCAACACAAGCGGTGTACTTCCTACCAGGTGTTACGAGTTTAACTAATCGGCCATCTTACCCACTCCATTGCACTGATACTGCCTGTGCGTGGTTGTTTAAACCTTTGTGCGGATTGAGTGACATCTATGTACAATCTGAGGATGGAATATACACATTTAATGTCAGTGTCCAGGAGACCTTGGAACCAACGTGATGCAACACATTTTTTTATATATGTGACAAAGAACTATAGTAGCACACTTTAGTTTGGTCTCATTTATAAAATTACATAAATAGACAATCAAAACACAATTCTAAGAAATTGGCATCAATGTTAATACACAAATGAAAAGAAAATCAATACCTGCCAGCATTTTTTGATCCTTCTGTATCTTTGGTTATTGACTCCCATACATCATGCAGCATTAACGGCAACAGTACCTTTTTATAATCTTCATATGTTTTAAAATAACTCAACATTGGAAATAATTTCATTGATGTCAATGGAGGAGGAACACTATTAACTTTCTGTTCCTGAAATTAAAATTTTTCCAGATTATAGTGAACAATATGTAATTATTCAGAAGATACAATGTGGAATGTTGATTTTTTTTTAAAAACAGTAACATAAAGTAATTTAAATAAAATATGATTATATGAATAATATAGTAACGACAGTTTACAACTCACAGTAAAGGCGTGGGGGCGAGCTGCGACAGGCACATACAAAAGACACACACATACAACACTTTCAGCTATCAGCCATGGCCTTCTTCAGAAATTAGAACATTCACGCAATCACACAGGCAAACAACACAGTCATCTGACATCTATGTACAATCTGAGGATGCAATACACACATTTAATGTCAGTGTCCAGGAGACCTTGGAACCAAAGTGACTGTGTTGTGTGCTTGTGTGATTGCGTGAATGTTCTATTTTCTGAAGGCCATGGCCGATAGCTGAAAGTGTTGTATGTGTGTGTCTTTTGCATGTGCCTGTCGCAGCTCGTTGCCGTGTCTTTGTGGTGAGTTGTAAACTGTCCTTACTATATTATTAATTCCAACCTGAAGTTTCCATTACTATATGATTATATGAATGAAACATATGAATTTCCCTTTTACTGTAAGTTTTTATACTATTTTCTGGCTTGCTGAGTATCTGTAGTTTCAATACGTTTAGCACAATAATCTGTAATCGTTTGTAGTATACTGCCTGTATACCAAACATTGCTTCAACCAATAATGGACATTACTTCTACAGTATGCAGTTGTAATCTATCAGTAAGATTCATCAGATCACATGCTACACCACAGAATGAAAAATTACTTAGTGTGAACACACACAGAACAATGTATATATGCCATTCCTTAATTCAGGACTACTAATTTAGTGAGCTAAACAGAATAATTAATTTAATTTCTTATGTGCTGGTAGACTGAATGCAGATATAATCCAAGTATTTCTGACGTCCACACTCCCGAAACATTACCTTCATGACCTAGGTTGTGAATTACCTTTCCCTTCCATTCCCATCCTTTCTTCTTCCCTTCTCTCCCACCTGATGAAGGAACTGTGTTCCGAAAGATTGTCCTTTTTGTCCCCCCCTTTTTTTTTCTGTTTCTTCATTTATATTACTATCGGCGGTACAAAGGTAAGTACTGGCCAGCCAATCTATCTTGTTTGAACAATATTTATAATCTCTGAGGAGAATTTTCATCATTAATCATTATATATATATATATATATATATATATATATATATATATATGAAACGATTATTAAGACGAAAAATTCCTAGCAGGAAAAATAAAATATAAAAAATAGACGAAGATTACTCACCAGGCGAAGGAGCACAGGTGTGACAGCATCACAAATAAATAAATGAATACACACACACACACACAATCGCAAGCTTTCGCAACCCAGTTGCGTCTTCAGGCAGTAGGGAAGGAGAGGGAAAAGGAAATGATGAGGGTTTTAAGGAAGGGGGTAAGGAGCCATTCCAATCCCGGGAGAGGAAAGACTTACCTTGGGGGAAAAAAAGGAGGGTAAACAAATGCACACATGCCCACACATTCACACAGACACAAGTACACCTAGGCAGACATAACTTCTATAACTTAACTTCTTTGCTTTCTACAGTATGTCTGCCTAGGTGTACTTGTGTCTGTGTGAATGTGTGGGCATGTGTGCATTTGTTTACCCTCCTTTTTTTCCCCCAAGGTAAGTCTTTCCTCTCCCGGGATTGGAATGGCTCCTTACCCCCTTCCTTAAAACCCTCATCATTTCCTTTTCCCTCTCCTTCCCTACTGCCTGAAGACGCAACTGGGTTGCGAAAGCTTGCGATTGTGTGTGTGTGTGTGTATTCATTTATTTATTTGTGATGCTGTCACACCTGTGCTCCTTCGCCTGGTGAGTAATCTTCGTCTATTTTTTATATTTTATATATATATATATATATATATATATATATATATATATATATATATATATATAAGTATAAAATAAAGATTTTTGACTTACCTAAAGTACAGGTTCGTCGATAGGAACACCAAACACACACAAAAACACACAACCATTCGAGCTTTCGCCACCAGTGGTGGCTTCTTCGGGAAAAAGAGGGAGGAAGGAGAGGAGAAAGGGAAGGATACAGGTTCTAAGAAAGTGGAAAAGGAGCCATTCCAATCCCAGGAGTGGAAGGACTTACCTTAGGGGACAAAAAGGAAGGTTACTGTATCTCTGTTACCTTCCTTCCCTTTCTCCTCTCCTTCCTCCCTCTTTTTCCCGAAGTTGCCACCACTGGTGGCGAAAGCTCGAATGGTTGTGTGTTTTTGTGTGTGTTTGGTGTTCCTATCGACGAGCCTGTACTTTAGGTACGTCAAAAATCTTTATTTTATACCATTTTCCCACCTGGAAGGTCTCCTTCTATATATATAAAAATAAAAATAGAAAAGAGATGACTTACCAAAAGGACCGGCTCATCGACAGAAACAAATAAAATCACACACAAACACACATACAAGCTTTCGCCACCACTGGCAGCTTCTTCAGGAAAAAGAGCTGCCAGTGGTGGCGAAAGCTTGTATGTGTGTTTGTGTGTGATTTTATTTGTTTCTCTCGACGAGCCGGTCCTTTTGGTAAGTCATCTCTTTTCTATTTTTATTTTTATTTATCCCACCGGGAAAGTTTCCCTCTATAATTATATATATATTCCTAACAGGAAAAATATACGTAAAAAATAGATGAAGTACACTTACCAGGCGAAGGGGCATAGGCAGTGATAGCAACAAATAAACACACACACACACACACACACACACACACACACACGCACACACACACACACAAGCTTTCGCAGCCTAGCTGCTTCGTCAGGCAGAAGGGAAGGAGAGGGAAAAGGAAATGATGAGGGTTTTAAGAGAGTGGATAAGGAGTCATTCCAATCCCGGGACAGGAGAGACTTCCCTTGGGGGGAAAAAAGGAGGGTAAACAAATACACACACACCGACGCAAGTACACCTAGGCAGACATACTGTAGAAAGCAAAGAAGTTAAGAAGTTAGACAGAGATACCACTTGAGGCAGAGGCTCTGACCAGAGAACCGATGCAAAGATGTTAAGATGGTGGGTGGGAATTCGAATTTAGCGGAGGTTGAGATCACGTGGGCAACGGGAAGCGAGAATATGCTGAAGGGCTAGTTCCCATCTCCAGAGTTCTGAAGGATTGGTGTCAGTGGGAAGTATCCAGATAACCCGGACGGTGCAGCACTGTGCCAAGATGTACTGGCCGTGCACCGAGGCATGTTTAGCCACAGGGTGATCCTCGTTACCAACAAACACTGTCTGCCTGTGTCCATTCATGCGAATGGACAGTTTGTTGCTGGTCATTCCCACATAGAACGCTTCACAGTGCAGGCATGTCAATTGGTAGATCATGTGGGTACTATTGCAAGTGGCTCTGCCTTTGATCGTGTACACCTTCCGAGTTACGGGACTGGAGTAAGTGGTGGTGGAAGGGTGCATAGGGCAGGTTTTACAACGGGGGTGGTTACAAGGGTAGGAGCCAGAAGGTATGGAAGGTGGTTTGGGGATTTCATAGGGGTGGACTAGGAGGTTACGGAGGTTAGGTGGGCGGCGAAAAGACACTCTCGGTAGAGTAGGAAGGATGTCATTAAGGAAGGATCTCATTTCGGGGCAGGATTGAAGGAAGTTGTATCCTTGCTGGAGAGCCACATTCAGAGTCCACTCCAGTCCCGGAAAGTATCCGGTGACAAGAGGGGCACTTCTGGGATTCTTCTGTTGAAGGTTCTGAATTTGGGGTCTCAACCTCCGCTAAATTCGAATTCCCACCCACCATCTTAACATCTTTGCATCGGTTCTCTGGACAGAGCCTCTGCCTCAAGTGGTATCTCTGTCTAACTTCTTAACTTCTTTGCTTTCTACAGTATGTCTGCCTAGGTGTACTTGTGTCTGTGTGAGTGTGTGGGTGTGTGTGCATTTGTTTACCCTCCATTTTTTCCCCCAAGGTAAGTCTTTCCTGTCCCGGGATTGGAATGGCTCCTTACCCCCTTCCTTAAAACCCTCATCATTTCCTTTTCCCTCTCCTTCCCTTCTGCCTGATGAAGCAGCTAGGCTGCGAAAGCTAGTGTTTGTTTGTTTGTTGTGTGTGTGTGTGTGTGTGTGTGTGTGTGTGTGTGTGTGTGTGTGTGTGTGAGTGTGTATTCATTTATTTATTTTTGATGCTGTTACACCTGTGCTCCTTCGCCTAGTGAGTAATCTTCGTCTATTTTTTATATTAAATATAGAAGGAAATTATCCTGGTGGGATAATCAAATATAAAATATATGTGTGAGTGTGTGTGTATTTGTCTACCTTCCTTTTTGTCCCCTAAGGTAAGTCCTTCCACTCCTGGGATTGGAATGACTCCTTTTCCACTTTCTTAAAACCCATATCCTTGCCTTTCTCCTCCCCTTTTTTCCTCTTTTTCCTGAAGAAGCTGCCAGTGGTGGCGAAAGCTAGTAAGTGTGTTTTGAGTGCGATTTTTATTTTTATTTGTGTCTATCGACGAGCCGGTCCTTTTGGGTAAGTCATTTATATATATTCCTTTTCTTCCCCCAAGGTAAGTCTTTCCTCTCCTGGGATTGGAATGGCTCCTTACCCCCTTCCTTAAAACCCTCATCATTTCCTTTTCCCTCTCCTTCCCTTCTGCCTGAAGAAGCAACTGGGCTGTGAAAGCTTTCGTTTGTGTGTGTGTGTGTGTGTGTGTGTGTGTTCTATTTATTTGTGCTGCTGTCACACCTGTGCTCATTCGCCTGGTGAGTAATCTTCGCTTATTTTTTATATATAATTTTTCCTGCTGGGATTTTTTCGTCTATAATATTCGTATCATACGAATATTATAGAGGAAAAATATACGTAAAAAATAGATGAAGTCCACTTATCAGGCGAAGAAGCACAGGCAGTGATAGCAACAATGAAACACACAGACACACACACACACACACACACACACACACACACACACACACACACACACACACACACACAACGCTAGCTTTCGCAGCCTAGCTGCTTCGTCAGGCAGAAGGAAAGGAGAGGGAAAAGGAAATGATGAGGGTTTTAAGGGAGTGGGTCAGGTGTCATTCCAATCCCGGGACAGGAAAGACTTATATTGGGGGGAAGAAAGGAGGGTAAACAAATACACACACACACACACACACACACACACACACACACACACACACACACATATATATATATATAAATAGAAAAGAGATGACTTACCAAAAGGACCGGCTCGTCGAGAGAAACAAATAAAATCACACACAAACACACATACAAGCTTTCGCCACCACTGGCAGCTTCTTCAGGAAAAAGAGGAAAAAAGGGGAGGAAAAGGGAAGGATATGGGTTTTAAGGAAGTGGAAAAGGAGTCATTCCAATCCCAGGAGTAGAAGGACTTACCTTAGGGGAAAAAAAGGAAGGTAAACAAATACACACACACTCAGACATATCGAAACGCAAGCACACCTAGACAGACATTTGGTCTAGGTGTGCTTGCGTTTCGATATGTCTGAGTGTGTGTGTATTTGTTTACCTTCCTTTTTTTCCCCTAAGGTAAGTCCTTCTACTCCTGGGATTGGAATGACTCCTTTTCCACTTCCTTAAAACCCATATCCTTCCCTTTTCCTCCCCTTTTTTCCTGAAGAAGCTGCCAGTGGTGGCGAAAGCTTGTATGTGTGTGATTTTATTTGTTTCTCTCGACGAGCCGGTCCTTTTGGTAAGTCATCTCTTTTCTATTTTTATTTTTATTTATCCCACCGGGAAAGTTTCCCTCTATAATTTTCGTTTCATCAATTTGTATATATATATATATATATATATATATATATATATATATATATATATAGTTTCTACAAATGTCTGCCTAAGTGTGTTTGGATGTGGATATGTGTGAGTGTGTGTGTATTTGTTTACCTTCCTTTTTGTCCCCTAAGGTAAGTCCTTCCACTCCTGGGATTGGAATGGCTCCTTTTCCACTTCCTTAAAACCCGTATCCTTCCCTTTCTCCTCTCCTTCCTCCCTCTTTTTCCCGAAGAAGCCACCACTGGTGGCGAAAGCTCGAATGGTTGTGTGTTTTTGTGTGTGTTTAGTGTTCCTATCGACCAGCCTGTACTTTAGGTAAGTCAAAAATCTTTATTTTATACCTTTATATATATATATATATATATATATATATATATATATATATATATATATAAACAAAAATAAAAATAGAAGACAGATGACTTACCAAAAGGACCGGCTCGTCGATAGAAACAAATAAAATAAATAAAATCACACACAAACACACATACAAGCTTTCGCAGCCTAGCTGCTTCGTCAGGCAGAAGGGAAGGAGAGGGAAAAGGAAATGATGAGGGTTTCAAGGGAGTGGATAAGGAGTCATTCCAATCCCGGGACAGGAAAGACTTACCTTGGGGGGAAAAAAAGAGGGTAAGCAAAAACACACACACCCACACATTTACATATATATATATAAAATAAAGTTTTTTGACTTACCTAAAGTACAGGCTCGTCGACAGAAACATAAAACACACACAAAAACACACAAACATTCGAGCTTTCGCCACCACTGGCAGCATCTTCGGGAAAAAGAGGAAGGAAGGAGAGGAGAAGGAGAGGAGAAAGGGAAGGATACGGGTTTTAAGGAAGTGGAAAAGGAGTCAGGGGACTAAAAGGAAGGTAAACAAATACACACACACTCACATATATCCACATGAAAACACACCTAGGCAGACATTTGTAGAAACCAAAGAAGTTGGACAGAGATACCACTTCAGGCAGATGCTCTGTCCACAGAACCTTCGCCTGGTGAGTAATCTTCGTCTATTTTTTATATATAATTTTTCCTGCTAGGAATTTTTCGTCTTAATATTCGTATCATAGAGTTTTATAAATAGTGATTTTTGTTGGGCAGCTGAGGAGTCTTTGACTAGAATAAATTACTCAAGGCAAAGAATGCCTTGTTTGCTGATATCAGTCTGATCTTAATTTCTGTTGAGGTGTTTTTAAAGCAAGTGACTGTTGAACCAAGATACTTGAAGGTATCAACTCTTTCAAATGTGTATTCATCCACACTGAAGGTTGATGGCATATTGGGTTGATATGCTTTCCCACAGGTCATGTATTTAGTTTTATCTTCATTAATCATAAGACCCATTTTATTACTTGTTTGACTTAAGGTTGTGAAAGCTTCTTTCAGTGCTGGTACTTTCCGTGCTATGATGTATACATCATCTTCATATGCTAATATCTGCACTGACTTGTAGAAGGTGGTATCCCTGGTCTCTAGGCCAGCTTTCCTGATCACCTTCTCAAGAGCTGCATTAAATAATAAGCATGCTAATGCATCTCATTGACATAGCCCATTTTTTATTTTCAAGGTGTCCGAGTAATTTCCTTGAACTCGAATGCTGCTTCTTACATCAGACATAACCATTTTAACCATTCTCAGAAGCTTTCTATGTATTCCCATCTCCTGTAAGGCATGAAACAACTGTTTTCTATTCATGCTGTCATATGCAGCCTTAAAGTCAACAAAAAGGTGATGTGTTCCAATTCTATATTCAATAGTTTTCACCAAAATTTGGCACAGGTTGAAAATCTGATCTATTCCAGCCCTGTCACAGGCCTATCCTACCCTATCAGAGGCCAGGCCACCTGTGAAAGCAGCCATGTAATTTACCAACTGTGCTGAATCACTGTGCGACTTTCTATATTGACATGACCACTAACCTCCTGTCCATAATAATGAATAGCCACCGCCAAACTGTGGTCAAAAACAAAGTGGACCACCCTTGTGGCACAGCACACAGCGGAGCACATGCTTGATTTTAATTGCTGCTTCACAACCCGGGCCATCTGGATCCTCCCATCCACCACCAGCTTTTCTGAACTGCACAGATGGGGGTTATACCTACATTACATTCTCAAATCCCGAAATCATCCAGGCCTCAACCTACAATTTCTTTTTTTCCACACCTTGAAGTTCCTACCTCTATCCTGCCGCAGACTTTGCTAAGGTGAGGGGAAGGTAGGGGTGGGGTTGGGTAGTGCGGCCAACAGTGTGCCAAGGCTTCAGAATCGCGTGTCGCAACACAAGCACGAGTGCTTCCGAAATGTGCTGAATGGACATGACTCACTCTTTGTGAACTCCGCATCAGTTTAAAGCAACAAAGAGCATGTTTGTGTGTTTGTTATGTTTCACAACAGCTCTATTGGTGTTATTTATTTCATAGTGTGCAGTGTACTTTGACAGTTCTTAGTACTAATTCTTCAAAATGCATGGGCAATGTGTAATTAAACAGTTATTTGGACCTTCCCTGCATAAATATGTAACTTTTGTATATAAAAAATTTTCATTTTGTGATAGATTCCACTGTAATAGGCAAAACTAAAAATGTGGAAATTATTGAAAAATTGTAATATCTCAAACAATATAGTAATAAGGACAGCTTCAAGCTGTGTTAACCTCGGTTGCACAGCTGGAGGCTGTGACTGAGGGGTGTTGTTGTTGTTGACAAAAAGTGAGGAACGAACAGACTCCCGTCGTCTCCACCGATCGGCCTGCAGCAGCAACATGCTCTAATACTGCCAGCAATGAGGCAGACACCCCACCTGGGGTGCAGCCAACTGCAGGTGGTGGCTCACGTTGGTACCAATGATGTGTGTAGCTTCGGATCTGAAGAGATTCTCTCAGGATTTGAGCGGCTATCTGAAGTCATAAAGACTGCCAGTCTTGCTTTCAAGATGAAAGCAGAGCTCACCACCTGCAGCATAGTTATCAGGACCAACTGTAGACCTTTGGTTCAGAGCCAAGTGGAGGGTCTGAATCAGAGGCTCAGACGGTTCTGCGAGCGTGTAGGCAGCAGATTCCTTGACTTGCGCCATCGGGTGGTGGGTTTCCGGGTTCCGCTGCACAGGTCAGGAATCCACTATACGCAGAAAGCGGCTACACGGGTAGCTGTGTGGCATGGACTGGGCGGTTTTTTAGGATAGAGGGCTTAGGGGAAAAACAAAATGGGAAATCTTGAAGGATGCAGGTGGATCACAGAAGAAATGTAGATCTAGGAACTATCGGTATAACAGTTGTAAATTGTTGTAGCTATGTTGGGGAAGTACCAAAACTGCAAGTGTTAATAAAAACCACTGAAACACACAAAATTGTAGGCAGTGAAAGTTGGCTCAAGCCGGAAATAAGTTAAGCAGAAGTTTTTTCAAAAGATCTAACTGTCTTCAGAAAGGATAGATCAAACAAAATAGGTGGAGGCATGTTTGTCGCCGTCAAAAGTAGTCTTTCGTGCAGCTAAGTTGAAATTGATAGTTTCTGTGAGCTATTATGGGTAGAGGTTATACCTGAAAATCTTAAGAAGTTAATAACTGGTTCCTATTACCGGCCTTCCGTCTCTGACGATACAATAGCAGAAAGGTTAAAAGAAAAACTGAGTCTAATTACAAAAACATACCCGATTCACACGATAATAATAGTCGGTGATTTTAATTTACCCTCAATCTGTTGGCAAAATTATACTTTCAAATCAGGAGGTACGCATAAAACACCATGTGAAATTGTACTCAACATATTCTCTGATAATTAATTCGAACAATTAGATCATGAGCCAACTAGAATTGCAAATTGATGTCAAAACACACTTGATCTCTTGGCAACAAATAATCCTGAGCTCATAACGAGCATCAAAATGGATACAGGTGTTAGTGAACACAGAGCTGTCGTAGCGAGGCTGAACCTAGAAATTGAGCGAGGATTTCAATGCAAAATGCCTACAATACTTTTCACAGTGACTCTTTCTTGAAATTTGACTGAAAACCCAAACAATACCCTGACTATGTGATAGTAATTTCGATGCTGCCGATGACAGCGCTACTAAAGCAGGGTTCCTAAATGTAGCTTTTAAAAACTCATTCACCAAAGAAGACGAAAGCAATATTCCAGATTTCGATTTACGAACAGGGGCCGTAATGAGTAACATAGAAGTAGATACCATCGGAGTAAAGAAGCAACTGAAATCACTTAACAAGAACAAGTCTTCTGGTCTGGACTGTATAACCATTAGATTTCTATCTGATTATGCTTAAGCAATAGCTTCTTACTTAACAGCCATATACAACCGCTCTCTCAAAGAAGGGTCTGTACCAAAAGATTGGAAAGTTACTCAGGTCACAGCCATATTCAAGAAAGTCAGTAGGAGGCCCATTTCATTGACATCAATTTGCAGCGGGGTTTTGGAACATATCCTGTTATCAAATATTATGCATTATCTTGAACAGAATGATCTATTGACCCAAGGTCAACACGGATTTAGAAAATATCGTTCATGAGAAACACAACTTACTCTTTACTCACATTAAGTGATGAGTGCTAACGACAAGGGTTCATAAATCAATTCCGTATTTCTTGATTTCCAGAAGGCTTTTGACACCATACCTCACAAACAGTTTTTAATCAAAATGCGTGGTTATGGTACATCACCCCAAATTTGCAACTGGATAGGGGACTTCCTGTCAGAGAGGACACAGTTTGTAGTAATCAATAGTAAGGCATCGACTCAAACAGAGGTGATATCGGGCGTTCCATAGGGTAGTTTTATTGGTCCTCTGCTCTTCATTATTTACATAAACAATTTGGGAGAAAATCTAAGTAGCTCTCTTAGGTCGTTTGCAGATGACGCCGTCATTTACCGTCTAGTAAAATCATCTGAAGGTCAAAAACAACTGCAAAACGATCTGCAGTATAACAGTTGTAAATTGTCATAGCTGTGTCGGGAAAGTACCAGAACTCCAAGCATCAACAGAAAGCACCGAAACACACATCATTATAGGTAGCAAAAGTTGACTTAAGCCGGAAATAAGTTCAACAGAAGTTTTTGCAAAAGATTTAAATGTGTTCAAAAAGGATAGATTAAACAAAATAGGTGGAGGCATTTTTGTTGTCATCAAATGTAGTCTATCGTGTAGTGAAGTTAAAGTTCGTAGTTCCTTTGAGTAATTATGGGTAGAGATTGTACTCGAAAATCGTAAAAAGTTAATAAGTGGTTCTTTTTACCAGACCCCCGACACTGATGATATAATAGCAGAAAGGTTCAAAGAAAACCTGTGTCAAATTGCAAACACGTACCCGACTCGTACAATAATAGAAGGCAGTGATTTTAATGTACCCTCAATCTGTTGGCAAAATTATAATTTCAAATCAGAAGGTATGCATAAAACATCGTGCGAAATTGTACTCAATGCCTTCTCTGACAATTACTTCGAACAGTTAGTTCATGAACCAACTAGAATTGTAAATAGATCTCTTAACAACTGTTGTGATAATCAATTAAAAATGTTTATTATTATTATTTTAAAGTACTGTGCTACTGTCTTATGTTTTGTCCACTTTGCAGTTGTCTATGCTTTGGCATAATAGTTCTTTGCAAAGAGTAAATGCATATACAGACTTTTTGTAGATTTACTGCTCTTTGTCTCTTGCCTAATGGTTGTGTGCCTCTTGAGTTAAAGATAACTGTACCAGTTTTTCTTGTTAATAAAACTTGTCATTATCCTTTTGTGAGAATCAGTGGTATTATATTTAGCCTTTCAACAGGTTATGGGCCCAGTAATCACTGAGTGACAAGTTTTGAACTGACAAAAGTAAAACTGAATAGTGGGTGCATTATTGTAGTATTAAACTTGTGTGAGCAAAAGTTTTAAGGTTATTTCTGCTGTGTTAAAATGATGGAAAACGAAATTTCTAGAATTACAAAACTCAAAGGCATTGAAAATTGGTCTGCCTGGAAATTTCAAGTTCGTGTTACTTTAAGTGCTATGGGAGCTTGGGACATTGTCACAGGTGAAGTAATTAAACCAGAGTGTAATGACAACATGAATACTGAAGCAAGGCTGAAGTATGAAAAAGATCTTGTAAGATGGAATAAGTTGGACAATGCAGCTCAGAAAGTTATTGGAACATCAATTGAAGACAAGCCATTGCTACATATCATTAACTGTGAATCTTCAGCTGCTATGTGGATCAAATTACTTTCAGTTTATGAACAGAAAAACAGTGTAAGCATACATTTACTCCAGCAGCAATGGTATAACCTAAAAAAGGATATTTCAAATGATATGGCTACATATATTTCACAATTAGAAGACCTGGTACATCGGTTAAGGAATCAAGGTGAAAATATTTCAGATTCTATGGTGATCACAAAACTGTTAATGACACTACCAAAAAGTTATAACCATTTTCTGAGTGCATGGGAATCAACACATCCGGATCAACAGACATTAGCAAATTTGACATCAAGATTATTGATGGAGGAAAAACGCCTTAATCTTCAGGAAGACGTGAAGGGGGAAGCATTTGCAGCAGGTACACAAGGAAGAAGTAATCATTTTAAGAATAATCCCTGTCCTACAAATAAAAATTCAAGAAAACAAGGTAAGTGCTTCAAATGTAATAAACCTGGTCATTGGGCTAAAGATTGCAAAACCATTTGTTTCAAGTGTAATAAACCCGGTCATTGTGCAAAAGAATGCAGAAGTACTGTATCAAAGCGTCAAGGTCAGAATCAGTGTGAACTAAGAGGGGATGCTTTGATAAGCAAAATTTTAGCAGCCAATCATGTAAATAAAAATGCATGGTTTTTAGATTCTGGTGCTACTGATCACATGTGTAATGAAATTGAATGGTTTGTAAATTACAGTCCATTTGAGAGTGAAGTCCAAATCTGTATTGGTGATGGTAGTTATATTACTTCATATGGGAAAGGCGACATAAACATTCTAGCCTTTGATGGTAAAAGGTGGAATGAAAAGTATTTGTCAAATGTTTTATATGTGCCAGATATTCGGTTTAATTTATTTTCACTTGGAGCAGCATTAGACAAGGGCATACAATTTAAATCTGACAAGACAACATGCAGACTTTTCAAGGGAGAGAATGTTGTTGCAGTGGGAGTTCGTGAAGAAAGGTTGTATAGGATGAAATTTAAGATTTCACTTAGTGAAAATGACAGTGTTCAAGCAAATGTGGCTACCAAGGAAGATCTTAAAATTTGGCACAAAAGACTTGCTCATCAAAATTATCCCCATGTGAAAAAGTTTCTGAAAGATAGGCAGATTCAATTTAAGGAAGAAGATAAAAGTTTGTGTGAATATTGTGTCGTTGGGAAAATTCATAAATTACCTTTCCACAAAAGTGATTCAAAGTCAAAAAGGGCAGGTGAACTGATTCACTGTGATTTGTGTGGCCCTATGCAAGTTGATTCTATTGGTGGTTCAAGGTACTTTCTTTTGTTAAAAGATGATTATTCACATTGGAGAACTGTGTATTTTCTAAGACATAAATCTGAAGTTGCGGAACACTTGGAATCTTTCATAAAAACTACTGAAAAACAAATTGAAAATGGCATTAAAGTGATCAGAACTGATAATGGACTAGAATTCATTAACCATGAAGTGCGAAAAATAATGCAGAATTATGGGATAACACATCAAAAATCAGTAACTTATTGTCCTCAACAGAATGGTGCAGCCGAACGTGAGAACAGAACTGTGGTGGAGACTGCAAGAACAATGATTCATGCAAGTGGGCTGCCAATACGACTGTGGGCTGAAGCCATTAATACAGCAACTTATATTTTGAATAGAACAGGTACAAGCAGTGTCAATGGCAAATCACCTCACAAAATGTGGAATGGATTGGATTATGATGTGACCAAACTCAGGATATTTGGAGAGATGGTTTATACACACATTCCAAAGGAGAGACGGCAGAAATGGGATTCCAAAGGTGAAAAAGGTTTTCTAGTTGGCTACGATACAGAAGTAAAGGGGTATCGTGTTTGGTTTTCTCATAAAGATCAAGTTAAAATATATCGTGACATTGTTTTCATCGGCAAATTATATAAGGACTGTCAATCAGAGAAAACTTTCAATACTGAATGTGTACCTTTCCTAATATCTGAGACAACTGATGATAAGCAGACTACTCAAGAGGAAACCCTGAATCAAACAGGAGAAGAAATTAGAATATTTGAAGAAGAATCAAATACTGAAGCCAACTGTAGATCTTCTATGGAAAATGACAATCAAGAGGTCATCAAATCTGAGAATAAAATTAGAAGCAGCCTACGAGACAGGTCAAAAATCAAAAAGCCTGTCAGATATGCCAACTATACTACTGTAAATTCTACCTGCATAACGAAGTGCTATGAACCCATCTCATATCAAGATGCAATGGAATGTGACAATGCAGAAAATTGGAAACAGGCTATGCAAGAAGAAATGTATTCTCTTAATCTTAATGAAACTTGGATCTTGACTGAGCCCCCAGAAAACCAAGAAATACTTGACAATAGGTGGGTGTTCAAAGTGAAGAGGAGAACTGATGGAACTGTGGATAGATTTAAAGCTCGACTTGTTGCTAGAGGATTTCGACAGAAATTAGGCATGAACTATACTGAAACCTTTAGTCCACTGGTTAGATTTGATTCCATAAGAATAATCTTGTCCATTGCAGCATCCAAAGCAATGCATATGAGGCAGTTTGATGTGAAAACTGCATTTTTATACAGTGAAATAGATACTGAAATATATATGAAACAGCCAGAAGGGTTTGAGGATGGTACCAAAAAGGTATGCAAGCTGAAGAAAAGTATCTATGGGCTTAAACAAGCTTCTAGACTATGGAATAAACGATTCACCAGTGTGTTGAACAAATTTGGACTGACAGAAACAAGTGCAGACCCCTGTGTTTTTGTCAATAATAAGGGTGAATTCTTGACCATTCTAGCCATTCACGTTGATGACGGACTAATCATATCAGAATCTATGGAAGTAATTAATTTACTAATGAGTGATTTGGAACAAGAATTTGAGATAACAACCAGCAGTGTTAATCATTATCTCGGTTTGCAGATAGAGCAGTTCAAGGATGGCTCCATCTTCTTAAACCAAGAGGCATATGCAAGAGCTGTACTGGAACGGTACAACATGGAAAATACCAATGCTGTAGCTATTCCTGCTGATCGTGGACAAATGTACTCTGAGATGGGGAATGACTCAAAAATTATCAATGCTCCATACCGTCAGGCTGTTGGAAGTTTACTATATTTGTCTGTGGCAACCAGACCTGACATCACTTTCTCAGTACATAATGCTAG
Source organism: Locusta migratoria (assembly GCA_026315105.1). Classification (NCBI taxonomy): domain Eukaryota; kingdom Metazoa; phylum Arthropoda; class Insecta; order Orthoptera; family Acrididae; genus Locusta; species Locusta migratoria. The sequence goes on along the minus strand of CM048746.1, from coordinate 14,131,073 downwards.
TCAGCATCTTGAAAAACCAGAAAAGATGCACTGGAATGCTGTGAAGAGAATCTTAAAGTACCTAAAGGGAACTATTTCTTATGGCTTGTATTATCCAAGGAATGAGGATATTCGTTTGTCTGTTTTTTGTGATTCAGATTATGCAGGAGATGTTCTTACTCGAAGATCGACCACAGGTTTTGTTGTTAAGTTTGGTGAAGCTACTATAGCTTGGAGCTCTCAGAGGCAAAAAGTGGTGGCATTATCAACAACTGAAGCAGAATATTTAGCTTCTTGTCAGGCTGTAAAAGAAATTGTATGGATACAGTCAATTTTACAAAATATTATTAATCAGAAAGAAATTACTACCACCTTGTATATGGACTGTCAAAGTGCCATCCGGTTGATCAAGAACCCTGAGTATCACAAACGAACAAAACACATAGACGTGAAGTATCATTTCATACGAGAAAAATTTAAGTTGGGAATCTTCAACCTTGAACATGTAAGCTCTACAGATCAGCAAGCAGATATTCTTACCAAACCACTCACTAGAAGCAATTTTGAAAAAATAAGACAGCTACTTTATGTTGGTGATGCTAAAGTTCTTGCTGACAGAAGACTACAGAAGTGTTAAACATTTGTTAATTGAAGTGGGAGTGTTGTGATAATCAATTAAAAATGTTTATTATTATTATTTTAAAGTACTGTGCTACTGTCTTATGTTTTGTCCACTTTGCAGTTGTCTATGCTTTGGCATAATAGTTCTTTGCAAAGAGTAAATGCATATACAGACTTTTTGTAGATTTACTGCTCTTTGTCTCTTGCCTAATGGTTGTGTGCCTCTTGAGTTAAAGATAACTGTACCAGTTTTTCTTGTTAATAAAACTTGTCATTATCCTTTTGTGAGAATCAGTGGTATTATATTTAGCCTTTCAACAACAACAAATAATCTTGAGCTCATAACGAGCATCAAAATAGATACAGGTATTAGTGAACACAGGGATGTCATAGCGAGACTGAATATCAAAAGCCCCAAAGTTACCAAAAATAGACCAAAAGTATATTTGTTCAGGAAAGCAAATAGAAATACAATACATTGCTTCATAAAAGACGTTTCCACTCAATCTTAACACTAAATGTAAGTGTAGAACAAGTGTGGTTCCAATTCAAAGAAGTGGTATTGACAGCAATTGACAGTTTTATACCAATATACCGTAGTAATAAAAGAAGGAGGTGACCCCCCTCCTCTTGGTACACAAAAAGGTCAGGACACTGTTGCAAAAAAGGCGACATGCCTACAATACATTTCACAACAAAACTCTTTCTCGAAATTTGAGTAGAAACCCAAACACATATTGGTCATATGTTATACCCAAACACATTTTGGTCATATGTTAACTATCCTAGGGGCAAACCACAAACAATACCCTCACTATGTGATAGTAATGGTGATCCTGTGCGATGATAGCGCTACTAAGTTACTAAACACAGGTTTTAGAAACTCATTCAGCAAAGATGATGAAATCAATATTCCACATTTTGAATTACAAACTGAGGCCAGACTGAATAACATAGAAGTAGATATCATTGGAGTGGTGAAGCAACTGAAATCACTTAACTAGAACAAGTCTTTCAGTTTGGACTGTATACCCATTAGATTTCTATTCAATTATGCTGAAGCGATAGCTCCTTACTTAATAGCCATATACAACAGCTCACTCAAAGTACCTGTATCAAAAGGCTGGAAAGTGGCACAGGTCACACCTATATTAAAGAAAGGCAGTAGGAGTGATCCACTAAACTCTAGCCCAATTTCATTGATGTCAACTTGTAGCAGTTTTGGAACATATCCTGTATTCAAATATTATGAATTATCTCAAACATAATGATCTCTTGGCCTAACATCAACACAGATTTAGAAAATATCGTTCATGCAAAACACAACTAGCTCTTTACTCGCATGAAGTAATGAGTGCTATCGACAAGGAATCTCAAATTGATTCTGTATTTCTTGATTTCCAGAAGGCTTTTGATACCATGACTCACAAACGGCTTTTAATCAAATTGCATCATTATGGTATATCAACCCAAATTTGCCACTGGATAAGGGATTTCATGTCAAAGAGGACACACCTTGTAGTAATTGATGGTAAGGCATCGACTAAAACAGAGGTGATATTGGGCGTTCCACAGGGTAGTGTTACTGGTCCTTTGCTGTTCCTCATTTACATAAACTGGGAGAAAATCTAAGCAGCTATCTTATGTTGTTTGCAAATGACGCCATCATTTACCGTCTAGTAAAATCATCTGAAGATCAAAACAACTGCAGAATGGTCTAAATAAGATATCACTGTGGTGTAAAAATTGGCAATTGACTGTAAAATAATGAGAAGTGTGAAGTTGTCCACATGAGTACGAAAAGAAATCTATTAAACTTTGTTTACAAGATAAATCAATCAAAGGTGAAGGCAGTAAACTCCACCAAATACCTAGGAATTACTATTATTTCAGACTTATACTGGAAACAACACATAGATAATGTCATGGGAAAGGTGAACCAGAAACTGTGTTTTATTGGCAGAACCCTTAAAAGATGCAACAGAACTACTAAAGAGACTGCATACACTATGCTTGTCCGTCCTGTTTTGGAGTATTACTGCCCAGTGTAGGATCCTTATCAGGTGGGATTGACAGAGGACATCGAAAGAGTGTAAAGAAGGACAGCTCATTTTGTATTGTCACAATACCGGGGAGAAGCATTACGGAAATGATACAGGTGGGATGGAAATCATTACAACAACAGTACTTATTGCTGCGCTACTTACGGAACTCCAATAGCCAACATTCTCCTCCAAATGCGAAAATATATTGTTGACTCCCACTTACATAGGTAGAAATAAAAATCAGAATAAAATACGAGAAATCAGAGCTCAAACAGAGAGATTCAGGTGTTCTTCCTGCGCACTATTCAAGAATGGAATGGGAGATAAATAGTATAAAGGTAGTTTGATGAACCCTCTGCCAGGCACTTAAATGTGACTTGCAGAGTATCCCGTGTAAATGTAGAAGAGAGATTGAGTCAAAACGAGGCCCCTGGAATAGATGATATTCCATCTGAACTGCTTATATCATTAGGAGAGCCAGACATAAAGAAATTGTTCCTCCTGGTATGTAAGATGTATGAGACAGAGGAAATGCCCTCTGACTTCAAGAAGAATATAGTAATTCCAATTTTAAGGAAAGCAGGTGCAGACAAATGTGAAAATTACAGAACTATTAGTTTAATAAGTCATGGACGCAAAATACTAACATGAAACATTTAAAGACAAATGGAAAAACTGATGGAATTTGACCTTGGGGAAGATCAGTTGGGGAAGACATTGTATGGAAGTGAAATGTGGATGATAAAGAACTCTGAAAAACACGATAGAAGCTAATGAAATGTGGTGTTACCAACGAATGCAGAAGATTAGATGGGTAGATCACATAAGAAATGAGGAGGTGCTCAACAGAATTGAGGAGAAAATTTTTTTTGGCATACCTTGACTACAAGAATGGGCAGGTTGGTGGACCACATTCTGAGACATTAAGGAATCGTGAACTTAGCAATGGAAGGAAGTGTTTGAGGTAAAAATTGTAGAGGGAGACAGAAGATGCTTGCACACGACAGGGTAGCATGGAGAGCTGCATCAAACCAGTCTGTGGACTGAAGGTCACCACCACCAGTTTGGTCCCTTTACATCAATCCCTAACTAACTAACCAACCAACCAACCAACCACCATCACCACCACCACCACCAACAACAACAACAACAACTAAAACTTCTAACTAGTGAGATAACATATAGACAAAAGGAATTGAAAAATAATTACGTACATACTTTTGCTTTAATTCTGTAATGTCTAAAAGACACTAGACTGCTAACAACTGTCACCAGAGCTATCCCTATATGATTTTAATTATGTAAGTTTTTGAAACAAAACATGCATATGCTACTACCCCATAACAGTAATACATATTATTGACTGGTTGGCGCTATTTACAATTTATCTAGAGCATGAAAATTTTGACAGCTGAAATAATAAGTGTGCACAACTACCTCTTTACAATGCAAAAAACATTACCGTAAGGTGGGGTAACATTGGACGGAATTTTCATATTCTTTAAAGTAACTTCATAAAGAACTTTAAATTCTTGCAACAAAAAATATCGAGATATTTTGAATGATATTGGAGGATAATATGATCAAAGAATATTGGTTAAAAATAATTTTAATTAGTCAGAAAATAATAAATAAAACTTCCAATGTTACCCCTTGTAATGTACATACCCCATAAAATTCAGATCGTTTGGATAATCTAATTGTATGATACCAATAGTAAATGAGCCTTTCCTTATTCATAACCGCGAATCTATTCATAAAACATTATAATATGATAGAAGACTGTTTAATTGCATCAATGGTAATGTTCTTTAAATCATTTTGTTAAATTGTTTCTGTTCGTAAAAAACGTAACATTACTACTATGCAATAATAAGATTTTGATCATTATATTTCTAACTAACATTATCTGATGTCTTTTGCAATGTATTGATTTGTCTGAAGTGCTCTACTTCCCTTAAAACTGTGTAACTAATTTAGCCCTTATTAATATTATAAACAAACCTATTTACTGCTATAGTTTTAAATTACTTACAATCTTAATTTCTGTTATGTTTTTATACAAAAAGACTTTCACTATAATTGACATAATTTTGTGTATATCTTCTTTATGAAAGATTCATTTATATCTAACAAATAAGGCAATTAGGTGTCATGCTGCAACTACCTTGTTCTAGAATGTTCTCGAAAATAACATATTATATAGCTTGGTGTGTTTGTATGTGTGTGGGTGTGTGTGCACTTGTTTACCTTTCTTTTTTTCCCCTTAAGCTAAGTCCTTCCACTCCCACGATTGGAATGACTCCTCTTCCACTCCCTTAAAACCTGCATCCTTCCCCCCCCCCTTCCTTTCTCTTTTCCTGAAGAAGCAGCCAACTGTTGCGAAAGCTTAAATGTTGTGTTTGTGTGTGCTTTCATTTGTGTCTATCTACGAGCCTGTGCTTTGGGTAAGTTATTCGATTTCTATTTTTTATACATACATATTGTATAAATACACACAAAATTGGTGTGCACAGGCAGTCTTACTTCAGTCAGTCTACAATATGTCTTAAAAGAGTTTAGTCAGTCTTTCTACAGCCATGAAGTCAGTAGTCAGTCTTCCTTTTGTATTGGTACAGTATGAGTACGTCAGCTTTTGTGTGTCAATTATTTGATAATAAAGAAGAAACTTTTTTTCTTCAACACGTACACAGTTTGTAATTCCATTGATATTGAAGAACCCGTTGTTTCATAATAATGTACAGGCAGGCGAGCTACTGGATCTACCACCAAACTATAAATAGCAGGTGATGTATTTCTAAATTTATGAAACATCTTCAGACATGGTGCATCATTTCCAGGAAATACTGTCAATTTTGGGAATCTACGAATGGGACATGTTTCGGAAATGAATAGGAAAAGCAAAAGGAAGAAGAAGCAATACATGTACATATGTTTTTCAAATTATTTTGAAATAAATTCAACAAACATGGGATTCAAGACGAAATGACGATTTATGTAGGAAAAAACAGGACGCTGAAGAGAAACAAAAAGTTACAATATGTTTGAACTTGGAATGAACTGGATGCCGAAAACTGTAAGTGTTGCTAAACTCTGATTTTCAGTGTCTTGAGTGCTTTTTATTCAAAATGGATAAAAATAGAGTTAATACTAGAGCGTCAGATGTAAAACGGGTTTTTTCAACGGAACAGAAACAGACGTTAGATATGCTACAGGCGATGTTACATAAAATGGGGAATAATTTAATGATTAATGATGGAAATTCTCTTCAGATATGATAAATTATTTTTCAAACAAGATAGATTGGCTGGCCAGTAGTTACCTTTGTGCTGTACCGCTGATAGTTACGCAAATGAAGAAAAAGAAAAAAAGGGGACGAAAAAGGACAAGCTTTCGGAACACAGTTCCTTCCTCAGATGGAAGAGAAGGGAAGAAAAAAGGATGGGAACGGAAGGGAAAGGTAACTCACGACGTAGGTCATGAAGGTGGTGTTTGAGGATTGTGGAAGTCAGAGATTATTTAGTAAGAAAGTTTACGGACCAACAAAATTTAATTGAAGACAAATTAATAAAGAAAATAAGGGATTATCAAATTAATGCACTTAAAACTAATCTCAAAATGAATAATCTTAATGAAAGTGTAGTCAACAATTCTAACTCTATACATGAAATAGATAGCTATGTAAAGAGTAGTTTTCATGAAGTAAACTCAGCAGTTCAAACAGTAGAAAAAAGTGTAGACTTTGTTAAAGGAGAAGTTAATAGGGAAAGGAAAAAGGTTAAAAATTCATTTAAAGTTGTAGAATCAGAAGTAGGAATTTTAACTGAAAGAATTGATAGGATAGAAAACAAAGTAAATGAGGGTTTTAATAATGCACATTTATCAGGAAATTTTGTAAATAATGATCTTGTAACAAATGTAATATACACTTTTGGTATATTGTCTAAAATTCCTGTAAAAAGATACCCAGAAAGTGATTTACATCCTGTAGATTTTATTATGTCTTGTGAAAATAATTTTGTTGAAGGGATGTCTGAGGACCATAAAATCAAATATATTAAAAAAACTTGTTAAACGGGGAACCTTTAAGTTTGGTTAATAAAAACTCAATGAACTGGACAACATTTTGCGATTTCAAAAAGAATTTTTTAAACAAATATTGGGGTGAAAGTATACAAAACAGTGTCAAATGGAAATTTCTAAATGGTCCTGCCTGCAAAGGCAGACCAGGAGGAATGTATCAATTTTGTAAAAAGAAGTTAAAAACTTTGATACACTTAAACAAACTGTTCGATGTTATGACACAAATTATTGTTTTAAAAAGAAGGCTACCAAAACATTTGAAATGATATTTATTGTATTCACCTGACAATGTAGAAAGTTTTTTTAAATTTCATTTATAAGATTGGCAGATTTGCTGAAAGACAATACTTTAACAACAGTAATAAACAAGGTGGAGGGGGAGGGGTGGCAAAGACATAGAGATTACGGTAACCAACCTCTCAATGGAAATAGTAAATACAGATGTAAGTCCAAACAAATCAGTTTGAAATTTAAAAAAATGTAATGTTCCATTTGGATATCATGATAGGCAACATAGCATTAAGACACAAAACTATAATAACAATTGCTTAGAAACTGTAGGTAATGCTGAAAATAATGGTCGCACAAAGTGTGTACCTCAAAAGGATGTTAATGTAATATAAAATGACACCTGTAATGCAAATAGTTTGGCTAATACTGCACTTGAAAACACTTGTGCTAAAACTCTTGAAAAAGTAAATGAATTTCATAAAATACCTAGAATGAATGTAGGCCTGTATCTAAATATGACAATATTTTTGTACCGGAAACTGACAATTGTTACTTGGATAATGTACGTGTTGCTAAATGCAATGATAGTATACCTGATTGTGATGACACTTTTGTTATGAAATACTAGCTTAACGCCCGCTGCTTCGCATGCGTAGACTGGTTGGTCTGCACCAGTTGTTTCTCCCTCTTAATATAAATTTTCATAGATATAGCTTAAGTACATCTACATCTACATAGATACTCTGCAAATCACATTTAAGTGCCTGGCAGAGGGTTCATTAACCACTTTCATAACTTTTCTCTACCGTTCCATTCTCTAATAGCGCGCGGGAAGAAAGAACACCAAAATCGTTCCATTTTCGATCTGATTTCTCTTATTTTATTGGGATGGTCATGTCTCCCTAAGTAGGTGGGTGTTAGCAAAATATTTTCACATTCAGAGCTAAAAGTCGGTGATTTGTAATTCTGGGTTCAAAATTAACTTAGTAGCAACATATTTTCAAAAAAGTGTTTCATCCCCTATTTCACCCCCTAAATGATTAATTTTCTGAAAATACCGTACCATGTGTTTCTTTAATTCTGGTGAAGAAAACATATACCAATTTATGTGGTTGTATCTTCAAAACTGTCCCTTATCTTCTATTGGAGCAGGCAACATACTTACAATTTGGCCTTTTTCTACAGAATCATCGTCTGGAATGTCAGGAAAAATAAACACAGATTTGCTGTCTTGATAGGGATGCAGAAATCCGACTTCCACTTCTTTTGCTGAGACTTCGGTCACGATTCTGACAAACTGCCTGTTTCACTGTTTTCCCCCAATCATGTATGGATAATCCACAAGAACAAAATCCTCCACTTCCAGAACTGCTTCCTCTGCCCTGCTGCTTTCGCCAGTAGAGGGTATTGCATTATTATTCACAAGCAACACCTAATTTTCACTATTTATTGTACAGTTGTGTTATGTTTCATTCCATAACAAACATTCTCAAGTATATCTTCAAAACTCGAATACCAGGCTTCTAAAGAATTGTTTTGAGAATTATCTCCATTGGGCAATTTTTTGACGACTCTTTCAGGTCAAATGGAATTAATCCCACTGCACACAATACACTTCTTATATCGTCTTCTTCAGTTGCTGACACTTTTTTAAGCATTTCCTTCAAAAGTGAGGGGAAAGCATTTCGATATTGGCCCATGGGAGATTTTCTTCCATTGCATAAGCACTGCCCGCCAAGCAGCTTTTAAAGGTCTGAAGAAACCTACATCTAATGACTATAAGATACGAGTACTGTTTATTCTCATATTCATCAATTACTCGTAGTGAAATGTGACTTGAAAGGTTGTCTCCTATCACATAGGGAGGTAACAATTTTCTGTCCCCAGTGGCAGCCTTCATTACTAAAACACTACTCTTAGAAGAATCTAAGATCCTTTCAGGATGTTTTGTTCCCCTTCTACCTACCACACGCTTCGTCCTAGGGTCATCACACAGATTGGTCTCGATTGATCAAATTTTTGGGATCAATATTTTCCATTTTTTCACCAATATTCTGGAAATGTTTTCACTGTCTCATAACTCACTTCAGCACATTGCCTTTTAATGTTTTCAGATAACCGGAAGCATAATATGGCAGAGTGACACAGTAAAAATGAACATGACTACTCAATCCCTTGCATGTTACAACGAAAGCATTTTTCCTTTCGTTCACATTTATCAAGATATCCTTTCACTATGTACCTAATATCATCAGAGGTAAAAGGAAAACCCCAATGTACAGCCCTTATAATACCAGGAACAAGTGTGTTCTCTTCAGTGGCACTTAAGACAGGATGCCTCCCAATCATTAGAGGGTTTGTATTATTAACTTATTCTCTAACATTGAACATGATACATTAAATTTACTCGATGCCTTTCTGTAGGATAGTTTTCCTGATCTTACAGCAGCAACTGCCTTTTCAAGATATTCAGGGTCATAATTGTGCCTTGGGAGAGCACCAGGCCTACTTTTGTAAATGTGCGGCACTGTGCGATATTACCCCAACGTGCATAGTTATCAAGTGAGATGTGGAGACAAACTGTATTCACATTTCCTTCTTAACATTGAAGCACCTAAACTATGAGCAAATTACACTTACCAACTCTTTCTCTTCTTCTACAATGACGAAAGTATTCACAGTTAACTAGCAACAATTGTACATTGCACTATAACCCATTACACACCACTTTTTCAACTTCCAGCAGCAATGTGTGTTCGTATATACTCAACAATATGTAAGGTGCAAATTATAAAAGGCGTGCACGAAATAAAAGCATGCATTCAGTTAATACCAACGTAAGAACAGAAATACACAGTTCAGATCCAAAAGTAGCCCTGTGTCCGATATTTTCCCACCTTATGGTATAATGAACTGACTGCCAGGAACAACTCAAGTAGTGTATTTCTTAAAATTTTAGAAAATACGTCTTGGTCAGAATGAAGACATTAAAATTGACACTAAATGAGCAGAATCCACTATTTTGCAATAGCTTAAAATAAAAGTAAGAACAAATTTTAAAATTTCCAATTTATTTTTTAGAGCTTATGAGACTTAACTACGGGGTCATCAGTCCCTTAACTTACAAACTACTTATGAACTGGCTAATACTAAGGACGGCACAAATATCTATGCCCGAGGGGAGATTTGATCCCCTGACCGTAGTGGCCGTGCAGACTGTGATTGGCGCGCCGCAGACTGCTTGGTCACCGCACAAATTTCAACAAGTTTTAAATCAACCAACAACACAGGGGCGACATCTGACTCAAAATTGGTTTCAACCTGGCCTGTGGAAGAAATTCATGGGAGAAGGAGAGACCAACCAATAACCATAATTAACTAAACAAATAATGTTCACAACATATAATTAAATGTAAACACATTAAATACTGTAACCATAAAATGATTTTTTTCTCAAAAATGCATGATTTGCAGCATACTTGATTGGCATGAAGGGTACAATTCATATCAGTACATCACTCCATAAAACAAGGTGGCCCACAATTTTCAGTAAGTATGTAAATCTGGCCCTTGAGTTGCCCAGGCCTGCTTTACAGCGTGGGTTTTTCATCGGGTTTGAGCCCCAGAAAACACACTTTTCTGCGTGTCAACACTTCATTGAACCAACAGTTCATAAGCATAACACAGACTGAGAAGTGATCGTTGGTGGCGGCCAAGAGGCGGCTCATCCAAAGACAATCGAAAGACAATCGTAAAGATCTGAGTGTTTGTGTGTGATCGATTACGGCTATTGCCGCCATAACAATAATAAAACAAATTTGTAACTACCAACTTATATCTTGAAGACTACTTACCTCTAACCATTTAGGATTCCACTGACAAATCAAGCTGATGACCTCGTTTAAAAATGATTCACATTCTGCAGAGCCTGTCATTCTATTTGGAGGTGACAAGTTAGGTATAGGAGCATCTTTTATTGATCCTAGGGGCCTAAGCATTGCACCATCTTGAATCTCAAAAGTTTTTACATGGGTAAGATTCATGCTGAAAGATACACGTTTACTTTTCTGGGATGATTTTAATAAACCACTACCAATTGGCTTCAAACAAGATTTTTGAGGGACACTTTCATTTTTATCTTTATTTGAACTGCCTACTCTAGCAATTCTTTTCTTTTTTGAAGATTTTGTGTCCACTTCTGTATTTGCCGAAGTACTTGTAGAAACATTACTGCTGCTGCTACAGATGCTCTTTTCTGGTGAGTTTTGGAGAGGTGAAATTTGATCACAGCTTTTTGGTACTAAAGATGATCTCAAGCGTGGTATACGAGGCAATGAACTTATCTTTTTCTCTTCTTCCTTGTTAGATGACTTACTGTCTCTACGTTTTTTACTCGGGTCCTTACTCAAAGTTTTATCCTCCACTACTGCTTTAGCATTTTCTGATATAGTAGAGGTGCTTGAGGATACATCTGTTTTATTAGAATTGGATACTGACTCAGTCCGAAAAATATTTAAATCATCTTTCACAGGTTTCTTTACAGAGTTATTTTCTTCTTTTCCCGGTTTGGAAGATGAGGTAGGAAAACTCTCTGTTAGAAATGCTCCTCTATTTCTTTCTGTAACTTTAACTCGTAGAGTTGCACTTCGTTTAACTTCTTTGGTGTCATCATCTTTTTTTTTACTTTCTGCGATTTCCTTTAAGCGTTTCTTTCGTGCTTCTGTAATTTCCTTCTTTTCATTTCGAGGAATGGCACTGACATTAGAAGAACTACTTCTCTTTTTCTTTGAAAACTTCTTCTGTTTTAAACTTGATTCCCGATGTGGACCTGAAGTACCAATATCCATGCTAACCACTTTCTGCTCTTTGGATTTCAGTTTGGTGGTAGGAGGTAATTTTTCACGAGATCTCACTTTCTTCATATAAGGTGCTTCTATTATTATAGGTTTCCTGGAAATTATTCCCTTTGGTTTGTCACTGGCTGTTTCCTCGTGTTCTTTCTTGTCATCAAGACCATGAAGATCTTTGTGGGAAACTACATCAGTCTGTTTCTTATCTGGCAGATCAAGTAACAAATTAGAAGTCTGCACTTCATTAGAAGGTTCAGTTTCTAACTTGCCACTTACACTAGGATGAGATTCAAGATGTGATTCTGTAAAAAATTCTGGTGTCAAATCATCATCTTCCTCTCGTCCACGAGTCTCCTCAAATATGTCATTCTTTTTTAAGGTTGCAATTGACTCAGCAACTTCGTTTATCTTCCTATTATTATTGTCACGTTCTGATGAATGTCTTAGGATCTTATCGTCATTCTTTATCTCCAATTCATCATCACTCCTTGAATCATAATATGTCTGTGAAAGCTTTCTTAGCCAATTATCACCATCATCATCATCATCATCACTATCTTCATCAATAGGAATAGTAATTCCACCGAGGTCACAATCCATAGCTTCCAAATCATCCTGATGAACATCAGTTGTTGTGCAAGACATATCATTCTCTTCATGTGTTTCTTGTTTGACATGCAATGGTTCATTAAATAACTGAGAACTTGGAAACATCTCCTCATCATCACTGATAATAATAATGTCATCATCCAAAGTATAATTTAACATGTTTTCATCTGTAGTAGCATTTTCGCTCGCAGCACTTTCATTAAGGAGGTGTTGTTTTACTTCTGCTTCAGATAGTTTTTCAACTTTAACTATGAGGTCTTTTAATTGAGGAACTGTTTGGTCCTTCTGGCTTGGAATTCTTTTCACATCTTGACAGTCATTTGTCTGAATATGGTCAGATTTACCAGACTTTCCAAATAATTCCATATCTTTTACTAAGGGTTCAGTCCTGATCAAAGCAACAGTACTGCTTGTTGAAGGACGTTCTATGAATTTTGAACTGTCTGTTTCACTTTTCACAGCACATAATGCTGTATTAGACGGTTCTTTAAAACCTGTTTCTGTTACAGGAATGTTACTAAATGAATTTTCTAAAATTTCTTTAACATTTTCTAAAATTTCTTTAACATCTGACCTTTTAATAATCCCCAGAGAAGATTTATCTTGAACTGTGTCCTTGGCAGATTCACTACCAGTTTGTAAATTACAGCTATCAGGTTTCACAACACAAATGTCCCTGTCTTGAATGACATCTTTTATATTACTGCTGTCTTCAGGTTTCACATTAACAATGGAACTATGTGGCAAATCTCTCTTATTAGTTATGTCTACATATTCTTCAACGGATATCACACTATTAGTAACGCGAGACTTCTCACTTAAACGAATACCATCTGATACTTCCGATGTACTTGACATATTGTCTATTAAATGTTTTCCATCACTGATATTTATAAGCATTTTGTCAGCAGCACTATGAATGAAGTCATCTGATTTCAACTGATGTGTAATGTCAGCAACAGTTTCTTTTGCAGATGTAGTATCTTTACCCTCTTTGACTGTATCACAGCTTGTGGCACTATTATTATTGTTAACATGGGCTTCTTCTTTTATAATACTAAACTCAGATCCAGATACATCACTCACAGCACTACCTATCAAATGTTTGCTATCAGGACCAAATATTCGGGGCACTTTGCTTGGCGCATCATGTGAGGTGTCACTGGGTCGCTTCCGGGTAACACATTCACCTTGAAATTCAGAAACTTGCCGATTTTCTTCGACAGTAGCTGTTTGTCCTGGTACTTCCATATTGTGTTGTAGTGGTTTAACAGAGATGACTTCACCATAGTCATCCCCATCTGTATCCGAGAGGACAATAACATTTTCCTCATTCTTCAACTCCTAAGACATAAAGAAGAATTTCACAGGTTAGTTACAACAGTTCTCAACTGCAATACAATTATACAAAACAGGAGATGAAACAAAACAAAAACAAAATCTTTACTGAAATAATTCGCATTTTTAGTATGGAACTTTATCTAATTAATGTTCTTTGAGAGAATAATTAAATAAAATTTAAAGTACTATATAACCCCCAAAGAAAACTGTAAGAAATGTTCTCAAAAGAATAAGATGGTCTAAAACATTTACACTGTAACCAATGAAATGAGCACAATACAACTCAAAGACACATCTTATAAACACAAAAATTACTAAAGCTATATGGCAGACAGTCGATTGGTTCTTATATGTAACTATTTTCATCATCAATCAATTGAAATTCCAGGAAGGGTTCAACAACATTTTTGAGGCGGAAAAGTTACTCTCACTATAGAGATGTCTCAATAAGCCACAGAACTTACACATCATATAATATAACTTTAAAGAGTTTTTGGCCATTATGAGCTTCATCAGATACAGAGGAACATACAACCACTTAGACAAACACGACCACCATCTACAGCCACTATGGCCTGTGTGAGTTAACTAGTGGGCCCGAACGCAAAAAAGACAAGTAAGAGGACTCACACAAAGATGCAGAAGTGGAAACTTATAATTACTTGTAGTATCGGTTATTTTGGAAACTCTGGATATTAGGGGGACTGATGACCTAGGTGTTTAGTCCCCTCAAAACCACAACAACAACAACGACCTCTGGATATTGGCCGGGACACTACAATGACAACACAATTCAAGGCCAAACTGAGTAAGAAAAAGCCCTTGCATCCAGCTTGGGGAATTCCAAATTGACCATGTAGCAATCAGCTGAACTAACATTAAGCGGATAATGAACACAAAAGTCAGGAAGAGCACAAAAATAGATCAGGTAGAGAACTACTTACAAGCGATATGAAAGGGGAACTGACACAAAGGAGAACTGTAAGATACTTTCATGGCCTGCTGAACTGCATACAACCAGAAGATACGCTCGAATTGGGAACTGACTGAGGAGAGAGAGACAATCAAGGCCTCCAAACAGAAATGAGGTCACAAAGGCCATAAGAGAGCTACAAACGTAACAAGGCACCTGGAGAAGATGGGACAGCAGCCAAGATGATAAAATGGGGAGGTGGCCAGGAAGTAGACAGCATGGTGAACATTATCTCACAAATTTGGTGAACAAAGAAGTTAGCAGAAGGAAGGAAGAATGCAATAATAGTACCTATACATAATGAGGAGGACAAGAGGGATGCAACAACTATAGAGGTATACCAATATCAGAGGTCGGCAACAAGGTACTGTCAAAACTTCTCCTCAGGAGATTAGAGGAACAGACAGAGAGCGCAGTTAGAGACTATCAAGCAGTGTTTAGGAAAGGA
The DNA here is from genome assembly GCA_026315105.1 of Locusta migratoria. NCBI lineage: Eukaryota > Metazoa > Arthropoda > Insecta > Orthoptera > Acrididae > Locusta > Locusta migratoria. The sequence continues at coordinate 14,115,893 of CM048746.1, read as the reverse complement.
AGAGGATGTACTGAATAGATATTTATCCTGAAACAACTGACAGAACATAGGGCCTTGAAGAACAAAAAGACAGTAGTAACCTTCTTGGATTACATGGAGGCATATGGCTTTGCTGATAGAGAGACTCTGGGAAGAATCTTGAAAATCAGAGGATTAGACGGCACTGCACAAGAACTCGTACAGGAAATTTAGCCAGACACAAAGGGAAGGATGCGATTCAGAGGAGTGTTATCAGAAGAGTTTGAGATAAAGACTGGTGTCTAACAGGAAGATGGACTGTCTCCAATTCTGTTCAACACAGTACTGGATGACGTGATCAGGCAATGGAGAACAATAACCAAGGAAATGGGAACACCTAAAACAAATGTGGTGCTGATGCGGATAACTTCTTTTCTTATCCGTGCAGACCTCTATCCATCACCTTGGTGAATGCCTGTCTCTATTTGAAAGGGTTCGGAGACTTCCCCCTTGAATTTCACCTTAGATGTTGTTTGATCAGTCTCAGTGTCTTGCCATGCAAACCTTGTAAGTGTAGTATGTTGAACAATGAGTGGTGGCCAACTGGGTCAACTGGCCTTCTTAAAGTCAACGAAGGTGCATATGAGTCAACTGTTCCTGAGGGCTTTGATTTTCAGGGTAGACTTCAGATTAAAGATTTGTTCTGCACAGGAGCGACCAGAGCAGAAGCCTGCTTGGTACTAGCTGATCTTGTGTTCCAGCTAGTGCTAGTGCTGTGTCCGTTGGAGTAAGCACACTCAAAATACTTCATATTCCAGAACTTTCACTCTGCAGCAGAGTGTGCGCTGATATGAAACTTCCTGGCAGATTAAAACTGTGTGCCGGAACCGGGACTCGAACCTGGGACCTTTGCCTTTCGCGGGCAAGCGCACTACTGATTGTGCTATCCTGACATGACTCACGATGCCGCCTCACAACTTTACTTCCGCCAGTACCTCGCCTCTGTCTTTCGAAACTTCGCAGAAGCTCTCCTGCGAACCATGCAAGACTAGCACTCCTGGAAGAAAGGATATGGTGGAGACATGGCTTAGCCACAGCCTAAGGGATGTTTCCAGAATGAACTTCGTATTATAAATATTGTTGCCATGTGAAAAACAAAGATGTGACTCGAAAAGCAGTATTCCTATTGTGGAACATTTATGAATGGGTCAGACTGGAATAATAGGGACCTGATTTAGTGATCAGATCAGCTATCAGCAATTGGTATTTATCACGTGGGAGATTTATTTTGGGGCTATGAATAAGATAAGGTATTCATATGCTTTTTGTAAGTTTGATGCCAATCAAAGATTATTAACCCTGTTGCCATTAGTTGCAAGAAAATTAGACCTTCTAAAAATAATTTTACCCTTATTAGATGTCATGACTTTCAGATATAACTTTCAATATCCTTTAACACTTTTGCTGCTAATGTCATACATCCTGCCTTCCGGGTTGAACGTGCCTTTGAGACTGTCTAATCCCATTACCTGCGTTAAAGGGGGGTGGGGGGGGGGGGGCAATCCCCCGACCACTGCCAGCGGTGAACCCGCCGCTTGGCCTCCCTTGCCCTGTGCTGAATTTTCCTGGAGCCAGTGTTCACATCTGTCTCACCTTTCAAATATGATCACCGACACAGATTGTCTGCATGATTTTTCATGGCTTTCAATATGCTGATGTTTTACTGGACCATTTTTATGTGCATTTAAACTTCTTAGAGTATTGGCCAGTCCACGTTAAATTGCCTAATTTCGGAATATTTTCCCGCTCAAACATCACGGATTTTAATTAAATTTTATGTTTGAGCTGTTGTGTCGGGCAAGCATTTGTTAGATTAAATGAAATCTGGCCACCTTGTACAACTATAAGTGTTCTCTTAGGAATAATGACGAAAAGAATTTTATGAGCCATATTCAGCCAGAAAATGTTAAGCACAGTTGCTAGAAAAATTGGCACCACAAAAAAATCTCAAAGTTCGGATTCTTAATCTGACGAACTGGAAGAATGATGAATGTGAAACCTGGCAAGTAGTAACTTAACAACACAAAGTTCTCAAATATAAAGTTTCATTTATGTACTTCTTTCCTATACCAAGTAAAATTAATTCAAATTTGCTCATCAAATCAAACAAGTGACTATATCTCAGTCAGTATTGTTTTGATGACAGTTGAATATTATGTGTTTGTACCTTCTGAATATACCATCCACTGTTCTTTTTGACCAGGGCTTTGGGCCGGCACTGACAAAGTTTTATATGTATTGTCACAGAAGAACACCAATAGCAAAGCGGCCGAATAGCCCGGTGGATAGAGCAGTGGACTCTAGTGCAGAGGGTCCTATTTCAAGACTCCCTGTACATGAAAATTTTAATTTCAACATTCAGTTCGATTTCAGTTCTACTATGTCCTAGTATCTTCTTGATTTATCTGTAAACTCTGTTCTAGAAGTTTCTTTGTGTATATATAAGATGTAAATCTTCCACCTGGAGGCAGTCTGCTCCGTGCTCTTGTATGGGAGTGAACTATGCAATAAAGCTTTGTTGAAATCAATTCAGTGTTTCTGTACGTACAAGGACATTTGATCCCTGTCAGCTATGTGACATTATTCTGGTGGAGGCGCCGGGTAACCTGACTCCTGATCGCATGAATCTTTAACGACACAGTGGTGCCTATTAGACCACAAGAGAGCTGTCTACTACGTGGCGAGAAGCCTGAATTCGAGCCATATTCCACCAAAAGTTTGTCCGAGTGGGAAGAAGAGGGAGAAGAAAGAGAGGGAGGAGAACAAGAAAATGGGCCTGACATGACAGCAATTGTGTGGAAACATGTGAGACAACCTACAGAGTTCTCTGGAGATGAACGATGAGTCCCAAACGAGTGGCTAAAGGAATACAGCCACATTGCTAAGTTCAACAATTGGGAGGACATTGTAAGTCTCGCTAATGTATTTTTCTACCTAGGTGCAACCGCAAAGCAGTGGTATGAGAACAATGAGGACAAGTTGACCAGCTGGGAAACATTTAAGACAGAATTGCAGAAGTACTTTGGAGATGCACAACGACAGAAATCTCAGGCTGAAGTGAAATTGAAATGCAGAGCACAGAATCCTACAGAGACGATGAAATCGTACATTCAAGATGTAGCGCTCTGTAAAATAGTCAACCCTGGCATGAAGGAAGAAGAGAAAGTCGTCCATCTCATGAAGGGGATAGCCGAAGAAATGTACCAGAGACTTCTACTGAAGGAGATTTCTACAGCATAACATAGTGTCAACGCACTGAGGCGAGGCATCAGAAACATATTGGATGCAAGGCGTATCGACAACTTCCGAATCTCGTACCGATGGCTGGGATGGAGGAAAACACAGATCTTACAGACACCAAACGCCAAATAGTGTGAGAAGAAGTTCAGAAGGCACTGGGAGTGTATGTCGAACCACAAGCCAATACACTTCAGGAGATCATAAGAGAAGAAGTACAACAAATGTTGGCTCCAATCTCATGACACCCAGTTCTGTCAAAATGAGCAAATCAGTTGAGGCCAAGGCAAAAGTACGCACTCACAACGCAGTGTGAGGAACCTGTGTATACTCCAAGGAAGACTGACATCTGGAGAACCCAGGAAACCAGTCAGTGGTGCGCTACTGCCGGGAAAGACAGGAGATATTTAATGATTCCCTTGACAGCAGACGACAAACTGAAATGAGCTGATGCCAACCCCTGAACAACGAGGTAATAGAGGACGGTTTCCAGAACGGACATGGTCACCATCACCGCTAGCTAGCCACTGAAGAGGACACTCACCGACATGCCGAACTAGATCTAAGTCGCCATTTAGAAGCTCCAGCCGATCACCTAGCCACTGTAGCCTGGAAAACAAAAAGGCGCGAACTTCGTTGGGGGTGAGGCCGCCAAAGAGGAAAATCCTCCGCCATCGATCACTACGAAAATGACGGAGAACTACATCGAGGTGCTCATGGATGGCCGACCAGCCTGAGCTCTTGTGGACTCTGGAGCATCATTTTCAGTTATTCCGGAGAAGTACCGCCACTATTTGCAGAAGACCATGTTCACCGACAGCAAAATCACTCATCTGAAGGTGGCGAATGGGAAGTATGTACAACATGTAGGAAGATGCATTATTCAAGTCAGTATAGATGACCACACCCAGCCATTTCAGTTCATTGTTTTATAAGAGTGCAGTCACGACGTCATTCTCGGCTGGGACTTTTTGAAGGCTTCACAAGCAGTTATAGATTGTGGTAGTTCAGAGATAATGTTAGATGAAATAGCTTGTGGGGAAGAAAACAAAAACCCCAGTGTGTGGAGGTTGTGTGTGTTAGATGAAGTGATTGTTCCTGCAGCCAGCACTTCAAAGGTAACTGTTCTATGCCATGCTGCACATCAGCACATGGACCTCATAGTAGAATGTAACAGAAACATACCACTGGAGAAAGACTTGGTTATTCCAGCCTCTATTATTTCATTTAAGAATGGAATTGGCAAACTGTGGGTGGTTAACTGTTGCCAAGAGCCACAAATCCTTCCAAGCAGCATGTGTATAGCCAATGTTGAGCTGTTAATTGGAGAGCACCTGTGCATCATGGATACCTCTCACAATGAGTCCACAGGCAACATTAGTACTACCACAGTGAGACAAGACATTTCTGCTCGACTGTCGCCTGATCTAACAAAGGAACAGCAGAAGAAGCTACTTGCTGTTCAACAAGAATTTTCTGACTGTTTTGATCCGCGGGTGAAGAGCAAATTAAACAAGCTGCAGGTGAAACACCAAATTAACACCGGCGATCATTAGCCAATCAGTCAAAGAGCATATCATGTTTCAGCCACGGAAAGTCGTATAATCCGTGAAGAAGTAGAGAAAATTATGGAGGATGACATCATTCAGCCATCTGAGTCCATGGTCATCGTCGGTCGTTCTCGTTAGGAAGAAAGGCGGAAGTTGGCGGTTCTGTGTCGATTACAGGAAACTCAATAAGATAACTAAAAAGGACGTTTACCCTCTTCCCTAAATTGAGGATATGCTGGATTGTCTGAAGGGGGCCAATTATTTTTCTACCATGGATCTGCACTCAGGATACAAGCAAATAGAAGTAGACGAGGCTGAGCATGAGAAAACCACATTCATCACACCAGAAGGCCTATAAGAGTTTAAGGTAATGCCATTCGGTTTGTGCAATGCACCAGCAACTTTTGAACGGATGATGGATAATCTTCTGCATCAGCTCAAATGGACAATGTGTCTTTGCTACTTAGATGACATCATAGTATTCTCTAAGACTTTTGATGAACACATCAAGAGACTGAGGACAATACTTGAGCGTCTTAGGCAAGGTGGCCTAAAACTTTATGCAAGAAAGTGCCTCTTTGGAACCAAAGAAATACAAATACTTGGACATCTTGTATCCAATGAAGGTATGCGGCCAGACCCAGAGAAGGTGAGGTCTATAATGGAATTTATGATTATGTTCCTATTACCGACGTTTTATCAAAGACTTCTGTGTCAAGGCCAGGCCACTGCAATAGTTACTAAAAGCTGATGCAAAATTCACCTGGGGTGAATCACAACAAGATTCTTTCAACATTCTGCAAGAAGCTCTTACAACTGATCCTGTACTTGGTCTATATGAGGAGAGAGCACCCACAGAATTGCATACCAATGCCAGTGGGTATGGAGTTGGTGCTGTTCTGGTGCAATTCAGAATGGAAAGGAGACAGTAATAGAATATGCTTCCAGGACACTTACAAGAGCTGAGAAAAATTACTCAACGACCGAACGTGAATGTCTTGCTGTTATTTGGGCCATTTGCAAATTTCGACACTATCTCTATGGGAGACCATTTACAGTTGTGACAGACCATCATTCACTTTGTTGATTGACGGGCCTTAAGGACCCATCAGGACAACTCACCAGGTGGGCACTACATCTTCAGGAATATGACATTACCATAGTGTACAAAATTGGAAGTAAACACCAACATACTGACTGCCTCTCGAGGAACCCGGTCGAAGATCATCAAGAAGACGATGGGGATAGTGACTGCCTCACTGCACTCCATGACCTTTCTGATGAACAGAAGAAGGACGCCAAGTTATTGCAAATCATGCCTGCCTTAAATCAATCAGAGGAAGTGAAAGGAGATTGTAAGTCAATTGGTGCGGTACTTTGCAAGAAGAACTTTGACTCCTTTGGAAAGAGGTGGCTGCCAGTGATCACAAAACACAGGCGTTTAGACATCCTACAGAAATTTCACGACTCACCTGAGGCAGATCATTTGGGATTTATCAAGACTTATGATAGAATCCGCAAGAGATTTTCTGGCCAGGGTTGTTTAGGACTGTTCGTCACTACGTATCACACTGCCGAGAGTGCCAGAGGAGGAAGACAGTTCCTCAGAAGCCCCCTGGACGCGTCATACCAATCCCACCAGCAGAAGATCCATTTCAACGTATTGGGATAGAACTCATCGGACGGTTTCCGAAATCTGCTAGCAGCAATAAGTGGATATTGTTTGACCAATTATTTGACTCGATATGCCACTACAAAAGCTGTGAAGATGGGTGAAGCAACTGATATAGCAAAATTCATCGTGGAGGACATCATACTGAAACACGGAGCCCCAAGATCAATAATCACAGATCGAGGAAAAGCTTTTCAATGAAAACTTGTGGCAGAGATAAACAATCAGTGCAACATTACACACCACCTGACGACTGCTTACCATCCTCAAACGAATGGGCTCACTGAACGCCTTAATAAAACTTTGGCTGACATGCTGTCTATGTACATCAATATCAAGCAAAGCAACTGGGATGAGGTGCTACCGTTCGTGAAGTTTGCTTACAATACCGCCAAGCAAGAGACCACAGGATTCACACCATTCTTCTTGGTGTATGGATGTGAAGGAACGACGACAATGGAAACTGTTTCCGTTTGATCCTGATGACGTGGACGATTATGTTGGCCAGTTGTTAACTAGGGCTGAAGAATCTCGGCAGTTGGCTCACCTCCGCATACTACAGTCCCAAGAGAATGATTGCCGGAGGTGTGACTCGGGCCATCGCCCTGTTCTCTCCCAGCCAGTTGACCTCGTGTGGATCTTCACTCCTATTCGGAAAGTCGGTCTATCCGAGAAGCTACTCAGACATTACTTTGGGCCATATAGAGTTGTGAGACGACTATCTGACATTACATATGACGTCGAGGATTTTGACCCACAGTCAAGACGACAAAAAATTAGATACGGTCCATGTTCTTCGAATGAAGTCATATAGGGATCCCTCAACTCGGGGGAAATTCGAAGCTCCATCACGCCTCAACAGAAGCCGTGATGGTGATGCGACATCTAAGAAGTCCTCGTCCAACGCAAACACTAGCCATCAGGAGTTGGAGTACACAGGACTGACGACCCGATCCCGGACTAGGATGACGTAACATCGAGACGGTGTTGTCTTCAGGAAGGAACAAGGTCACAGAACAACACCAATACCAAAGCGGCCGAATAGCCTGGTGGATAGAGCAGGGGACTCTAGTGCAGAGGGTCCTGAGTTCAACTTCCTGTACATTAAAATTTTAATTTCAACATCCAGTTTGATTTCAGTTCTACTATGTTATAGTATCTTCTTGATTTATCTGCAAACTATGTTCTAGAAGTTTCTTTGTGTATATATAAGGTGTAAATCTTCCAGCCAGTGGCAGTCTGCTCCATGCTCTTGTATGCGAGTGTACTATGCAATAAAGCTTTGTTGAAATCAATCCAGTGTTTCTGTACGTACAAGGACATCTGATCCCTGTTAGCTACGTGAAGTATTATACAGGGAAACATTCCTGGTAGGAAAAATATGTATAATAAATAGAGATGGTTTAACTTACTAAAAGCACAGGTTCATTGACCGACACACAAATAAAAACACACATAAACACAAAAATTAAAGCTTTCACAACTGTTAGTTGCTTCATCAGAAAAAGAGGAAGGAAGGAGGGGGGAAAAAGGAAAGGATTAGGTTTTAAGGGAATGGGTGAGGAGTCATTCCAATCCTGGAAGTGAAAGGACTTACATTAGCAGAAAAAAGACCAAGCAGGTATCAATTAGTTCTAATTTTTCCCACCTATAGTGTTACTAGATCTGCTGCTCTCTAGATCCATGTACTTAAACAATAACAATATCCTCATTGTTCCTATATGATGATTTTGTAACTGTACTCTTCAGAAGAGAGAGCACTCAAATCACACGAGCATACTTCATGGTCACAGTCATCTCTGGTTGCTGCAATCTGAATCACTCACTGCGGTGAGGGGATAGGAGGAGAAGGAGGGGGAGGGGACAGGAAGGATGGGTGACAGTGTTGGGGATGGGTACAGCATGGCCTAACAGAGAATGTGTGTACTAAACTGGTGGAATGAGATGCTGCTTAGGAATGGAGTGGGGAAACAGGAGAAGGGAGGGAAGCAAAAGAAATCCCCCCCCCTCCTCCAAAAGAGAAAACACACACAGCACACAGAACGCGAGAGGTGTAGGATAGAGGGGTTAGGATTTAAAAACTGTTAGGCATGGAGAAAAAGGGGGCTTGTCAAAGGGTTGAGGCCTGGATAATTTCGGGATTGTAAGGATAACTCCTATCTGTGTAGTTCAGAAAATCTGGTGGTGAGTGGGAGGATCCAGGTGTCCCAGGTTATAAAGCAGCCATGAAAATAAAGCATATGCTCTGCTGCATATTGTACCACAGGGTGATCTGCCTTGTTTTTGAGCACTGTTTGGCAGTGGCCATTCATCTTAATGGACAGCTGGTTAGCACTCATGCCAATATGGAAAGCTGTGGAGTGATTGCAGCATAGTTAGTAAATCACATGGCTGCTTTCACAGGTGGCCCAGCCTCTGATTGGGCAGGATAAGTCTGTGATGGGACCGGAATAACAAGTGCTGGTTGGGTCTTTCACAGGGATATGATCCCTGTGGCAGTGGGCTGGGGTGCAGGGTGGCACAGAAATGGACTAGGATGTTATGGAGGTTGGGAGGGTGAAGGAACACCACTTTAGGAGGGGTGGGTATGATCCTGGGGAGGATGTCTCATCTCTGGGTATGATGAGGACAGAAAATCAAAAACTTGATGAAGGTTGCAGTTTAGATGTTCCAGACCAGGGTAGTACTGGGTGATAAAGAGAGTACTCTTTCGTGGCTGATTACCGGTGGTAGTTAATATTTAATTGCACAACTGTGACACTTATTTAAATTTAAAAAAGAATTTGTAAGAGTATAGGGTATTTACTAAGTTAGTAGACATGAAAGGATGCTGCACAGAGATACTTCTCTTACATGCTCTGACACAGTATTAATACATCTGTTTGTATGTAACAAACACTATTACACAGTAAGGATACATATAATATCTTTTTCCCTATAAGGGTGGTTTCTTAAAGACCCTACGTCTTTTAGATTTGATTTCCTTAAATAATTTTGGCTTGGGGTGTCAGTAGCTAACAAAGATCTAGTAAAGGGAGACACTGCTACAACTACTCTTTAAGGTAACTAATTGACTTTTGCAGAATGGTTGATAGGTACCACACAATTAACCTCATTTTGTCATGGGGGAAAAAGGATACTAGGACCACTGCTGTTTTGTCGCACTGATTAATTAAATCGAATTTTACAGTAAGTTAATGCAGTACGGAGTGAGATTAAGATGGCACAATAGTTAAAATTGCAGCTTTGGCCCCAATAACAAGAGCTTTTACAGTGATGTTTGCGGCAGTCAAGATGGTCACTCATTCACATGCTAGCTTGCAGTTTCTTTATGTAGCTCTTGGTTACTTGCTAAGCAGCAATCTCCTCAATCAGTCCAAAGAGGTTCTTAATGTGTACAGAAGAGTTTAACTTTCAAGTGTAATTCAAACATATCAACAGTGCTATGTTGATCTAATTTGATAAATCAGAGAATCTTTGTAATATGAGTCCAAGCCCCATCCTGGAGTAAAATCAACAATGTAACATAACATAAATAGTGGCAGAATTTAATAGCTCACTTAAATGTAATTGTACAAGTAATAAAAACATTTATCTTGGAAAAGTACACTTCTGTGACATGCTACAGCCTGTACACCACTGCCACTACCAACGCCACCTTTGCAATATGAACACACCATTGTGTGAAGTTGTTCACTAAACTATTTCTGTGGACAAATATACCCCTCTCAAATAGTTGTAAAATGACAACAACTGGTGGAAATATGTATGATAATATTATTTTTTAAGCTTACCTAAGTATTTAGTTACTATAAGGATCTGCCCTGAGTAACTAAATATTTATGAAGCAAACACAGATCCAAAGGCCTTCAACATCAAGATGATTATATCAAAGATACTCTGGATTAAAAATTTACAAAAATGAATGCACTTCCATTACTTACACTGAATTCCTTGTGTAGTGTATATATGTAACAACCAGAATCTATAATTTCTGGAACTCCCAAGCCAATCAAATCTCCATTTTCTAAAGGAATTTCTCGATTAGGAAGAATTTTAGACCCATTTATGTAGGTCCCATTTGAGCTCTGTAATAAATTAAGTACAGTTAAATGTGATGAAAAATACAACAGACTTAGCTTTTCCGAATTACAGGTTTTCCATATTAAAAGGTAAATATTTGTTTACAGTATGCACAATATTTTCCTCCCCATACACTGTCAAGCATATTAGTCATTGTCTAACAATAGTTCAAAGTACTCTTTTAAGTTGGAATGAAAGCTGAAGTTTTAGATCTTGCCATAAGAAATTATTCAAGCAGATGGTGCATACAAACAATACAGTCATTTGACCATCACACAGTCCTCCTGAATGGAGGTCGAAGTAAAAGGCATCCGTGGTGTAGAAAAACAGCTGGAAGAGTTGAAAACAAGTCACAAGGTCCAAATGGAACCTCAACTTGGTTTTAAAAAGAGTACTCCATGGCATTGGCCCCTTACATAACTAGCATATTTCACAAATCTGTAGCCCAAGCAACTGGAAAAAATATAGATTACTCCTGTGTATAACAACGGTAAAGGAATAGACCCAATATTATTAATGGTTGAACCTATCCTCTGGGTATAATAAAGGTCTTTCTAAACAGGAAAACTTCTGCTCATACATAAGCATGGTTTTAGAAATGGAAATTACACTTTTCGCGCATGAAGGGCAAACCAAGCAGACTCCGTATTCCTTGGTTTCTGAAAGGCATTCGACGTAGTGCATATGGGATACATATCCAGATATGTGAGTGGCTCAAAAATTTCATAAGTAATAGAACCCAGTATGCTTTCCTCAACAAGTGTTCACCACAGACAATAATATGTACACAAGTTCTCCAGGGAAGTGTAATATAACTGCTATTATTTTCTATCTACATAAATGAACTGACGGACAGGGTGAGTAGACATCTTCAGTTGTTTGATGATTATGTATTACATATGAAAGTGTTGCCATTCAGTCACTGTAGGTTATTTGATTTTTAATTGGTTTTATGAATGGCAGCTAGTACTGTAGAAAAATGGAAGTTAAAGAATATGAGTAGCTAGTCTCTTAATATTCAAATGAAACATTAGGCATTTGCTGCTTGATACTGTCGTATCAATCAAATATCTAGGCATAGCACTGCAGAGTAATAAGAAACAGTACACATATATGAGGACATTGAGGGGAAGGCCATTATTCGATTTCGGTTTATTGGGAGAATTTTGGGAAAATGTGGTTGATCTGTAAACAAAAAATAACGGAAATGCTTTGAAACATGCATGGGAATGCCTAGAGGGAAGGTGAGGTCCTGTATGAGAAACACTCTTGACGAAATTCAGAGAACCAGCATTTGAATCTGATTGCAAAATGATTCTACCACCACCAACGTACATTTTGATTAAGCACCACATGGATAAGAGCAATTGGTGCTCATACAAAGGCATGTACAGTCTTTTTCCCCTCACTCTATTTGGGAATGGAGCAGGAAAGGCAATGATTAGGAGAGGTAAGATGTACCTTCCGCCACACAAAGTATAGTGCATTGCAAGCAAATGTAGAAATCAGTTGCAAAAAATCTGTTGAACACAATGTTAACTTCCAACATCATTTCCCACCATAACATTGGGTTGTCTGCGTCTCCAGCTCCACCAGCTTATTTCATCTTGCTGCTTCAATATCTATTTACATGTCTATGACCGCCCCCTCCCAATATCACCATCTACACTATTTTACCCACTCCACCTTTTACATCCCTCATTCTAGTCTAGTCTCAACGTCAAAATACTGCTATAGCAAACATATTCTCATGTACTTACCTAAACATTAATAAATATTTCTTACTTTGTTGTGTGTGTGTGTGTGGAAGGGGAGGAGTGGGGACAAACTTTGTTTGGCTATGCTATTAATTGAGCATTCCTAATGGTTGAAGAAAAGGGCACATCAGTCCCATTTTCAGGAAGAGTCGTGGATCATATGCACAAAACTATAGACCTTTATCTCTGTCATCTGGAGTTAAAGAATTATGACATTTCTGTAGCTAGAAAATTTCCTCTGCAGAAATCAACATGGTTTTCAAAATCAATGATCATGTAAAACATGAAGTTTGGAAAGTAGGAGGCGAGGTACTGGCGGAAGTAAAGTTGTGAGGCGGTATCGTGAGTCGTGTCGGGATAGCACAGTCGGTAGTGCGCTTGCCCGCAAAAGGCAAAGGTCCCATGTTCGAGTCCCGGTTCCGGCACACAATTTTAATCTGCCAGGAAGTTTCATGTAAAACATGGCCCACCCATTCAACCATGAGACCCAGAGGACAGTAGATACAGTTTCCTGGGTACATGGCATGTTTCCTGACTCCCACTAAGCATTCAATACGGTTCTCCACTATCGCCTCAAGAACAAACTACGAACATGTGAAATAAAAGACCAGTTGCATGACTGGATTTAGGATTTTCTAGCCAACAGAACATAACACGTCATTTCTCAACAGAGAGAAGTCTTTATTGACATCTACACAAATACTCTGTAAATAACATTAGAGTGCATGGCAGAGGGTTCATCGAATCATTATTAAAATATATCTCTACAATTACATTCATATATGACTTGGAAAGATCAATATGAGGCTTTTTCAGATCACGCTGTGGACGTTGCAACACTGGAAAGGGGTAACAAAACGCATTCTTTCAAGAAGGGGTTGCGGCACATACTTTTTTTCTAACATGACATTTGTTACCAGAACTATGAATCACCGCAGAATTAATGAATAGAGCAGTTGCCATCTGATATAAATATTTTGGTGTATGTTCAAAAATAAAAATGTTTTTTGATGTAACACATTATTATAGATGAGAAACAAAGTCTGTGCCGCACCCCCTCTTGAAACATTAATGTACAAAATTGTAATGTTTACTTAACTGTAGTGTCAGCGGAGAACCAGTACTGGTACATAAGAGCCGGGGGCTCAAGGTGGCGACAGTTTTATTTCATTAAAGTATAATTGCGGGTTTAAGAGGAGGGGGGGGGGGAGGGGGAGGGTGAATCATGAACTTGTATTCTGGCGTTGTTAGCCATTGCGCCTGATGAGAAGGCCTACTGCCAGGCTTTGCATTATCGTGGCCTTGCCCTGCTACTCAGAAGTTTACCTTCACTTGTTGATAACACAGCTCTGGTCAGCGCACCAGCAGAGACTCGTGCACCTAAAAAGAACTAGTGTAAGCGTCCAGGATAACGCTGGCCGGCTGGCCGGTCGGCTATTGTGTGAAAAACATGACTTGCTACAGAAGATCTCGTTTGCCAATGTATAAAGTAAAATACAATCTTAAGATCAAGATGGAAACAAACATAGGGGCACAAGTCATATTGCAAGGGTCATTGGTGTTTCCAATTGTATCGAGCAGATGGATGTGTACGGGTATGGACACAACTACACGAATCCATGGACCCTGCATGTTAGCAGGAGACAAGTTGGCAGAGGCTCTGTAGATATGACTGACTGGTGACATATGTACACATAATGGCTGATCACCTGCATCCATTCATGCCTGTCGTTTATTCTGATTGACTTGGGCAATTCCAGCAGGGCAATACGACATCCCCCCAAGTCCAGAATTGCTGCAGCGTGGCTCCAGGAACAAGCAGGAGCGCACATGAGCACTCACTGCTCCAGCTCGGAGCTGCGGTGGTGGGGGAAGCTGTCATCACGCACACTAGTACTCGGTGGACAAAAGTAAACAGTCATGTTCCTTTAGAGTCTCTGTGGTATCAAAACATACAAGGCAGACATGTTCCCTCGGCTTCCTAGGAATGCAGCTAGGTTCATGTGCATGTTTGGGTCAACATACTGTTGTGAGCAGATGTTCACTGTAATGAACAGGATAAAAAACAAGGAAAGGCCGTTGCTTCAGAACCCTGCAATGAAGAGCATGCTGCGCGTCGCTGCAGCAAACAAGATAACACCTGATATCTGTTTACTTGTCTTGCAAAAAATTTGTAAATGACAAAATAGTCTTTTGTTAAGTGTACAAATGTTACTTGTCAATTTGTTCTGATTCCCACAACCGCATAGTCAGCTGAAGATGTTACATTCTTATCACCTTAACGTTAGTAAGCCTAATTCTGACTTATTGCACAAAGGTTAAAAAAGAAAAAAAAAAAAAAGAAAAAAGAGAGAGAGAGAGAGAGAGAGAGAGAGTGTACAGTCCTATTCTTTGCTTGTGTGTCTCACAATTTCTATGAGGAACCAAATTGGTTCCATATTTTGTGGCACTGTCTTCCTAAATTGAAAACCTTAGTATTTGTGCCAGTTCTTGTGATAAATGCTGGATTGGTCATTATGCCACTGTTTAGCGAGTTACTGTATGTAAACAGGCGTCACTTGGTAGGTCTAATTATTGGCAATTAAGGCGGTGTGTTATTTGCCTAAATGCAAAAGTTCTTTGAACTTAAGTGAAAAACATACTTTTCTCTAAGACAGGAATTAGTTATGAAGTTCATTGTAAAATTCATATTGCCATATTTACGATTAACATGGTGGAAACTTGAATGGGATTCAGCATGATAAATCATCATAATCTGGCTTCTTTTGATCCTCTAGCAACAACTTCTAAGCTCAATGACGTCTTCATTAACAAAGGATGGGAAAATTCGTTATACAATATACTCATTACATTGCTTCCATGAAACAGGCATTAAATAAAATAGTTGATTTTCAGGATCACAAAGCTTTTACAGTAATTACAATAATGAAAGAACATAATTTCATCACTGAGAATTGACAAGGTGTCACGTGTCGCGTGACCTGCAATTTCATGGAGAAAAATAGCAGTCTCAGTTGTAACTATTTCAAAAGCAGTTGTGCCGGTGCCAAGAATTGCAGTGCGGCTACAGTTTCTCATGACATCACAGCCCAGCCGGCTGCCTCACCTGCACATACATTCAGCGCAGCCACAGCTGTATGCTGCATTGTACAGCAGGTCATAGCCGCAGAAGCGGCGCCCCACGAGCAGGTGAGTGCTACCTAGCTCGCAGGGGAGGGCACGAGCAGAACAGTCTGCCCTAGAGTGTGGTACTGCTCCTCATACATCATGCCCTAGCACCCTCAACTGTCATAGTAATTGGTAATGTGCCCGATTCATCTCTCTTGCTGACCAAACTTGTAGTGGTTGCAATACAGCATTATACGCAATGGTTCACTATTCAAATTAAGACTTTGCAGACATTGTGTCCACTTACAGAAAGGCAAATGACAGTGGGCAGTAAGGTAGTATTGGGAAACCTATTCCTGCCAACAACTACTACAGAACTCAATGTTTCCAACAGAGTCTTGCCATTCTTCTGAGTCATAGCTGTTTAAGGAAGCCGGAAATCATTAAGAACATACCCGATATGTTCAGACATTAGTCTTAGAGAAAATTGTGATTAACACCGTGGAAGTTGACGCCCAAGTCAGTACCAGGGAGTTGAACCACTAGTGCAGGGTAAGCCGGATTACCCTATGGAACATTCTCCATGATAGCTGTTACTACTTTTACCACTTATAGCATGTGCAGGGCTCACTAGTGACAGACTTTCTGTAGGAGCAGTTTTGTCACTTGTTTATTGACCAAACACACGGAGTGGTGTATCTTCAAGTTCCATACCAGTGATCTGTGGGATAATGGGTAGAAACCCCATGGTATGGTGACAGTGAACCATCAGAAACGGTTCAGTTGCAATTTGTGTGCTGGGTAACTGGTGACTTTATTTCGGGTCCAGTATTCCTTCCATGTCACCAAACAGGATGGAACTACCAACGTTTCTTGTGGGTGACTTCACCTTCCCTGTTGCAAGCAGTACAATTGATGATTTGAAAGGTTATGTGCCTGTAGTGTTCAGTTCACTTCGCTGTTAATGTCCAGTCGCATCACAATTGAGTCTTCCCTTGTCAGTGGATCAGACAAGGTGGTCCAGTTGAATGGTCTGTTTGTTTAACAGATCTCAACCCAAGTGTTTTCTGGTTATAAAGCAATTTCTAAAGTAACATGTATGAAGAGCCCATTCCAGATGTGAAGAAACTGGAGCAGCACATTCATGCAGCCTTCGACACTGTTTGACTGTCGGTGCAGTCTGGCCAGTGTAAACAAGTGAAACAGAAACTTGAAACTTTCTGGCAGATTAAAATTGTGTGCCGGAACTGGGACTCAAACCTGGAACCTTTGCCTTTCACGGGCAAGTGCTCTACCACTGAGCTATTCTGACACAACAAATGGTCCATCCTCACAACTTTACTTCCGCCAGTACCTCACCTCCTACTTTCCAAACTTCACAGAAGTTCTCCTGCAAACCTTGCAAGACTAGCATTCCTGGAAGAAAGGATATGGTGGAGACATGGCTTGGCCACAGCCTAAGGGATGTTGCCAGAATGAAACTTTCACTCTGCAGCGGAGTGTGCACCGATATGAAACTTCCTGGCAGATTAAAATTATGTGCCGGAACCAGGACTCAAACCTGAGACCTTTACGTTTCGTGGGCAAGTGCCCTACCACTGAGCTACCCCAACACGACTCACAGTCCTGCAGAGTGAAAGTTTCATTCTGGAGCTAAGCTATGTCTGCACCATATCCTTTCTTCAAGGAGTGCTAGTCTTGCAATGTTTGCAGGAGAACTTCTGTGAAGTTTGGAAAGTAGGAGACGAGGTACTGGCAGAAGTAAAGGTGTGAGGACAGACCATGAGGCGTGTCGGGATAGCTCAGTGGTAGAGCGCTTGCCTGCGAAAGGCAAAGGTCCCAGGTTCGAGTCCCACTTCCGGGATACAATTTTAATCTGCCAGGAAGTTTCATATTGGTGCACACTCCTGCAGAATGAAAGTTTCATTCTGTAAGTGAAACAGAACTAGCTATGCCATTTACATGCATGCATTGTGCCTAATGGAAACTATTATCAATACATACAGTAACTGTGTATGCATGATAAAAGAATATAGTACACTGCTTTCTCTGCAATAAACTATGACTAAATAAATGTTCTCCAAACTGGAAACCATGCATTTTCAGACAATGTTTATTAGGCCCCCCTCCCCGTATCCACTTCTTCATAAATCTCTAGAATTATTATATGGTAAAAAAAAATGAAGCTGTGTGGCTATTTGTTCCTGAGATGGTTTAACTTGAAGAAAGCACAGGCTCGTTGACAGACACACAAACACACAAACAAACACAAAAATTCAAGCTTTCGCAACTGTTAGTCATCAAGAAAAGAGAAAGGAAGGAGGGAGGGGAAAAAGGGTAGGATGCGGGTTTTAAGGAAGTGGATGAGGAGTCATTCCAATCCCAGGAGTGGAAGGACTTACCTTAGGGGAAAAACGGACAGGCAGACAAAAACACACACCCACACACATATACACACCAAGGCAGACATATGTAAAAAGCAAAGAAGTTGGACAAAGATGCCAGTTGAGGCAAAGGCTCTGTCCAGAGATCAGAGGCAAAGATGTTGTTGAATGGTGGGTGAGAATTTGATTTTAGCGGAGGTTGAGACCAGGTGGGCAACAGGAAGAGAGAATAGGCTGAAGAGCTAGTTCCCATCTCCGGAGTTCTGAAAGGTTGGTGTCGGTGGGAAGTATCCAGATAACCCAGGCGGTGTAACACTGTGCCAAGATGTGCTGGCCATGCACCATGGCATGCTTAGCCACAGGGTGATCCTCATTACCAACAAACACTGTCTGCCTATGTTCGTTCATGTAAATGGACAGTTTACTGCTTGATGCCTGCACTGTGAAGCCTTCTATGTGGAAATGACCTTCAACAATCATTCCCAACTTCCCAAAACTCCACATTTCTGGTACGGTACAGGTTCACTGACATTATTTTCATGATTTGGACTCAGGACACCCTACCTCCTTTCTCCACAACCCCTTCTTGCTGAATAATTTCACCTGGTCTTCTTCAATCCAGCGTGCCATCTTCCTGGAAATTAACCTCTAACTTATAACTGCTCCATCCACACTTATGTCCACATTAACCCACCATCCACCAACAGTACCTACAGTTTGACAGTTGCCACCCCCACCACATCAAAAAATCCCTCCCTTGAAGCCAGTGGACTAAATATTGGAGTTACCAAGAGAAACACTTTACTCAACTTGCTGAAGATCTCACAAAGGCCTTCACAGACAGAAACTATCTCCAAGACATAGTCCGCAAACAGATATCTGCACTTATCTCCAATCCTTCTTCCATCCCCAATAAACAGCTAAAAAAGAACACCCCTTCGACACCCAATGCTCCTTGGGACTGGATTACCTAATCCACAACCTTTGTCATGGCTTTGATTTTCTGTCATCTGTCATGTCAAGAGACATCCTGCTCAAGGTTCTCCCCACCTCTCTTAAAGTGGAGTTCTGTCACCCACTCAACTTCTACAACATGGCCGTCTATGCCTATGCCACCTTGAACCAAAAGGATCATATTCCTGTGGAAGACTCTCTTACAAGACATGCCCAAACCACCCACTGAGAACTTCCTATTCCAGTCTCATCACAGGCTTACCCTACCCATCAAAGGCTGGACCACCTGTGAAAGAGCCATGTGATTTACCAACTATGCTGATATCACCACATAACTTTTAATATTGGCATGACTAATAACGCACTGCCCATTAGGATAAATGGTCATCACAAAACTGTGATCAAAACAAGGTATGCCACACTATCACATACCATGCAGCTGAGCATATGCTGGATTTCAATGGCTGTTTCACAACCTAGGCCATCTGGATTCTCTCACTCACCGCCAGCTTTTCTGAAGCACATAGATGGGAGCTATCCTTACAGTACATTACCTGGTACCGAAATTACCCAAGCCTCAACCCACAGTAAGCTATTACCCCCAGACAGCCCATGCCCAATAGTTCCTGCACCTTCTACCTTACACCTTCCCCAATTCTTCTCTGTAACTACTGTCTGTACATTGTGTGTGTGTGTGTGTGTGTGTGTGTGTGTTTCCTCCTCTACTCCTCCCCACTTTGCTCTGCCCCCCCCCCCCACTTGCATTCCTGAACTGCATCTCTTTTCACCTATCTAGTACCTACTACCTCCATAACACAGTGCTATATCCAGCCAACCACTACCGAGCTTCCTTCCTGCTCCCCTTTTCCTCTCCTTCCATATCCACTCTGTGTGAATGAGAGTGTGTGTCCTTCTTCAGATGAAGTCTATGGCCAAATGTTAAGTGGTGTGTAGTAGAAGCCGTCAAACATGGCCTCGTTCCCACTCATTCCAGCCAGTGAGAGCCCCTGGCGAGACCGCTGCACTTGGGAGTCGGCTGTGACGGGACCACAGTCCCGGGAGCAGGGCGACTCGGTACTCCTAGCAGACAAGTAGAACAGCAAACAGCCAACAACAGTGTGCATGCACAAGGCCAGAGTACCTCAACGCGCCTTAATTCTTGCGCCCGTCTGGTACAGGTCTACATTAAAGCAGTGTTCACACTGGTATATAAGACTATCCCACAATGTTTTATCAATCAATTCCTTACAAGCTTTGCCATGTCTGTAAGAAAAATAAAATGTCTTCTTTTCATTCCACCCGAGTTTTTAGTTTTGCAACGCTCCTCATTCGATTTTGATGAAAGTATGCAGTCAACAAAATCTCATTTTTGGACTCCTAATAGTACATCATCTTGGCTTTGGAATAAATCATTCACCTTCACATAATTCATAACAGTTGTTTTCAAATAATGCTATTTGTCAAGTGCATGTACTTGATTTACAAATCGCGTATTGGAGAAGTTTGATAGCGAGCAGCTTAGTGTTCTGTGCAAACAATTTCAAAAAGGTATATATTATCTATTAGGAGTAGATGCATCTATAAATATAAGTGTTTTGGGCTTCTTCTTCATCTACAACTAAAGAGCAGTTAACTGTAATGTCAGAAAATTTTAAATCACTCCATCAACAGCAAAGTCACAGTTTGCATTAATTTGTTCTTCTCTTCTAGTTCCAACCTCTCCGGGGGACACCACCTTGACGAAGCACTGCCCGTGCGAGTGGAGAGGCTTGCACATCCGTGTGAAGCTGAGGGCTATACCAAAGGTAGAGAACTTACTGCCGGAAAGGCCTCAGCTGATGGATCTAAGAGTGTCCCACAACGTCCCGTCTTCCTTATCCTCTCCCAGTCCTTTCCCAACCCAAGGTGTGATGCAATCCGTGCCGAGGGGTGCATGGCACATGGGTGGATGCGTCTCGAACAGAGCCTCAGGGATACCGGGCGACCTCCCTGAGTAAGTAGCCTTGCACCGCACGGGGTTATCGTGGTGTGGACCATATAAATCCCCAAATCTCGTGGGACTAGATGAACACAGAGAAAGAAAGTATTTTAAAAGAATCTGAGGGGCAATCTGAGACCTCAGATACTCAGACATCGGGATCAGGAGCGATGGAGTGCACTCCTACTTCTGAATCAGGGTCTAGATCTGAGCAAGAAGTGGGAACTGTAACAGAGAAGTTGGACCAGATTAGGATTAAGGCCTTGTCTGGGGCTCAGAGGAGGAAACTTCTCAAGGAACAGAAGCAAAAGGAAGGAAAAGAATGGCTTCCTAAACATAAGTGGAGGGAATCAAAAGGGCTTGAGCCCAAGACACCCAAAAAGGAAGTGCCTCAGGTCGAAGGGGATGCACAGACCCCCTCGACGTCAAAGACAGGTTGCAAGAGGGTTAGGGAGGAATCTAAGACTCCATCCTCTCTGGACAAGTGTGATCCTAAAAGGCTGAGGCAGGAAATAGGGAAACAGACCTATAGTACTACAGTCTCGGTCTTTAGAATGGCGGTTGTCCAAGAAGGATACCCACTGGTGAGCATCACCTTGCAGCAGGAGCAGCTCGTGCAGATGGCCCTCTGGAAGAAATTTGGGGGGACGCTGGTCCAGGGCCCAAATTCAGGAGGGTCTATCTAGATCGTGGTGCCCTAATTTTTGTCTGCGAGGGGGAGCACTTAGCAGAATCGCTTAAGGACAAGGTGCCCATGATATCCCCGTGGGAGGATGCAAAGCTGCTGGTCAAGACAGCAACTGAACTCCTGAAGACGGCAAAGATATCAATATGGGTACCAAAGATCCCTAAGGATGTCCCTCCAAAAATTCTGTTCGAGAAAATAAGGATTGGAGGGTAATTAACCAAAAGGTCGTTCCGGAAGAACGAACCCTGGTGGTGGAGGTTGGAGAGAAGTCCCTTAAGGCAATGTGAGAGCAAGGCCAAACTGTTTTTAGGGTTCTTGCAGGTCGCCGTCAGGGTAATTAAAGACCTTAAAGGCAATAATGGCAGCAAGATGGGGACTGGAAGTGCTGCAGATTAACCTGCAGCACAGTAAAGGGGCCACTGCTGCCCTGAGCCGTGAGACAGGAGGTGGACTTGGCCCTGATACAAGAACCCTATTTATACAAAGGGGGTGCATCGGGCCTCGGTGGTAGTGGAGGTAAGCTGATTTATGCTAGAAATCTAAAAAACTCCAGAACATGCATTTATGTTACAAATGGAATACCTTTCATACCAATGATGGATTTTCGTTCCAGGGACCTGGTGACCATCAGGATGCAGCAATGTTAGGAAGGTATCACGAGGGAAATTGTTTTGCTCTCAGCATACCTTCCTTACGAAGACAGCTCTCCTCCTCCTTTGGAAGTGAGGAGACTGACAGAAGCCTGCCATCGGCAAGGTGGCGAACTGTTGGTGGGATGTGATGCCAATGCCCACAATCTATCATGGGGCAGCAAGGACACCAACAGTAGAGGTGAGCACCTTCTTGAATTTCTCATATCTAACAACTTGAGATCCTGAATAGGGGTGCTGAACCTACATTCAGTAATACTAGAAGGGAAGAAGTAATTGACATAACTCTTGGTTCCATGATGATCGGAAGTTACGTCAAACAGTGGCATGTTGTCCTGGAGCCATTCTCATCAGATCACATGTATATTAAATTCAAGGTTCAAATGGGAACCAGACAGACCATGGCCTATAGGAATCCCAGGAAAACGGACTGGGAGATATATAGGAGAGACCTTGACTTCAGCCTATCGGAAATTAAAACTTCGATAAGGAATCCAGCAGAATTTGAGGAAGTAGCAGAGGCCGTCACCTCTGCTATAGTGACCTCATACCAGGACAACTGGTCAATCACCAAGAAGTGCACAAATAGGAGTGTGCCTAGGTGGAATAATAACCTGGAAATGCAAAGGAAACAGATACGAACACTGTTTAACCTTGTGAGGTGCAAAGGACAATGGGCAAAGTATCGTGAGGCCCTTGTCAATTACAACCTTGCCATCAGACGGGCAAAGGAGGCATCCTGGGAGGTATTCTGTGAGGAAGTGGAGGGCACGGCTGCTCAAGCAAGACTTCATAAAATCCTCACTAGGGTACCAGCTAATCCAGGAGGAACATTGAGGAAGGAGGATGGGGAGTATACAAAGACAGCACATGAAATGCTGGAACTGCTCCTCAAGACTCACTTTCCTCAATATACTCTGGGGGATAACTCAGACCAGAATGTGATTCCTGAGAGACAACGGTTCTCAGGTATTCGCAAAGAGGACTGGGATCTGGCCAAGGAGTGTGTCGATTTCAGTAAGGTCCGATGAGCGGTGGGAACATTTCAACCGTTCAAGTCACCTGGCCCCGATGGAATCTTTCCAGCTCTCCTGCAACAAGCGGGAGAAAATCTTATTACATTCCTAAGCAGGTTATTCAGGGCTAGCCTAGCAGCAGGAATTATTCCCAATGTCTGGAGGGCAGTGAAGGTTGTCTTCATTCCAAAACCAGGGAGAATTGATCATACCAAGACCAAGGATATGAGACCAATCAGCCTGTCCTCCTCCATTCTTAAAACATTGGAAAAGCTGGTTAATGTGCATGTTGGAGAAAGGAGGTTAAGTAGGGCTCCTCTACATTCAAACCAACATGCATACCAGCCAGGTAAATCATGTGAGACAGCTCTCCACCAACTCATTGGGAAGGTGGAGAAAGCACTACACTTTCAGGAAATAGCCCTCTGTATCTTCCTGGGCATCGAGGGGGCTTTTAGCAACATGACTTTCGATTCCAAGATTAGGGCAGAAGAGGTGCATGACCTAGGGACCACTATATGTAGGTGAAGGTGGACTACGGCCATGCTCAGTGGAAGAAAGGTAGAGGCTACCATGATGAATGAAAAAATGGTAATCAACACCACTAGGGGTTGCCCGCAAGGAGTTCTTTCCCCTTTATTGTGGAATCTCGTGGTGAATGATCTCATTGGAGAATTAAACTCTAGGCAGTACTTTTGCCAAGGATACGCAGATGATCTTGTCATAGTAATACTTGGCAAATTTGCTGACACAGTCAAGAATATGGCACAAGGTGCATTGGACATTGTGCAAGACTGGTGCAGAAAACAGGATCTGGGGGTTAATCCTAAGAAGACTGTTGTTGTCCCATTCACAAAGAAGCATATCCAACATTCAACTTGGAATCTAAAGTTTTTCAACGAAGCGCTACCTGTGAAGGGGACAGTGAAATATCTAGAAGTTACCCTAAATGAGAAACTGACATGGACCCCTCACATTAGGAATATTTGCTCCAAGGTAAAAGGTACTCTTGTAAGTACCAGGAGAGCTTGTGGCAAAAATTGGGGCCTGAGACCCAAGGGTATGCACTGGATATACACCACGGTGATTAGACCCAAGATCACCTACGGGGTGGTCGTATGGTGGAAGAAGGTAGAACAGCAGGTTGCTGCTAAGGAGCTTCCTAAGGTGCAGAGATTAGCCTGCTTAGCCATAACAGGCGGAATTAGCAGCACACCAACTGCTGGGATGGAAACCATGCTGGATATGCCCCCATTACACTTTTGGGTCAAGATGAAGGCAGCGGCTAGTGCATACAGACTCAAAACTGGCAACAACTGGAACTCTTTGGGATATCCAGAATCACACACTAAAATAGTGAGTGAGGTAAATATAGGAAAGGTTGGGGAAATGCCAGCCGACTATATTATAACCCCAACAAGCCTCTCAATATAACAATTGGAAGTAGGGAGCAGTGGGAGAAAATAGTTGACACCGTACGGGAGATATTGTATGGTTCACTGACGGGTCAAAATCGGACCAAGGTGTTGGAGCCGGGGTATATGGGGTGCAGCCAAGACTGGAGGGCGTCATCTCTCTAGGAAAACTGGCCTCAGTATTCCAGGCCGAAATCACTGCCATCAGGGCATGTATGGAGGAGAATTTGCGTAGGTGCTACAAAGGTCGTAGCATCTATATCTATTCAGACAGCCAGGCAGCCCTGAGATCACTGGCAGCTCCTGCAACAAGGTCTAAAATTGTTGTAGAATGTCACAGGGTTCTGGTGGAGCTAGGGGAAAGCAATAGAGTAAACCTTTTGTGGGTCCCTGGCCACTCGGGGATCAGTGGCAACGAACATGCCGACAGATTAGCCAGGATGGGGGCAGAGACTCCATTTATTGGACCGGAACCTGTCCTGACAATCACCAAGGCAATGATACAATTGGAGCTACATAACTGGATCAGCAGACAGCACGTAGAATATTGGACCAAAGTCTATCAACAAAAACATGGCAAGGTAATGATGCCAAAGCCATGTTTTAAAAGAAGCTCTGCAATCCTGGGCCTGAACAGGAGAGAGATTAGACTCATGGCTGGATTGCTGACAGGCCATGGGAATTTCAAAAAACACAAACATATAATGGGAATAACAGAAGAGGACCCTAAATGTAGGAGCTGTGATGACGGTGATGAAACTGCATCACATCTAATCTTCGAATGCATTGCATTCGAGAGTAAAAGGCACAGAACATTTGGGACAACCAGACCCGAAGAAATTGTGTCTAATAAAGAACTGGTAAAGGGACTCCTTGCACTGTTCAAGGACATTGGTTGGCTTTACTAGATATACAGGGAGCGATACCGCACAATAAACTTAGTTTCGGTGCGGGCCGTGGTGTGTTGGACCAAGACTGTTTCGGCTTCCCTGAGAAAATCAAATCAATCTAGTTCCAAACACGAAATATATATTCCATGAATTGTATGATGTGGACAAAAACCAGATGTATACAACTCATAAAGCCAAGTATGATCTGATATAAAACTGTAGCAGATTGTTGTCCATTGCAATTGTTCTCCACCCAAGAAAAATTAGGTCATACTTGTTTTCTGGTTATGGATCATTAACACATCACAAGGTACTGTCAAACGTAGTCAACAATTCAAATTTTTCGGCACTGCAGTGCTTCACACAGGCTGAGTCCTTAGGCTTGCGATTGCGGCATGACGCCGCACAAATAACTCGCAATTACTTGTGAAGGAGGTAGATATCAGTGCGACTATCATTTCAAAAACTTTTCTGTTCTTTTAGCTCCATTTCACTCACTTTTATATATGGTCTAAAATGCATAGAACATGATTTGTAAATCAAGGGCACATAATTGATAAATAGCATCATTTGAAAACAACTGTTACGAATTACGAAAAAGTGAATGTTTTATTCAAAAGCTAAGATGTTTTACTACAATGTGTCCAAAAATAAGATTTTTTAACCGCATACTTTCATCAAAATCGAGTGAGGAGTGTTACAGAACTAAAAACTCGAGAGGACTGAAAAGTAGACTTTTAATTTTTCAATAGCAAGGCAAAGCTTGTAAGGGAAAAATAATTTGATAAGACAATGCAACGTAGTCTTGTATACCGTCAACAATTTTTACAATGTGAAAATCGAAAAAGTTGATTTTCCCCGTTTTTTTCGTACTGGCCTGGCCCGGCGCACAGTGTGATTATGCAGGCTGGCCGCTGCTCAACTAGGCCCGGCCAGCATGACGTGAATGTGGGAGTACCGGGACCCACCCCGTGTCAATGTGTCTTGCTCTCACCAGTGTGACATCATCGCTCCCCCTCTACCCGCCGTTAGCCGGCGAGAGCAAGCCGACAGCACGGCAGGAAGTGAATGGGAGTGGCAGCCATTTTGACCGGCTCTAGTGTGTAGGAGCGTCATTTTAAGCTCGATGATTTTCTTTGCAAGCTATCTTCAGTATATTGTTGAATTACAATTCTTATGATTTATTTTTACAATAAAACATTAAAAAAAGTTAACATGTGATCTTACAAACATATTACTGATGATTTGTTATTATTATTTGAAATATATCTTTAGCCCATTACAGAGCTCCAGAGGTTCAAAATTACAGTACTTACTCACAAACTCACAAAACCAGATATTAATTACTTTTGCAGTTCTGCCAGCAAATACAAATAACTAACCATTGCAAACTGATAGAATTTTAACTGTATATGCATTACCTAGAAATGCTATAATTCCATTTTTGAAAATCTTCACCTAAAACCAAGAAACACTCAAAGGATAATTTTGTTTGGTAAGAAAAATAGCTACTTTGTGGATGGTTATTTCTATAATTTCTATTAATGTCAAATCATGGAATTTTTTTACCATACATTCTTAAGATGATGTTCTCGAAGAAACTTTACCCCCCCCCCCCCCCCTCCACATCACTATTCTTTAAAGTGATCCAGTAGTTGGAAAGTTATTGTACTTACTCCTTTCACAACTAGAGGTGTTCTTCCACATTCTGCAATGAGCACAGCTTTGTTGACATAATGATCACTTGTGCTGAGATACAGTGTTACAGCCAAAACAAAATATTTTCATCTCCTTTTAAGACAAATAATCCACTACAAAAACAGGATTTTTGCACATCCTACAGTTTCATGTTTGCTCAATGAGTAAGTGGATTCATTTTCATTATTCACTACAATTAATTTGCAGCATCAAATTAAGTAAAGTATTCCATGTAATCATAAAAGAGTTTGCAAAGGACCAAACACACCATGAAGACTGTGTAGTTCTTTAATATATACACTAAAACCCCTTTTTACATTTCCAGATTTTACATTTTCCTGCACAATGTTAATTCACCCCTGTTTTTGCAATAACATATATTACCCTTCTCCCGCATTTTACATTTTTGAAACCATGTTCATGAAGAGAAAATGTCATAATTTTGCTTTCAAGTGTAGCCTTTATAAACATTACGCAGTCAATTTTCTTGACATTTTGCATTTATTCAAACTTATATTTCGCGTTTCGAGGTTTGCAGTACGCACCAGTAGTTGACTTACGACGCAGAGGCTGATGGGATCCCATCAGCCAACACACCGATTGTCAGCTTAGCTTTGTTTACGACTCCTTGGTTTACACAACTGATAGTTTCTTATGCATTGCGTGACGTGTTTCGAGAATTTATTCTTACTGTGATATGCAAATATACATCTAAGTATTTTTTGTGAAGTTTTATAAATGCTGAGACTTGTTGTTTGCTTGTGTACTGCATGTTTTTTTTGCACACTGCACACTGAAGGCCTAAATTATAACCTCAAAAACACGTTTATAAGAGTGAGATGCCGAAACTGTGCTAATATCACAAAAATAGTTATGCATATACAGTAGAACTCCATTTTTAAACTTTTCAAGGGACTTCAGTGAAAAGGTGTAAAATGCGAGAATATTCTCGCAGTTACCGCCTTCAAAACTGCATCTAGATAATATCCCCCATTCATCTACATTTCTCATTTTACTGTGTTAACACCATCTCAGAACGTCAGTTTACTATAACCTTAAATAACAATTTTCAGCATTTCATAACAATTTTCGGCATTTCGTAGCAGCTTCGCTATTATTTCCATTCCCGTTTTTTGATATTTTCGTCTGTTCTTCTGACAGTTCTGATCTTTTTTCTACACGTTTTCACTTCTGTTCATTTGTCTGATTATTTTTACCCTCCAACCACTTTCTGCCACTGCAGAACGAATCCTTATAGTACACTTTTCTTTCATCCCCACACGGTTTGCCAAACTTTTCCAGATTTTCTTCACCCCATAATGTGTAAGACGCCCATACAACCGCCACACCCCTATGCATCATGATTGATCACAGTTTCAACAATGTTTCTCTTCTACTACTTCCTCGAACAACTTTTTCTCTTTTTTTTTCCTATCTGAATAATTCCTTCTGCTATCTGATCACCTTTATATCTCTCCCATCTATAATTTCATTTATTTATATATATTTATTTTTTATTTCATTACCGTTCAGTATTGATATCTCTTTTTTCCATACTATACATGTCACCCTACATCGACCCCATCAAATTTTATCTACATTCCCTCTGCAAGCACGCCTTTTCCCTAGCTAGACTGAGGTCACACATTCTATTCATTCAGGCTTGTTTAACATTTGGCATCACCCCCAAGGGCCTCACGCTAAAAGTTCCATCTCTGGCTGTAACCCATCCTTTTATCCTGCCTTACATCAATTCCAAACAAAACAATCCACAACCCTCACCCGCTTGATCCTTAACCTATACCTCAACTCCGCCAATGAACACACCTGTCAACTCCTATCCCTGATCAAAATCCTCAACCTATCCACTCCCACATCCACACCTACAGTTCAGAACATCCTTATACAGGCCAACCTCAAATTGGAACAGCATGCCATCCCCCTCCTCAAAAAACTATCCAAACTCCTGATCACCCACCTCCGGAAAGGCAATACACTGTCCCTCAACAACCTCTCCAATAAACCTCAAGCTCCTCTTATTGCACAGAAACCCAATCTCTCCTATCTACTCAATCTCCCACTTCCAGCTCCACTCCCCCCCCCCCCCCCAAACCTCACAAACCTAATCCACACAATCCTGAACCACAACATCCCAATTCAGTAGTCAACCTCTCCTATAAACCTCTCTCCCAATCTGAAACCTCTGTCCTATCCAAAGGCCTCACCTTTAGTCCCCCTCCCAAATTCAACCAAACAGTCCTTGTCAAAGACCTACTATCCTATACTTGTAGCCTTGGCTGGAGATATCACTTTGCCACGAAGAAAAAAAATCCTACTCCTGATGATCCAGTTCCCCAAGACATCATTCAAATTGAACCCTGCCTGGAACAGTTCCATCCTCCATCACAGTGAGACCCACCCGCTCTTCCTCAAAATCATCCCCTTCAAACCTTCCAGGAATTCCTTACTTCCAACCTGGTCTCTCAGTCCTTCCTGAAAAACCTTAATCCTACTCCCAACATTACCGCAGCTGAATCCTGAGCTATCCGTGATCTGAAGGCTGACCATTCCATCATCATTCTCCCCGATGACAAGGGATCCACGACCGTGGTACTTGATCGGCGGGAGTATGTGGCTGAGGGACTGCATCAGCTTTCAGACAACACTACCTACAAAGTCTGTCAAGACGACCCCATTCCTGATGCCCAGGCAGAGCTTCAGGGAATTCTCAGATCCTTAGGCCCCCTACAAAACCTTTCACCTGAGTCCAACAAACTCATGACCCCACCGACACCCCGCACCCCTACCTTCTACCTACTTCCTAAGATTCACAAACCTAATCATCCAGGCCGGCCGATTGTGGTCGGTTACCAAGCCCCCACAGAACGAATCTCTGCCTTCATGTGCAGTCTCCCATCATTCATCAAAGACACCAACCACTTCCTCAATCACCTGAAATCCTTACCCAGCTTGTTACCTCCTGAAACCATCCTTGTAACCCCTGATGCCACTTCCTTATACACAAATATCCCACATGCCCAGGGCCTAGCTGCGATGGAGTATTTCCTTTCACGCCGACCACCCACTTCCCTACCTAAAACCTTTTTCCTTAATACCCTAGCCAGCTTCATCCTAACCCACAACTTCTTCATCTTTGAGGGCCAAACATACCAACAACTAAATGGAACAGCCATGGGAACCAGGATGGCCCCCTCGTACGCAAACTTATTTATGGGACGCTTAGAGGAAGCCTTCCTGGATACCCAAGCCTGTCAACCCAAAGTTTGGTACAGATTCATTGATAACATCTTCATGATTTGGACTAACGGTGAAAAAGAACTCCAGTATCTCCTCTCCAACCTCAACTCCTTTGGTCCCATCAAATTCACCAGGTCCTATTCCAAATCCCATGCCACTTTCCTCAATGTCGACCTCCATCTGTACAACGGCCAACTTCACACATCCGTCCACATCCAACCAACCAACAAACAACAGTACCTCCATTATGACAGCGGCCATTCATTCCAAATCAAGCGTTTCCTTCCCCACAGCTTAGGTCCTTGGGGCAAAAGAGTCTGTTCCAGTCCCAAATCCCTGAACCAGTACACCAATAACCTAATAACAGCTTTCACATCCCGCAGCTATCATCCTGATCTGGTTCAGAAACAAATTACCAGAGCCACCTCCTCATCCCCCCAAATCCAGAATCTTCCACCGAAGAACCCCAGACGTGCCCATTTTATTTTTGAAACTACTTCTATCATGTGGTTTGTTAAGTCACACTTGATCTGTTTTTTGCATAATCACCCCATTTCCTAAACTCTGCCAGTACTTAAACACTCTTTCCTTTCTTTGAACCCTTCAGTCTAAAAGAGGAGCCAGTAGCTCTAAAAGCTTTTTCCTTTTCATGTGCTTTATATGGGTTCCTACTGTCGCCACGCAGTGAGTATTTTTATCCATGCAGGCACGTTAGTTGGTAAATCACGGGGGTGGTATCTCAAGGGGCTCTGCCCTTAATCGTGTATAACTTCCAGTTTACAGGACTGAAGTAAGTGGTGGTGGTGGAATGGTACATAGGACAGGTTTTACATGGGGGATACTTTCCAGGACTGGAGCGGACTATGAATGTGGCTCTCCAGCAACAATACGACTTCCTTAAATCCTGCCCCGAAATGAGATCCATCCTTAAAGACATCCTTCCCACTCCACCAAGAGTGTCTTTCCACCACCCACCTAACCTTCGTTACCTCCTAGTCCATCCCTATGAAATCCGCAAACCACCTACCCTACCCTCTGGCTCCTACCCATGCAACCGCCCCCATTGTAAAACCTGCGCTATGCACCTTTCCACCACCACTTACTCCAGTCCCGTAACCCGGAAGGTGTACACGATCAAGGGCAGAGCCACTTGCGATAGCACCCACGTGATTTACCAACTAACATGCCTGCACTGTGAAGCGTTCTATGTGGGAATGACCTGCAACAAACTGTCCATTCGCATGAACGGTCACAGGCAGACAGTGTTTGTTGGTAATGAGGATCACCCTGTGGCTAAACATGCCTTGGTGCAAGGCCAGCACATCTTGGCGCAGTGTTACGCCGTCCGGGTTATCTGGATACTTCCCACAGACACCATCCTTTCAGAACTCCGGAGTTGGCAACTTGCCCTTCAACTTATTCTCTCCTCCCGTTGCCCACCTGGTCTCAACCTCCACTAAACTCAAATTCCCGCCCACCATCTTTAGCATCTTTGCCTCGGTTCTCTGGACAGAGCCTCTGCCTCAAGTGATATATCTGCCAAACTTCTTTGCTTTTTACAAATGCCTGTCTAGGTGTGTTTGGATATGTGTGAGTGTATGTGTGTATTTGTTTACCTTCCTTTTTTTCCCCTAAGGTAAGTCCTTCGACTCCTGGGATTGGAATGACTCCTTTTCCACTTCCTTAAAACCCATATCTTTCCCTTTCTCCTCTCCTTTCATCCTCTTTTCCTGAAGAAGCGACCAACAGTTGCAAAAGCTTGTATGTGTGTTTGTGTGTGATTTTATTTGTGTCTGTCGACGAGCCTACTTTTTTATTTATTTTTTTAATCTTTTTATATTTGTTTATCCCACCAGGAAAGTTTCCTTCTATAATTTTCAAAGTTTGGTATAGATTCATTGATGACATTTTCATGGTCTGGACTCACAGTGAAGAACTCCAAAATTTCCTCTCCAACCTCAACTCCTTTGATCCCATCAGGTTCACCCGATTCTATTCCAAATCCCATGCCACTTTGCTCAACGTCGACCTCTATCTATTCAATGGCCAGCTTCACATATCTGTCCACATCAAACCAACCAACAAACAGTACCTCCATTATGACAGCTGCCATCCATATATCAAACTGTCCCTTCCTTACAGTTTATGTCTTCGTGGCAAACAAGTGCTCCAGTTCTGAATCCCTGAACCAGTAAACCAAGAACTTGATAAACCTTTCACATTCCACAACTACCCTCCTGATCTGGTACAGAAGCAAATTGCCAGAGCCACTTCCTCAACCTTCCAAACCCAGAACCTTCCACATAAAAACCCCAAAAGTGCCCCTCTTGTCACCGAATACTTTCTGGGACTGGATCAGACTCTAAATGTGGCTCTCCAGCAGGGATACAACTTCCTTCAATCCTGCCCCGAAATGAGAACCATCCTTCATGACATCCTTCCCACTCCAACAGAGTGTGTCTTTCCGCCACCCATCTAACCTTCGTAATCTCTTAGATCATACCTATGAAATCCCCAAACCACCATCTCTACCCTCCGGCTCCTACCCATGTATCTGCCCCCCCCCCCCCCCCCCCCCCCGTGTAAAACCTGTCCTATGTACCATCCCACCACCACTTACGTCAGACCTGTAAACTGGAAGTTATACACGATTAAGGGCAGAGCCCCTTGAGATAGCACCCCCGTGATTTACCAACTAACATGCCTGCATGGATAAAAATACTCACTGCGTGGCAACAGCAGGAACCCATATAAAGCACATGAAAAGGAACAAGCTTTTAGAGCCACTGGCTCCTCTTTTAGACTGAAGGGTTCAAAGATAGAAAAGAGTGTTTAAGTACTGGCAGAGTTTAGGAAATGGGGTGATTATGCAAAAAACAGATCAAGTGTGACTTAACAAACCACATGATAGAAGTAGTTTCAAAAATGAAATGTATTCTACAAAAAATTCAGACACAGGTTTTTTCTTTTATAAGACAGTAACTAGTTTATGTCTAGTTTAAGATAACTTACCCCACCATCAACTATGAATAATCCCTTGTCCTTCTTCAAAATTTTGCAGTGATATCTTGACACATATGTGGAAAGGCAATTGATTTCATTGCAACGAGCTCTTCCAACTCTGTACTGTAAACATAATTCTGGTATTACATTTTTGATATATGATACAGAATGTGTGAACTTCAACTACATTATACTTCATTTCTAAAATTGCAGCAAGCAGTAGTCCTTTATTTATTTACTGGTTTGGAGTCTCGCCATTTTTTATCAGTCTCGTCAAATTTTGTATGTTCACTATGTGAATTCACCCCTACTTTTGACTTAATATATTTACATCCACCCCCATGAACCACAGACATTGCCGAGGTGCGGTGGTCTACATGCCTCAAGGATGCAGGTAGCCGTACCGTAGGTGCAACCACAGCGGAGAGGCCAGACAAACGTGTGGTTCCTGAAGAGGGGCAACAGCCTTTTCAGTAATTACAGGTGCAACAGTTTGGATGAATGGCTGAACAGGCCTTGTAACATCAGCTAATGTGGCTTTGCCACACAGTTACTGCAAACGGCTGAAAGCAAGGGGAAACTACAGCCGTTACTTTTCCCGAGGACATACAGCTCTACTGTATGGAAATATGATGATGGCATCCTCTCGGGTAAAATATTCCGGAGGTAAAATAGTCCCCCATTCGGATCTCTGGGCGGGGACTACTCAGGAGGATGTGATCATCAGGAAAGATAATACTAGCATTCTACTGATAGGCGTGTGGAATGTTACATCCCTTAATTGGGTAGGGAGGTTAGAAAATTTAAAAAGAGAAATGGATAGGTTCAAGTTAGATATAGTGGGGATTAGTGAAGTTCGGTGGCAGGATGAACAGGATTTCTGATCAGGTGAGTACAGGATTATAAATACAAAATCAGTTGGGTGTATTAAAGGAGTAGGTCTGATAATGAATAAGAAAATAGGAATGCGGGTCAACTACTTTGAGCAGTGCAGTGATCGCATTATCGTAGTCAAGGTAGATACAAAGCCAACACCAACCACAGTAGTACAGGTTTATATGCCAACTAGCTCTGCCGATGACCAGGAGATTGAAGAAATGTATGAGGAGGTGGGTAACAAAAATTATTCAGACACTTAAGAGAGAAGAAAACTTAATTGTGATGGGAGACTGGAATTCGGTAATAGAAAAAGGAAGGGAAGGAAAAATAGTAGGCAAATATGGACTGGGAAAAAGGAATGAAAGAGAAAGCAGTCTGGTAGAATTTTGCACAGAACATAATTTAATCATAACAAACACCTGGTTTAAGAATCATAAAAGAAGGTTGTATACATGGAAGAAGCCAGGAGATACCAGAAGGTACCAGATTGATTTTATAATGGTATGAGATAGATTTCAGAACCAGGTTTTAAACTGTAAAACATACTCAGGGGCAGATATAGACTCTGACCATATCTTATTGGTCATGAACTGTAGACTGAAACTGCAGAACGGTAAGAAAATAAGGAGATGGGACCTGGATAAATTAAGGAACCTGAAGTTCTTGAGAATTTCAGAGTCAGCTTTAGGCAACAATTGACAGAAACGGGAGGGGGGGGGATGAAACAGTAAAAGAGGAATGGGTAGCATTGCGAGGTGAAATGGTTATGGCAGGAGAGGACAAAATAGATAGAAAGGTAAGACCTACAAAAAAATCCTTGGATATCACAGGAAATACTAAATTTAATTGATGAAAGGAGAAAATAGAAAATACAAAAATGCAGTAAATGAAACAGGCAAAATGGAGTACAGCTGACTAAGAAATCAGATTGATAGGAAGTGCAAAATAGCTAAGCAGGAGTGGCTAGAAAGCAAATGCAAGGATGTAGAAGAATGTATAAATAGAGGGGGGGGGGGAATAGATACATCCTACAGGAAAATAAAAAGAAACATTTGAAGACAAGAAAAACTGCAGTATGAATATCAAGAACACAGATAGAAAACCAGTTCTGAGCAAAGAAGGAAAAGCTGAAAGGTGGAAAGAATGTATAGAGGGGCTCTATAAAGAAAATGAATTTAGAGACAATATTGTAGGAAGGGAAGAAGAAGTAGATGAAAATGAAATAGGATATACTATACTGAAAGATGAATTTGACAGAGCACTTAAAAGACCTAAGTTGAAACAAAGCCCCTGGAGTGTACAAGATTCCCTCAGAACTGCTGAAGTCCCTGGGAGAGCTAGCAATGACAAAACTATTTCAGCTGGTGCGTAAGATGTACGAGACAGGGGAAATACCCTCAGACTTTCAGAAAAATGTCATAATACATGTTCCAAAGAAAAAAGGTGCAGACAGGTGTTAAAATTTCGGAACCTTCAATTTAATAAGTCATGGTAGCAAAATTTCAACACAAATTATTTACAGAAGGATGGGAAAGCTGGCAGAAGCCGAGCTCGGGAAAGATCAGTTTGGATTCAAGTGGAACATGGGAGGCAATACTCACTTTATGACTTATCTTAGAAAATAGATTAAGGAAAGGCAAACCTACATTTCCAGTGTTTGTAGATTTGGAGAAAGCCTTTGACAATGTTGATTGGAATAAATTCTTTCAAATTCTGAAATCAGCAGGAGTAAAAATAGGGAACAGGAGATTATTTACAACTTATACACAAACCAGATAGCAGTTATCAAGAGTTGAAGGGAATGAAAGGGAGGCAGAGGTGGGAAGGGAGTAAGACAGTGTTGTAGCCTTTCTCCAGTGTTATTCAATTTGTCCATTGAGCAAGCTATAAAGGAAAGCAAGGAGAAATTTGGAGAATGAAAGTTTAGGGTGAAGTAATAAAATTGTGTTGCATTTTGCTGATGACATTGTAATTCTGTCAGAGACAGCAAAGGACCTGGAAGAGCAGTTGAACAGAATGGACAGTGTGTTGAAAGGTGCATATAACATGAACATTAACAAGAGCAAAGCAAGGGTAACGGAGTGCAGTCTAAGAAAATCAGGCAATGATGATGGAATTAAATTAGGTAACGAATCAATAAAGGTAGTAAATAAGTTTTGTTACTTGGGCAGTAAAATAATATATGATGGTTGCAGTACAGAGGATATAAAGTGCAGAATGGCAATGGGAACAAACGTGTTTTTGAAAAAGAGAAATTTGTTAACATCAAATATTAATTTAAGTGCAAGGAAATCCTTTCTGAAGGCATTTGTGTGGAGTGTTTCCTTGTATGGGAGTGAAACTTGGACGATAAACAGTGCGGACAGGAAGAGGATAGTGGCTTTTGAAATGTGGTGCTACAGAAGAATGGCTTAGGTGGATGGATCATGTAATGAATGAGGAGCTACAGAACAAAATTGGGGAGAAAAGGAATTTCGGGCATACCTTGACTAAAAGAAGGGATCAATTGGTAGGACACATTCTTAGACATGATGAAATCGTGAATTTAGCGTTGAAGGGAAGTGTGTGAGGTAAAAATCACAGGTGGAGACCAAGAGAAGAATACAGTAAGCAGATTCAAATAGATGTGGGTTGCCGTTCTTATGAGGAGATGAAAAGGCTTGCTCAGGATAGAGTAGGGTGTAGAGCTGCATCAAACCAGTCTCTGGACTGAAGACCACAACAACAACAATATTTACACTTTTCCTGTGATCTACACTTTATGAAACCATGTTTCTGGAGAAAAACGTAAAGTAATCAACATAAATTTAAGCCGGCATGACCTTCAAGTATAGTGTTTCTAAATGTTATGCTACCAAGTTTCTTGTCACTTTGCATATATTCAAAGATATTTCACCTTTCAGTGTTTGTAGTACATGCCAATTTGACTCACGACGCAGTGGCTGATGGGAGCATCCAATTAGTCACCACGCCGAGGGTGAACTTAGCTTAGATTATAGAACTGGTAGTTTTTCATGCATTGTATGACACATTGCAAGAAAGTATTCTTATTGTGAAGCACAATTTTCTTGAGACAGAAAAACTTCTGTCCATGCATCAGCTTGGCTTTAGGAAGCATCAATCATGCTAATCCCAGCTTCCTCTTTTCCCTCATAAAATCCTGAGTGTTATGGATGAAGGGCAATAGGCAGACTGCATATTTCTCAATTATTAAAAGTGTTTGACACGGTGCCAGACGGCAGATTGCTAACAAAGGTAGGAGCATATGGAATAGATATTCAAATATATGAGTGGTTCGAAGACTGCTTAAATAATAGAATCCAGTATGTTGTCCTCGATGGCGAGTATTCCTACGAGACTATTGTATTATCAGGAGTGCCCCAGGGAAGTGTGATAGGACCTTTATTATTTTTTATCTATATAAATGATCCGACAGACACATCAAGTTGCAATCTGTGGCTTTTTGCTGATGATGCTGTATTGTACAAGAGGGTGTCATCATCGAATGACTAGTAGGATGCAGGATGACTTGGACCAAATTTCAAGGTGGTGCGATGAATGGCATTTTCTAAATGCAGAAAAATGTAAGGTGATGCAAATGAGTAGGAGAAACAATACCATAATGTTCGAATACTGGATTAGTAGTGTACTGATTGACAGAGTTGCATCAATTAAATATCTAGGTGTAACACTGCATGGCGATATGTAATGGAATGGGCATATTAGGACAGTCATGGGGAAGGAGGGTGGTCAATTCCAGTTTACTGGGAGAAGTTTGGGAAGATGTGATTTGTCCACGAAGGAGACTGCATATAAAACAGTTGTGTGAGCCTGTTGTGAGTATTGCTCAAGTGTTTGGGATCCCTACCAGATCAGTTTAAATGAAGACATAGAAACAATTCATAGGCAGGCCCACTAGTTTTGTTACTGGTAGGTTCGAACGATGCACGAGTATTACTGAGATGCTTCAGGAACTCAAATGTAGTCGTTGGAGGGAAGGCACCATTCTTTCCGGGAAACATTATTGAAGAAAGTTTGAGGAGCAAAATTTGAAGCGGACTGCAGAAACACTCTGCTGCCTACCTACATTTCAGGTAAAGGTGAAAAAGATAAGATCAGAGAGATAAGGGCTCATACAAATGCACACAAGTATTCCTTTTTCCCTGGTTGCATATGGGAGTGGAACAAGAAAGCAAGTAACTAGTAGTGGTACTAGGTACTCTCTGCAACACTCCTTTGGGTGGCTTGCAGAGTATGTATGTACATGTAGATGTAAGCATTGTGACTTTTATAAATGGTGAGAATGATTATTTCTTGCATATATTTTTCTGCACATTGAAGGGAGGCACAGTAAGTTATGACCTCAAGAAGACTATTACATTGTGAGATGTCAAACCCATGCAAATGTCACAAAAAAAATAGTTATGTATATATTTGGACCTGAGAATGTGAATAAATTCTCAAATATTGTTGGGGAAACATTGAAAAATACAAAAAATACAGAACTTGTGGGATTTTTCTTTACTTAAATAATGAATGAGAGTTAAAGGCTTGCTGACAAAGTCGATTATGATGCATGAAATTACATCAAAGATTTCTACTTCCTGTAAAGTTACCAGTTCCAGTTCTGTTTGCTGCTTAAAATAGTACAATCAATATTCAGATAACCTTTACTACATAATAAATAAACTTTCTGGGGAGTATTTTGATGCCTGTTATCTAAATGTATCATTCATAAACTACAAAAGTGCAAGGATGAGCCAGTAACCAAATTTTACTATTTAAATCATTATTTCCCACATTTTAAACAATTTTCTTTGAAGTTCCTTGAAAAGTGTAAAAACAGGGTTCTACCGATTAAACCATGCATATATACTATGCCAACATATGTCTGACACAGGACACTAACTGCCCAAAACCAGTAAATAAATTTAAAAAATGCAACTGGTTGCTGCTATTCTAAAAACGAATGGTAACAGTTGTTACAATGGACAAAACACTACATTTCACTTGTTAAATATGTTGTACTTCTTAAAATGAAAGGATACTTACATGGCAACCTGTAGATAAAAATGAGAGTTGGTGTAATTCAGAGACAAATATAAACTGCGGTGTCATCAATGTCCGCACTGTGGTGTATAGTAACTCGTGTCTTCGCAGCGCTCAGTGTGCAGTCTGTGTCCACTGGGTGTCTGTACAGCCACTGCCAGGGCTTGCAGGTGCGACCTCTCCACCACTGCATCTGTCGTCACCACAGCAACGTCAATGTGGTCAAAGAATACAGTAGCTGGGAAAATGCACTCGACCTCACCACCACTGACTCCAAGACTGTCCACATGTTCCTGCCTGACCAGAGCAGCATATAGGGGTATCCCACTTATGACAGCAGCCAGACCTCGGATGGAAATTCCTCAAGTTCACCTTCGAAGTGCAGTAGTAACAGACCATAATTAATGGAAGTTGTGTTACTTCAAGAAGTTCTGTGTTAGTTTTTCTATTGCTATTATGTATATTTCAGTTCACACCTGCTTGCTATTTGTTGTTTTGCCCAGTTAGGATATAACACATTAGTGGCAACAGAAGCTGGCTGTTGCTTTCAGTCCAGTGGTGCTCCACTGTCACTTTCCGATCAGCAGTGTTCCATCCTTGTTTCTTGTCAAGAACCACACAGCCTCTGTCTTGGGCATCACAGAGTGTGTGAATGGCATTTGGTTTCCTGTTATCATCATCATCATCATCATCATCATCATCTTCTTCTTCTTCTTCTTCTTCTTCTTCTTGTTGTTGTTCTTCTTCATCTTCATCTTCTTCTTTTTCAAGGGTATTTTTAAGGGTGCCAAAGGACAGATGGCTAAAAGGAGTGGAGGATTGTGTCAAGAAGAGACAAGAGGACTGGACCAGAGTGATAACAGAGAGATGGTGGGAAGACATTGGGAAGTGGTGGGGCTTGCGTTCCAAGCAGACCCAAATTGTGGCTGGAAACTGTGCAAGATGTGATGATGGTGATGACAATGAACATGTAGTTACTGCTCCAGACTTTGAATCACACATCAATCAGCCGGACAACAATGGCGGTCCACATCTCTTGGCCCCACCATTCCGCTTCTTCAATGCTGCTGTGGGAGGATGGGTCAAGTACAAATCGCAGCTGTTACAACATTTGTAAACTACAACATTTCATGTGACATTTAGTGCTCATATTTCTTTTCTTGGAGTGGATATCTTGAAACTTTGCATTAAGCTTTTTCCTCTTACTTAGCCTGAATCACTTCCTTTTCCGGAAATCATTGCTGCTCTTGAGAAATATTTTAACTCTCAGGTACTGATCACACTGTTATAATTTCTTTCACATCAAACATCAATCACCCCAATCTTAAAGAAAATGGCTCCTGGAGTTACAAAACATGAGGCCATGGAAATGTATCCTATTGATGGTGAGAATGCCTCATTCTTGAACCAGTCGTGTTATGATGAAAAATTTCCAGCTGTCACCTGTTACACAGTGCACTGGCCTTGTCACAAGGTGTTAGTTGTCCTCAGATTTACATTCAGCTACTCATTCAAATGCAGGCTGTACAATTCCAATTGGATACTGGGAAACAACAGAACAGCTTGGTTCTTCACAGCTCAATGCTCTCACACAGACACATTCACTCACAATGGGGATCGCACTTTTGCCATCACTATCGTTCCTGCTTTTGGAGTCGAGGCCTTCTCATCTGCAGGTTCCACTTCTTCTGCTGCCATCACAATCATTGCTGGCCATGTGGCAGCAGCCCCGTGACAGCAGCCCGGGGCAGAGAGCCTCCTTCATTCTCACTGCTGGGGTGCCGCAGCCAGTGCGGCTGCCATCACCATCACACATACTCGGCTCTCTTTGTTGCAGCCATCAGCTTCATCTCCATGTACAGACACACCTATAGATCTGAACTCTCTACTGCTACTGCTGCATCAGGCTGAGATGCTGGCCCATAGTGACACAGTGTCTTTCTCCATCTCTCCACATGGCCCACGCAGTGGCTGTTGCTGGGCAGATCAGCAGTGTCCAGTTCAGTCTCCTGACCTACCTTCATCACTATGACTCTGACCCCATCCCCCAACATAAGTTTTCACTGTGGCCTTTCAAACTACACCACCATAATGTGGCTTTTTGTGAGGGGAGGGGGGAAGGCGTAATTGGTGTTGTTATATCTATTATAAGGCTCTAACAGTTCCGAATAAATTTTGACTTCACAATTAGCAACAGCAGTAAAAATTATGGAGAATAACACAACACACATAATAAGGTATTAAACATAGTACTTAAGTTTGAGCATAATGATGAAAGAATTTTAAAGAATTCTTATAATCATACAATGTTTTGGTAACAGTGATGTTAAAATTATTATCTAAATAATATTACAATCCAAAGTTTAGGATAGAAAAACAAAGTTTGTATTGTGTGAAACCGTTTTCATATTTATATTTGTAAACTCTTAGATGCCTACATTATTGTGTCAATATTTTACTTAAGCTATGTAACTATGTTACTGCTGCTACTAATGTGAAATCAGAATTTATTCTTGAAACACTTGGAGCCAATGTTAGCAAAACTAATGGGTGCAAAACTAATAGTGCCTTATATATGTGCACTATGTCTTAAGTTCTCAACTTCAAATGGAAGAAAAACTTCTGTTTGTTTACATCTGTCTGCACATTCAAACTGTTGTAATGTCACGGTGTACGTCGCTCAAAATAATGTGCGCACTGCCGGCTGCAAGGCAGCAGCGGCACTTGTGGCAGCAAGCACGCCACCTAGCAACCACCGGCACCAGCACAGATGAGGCCATTCTCTGCTTGGCCAGCTGCTTTCTATCACCGTAAGTGAACAGTTCTCAGATTCTGTAGAGTTCCGAGTTAGATGAGGTGATGGGTAGTAGTTACTGTTGAGTGACTGTTAGAATACAAACTTTGATCAACAGATACCTCAATTTTCTTTGGTTAATTGATATCAATATTATTCTAGATCAACATCATAACTAATAGCAGTCTGAAATAAATGGCTTCTGTAAAGATTAAATGAACAATTACCAACACAACCAAGAAGAAAATTAAACTACTGACTTCATAGAAAAACAGACAGAACTACAGAGAACAAAACAGAATGAAAAAGAATGCTTCAGGTTTTCTTGCTTATATCAAGGGTGAACGGCCAGATTATAGTGGCAGTAAACATGGACAATATTTCCTCAAGAGACAGTGCTGTCATCAGTATCAAATATCTGATATAAAAATCTATTTTAGCACTCAATAACATATAATCAAACACAAATAAAATGATTGGATGTATTTTGAAACCATTTGTTGGACATCCAACTGATAAAATTCATTTCACATTTAAACTTTCTTTTTAACTTATCCCAGGCCATGGTAAATGAAGATATACAGTTTTCTGGGAGCCTTTCTCATTAATGACAGCAAAGAATTAGATGTCCATTGAACAAGACAATTATTCACAAACTCAAGTATTGAAAAAAAAGAAAAGAAAAGAAATAAATTAAAAATAAAAAACAGAAACATCAAAAAGACACTTACACAAGATACAGGTTTATCTAGCATAATCCTTTCACATCTTTCTCCTTCATATTTTACATCATCAGAGAAGATTCTCTCAAGAGACCACACAGTGCACATACTGTTTCCTGTCA
This sequence comes from Locusta migratoria, assembly GCA_026315105.1. Taxonomy (NCBI): domain Eukaryota; kingdom Metazoa; phylum Arthropoda; class Insecta; order Orthoptera; family Acrididae; genus Locusta; species Locusta migratoria. The sequence continues at coordinate 14,072,968 of CM048746.1, read as the reverse complement.
AAGAAAACACAATGACACATAATTCTTGGCAAACTAAGAAAAAACAAAAACACTGGACAGTAACTTAATACACAGAGATAGATTAAACAAAATTTATAAACATACATGGTAAACCACAATTCCCCTGACAAATTTTATAAGATGTTCACAAATACCCCCAGAGTATTTTAGTATGATGGGGCTGCCCTCTCCAGTGACCCAATAAGAGCAATAATGCAATTACGATTCATTCTATTTGTTACCTAAATTACCTGTGCCTTCATACAAATACCATCACTATGTAAAAGAATGGTTCATGTACTCACTTAACTCTTTCCAGCGCAACTGATGCCATATGGTATCGTCCTCTGTATCTGTTACTCTCAGCCCAACAATTCGAACAATGATTATAAAGAACACTGCATTACTTTTCTAAATTCATTGCGGGTAGGCTTTGCTTTAGGCAACAATGCATTGACAAAATATGTAGTTATTGTTGCTTTATGTCTAAGTTAAAGTACAAACAGCAAGACTTTCAGAATATGATATCAAGGTAAGGGAAACAAAAACACTTTTATTAATAAATTATTGTAACATGTCTAAATTAGTTGTAAACTGTTTGAAAAAACTGTAAGGTACAATAAAGGAAATATATCCTGCCCAATGATGTCACATGAAGTCAGTCCAAATTTCCCTCCAAAAACTGGAAAATCCCGAAAATTCAAAAAAATATACATTATTCCAACCATTGTGACTATAAATATGCTAAGAAATAGTATTGTCCACAAATTAATAAAATCTGGACTGAAAAGGGTTAAATATACAAAACATCCAGTTTCCCATAGAAGCCTATAAATAGATGCAAAAGGATTGTGATAGAGTTGTCGTCACTGCAACAACCGCTCAGCATAGGCATCACTTTGCTACTGCTGTGCTGTATTCAGAGAAACAAAATGCAACGTGCACAATGGTCCATCAGCAAAAATGTCCATACTGTAGTGTACCACTGTTAATTTACAATGATCAGCCAGAACATTATGACCAACTGTCTACTATTGACAAACACTTACAGGTGGTATCAGCTTCACCTGATGAGGAATAACTGCTAGCCAGGCACACACGGTTCATGTACTATTGCAAGGTGTCCATGTGTGAAATGGGAAGATAGACATTGTATCTGAGTTCGACAGAGGGCAGATTGTGATGGTCTCTGAAGCAAGGTGTTTTCCTGATAGACTGAATTTGTCAAACCATTGCATAAAAAAGGGGATACATCAGATGTTAACAACTACCGCCCAATCTCTCTTCTGACAGCTTTATCGAAAATGTTGGAGAAAGTAATGTATTCAAGAGTAGCCTCCCATATTTGTAAAAACAAAGTACTAACCAATTGTCAGTTTGGTTTTCAGAAAAGCTTTTCAACATTATATGCTATGTATGTCTTCACCAATCAAATATTAAATGCTCTGAATAACTGTACATCACCATTGGTATTTTTTGTGATCTTTCATAGGCCTTTGATTGTGTAAATCATGAAATTCTTCTAGATAAGCTTAATCATTATGTTTTGACTGGGACAGTGCACAAATGGTTTAATTCATACTTAACTGGAAACTGTAATATTAAAACATCAGCTGATTCCTCAAACTATCTAGGATGGGGTGCCACAGAGTTTGGTCTTAGGTCCTTTACTGTTCTTGATATACATAAATGACTTGCCATTCTACACTGATGAAGATGCAAAGTTAGTTCTTTTTGTTGCTGATACAAATACAGTAATAACATTAAAAATAAAATAAAAAATAAAATAAAAAATAAACCAAGAACAAAGTGATGTAATCGTAAAGAATGTTTTACACAAAATTATTAAGTGCTCCTCTGCAAATGGACTCTCATTAAATTTTGATTAAACACAGTATATACAGTTCTGCACAGTAAATGGCACAACTCCTGTAATAAATATAGACTTTGAACAGAAGTCTGTAACTAAGGTAGAATTTTCAAAATTTTTAGGAGTATGTATTGATGAGAGATTAAACTGAAAGCAACACATAGACGGTCTGCTGAAACGTTTGCTGTTAGGGTTATTCCAAACTTTGGCGATAAGAACCTCGGTAAATTAGCTTACTATGCCTATTTTCATTCACTGTTTTCATATGGCATCATATTCTGGGGTAATTCACCATTGAGTAAAAAAGTATTCATTACACAAAAGTGTGTAATCAGAATAATTGCTAGAGCTCACCCACGATCATCCTGCAGACACCTATTTAAGGATTTAGGTATCCTCACAGTAACTTCACAGTATATATATTCACTTATGAAATTTGTTGTTAATAATCCAAACCATTTCAAAAGTAATAGCAGTGTACACAGCTATAACACCAAGAGAAAGGATGATCTTCACTATGTGGGGCTAAATCTGAGTTTGGCACAGAAAGAGGTAAATTATCCCACCATGAAAGTCTTTGGTCATCTACCAAACAGCATAAGAAGCCTGAGAGATAGCCAAATTGAATTTAAAAATAAATTAAAAGAATTTCTGCTTGACAACTCCTTCTACTAATTGGGTGACTTTTTAGATATTAATTAGTAAATCTAAAAATAAAAATTAAGTAAATAAATAAATAATTGTGCCATGTTTAATATTTTGTGTAATGTAACATCTTGTACAGACACCCTTCATTAACCTAACATGTTCCACATCATTACAAAGTGTCGTTCATGATCTATGGAACAAGTATTAATCTAATCAAATCCAGAGACTTGGGACAAGCATTTTGGAAACTGCACAACTTGCTTTGTGTTCGAGGAATGCTGTCCTGAGAGTATTCAAGAAGTAGTGAAAACAATAGAGTAGCCGCTAGTTCACAGATGCAGAGCAGACATACCCCTGCCATGAGATGGACACATGCATCAAAGTAGGTCATCAGGGAGGTCAAAGGACGTTTAGTGTGTGCCCAACGTTTGTTTGCAAAGGGCTGCAGTCACAGATGAGCACAGGCAGGTCGTGGATAAGAAACTACCTGCGACAACCACTGGCACAGCGTGAACACTCATAGAATATTATAAACCCCGGGATGACCCACGGAATGTCCTTTCTGTAATGTCTTGGGAGTATTATGCATATGCGATAGTCAGTTGTTAAATAAATAACTAAAGGTACTAACAGCCAAGCTGTCAAAGGGTGTACAATTTGTTGTATTTTGAGCAACTTCTATGTTGCATTATGTAAGTAAACTGCAAAGGCAAATATACTTGTCAAGTGTGAGCAGTTTAGTTATTTAGTAGCGCAGTTTGTCTAAACCTCTTCCTGAAAGTAGCAGGCCTGTATCACAAACTACGAAAATGCAAGGGTGAACCAGTGAGCATAGTTTACCGTTTAGAACATTATTTCCCGCATTTTGTACAATTTTCATTAAGTCCCTCAAAAAGTGTAAAAATGTGGTTCTACTGTACATCAAATTGTTTCATCTATGCTTACTATCCTCAGTTGAGACCCAAGAACTATGTTTTGGATAGTGCATCTGGTCTCTATAGTGTCTTGTGTTTGCAGTATTCACCAAAATGTGAAGCTCATGTTGGAAGATTCGAGGTTAAAAGAGATGACACATGGTGCAGACTGTAATCTTAGCATCTATAAACACTGTCTTGTTCATTTGTAATCCTGCACAGCCAAAATGATATATGACCATATGTGAAAATTGCCCAAGTACACATTCTATCATGACACATCTGCACGAGTTTGATGAAAATGGAATTGATTGGGTTAAATATAAGATTTGGACATCTACAGATATTAGAAGTCTCCAGACATGTGTATCATCTGTGGAGGATGTATTGGAGAACATATAGGCCAAAGTAAGAAACCTTCTGTTGCATTCCTTCACAGCCATCCAAGAGTCTGGATTACTATGTCTGAAAGACACTTTGTAACAATGAACACATTATAATATGTATTTTTGCCGAATGTTATTCATTTTTCCTTCAGGATCAGGTGCAGGTATTTCTCTGAAGCAAAGCTCAGGCCACCATTCATCCATTTATTGTTTATTATAGGCATCTAGAAAATTGTGAGAATGATTACATGATTACATTTCCTTTGTTATAATATCAGAATGGCTTAATCATGACACAGAATTTTTTCAGTGCCATTTGCCTAGCTTCATATGATCCCATTTCCACAGTACACCAATGTACATGGACTACTACAGAGATGGTACTGCAGCCCAGTATAAGAATTGCAAGAATAACTTTTCATTAGGCTGATTTTAATGTCTCTGTAGAGTGCAATTTCTTTGTCACATGACATGGTAAAGGACCATATGATGGTATTGCTGATAACATCAAGAGACTTGTTGCCCACACCAACCTGATCTGCAACTCTCAGATAAGAAACCTAGACAAGTTTTTGAATGGTGCTCCAGAACACTGCAGTGTGTCACTTTTATTATAAAACTAACAGTGATTTATGATGATGAAGAAGAATCTCTTCTTCAAGAAAGTGGTTTGCAGAAAATTCACAAAATTGTATTGTGGTATTCCCACTGACCATTATCATATCAAAACAAATTTTTTTCTGCAATTCCCCAGGCATTAGAAATGAATCTGTAACTAGGACCCAGTAAGACTCTTACTTCAATATATTAAAGAGTAGTTGCATACATGTCAAAGGTTACTGCTGGCATGGATGCGCTTTAAATGTTAATTAAGATATATATGAGGTATTCAGTTAGCTTCACCTTCATTTGTATACCCTGAGAAATTGACATCTTAACTGTGGATGAGGAGGACACACTTACAAAGACTGACGTGAGAACAGCAACAGGGCAAACAAATTTCCTTTTACCAAAAGAGGCACAAACAGTGTTATATGTTGCTTCTCAGTATTGAGGATAGTAGGCCTTGATACATTTGTTCTTTTGTTTCCGAAATCTTCAGCTTGTTTATCATGCCTTACAAATGTGTTTGACTGGGATTGCTATATCACAATTATTTTGCATCAGTAAAGGTCAAATGTCATAGTATGTTACATTAAATGTCATAAATACTTGCTATGACCTTTTAAATGTACCAACTTAGAGGGCCATATTATAACAGCACATTTTTAACAATGAATATGTTTTTCCGTGCTTTATGTCATACTGTTGGAGTCTGAATACAATTTTCTTCCATTAATGCAACACATTGTTGTACATATTAATTTATATCTTCTAATCCCACTGTCGTACCAAATTGAATTTCTATTATGTTGTATAGTGTAACATGAAGAATGATTGCAGCTCCTTCGACGACATTCTGACTCACGGCTTATAAATGTCCTTTATGACAACAATCCCTGGGTGATCAAATATTTGTTCTCCTTGCCACTGGAGAACAAACATACAATGCATACAAATGCCCTGTATTGTTCCTATACTGTATATTGAATGAAGATACAAATGTTACTGCTGGGGTATTCTTTTGATATAAGGGGCTACAAGCAAGTTTGTTTACATTTTATGACAGTTCAAACAGTGGAGTTTTTGAAATCATGTCCACAAAGATTCAAGAGGATGTGTTAATGGCATACACAGGTGATGCAAAATCTTTTTATGTGTGTAATTTGTGACACTTTTTCAGTTACCATCAATTTTGCTGTTAAGTTGTAAATGTTTTATGGATATGGTATTTATTCTTTTATGTTTGTATTACTTTGCCATTTTGATCATTTTTTTACTCTTGTGAAATTTGTGATTTCCAGCAAACTAATACCCAATAATTCATCTCAATGGTGAATATTATGTTGGAATAATCAAGTTCATGCTTTAAAATAATGTCTTTCCAACACTTTTGCCCTCTATAATTTTTTCCATGTCTACACAAAGGAGGGCGTTGTCCCACAATGCACAACTTTTGAATCACTCAATTTATTCCCCGTCATAATTCATAAACTTCTAACATTTTTTTATGCACTAGCTTATATGCCCATGCTTCACAACGGTTCTTGAAGGGGGGCCTGTATGTATCATGGCTTTTTAGGGTTCTGGGCCGTCAGTAAAAATAGAATCCTTGTTGGACCACTACGTCAATTAACTCTGTTGTCCTAGCCAAGATGTCAAACGTAAGTAAAAGTCATTGTACAAAACAAAGTATCTTCATAAAGTATTTGATACAAAAGGTGAAACATGCCCAAATAAGCAAAGAAATGTCGTTAAGTATTTAATACACAAAGAAAAATCAGTTCAATGTTTGTTGGTATTCGCAGAGATATGATTGCTTAAGTCTATCACAGACGTTCACTTTGTTGCTGCACTACCCCACACTTATTTCACAGCAGCAGCATCTATTAGTTATTTGGTAAACTACAGTGCCTCTATCACTTGTTTGCTGTACTACACAATCCACACTTCAAGCATAACCTACATCTACACTTTTAAGAAACGAAATTGCTCCATGCAAATCCATGAAGTAGTTTTAGGAGATTAGGTATTTCTAATAGATGAACAGACAGTTACTGAAAACACTTAAGATTACAATGTATCTTTTTTCCATGATCTGAGTTTGATGAAATCATGCCTATATGTTGCCCCAATCTTAGCTCAAATTTCCTGTGAAAACCGCATAAAAATGTGTCAGTAGGATTTTTGTTTGTTTGTTTGTTTGGGAAATGTGTTAGAAATAGGCATATCTTAATGAGTATGATGTAGCTAACATCGTCATTTAAAACATTCATATCTCTGGACAGTGAGCTGGAGGCATAGAAAGCTGAAATATAATAAGTATGTCCTTAATGAAGCAGAAATATCACTGAAAACAATTATTATTTTTGAGGTTGGCTCTCTGTCTGTTAGATGCGCTATTATCACTCCAAGCGTAAGACTTAAAACTTCCATAGCAGTTGTACATATACTTTAGACTGTGATATCAGTACGTAAATATATGGATTAAACACGGTGAGGATTGTACCAGTTTTATATTCATTGCATTGAATCATGTTTCGTAGAACAAAGCAACAAAGAAAACGATATTCAGAAATATGGTAATTTGAAAAGTCAAAGAGTAAGTAGTATTTTCAAAGGTTAATAATCCTATCGCTGCCCCGAACTTCACACGAACACAAGCAGCACTATCTATTAGTACTGTGCTGCATTATGCCATTCTTTCCAAGAATGAAATACACTTAAAACTTCAAATTACGATATCTTTTACTGTCCTGATCTGATTTTGATCTGTGATACTCCCATGAATGTTTATTTAGTACTTTTGGAGACTACTCTCTACAACTACACACATGCAATTGCTTTCAGAGAAATATTTAAATTGTGAAATCTTACTTTTTCTGATCCGATTTTGTGAAATTAAGCATTTCTGTAACCACAAGATACCCTCACGTTTCCTGTGAAAAACCCCTGAGAAAAAGTTTAAATTGTGATGTTCTACTTTCCGTGATCCGATTTTTATGAAACTAAGTCCATATGTTGTTCCAACATACGCTGAAGTTACCTGTGGAAACCCCATGCGAATTCATGAAGTAGTTTTGGAGAAGTGGTTTCTAACATATGAAAAGATAGACACAACGGTCTATGAAAACGCTTCATGATTCTATTTCGATAAAATCATGCCTGGATCCTGAACCCAATCTTCGCTCATGTTTCCTGTGAAAACCGCATGAAAATTCGTCAAGTAGTTTTGAAGATTGAAGCGAACAGCAACAGGCCTACATTTACAGATTATTGTTAGTACAGATATGTTGTACAACAGTAAAATTTTGCAGGAATATATTGATTTGTGTAAGTGCTGTATGTTGGTAAAATCTGTTGCAAATATGGTTAGTAGTAATAGATTAAAATGTGATGCTTGATCGGGCGGATTTCCATGAATGTTACACTTTACATCCTCATATCTCATGAACTTCATGTCATACTGTGATACAATTTCGAACGTACATCCAGCTTTAAGTGCGTATTCTGTTTGCAAAATTTCCTGTGAGCACAACTGGTAGTGTAGAAATTATAAATTGTAATGTTATAGCAAATGCCACAGTTTTGCTCCATGAACAATGGAAACGTAGTAAGCGAGAAAATTTTTTCCTTTCATTATTTTGATGTGGTTGTTTGCGAGAAAAAGTTTAATAAAGGTTTGAAATTATGTTTAAAATTTGTTGCAAGTTGCCAAGTACTGTCATTCTCATATAGTGTATTTATAAAGTCTCATCACATTATGTAGCAGTTTTTTGCGATTCCTATGGTTCATGACATTATAACCCCTGAACCAAGTGCCGTATGTGGTTTGTACTCGTACAGCAATTGTTATCTTACATAAGGAATATGTGTACCAAATCTGATTGAAATCGGTCCAGTCATTTGACACAGCAGTTTTACACACATCTCATTGTTTATGACATCATATCTCCTTATGTATGTGTCGTAGGTGATTCTTACCCCAACAGTGACTGTTGCCTGATATTAAGTAACATGTGTACCAAGGTTGGTTGAAATCAGTCCAGTAGTTTAGGTAGAGATGTGGAACACACACACACACACACACACACACACACACACACACACACACACAGCCTATTTTATAAGATGTACGATTCACTTAAATTTTCATATATGTAACTTCAAACCCACCCACTTAACATAAATTACGAGGGTAATCCAAAAATAAGGTCTCCAAAGCACTGTGGTCGCAGCGAAACTGTTTGTGTGGATGTTGGCTGTACTGCTTCTATCTTGTCCCTTCCAATCTCTACAGACCCCCCCTGTATGTCCGCTGGTGCTCTCTGCCTTGGCTTGGCAGCCAGTTGTAATGGAGCTCCCTTTAGCGTCTACCACCAGGTGCAAAATTCACGCAGTCATTCTGTTTTTGAGTACAAAAGGGGTTCGACCAATCAAAATTCATTGAAAGTTGGTGTCAGTGTATGGAGACTCTTGCATGTATGTAAGAAGCATCTGCAAGCAGTGCGTAGAGTTTGTAGATGTTTGTATGGAAATTCATGACAATAAACAAAGCAGGAGACCATCAATTACTGAAAAAAAAAAAACCACAAAGGTTGAACAAATCATGCTTCAGTGACGGCAGATCACTCTCAATATGCTCTGCATCATTGTTCCTGAGATTTGTGGAAGCAACATTCACAGGACTTTGAATAAAGAATTGAAATTTCAGATGGTGTCTGCAAGATGGGCACCAAGAATGGAGACAGAAGATCAAAAAAGGCAATGCGCTGCAAGTTCCCACCAATTTTTTCACAGCTATGCTGACAAAAAGTTCAACTTTTGGATTCTAACAATGGAAAATCCGATAGGAATGTCAATAATGGAGGATAGATAACATCTCACCTTAAAGAGGCTCACTAAGCTGCTGAAAGAAACGAAAGTAGATAATCACATTCTCACAACTTAAATTTTTGGCTATGGCCTTCGTCAGAAAAAGAAACACATCCACTCCTGCAATCACTCAGACAACTATACACAAACAACCACCATGTCAGGCCACTCTGGCACCACAAGCATTTATACTGTGAGTGTGGTGGGGAGTGGAGGGGGAAGGATGACGGTAAAGGTGGGGATGGAAAGTTCCACCTTGCATGATGAATTGTAAAGGCTCTGATGGGCGGGAATTTGAATATACTGAAGATAAGGTGCGGGGAAGGATAAAAAGGAGGTGTAGAGGAGTGTAGGGAGGGAGTGGGGGCATTTGAGACAAGAATAATAAGGAAAAATAAGAAAAAAATAAAATTAGGAAAACAGAAAAAAGATAGGAGAAATAAATAATAAGTAAAAATAAAAAGCAATTAAAAAAGAGGCGACACACAGTTGCAAGGAAGACATGAGATACATGATAATGAGTGGTGAAGGAAGAGGAGAGGGAAAGATGTCAGGCATAGGGTTCAGGGATAGAAAATTATCTTAGGTTGAAGCCAGGATGGTTGAAGGAGCGTAGAATGAGTTGAAGGGACAACTCCCGTCTGCGCAGTTCAGAAGAGATGGTGGTGGAGGGGAGGATCCAGATGGCTTGCGTAGTGAAGCAGCCATTGAAATCCAGAGTGCTGTGCTCAGCTGGCAATAGAGTGGTTGTAGTAACTTTAAATAAACTTTAATTCCACTTCCGTAATTCATACAGAACAAAACACACTTGATAAGCTAATGCATGTACACACTGAAGCAGTTGAACAGGTACTGTCCTCGTAGCCGCATGCTTCCCCCCACTGCGTTCTGGTTGGCGCTGCCATAGCACTATTTTGAGAGCAGCGCCTCTACATTCAGTCACGCGGAATCTCACGGCGGCCGTGTCAAACATCACGTGCAAAACCACAACATTTCTCCCCCTTTTTGTCTGAGTACTCATTTGCTGTATGTGGTGTGAAGAGCGCCGATGTCCATGTGTTCTGCGTGTGTGTCTGAACTCCCTGAGAGGCACCTTCACGAATGGACGAAAGTGTCCCCGACTAGACCCCAGTCTTGTGGGAAGATGCTTTGAAGCAATGATTGGAGACATTGGAGAGCTTTCAGATATCTGCTCCTGGTGTCGGGCACATGATGCACAATACTGCGTTGGGATGACCGGTGAGCTTTGTGTTTGGTCAGGCTGAATATTCGGAGGGGATAAGAATCATTCTTCCTGAGGTGTTTGTTCGAGCTCATGCATGATAACATCATCTTTTGATTCTGGATTGGTAACCAGTAGTCGTGCAGTCTGTAAAGGTGTTTGCCACAAGGGCTAAGGATCCGACCCTGAATCCATTTCGGGCACCTGATGTACCACCGTACACAAACAGGAGCACCCTCCGAAAACTTTGTGAATGGAGTCTGCCCTGGCCGATGGGGTGGAGGGTGAAGAAGGTGGATCAAGGTACGAGGCTGGCGGCCATGAAGGATCTCGGCCGGACTGTGGTCAGCCATGGGAGTAAAACGGTAGGACTCCAGGAACTAGAACAAGGCTTCGCCAGAGGAAGAAGATGCGAGCAATTTTTACATTTGTGATTTGAAAGTACGAATGAGGTGTTCAACCTCGCCATTCGATTGAGGATGGAAGGGTGGAGCAGTGATGTGCGTAACACCATGTTGATTACAAAAATCAGAGAATTCAGAGGAAGTAAATTGTGGAACATTGTTCGAGACCATTGTTGATGAAGACCTTCCAAGGAAAATATTCTGGCTAGTGCCGGGATGGTGGCTCCTGTGGAAGATTATGCACAATGTACAACAAAGGGACAGTTAAAATAGGTGTCCACCACAAGAAGCCAGTAGTTGCCAAGTGAGGGTCCCACATAGTCAACATGTATGGGCTCCCACGGGTGTGGAGGTGTAGGCCACGGAGTTAGAGATGTCTTAGGAGCAGGAGCCTGCTTAGCATACGGTTCGCAGGCAGCAACCACGTATGTGATGTCCGCATCAATTGCAGGCCAGTAGACATGCTGACACACCAACCCCTTTGTGCGTGAGATACTCCAATGTCCCTGATGAAGCAGACGGAGAACACAAGCCCGAAGGGACAACCACTCGCGATGGAGGTCCCATCGGAGGAGAGGAGAACAACACCATTACGAGCAGTGAGGCGGAAACAAAGGGCAAAGTAGTTACACAATGCATTAGAGGCCTATCCGGATGGGCGATCAGGCCAACCCCGTTGAATGAAGCACAGCACACAACACAGAACAAAATCAGTAGCTGTGGCTAACCTGTCACCATTGCTGGGGAACCCGTCAACAACACTTTGCATGGCGTCGTCCACATGAAAGCACAACAACTCACCACGGTTGAAAACAGGGTCTGGCCCCAGAGGCAAACAGGACAACGCATCAGAGTTGGCATGCTGAGCAGTGGGTCAGAAATGAATCTCGTAGTTGAAGAGAGAAAGGAACAGAGCTCAACATTGTAGGTGGTGGGCCGCCTTGTCAGGAAGTGATGCCGAAGGATGGAAGAAAGACACTAAAGGCTTGTGTTCAGTGATTAGATGAAACTTTGCACCATAAAGAAAGACACCAAACACTTTCTAGGCATATACGATGACCACAGTTTCCTTTTCTAAGCAATTGGACATTCTGAGTCATCAGTGTATCAATGCATCGGATCAGCACCAATCCCATAGTGGGAGGCATCGGTGGCTATAACCAAATGTTGTCCAGGGCAATAAGTGGCAAGACAAGGGGCCTGCTGCAGTTCTTCTTCGTGACGAAGAAAAGCAGTGTCACACTCAGTGGACCAGCAAAGAGGCACATTCTTACCAAGCGATCGGTATAGTGGATAAGCCACCATTGCAACAGACGGCAAAAATTTGTGATAGTAGGCTATTTGTCCCAGAAAGGCCTGGAGTTCCTTGACCAATGTCGGACAAGCGAGAGCCTCAATAGCAGCAACATGCTGTCGAAGAGAACAAATACCTTCACTTGATACCTGAAAACCCAAGTAGACAATCAACTTGAAAAAAAAAAAAAAAAAAAATCTGGAGGTTGCATTTCAACTCCGCAGATTGTAAAAACGTGAAGAGTGTCCAGAGGTTGCTGATATGTTAGACAGTGGTGGCCTCGGTCACAACAATGTCATTTTGCGGCGAGCAACTGTTCCAAAAATCGTTGAAAGATGGTGGGGGAACTAGCAGCCCCAAACGGCAACCTTTGATACCGATAAAGACAAAACCAGAGTGTTGAGAAAAAGAAACTGGCGGGATTCAGCATCCAATGAAAGCTGGTGATATGCTTCAGATAAGTCAATCTTACAGGGCGATGCATAGTATACTGAGCATTGACGGACGCTTTGAAATCACCACAGAGGCGAAGACTGCCATTGGGTTTTTTAATGGTAACAAGGGGAGAGGACCACTTTTTGGAAGCGATGTGACGCAATACACCTGAAACAGTCAGCCAATCAAGCTCTCGTTTGATCGGGTCACCCAAGGCAACAGGAATGAGTAGGGTCCGAAAAAACCATGGCCGGGCAGCAGAATTGAGAGTAATATGTTCCTCAAATTTGGTGGCACAACCTAAACCAGGAAAAAAAGAGTGTTTAAAATTCCCCTGATAAGGAATCAAGCTGAGCATAAGTAATGTCATCGGAAACAATGTGCACTGCATCATCTATTGAGAATCCAAAAATGCGAAACACATCGCACCCAAATAAATTCTCAGTGACACTGCTGCAAACAACAAACACACTCACGGTGAGCACAAAAGATTTGTAGGAAATATCTACATCGAATTGACCCAGAAGTGAGATCTTCTGCCGATTATAAGGGTGTACATGACGCTTAACGGCTGACAACGGCGGAGAACCTAGTTTGAATACATCTGTGAGTTGTTAATAGTGGTCACTTAGCTGGTATCGACCTGAATCCTCATGTCCTTTGCCAGCATTTGCATCGTGAGGTAAAGTTTGCCGGCCTGAAGGGACATGCAATTTACATACAGTACAGTATCATCATCGGCTAGCACATCACACATATCACGTACTTTTTCATACATGCAAACAGATGAAACATTCCCCTTCCTTTTGCATCAGTGGCAATCTTCATGCATGGTGAAACAACAAAGGCAGGAAGGAAGATAACACGAACCTCTACTCTGCTGCTTCATATTGTGTTGACTGCCTGACCGACGCTGCGGGTGCATGTTTACTGTGGCACCATCCTCATTTGTGCTAGTGGCTAGCACGTTGTTACCTGCCCGACCTGACTGTATCTCGCCGTCGTCACCCCATGCCTCTAATTGAGTGGCTGCGGCACAAGTGATTTCAAAGGACCAAGCTATGGAAAGTACTTCGTCCAAAGTGTGTTTGTTTTTGAAAATATGTTGAAAGAAGAGTACACATTTCATCAAACAACAATGAGGAAGGTTATTTCAATGGTGCGAGTTGAGACAACAGTTGATACAACTTTAGGATATCCATGAAAGGAATAAAGACTTTCAAGTTTGTTGGTCAGCAATGCTGAAAGCCATGAAATGCTGCCAAAGGTGTTTCTCAAAGTGTATCCAGACCTCCGCCACCTCATCGCACAGGGGAAAAGTGGGAATTGTCAACAATGTCAGGCAGGCATTGGTGTGGACAGAAACGAACTCGCTTACAGCATGGGTGAGAGGCTGTTGCATAGAACCTGCTCGAGAGTTGGCATAACAGTAACGTTCACATTACTTAAGGAGATGGAAAATCCTATCCTCATTGCCAATAAAGTGTATTAACTTTAAATAAACTTTCAATAATTCACACAGAACAAAACACACTTGATAAGCTAATGCATGTACACATCGAAGTGGTTGAACAGGAAGTGTCCTAGTAGCTGTGTGCTTCCCCGTACTGTGTTCTGGTTGGCGCTGCCGTAGCAATATTTTAAGAGCAGCGTCCCTACAGTCAGTCATGCAGAATCTCACAGTGGTCGTGTCAAACATTGCGCGAGAAACCACAACAGCGGTCCTTCTTGCTTTTTTCCACAGTTCGGCGGTGGCCATTCATCCTGATGGACAGCTGGTTTGTCATCATACCAATATAAAACGCTGTGCAGTGATTGCAGCAGTTTTGGTATATTTCATGGCTGTTTTCACAGTAGCCTGGCCTCTGATGGAGTAGGATAAGCCTGTGACAGGACTGGAATAGGATGTGCTGGATGGATGGACTGGGTAGGTTTGTGTTTGGGATCTTGCACAGGGATATGATCTCTGTGGTAAGTGGTTGGGGATGGGAGACATAGAGATGGACTAGGATGCTGGGGAGGTTAGCTGGTCGACAGCACACCACTTTAGGAGGTGTCAGAATGATCTTGGGTAGGATGTCTCTCATTTCAGGGTATGATGACAGATAATCAAATCCCTGTGTGAGGCATGATGAGAGATAATCAAAGCTCTCTGTGGGGATATGGCACACAAAAATCTGTTTGCGGACTACATCAGGAGGGTAATGTCTGTCTGTGAAAGCCTTCGTGAGGGCATAATGGATAAGGGACTTCTCATCACTACAAATTCGCCATCCACAGGTGCAAGTCCGTATGGGATGGATTTTTGATGTGGAATGAATGGCAGCCATCAAAGTGCAGGTACTGTTCGTAATTAGTAGGTTTAATGTGGATGAACCCATCAGTGAGGTGGAAGTTAACATACAGGAAGATGGCTTGTTGGGTTGAGAAGGACCAAGTGAAACTGATGGGGGAGGAGGAGTTAAGGTTGTGCAGCAATGAGAATTGTGGATGTCCTGGCCTGAGTCCAAATCATGAAAATATTGAAAATATCATCAATGAACCTTTTTTTGTGTGTGTGTGGTTTTAGGGTGTACAACTTCTCAGGTCATTAGTGCCTGGATCGGAACAGAGATACGCTAAATCTCGAAAAAATTGATAACTGCCAGAAAGGAGAGTATCAAGAGAAAGCTAAAACAGAAGGATAAAAAATATCAAATAGAAGGGTTAAATATCCTTTGATAAATTAGGCATGTTGATAAAATGCAAAACTCGAGCAGCTGCTTGTGTGTCATCAGCTAAAAGTTACTCCATAGTAGACGGCAAATTAAGGGCTACACGGAGATGATTAAAATTAAGACAAGACAGTAAAACATGTCGCACCGTCAGCAATTCACCACAGGAGCACAGCGGTTAGCAAATGACGGTGGCTGAATCGGCAGTGACCGATCTGCAACTGGGCCAGGATGACCTCCTCTCACTGAGAGGGGCATGAGGAGGTCCTCCAGGCAGTCGGGATCAGTTTTATGGTTCTCAGTTTATTGTCGTGGAGTTAGAACAACAAACTGTGCCAGGATGACACAATACAAAGGCGAAGAGCCCGTTGAATATCGTCTGATGGGACGCAAAAGGTAGCCATGCGAGGCAAAAGAGCTGCTGCCTTGGCCGCAATGTTGGCAGTCTCATTCCCGGGCACACACACGAGGCCAGGGACCTACAGAAAACAAACGTAACAGCCGTTATCTGCTAGCAACTGAAGGGAGCATTAGATTCGGTACACGGTAGGATGGGTCGAGAAAGGGTCACTAAGACTATGCAGGGCACTAAGGGAGTCAGAGCAGATGGCATAAAAAGGATGGCAGTGACGGCAGAGGTCCTGGTGGAGGGCAAAAAGCTCAGCCATGAAATTTGAGCACCAGTCAAGGACCTTGTATTGGAACAGGTCATCCCCAATGACGAAGGCAGATCCGACACCATCGGTGCTCTTGGAACCATCAGTGTAAATAAATACGGCATTAGCGAACCAAGAACGGAGTTTGACAAGCCTCGAGCGATATACCAAATCTGAAGTGCTCTCCTTAGGGGGCGAACTAAGTTCAAAGTGGGTGTGAACCTGGGCCTGATGCCACGGTGGCAATGGGCTCTCGCTTAACCGAAAGGTGGAAGGAAGGGTGAAATCAAGTCGCTGAAGCAGGTGGCGAAACTGAAATCCAGGTGGAAGCAAGGCTATCGCAGACAACCAATATTGGCGATCGAGGGAGTCATCAGGGCATCGACAGCAGTCGGCATGTGTACCGACACAAGAGTATGTCAAGCCCAGAGGTCAAGGGTAATACAGCAGCTTCGGCATACAGACTTTCAACAGGGCTGGTATAAAATGCACGGGTTGCCAGGTGTAATCCCTGATGGTAAATGAAGTTGAAACGGCGGAGAAGAGACGGCCATGCAGAAGAGTATAAAAAGCTTCCGTAGTCCAGTTTCGACTGAACAATGGTTCGGTAATGGTGAAGCAGGACAGTTCGATCCGCTCCCCATGATGTGCCGCTAAGAACACAAAGAACATTAAGAGATCGGGCACAACGGGCAGCAGGTAGGACACGTGGGGACCAGCAAAGTTTCCAATCCAACATTAGCCCCAAGAATTTTGTTGTCTCCACGAATGGGAGAGCAATGGGGCCGAGACGTAGAGATGGTGGAAGAAATTCCTTGTACATCCAGAAGTTTACACACACCGTTTTCTCGTGGAGAAGCAGAAGCCGTTCACAATGCTCCAGGAATATAGGCTATCAGGACAGCGTTGAAGACAACACTCCAAGAGACATGTTTGCTGGGTGCTACAGTAAGTTGCAAAAGCGTCTACAAAAAGGGATCCAGAAATGTCGGCTGAAAGGCAATACACGATCGGATAGATTGCAATGGCAAAGAGAACCACACTCAAGGTGGAGCCCTGTGGCACTCCATGAATGGGTTCTTTTTTTAGAACTCCAGGCATCGGATCCAATGCACGGGATGTGTGGGAACTGGTCGACGAATGCACAGTAGAACGGGCAGAAGGGATCGGAGAGGTGGAACAAGCAATTTTCGGACTGGCCAATCTGACAACAGTGTCACAGAAGGTGAAATCGCAGGTCTGAGTATCTACATCCTTAGTTGGTCGAGGGGAGGTGAGGACCTGGCTGTAAGTACCTGCTGGGAGTACAGTGAGATTCCTACTCGCTAATAACTTCCGAGCAGCAGAGGTTGAAACCTTTTCCTTGACGTGAATCTCCTGGATGACCCGCTCATCTTTATAGACGGGGCAATATCATGAAGAAGCAGCACGGTCACCCATGCAATTAATGCAGCAAGGGGATGGAGGTGGACATTCACCCTCATGGGCGTCCATGCCACAGGTGGCGCATTTGGCTGCATTAGGACAAGATTTACTAGTGTGATTAAATCTCTGGCAATGGTAGCAGCACGTAGGATTGGGTATATGCGGGCGAACTGAAATGATTTCATAGCCCGCTTTCACCTTGGATGGTAGGTCAATCCTCCAGGGACCAACTGGCATGGTCGGAAGGTACCAGCTCGGGTAATCACCCCTCCTGGGCCCGGCCTTTACCGGGGGGTACGTACATGCCCCACATATTTACCCAGGGCAGGGAGTTATGCCTTACCCCGTCACCCCGCAGAACATGTGTTGACCTTCAGACAAGCACAGGGAGGAAAGAAGAGAGGAAGGAGAGAAAGGGATGAAGGAGGGAGAATCTCAGACACCTAGGCGGAGATTAAAAGGGTGGGACGAGGACAAGGAGAAAGGAGCAAGAGGAGAAGGCGAAAGAACAGGAAAGGAAGAGGACCAAGAAAAGAAGTCTCGGAGTAAGAGAATAAACCTTTGACTGAATTAAAAGGCCCGTCTCTGGGAGAAGGCACAAACTGGGGGGGGGGGGGGGGGGGGGAGTGGGAAGTGGCCCGGGACAGAAGAAAGGCCGCTTCGGCTCGGGGCCCGTGCGCGACACACACGTACCCACAAAAGAGCTGTGGGCCCTCTGGGGGAATCAATGAACCTGAACCACACCAGGGGTTTGGGGAGACTAGGAAGGATTCCTCTAGATGGCCCATAAATAGGTTGGCATAGGAGGGTGCCATACGGGTGCCCATGGCTGTGCCGCAGATTTGATTGTATACTTTTCCTTCAAAGGAAAAGTAATTGTTTGTTAGGATGTAATTGGTAATGGTTATAAGGAATAAGGTATTGTGCTTGGAGTTTGAAGGATGTTGAGAAAGGTAATGTTCGAGAGCAGCAAGATCATGGGCATGTGGGATATTGGTGTACAGCAAAGTGGCATCCACAGTGACAAGTAAGGATCCAGGAGGTAACGGGGTGGGGATGATGCAAAGTCTGTGAAGGAAGTGGTTAGTATCTTCAATGTGGGAGACTAGGTTTCAAAAATTGGTTGGAGGTGTTGATCCACAGGGCTGAAAACTTTTCTGTGGTAGCACAGTAACCAGCCACAAATAGGCGCCCACGACTGTTAGGTCTATAGACTTTTGGGAGCATGTAAAATGTAGATGTGTGGGGTGTTTTCGGAGTGAGGAGGGAGATGGATTCGGGGGAGACGTTCTGGAATGGACCATAAGATTTTAGTACGGATTGTAGTTCATTTAGGACTTTTGGGATGGGGTCATTCTAGCGCAACTCGTACGTGGAGGAATCAGACAACTGATGTAAGCCATCTGTCACAGTGGTGGAACCTTTGTCTGCAGGGAAAATGATTAGGTTGGGATCTGTTTTGAGGTTGTGTAAGGCTGTCTTTTCTTCTGCCGAAAGGTAGGTGTTCTTAGGAAGGGACTTGGGCAAGGATGGTTATGCCACGTTGGATGTGAGGAATTCCTGGAATGTGACCAGAGGGTGGTTAGGGAAAGTATGGGAGGATCATGATTGGATGGTGTATGAACTGGGAGAGGCAAGGTTCAATGTTGGAATTAGATTGGCTTTCATTGTAGGAATTGGAGGCAAAATAGTTTTTCCACTGTAAATATCGGCAGAAGGAGAGGATGTCTTTGACAAGTCCAACATGGTTAAATTTGGGTGTGGGGCTGAAGGTGAGACCTTCGGATAGGACTGAAACTTCTGTGGGGCTTGAGGGTTTTAACAGAAAGGTTGACAACAGTATTCTGGGATTGTTTAGGCTTTGGGTATTGATGATTGTTGGTGGAGAGTTTAAATGTAGCTTTACTTGTATTTTCCCCCTTTTTTCCTTATTATTCTTATTGTTTCAAATCCCCCCTCCCACTCCCTCCCCACACTCCTCTACACCTCCCTTTATCCTCTCCGCCCCTTCCCTTCACTGTATTCATTGTCACAATTATAATTCTCGCCTATTAGAGCTTTTACAATCCATCGTGCAACACGGAACTTTCCACCCCCCCCCCCTTTACCTGGCCTCCTTCTCTCTCCACTCCCCACCTCACTCACAGTCTAGATGCTTGTAGTGCTGAAGTGGCAGGACAAGATGGTTTTGTGTGTGTGTGTGTGTGTGTGTGTGTGTGTAGTTGTCTGAGTTGATTGCATGAATGTAATGTGTTTCTTTTTCTAACGAAGGCCATGGCTATAAATTTAAATTGTGTGAATGTGATTATCTATTTTTGTGTTGTCAGCAGCTCAACTTTTTGGATTCAATAGTCACAGGTGATGAAACTTGGGCTTTCCACTCCACACCCAAGACAAAACAACTATCTCATGAGTGGCGGCATTTCAGTTCACCCAAGCCGTGAAAGTACAAAAGAACACAGGTAAATTCATGGCAACTGTGTTTTGGGATTGAAAGAGGATATTGTTGGTTGACCTACTAGATCCTGGGACAAAATTAATGCCAAGAGATATTATCAGACATTAAGGAAATTTAAGACAGGCAATTCGGTATGGAAGAAGCGGAAGTTTGAGCAAGGACATCAGCCTTCTCCCTGAAAACACTCACCCCAATACTGCCCAACAAACTGTGGATCTGAGCATCAATTTGGATTGGACATCATCACTCACCCACCCTATGGTCTGGAAAAAATGTCCAGTGATTACCACTTGTTTCTCAAATTGAAAGAACACTTGAAAGGAAGGTGCTGTAGTGACAATGATGAAGTTAGAGCTGAGGTCCAACATTTCTTCAAGTGCGTGGCGGTGGACTGGTATGAGATGGGCATACAAAAATTGCCACAGCATTTACCAAAATGCATCAATCAAAATTGTGATTATGTGGAAAATAGACAAATTTTCAAGCTTAAAAACTATGTACCATTTGTTGTCAACAAACATTTATTTAAATTTAAAAACTGGAGACCTTACTTTTGGTATTACCCTCATAATAATACACAATTTAAGTAAGTTACAATACTGTATGTCATTTTCTTACGTTCATCAAATAGCTGCATCACAGTTCTCCTAGTGAATGGTTCTGTTGTTTCTTGTTAACCCCATTATCTTCCCCAAGTTATCATTATACAACTATTCCATGTTTCCTTGGTTTATAGCATGTTTAAAGTTGGATTAGCTTTTGTTGGTGTTTTTGTCCTGGCCTAAGGCTCAACATTTCTGGGGTTTCCATTCACAACCTGAAAGAGATACCATAATGAAATTTAGCATATCACCTTTTAGTAAAAGTTGCATGGGCATTTACTTCACAAGTTAATATGACAAAGGCAAAAATATGTACACTGGCTTAC
The DNA here is from genome assembly GCA_026315105.1 of Locusta migratoria. Lineage (NCBI taxonomy): Eukaryota > Metazoa > Arthropoda > Insecta > Orthoptera > Acrididae > Locusta > Locusta migratoria. The sequence continues at coordinate 14,052,139 of CM048746.1, read as the reverse complement.
ATAATATATAACACAGTTTCAACAAATTTATCCCTTGAATTTCAGTTTAATAAATATTTTCTTCCCAGAAAAATACATTATCTGACAGTAATAATAGCATTTTCTTGGGATCATTACCGCCCTGAGTCTCACCAACTAATCACTAAAGGATTAACAAAAATTCCTGTATTTGCCACCACATTACTTAATCTTACATTACATTCTCTTTAACAAAAGTTGAGAACCAATCTTCATGCCTGGTGCTGATTATCTGAGGTCTTTATACTTTCTCCAACAATTTTCTAAGTCTACCAGAATTCTGTAACATAATTTACGAGGTTTTCAGTTATAGGTTCTTCTCACAAACTTGTATACTCTGCAATATGTATAAATACAATGATCAGTCAAAACATTATAACCACTTACATACTAATGATATAAATTCATCAAACAAAAGCAGTGTCACGTGTCACTAGTCAGACACACACATGGTGCATCTAGTATCAGTCAGCAAACTGTCTGTATATAGCATGGGAAAAGCACGTGATCTATTCAGAGTTTGACCAAGGGCACATTGTGATAGTCCGAAGGCACTGTCGAGTGTTCAAGAAGTAGTTGTTGTGTTTTTTTTATGTAGATCTTATGGGACTTGACTATGGGGTCATCAGACCCCAAACTTACAAACTACTTATGAACTAGCTAATACTAAGAACGGCACAGATATCCATGCCGGAGGGTGGATTCAAACCCCTGACCGTAGTGGCCATGCAGTCTGTGACTGTCGCGCCTCAGACGGCTCAGCCACCCCAGCCAGCAAGAAGTTGTGTAGTGAATGTCTTTGACAAATGGTAAAACTAAGGTGAAACCACACCCAAACAGTATGAGACTGGACTACTACTCCTGTGTCTGAACATGGTTCACTTAACACTCGAAAGGAAGGACCTCGGAAGCTGATGCCCCATGCATGTGGCAATGTCAACAACCTGAAATCAACAACGATGACTGAAATGGGAATGTGATCATTGTCATTGAAAATTGGCACAATGTCAGAGCATTGCATGGTCTGATGACTCCTGATATCTTCCTTTATGCTAATGGGAGGATGTGAATCTATCATCTACCAGGGGAACAGCATCTTGAGCTCAATGGTAGCAGACCACATACCCCGTTCATGACAATCATGTTCCAATTGCAGTGACATTTTTATACAACTGAATGCACCATTTCACAAGACCAGGAGGGTGATGGGACATTTTTAGGTACAAAGTGATAAGCTGCAATTGCTGTAAAGGCACCACAATTTACTAGATCTGATCAATTTGAACACATTTGGTTGTGATTGAATGTGGTGACAGAGTACATTGCCCTCAAACCGAGAATTTACAGGAATTAGGTGACTTGTGTGCAGATGTGATGCCAACTCCTTGCAACAACCTGCGGAGGTCTCACTGCTTCCATCCCAAGACACTGCCACTGTTATCTGTGCCAAAAGTGAACATACTGGGTATTGGGCAGATAGTAACAATGTTCTGATGAATCAGTGTATTACTTGGCCACAATGAGGAAAATGTGGGGTCCCTAGATCTGGATCAGCAGAAGTCAGTAGAAACTGTTTGGCTTCAGGCCCCAAGTGTTTTGTTTACAGCCTCTGGCAACCTCAGTGATCCAATACAGAACAATATGTACAGTAAATAGGCATTGTGAAATGTTGATGTTGGTGTTGTGTTGCAAATAAATATCATTAGCAATGAGCAATGAAGTGTTTCTAGGCCCATTCACTCCTCAGGGGACAAGTGGAAGCACATTACAGTGTGGGCCCACAATAATTATTAACAATGTCACTAAATGTGCAATGTGTAATTTTGGCTCTTTTAATTTTGAAATGACTATGAGAACAGATATGAAACTGCTAGTACCTTCATTTCACATGATACTATCAAATACGACATCACAACTGTTGAAAGCTTTTGTTATGCCCTTAGCTCTTTTTCTGTACTTACTATAGTGTTATGCCTGTGGAAATATGTAGCATGCCAATTTGAAGAGAGAAACTGTTGAGATAAAATTAGCAAAACACTGGAGAAACCTAGATGCAAAACCTATCCTATCCTCCATCCGACCACCACCTACCCCAGGTATTTCCTATCCCATAAAAAGTGGGACAACCTGTGAAAGCAGTCATGTAATCTAAATACTCAGCTGCAACCACTGTGCAGCTTTCTACATGGACATGACTAGTAACAAGCTGGCTACCCACACAAATAGCATCCTCAAACTTTGGCCAGGAGACAGCTGGATCAACCTGTTGCAGACCACGCAGCCCTGCAAGATGTGGCTCACTTCAATGACAGCTACACAGCATGTGTGATATGGATTCTCCCCACAAACACCAGCTTTTTCTGAATTGCGAGGTTGGGACATTAAATTGTTAAATAAATCCCTAGGTACAAAAGATTTTTTGTTGTTGTATGTGGGTCTGGAGGGGCGCTCAACAGCAAGGTTATCAGTGCCCATACAGAAATCTCATGAGTGAATGTGAGTAAACGACACATGAGAAACAAGACCTTAGGAAAATCAGGAGCCGTCTAAAAATAACTTCTGTTTCCTTTCAGAACTCCACATAAAAACTCACTCATTTAAAACTTGCTTAACTCATGTAGTGACATGAACATGTGTGCTCAATCTAAAACTGATCAGTAAAACAAAGAACATTAACAGACAGTTATAGGTGTAAATGACTGGCTGACCAATAATAAAAACCTTACCTTGGGTCTTTCCTCTCCCAGTTTTGGAATGACTCCTTATCAGCTCCTTTAAACCCACATCCTTTCCTTTTCCCTCTCCTTTCTGAAGAAGCAACCCAGGGTTGCGAAAGCTCAGCATTTGTGTGTGTGTGGGGGGGGGGGGGGGAGGGGGGGTGTTATACATCTCCTTCCTTGCAACTCTAGCAACCAAGCCAAGATCCCCATTCTCTGGTACATACAACATTCCACCGCCGTCCACACAGTGGTCGCTGAAGCTTGCCCAGATCTTACAGTGTCTCGAGAACTGGTGGCATTTACCAGTCCCAAGCTCAGGGTCCCTGGGTTTGCCAAGCCCATACTCAACAAATCACTGCTGAGCACCCTGAGGGGTAGATACAAAAGAGGGACATGGCATGGAATCAAACATTTACAAAATTTTTAAAAATTCATTTTTCACTAAAAAGTTACATTTTTATTCAAGTAGACCCTAATATTCATATTTACCGTTACAACATATATGCAAAATGTCACTTATGAAACCTGATATTAACAGTATAGGTTATAAGATTTCAATTGTTTTTACAGTATCATCCCAAAGAATTTGGTATATTCTTCGTGTTAATGTTACTGTGTTTTCTTTACAAAGAGCATCATTTACATATTCTTATGGAGTAACAGTTTCTGTAGGACAGGGTTTGGTCAGCTGGGTGCAGGAAAGTAACTAACTAATTATTTCCAGAAGCTTGCATGGAGGCAGCTGGCTAGGCAATGCAGCTCAACTATGAATGGAGGGAGTGGTGGCAGGCAGAAAGGCTGAGCACGTATGCACAGGTGTCCAAGTCAATGGAGAGCAGCATACAGTAAGGGTAATACGGAAACATGAATTCAGGAAGAGGGAAGCTGACTTGAGAAAGGAAGGAGAAACTAATTGATGCATGGTGTAGAGGATGATCCCTAATTGTATGGATTGAAGCAGGTACTCTGGTATGATCTCTAGTCATACTTTGGTAACTGTAGTGACCGACAAAGATTAGTCTAGCTAACAGCACTTCAAAGCAGCTAACAATTTGAAATACTGGTCCCATATGTGATTGCAGCTCCTTGGATCTGAACTGATTAGATGCTTTAAAGAAGACTTCACAAATTCTATAGTTGTGCCATACTCTGATAACCAGTTTTTTTTAGATTAGGTAATTGGAGACCAGATAATGATAGCTATAAGCTGAAAGTGAAGTTTCAGTGTACCCACTAAAGCATTTGCAAGAATGTTTGTGCATTTTAAGCACTACTAAAAAAGCTAAATTTTAAATCTAAATGTACATCAAAAGAATAGGCAACTGGCATTTGAAATCAACAAATTGAAGCTAAGTATGACATCTACTGAGCAAGACTATAAATTGAATCTCTACTGATCGCCAGAGTTATCCTCATACAATACAACAAATGCCGTAGAAAAACACAGTTCACTAATTTTTATGTTCCGTATCATATCTCTGGAGGTACCTTTAACCATACAACAATCAACTAGAATAATTAAAGTTTTGTAAATAACCATAAAGAGGATCACTGAGTTACTGACAGACACGAAAATAGATACATTCACACAACTTAAATTTTCGGCCATGGCTTTCATCAGAAAAAGAAACCCAATCACTCAGACAACTATACACACACAACCATCTTGTCCGGCCACTTCAGCACTACAAGCATCTAGACTGTGAGTGAGGTGGGGAGTGAAGGGAGAAGGATGCCAGGTAAAGGGGGGGGGGGGGGGAGGGGAGGGGGGAAGTTCCATGTTGCATGATGGATTGTAAAAGCTCTGATAGGCAGGAATTAGAATTGCGGCAATGAATACAGAGAAGGGAAGGGGGGGGAGCATATAGGGAAGTGTAGAGGAGTGTAGGAAAGGAGTGGGGGAAATTGAAATGATAAAAATAATAAGAAAAAATAAAATTATCTGTTATTCAATCTAGGCCTACACACCTAATCTACCAGCATTAATCTACAGAACGCTATTTAAAAGCTGCTATTTTCTTATTATCTGAATATTTCACAGCCATGAAAGGCTACACTCCAGGCAAATTCTTCCTAACACTTAAATCTTTATTAGGCCTACATATTAATAAATACTTTCTCATAATTTTTTCCAGCTATTGCCAGTCTGTGTTTTTATGCCCTCTTTACTTTGGAAATAATTGATTAGTCTGTTGTCCAAATAGTAAAACTTGGCCAACAACTGGGTCAACTGAAGTCCGTGCAATACGACCGGTTAGCTTTGATCAATGATGCCACATCTAAGTTAAAGACGATAGTTTGCTTACAAGCAGAACATAGATTACGATTTTTTGTTCAAAAGTGATTTGTAGCTTTTCTCTGATGATTAGGTATAGGTTAACAGAGCGATTTTTTTCACAAGTGAGTGTGAAAGGAATGAATTTTTTGGCTGATACCTGTAATCGATGGTACATTCTGTTATGGTAATCTGTAATTTAAGAGTATACTCGCAGATTGTTTATTATCTACAATACATAAGTATTATGATATTACCCCATATGTTTATATTTGTTCATAATGAAGTTTTAATCTATTTCAATCCGCATTGCCTAATTCAACTATACTTCATGCCGTTGCAATTATTTTACAATTGTTGCTCATATCTATTCAAAACACTACTGTTCTTCAAAGTTCTTTGCCATCTCTGTCAAATTTACAAGATCCAAAGCAAATGTTAAAATCCTTATTATTGTATTCTAATTTTTGCTCAAGTTGTTAATAACTTTTCACTTTATGATTAAGTCCATATTATCTTCAAACTGCAGTATATAGTCTCGAGTTGACAATGTGAAAAGCTTTCTTTAAATTTTCAAATGCTATAAAGTGTAGGTTTGCCTTTCTTCGTCCTATTTTAAGTGACAACGCACAAGTTCAGGAACTTGAATTGATTTCCCCCAAGATTGTATTCTACCACTTTTTCCATTCTACAGTAAATAAATTTGTCAATATTAATTACTTTTTGGACTGATGGTTAGGCAATATTCACACTTGTCAGAAGTAGTCTTCTTTGCAATTGGAATTATTACAAGTTTTCATAAATCTGGTGGTAATTTGCTTCTCTCTCATATCTGGCATACCAGATAGGACATTTTCATTATGGTTGGATCTTCCAAATTCTGAGGAAATGTCGTCCCCTGCAGGGGCTTGTTTCATCTTACTTCTTTTAGTGTTCTGTAAATTTTGTTCTCACAGTATTGTACTTCTTGCTGCATCCTCAACTGCTTCTTCTCCCTGTTATATAAAAAAATCCACTGGTTTCTGCCTTATATAGGACCTCCTACAAATGCTTTCCACTTTTCAACTTTCCCTTCTTTTCTTACATGTGGTTTTCTATCTGAACCCTTGATATTCAAACAGCTACTTTTCTTTGAAGGTCTATCTCTGTGACTTGACTTTACAAGTCAGTAAACCCTTTTGCCTACTGAATAAATTTTCTGCTTTTGTCAAATATTTTTCATGTTATTCAAGGATTTATACTAGGCCTCGTCTTTCTATATATGTAATCCTCTCTTGCTTTTCCTGTTTCATCTCTCAAAGCTACACATTCATCACGTATTGCATTCATTTAGCATATTTCAGTGAAACATTAAATAAGACTTTCTGTGAAAGACTCAGTCCATGTGAAATCAACCAATTGTATGGTTCTTGACACCTCAGATTATGATAATTTTTTTGTTTATTGGTAGTAGCAGTTGGTTGCATGAAGAATCCTAAATTATTTATTTATTTTGTACAATTCATTTTTGAGCTATTAATTTTTTATGATTTCAAAATTCTGCAATTTTTGTGACATATTGGGACCTTAAAATAGCTATATCTCAAAAACTATTTGCCTTACAGACTTCAAATTTGTACAATTTTATTTGGTTTCTGATAAGCTTCAAAATATGTACTACTTTGCTATACTCAAAAAATATGGGGAATTTTCCAGAACATTTTTTGGCTTAAATTCTAAAAATTTCAAAACTGGAATTTTTTTCCTTTTGAAAAAAAAAATATATGTTAATTATAAAATCATTAATGTGTATGTCAAATTTCATGACGGTATTCCCCTGGGAACATGTTGTTGTTGTGGTCTTCAGTCTGCAGACTAGTTTGATGCAGCTCTCCACTACCCTGTCCTGTGCAAGTCTCTTCATCTGAGAATATGTTCGGCAACCTACATCCTTTTGAATCTGTTAACTGTACTAACTCCTTGATGTATCAGAATGTGTCCTACCAATCTATCCCTTCTCTTAGTCAGGATATGACAGAAACTCCTTTTCTCCCCAATTTGGTTAAGCACCTCCCCATTAGTCACGTGACCTACCCATCTAATCTTCATCATTCGTCTGTAGCACCACATTTCTAAAGCTTATACAATCTTTTTGTCTGAACTCCTTATCGTCCACATTTCACTGCCATACAATGCTACACTCCAGACAAATGCTTTCAGAAAGGAATTCCTAACATTTAAATTAATATTGGATGTTAACAAGTCTTACTTCTTTAGAAAAACTTTTCTCCACATAGCCATTCTGCATTTTACATCTTCTTTACTTCGACCAACAGGAGTTATCTTGCTACCCAAATAACAAAATTCATCTTCTACTTTTATTGTCTCATTACCTAATCTAATTCCTTCAGCATCGGCTGATTTTCTGACATTACATTCCATTACCTTCGCTTTACTCTTGTGAATGTTCATCTTATATCTTCCTTTCAAGACACTGTCCATTCCATTCAATTGCTCTTCCAGATCCTTTGCAGTCTCTGACAAAATTACTATGTCATCAGCAAACCGTGAACTTTTTATTTCTTCTCCCTGAACTTTAATTCGCTCTCCAAATTTCTCCTTCCATTCCTTCACTGCTTGCTCAGCACAGATTGAACAACATTGGGGAAAGGCTACAACCCTGTCTTACTCCCTTCCCAACCTCTGTGTCCCTTTTCTTGCCCTTCGTCTCTAATAACTGTTGTCTGGTTTTTGTATAGGTTGAATATAACTCTTTGCGCCCTATATTTTACCCCTGCTACCTTCAGAATTTGGAAGAGTGTATTCCAGTCGACATTTTTAAAAGCTTTCTCCAAATCTACAAACGCCAAAAATGTAGGTTTGCCCTTAAGATAAGTCGTAATGTGAGTATTGCCTCCTGTGCTCCTACATTTCTCCTAAATCCAAACTGATCTTCCCTGAGGTCATATTCTACAAGTTTTTCCATTCGTCTGTAAATAATTCGTGTTAATAGTTTGCAACCATGACTTATTAAACTGATAGTTCTGTAATTTTCACACATGTCTGCACTTGCTTTCTTTGGAACTGAAAATACGATATTCTTCTTGAAGTTGGAGGGCATTTCCCCTGTCTCATACATCTTGCATACCAGGTTGAACTTTTTTTTTTTTTTTTTTTTTCCTCCGTGATTGGCTCTCCTAACGAAATCAGCAGTCCAGACGGAATATCATCTCCAGCGGCCTTGTTTCGACTCAAGTTCTCAACCACTCTGTCAAATTCTTCTCACAGTATCATATCTCCTATCTCATCTTCCTCCACTTGGTCTTCCCTTTCTATAATACTGCATTCAAGTTTATTTCCTTTGTATAGGCCCTCTATATATTCCTTCCACAGTTCAGGTTTCCCCTCTTTGCCCAGTACTGGTTTTCAGTCTGATTTCTTGATATTCATACAGCTGCTTTTCTTGTCTCCAAATATCTCATTTATCTTCCTGTAGGCAGTATCTATCTTTCCCTTAGTTATGCATTCTTCTGTGGTTCTGCATTTGTCCTGTAGCCACTCCTGCTTAGCCAGTCTGCACTTCCTGTCAATCTCATTTTTCAGACGTCTGTACTCCCTTTTTCCTGCTCCACTTGCTGAATTTTTATATTTTCTCCTCTCATCAATTAAGTTCAGTATATCCTGTGTTATACAAGGATTTCTATTAGGCCTTGTCCTTCTGCCTATATGATCCTCTGCTGCCTTCACTAACCTCTCTCTCAGAGCTACCCATTCTTCTTCTACTTCTCAATTTTCAGCCAATCCTTGCCTAACACTCCCTCTGAAACTCTCAACCACCTCTGGTTCCTTCAATTTGTCCAGGTTCCATCTCCTAATGTTTCTACCTTTCTGCGTTCATTACCAATAAGTTATGGTCAGAGTCTATATCTGCCCCTGGATAGTCTTACACTTTAAAACCTGGTTCCTAAATCTATTCCTTACCATTATAAAGTCAATCTGGTATCTTCCAGTGTCTCCTGGCCTCTTCCACGTATACAGCCTTCTTTCATGATGTTTGCACCAAGTGTTGGTGATCATTAAATTGTGCTCTGCTCAAAATTCCACCAAGTGATCTCCTCTTTCATTCCTTTTTCCCAGCCCATATTCACCTGCTACATTTTCTTCTCTTCCCTTTTCTACTACCAAGTTCCAGTCCCCCATCACAATCAAGTTTTCATCTCCCTTAACTTTCTGAATGATTTATTTTATCTCCTAATACATTTCTTCAATATCCTCATCATCAGCCATGCTAGTTGGCATATAAACTTGCACCACTGTGGTTGGTGTTGGCTTCGTGTCTATCTTTGCTACAATAATGCATTCACTATGCTGTTCATGGTAACTTACCCACATTCCTATTTTCTTATTCATTATCAGGCCTACTCCTGCGTTACCACCAACTGATTTTGTATTTATAACCCTGTACTCACCTGACCAGAAATCCTTTTCATCCTGCCACCAAACTTCACTAATCCCTACCATATCTAACTTTAACCTATCCATTTCTCTTTTCAAGTTTTCTAACTTGCCTAAGCGATTAAGGGTTAGAACATTCCACACTCCGACCCGTACACTGCCTGTTTTGTTTTTCTTGATAACATCCTCCTGAGTAGTCCCCACTCGGAGATCAGAATGGGGGACTATATTACCTCCGGAATATTTTACCCAAGAAGATGCCATCATCATATATTCATATAGTAGAGGTGCATGTCCTCGGGAAAAGTAACGGCTGTAGTTTCCCCTTGCTTTCAGCTGTTCGCAGTAACTGCATGGCAAAGCCACGTCAGCTGATGTTACAAGGCCAGCTCAGTCAATCATCCAGACTGTTGCCCCTGTAACTACTGAAAAGGCTGCTGCCCCTCTTCAGGAACCACACGTTTGTCTGGCCTCTCCATAGATACCCCTCTGCTGTGGTTGTACCTACAGTTCGGCTATCTGTATCATTGAGGCACATAAGCCACCCCACCTCGGCAATGTCTGCGATTCATGGGAACATATTAAAATAAATTTTGTTTTATGGATATGCATGAGCATTCACCATATAATCTGTGGGGCTTCGTTCGTATTACTAAGTGATAATGGTGACCTTAAATGGCCGAATCAATATAAACCTGTCAAATCATTGTTATTTTGCATTTAATGATAATGTCTTGCATTACTAGAATTTAATATCTGTATTGGCTTTCCATGGTAACTGTGAAAATATTAGAACATATAACACCAAATGCTTAAGATAGATTACAAATGAATGACTTAACTGTACATTTATTTTACACATATATCCATATAAACAAATATTATTAAACAATGGTGTTGCTGTTTAACAATGAGTTGTTTATGTGTGTTTCATTGAGAATTCCAATTAGAGTCTGATAATACTGTTTATCTTGCAGTCTTCTTTAATATGACACTTCATTCTTCAAAGTAATAACAACAGGTTATTGATATAAGAACACATTCCTTTTGTAACATCTGTGAGGTGTTCCACCTTTCTTCTTCTGGTTTTCTGTAGGTTCTTCCAGTAGCAGTTCTAGGGTGTACTTTACAAAATATGAAGTGTTTTGGAATTTGTCTGGTCTTCTTGGATATGAGGAAGGAGCTGGTCCTCAAGGATGCATCAATAAAAGATTTATTCTACTTCTTTTTCGTCTATTGACAGCACACAACCCATCCACCATTTGTTGTCATACGCATAAGCAAAAAATCCTGTAATCTGTTCAAAAGTTATAGCTTCTTCATCAGCACCCACTTTAATTTTATGACTGTAAAAGGCTTTAAAATCAGAAACAACTTTTGCTTTATCTTTGTCTTTGCTCAAAGTTATGAATGCATGATATTTCTGACTCCCTGTGACTACTATGGTTTCAGCAAATCATCTCCTGCATGCTCATCATTTGACACACAGAAAAAAGTGACATTTGGGATATTGACTTTACCCCATTCCAACAATTGGAAAGGAGTTAATACTTTGTTATTGATAGGATTTTGCAGACTAGCTTTGGTTGCAAGTGCCAACAACCATCACATACAAGCTTTCCATGTGAAGTAGCATAGAAGTGCCATTCTGCCTCAATTCCATTACAATCTTCCATATGATGACAAGAGTTAACTAAGTTTTTTTTTATTTTTATTTTTGTTGTATTGCACTGCAAAACCATCGCTGAAGTATATATATTCTTTCAAATTTGAAAGAAAATCATGTTTCATAAACTCTGTAAGCTTCTTTTGGAACACATGTACAAGTATTGTGTTGTGTGTCAAACTGTGCAATATGAAAACAAAACTTTTGTAGGTAAGAATATACTTTCACTGTTTTGGTTTTTTGTCTTATAATAAACAACACAAGGATGCACTGTGACCATGGAATTATTCAAATGGAAACCTTGGGCTTCATTTTGAAGCACAAAAGAATAATTTTCGTCAAAATCACATACAACAATAGCTTCAGTCTGTGTTAGTGAAGTTTTCTTTTCAGAAAAAAAGGCAGATTGCCATTTTGCCACAAAGTCATGTTGCAGATGTGTTATCTGAGTACAAGAATCTTGCACAAATTCCTCTGTTGATTTAGTTACAGTCTGAAACATGCAGTAATCAACAGTAATCCACTGTTTGTAAGATATGTTATCTACCACCTCCTCATCAACTGCAAAAATCAGAATCTTTAAAAATGCTTATATCAGGACAGTAATTACATGCATTTGTGAAACATGGAGTATTTGATGGATTACACATAATTTTGGACATGCAGTGTTTGTATGTAGAAGCGAGTTTTCATATTCAGGTATGGTGACCTTACTAAAGTTTGCTCCAGCTATCATTAGTTTCATGTTCTGATGAGCTGTACAAACACAGTGTGTGTCCCACTAGCTCCAGCCATAACAATTTTTTGGCCTTAATTCAGAAAATTTTGAGCATCCAATTTCAGCTGTTTGTTGTTCGATTTGAAAAGTTCTCTTAGGTTTCCTAGAATTAATCATTTTTGACATGCATAAGCTTGTGATCACTATCTTTTGCCATTGAAATATAATCCTTTTTGTCAGGCATTTGCCTGCTATTATCATCATTACTATAAAAATCTTTCACTAACAGAACAGTTTTGGCAGACAAGGACTGCCCAGCCTTAGGATCAGAAGTAGAGACCATTCCTTTGCCCCCATTGAGTTTTTGTTTGTTTTTCTTGCCATATAGTTGCTTACTCCAAACTATTTTTCTATGCGAGAGCATGACCAACTTTTGGGTAGGGAAGTTAGAACTAAATTTTTTTCACTTTTACTAGAAATGTGAAATCTGTCTTTAAACTGATCAATCATTTATTTTTGCTTGTGAATCATCACAACCACATATTTTCTGACTTTTACAAGTTTCTCACTTAATTTGAATGTAATTTTTTCGGCTTTATCTTTGCAGTATTTCTTTGAGCTAATACTTTTCTTTTTATTACTGGGGATTCCCCCATTGAGGTCAAAGAAGCATTCAACAAATGCAAGCCAACTTCTACATCCAAAAACTCAGGGTCATCGGACATGCTACAGCTTGGTTGTACCTTTTCACAAGATTCTTTGGGTAATTTCAGTCTACATGAAGTGCAGATTTTCACTCCTTCTGCAATACTCAAGGTCAGATTAATCATTGTATTGTATTGTTTCCTATCTTCTTAAAACCATAAACTGAGGTTTGCTTAGTTGTTAAACAATTTCATTTTAATTTTTTGAACCAGCAAGCAATAGTTGAGCTGTAGTTAACAAAACGTATTGCAATGAAGTGTAATTTATTTCAATGTGTTCCCAACGAAATACCATCATGAAATTTGGCATACATGTTAATAAATCGATTGTAAGTAATGTAATTTTTTTCACCCAAAACAAACAAAAATTCCAATTTTGAAAGATTGAAAATTTTTAAAAATTGAGATTTTGCAAAATTTAACGTTTTTATAAGCATTCTGAAGTAACATACAATTTTAAACCTTATAAGGAAAGGATAAAGTGACACAAATTTCAAGTCTGTAGGTCGAATAATTTTTGAGATTTAGACATTTTAAGACTTCGAAATGTTACAAAAATTGGAGAATTTTGGCCATTTTAAAAATCAATACCTATCTTCAAAACGAAACACTAAAAACTCTCCAATTTTGGATTTTACCTTATTTAGCTAGGTAGAATAAAAATTCATAATATTATAAAATTTTGAATCATCAAAGCTCAAATTTATTTTTTTATTGGTTGATTTCACAAGGAATGACCCAAAGTCTCAGAAACTCTCATTCTTGTAATTCTTCCACATTGTGAATCTGTACTTGGAAAAGGCTTATTGTTCAAAATTTGGTTATAAAATTTGCCTTGCCATTATATGAGGGTAGTTAAAAAGTAAGTTCTATTTGGTAATAAAAAAGAAATCGAGTACAAATAAGCACTAATTTATTTCACAAAAATCCATAACACTCACCAAGGAATGACTTCAGGTGGGAAAAGGATGAAAATCGCTAAAAGCGAGCCAGGACTGAATGGAGGAGAACCAAAAAATGTCATAGCCAAAGCTCTAAAGGGTACCATATAGCTCCGTGTTTCATTCTTTTCCTCCAGTTAATACTGTCCTCCTATTTTTCCTTTCCTAACTCTTCCTGCTACCAAACAACATTCATGCAGTAAAATGAAATTTAGCTTCCCATTAACGATCTAAATGGTTTGTTTATTTATTTATTTAATCATACATTTTGCCAAAACCATCATGTCATCCATAGAGCCAGTTGGAATACAAATTGGTATTACTGTGGTAGATGTTGGCTTCATGTCATCCTAGCCTATGGTAATGCTTTTGCTATGCTGCTTACAATAGCTCACCCACATTGCTATTTCATTATTCATTATTAAACCTACATTGCATTACCTCTATTTGCTTTCTTATTTATAACCCTGTACTGATCGGACCAAAAGCCCTTTTCTTGCTGGTATTTCATCCAATTTCCTCTATACCTAATTTCAACCTCTCCATTTCCCTTTTTGTATTTTCCAACCTATCTCCTCAATTAGGGGAGCTGTCATTTTATTTTCCTATCACATTATGACATGACATTTGAGTAATAGCATCCTGGCACTCAAAACAGGGTTTATTTCACCTCTAAAATGCTATATCCACAATAATATCATCATCAACCCATAAAAGTAGACCTGCATGTTACCAGCATAAGAGGGGGGTGGGGAAGAATGAGAGGGGCGATTGGCACTATTGCAGCCAAGTCCATGTTGGCTACATATACATGGTGAAATCAGACTATCATCCAGACTATTGACCACTACAAGAATTGAAAAGCCCATTTTACGATGTTGGCAGCCATGTGTGTGATGTTGACAACGGATGGAAATGACGGGAGTTGAGTGAGATTGTCATTAGCCAATCACTGTGATAGTATGTGGTAACTAATAAGATTTGCTGGTTTCTTATGTGAAATAAACGAACACATTTTGTTGTTCGACTTTTAATGTTTTGTTTTGTTGCAATATGCATGAGAACTAATGTTGACAACGAAATGTCCCCTTTACGATGAAAATTTCATAACTGGACAAGGATAGATAGAATAACTTATCAACGATACAGATAAAACAGCATTAATCATTTACTTCAGTGTCAACACAAAGAATTAATTTCCTCTTACATAACATTTACTTGATTAATACAATGAGGGACATAATCATTTCTGTTGACCATGAAGTAAATAATTAATGTTGTACCCGTTCTATGGTTGACAGGTCCTTGGCTGTATACTTACATGCTCAGTAAATTAATTATTGTCATAAAGGAAACATTTTGTTGTCCACATTAGCTCACTATACCGCCGCCACCCTTCATAAAAGTTAACAATGTCACAATTCATCATAACATGTGAAAGGGGTATAGAATATTCTCTTATGTCCTTTTGTTTCTTATAATTACTTTTTCACATAACAGCAGAATTCCAAAAGGCTGTCTGCATCTGCTCCATCACTGCCACCTCATTTTCAAACATTCTCATCTGTTACCAACATCAACAAGCTAGGCTGCCAACATCGTTTACTTACAAGTAAAATGTAGGTGAAAAGCCTGCCATCACTCTTAAGAAACCATGATTCAGTGTAACCTCTCCATAAATACCCCTTCATGTGGCTTCACCTATGGACCCATATCACCAAGATACACATATGATACCTCACATCAGTAAGGCCCACATTTTACTGGAGAGAGGGGGAGGGGAGGGAGGCGACTGTTCAGTAGCACTTAGATATTCTGAACACAAAAGTAATGGAGTACATAAGGACCTCTTTAATGCCAAGAAAACAGGTATATGAATCCAAATTTTACTATTTTCATATGACCTATTGAAGGCCCTAGATGAAAGCAATCAGATAGATGCAATAAATCTCAAATTCTGAGAAGTATTTCCATAGGTAGCACACAAACACATTTTAATGAAAGTACAAACATAAGCTTATCAGACCAACAGATTGGAGCATTCTTGCAAAGGTGAGCATAGTATGTTATATTGTATCTTGAATGGTGAAACATTAGTATACGAAGAAGTAACTTTAGAAGTGCAACCAGAAATCTCGCTGTTAATGAGTTGTATATTAATGCTCTATCTGACAATGTTATAGCCAATGAACATCTCTGATACGTCTGAGTAGTTAGTTGGAATAAATTTAAAAAATCGAAATTCCAGATTGGAATGTCAATAATGTAATAATAAGGAAAGGTTGCATCTCACTGAAAAGGCAACCAATGAGTCACAGACAAGCATATACTAAAAAAGACAATCACAAAATCACAACTTAAATTTCTGACCACAGCCTTCATCACAAAAAAGAAGAATGCACACACATTCACACAGGTAAAACTAATGCACATGAATGCTGTCTCTGGTTACTGCAGTTCAACTGGCACTTCAACAGAGCTGGTGGTGGAGTGGAGGATCAAGATAGCACGGTTTGTAAATTAGACAGTGAAATCAAGCATTCTATGCACAGCTGCTTGTTATGCAACACAGTGGTCCACCCTGATCTTGGTCTGGCAATACCCATTCATTCAGAGAGATAGCTGACTGGCTGTCATACCGATGTAAAAACCTGTGCAATGACTGCAGAAAAGTTGCAAAACCACATTGCTACTTTCACAGGTGGCCCAGGCCTTTGAAGGGACTGGGTTACGAAGTGCTAAGTGTGTGAATTAGACATGTCCTCCACAGAAATATGATCCCTGTGGTGAGGGGGTAGGGAATGGCATAGGGATGGGCTAGAGTATTGTGGAGAATTGGCGGCCAACAGAACACAACTTTAGGAAGAGTCGAAAAGATATTGGGTAAGATGTCTCTCATTTCAGGGCATCATTACAGGTAATCGAACTCCTGATGATGCATGTGGTTCAGTTGTTTAGTACAGGACGGTATTGATGGAGACGGGGGACAGGGCACTTCTTTGGGGCTATTATTGTGGTTGGAATGAAGGTTGGAGGGAGGGGGGTCTGGTAATGCCTGTTCGTCAATGTCTGCAGCACATTGGACAACAAAGTTTTCGTCATTGAAAATACGGTGTCAACAGGCACCAACGCTGTGTAGGAAAGATTTTTTTGTTTGCACTGGATAGCAGCTGTCAAAATGAAGAGCTTCAGATACTGCTGGTGGGCATAATGTGGACAGAGACGTGCAGCGAGCCATCAATAGAGTGGAGGTTAACATCCAGAAACGTGACATGCTGGGTTGAGGAGGACGAGGTGAAGAGAGAGTTGAAGTTGTAAATCAGCAAGGATACGGTAATCATGGCCCTGAGTCCAAATCATGATAATACCATCACTGAAACTGAACCAGACCAGGGGTTTCGGGAAGTTAGGAAAGTTTCCTCTAGATAACCCGTAAAGAGGCTGACATACGAAAGTGATGTATGGGTTCCCTTGGCTGTGCCACGGATTTGATTTCCTTCAAAGGAAAAGCAGTAGTTTTTACATTAGTTTGGAGTCTGCTGGACTTTCGGAGATGATGTGTTCGACAGTGGCAAGATCATGAAAATAGGAAAATGGTATCAACAGTGACAAGTAAGAATCCAGGAAGAAATGGGGTGGGGATTGTGGAGGTCTGTTAATGAAGTGGTTGGTATATCTGATGTGAGAAGCTATAGATTTTAGACAACTGGCTGGAGACATTGTCCAAAGAGTGCCAAATTCTTTGAAGAAGTATAGTAACCAGACACTATTAGGCTTCCAGGATTATTTAGTTTGTGAACTTTTGGGAGCACATAGATGGTGATGGTGTGTGTGTTTTGTAAGGTTGAGATGATGAGGGAGACACATCTAGGATAGAGGTTCTAGGTAGGAATTTAGCTGGGACTGGAGGTCATGTTGGACCTCTGCAATAGAATCATCCTGACACAGGAAGTAGGTGGAAGATCAGACAATACCAATTGTCTGAGGCTTTCTGCCATACAGTCACTGCAATTCACCACACCAGTGGTGGAACCTTTGCTAAGGGAGGAAGATTAATTCAGGCTCTGTTTTGAGGTTATGTATGAATTTCCTTCTTCTGCCAATAGGTTGCTGTTCTTAAAAAAGGGCTTAGGAAAGAATAATGAGACCAAGTTGGAGGTGCTGAAATCATGGAAGGAGACCAGGATATTGTTAAGTGTAGGTAAGTCATGAAAGCTCACAGCTGGATAGTGGTTTGAACTGGAAGAGGCTATATTCATTGTTGGGAGTAAGTTGGCTTTGGTTGGAGGGATTTTTAGCGAAGTAATGTTTCCACTGTCAAGGTTGGGAGAAGGAAATAAGCTCTTTGATGCACCCAACATGATTAAATTTGGATGTGGGGACAGAAGGTGACATCTTGGATAGGACAAACTTCACTACAGGTTGGAGGTTTTTAGTGGACAGGTTAACAATAGTGTTGTTGGATTGTTTGGACTCCTGATTTGATGACAACTTGTGCAGTTGGTATCTGGAATACCAAGGGATTCAATTTAAGAGTTAAGTAATATTTTATGACAAAAATATCAATAATTTACAACCAGATGACTCAAACAATTACTTATGAACAATTGCCATGGCGGAACAGCTGAGCACATTGAGGTAAGAGGTCATTCCCCATTCGAGGTTTGAAACCTCCCTCGGGCATGGATGTTTGTGTTGTCTTTAGTGTAAGTTAGTTTTTAAGTAGTTTGTAAGTTTAGGGACTGATGACCCCATAGTTAAGTCCCATAAGTTTAACAAACATTTGAACTTATGAACAAAGTTCCAACAGTAAGTTTACTATCAGACTATTTTTCTTGTATCCTCTCCACAGTTGTTATCGCTGTCATTTCTGTGGTGACTTATTTTGGGTTATATAGTCCATTCTCAAATCTGTGATCACACTGTTGCATTCGATCCGAGAGGCTCTATGTCTGTACTAGAACATGGTGGCTACCTATTATAAATGTGTGTTTAAGGACGAAGATGGGAAGGAAGGAAGCTTGTGATTTAACGCCCCATAGACTGTGGTCATTAGAGACAGAGCAAACACACAGCTATGCTATGGATGGGGAAGGAAATTGGCCATGTCCACTGAAAGGAACCATCGTAAAATCTGCTTGGAGTGATTAAAGAAAATAACAGAAAACCAAAATCAGGATGGTCAGTAGTATATTTGAACTACTGTCTACATCTACATCCATACTCCGCAATTCACCGTAAGGTGTGTGGCTGAGGGTACACTGTACCACTACTAGGTATTTTCTTTCCTATTCCACTCCCAAATTGAACGAGGAAAAAAAAGAATGCTTATATGCCTCCGTATGAGCCCTAATTTCTCTTATCTTGTCTTTGTGATCTTTACGCGAAATGTAAGTAGGTGGCAGCAATATCGTACAACACTCAGCTTCAAATTTCGGCCCTCTAAATTTACTTAACAAAAATTCACGAAAAGAACGTCGTCTTTCTTCCAGCGATCCCCAATTGAGTTGCCGGAGCATTTCCGTGACACTCGCGCATTGGTCGAACCTACCGGTAACAAATCTAGCTGCTCGCCTCTGAACCGCCTCTATGTCTTCCTTTAAACTGATCTGCTGCGGGTCCCAAACACTTGAGCAATACTCAAGACGTGGTCGTACAAGCGTTTTATATGCGGCCTCCTTTACAGGTGCAGTACATCTTCCCAAAATTCTCCCAATAAACCGAAGTCGGCTGTCCGCCTTACTCACAACTGTCCTTACACGCTCATTCCATTTCATATCGCTCTGCAATGTTACACCTAGATATTTGAACGATACGACAGCATCAAGAAACTCACTACTAATGCTGTATTCGAAAATTATGGGATTGCTTTTTCTACTCATGCGCATCACCTTACATTTTTCTACATTGAGAGCTAGCTGCCATTCTTTGCACCAACTAGAAATTTTGTCTAAGTCGTCCTGTATGCTATTACAGTCAGTTAGAGACGACACCCTCCTGTCAAATGCAAGTCCAAAGATGAAGATTTAAATGTTTATTTCATATGATATTTAATAAAGAGTACTATCACTCATGGGGAATGAAACTGTAAAGGAAATTTAGAGTTAAATAAGAGTTGAGATGAAATAGACTATAACGATCAGATAGGCTTAGTCAAAGACAATAGGGTAAAATTTTATGACACTTCTGGCCAGGCTCCAGTGCTTAAGTTGGCAACAGATGAACAATGAAGAGTAGAATTGCGTTAATATTTTTCACAAGCTACAGAGTAAATATTATTTAATTAATACTGTGCCTGCTCTATGGTCGACAAGTTCTTGTATGTACCCTTGTCCGTCCAGAACAAAATAAATTTCGTTTTAATTGAAGTTATCACAAAAAAAAAAAAAAAAAAAAAAAAAAAACATTTATTGGTCATTTGAGTTGCAGCCATTACCATTGGTGCCAACATAACCACTGCAGCCCGGCTAGAAGCATCATACAATTTAACCAGATAATAGATTTCACTTCATAGTCAGGTTAATGTGATAATGCTGTCTACAAACAAGATTGATTACAAAACAGTGACAAGCCATTCTAGACTATTGTTCAAGTGTACAGAAGCTATATCAAATAGGACTAAACAAGGTTAATAAAAATATATAGGCCTACACAGGAATGCAATAAACATGGTCACAGAGTTTTCTGAATCTATGGGGAAAGTGATGAAAATATTGGAAAACATGACTTAGCAGCCACTTGAAAGGCACTGTTTTAGTCCCCTAGGCACTTTGAAGTTATTAATCCTCATAGGACCTAAATAAAAACTTTTTTTTCAGGTAGTAAAATCTGGTTTGGGCATTGACTCACCTGAAGAAGGGAATACCATCCTTCGGCATCAGAGTGTTCTCGTGTACGTGCGTGTTTGTAGGTGACGTGAGTAATTATGTGGTGGCTGACTTAAAAACAATAGTCTGTTTACATGCAGAAAATGGTTTATAGATTATGATTTCATGTTTAAAAAGTGACCTGTAACGTCACTCTGATAGTAAGGTACAGGTTAACAGAGGTTATTGGATCAAAGTTTTGGGCTGAGACCTGCGATGGATGGTACATTCTGTTGCTGTAATTTATGATGATAACCATGATAACATCATGGGTCAAAAGCTGACAGGTAACAACCCAGTCTTCAGTTTTGCCTGTGCACTTATTAAAACTTATGCCTCCATAAACTAAACATTATCAAATCCATCTGGGATTATTTGCCTAAGTCAAGAATAGGTCTATTTGTGTTTTTCTCAAAGTGGGCACAATTGTGGAATGTCTAAAGATTAATAGGCCCTAAAAGAAAAATTAGGTCTGGAAAAAAACTTATGGATTTTTCAGATAATATCATATATAGGCCCTACACCTAAAGTATCAAAATCTGATATATTAAGAACCACTGCTGGTGGACTGGCCCAATGAAAACATGACAATGGATTAAGGAAGATAATAAGAGAACCAGTCTCATAACGTTTCGTAGTATCTACACTATCAAATTTGATAATTGGAATACGGCATTGCAGCATTCAGTATAGATTAGGAATTCAACAGATACGTCCACATTCATGCCATAACTGAAAAAGCAAGATAATTTTCCTCCCCGTGGTAAATTAGACGCACGAAACCAATGTCTTTAGTACCAGTCCACTGTCAAGGTAGGATACAACTTAGTACTAAATTGTAATCTCAGTGGACCGGCCTATGCTGTTTGCCCCCAAGAGACAGATCCAAAAACACCACCTAACATTTCATTATTAGTAAGAAGATGCACACTTTCACACTATATGATGAAAATCACTTAGTAGAAACGATAAGTAACTTAAGACAAAAAAAACTGAAACAACAAAATGATAAACTACGGACGACGTTTCTGAGAGTTGGCTATCAAAGGCTGCGTTTCGAGTAATTTTCTGAAACAAGAGGAACGGCCAAACAATTTATGGACGACACCTCTATATAACAACGATGTACAAGAAATTTAGGTTCAATTTGCCTTTTGCATCGCATCAAAGAAACACAAAAAAGCGTTGATAGCGGGAATGTCACAAATCAGGTGGTGAAGCATTTAGCAGCTACTGCGAGGAGCCATATAACAATAATGTGATCCCAATCCTATCACACCATTTTTTCGCGAATGTCACTGTACCGGGAACACTACGGGCCGAATGCAATTCATACCCCGTTTATTTATTTACATTCATTGAAATGCACAGTTCAAGAAGTATACGTACAGGACATTTGTGAAGCGCTGTAATGTTTCGACTAGTTTTACACCAAAACAACACTTGACATCAACACAAGTCCCGCTAAATTTCGCAACACTTTATTTCTCTTTTGTCAACATTCAAAACAAAGTTTAAAACTTTGAATTTACAATATCTTTGACCCAAACAAAGATTATCTTACTCCTACGATTCAAGGTTAGAATCTCTGTAGATGCCCAAAAACTGAATCACCCCGTTTACATGAGTAACAAAACCGAATTACCGAATCCCACTTTTGGTTGGTCATGTAAACACTCCAAAATCGATTCTGGAAATCCGATTCTCTAAACCGATTTTCCAGTTCCACAATCAATTTACGCGCACATGTATACGTACACGTTTTTGAAGCATTCTTGGCTTGTCAGATTGTGTTTCCTTGTTACGAATTTTCGGCACATATTGAAAGAGTGATAATTTCTAATGTGAAATAAAAATATAAATATTAGACTGAACATGAATCTGTGTATTTAAATAAAGAAAAATAGCGTTTGTGCTCACTAAATCAGAAAATGAATCAGCTGTTTCTTCAGCCGCCATATTAAATGGGCTAAAAACTCCGGTTCAGGCTATGCCATGTAAATTGTAAACACGATAGCGAAAATTGGTTTTCGTCTTCCGGAAGATGTATTCCATATAAACGTAGTGAATAAGTGAAGCCAGCGAACTGGGCAATCCGGCATTAGTTTATGGCCAAAACATTTGTCGTTCTGCGTATAAATAGTAGTTCTAGTCGTTGAAATGTACGTCATTTCTAAGAAAATACTTCAATGTGATTGTCAATTGAGTGAAATTACGTTAAGAGGGTTATATTCCCACAGGGTTTAATTGACAAATCTTTATTTTGGGCACAAAACATGGCCCTTCTGGCTTCAACCAATCCTGCTCTCAGCATAGATAACGTCACCTCCCTTTATTCTAACCTCCTTGTTGCGACGTGCCGTTAGCCGGAGGAAATTCACCCTGCAATAGCCCCGCCCATTCACCCCCCACCATGCTTGTCCATAGTATAAGTCCCGCCAACTTGAAGTTACATCAAAGATCATAGCATGAGAGACTCACAGATATGTCGCTTACCTCCACGAATACACCAAAGGTCTTAGCATCACTGAGCAGTCAAACTCAAAAATATGACATCACAAAATGTTTGATCCATGATGATATTCAGTAATAAGTAACAAACATACATTTTGTGAAAACTAATATAAGAGGAGTGTATATTACTAAAGAAATAAAAAAATGTATAGTACTTTGAGAGCATAACTAGTAACAGAAAAAGTCAGTAAGGGTAAATTTTCATCAAATAATTCACTTAGTATAATGGATATATTAACGATATCATCAACGAATCGTATGAAGACTGAGCAATCAGTGCATCACCCTAATTAACGATAAAAATCGATTATCTTGGATGTGATCGATTCATGCATGGATCGATTACTCGAATGCTCATCCGATCTTACATATAAACAAAAACAAGTAAAAATGGTTTTATTTATTCCTATATTATTATTATTGTAGCTCGTCGAAATTGAATATCATTTGCAGCTTGTAAATTTAACCGCGTAAACAGTTGCTGTGTGGTTAGTTGGTAGCTTGTTTCCTGTTGTAAATTCGCTAGAAAAACACCTGTTGCTATTCTTTTAGTCGTGTTTTTTGTATGACAAGTAATATTCTGTCATCCTAACGATTTTGTATTTCCTTACCGTGACAATGTTGGTAGTGCCGGTAATAAATGTTAGAGATTATAGCGCTAATGGATGTTCTTTATGCTATGGTATTTTCATACCTTCATCGAAACTAATCAGTAAATAACATAAAAAATAAGTTTGAAATGTCTAAAATGGGCACGGTAATTTGCCTGTCTTTGGAAGAACAATCTAAAATTGTGTTCCTTTCGAACATAAGGCTGTTGTGTTATATTAATATTTCAAGAATTCAGTATTGTCTTCACCAACTTTTACTGTGGAAGTACCTGGCACAGCTAACGCCAATTCAAACAGCTGTTTAATGTCTTGTAATTTTGTAGTAAAAGCTGCAAATAGCCAGATTATTTCCAGAAA
This sequence comes from Locusta migratoria, assembly GCA_026315105.1. Lineage (NCBI taxonomy): Eukaryota > Metazoa > Arthropoda > Insecta > Orthoptera > Acrididae > Locusta > Locusta migratoria. The sequence continues at coordinate 14,028,315 of CM048746.1, read as the reverse complement.
TTCTTCTGGACTTACTCCCGCATAAACGTTATGTGTTAAGTTTCATAATTATGACTAGATTTATCTTTATTTTGCAAATTGAAAGTAGTACTGAATTGTACATGTATGCTCCAGTGGTCTACAACTTGTAATTTAAAAACATTTCTGAATAGTTCCCATTCTAAAGAATAACATTTTTACATTTCAAAGTGAAGAATTCACGAGAATGTTATAAACCAAAGCAACTAACTTTGTTGCGATAGATGGACCTTAGGCCTTATATAAACAACACACAGCCAAAAGCTTTGTTCAGTTTCTATTGCAAAAATAATTTGACTGTTACAGAATGTAGAAATTGTCTCTTTCAGCATAATTGAAGACAGGGATACCACCTGTCAGCTTTGGCCAATGGTGTCATAGGTATGGAAGTTATCACTGAATAAATGCAGTCTATTTACATTACCTAAAGCAAACTGTTACACCCTTGCAGTGACTGGTTCTTGATGTACTTGCGCAAATCATGATCTAATAGTAATTTGTATTTGCAAATAAATTCTGTGAACTTGACTGAGACTAAAATATGGTGTTGGGTCAACTGAAGAGAACAATACTATCCATCGGCTTTAACCAATGACGTCATATCTGAGTTAAAGATGATTGTTTGTTTGCAAGCATAACATAGATTAAAGATTACTATTTTGTGTTTAAAAAGTGATATGTAGCTTCTTTCTGATGGTTAGGTATAGATCAAGGACAAGAGATTATTCTTTTCTTTGCAAGTGAGTGCCAAAGGCTCAAATTTTTGGACTGAGACCTGTGAACGAATGCATACCCTTTTGTGGTGTTCTGTAATTTATGAGGATGATCACAGATCATTTAGTATCTACAATACATGAGTATTACAATATTATCCCATATGTTTATATTCGTTGATAGTGTATGTTTTGCTGGTTGGTATAGCTACATAGAGTATCTTGTGAGATTCAGATGTGACGTCATCACACAATGCCAACAGGTGGTATCTTGGTCTTCAATTGACCCTGTCTGTCTATTGAGTACTGGTACAAGAGAAATGTGTGCCATTTGTATACAGCATTTCAAACATTAAGTAAATTTATAAGGAATACTATAAAATGAGGCACAGTTCCCCATAGCTCTGCTGTGGTTTCATGGCAATCAATGTGTTAAATGTTATGGAAGTAACTTCTTACTGTTACTGGCCTAGCTACTTCTTTTCCATTTGTCGTTGTCCCATATTGATGCAGGTTTGGCATTGTTAGTATGTATCTGATAGTCTGACAGATACTCGACAATGAGATGCAACAATATTATTCCAAAGAGAGACAGTGGCTGCCCAGTACTTAGCTCAGTAGCAGCAATATTCAAATGTCTGACTGCCACATATCACCCTTCCCCTCCATTCTTACTCATGACCACGGTCAGGCATGGCCAAACACTGCCCTGCGGGTGCCCTCACCGTGCCCGCGGCACCGCCCACGGGCAGCCTTTACCACGCCCCTGCCCCGCGCTCTGTGCGCAGCGGCATGTGGGACACTAGTGACACATGGTCGTGGCTGGAGCTGGGAAATACAGTGCACTCCGCCCGCTAGGCGGAAATGTTGGTCGTGCCTGGCCTAGGTTGTGAGTAGTTACCCTTCCCTTCTATCCCATTTCTTCTCTATCCTACCCAATGAAGAAAAAAAAAATTCCAAAACCTTGTATGGAAATTTATTTTTGTTTTCTTTGTAAGACTTGACGATACTGAGCTAAGTACTGGATAGCCACACTGTCTATTTTAAATAATATTTACTACCGTACGTATTTGGCGATTAAATTTAACATCTGGTTGGATGGCCTACCTATCATCACTTAATTACCCCCTTAGGAATTTTCTAAATAGAAATTACCTGACTTTACAGAATGGAAGTGATCTGCAATGATTAATTATCTCCAAAAAGAAGAATGCCAAGACCACAATACAATTAATTTATTGATGATCGGTTTTGATATACTATGCCATCATTTTCTGGTCATATATTTTTTACAATGTGGACATGTTTAAAGAAAGAAAGTGCAACATTGCACTTAGCCAGACTATTAAATTTTGATTAAACGGAAAGTTGCTCTTTCTGTTTTTGTGTAAATATAAAAAAATATTTTGACTAATTACAATGTTGCACTTTATTTTTTTAACATATGACCATATTGTAAAATATATACCACCAGATGATGATGGCAAAGCACATCAAAACCGGTTGTCAATCAATTAAACATACTGTGATCTTGGCGTCTTTCCTTTCGGAATAATTAGGTTTTCTAAATATTTGTAAGTCATGTAAAGGAGGTTGAACTCTGGTACCAGCCTAATATTCCCCTGTGGCAAACTGTTTAAAAAAAAACACATCCAGGCACCTGGCAATCAGACCCACATCACTAATCCAGTGGCTGGATTCAAACGAGGGCCAGCATGCCACCCTGTAAGCGCTGCCTTAAACTGCATGGCTAACCAAGTAGGCCTTTAGTGTTACTGGTGTTAATATTTCCTAAGCTTATAGCAAAGTCCTGAAGTTACACATATCTACATAAATACTCTGCAAGCCACATTGAAGTACATGGCAGTATGTTTTTTAAAAGGTCAACTGCAGTGTCTGATTCCACATGTTGGCTTTTACCAAGTATGTAATGTGTTATGTCATTGTACACATTACTGATTACATTCGTAGTTATTACAAGCTGCAGATATTATTGTATATCAGTAGTTATATCACACAATGTGTTTCCATTTGTAAATTAACTTAAGCTGTAATTTTATTTTTTGCCTAACCACTTTCTTGAAAATCTTGACATTTTTGAGGAAAAAAAAAATTCATAAACAAGGGTAACTTGAATAGTCAATTTGTGTGAATCCCTAAAATAATTGATGCTGGAAAATGGATTAAATTATACTTACTGTAATGGTGGCACAGTGTGCTAATGTTTCAAACAGGATACATAATATAGGTACTGACAGGGCAAGGGTACATACCATAACCTGTCATCCACAGAGCAGAAACTACATTAAACATTTCTTTTGTGGTTAACACAAGATTATTCCTCTCATTTTAGGTGACAGGGTTTTCAAAGAGCATTTAACAGTCATTGCCATTATCAGAACACTATGCCGCCACTGCTGTAGAATCGACATACACACCTCATTTCTTGCTATCAATAAGAGCTCTTTGTAGTTTGCAAAGAAATATTTGGTTCTGGGTAATGGGATTGACCTGTTTTTTTATTTTATTTTTTTTATGAATGGATGGTATTGGTAACTAGAATTGACCTATATATGTCAACTTTATTCACTTATACCAATTCTTAACCCGCGAGGACTCGTGCATGAGCATTTTGCTCACAGTAATTTTAAAGCAATCAGCATTTTACCAATTTTAAATAGCCACATATGTCTGTTTTCTTATAAATGCAAGTAGAAATACTTATTTAGACATATTAAGTACATTACAAACTTATCTTTGACTGTCAGAAAAATGCTATACACGCAATCGATCAAGTAACTTTAAAGGCATGAGTTCTCATGGGTTAATAATAATTTTATGCATGTAGTGTTGGAATTGATACTAATTCTAGTTACTCATTCCAAGATGTTTCTTTTGATTTTTGTCTATTTTTCTTTATTTTCATAAGGCCATTAATGAATTTCAATATTTTTGGCATTTTTTTGTGTGTTTTAATTTAGTTTGTGCCCACCCAAACCTCCCACTTTTTGTGGGAATCCCCTTAGATATGATGATTATTATTAAACATTTTCTTGGTGTTTCAAATTATGATCATCTTTTAGATGCTGCAGATCTTATTTCTGTGCTTTCTTTGATAAACTGGAGAGGAATTCCACCTTATGCAAGACAGCCTTTTTAGCTTTTTTATCACCCAAACAGGTTTCGGCATGAGAATTAAGTTAAATTATTTAGGCCTACATTTATTTACATATCTCAATGAAGTTATTTGTAGGGTTTACATGTTGCTTTAATTAAGCAATAACATGTTTTACAATTGTCATCAGCAACAAGAAAAAGTTTTTATTTCCAAAACGAATAACTGTTTCTTTTGGCCGCTCGAATGCGACTCCCATTATTCCTCGAGCTGTTGCCAATGTCTACACGTCAGGCATCAGTTGTAGACTCATAAACTGCACTTTAACCTTTGTGCTGTGGTGATGTTCACTCTTGTTTGTGTCATTTTATCTCATTTTCTGATGTAATCTTTTAATTTTTGTAACTTGTTTTTCTAGCAACTTGTAATAAAAGGCAGTGCAAAGGTGGGAAATATTTATGTAGTTGTTTTATGGTGTCAAAGAGAGAATTGTTGCACAGTGATGTACAGTATATTAAATGTTAGATGGCAGAGTTCTGTAAGGATGGGGGGCAGCGAAGGTAATAAGCCACACCTCAAACAAGGGCAGCTGTGGGAGTGGGGTGGAGGGGGGAGGGGAGAGAAAAGTAGTGCCTATGTCTTGCAGTGCTGGCACCACAAACTACGTAGCTTGCTCCCATGATGCACAAGTGGGGCACATCACTTTAAATGCTGAACCTAAATGAAACAAAGCAGCTTACACATAATCATGGTTGACAAAGATCCTAACTTCAAGAATTATCTACACTCATCACAAGGAAGGGTAATCAATATGAAATAGGAATGCAAACAAAAGACTGCCGGTCGAAGCCTCCTGTCTACTGACTCGTTCTGATTCGGAACTAGGGAGAGCTCTGCATCTAATAGTTAACACACTGTACTTTCTTACTGAGGGCCATTGCTTCTATTGTTTAGTTTTTGGAATAAGCCATTTCCTGCTTTTGAGAATTCATAGGTCAGTTTTTATTTTTGTTGGGGCATGATTCTGCGTTCAGCAAATGTGGAATGAGAGCTACTACTTTTCAGTGGTTTAAGATGTTCAGTATATCTGCTTTTTAACTGAACAAAAATACAACATAGTTAAGAAAGGTCTGAAACATAACACAGGTATAAGTGTCCCACAGATCAATGTAAAACATTATAACAGAATGAAACTTCACTCTGCAGCGGAGTGTGCGCTGATATGAAACTTCCTGGCAGATTAAAATTGTGTGCCGGAACCGGGACTCGAACCTGGGACCTTTGCCTTTCGCGGGCAAGCGCACTACCGACTGTGCTATCCCGACACGGCTCACGATGCCGCCTCACAACTTTACTTCCACCAGTACCTCGCCTCCTACTTTCCAAACTTCACAGAAGTTGTGAGGCGGCATCGTGAGTCGTGTCGGGATAGCACAGTCGGTAGTGCGCTTGCCCGCGAAAGGCAAAGGTCCCAGGTTCGAGTCCCGGTTCCGGCACACAATTTTAATCTGCCAGGAAGTTTCATTATAACAGAAGTTCAACACATCACAAAACAGCTTGAAAGACTTATTACACCTTAATTCAATCCAAAATTAACAGAATTAGTTAACGAAGAAATAAAACTCATAATAAGAGGACTAAACTTTCATAAAACAGAAGAAACACTGAAAGACGGAAACAATTTTCACAGACATGCAGATAAAAAGAATGGTATGGAAAAATCCTGAGGCTCCAATTCTGAAATCATTATACCACATCCAGACTGCACAAACCTGACATCCCAGCATACACACAAACATCTGTTCATCTGAAGACAGGGATACTGCCTGTATGCTTTGACCTGTAGGATTGGTGTGTGTGCTTGTAGGTAGCATGAGTAATTATGTGCTGACAGTGAAAGATGATAGTTTGTTTACACGCATGATTTTGTACATTTAAAAAGTAGCCTGTAGCTTCACTCTGATAGTGAGGTATAGGTTAACAGAGAGGCTTTTTCGTCGCAAGTGAGCGGCGATGGTGCGAATTGTGATTGATAGTACATTCTGTAGTTGTAATCTGGAATTTACGAGCAAAACCACAAATTATTTATTATCTACAATACACAAGTATTAAGGTATTATCCCGTGTATGGGTTATCCAAAGATGTTGCCATGGATCAAGGATGACAGATGGTAGCCCAGCCTTCAGTTATGCCACAATACCTACAAATACACAGAAAATAGAAGCCTAGAAAACTCAAGAAAACTAACAGAAACAATAGTAAATGAAAGTATATCAAACACGGCAACATTAATATCATTTGACATATTTTCCATGTGTTGAAAGGCTAAATATAATACCACTGATTCTCACAAAAGGATAATGACAAGTTTTATTAACAAGAAAAACTGGTACAGTTATCTTTAACTCAAGAGGCACACAACCATTAGGCAAGAGACAAAGAGCAGTAAATCTACAAAAAAAGTCTGTATATGCATTTACTCTTTGCAAAGAACTATTATGCCAAAGCATAGACAACTGCAAAGTGGACAAAACATAACAGACAGTAGCACAGTACTTTAAAATAATAATAATAATAATAAACATTTTTAATTGATTATCACAACACTCCCACTTCAATTAACAAATGTTTAACACTTCTGTAGTCTTCTGTCAGCAAGAACTTTAGCATCACCAACATAAAGTAGCTGTCTTATTTTTTCAAAATTGCTTCTAGTGAGTGGTTTGGTAAGAATATCTGCTTGCTGATCTGTAGAGCTTACATGTTCAAAGTTGAAGATTCCCAACTTAAATTTTTCTCGTATGAAATGATACTTCACGTCTATGTGTTTTGTTCGTTTGTGATACTCAGGGTTCTTGATCAACCGGATGGCACTTTGACAGTCCATATACAAGGTGGTAGTAATTTCTTTCTGATTAATAATATTTTGTAAAATTGACTGTATCCATACAATTTCTTTTACAGCCTGACAAGAAGCTAAATATTCTGCTTCAGTTGTTGATAATGCCACCACTTTTTGCCTCTGAGAGCTCCAAGCTATAGTAGCTTCACCAAACTTAACAACAAAACCTGTGGTCGATCTTCGAGTAAGAACATCTCCTGCATAATCTGAATCACAAAAAACAGACAAACGAATATCCTCATTCCTTGGATAATACAAGCCATAAGAAATAGTTCCCTTTAGGTACTTTAAGATTCTCTTCACAGCATTCCAGTGCATCTTTTCTGGTTTTTCAAGATGCTGACTAGCATTATGTACTGAGAAAGTGATGTCAGGTCTGGTTGCCACAGACAAATATAGTAAACTTCCAACAGCCTGACGGTATGGAGCATTGATAATTTTTGAGTCATTCCCCATCTCAGAGTACATTTGTCCACGATCAGCAGGAATAGCTACAGCATTGGTATTTTCCATGTTGTACCGTTCCAGTACAGCTCTTGCATATGCCTCTTGGTTTAAGAAGATGGAGCCATCCTTGAACTGCTCTATCTGCAAACCGAGATAATGATTAACACTGCTGGTTGTTATCTCAAATTCTTGTTCCAAATCACTCATTAGTAAATTAATTACTTCCATAGTGTTGAAAGGCTAAATATAATACCACTGATTCTCACAAAAGGATAATGACAAGTTTTATTAACAAGAAAAACTGCTACAGTTATCTTTAACTCAAGAGGCACACAACCATTAGGCAAGAGACAAAGAGCAGTAAATCTACTAAAAGTCTGTATATGCATTTACTCTTTGCAAAGAACTATTATGCCAAAGCATAGACAACTGCAAAGTGGACAAAACATAAGACAGTAGCACAGTACTTTAAAATAATAATAATAAACATTTTTAATTGATTATCACAACACTCCCACTTCAATTAACAAATGTTTAACACTTCTGTAGTCTTCTGTCAGCAAGAACTTTAGCATCACCAACATAAAGTAGCTGTCTTATTTTTTCAAAATTGCTTCTAGTGAGTGGTTTGGTAAGAATATCTGCTTGCTGATCTGTAGAGCTTACATGTTCAAGGTTGAAGATTCCCAACTTAAATTTTTCTCGTATGAAATGATACTTCACGTCTATGTGTTTTGTTCGTTTGTGATACTCAGGGTTCTTGATCAACCGGATGGCACTTTGACTGTCCATATACAAGGTGGTAGTAATTTCTTTCTGATTAATAATATTTTGTAAAATTGACTGTATCCATACAATTTCTTTTACAGCCTGACAAGAAGCTAAATATTCTGCTTCAGTTGTTGATAATGCCACCACTTTTTGCCTCTGAGAGCTCCAAGCTATAGTAGCTTCACCAAACTTAACAACAAAACCTGTGGTCGATCTTCGAGTAAGAACATCTCCTGCATAATCTGAATCACAAAATACAGACAAACGAATATCCTCATTCCTTGGATAATACAAGCCATAAGAAATAGTTCCCTTTAGGTACTTTAAGATTCTCTTCACAGCATTCCAGTGCATCTTTTCTGGTTTTTCAAGATGCTGACTAGCATTATGTACTGAAAAAGTGATGTCAGGTCTGGTTGCCACAGACAAATATAGTAAACTTCCAACAGCCTGACGGTATGGAGCATTGATAATTTTTGAGTCATTCCCCACCTCAGAGTACATTTGTCCACGATCAGCAGGAATAGCTACAGCATTGGTATTTTCCATGTTGTACCGTTCCAGTACAGCTCTTGCATATGCCTCTTGGTTTAAGAAGATGGAGCCATCCTTGAACTGCTCTATCTGCAAACCGAGATAATGATTAACACTGCTGGTTGTTATCTCAAATTCTTGTTCCAAATCACTCATTAGTAAATTAATTACTTCCATAGATTCTGATATGATTAGTCCGTCATCAACGTGAATGGCTAGAATGGTCAAGAATTCACCCTTATTATTGACAAAAACACAGGGGTCTGCACTTGTTTCTGTCAGTCCAAATTTGTTCAACACACTGGTGAATCGTTTATTCCATAGTCTAGAAGCTTGTTTAAGCCCATAGATACTTTTCTTCAGCTTGCATACCTTTTTGGTACCATCCTCAAACCCTTCTGGCTGTTTCATATATATTTCAGTATCTATTTCACTGTATAAAAATGCAGTTTTCACATCAAACTGCCTCATATGCATTGCTTTGGATGCTGCAATGGACAAGATTATTCTTATGGAATCAAATCTAACCACTGGACTAAAGGTTTCAGTATAGTTCATGCCTAATTTCTGTCGAAATCCTCTAGCAACAAGTCGAGCTTTAAATCTATCCACAGTTCCATCAGTTCTCCTCTTCACTTTGAACACCCACCTATTGTCAAGTATTTCTTGGTTTTCTGGGGGCTCAGTCAAGATCCAAGTTTCATTAAGATTAAGAGAATACATTTCTTCTTGCATAGCCTGTTTCCAATTTTCTGCATTGTCACATTCCATTGCATCTTGATATGAGATGGGTTCATAGCACTTCGTTATGCAGGTAGAATTTACAGTAGTATAGTTGGCGTATCTGACAGGCTTTTTGATTTTTGACCTGTCTCGTAGGCTGCTTCTAATTTTATTCTCAGATTTGATGACCTCTTGATTGTCATTTTGCATAGAAGATCTACAGTTGGCTTCAGTATTTGATTCTTCTTCAAATATTCTAATTTCTTCTCCTGTTTGATTCAGGGTTTCCTCTTGAGTAGTCTGCTTATCATCAGTTGTCTCAGATATTAGGAAAGGTACACATTCAGTATTGAAAGTTTTCTCTGATTGACAGTCCTTATATAATTTGCCGATGAAAACAATGTCACGATATATTTTAACTTGATCTTTATGAGAAAACCAAACACGATACCCCTTTACTTCTGTATCGTAGCCAACTAGAAAACCTTTTTCACCTTTGGAATCCCATTTCTGCCGTCTATCCTTTGGAATGTGTGTATAAACCATCTCTCCAAATATCCTGAGTTTGGTCACATCATAATCCAATCCATTCCACATTTTGTGAGGTGATTTGCCATTGACACTGCTTGTACCTGTTCTATTCAAAATATAAGTTGCTGTATTAATGGCTTCAGCCCACAGTCGTATTGGCAGCCCACTTGCATGAATCATTGTTCTTGCAGTCTCCACCAAAGTTCTGTTCTCACGTTCGGCTGCACCATTCTGTTGAGGACAATAAGTTACTGATTTTTGATGTGTTATCCCATAATTCTGCATTATTTTTCGCACTTCATGGTTAATGAATTCTAGTCCATTATCAGTTCTGATCACTTTAATGCCATTTTCAATTTGTTTTTCAGTAGTTTTTATGAAAGATTCCAAGTGTTCCGCAACTTCAGATTTATGTCTTAGAAAATACACAGTTCTCCAATGTGAATAATCATCTTTTAACAAAAGAAAGTACCTTGAACCACCAATAGAATCAACTTGCATAGGGCCACACAAATCACAGTGAATCAGTTCACCTGCCCTTTTTGACTTTGAATCACTTTTGTGGAAAGGTAATTTATGAATTTTCCCAACGACACAATCTTCACACAAACTTTTATCTTCTTCCTTAAATTGAATCTGCCTATCTTTCAGAAACTTTTTCACATGGGGAAAATTTTGATGAGCAAGTCTTTTGTGCCAAATTTTAAGATCTTCCTTGGTAGCCACATTTGCTTGAACACTGTCATTTTCACTAAGTGAAATCTTAAATTTCATCCTATACAACCTTTCTTCACGAACTCCCACTGCAACAACATTCTCTCCCTTGAAAAGTCTGCATGTTGCCTTGTCAGATTTAAATTGTATGCCCTTGTCTAATGCTGCTCCAAGTGAAAATAAATTAAACCGAATATCTGGCACATATAAAACATTTGACAAATACTTTTCATTCCACCGTTTACCATCAAAGGCTAGAATGTTTATGTCGCCTTTCCCATGTGAAGTAATATAACTACCATCACCAATACAGATTTGGACTTCACTCTTAAATGGACTGTAATTTACAAACCATTCAATTTCATTACACATGTGATCAGTAGCACCAGAATCTAAAAACCATGCATTTTTATTTACATGATTGGCTGCTAAAATTTTGCTTATCAAAGCATCCCCTCTTAGTTCACACTGATTCTGACCTTGATGCTTTGATACAGTACTTCTGCATTCTTTTGCACAATGACCGGGTTTATTACACTTGAAACAAATGGTTTTGCAATCTTTAGCCCAATGACCAGGTTTATTACATTTGAAGCACTTACCTTGTTTTCTTGAATTTTTATTTGTAGGACAGGGATTATTCTTAAAATGATTATTTCTTCCTTGTGTACCTGCTGCAAATGCTTCCCCCTTCACATCTTCCTGAAGATTAAGGCGTTTTTCCTCCATCAATAATCTTGATGTCAAATTTGCTAATGTCTGTTGATCCGGATGTGTTGATTCCCATGCACTCAGAAAATGGTTATAACTTTTTGGTAGTGTCATTAACAGTTTTGTGATCACCATAGAATCTGAAATATTTTCACCTTGATTCCTTAACCGATGTACCAGGTCTTCTAATTGTGAAATATATGTAGCCATATCATTTGAAATATCCTTTTTTAGGTTATACCATTGCTGCTGGAGTAAATGTATGCTTACACTGTTTTTCTGTTCATAAACTGAAAGTAATTTGATCCACATAGCAGCTGAAGATTCACAGTTAATGATATGTAGCAATGGCTTGTCTTCAATTGATGTTCCAATAACTTTCTGAGCTGCATTGTCCAACTTATTCCATCTTACAAGATCTTTTTCATACTTCAGCCTTGCTTCAGTATTCATGTTGTCATTACACTCTGGTTTAATTACTTCACCTGTGACAATGTCCCAAGCTCCCATAGCACTTAAAGTAACACGAACTTGAAATTTCCAGGCAGACCAATTTTCAATGCCTTTGAGTTTTGTAATTCTAGAAATTTCGTTTTCCATCATTTTAACACAGCAGAAATAACCTTAAAACTTTTGCTCACACAAGTTTAATACTACAATAATGCACCCACTATTCAGTTTTACTTTTGTCAGTTCAAAACTTGTCACTCAGTGATTACTGGGCCCATAACCTGTTGAAAGGCTAAATATAATACCACTGATTCTCACAAAAGGATAATGACAAGTTTTATTAACAAGAAAAACTGCTACAGTTATCTTTAACTCAAGAGGCACACAACCATTAGGCAAGAGACAAAGAGCAGTAAATCTACTAAAAGTCTGTATATGCATTTACTCTTTGCAAAGAACTATTATGCCAAAGCATAGACAACTGCAAAGTGGACAAAACATAAGACAGTAGCACAGTACTTTAAAATAATAATAATAAACATTTTTAATTGATTATCACAACACATAGATTCTGATATGATTAGTCCGTCATCAACGTGAATGGCTAGAATGGTCAAGAATTCACCCTTATTATTGACAAAAACACAGGGGTCTGCACTTGTTTCTGTCAGTCCAAATTTGTTCAACACACTGGTGAATCGTTTATTCCATAGTCTAGAAGCTTGTTTAAGCCCATAGATACTTTTCTTCAGCTTGCATACCTTTTTGGTACCATCCTCAAACCCTTCTGGCTGTTTCATATATATTTCAGTATCTATTTCACTGTATAAAAATGCAGTTTTCACATCAAACTGCCTCATATGCATTGCTTTGGATGCTGCAATGGACAAGATTATTCTTATGGAATCAAATCTAACCACTGGACTAAAGGTTTCAGTATAGTTCATGCCTAATTTCTGTCGAAATCCACTAGCAACAAGTCGAGCTTTAAATCTATCCACAGTTCCATCAGTTCTCCTCTTCACTTTGAACACCCACCTATTGTCAAGTATTTCTTGGTTTTCTGGGGGCTCAGTCAAGATCCAAGTTTCATTAAGATTAAGAGAATACATTTCTTCTTGCATAGCCTGTTTCCAATTTTCTGCATTGTCACATTCCATTGCATCTTGATATGAGATGGGTTCATAGCACTTCGTTATGCAGGTAGAATTTACAGTAGTATAGTTGGCGTATCTGACAGGCTTTTTGATTTTTGACCTGTCTCGTAGGCTGCTTCTAATTTTATTCTCAGATTTGATGACCTCTTGATTGTCATTTTGCATAGAAGATCTACAGTTGGCTTCAGTATTTGATTCTTCTTCAAATATTCTAATTTCTTCTCCTGTTTGATTCAGGGTTTCCTCTTGAGTAGTCTGCTTATCATCAGTTGTCTCAGATATTAGGAAAGGTACACATTCAGTATTGAAAGTTTTCTCTGATTGACAGTCCTTATATAATTTGCCGATGAAAACAATGTCACGATATATTTTAACTTGATCTTTATGAGAAAACCAAACACGATACCCCTTTACTTCTGTATCGTAGCCAACTAGAAAACCTTTTTCACCTTTGGAATCCCATTTCTGCCGTCTCTCCTTTGGAATGTGTGTATAAACCATCTCTCCAAATATCCTGAGTTTGGTCACATCATAATCCAATCCATTCCACATTTTGTGAGGTGATTTGCCATTGACACTGCTTGTACCTGTTCTATTCAAAATATAAGTTGCTGTATTAATGGCTTCAGCCCACAGTCGTATTGGCAGCCCACTTGCATGAATCATTGTTCTTGCAGTCTCCACCAAAGTTCTGTTCTCACGTTCGGCTGCACCATTCTGTTGAGGACAATAAGTTACTGATTTTTGATGTGTTATCCCATTATTCTGCATTATTTTTCGCACTTCATGGTTAATGAATTCTAGTCCATTATCAGTTCTGATCACTTTAATGCCATTTTCAATTTGTTTTTCAGTAGTTTTTATGAAAGATTCCAAGTGTTCCGCAACTTCAGATTTATGTCTTAGAAAATACACAGTTCTCCAATGTGAATAATCATCTTTTAACAAAAGAAAGTACCTTGAACCACCAATAGAATCAACTTGCATAGGGCCACACAAATCACAGTGAATCAGTTCACCTGCCCTTTTTGACTTTGAATCACTTTTGTGGAAAGGTAATTTATGAATTTTCCCAACGACACAATCTTCACACAAACTTTTATCTTCTTCCTTAAATTGAATCTGCCTATCTTTCAGAAACTTTTTCACATGGGGAAAATTTTGACGAGCAAGTCTTTTGTGCCAAATTTTAAGATCTTCCTTGGTAGCCACATTTGCTTGAACACTGTCATTTTCACTAAGTGAAATCTTAAATTTCATCCTATACAACCTTTCTTCACGAACTCCCACTGCAACAACATTCTCTCCCTTGAAAAGTCTGCATGTTGCCTTGTCAGATTTAAATTGTATGCCCTTGTCTAATGCTGCTCCAAGTGAAAATAAATTAAACCGAATATCTGGCACATATAAAACATTTGACAAATACTTTTCATTCCACCTTTTACCATCAAAGGCTAGAATGTTTATGTCGCCTTTCCCATGTGAAGTAATATAACTACCATCACCAATACAGATTTGGACTTCACTCTCAAATGGACTGTAATTTACAAACCATTCAATTTCATTACACATGTGATCAGTAGCACCAGAATCTAAAAACCATGCATTTTTATTTACATGATTGGCTGCTAAAATTTTGCTTATCAAAGCATCCCCTCTTAGTTCACACTGATTCTGACCTTGATGCTTTGATACAGTACTTCTGCATTCTTTTGCACAATGACCGGGTTTATTACACTTGAAACAAATGGTTTTGCAATCTTTAGCCCAATGACCAGGTTTATTACATTTGAAGCACTTACCTTGTTTTCTTGAATTTTTATTTGTAGGACAGGGATTATTCTTAAAATGATTACTTCTTCCTTGTGTACCTGCTGCAAATGCTTCCCCCTTCACGTCTTCCTGAAGATTAAGGCGTTTTTCCTCCATCAATAATCTTGATGTCAAATTTGCTAATGTCTGTTGATCCGGATGTGTTGATTCCCATGCACTCAGAAAATGGTTATAACTTTTTGGTAGTGTCATTAACAGTTTTGTGATCACCATAGAATCTGAAATATTTTCACCTTGATTCCTTAACCGATGTACCAGGTCTTCTAATTGTGAAATATATGTAGCCATATCATTTGAAATATCCTTTTTTAGGTTATACCATTGCTGCTGGAGTAAATGTATGCTTACACTGTTTTTCTGTTCATAAACTGAAAGTAATTTGATCCACATAGCAGCTGAAGATTCACAGTTAATGATATGTAGCAATGGCTTGTCTTCAATTGATGTTCCAATAACTTTCTGAGCTGCATTGTCCAACTTATTCCATCTTACAAGATCTTTTTCATACTTCAGCCTTGCTTCAGTATTCATGTTGTCATTACACTCTGGTTTAATTACTTCACCTGTGACAATGTCCCAAGCTCCCATAGCACTTAAAGTAACACGAACTTGAAATTTCCAGGCAGACCAATTTTCAATGCCTTTGAGTTTTGTAATTCTAGAAATTTCGTTTTCCATCATTTTAACACAGCAGAAATAACCTTAAAACTTTTGCTCACACAAGTTTAATACTACAATAATGCACCCACTATTCAGTTTTACTTTTGTCAGTTCAAAACTTGTCACTCAGTGATTACTGGGCCCATAACCTGTTGAAAGGCTAAATATAATACCACTGATTCTCACAAAAGGATAATGACAAGTTTTATTAACAAGAAAAACTGGTACAGTTATCTTTAACTCAAGAGGCACACAACCATTAGGCAAGAGACAAAGAGCAGTAAATCTACAAAAAAGTCTGTATATGCATTTACTCTTTGCAAAGAACTATTATGCCAAAGCATAGACAACTGCAAAGTGGACAAAACATAACAGACAGTAGCACAGTACTTTAAAATAATAATAATAATAATAAACATTTTTAATTGATTATCACAACACCATGTATACAAAGAAGAGTAGAAACCATCAATGTCATAGAAAGGAACTTCCAACTACAAGGTAAGATACCCACAACAATCACAGAAGAAATATCTACCCTATTCAAACTCACCACCAAACAAACTTAGGCCTACATCACATTCAATAACAAATTTCACTCTCAACAGGAAAGGGATCCCCAATCAGTGGCTTCCTAGCTGACATATTCATGAATCACATAGAAAACCAATCTTTAACAAAACTCTCAAACCAAAACAGTACATGATAAAATATTGGTACATATATCATCTACATGTTATATGCCTAATAGATCAGCAACACTCCCACACAAAAGATTTTCATAATGACACCGAGTTCTCTACTGAAACACAGTTAGAAAATTAAATTTTAGACCTCACTGTACATAATAGAAACAACAAATATGAATTCATAATTTACAGAAAGCCTACAATGACCTGCACTGCGATTCATAACCAATACAATCAGCCCGTTACCCAGTAGAAGGCAAGTTTGAGATTTTTACTACACTGAGTAACAGAACACAAATGACCAAATGTGCCTACACATAAGAACTGAACACAATAAAACAAGCCACACACGAAAATGGGGGGAATGATACAAAAATAGTAGACAGAACACAAAGTTGAAATACAGCTCACAACAAACCAACAGACAGTATGCAATAAATGACATCCAATAAAAACCACACACAAATAACATTCCAGAGAGATAAGGACTGAAAATATATAAATAATCCCCCCCCCCCACACACACATTAATTCAATCGCTCTCTAGATTGGATGTAAAAAAAAAAAAAAAAAAAATCATCACAAGTGTGAAAACCATTCCAAATCCCGCGCCACACCACAGACACGCTACGTAAACATAGGAATACGTTACAGTTACCACAACACGATAAATTGCGACAAACATTGAGAGTTGCTAACAAAAAAATAACATTAGAAAACACGATAAAGTGAGGACGCCACCAAGCACAAATGTAAATAACACGCTATTTAGCCACATATATTTCATCTTAATAAAACAATACATTTATTCGTTTTGGGATTAAAATCGTTTTGGCGTTGCAGACGACAATTGTAAAATATGTCACTGATTTATTAAAAGAACATTATCTATCTCCGTAAATACATGTAGCCTATGCCTAAAATATTTAGCCTACTTCTCGAATGTAAACAATTTAGCCAAATGTCGATATGTACTATCGAAAAATCTAATACACTTTCTGAAATTTAGGCACAGTAAGTAGCGAAACATGTTGGGTAATAAAAACACAAAAAGGTGT
Source organism: Locusta migratoria (assembly GCA_026315105.1). NCBI lineage: Eukaryota > Metazoa > Arthropoda > Insecta > Orthoptera > Acrididae > Locusta > Locusta migratoria. The sequence goes on along the minus strand of CM048746.1, from coordinate 14,011,288 downwards.
CTTATATAAGGATTAATTCCTCTACATGTTCAAATGATGTGTGGAAGCAAAATCCTTGTAACATAAATTGCACTACACGCATGTTGATGCTTTGTTTTCTTTTCGCTCATATTCGATGAGTACGTTTCAGAGAATTGCGACCAATTGTCACATCTAAAAGCATTCATTTTGCATCACTGCTACGACGCATAAGAACAATCGATGCAAAATTTTTGTACAAAACGGCTGCAATTGCAATATTTGTAGTAAGTAGCCATTAAACACAACACAAAAGCGTGTGCTTTTCGCGGGCTTGCCGTTGTGGGGAGGGGGTTGAGTTGGTGGGATATTCTCCTAGCTATGGTGGGGGTAAATGGGCGTGGTTTCGAGAGGTGAATTTCCTCCGGTTAACGTTTGCTCTTGTTGCGATTCATACCAAGGAGGTTAGATTTTAGCTACCTTAAGATATTTTGAGTTGGCAAAGCCAGCCAGTGTGAATACGATATAAGTAGTGGTGATAAAATAATCTGCAGTGTACCATAGTGTCATCGTTTTTGTCACAGTTATTTTGAAATATTTAGCACATTTCATTATAAGAATTAAAACTTCCAGATAATCTCAGGGAGAAAGAAAACAATAAACATGTTTCTATTGAGTATTTTGGTGAGTCCTCAGCACATGTAATATAAACTAAGTAAATTGCAATGACGGCCTACTGCATAACTTTTACCCCGTTTTGTTTATTGAACGACGAACGCATACAACATGACATGGGAATACAGCAGCTCACGCTAAGCTGCATTGTTCAGTAGTTTTAACAACAAATGAATGGTGTTGAACTTCAACTTGGAAAGGCCTTTTGTTCATGTAAGAACAGCGTTGACAATTTTTATTTAATTTATGGCTTGAAAATTATTTTCCAGTATGTTTTAATCGAATATTTTGTTAATGGATTAATTTATAGTGATAATAATCGTTCATCATAACCTGCACTGCCGATGACTGTAAATACATTCAAGATTTCAGATGTAAGCTATGCACTGTCACATATGGCCAAAACAGGCAATATTCTTATATGAATAACAAGTACTCGATTAACAGTTTTCAGTTGGGCCTAACATGGGTAAAGTCGCACATGTAGTGATTGAACATAATGAAGTATAGCAATTTATCTTCTGAATACACAATCGGGAATCAGATTGTGTGTGTAAGAATTTGACATAACAAACTTGACAGTTAAACACTGAAAATATCAAACAAACTTCACGTTTTTTACACAGAAATTCCATGGCATGTCAATCATCCAATTTCTCGTATTTGGTTCTCATGCACTGCAATCAAAACACGACAGAAATCGCATTACTTTATTTATCCTCTTTTATTCATTCAAATACTATATCAAAACTTATGTAGACAAATGGAAGTATTTCATTGTGCATTACATATCCATGTCAAGTCATTATATGTCACAGAATTATACGATAGGAAGTAACTCGAATGGAGCATAGTGGACTAACATTTTATTTGACTGCGTTTTAATGAACTGCATCTTGATAATGTAATGCCCCACTGTGGACACTACATTTTCCATTTCTCGACGCACAAATCTTCTCAGTTAAACAGTTAAATGAACTTTCCTCATGTGAGTGTAGCTGTTCTTCCACATATTCAACTCCGAACTGCATTCTTCACACTTTTGGAACGTTTTGTGCAAATGACTCATGTTCACTGAAAGACAGCAACAACGAAATAAAAGAAAATACCAATAACGAAATAAAAAACCAACATCGAAGTTAAACGGAGTGCTCAGTGTAGCAGCTAAGAGCAGAATGGAATCTTTAAGACATCTTGCTGAAACAAGATGACAGGTAATGTGATATCAATTTCCGCTCAAATTTCAAAACAGCCAAGTGTGTACTCCCGCAAGACAGACCCCGCCATGAGAGAGAGAGAGAGAGAGACAAAATCATTTTTAAATTCTTGAAACTGTTTCATAGACGAGTAAAATATGTGTTGTAGCACTAAAACCATATTTCATGTATACCAATATATGAAACGAACGTAAGCCAATTCACACAGTCCATCACATGACGTCACGTCACATACTGTCAGAACATTCCACAATTTATTTCTATTGGTGGCATTCACACTCTCCGGCACCAGACAGTGAAGTTATACTATGATCAAGTCACATCAAGCTTTCTCAAGAAGAAAGCTTTGACGGAATGGTCGTCTGTTAACATTAGAAGTTAATCAGTTTTCGCTATGCGAATTCTATGTTATAGTGGACGATTACATGCAACTGTTTCTTATTAATCTTTATTTTATTAACCTTTTTGGTTCCAGAGTAAAGTTCCAAATGTTCCATGATTACTTAGACTTTTTTCCAATTCAGTGATCTTCCAAAAGCGAACTCTGATTTCTGAAACCGAAAAATGGTTTAAGTTTTACCCTGCATTGCACATTCGTGCCAACATTTAATCCAGTATTGATTAATACTTTTGCAACACCGCCCACCACATTGGTGCCAACATTCAGTTGAATTTATCGAATGGCGACGTAAGCATGTCTGACACAGAGATCGCGGCTGGTACATTAGCCTTCTTGATTGTGCATAACTATAGATTGTCGCTGCAAAACCAACAGAGAAAACCAGGTAAATGAAGATGGTGGGCATTGTCACTTCACGCATCTCGAAATTAGTACTGGTAAGTTAAAAATATTTTTAGTAATTAACAAGCATTATTAAAGTTTTGCTACTTAATTTTATTTCAATTTGTCCTTGCAGGAATGACAGAAGACATTTATTAAACCATATACTGCAGGAACCATCTGGACAGTGTGAAATTTTTGTTGCAAGTCTTGTACAGATATCGAATTGCTTCAGCAAATGATTGAACCAAAAATAAAAATGCAGAATACAGTTTGGAGGGGAGCTGTACCAGTCAAAGTGCATTTGGCAGTGACACACTCAGTACAGGATATAGCTTTGAAGGCCTACACTTACTATTTAAAATTTCGACACAAAGGATACCATTTATAGTACTGGCAATTTACAAAGAAACATGTGAAGCCTTGAAAGGATAAGTTGGAGTAATAGTCAATTCTACATTTGCATTCACCGGAGTGTCCCAAGTTTTCAAACCAATATATATGCGGCCTAAAGTATTGTGTTCAGATAATGTTCACTTTTAAAATTGCATTCAGAAACAATGTAGGTCAGGAAAATTTTACTTCTCCCTATCCTAGTGGCCTTACGCAGTTACATTGGCAACATCAAAACATTAGAAAATTTTCCCAAGATGTTAATATTAGAAATTCAAACACTATAGCATGACTTCATTAGTCTAATCTAATCACAAAGTAGCATCAAATTTGAAAAGCCTAACTTTCCATATTAAAGAATCTCTTAAGTGAAGTAACTGATAACATCAAAAGTTGGCAAAGCCAATAGTATTTCCAATGCCAAATGAATCTACAACAAAACTAAATTTAAAATTTGAAGTTCAGAACATAAGTATTTCGAGAAAAAATGTGCTAAAAACACTTTATTACAATAATTACAAAATAAAAAAAAGGCTCATTCCGATAATGCATGTTGGGTAACATCACTCCATCTTCCAGTTCGTGTCTATTCCACTTGCCAGTAATATACATAGTCTGTAGTAACAAAACTCTGTAGAATAGTAACATTTTGTGATTTTTCTATTGTTCCATACATTATTTTGCCCAGTCTTCCCCCCTTTTTTGCCAGTAACTAACAGTATAGATCAACCTCAGTAGTCAACTGTTCCTTCTTTTCTGATAGTGTTTTTAAAATAGACACTGCTTCCTTTTTTTTCTCGCTTCATGTACTTCCAGCTGCCTGTAGCATTTAGCATTAACAGTTCTCACAGATTCCTGTAGCACTGTTTCCGTTTCTATTTCTTTCTTTTTCAAGTGAAAAGATCTGAAAGAAACTCACAATTTTAATAAATGGAAGCTGTATACTATTATTATATTATTATTAATGTGAAAAACAATCATTTTATATTACTACAGTCTAGTACCAGTACTAATTTGATTTTTTCCCCTGTTACAGTTGCCTCCAAGCAGCGAAGAATGGCTGACTGTTGCACAAGGTTTTCAAAACACTTTGCAATTAGCATATTGTTTGGGGGCTTCGAATAGAAAGCATATTAAGATTTAGTCTCCTATTAATAGTGAGTCAGAATTTTTTAACTACAAAGGCAGTTTTAACATTATCTTACTGGGTCTAGCTGACAGTGAGTGCAATTCCCTGCTTGCAGACGTAGGGGCTCATGTTCAGATGAGTGATGGTGGAGTTTTCAATGACAGCTTATTGTATCATAAACTTCAGGAAACTCATAACCTCGCTAAGTGGTGGACATGTGCCAATACTGTATACGTTAGTTGCAGATTTTCCTTTATCTGACAAGTTATGAAACCATATTCAGGAGTGCCACCCAATGGTAGACAACAAACAATTGTCAATCAGAAGTTATTACATGCCACAGTGGTAACTGATTATACATTTGGAATAATGACAGCTGTTTTCAGAGTTCTTCTAAAACAATTATATTGTGTACCTGAAAAGCATCACTTGTTACACTGACATGTGGGTAACGTTTTTCCGGATATGTATGTCACTTCCGGGCAATGTATGACACAAAATAGCCCTAAAACGATTTGTTTATTCGAGTTCTTTAATGCAATATAGTGTTTTTTTAGTAATAGTGAAGTGTAATTACGAAAATGGTGTAATGCAATGCACGAGTCTAGCGAAGAGTGAAAGTTACGTTGCACACCACAATGTTCTTTTGTCAACCAATGAAGCCAAGTCTATGTAGCCAATCGGAAAGCTGAGTTCGAGTGCAAAATATGAGCCGTACTTGGTTAATCATAGCACAGGAGAACATATTTTGCTGAGGATAAGGAACAAAGTGAAACGGAACCGTCGTTCCGCTTCACGACTTTTATTAGTTTCAAAAAAAGTCTAAAATCAAAATTAGATCACCTGCCGTTCAAATGGCGCCTATTCAGGTGATCAGTCAATCATCCTAGGATACAGAAATGGGTATAGTTTTGTTTATTTCTCCGAAACCATTTTTTTTTTACTTGCGCCATACTTCCTTTCCCTTCCCTTCCCTTCCCTTCCCTTCCCTTCCCATCCTTTCTTAAGGGCGAGAGGAGAGCATGCTGTATACTTGTGGTGGTATGTTGCAAAGAACTGGAGTCGAACTTGTAGAGACAGGTTGTCTGAGGATACAGGCAGCTAACGTCGGTGACCGACTATAGCTGGTTCGTCAGGTGCATCTTTGGCGCCGACTTTGGCAGGGAGGCCCTCAGCCAATGGCATCGCTTGGCGCGAAATCTGGTTCGGTTTGGCGCAAGGACAAGGGAGATGACGAAAAGGGGAGGTCAGTTGCAGGATGTCAGTAGAAGGGAATGTGTAAGGCGCTCACCAGGAGAGCGTGGGAGCAGTAGAATGGCAGTCGAGTTACTTGTAGGAGTCTTAGTTGGTAAAGTATGGAATTTTAAGAATTATTAACCGTGACACTCTATTTCATTTGTTGCTGCCCACGCACTTCTCGGTGCCTCAACATTAACTGTAATTTTCTTGAGGTAATTACTTACCTGACCATGTTTGCCTCTAGACAAGGCCCTTACAAACTTGTTCTCGTCTTCTCTAGTCTATGCTTTTCAGTGAAATAGTGCTCAAATTAATTTTTTTTATATCTATGGAGTAATGCAATGGACCTTCGGTCGGAATTTATTTATCTGTGATTTAACTGTGCCTCTTTGTGTCATGCAATCTCATCCATGTGTTGAGCAGTGTAGATGAAGTACTGTTATTTGGCCATTTTGTTCACATGTTTTGGGGGCAATATTAACATTAATTCATTTAACTTGAGTGTGATCGAAAGGACCGGCGATTTTATTATTATTTCTGTAAGTGGGTTTGTACTTTGAAAATTTCATCCACGTGTTGAGAAGCGTAGATGACGTTCTATAAATTGGCCACCTTGTTCATATATTTTGGAGAGAATACTGATATTTATTCATTTAAGTAGGTTGTGACCGGAAAGACCGGTGTTTTTATCAATATCTTAAATTGGTTCACACTTATAAACTTTCATCCAAGTGTTAAGCAGTGCAGCACCTTGCTTATTTATTTTGTTACAAATAACAATCTCTAATAACTAAAGTACGTTGTTAAAGAACGAGAATTTGACACAAACAACCATGCCAGTCACTCAATAAGCAGTTTTAGTTATGGTGTCCTCGACGCAAAATATAGTTTGAAGCCATTGGATACGAACCTGTACCTCAGACAACTTGCCTCTGCTCCTATTTTGAAGTAACAACAATGGTAGGTTGTGCATGCCAGTAGCTTCAAGGTGGTAAACCATTTAAGCGTCCTTTCTGTCCTTTTAGTATGGTTCCAAGTCTTTCGCATGTAAGAGATCAGATAGAGTTACGATTTGATACTGTTTCGGTCAGTAATTCTTACCTTTGGAGCCCAATGTTAAACTATGGCAGCCAAGCCAAAGTTGCTGTTAAATCTATATATGTTTAATATGTTGTTATTCTGCTTCGTGTTTTAGTTAGCAATAAATAATGTCAAAAGGAAGCCTTCTATTTGAATCTACTCCTGCCCTACCGCACTCAAAATTATGAAAAATTTTAATTGACTGGTTGTTCCCTGGAAATACATTTAGCTCTAATTTTGCTGTTGTCTATCGGATCATCCGATACCTGCCCCTTATTTTGTGGCTGCTTCTTTCATATCTATGTTATCCTTGCTTAAAATCATCTAGTCATGATACAGGACCAAAGCTTACATTAATTTGGTAATTTGCAGTGCTGCAAGGAGCAGCTACACAAGATAAGGTGTCTGATCTATTCAGGCTAGTCTGTTTTTTTCTATTTGATACAATAAATGCACAGACATAATCGTTAGATGTAGGAGTTGGGTCGTAATTTGCACACAGTCATTCAAAATTAAACTATTTCCCAGCTCCGACAGCGCAGGTTCGGTACAAAAGTAAGATTACTGTACAAAACGTTATGCAAATGGTAAAGTAATAGATAAAGGGATGCTATTACATACCTGTTCATGCTGTGGGTGAATTTTACTGAAGAGCACGTAATTGTAGTCGCTTGTGGTGTTTGCAACATTCTTTGCAAGAATTATTGCATTAAGTGTAAAGTTTACCCACCTGAACGAAAAAGTGATGCAATATTTCTTTCGAGCGATGTGCTCGACGGAACATGTACTTAGCCAGGTAACCCGAGAAATGGTCGGCCTTCATGGGATGGCACCTCTGCCATCCCGCCACATGCTCTCTACGTTCTGAGTATGTACAGAACAATCTTTCGGATCTATGATGTTCAGACTATTGTTCACTGTAAGGTGCTGAAAACCTTCAGAACCTAGAGTGTTGTATGAACTAAAGCAATTACTAATGATCGTCGTCCCAGAGAGGATCTTTTCTTTTATGATTCTAAACAAGGTTTCCCTTGTCCGATTTTAAACAGGCTCAATTTAACACTTTTTCGAAATTTGAGATAAGTCTTTCGGTTTTCGGATTTGACATGAAGATCCACATGTTGCAGAAGTATTGAGACTTTTCTGGCCCTCGGTCTGGAGTTAGCATACCAAGTACCATTCCGGGCACTGAGCCCTGACTTGCACATTTACCATGCGACTACCCTTATGCACCCTTCGTGTCCTCCAGCACTGAGATGCCTCCAGCTCTGGGCGAAGCTTGCAATAGGACATGGCATCGTGGGCAGTCCATGGAAGATGGGAGCACCCCATGCTCCACTAGCCATTCCCACAGGTCTTCTTTCTTCATGCGAAGTACACACATATGGCATGCCATTTTTCCAACTCTGAACCATGTAGCTAAAATCTTTATGTCTTTGTTCAATTGTTTCTTTCAGATATTATGTGGAAATAATTGTATGCACACACAGTAGCAGCAGTGAGATTTGCAGGTTTTCTCATCACGAATGTTCGCCAATTTTTTCCTGGATATGTCACGAATGATAAAAAATGGATTGTAACACAATAAAATCCTGAAAAAAATAAATCTGTAACTCAAATCACCACTAACTTTTTAAATTGCTCACTAGGTAGTTCTGGCTAAAATTCTACTGTATGCAATGACAGTTACATTTTTTGTTTCTGTGGATCCTTGAAGCTCGATTCCATAAATGGCTTTCCTTTTGATAAAGCTCCAAAATTTCGAGCATTACTCTATTCGTACTGAGACATTTTCTAACTTCTACACACAGCAAAGAACGAACACACACAATTTCAAACTTTCCACACAAGCAGATGTTTTCAAATTAGACGACAAACATACATAAACAACGTTGGCAGTGAGCTCAATAAACTTTTTATCTAACTTTTGGATGGTGAAATTGAATCTCCTTGCTAGGTGGCATATCGTAATCATACAATATAAATATCTATAGAGTGAGCATAGCCTATTGCGCATGTTCTCAACATCTTGCTTGTCTAGTCACGTGGTACTGGGATGATGCTGTTGGGTTACGTATTGTGATAGCAGTGAAACTTTAATATCACACGTATTTGACTTGTTTTATACATATTTCTGTATATTGGAAGGTGACTGGTTTGATCACCACAGTGCTGTACAAAGTGTGGTTTCGTTTGGATATGGTATTCCATCCTTTGAACTGACATATACAATTTCATTCAGACCTACATTCACTTAAACGAAATGGTAGTCGACGTTAATTGATGAAAATGACAAATTCACTTACTTAAACTTTTCTTAATGTATGTTTTATTATCATTATTGAATGTTGCATTATTTCTAAAAATACAGTAGCAGGTAATAAAGATGTTAACAGGTTCACAGCTATGAACAGAGTGCCCGAACAGAGAGCATGGTTCCATTCAAATATTTTCTGTGTAACCATGTAATAAGACTAATGACAATATTATTCAGATATTAAATAAATAATACAATAATACTTGAAATATGCCAAAATACATAAATTAAAAATTTTCATTTAGGCTTTAACTCTTTATCTCAATGTACATATCTGTTTTATGAAATTTGTATTTAATACTATATGCAAATTAAAAGTCGTGTTTTGACTCATTTTAAACCAACTCAATTTATTTACATTAATTGTTTTTTTCAAGTGCACACTTATATGTTTTGCCAATATTGTGTAGGTGTAGTATTATTGAGACACAATTTTAATATATTTCAGTATGTGATCTAATTTTTTATAAATGTGGATTTGTATAAAGTCGTCATAATTTTGTTGACTTCAAAGATAGTTTCTTAGTACCAAAAGGATTATTAATTTTAGTGCGTGAAAAATGATCAGTATTTAATTTAGAATTCAGTGATATATAAAACGTAGTCTGCTTTAATTTATTCAAACAAAAGGTAAATATGTTGTGCAATAGCTATAAAATGTAGTAGTGTTGTTTTTATACAAATACCTATATTTATAGGCTCAGAATATTCCGTAACTACATGTAATGCATTTTTAGTGTTTGCAGCTATTATTTACGGAAGTATCAAAAATTGAAAATTACGTAAAAGGACAGCCAAAGTTATGTTTAAGTCAGCATATTATTTCTTAAACGTGTTCTACTAATAGTGTTAATAGTATGTTAAACTGAACGTGAAAATGTGGAAGGTACATTTATCTTTAACTGTGCTATAGCAAACGCAATGTTCATATATCACCTATTCCCAATACTGTCTGATACAATGAATGGAAGCTGGCCACTGTGGATGACTTGGTTTGATGTGAAGCTGTATGATGATGGCTACACAGTGAACAAACAACTCCGTTAAAAAAAAGAAAAAAAAAAAGAAAAGAAAACGAGTAAGTTGAAGTCACTCAAGTATAAAAGTCGAACAAGAGGTTCTCGCAAACTGCCTGCCTGACTAGCCAGAATCAGAAGGGAATATCAATTGTAAGCTTGTAAATGAGTGCTTTGAAATGCAAATACAATGCACTGAAGTAATAATTTTGTTCCTCTGCTCACAGAGAAACAATTATGAATACTTCAAGCAATGCAATCTGCACTTGCAACTAATTGTGAGCCAAGTCACTGCATGCTTTGCCAGCAACTGCCCATCTGCATTCTCGCACCACGAGTGTAGCTAGCCAAATCCTCAGCTGACTTTTCAGCAAGCCACGAGTCTCTCCAGACCTTTTCTCAAGAGGCAATCACAGCTATAGCTTAAAATCTCTATCCCCCACCTTTACTTCCTTCCAAACAACTTTCCCACGAAAAAGAAACTTCTAGAGGCTTCTAGAAACGTTCTACAACTCTCGTGTTGTGTGTTTGGTAATAGGTTACTTAGTGAAATACGGCAGTTTTTGAGGAGTAGATTTTTCTGTGGGGTGTTAATGATCACTCGCAGTACAGCTCCTCAGGAACGTAGGCGTTATGAACTGGCTGATGAAAGTAGAACTATGGGCGAAGTGGAAGATAGGAAGCTGCACTTCCATGAAAATACGGAAAATGCACAAGCGCTAGTACACTCTTCCAAAGGGGTAGCTACACACAGGGACCTTTATTTTGTTGTAACAGTGCTGAAATGTGAGGGTAGTGACTAAGATTATTCGCATAGGCAAGCGAAAGTTGCCAGCATCATGTGCACCAAGACATGCTAGTGCTAGCGGAGAAAGTGGACAGCAAACTTTTCATTCACGAAAGTCGCATTCGCGAGAGGGTAGTCTATCATCCGTAATTTTAAGTGGGAAACGAAGGTGTAGAAAAACGAATATCGAGACTTCTGCCTTTCCTGAGTACTTGAAAGAGATAAGAAAGGAAGCGATAGAAACGCGAGAAGATATTAATAAAATGAGGGAGGATATTAAAAAAAATCGACAAAGATGATAAAGGAAGCGAAAGAAATGGAAGAAGATATTAATAAACAAATTAAACAGGTAGGTGAGGAAACGAACCAAAGAAATGAGAAGCTGGAAAATCAAATGTTGAGTTTCCATGCTGAAATGAAACAAGATATTTCAAAAGCTCAATCTGAGGCAGAAGCAGAGAGATTGCTTACAAAGTGTGCAGAGTGTATCATACAGGATTAGCGATTAGAAACTAGAACCACAGCAACGGAAGGAAAATGTGTACTTATTAAAATGCAAAGTCGGAGGAAAATGCGGAGGGTTCGACATAGACGTTATCTGAGGATCAAACTTCAAAGTTGAAAAATTTAGAAGCGCGTCTTCAACATATCCTAGAAAATAAAAATACGCCAACAAGTTCTGTGGAGGATAAGCAAACAAGCAACACGCAGAGCCACAATGGAGCCTGTCATTAAGATATAAACGTAACTTCACAAATGGGTGAAGAAAAACGAAGGAGCGAACCTGTGATTGGGGAAAGTCTCAATGTTCCATCGGGATATATTTCCTACGTAAATGTAACGAGTGGACGTAACGAGTTACAGAGAGAAAATACGGATCTGGTGCGAGACAACATAAGTAGTCTGGAGCAGCAAAAGAATAATAATTGCATTCCACTATGCAGGTGTGACTCACACTTGGGAAGCGAGAGTGCATCAGTATATTATGTAAACATACGAAACAGTGAGAGTGTACATACGTATGGACAAGGAAGCATGGTCGAAAAAATTAGACCATAAAATGAAGTCGCGTTCGATCATGAAAGATATTTATCAATTCAAAGGTGCAATATTATAAAGCGGGTGGAAATACTCTCCACCCCCAAAACCTTCATTGAGCAATTTGCCAAGCTTATACCACCGTATCGGCCGGAACATAAGAAAATAGATAGCGTTTGTTCTCATTTAGAGGGAGCACTGGCAGAACGTCGTATGCCTGCGGTACGTACGAAGAGTTCAAGACTGCGTTTCTCATACATTACTGCTCGGAAGCGACACAGGAGCGGATAAAACGTGAGCTTGTGATGCATTATGATATGGTGGCATCATGATTCAGGAGTGCTGTAAAATTCTTGGATCAGTTGTCGAAGAAAAACTAGTACTTAGACACACACGCCTTGTAGTTAGAGTGAAATTCCACGACTGTGTTTCACTAAGCTTCCTCTTTCGTATAAACAAGTATTGATAGGAAAGTGTGGAGATCATATTGACGCTTTTTGGGCCATTATATGTGAGGTAGATTTCGTGTTCAACGATGAACAGTCCAGGAATAAACTGAAACAGCGAGAAAATTCGTCTGATGTTCCACAAGGGAAAAACAAAAACAATAAAAATCAAAATAAAGGTTAGCAGAACCAAATCAAACAACATAAGTGGACTTGAAACACACAGCCATACAATGGGGCGCCGTTCCAGAACGACATTAGCTCGTTCAACAATTGGAATGGTCACCAGAAAGATTTTGGGGGCAAGGTAAAAAATAATGAACAGGTGGGGAGCAATGCTCAGCAACTAGAACAGGGGTAGAAATTCGTCCATCAAACACAGGACGCAAGGTTGCATTCAGTGGGGGGGGCACAGTGGCACGTGCCCCCTATCACCCAGACGGCCCAACGAAAAATGAAAGAGAGAAAGAGACAGAGAGAAGGAAGAGAGGGATAGAGACAGAGAAAAAGAGACAGTGAGGAAGAGCGAGAAGGAAAGAATCTCAGCATTAGAATAATTAACTTTTACTTACAGTCTTTATATAACTGTGAGTTTAAAGTGCAATATCTCTGTAATTAACATAACGTAACTTGACGTTTTGTGTTATGCTTCCAGTTACTTGCTTTTTACTCTTTTTTGTCAATAAATTACGATAACAATAAAAAATAGCTGTTTATTGTTTCATTACTGCTTGGGATACAAACGAGCTATTGTATATATTTTACTCATACGTAAATAGAGGATTTAACTATGTGAAACAACTGTGAATGTATAGGGCTGCATTCAGGCTGGCATATTCAGGTGTTTTCGATAAACGGTTTATGTCTCTGGAATCTTCTTTTAGACACTAAGAGATCGTACTGCCACCCCTTATAAACAGTTTTATTTGTAGCTACAAGTTTTGATTTTCCAATTATTGGAGTAAATTAGAAATTCCAATGGCATACAAAGGATTTTCATGGTAAGTTAGTAGAAAGTCTTCTCGAAACACAGTCAAGTGTAATTTTCAGAATGAAATATTCTCTCTGCAGTGGAGTGTGCGCTAACAAGTAACTTCCTGGCGGATTAAAACTGCATACCGGGAGAGCTCAGACAGTAGAGCGAAAAACAAAGGTTGCAGGTTCGAATCACGTTTCTGAAAGACAGTTTTAATCTGACAGGAAGTTTAAAGTGTAATTTTGTTGATCACGAGAGCTTTCTTGATAACTCATCTCGGTTTGAGCAGCAACTTTACGAAGCATGAAGACGACATTGATTCAGTACAAAGTAAACACAGGAAGTCTGATTTTAGGTTTTGAGAGAATTTCAACCTTAGTGCGACATATTTACTGGCTATTGTTTCTGACCCGTAATTGGGCGACCTTTAAGGATACGCTGTTTTTCCTATTTCTGCATTGTCTGATAATGAGACAGCTACTCCTGATACTGTTCTGTTTGTCCACGATAAGTTGACGATGCGTGCGCTGGCTGTTGGCAGTGGCAGGCGTGTACCATGGCTGCTGGGAAGCGAGGAGCAGTGAGTTGAAGGCAGCATCGCAGTGTTGGAGACGCTACACCTAACAATGTGTGCATTTCGTGTCTAGGGGCAGCGTAATGTTGACAGTGCTCCAAAATAAATGAATGTTGTGCAACTAGTGCAGATGTTTTCTGAGCTGCCATCACCAGGTAAAATCATCTCCACTTGTCAAATCAATATACTTCCATCTAATTACTAATGCACAACTAGTTTCGGCTCACTATGGCATGATTCTCAAGTTCCTCTAATTACAAAAAATATTACAATGATTCAACACATTAAGCAGTGAAAAATTTAAAAATTTAGCACAGGAAATAAAGAGTAACAGAACACTATAATTACCAAATTAAAAATAACAATCAAACCATGTGCACCGTGCAGAAATGGTCGTGTGATCTGGGGTGCAAGGTCGTGGAGTATGTGGCTGAAGCCGCCAGATGTTTGAGTCCTCCCTTTGCCATGGGTGTGTGTGCTGTCCTTAGTTTAAGTAGTTTGTAAGACAAGGGACCAATGACATTGCAGTTTGGTCCCTCTGGATTACAAAGATTTGAACATTTTTCAACCATACGCTCTATTTTTTTGTACAGTTACCGTTACGTTATTTGGCTCAATTTATATGATACTCCTGTGGGCATTACTGTACAAAACTGTTATTTTTCGACCATTTTGTGCAATTGTTTGAATTTTCAAGTGGTCAGTCTTATTCAGTCTTAAAGCCATCTCACACTGTCCATCACATCAACGTCACGCCACAGCACCGTCAGTTCAAATTGTATTCACACTGTCCGTCGGTATGCATCACGTCAATTCGCCCATCTCAATACGCGATGTTGAAAGTGAGGTTATGAGTGGCAATCTGTTATGTAGAAAGTCACAGTTTAATACTAGAATTGAGGTAACAACAACGCTAAATGTTATTGACGGCCAAAGAAAACTCTACAGTGTATGTTTTTGGTCAACTTACTGGGAACTGAAACAACATTTCAAAACATTGACATGTATTTTCAAGAGAAAAAATAAACATATGAAAACATCAAACAATACTTATAAGAGCATAAATAGCGTCTGTTGGCTTTATCCATTACAATTTGCCCGCTGACATTGTTAATACCACCGTAAACAACTGAATTTTTGTCTTTCATTAGAACTGACTTTTTCATTTAAAATGTTATTTAATGAAAAATGCGTAATCAAATTACAATCTTACTCAAATAAACGGTTTGCTTCAGTCTTTTCTGTTACAATATTACGTAACATAAACCATTGTTTGGTTTCAGATATCTGACTTCGATTTTAGGAGGACACTCAATTGACAAAAATATTTAAGTTGTCATGTAACATTTGATATTTACCCCTATAACGAATTATAACAACAAAATAAAGATGAATAAGACACATTTGCATATAAACAGTGCAATCATCGACTGCAACATGTAATTCGCATGACGAAAATAAGTTAACTTCCGATGTTAGCAGACGGCCGTTCCGTCAAAACATTCTTCTCGGCAGGAGCGGCGACTCCGAGGGTGCTCCGGTGCTGGCGCACCCCCAGAAAATTTTTGCAGGTGCTCAGCACCCACACGAAATGGGGGGTAAAACTTCAATAAAGAGCATGCTCCATATTGATGCTGCGATTGCTTGACTCCTGCTAATTCCATTTTTGTTCGGAAAAGAAAAGCTACATTTCAGAAGCCTAATAAAAAGAACTGAGATGTTTTTAAAACAGATGTTTTATATTTATTTCCTGAACTGCTTGTTTCCTGGATATAGCATGACGCTACATCGAAGCAGCTTGGAGTATGAGGTAGACGTTCATGTAAAGCACAGCTGGCAAATCACAAGAATCTGCCACGCACTGGCCTATTTGAATGTTGTCAGCGTGAGGGAGCGACAATGCTCGGTGAAGACAGCACACCTGCTGCAACAGCCTTCTAACGATTCTCAGTCCTCCAGAAACAATTTATTAGTGCTCGGCGCTTCTCTCTCGGAACCGTCATGAATGGTTTTGAACGGAGTTGCCGACAGATATTTAAGCTGCCTGTTTTGCGTCCTTGATAATCTTTCATTCAGCTGTTCTTTGTGAAGCAGTAAGTTTTTACATTTCTTTCTTTTTCTTAACACGGTATAATTTAAAAAGAGAATTACAATTTTATAAATTTATTTTTATTTTTTATAGTTGGTTTCTGTCATGGATAAAGTCGTTGTTCGCTCGTCGATGAAGAAAAGTGATTCGACTATGACACATGTTACTTCAGGTGGTTCCGATTCAGCCGGTGTATCAATGAAAAGAAGATAACTGTGAAAAGAAGATAACTGGTCGTGTTGGTGATGACCGTTCCTTTCAAAAACAGTGGAAAGACAAATATAAGTGGGTTTTATATGACGAAAAGTGTGATAAAGTGTTCTGTTCTCTATGTAAGAATATGGTTTCTGGAAGTGGTCCTTCCCCCGAAGAAAACTAAATAAGACATAGATGCGAAGAAAGCATTCGTTGAAGTAGGGTTTTCTTCTTGGAACAAAGCATGAGAAAGATTTGCTACTCATGAAAAGTCGAATTATCACATGTCTTGCAGTGGTAGGAAAAGTGCAGTTGGTAAAGGTGTGAACGTGCAATGTTTAATGTCAAAAGTAAAGGAGGAGAAATGAAGTCTGCTAGAGTAGCTCTGTTGAGAATGTTATCGTCATTCCGATATCTCATGGTGCAGGGGTTAGCAGTCCATGGTCACATAGAAGAAAATTCCAATTACAATGGATTGTTACAGTTAATTGCTGAAGATAACTCCGATTTGTCCTCTTGGCTCCATCGTACAAAGTATAGATGGCTTTCGCATGATATAACAAATGAACTAGGTTCAGTTATGGCGAACGAAGTCTTACATAATTTGATAAAGATGGTAAAACATTCCCAATACTATTCCATAATTGTGGATGAAACTAGCGATATAAGTCAGCATGAGCAAATTTCAATTTGCTTTTGTTGTGTCAGTGGCGATGATTTTCGTATTAATGAATTACTTTTTGGTTTCTACAAGACTGAATTACTTCAGCTGAAGTATTGTTGACAATTTTAATGGATGTCCTCACTCGCTTTTCTCGAGATATCAAGAAATGCAGAGGTATTGCTACTGAGGGAACGGCATATATGACTGGCGCCTTTTCTGGGTTACAAGCAAAAATCAAAGAAATTGGGTCACGAGGTTTGCATGTTCACTGCTTGGCACATTCTTTGCACCATTTAGAGTCTATCTTTCAAATGTGAAGGAAATGATCAATTATGTACACGGCTCACCCAAGTGAGCAGCAATATTTGAGTTTCTGCAAGTTGCCCAAGATTCAAGCTTTATTCATGCTTCAGCTCTTCGACCGTATTGCCCTGTCAGGTGGTGTTGAGGAATAAGTTCCTTGAAAACAATTTTCCACAATTATGAACTCGAAAAATCTGATGCTGGTGCTAAAGCTAAAGGATTCTTAAAGTTTCTGTCTTTTTTTTTAATTTGTCTTTGTCACTTTCATGCTTATTAAAATTTTAGAGCCAATTGAGCTTTTCTCTCTGCAGCTCCAAAAAGCCATGGACAACATTAATAGTGTCCGAGATGTTGTGAAGTTTTCTCTAACTGATGAATGTTTCAATGAGGTACGGAGCTCTTGTTTTGAATGTGCCAAAAAATGCAATGCCGAAAATGTGGAACTTACAAAAGTTCGAAATATTGCCGCAAGAGACCACGAATAACAACTGCCGGCGTGGCGCAGGGGATAGCGTCACGGACTCTGGAGCAGAAGTTCGGCGGTTCAATCCCACCCATTGGCAAAAATTTATTTCTATGTAATTTACAATTCCAGAAGATTCTACATCTTTCTTATGTTCACTTGTAAATTCTGCTAGTTTCTTATGTTAACTGTTCTTCTAATTTCTGGTTAATTCTGTCTGTGTATAAATAGCAGAGCACTCTGCCTGGGAGGCAGTCAGTGCTGCGTGTATGTTGAGTTCGTAATAAACGTGCTTTCAGTATAAGTGCTGTGTTTAGTTGCCTTCGAAGTCAAGCCTACTTCCATTGCAATGTGACAATATTTTCCATAAACTTCACGATGGTGTGTGCTATATGCTTTTGCGAGCCTCCGTTATTATTACCGGAGAATTTATTTTGAGGTTTTAGATACTGTAATTCAGTGTTTTGGAGTTTGATTTTCTAAAGCTGCTATGACTCACTTCAGAGAAGCAGGAACATTTCTTCTTGGTAAAACAAAAGATTGTAATTATGTAACACAATTTTACAAGGATGGCTTTGACCCTGAAAGATTAACATTGCAGAGAAATATGATGTTATGTGTAAGTCTAAACATTGTATCATTGAAAGTACTGAAGATTTTACTTTACCTCTAATACACACGTTAGGAAATTGATCCCAGGAGTGATGAAGCTGATAAAGATCGCTTTAACTATACCAGTTTCCACATCCACTGCAGAACGTATCTGCAGAACAGAATGGCACAAGAGAAACTGAACGATAGTGCAATCATGCATATTCATAAAGAAGAAGCTAAAAACACACATACTTCATCAGTGAGAATTTAAAACCAGTGAAGAATTGAAAAACAAAACAATTTTATGTCTGTTGTGGTTTAGTTTTTGTATTTATTAATTAGTGTAGAGAATGTTTCACAATAAACAATAGTTTGTTTACCTCTATCAAGTGTTGTTCATTCAAAATTGCGTAAACTGATTTTCAGCGGGTTTGCAGGGCCGCTGGGACCAGGCATGTGCAAGGCATGCGCCGAACGTGTGAGGCAACCTGGGGTCAATTCTGTTGTTGACACTCATTTTTAATTTTCATATCTGCAGCCACAATTATTATTTTTCAGCTGACTCATACTATCGCAATGTTTCTCTAATCATTGGAAATAAAATACAAAACTTCCGCAGGTTGGAATCACTTTAAGAGCAGTTACACACTGGCGACTTGGTTGCCGCGATCAGTCATGCAGTTTAGTCGCTGCAGTTGGCGACTGTCACGCGGCTTGAGTCATGCCACTGAATCGCCGGGCAGGCGGCTCAATCGCGCTGCAGCACCTGTGCGGCGAGAGCTGTCTATGTGCTGGTGCCAGTTGCGAAATGGACTCTGACGAGCAACTGTTGCTTTGCGCTCTGTTGTTGAAAAGAAGATACAGACATAGCCGGCGGCAAACAAAATACTGGGTACATCCTCTATTAACTATTCGAGAGAAACACGGAAATTTTTTCACCATTTATTAGGAATTAAGAGAAAACACTGCAAAGTTCAGGATGCCTGCAGGTACAGTTACTGCTTATAATAACTGTAACAAAGTTTCCGCTCTAGGCTGTTTCTCATGAAAATTGTAAGAGAACAAGTGTGCTGTTCATCCAAAATATTACCAAAAATATGAGATATATTCTAATAAGAAATAAAGACAATAGCACATACCACATTCCTTTTTCTCCGATACTGTTTTATTTTCGAGCATTACGTTTTTCAATCTTGTTGCTATAGTCCTTGTTTCTTGAATCCCAAATTTCAAGGCGATGTAAAGTAAAAAATGTTCAAATGTTTATAAATCTATAGGACACAACTGCTTCTTTTTTAGTCCACAGCTTACAAACTACTTAAACCAAGGTAAACTAACCTAGGACAACACACACCCATGCCCGAGGGGGGGGGAGTATTCGAACCCCCGACTGCGAATGGCCTAGTGCACTGCAGCACGGCGCCCTCGCGCGCACAGGTAATCCACTGTCAAAAGTCGTTTTTGTAGCAAAAAAAAAGCACAACATTCTTTAACACAATACAGATGACAGTCATGAATCAACAATGACACTGGCGAGGCGGGGCGAGCCGGCGGCTATTACCCCCATCCCTACTGTGCAGCCGCTGTCAGGTCACCACGTGTGAAAGTGTCAGACATGGCCGAATCGCGGTGACCAGTCGCGGGGGCAGGCGGCTGCACGGCGGGTGCGTGGCAAAATCGCCAGTGTCAAGGGCCTACTGGAGACTGCGTGGTACACCAAGGACGCGATTCTGCCAAGCAGGCAAGTCGCACGACCAAATCTCCAAGGCCTAAGGCCTTATTACACTTAGGCAGCCAGGCTGCGCAGCTAGTCGCACCACTGGTCGCGCTGCTGCTATCACACTGGGCAGCCAGGCTGTGCGGTCAGCAGAGCAGCCAGTAGCGCAGTCAACTACGCCACTGGTAGCAACAGTCAGTTTTCTTCACGCTAAGGCATTTACCGGCAGTCGATCACTGTTTGGTTCGTTCAGTGTGTACGTCAGTATGTTGCGTGAACTGCAGATTTCCATGGTGGAAATGATTGAAAGTGTAAACACGACAAAAGGGAAGAACTTGAAGTTGGAAGAATCCCTGAAAGAGTGTCAGAAGTTATTGGACACAAAAGTGAATACCGAAGATTTTATATATGCAATTGAACAACATTCAGCAATTTGGGGTCCCAGTTCTGAAGCTTACATTAATAAGCAATTAAAATTAAATACTTGGAATGAAATTATTTGCAGATTCCTACCTGATTTGAGCAGCGGTTTATTCTTATCGACGGTTTATTTTTAGTCATAATTTGAATCAATTTTCTTTTGGCATAAGTGGATAAAAATATTGAAGTAAACTATTCATATTTTTTAACGTCAAACGATTTAAAAAAGTAATTAATATTTCCTACAGCAAAAAGTTAATGAACTTACAATACGATTTGTTGGTTTACTAACCTCAAAGTGATTTCGAGCTTTTCTTCTGGTGAGATACAAATTCTCATCTGCGAATCCTTCTCGGTAATATCAACTTGTTTTAGGGACAGTAATTCAAAGAAAGATGATTTAGACATCCTCAAGTAATTACGAAAGTTGTTTTCGTCCAAACACAGTTCATCAAAAAGAGTATAGTACAATCCTTTAGAGTCCCTTAATGATAGCATAGGGTGCATATGCATAATTCTCTTCCTTCGCCGTCTCTTTCTCATTAAAAGTACGAGGAGGTACATATGTGTATATTTGTTGTCGGAAATGTTCCTTCGTCACCAGTGCACAATTGACTGACCAGGTGATATTGGCAGGACTGGCGGCGCAGGGTGGCTGCCCACCACGGCTCTCCCTGCCAGCCTGGTCGTGGAGCACAGCAACCAGTCGGCAGCCAAACTGTAGCTGCGTGATGGGCTGTCCTGGTGTAATAGGCTCCGTAAGTCTGAATGCCCCATGACGAGCAACGCACCTGGCCGCGCGACTGGCTGCGCAGCCTGGCTGCCTAGTGTAATAAGGCCCTAACAGTCAACCAGTCGCTGATTGGGAAGGGGCTTTCCCACGTTCCCCTGTAGGAAGAGGCACAGCTGTCAGCCAGGTGTCAGTGCCCCTTTCAGAGGAATCCCTGTGACATCCGGCATTGTGCAGTGCAAGTCGATTATTGACTGGGGATTGTTTTCGGATACAGCAATATCAGCTATTCAGGCAATTCTTATCAAATTCGTTTTTCATTGCTAGTATTTAATTCTTTTAACTATTTAATAAGTGTAGTACGTGACTACTATATTATGAAAATTACACCTTGTTTAAGGTTTTTGCCAAGATCGCAAAAGTTTCATTTTTTATATATTTTTCTAACCGGTTTCGACAATGTAAATCGTGATCTTCAGATGATTACATTGGCTCAGTCAAATATTCACTTTGGCCCTTACGAGGCAAAGAGTCTCTCGTTGTAATATAAAACCGATAGTCAGATTGGCTATAACCTTAAACAAGGTGCAATGTTCAAAAAATTCAGATCGCTCTCCAGAGGCATAACATCTCAGATAACGGTTGCTGTATTAGTCTCATAACTCATATAAAATATAGGTAGAGAAAGAAACATTATTACGGTAAGTACATTTTTTGATTTTCCTAACTGAAGTACTAAAATAATAGCTGCATTTTTAACGTGTTACCTGTTATAAGAAATATCTATACCATCCATTATTCTTTTAGACATTAACCCCCAGCCAGGCGCAATACATCTCCTAACATTTTTGCCTGCAACTCACAAGTGAAACTGAAAGTCAACTGTCACATAAGCTTAAGGGAAACATTATTTCACATGGCTCATCGCTCTAAAAAGTTACTTTTTTCTCCAATTCGTTTCGCCGTTGATAATATCTTCAGAATCGGTGCTAACTGGGAAACATCATTTATGTTCAAAAAAAAAAAATCACTGTTTCGTCGAAATAATTTATACGTAAATGGCATGGCTTATTTTTAAAACAGCGGCTTTTTTTCCCTTCATTGACGTCCTTAACGAATCACTGGCAAGAATTCGAAGCATTCATTATTATCAGAAGGCAGCAAGCTGGTGATGTGGAAGAGTCAGTCCGCAGCACGTGTAGTGGAGGGTTCAAGCAAATTTCATTAATAAACTCAGTAAACATACACGAATCAATATTATCCTATTTGGAAAAATAATAGCTTTCAGATGCAGTTAATCTATATGAATATAAAACCCATTTTCTGTGGGTTAGTCTCGCTAAAACTGAGAAATGGCTTGACCAATTTGAATATTTATTTAGTTTTGTTTGATTTAATACAAGGTAGTTTAGACAGAAAAAAGATAGCAAAAACCCAAAGGAACAGAAGAAAAATCTAAAACATCGGAAATGATAATTTTGTGTGGGCATCGCCTCTTCAGATTAATTCGCATATTATGCTCTACTATACTGTTCACTCGAATGCGATAAAATGTTAATGATTGGCCTCCATAAAAAAGAAAAGGCACTGTCTGCATAATAATTCATATGGTGTGTGGGAGAGGGTACTTTACAACAAAGTCAAAATCAAACTTCAGTTTTATTTCGATTTTCGGTCTTGCTGAAGTTTTATACACTGGACCTTCCTAGCACGAGAAACATCACTCACTATATAACATTTCATACGGTGCATGTCGGAGGGTACCGTATTCCAGACTTCGACATGATTTGACTGATCACCCTGAAATTTGGCAGATAATATTTCACACACAGGGGAGAGATGGGATGAACAGACACAGGGGACAGGAGGGAACTGGCAGAGAGTGGGGGAGTAACGGTAGAGGCAGTGGGATGGGTGTGACAATAGGGAGGGGAGGTAATTAGACAGAGAGAGCAGTGAGTACACGGGGTAACTGAATACTGGAATCAATAAATACCCGAGTAACACCACGCTTTCAGCTAGCACATAATAAATTATACCTAATATTACAGGAATCTGTTTTTAAAAGACTTAAGAGACTTCTAAATCGCAGACGTACTACTGACAATTTATTTTTGATTATAAAAGTGTGTCTTTGCCTTATTTAGACACCTTTAAATAAGAAGATTGGAAGCCATGATATGTCAGCTCTTGGAAGAAAAGAACCTTGGGGGCACAATGTAGTTTTCAACATTTGTGAACTGTGATATAGAGCCCCCACACAGATTTTCAAAAGTCGGCGTCCCTGTCGCCACCTATCCCAAAGCGACGATAACTCATGGAGATGACCAGATAGCTTCGCCCGCAAGTATTTTACCCGTCATCTTAAATGCCACGATGGCAACGAAAACCTACAGAGTACCCGCATGGTGTATTTCGGGTCCGATTATCAGCGTTCCCGAACGCAACAAATCCATAAACGGTTGGTCGGCCACCACGATACCGACATATTTTTGCCCCATGCCGCTGACATCCACGTGTGTATGAGTTCCAACGAACACAATCAACATAAATACCTAATAGAGGATATCGGTGCGTCCAGCATTAAGCGACGACAATTAGCCTAGTAGGCGCGATCCATAAAGTATGAAAAAAATCTGCAGACCGTACTGAAGGAAGTAGACAAAACGAAGCGATACCGATGAAAATATTGTAAAAAAGACCGATGCACACCGAAAGTGTAATGTAAACGACGAGGGCGTTTCACCCATTGACTCGTTTCACCGCTGCCGATTTCTCGCGTATCGTTTTGGTCATTTCACCTGTCTGGTGCACGTCCACCTCTCTGTCTATGTCCCTTTTGATCAGACCGCCTTAAGCATTGTGCGACTTATTTCTCAGAAGACGGATAAACAATCGAAGAATATCGCCTCTGAAAGGCAACGTATGCTTTTGATCTTCGTTGTACTCCAAGAAGCGTTTGTACAGTAGTGGAGAATACTCGAAATCTCTAATGCCACCGTACTCGGCCTGCATGTTTCTGAGTACAATTTCGGCCATTATCCTGTAAGATACTTCAGAGTCGCCCATTTTACTGTACTCCAAACCGCATATCGTTTCCACCAAGTCGATTATGGTGCCGACGACGCCGACTGCAGAAGCGATATCGAATAGCTCGGCGGCGGTGTTTACGGCGACTCTGAGTACCGAAGACAGGATCTCCACGACTTGGCCGTGCACCAAGTGCGCGACATACGGCGATACGGCCGCGGAGCCCACTTCGAACGCGTCAACCGTGTAGTTTACGAGCAACGCTCAGACGTCGTTGGTCAGGAATGACACAATTTGGTGAACAGACCAGTCGACTATGAGCTGAAATCCTACGGTCTCCCAAGTACAGTGCAATCATGACTCGTTTTATTCGCTCGAGAAAACTACTTCTTTGCGATTTCGCCGGCTGCAGCACCTCGGCACTGCTGGATTTCGCCGGCTGCAGCAACGCGGCACTGCTGTAATTTTGCATCTTTTTCTTCGTCGCGGGCTGGAAACTATACATCCTCCGTACGCGTCTGGGCTTTTACTGAAAGTAGCAGTTGAACTGTTTGTCCAGTAGTAGTCTCTCGACGTGAGACCCAGAGCGGATGCGTTCACGTCGATGGGAAGTTTTATCTCTCTCTTATCGACGTTCTTCTTCCAGTCTAGCTCCGACTGCAGATAGTAAGCCGACGGAGGGTGTTTTTTGTCTGCAAGTGTCGGCGAGATGCTGCCGTGCTTCAGTCTGTATGCGGAAGCCATTCTCGTCAGCGTCTGGCCAATTAGCCAGCTGGCCACTTCTTTTTCCCCCTCCAAGCCACAATGTTTGTCGTCTTTGGTAGCGTGCCGTTTTACAATCGGCGGCGACATCAGCGCCGATGGGTACGCGCCAATCAAATCAAACTTGTAAAAATCACAATAGCGTTTGTGAACCCAACCCATGTGTTTTGGAGTCCCGTTGACATTATCCAACTTCAAATTGAGACCCTGGTCAGGGACGCCCCATCTTTTTTTGTCTGTGTTCACGTACGGATCGATCAACGCCATCACATACGGCAGATTACCCAAGCGGCATTTCTGTCCGTCCCAAAAGTGACAGGCAGGAAAAGAGAGGTGCTTGGTCTGATACGGTATCCCACCGACCGATCCCGAATGGTAGCACGCCAGCTGGAACCAGTCCACGAGCAAGCCATTTTCCAACATTTGTGAGTAGGGTTTATCTTCTATTTGACAAGTCTCGCCACCGACTTTCTTTGGAAAACAGTTTGTCGTTTTTTCCTTGAATCACCACTTTATCTCCAACATGAGACCCTCCTTGTCGTCGCCCATCATACGCCCCCATAAATAATTAAAATAAGTTTTATTTAGTATTTTCTTATGGATCAGGCATATGGCTGTGTCAACAGGCTGATTACTACCAAATGAAAATCGACCTCATACACACATACTACTTCAGTTTGTAAACCCTGACTTTTAGAATTCTGAAAAGAGGCACTCAACCTAAAAATGTGCTTCCAGAAAAAAATAGATGTAATATCGTGTAACATATCAAATTTTAATGCTGTACATACAATCTTTTATTTCATGTAAAACTATGCCAAGTTGCTCTGAGAGCAGTAGTCGGTGACGTGTGGTGGGGATCCGATCGTGACGTACTACCCCCGCCCCGAGACAGTGTCACGCTCCGGCGCGTGCGGCGACTTCAGACAGTGCCCTGTTTACCAACATGCCACGCCCACCTGACACGGACAACATTCCCAGCGCTGTGCCGACTGACCTGCCTTACCGCCGAGTCACCAGCCAATGCATCGAATTATAGACCACTAAAAGAATTTAAATAAATAAATAATCAAAGACTTTTGATCAAAAAATGTGTAATATTCACTAAAAGAAAATTGTTTAAGAATAAATACTGTTAAATATTATATATTTGAAAGTTTAATCAAACTCACACACACACATTGATGAAATCAGTTACCTTGCATATGCATAAACAAAGCCAGAGGGGGCAAATGTAATGATACATTGAAAATTTTATTTTGTAAAAAAATGTATCTGCGATACTTGTCGCTGACCACCACTTTTTCTGGCAGGTAATTACGTTCTTCATATATTTTTGATGGTCATCTATCTTTTACGAGCTGCCTAGAATGCAGTGGTGCACTTTGTCTTTCATGTTTTACCCTTCGCTGACATCTGATGTACATAAGGGACTTCCTTACTACCAAATGTAAGTGTGAGTTCGCTTTTCTCTTTAAATATGATGAAAATATAGTGAGTTCAATTAAAATCTCGTACTTATTTAGAATGACGCACCTTTTAATAATTTATGAAGAGACTTTATTTTTTCCAGCAGTAATCTTTATTATGTAACATGATGCTTGGAGCCATTGTTGGACTCTATAGACACTTCTACAAATCATTATATGTAACCTTCATGATGGGACTTTATAGTAATGCCTGCAAGGAAATCTTCGGAATTAATCGAAATCCGATCGATTTAAATAGCCTTTGGTCACGAAAGTTAACTTAATATTTTTTCACGGTCATTCAGTTTGCACAATCCGCTCTAAGTAAATCAAGCAACAATGTACATAATGCAATAAGAGTTTTACAGCCTCATCTGCTATGATCCAAACAACTTGAAGCAAATATGTTGGTATGAAAGGTCATCGCGGAATCTGTTGGTTTCTTTGTGTTATACTGTGCTCAGGTGTTGCTCTTATTCCAAATTACTACCGCCACTAAATTTTTAAGTCAGATTCCGCTTCCTTTTTGAGTCTGCTATTTACAAAGTTACATAAATGTGTCAGATGCACCAAGTTACTTCCCTATTATATTACAACGCTAGTGAAACTTTAAAAGTGGCCCCGATAATTAACAACCACTCCAACACCTGATGGTATTCAATAAAGCGCATCATTACAATCTGGAACAAATCGAAATACAAATGCTTTTCTGTTGTTTAAAGGTAATTTCATACAAATAAATATGATACTTATAAAATAAAATACTAATATCAATATACAGAAACAAATAACGAACTTCCGTTACAAACAGGAGAAGAAACACAGAATCACATAAGTAACACACATTACACTTATACACTACAACACTGTGGACTTCCGAAAACTTCGAACAAAAGCACTTCTTAGTATTGGGGTAACAGGGGTATCGCCCCACTGAGATTCACCCGTCGACAATAGTGTCATCGACCCCAGATTCTCGGCCAATTGCCGGACCGCCAATCAAAGAATGCCGCCACAGGATGATAGGTCAATAGCGCACTTCCCGGAAGGACAGTTTACATTTAGGTCCTTTTGATTGTCATCAACGCTACTTGTCCGACAGCTAATCAAAGGACACCACCATAACGCACTTAAGGATGATTGACAGTTTGCAAGTAAACAACTCCTCCCTCGGCCACACACCTGACAGACATGACGCCCCCTCCACCCCCAGGCGCTGCCGCCAGATAGATGGCACCTCCGACAGGTCCAGACCTGTCGACCCCTCGACATGTCTCTAGTTGCATGCTCTGCCGAACACCTGGCTGACACCGCGACTCCTACTCGCTCGGCCGATTGCCGGACCGCCGCCGCTGCCACCACTGACAGATGCCACCCCATCCTCCATGCTCGCGACTGTGTCTCAAAGGACACCGCCACCCGCCCTACCCGCGAGGACAGAAACAATACCGCGACGATTGTCTTGACCGCATCGACATCACTAAACAACACCGTCTCCGCCAGCCGACCCCTACACCCAGGATAGGGGAGTACTGCACTCTTATGGCGACTGCGCGCGCTAGGTCAGCAACCAATTAAACTGCACATTTATTAAGCGCGCCGCAGCGATCCTTATGCCAGATCTCGATTTTTTTTTTGGAAAATTTGTAATTCTGACAACCTATGTAACAATTTCCGCCGTTTATTAGTCTCGGAAAAAATAAAGCTACCATAGTGTTCTTCGTATGCATTTTTAACAAGAATTTCGGTGTAATGCTGAAAACCAATTTAGAACAGAAATGTTTAGTTGGTCTCTGGAACAAAAGAAAATAACTATACTACAGCTTGTAGTAAAATATTAAAACTCGTATGCAAAATTTGCAAGTAAGCATTTATCGATGCGCAAACCCCCCCATCTCTCTCCGTGCTCTTTACATAGACTACAAATACAACAGCCGACAGACGTGTTTAATAATAGCGCAGGTTAGATAATAAACGGTAACGAACGCCACAAACTTACGAATCTATCTCAATATATACTCTTTTCGAAATCCAAAAACAATTCTAGCCAGAGCCAAACATTCGGGACTAACCAAAAGAAAAGAAATGGTCCATTTCGGAACTCGACCGCAAGCTTAGATCTATAAGCAAAATAAATGTATCTCTTTGTTTAGATGATGCAAGCAACAGCCCCTCGAACGGAATGTAACGGTAACAAACTTGTATGCCAACCACTCTTTCGATAACACAACAACAGCAGCATAAGACGGTATAATGTTTATACAAATATTCCAAATAAAGAAAATCGGCAAATAGGTTGAATATGTTTGGTGCATGGAGAAAGTGTTGTAGGGTATATGGGACGGAATTTAAATAGAAAGTGTTGATATAACCCAAATACACGTCACGGTAGAGCTCTAAAGAAACCGACTTTGTTGGTTGTAAAAAAAAAAAACTTTTCAGTGATCTTTCGTCGAAGCATCGTCTGTTTAATTGTATGCTAGTGTTATCTACTTTACAGCAGGTGTGCATTATGTTACATAGCGGATATGT
The DNA here is from genome assembly GCA_026315105.1 of Locusta migratoria. Lineage (NCBI taxonomy): Eukaryota > Metazoa > Arthropoda > Insecta > Orthoptera > Acrididae > Locusta > Locusta migratoria. The sequence continues at coordinate 13,982,694 of CM048746.1, read as the reverse complement.
CTGCTCTGGTGTAAATCATAATCCTCTTGTCGAAAATTAAAATGTCGAGGGGTCGATAGGTCTGGATCTGTCGGAGGTCCGTCTGTCTGGCGGCGGCGCCTGGAGGTGGAGGGGGCCTCGTGTCTGTCAGGTGTGTGGCCGAGGGAGGTGTTGTTTACTTGCAAACTGTCAATCATCCTCAAGTGCGTTATGGCGGCATCCTTTGATTAGCAGTCGGACAAGTAGTGTTGATGACAATCAAAAGGACCTAAATGTAAACTGTCCTTCCAGGATGTGAGCTATTGACCTGTCAATCATCCTGTGGTGGCATCCTTTTATCGGCGGTCTGGCTATTGGCTAGAGTCTGGCGTCGATGACACTATTGTCGACGGGCGAATCTCAGTGGGCTGATACCACTGATACCCCGCTACTATTCTTATACCCTCACTACAAGTGTGAGAGTTTTGCGCACGCACGAGTCTGGCTGCATGAGCTGCAGGGAAAATTTCCTCCTGAAGCTTCTGCCTGAATGAACTGCAGGCCTGCAGCTCTTTGAATAGCCGGAAGACTGCAGGTAGTCTGCTGGACCGGGGCCTGCAGTTCTTCAAGCACTACTTTTCGGACTGCGCATGTGCTGCAGCATGAATGCAGCTCTTCAAACGAACCTACTGTGGTCGTACTGAGTCATTAATCACACCAAAGAGGTTAGTATAAAGAGAGGTGGCGTTATCTACGCTGAGGACAGGATTGGTTACAGCTAAATGGGCCATGTTTTATGCCCAAAAGAAATATTTCTCACTCAAACCTTGTGTATATATTTCTCTCTTTACTTAATGTCACTAAATTGACAGTCACATCAGAGTTTTTTTAATTTCTTTATTAATAATATCATAAAATTAAACCCATCAACTATGACTAAAATGGGTCATTTTATTATACAAAAGTTTTAACAGGCTATTGGTGACTTACAAACTACTTTTCAGCAAACCACTAGCGTTAGTTGATGTGTTGGTGTAGTGTGATATGATTCCTAATATGCTACTGCTGTGGTGTTACAGGTGTGCCAGAGAAATAAACTTCCTCGAGATGGCCAGCTCTCCGAGCGAATCCCAGTGAGCATGCCCCTGGCACTGGGCGGCCAATTAATTTTATCACCATAGCCCCCCCTCGCACAAAAGTTATCCCCATTTGTGTTATTAACCTACAGAAATTTATAAAATACCTACATCTAACTTACATCTAAGTGTTGAAATCGGTGTTAGCCACATCTAACCTCCAAATCCAGGAGATGGCGGATACTTCCATTTCTGGCGACCAGTCCATCCCCTGGAGACATGGCAGATGCAGCCGTCTCAGTAGGGTGCTATGTCATGATCAGTCACTGATTCTGAACGAAGTCCTGAAGCACTTTGCTGGAAATATTGTTGGCAATCTAGTCAAGTGTAGGGAACGTGTCCGGGGTCCTGATGAGCTTGTAGGTGTCATTATTGGGCAGAGCCCTTCTCAGATCCGCAGCCATGCTGTCAAACGCAGGACATTCGTAAATAACATGTTCAGGTGTGCCAACCTCGGCACCACAGGCACAAGCTGGTGTAACCTGTTTCCTGAACTGGCACAGATATCTCGGATAGGGTCCATGCCCTGTGAGGAAGTGCAGCATCCCCCTAGATGGTTTAAAGTACCTCATCTTTATTCTTTCCTTGATATCTGGTAGGTACTTAGATATTGCCTCGTATACCAACTGCCGGCGTGGCGCAGGGAATAGCATCACTGAATGTGGTGGTGGAGGTCGCCGGTTCAGTCCCGTCCACCAGCAAAAATTTATTTCTTTGAAATTAACATTTCCAGATTGTAATTTCTACTTGTTTCTTATGTTAACTGTTCTTCTAATTTCTGGTACATTCTGTCACTGTAAAAATAGCAGAACACTCTGCCCAAGAGGCAGTCAGTACTGCGTGTATGTTTCAGTTTGCAATAAATCTGCTTTCAGTATAGTGCTGTGTTCAGTTGACAACCGTGCCTTCGAAGTCAAGACTGCTTCCATTTCAACGTGACATTGTTTGTGCCGGCCGCGATGGCCAAGGAGACTGAGGCGCTTCAGTCACGGTGTGCAAGGCCACTACAGTCAGGGGTTCGAATCCTCCCTCGGGCATGGATATTTGTGCCGTCTTTAGTGTAAGGTAGTTCATAAGTAGTTTGTAAGTTTAGGGACTGATGACCCCGTAGTCAAGTCCCATAAGCTTAACAAACATTTGAACATTTGACATTGTTTGGTGGAGGCACCGGGTATCCTGCGCAACAGCTGCATCACCGTGAATCCAATTAGGCAACGTAAAAGCTGTCTCTTACACGGACTAGAACCGGAATACAAGGGATATACCGAGTACATCCTTCTGAAAGTCCGTATCATCAGAAGGACCATGGACACAAAACCAGCGGTAAGCCAGCTGCACATCAGACACCCGTCGGTGTTCTCTGGAGACGCTGGAGAGGACCCCAACCAATGGCTAAAAGGGTTCGACTGAGTCGCCAAGTACAACAGGTGGGATCATAGAATGTGCTCGGCCAACGTTTATTTTTACCTGGACGGAACAGCCCAGTAATGGTTGGAAAACAACGAGGAGAAGCCGAATGACTGGGAAACGTTCCAGATGGAACTTAAGAAGACGTTTGGAGACTGCCAGCGAGAAATCCGCTCGGTGGAAGAACAAATGAAGACCCGGATCCAACGACATGGTGAGCTGACACAGTCGTACATACAGAATGTTTTGTCCCTGTGTAACATAGTGAATCCAAACATGACTGAGGCGAAAAAATCACGCACCTGATTAAGGGTATTGCCGAAGGCATATACCAAGCTCTTCTGATAAAAGACGTCGCTACGACAGAAGAGTTCATCAAGTGGTGCCAGTGTATTGAAGAGATGCAACAAAGGAGGGTTGGACGCAAGCAGTATGACAGACTCCCCAATGTAGTCTCTATGACCATTGTGGAAGACCAGCATGACATCGCTTCTCTCATACAACAAATTGTGAGAGAAGAATTACAACAGTGCATGGCAGCTGGGACTATTAGACCGAGCGAGCATCAGATTATGGCCATGGATGTAAGCCCTGTAAGTCATGAGGGAGCCGACTCCGCTGAGGAAGAGGTATTTCAGACATTAGCTCCTGTCTGCCCAGCATGTTGCACCCAACCTGAAGAATGGCGTCGCCCTGCTATGACTTACGCTGCAGCTGCCAAACAGCAGCCTATGAACCGACCGACTCTGCCACAATCAATTTCCCCAGCATCTACGACTCAGCGCAGAAGAACAGACGTCTGGAGGACAGAAGACAACACACCACTTTTTTTCCACTGTGGGTGACCTGGACATGTCGTACGCTACTGCAGAATGAGAAGGCTAGTATTCGACGAATATTTTGCCGCAAGGCGTCAACCATCAGAGCAGTTCTATCCCGGGCAATCACCTGCTGATGAGTTCAGTCAACCTATGGGAAGAAGCCCATCACCATACCCTGGACGAGGTCGTTCCCAGACGCGCCGCTGCCATTCACCATCGCCGTACAGAGGTACCAGCCACTTCCCTAGGCGCCGCGCCCAGGGTAACTAAGTGAGGCGACCATCACCTCCATGGACGACAGTCGCTAAGATATCGGAAAATCTCATCGACGTCATAATCGATGGCCAACCTGTACGGGCACTGGTTGATTAAGGAGCTTCTTTCACTATATTGTCGGATAATTAGCGCCGCACACTAAGGAAGACAATGTTCTGTGATACGGGGGCAACTGTGCTGAAGGTCGCAAATACAAAGTACGTCCATCCAGCAGGAACTTGTGTCGCAAGAATAACCATCAACAACAGGACCCAGCCGTTTGAATTTGTCGTGTTAACAGAATGCAGTCACAATGTCATCCTCTGATGGGACTTCCTTCAGGCATCCCAAGCTATCATTAACTGTGGAAAACCTGAGCTGCAAATTGAGGATGTTGCTCCGACAGGTACACGTAATACAGAATTTTCTAGGAACTTATTTGCCGTTGACAATGTGATGATCCCGCCGTTGACAATGAGAAGAGTTGCAGTCACAAACACAGATGACCGATTAAACTGTGAAGTGCTTGTTGATAGTAAAAAGTTTATCAGGCTCACAAAAGAAATTTACATACCAGCGGCTATCATAACCATTACCGGTGGTCAAGGAGAGATTTGGATCACAAATTGTCATGAGCAGTCACAACTTATCCCCAAGGGAATGTGTATCGGGACAGCTGAACCAATCCAGAATGGTGAGCTCAACGTCATCGATGAAGACCCATGCTCTGCTGTTAGTACAGACAACACGCTGGAGGAAACATCTGTGGAACTGCCAATAGGGCCTGGAATGACTCAGGAACAACGCCAGCGTGTGTTAGCTATACCACGCCAAATTTTGGGTGCATTCACATCTCAGCACGGGAAAAGTCAGACGAAACGGCTATCGATAAGGCATTGTATAAATACTGGAGATCATCCACCAATTAGCCAGCGTTCGTATAGTGTCACCAGCTGAAAGACGGATAATACGGGAGGAAGTGGAGAAGATGTTGCAAGATGAGATAATTCAACCTTCGGAGAGTCCTTGGTCGTCTCCGGTGGTTCTCGTAAAGAAGAAGGGTGGCACATGGCGATTCTGTGTCGACTATCGGCGGCTGATCAAAATCACAAAGAAAAATGTCTACCCATTGTCGCACATTGACGACACCTGAGACTGCTTGAAAGGAGCTACATACTTCTCAATTATGGACATGCAGACAGGTTACTGGCAAATCGAGGTTGACAAAGCTGACAGGGAGAAGACGGCTTTTATTACACCCTACAGCCTCTATGAATTCAAAGTAATGGCATTTGGATTATGCTCCGGCCACATTTGAATGCATGATGGATAACTTCCTTCGACACCTTAAGTGGACGACGTGTCTTTGCTATTTAGATGACATAGTCGTTTTCTCGAAAACATTTGAAGAACATCTGAGTTGTCTGTCAACTGTTTTGAAGTGTGTTCAGGCTGCAATCCAAAGAAGTGCCTCTTCGTCGCCAAAGAGATAAAAATCCTGAGGCATCTAGTCAACGGAGATGTTGTTCGTCCTGATCCAGATAAAGTAAGGGCAGTCGCAGAATTTCCAGCTCCTCAGCACTTCAGCACAAGAAGTTTTCTCAGGCTATGCTCATACTACCGACGTTTCATAAAAGGATTTTGTAATAAGGCACCTCCATTACAAGAACTTCTGCAGGGAGACGCCACGTTTTACTGGGATGAAGCAAAGTAAAGTGCTTTCCGTGCACTTAAGGAGGCTCTAACTTCCGCACCAGTGCTAGCCTTGTACGACGACAATGTGGAAACGGAACTTCACCCAGACGCCAGTGGTTATGGGATTGGTGCAGTGCTTGTACAAGTTCAGGAAGGTGCTGAAAAAGTGATAGCCTGTGCATCAAGAGTACTCTCAAAGTCCGAGATAAACTGCTCTACAACTGAGAAAGAATGTCTCACAGTTATCCGGGCTATCAACAAGTTCCGGCCGTATTTATTCGGCAAACCATTCACCTTCGTGACAGACCACCATTCATATATTGGCTGACTAGCTTGAAGGATCCATCAGGTCGACTAGGCAGTTGGGCACTGACTCCAAGAGTATGACGTCATAGTGGTGTTTAATGATGGGAGCAAACACAAGGATGCCGAATGCCTTTCGAGGAATCCATTAGTGGAACACAAGAGCACGAATGCAATTTCAGCCCTCACTGAATTAGGTGACGTTACAGCTGGACAGAGGGAAGATACAGCACTATTGAAAATCATAGAAGTTTTGGAGAAAGGAGAACGTACCAATGGAGAGTTCCAACTTGTAAATGGGACATTGTATAAGAGCAACTACGATCCACTGGGCCCCAAATGGCTACTGGTCGTTCCAGCTCATCTCCAGCCAGCTGTTCTCAAATATTTCCACGATGCTCCAATATCCAGTCATCTGGGATTCGTGAAGACCCTAGACAGAATCAGACGCAGGTATTACTGGAAAGGTCTCTACCGATCTGTCAAGCACTATGTGAGTCACTGTAAAGAGTGCCAGCGACAGAAGCGTGTGTCACAGTTACCTCCAGGGCATCTCGTACCGATTCCGCCGGCAGCAGCTCCATTCCAGCGACTTGGGATCGATATTTTAGGGAGGTTCCCAAAGTCGACAACCGGTAACCAATGGATAATAGTCTGCACTGACTACCTCACACGTTACGCTGTCACCAAACCTGTGCCGACTGCGGAAAATCCAGAGATCGCAAAATTCCTCATAGAAGATATTATTATGAAGCATGGAGCACCATGTGTGATTATATCTGATCGTGGAAAAGTATTCCAGTCAAAACTAGTATCAGAGGTAATGTCACATTGCGACATTGTCTACAGAATGACAACTGCATACCATCCTCAGACAAATGGTCTTACAGAACGTTTTAACAAGACGTTAGCGGATATGCTGTCGATGCATGTCGATGTTGAGCAGAAGGATTGGGATACAATTCTGCCGGTTGTAACATTTGCTTACCATACCGCAAGACAAGACACCACAGGCTTCACGCCGTTTTTCCTGCTCCATGGCCGTGAAGCTGAGACGAAAATGGATACGCTGTTCCCGTTCCAATTGGACGACACTCAGGAAGACTATGTGAAACAGCTTATCACCAGGGTCGAAGAAGCAAGACAGCTGGCACGCATATGAACACTGGACGCCCAAGAGAAGGACTGTCAGGTGTATAACGACAAGCACTGACCTGTTGTTTACAGCCCAGGAGATCTGGTATGGATTTTTACCCCTCTACGGAAAGATGGACTATCATAAAAGTTATTGAAGCGATACTTTGGTCCGTATCGTGTCATACGCCGCCTGTCAGAGGTCTCATACGAAGTTGAAGATTATGAGCCATCGTCGAAACGACAAAAACGAAGAGACATTGTTGATGTCCTGCACATGAAGCCTTACTACGATCCTGAACAGCAAGTAGGCGACAATGGCTTCTTGTTCAAGGATGGTAATGATACTGATGAAGCCATGACAAGAACGTCTGTCGTCGATAATCGTGGAGAAGGGAAGGATTCTCCAGAACTGCCATACAGAGAACCCTTGACAAGGTCAAGATCCAGGACATTGCAGTTGGCTCCAAAGGGAACATAACAGCGGGTGTCTGTTTTTCCAGGAGAGGGAGCAATGCCGCGACACCCCACCTACACTGACTACCAGCGTGGCGCACAGGATAGCGTCATCGACTGCGGTGCAGGTCACCAGTTCAATCCCGTCCACCAGCAAAAATTATTTCTTTGAAATTAACATTTCCAGAATGTTCTCTTTGTTTCTTATGTTCACTTGTAATTTCTACTTGTTTCTTATGTTAACTATTCGTCTAATTTCTGGTACATTCTGTCTGTGTATAAATAGCAGAGCACTCAGCCCGAGAGGCAGTCAGTGCTGCGTGTTCATTTCAGTTCGCAATAAATCTGCTTTCAATATAAGTGCTGTTTTCAGTCGACAACCCTGCCTTCGAACTGAAGCCTGCTTCCATTTCAACCTGACAATATGAGGTACATTTCAACGACTAGAACCACTTTATACACACACTATGACAAATGTTTTGGGGACAAGCAAATGTCAGATTGCCCAGTTTGCTGGCTTCACTTTATCAGTGTGGGGCATCTACAGAGAATCTAACCTCCTTGGTTCACACAGAACTTCACAAATACTACTTAGTTGTGCAGTTAGCAATATGGCGTCCGCAGTCTCAGCTGATCACGATTTGCTTGGCATTTCATTAATGGCCAAACAACCGTTACACTTTTTTCCAAAAGCACATGAAGTGTTTTCTTCATTTATTCGACAATTTACCCTCAAACAGAGTTGCCAAATCTTAAACCTCGAACGCAAGTATACTTATACAAAGTAAAATGGTTCAAAATACCCCATGAGCTGACAGCCGAATGTCGATATTTGGTGGTGGAGGAAGAAAATGGCGAAACAAAGTACAACCAAGTTTAACATTTACAGTCTCGACGAAAGAAGTTAGAAAATATGGAGATAGCATTATCAATGCCGAGCACATAAGTCAGTTGAAGTCTGTGCGCCATCTTGGTCAGTTTTGAAATGCTATTCAAATGTTGTAAATCTATCCGACCAAACTACATGGTCATCAATCTGTAGCTTACAAACTACTTAAACTAAGGTAAACTAACATAAGGACAACACGCACACCCATGCCCCATGGGGGACTGAAACCTCCGACGGCGAGCAACCGCGAGCTCCACAGCGAGGCACGTTAGACCGTTCGGCTACCCCACTGTGGCAGAATGCTATTACTTCGTTAAAACCCTATGTTAAGTCGACCATCTTACTGTTAATGCATAGAACTGACAGTCACTGCAAAGTATGTACTTTCAAACAATACACTTTCTTGAATAACTAATAATAAATACTCAACATAATATATTTGAAAACTTATATATTAATAGGTAATTTACACTCTTTTAACATGTTGTACATCAGGGCAAAACCATTGGATGTTTTATTCCTTTTTAAAGTGACATAAAACATCAGCTCTACAATAGGTTCTCCAAAGATTAGCAATATGGCGAAGGCAGGCTTCACTTTTTCAGCATAAGGGCGTCTCCCTGTATTCTAACCTCCTTGGTCATGACACTCCCACAAATTTTTGTTATACACTGCGACTGCAGCACTCCTAGTGGTTGGCAGTTACATTTCTGAATATGATATTGGATATTGATTCTAACATACTTTTTACATTATGGAAGGTATATATTGCCATAAAATTAGCTAATGATTTTAAAAAGCACCGCATTTGAGTTCTTGGGTTTCTTAAGATACCTGACAAGTTACGAAGCTTTTACTGAATAATTTCAATTTCTATTAAAAAGACAAAATAGCTAGGAAACACCAGAAGACTTTCCCTTTGGCAGAAAGATGTCGCTTTTTTACTCAGGAATGTTAAAATTTCTTCACTACAATGCCCGTAAAATCGGTGATGGTGGAACCTAGAAAAGAATATAGAATGCAATAACTACAGTATTTAACGTAGCAAATCAGCCACCACAGCTGTAGCTGAAGGAAAACCAGCATAGATGTGGCAATGAAACGGCAATAGCAATCATGTGTTCCAACAAAGAACTGCTTAATTCAACAATTGTTGCTACAGCTGAACCACAATGTGTAAGAATCTTCAAAACTCTGTTTTTCAAACTAAAAGAATTGCCCTCAAAAGAACATGTGTATATAAGAAAGACTAGTGAGGTGTAAAAATGTGTGAATCACTAGACTCAACAGAGAATTGATATATGTTTAAAAAAAATGCCTGTCATTGTAAGAACAGACCATAATTGAAATTTATGTTTCTCTTACATTAATATTCTACTTACTTTCAGCGAATAAGCTTCAAATATACACATATTTTTTCATGACGGTGTTGGCCTATTCCACTGAATCAGTTGAATTCGGCTGTTTTTAATTTCCGTATTACATATGTCTCCTTATATTTTACTTACGCTTGTAATGCAAATATTATATTAACTATTTCTTGAATTACTTAGAAAAATAATTATAAACAAACATCGCTCTTTCGGCTGGTTTCCCACCACTAGGAGTGCTAGGGTTGTTGCAATTGTCAGTTGGTAACAACTTTCACAGCAGTAAGTGTCACGACTGTATATGTTAAGGAAGGTCCACACAGAACGATCTGTCTGCGCAGATATCTGTGCTAATGTCAGCGCACTCCAATTGTTGCATGTGGGCGAGTCAGTGATATCTATACACAGACATAATTAACTAGACTGGCAATGCCCCATGCAAAATCATTGGTGTCAATGAAGCAGTCGTCGCCATATAACTTCCATTACTTACAACTACTAAGATAAAATAGTCTTAAGAAATAGGACTAAAGTGACAAAAAGTACGCCACCGCTATAGATTTGACGTCTGGATAACGGCAATGACAAGTAACTTCAGTGGTGTTACTGTGTTTATTAATCTGTCTTCATTTTGAATCAACTTTGTCTCTTTCAAGAATAGTGAGCTCGCTATAAAATGCTTCGTATGCAGATATGGTTGTTTCCTGTTGTTAACGAGTGTCTGTAGGCCTATTCATAGGAATGTTTTTACAAAAACTGCAATCTGATTTAAATATGAGATTATGTGTTTTAATGTTCATCTTATAACACGATAAATAAAATGATAAATTAAGCTAGCACACAAATAGCAGCTCAACTTCAGAATTTGTTTAAACTATCGCAAAAAGATTAAAACGTCATTTTAGTTCAACAGTTGTCTAAGTAACATACACTAACTTTTTCATGTTTGTGTATGTAATATGGCGGCGTCAAGGTTCACTAAACCAACGAAGGTGCCAGTCTACTTAATGTATGTCTGTGTCTCTATACAAACTGGATATATAACTCTGGTCTCTGAGCATTGAACTGCAGTGTGCCTGCACATAAAAATGTTTTCTATACTTTTTCGCATTGTTCGTCATGTTTAAATTTGGCAAACGAATTTCCATCAGTTATTATGTGAAAAACAATTCCTTGCTTAATCTCCTTTTGAAATTTATGACAATACGCTATATAAAGGGTAATATGGGAGTGGAATAAAAACGTATTTTCATTTCGTTTTCTTGTAATAAATCATAGCAGTCATATTTGAATTGGCAAGAAACGCAATATGAATATCTATGGCTTGCAGACTTAGACGGCTGAAGTTCAACATACAGATAGTATAGAGGTCAATGGGGCGAGTATTCGGATCGCTGCAATTTCTCTCACCCGCTATCTATCGGCTTAAAACACTTCAGCACTACAGACTATCAGTGATTGAGGAAATTCTGCTATGGTTGCTGTCTGCAGCGTGTCTTGCAAAACAGATGCAAATAAAACACCTGAAATGGAAAATCTGTACGAAATAATCTAGGCAGTGGCTATCGAATTACCATATACTTGGTCTGTAAATTTCGTATCGTCCTACATCAGATCGAAAGGATTTTGAAGCCTTCAAAACTTCTTTACGATGCACAGTTCAGAACGAATTGTACTTACTTATTAATTATTATTATTATTATTTTTATAACAGATTGCCTCTCCCCCATCGTTTCACAGAACCCTCCAAATCCTTGAACACCATGCCCTCCCTCCGCCTCACCTACCGTATCTGGCTCCCCCCCCACGCATAGCCTCTATGACCTTATCCCATTCCCCATCTCCTCCAATACCTCAAACATATCCAGATCCTATTCACCAGCCACAATATAGACTCCCACAACCCCCTGGTATACCCCATCCTCACTAATCCCGGCCTCTGCCACGCCTTTACCGGTGTATACCTCCCTTCCTTCACCTCTACACTCTCCACATCCTTTCCTAGGGTAACGTCCGGCACCTCCCCCTTCCAGATGACGCCATCCGACCTGAAATATAGCTGTCCTACCAACCCTGATCCCTTCGTGTGGATGAAGCGCCCCCTCTCCCCTCCCCATCCTCTCCCCCCCCCCCCCACTGCTTGGCTATTCCTATTCTTGCCCTGGAGTCAAAACTAGTGATGGGACAACCGACTGTTTTTAACAACCGTTTGGTCAATCGGTTGTTTTTTCATTCAGTCGATTTTTTCAGTTGAATGAAACAACCGAATGAAAATAGTCTCTGTGGCCGTATGAATGTTTTCACTCACTGGCGGGGTTTGAGTGGTTTCAGTCGATGCGAAACAATCGAATGAAACCAGTCTCTGTCGGTTGCAGCCGCTACATGAATGTTTTCACTCATTCAGTGGGTTTGAGTGGTTTCAGTCGATGTGCGAGCACCAAATGAAACAAGTCTCCGTCCTTTATATTAATCTTCACGGCATTGAGTGGTTTCACTTAATGCGTTACAACCGACTGGTAAAAGCCTTTGTCGGTTTCTGCAGTTATATGGATGTTTTTATTAATTCATCGACTTTGTGTGACTTTATTTGCATACTCCTTCAGCCGTTTCGGGTATAAATGGACTGTGATTCAGCATGAAACATTCTTAGAGACAAATCTTAAAAATATAGCAGTGTGTCCGTGTGTGTGTTTCTGTTGCATGCAAATCTACAGTTTTGTTCCAATCTTGATAAAATTTTGCACACTTGACCTTCAAAGCAAGAGGAACGTCACTGTCTACATCAAATTTCATTCGGTACATGGCGGAGGATACTTTACATACTGACTTCGACAAAAACCACAATTTGGCTGCGATATTGATGAAATTTTCACACTTGACCTTTAAAACAAGGCGAAGGTAACTGTGTACATTCAATTCAAATGTTCAAATGTTTGTAAAGCTTATGGGACTTAACTACGGGGTCATCAGTCCCTAAACTTACAAACTACTTGTGAACTACTTACGAACTAGGACGGCACAAATATCCATGCCCGAGGGGGGGTTCGAACCCCCAACCGTAGTGGCCGTGCAGACCGTGACTGAAGCGCCTCAGTCCCCTCGGCCAGTACATTCAATTTTGTAGATGCATGGTGGAGTGTACCTTACCTACTAACTTCGACAAATTCCGTTTGTATTCGAATTTTAATGATATATTTCACTCTTCATCTTCAAAGAAAGGGAATGGTCACCGCTACATCTACTTTAGTTTGATGCATGAGAGAAGGTATTCCCGACTTCGACGCCAATATAGAATTCATTCCGATCTCGATGAAATTTTGCACACTTGACTTTCAAATCAAGTGGCAGTTCACTGTTCATCTAAGATTTTTTTTGGTACATGGTGGAGGGATGGAATAAACCTCCACACCGTTTCACCAATAACCACAGAAATATCTGTGACAAGAGTGAATAATTAGGATACTTGAGATGAATGTTTTCATACACTGATGACGAATACAGATGCACTGAAGAAAATTTACACCACTGATAAATGTTGTATGTCTCCTTCAAATTAGATGGAATTAACAAAAATATTTTTTTACAAAATACTTTAATGAATGCTTTTTTTGCAATACCTAATGTTTTAGTGAACTTCGAATTTGGATCTAGCAAATATGCTCAAAGTTAATATACTTAACTCTGTCCTACTAGTACCTTAGATATGTATGAACAATAAGCCGCAAACCGCACGTTACTACCTGTTCCCACTTCGGAGATACAGTATGCAAGATTAAACTTGTAGCGATCGTTTTGGAACACCCTGTAGTGTCCACGCTTCTTTATTGAGACAGTAACAAACCGACAACAATCGGCGATGGCACGCACCACCCGCCAGACACTGTTGTGTGGAGTTTGGCACGCGCCTGCTGGCGCTGTCAGCAATGAAAACGCAAGCGAGGCAGCACCCCCTCTCGTGTCCCCGCTCCCCGCGGTACTTCGTGGTCATTGGCCACTTATCTTCTACAGATTGTGGGTGTCTGCGAAATCAATCTGATCGGGCCCACATGATCGGCGTTTCTGAAGTCTGAGGTGGGCAATGAAAGTGATCGCAGGCCTGTTCCAGCGATATGACATTTTCTTTGATGGCACCTCGAACAGTTTAATCTACAACAAAATATGAATCACTGTTACTGTGTATTATAAAAAGAAAAGTTACTTCATTCAGTACATAATAAATGAACATTGCAATACGCATTTTAACAATGGCATACCCCTTTTACATGGCGGTATAATGTAGCACTGCTGTAGTTATCTGATGTGCATGTCAGTTTCATTCATACAAATAAATGGATAGCCCTGTAAGCTAAAACACCAATGAGTCGTTTCAGTTGGGATAATGATTACATGGTTAAATCCGCCAGAAAAACGTACTGCCTGTTTTCACTTGAAAAGAAAGAATGAGTAATTCAGTCAATGTACAAAACTGCGAAAGTGTCGCATGTTTTCATTCGGTTGTTCCCACAGACTACTTTCATTCGAAAAAAATAAACGAATATTAATCCAACATACACGTAAAACTGCGACCGACTGACTGTTTCATTCGGTTGCTCCCACTGACTGAATTCACTCAAAAGAACTGTCAATTTTTTTCATTCAGTTGATCCCATCGACTGATTAACTCAAAAGAAAAGGAATGAGTGGTCCAACCGAATGTGTCGATTTTTTATTCGGTTACTCTGAGCGACTGATTTCACTCAAAAGAACGAATGAATAGTCCAACTGACTGAATCGGTTGTTTCATTCGGTTGATCCCACCGACTGGTTTCACTCAAAAGAACGAATGAATAGTCCAACTGACTGAATCGGTTGTTTTATTCGGTTGGTCCCACCGACTGGTTTCACTCAGAAGAATGAATGAATAATTCAACCGATACGAGAAACTACAACCGAATGATCGATTTTTTTCCAATAACCGAATGAATCGATTGTTTTCATTCGACTGTTCCCATCACTAGTCCCAACGACTCCTCTCTACCCTCTCTCCTTCCCCTCCTCCATGCTTCCCACCCTACTCCTCTCTACCCCACAGGGTCCTGCGACATTAGTTTTAACAGTGCCTCGTTCAGTGTTGTGTGTGCAGTGCTTCAGTGTGCTTTATCTGCGTCCACCGTTTACAGACAAGTGTCACATCGTTTGTTTTTAATACTATGTCTTTGAGTGCTCGCCATCTTGTTTTGATATCATAATGCATGTTTTTAATGTCACTGTGGATCTTTGTTTTAACTGACTATACGTGTTTTTATCCTTCTGTCAAGACTGCAAATACTTCAAGCTTGTCTTCATGTCTATATTTTAATTCACCATTGTTTGAACTCCATTTCATGTTATCTGTCTTCACGCTCATGTTTTATTGTTTCTCTTGGCTGAAGAGCAGCACTTCATGTTGCTGCCAGTCTACTGGCATGTTTGTGCTGGTGTATAAACAATAAAACATAAAAACATATCCCCTGGTAGTAGCGGGATTAATGAATCGAAATTTTTCTTCAAGAGAATTGTATGCATCTGCTTGATTTTTCTTTTACAATAAACAAGTACATCCTCGATAAAGAACAATAGCCTTGGCAGTGAATTCCCCAGATCATAGACGTATCTCCGCCATTCTCAGTTATTTTGGCACACACACGACGAAAAACATCTAAATTGACTCAAATTTGCAGTGGTCTCCTGTCCACACCTTATAACTTGTCTGTGCAGATGTGATTTAAACCCACATATTTGAGCAGTGTTGCTCAAATCTTCAGGCAGGTCCAAACGCAACAATCTGTCTGCTCAAATGTTTCCACACACCTTGCAATTCGTTGTGTATGGACATTAGATTTGCGCAGATATGAGATGTGCAGAGCCTTGGAAGATGGAGTTGGAGGTATGAGCAAAATTGCTCAGATCTGTGGGTTCAAATCAAATATGAGCAGACAAGTTGGAATGTGTGGACAGCAGTTGGCTGCAAATTTGAGTCAGTATAGACTTTTATGTCGTGTGTGCGCACAAATTAATGAGAGTGGTTTACATACATCACTGATCTTGGGAAGTCACTGCCGAATTTACTGATTTTTATTGAAGCCGTACCATTTTATTGTAAGAGAAAAGTAAAAGAATATAGTGATAGAGACAAAGCAAGCCACTGCGTACAATTCTGTCAGAGAGATATTACTATTGGTTGATCCTGCTGCTAACAGGGTATCTGTTATTAAAATAATAAATAAATAAATAAAATTCGTTCTGAACTATCCATCGTAAAGAACTTTCGAAAGCTTGACAATGTCTTCAATCTGGTGTAGGAAGATATGAAGTTTAGAGACCAAGTTTATGGTATTTTTGTAGCCACTGCCAGGACTATTTTGTGTTTGTTTGTAAATCTATCGGACCAAACTGCGTGGTCATCAGTCCATAGCTTACAAACTATGTAAACCTAGGTAAACTAACCTAAGGACAAACACACACACCCATGCCCCAGGGAGGACTCGAATCTCCACGGAGCAACCGCGCGCTCCGCAGTGAGATGCTTTAGACCGATCAGCTACTCCACTGCGGCGGACTATTTTGTCCCAATTTCCGTTTTTTGTGTCTTGTTTGCATTCTTTATGCAATACACATTGCAAACAGGATCCAAAACAGAATTTCCTCTGTCGCTGATAAAAATAAATATTTGTAAATGATAGGTAAAGGAAGGAAGGGAGAAAGGATAGGAAAGAAATGATTGACAGTGGCCGCATTTGGGCATTGAAATTAAGCAATGGCGACATGTGAAAATGTGAGCCGGGCCGGGAATCGAACCCGGGTCTCCAGCTTTGGGCGAGCGGACGCCTTAACCACTTGGCCACTCGTGCTCGCCTCCCATCCATCTCAAATTCCCACATGTCGAACGCTATGTTTGTAGTGCCCCTATTGCCCATGCCCTCTTACACTCGCCATTACGGATTCCCGCGCGAGGTCGGACGTATTACCGCGTCTGCAGTGATGTAGGTAAAGCAAACGCCATCGTCGCTTATATATACTTATTGTATTGGCGTGGTGTTTGTTCTTTCGGACGTCCAAAAGAACAGACACCACACCTGCTTCGCAGCCAAATTGCATTTGCAAGTTATAGGTAAAGGAAGGAAGGGAAGAAGGATAGGAAAGAAAGGATTGACAGTGGCCGCATTTGGGCATTGAAATTAAGCAATGGGAACATGTGAAAATACGAGCCGGGCCGGGAATTGAACCCGGGTCTCCCACTGCTTCAGGCCAGAGGTCGCCTTAACCACTTGGCCACCCGTGCTCGCCTCCCGTCCATCTCAAATTCCCACATGTCACACGCTATGTTTGTAGCGCCCCCATCATCCATGCCCTCTTACACTCGCCATTACGGATTCCCATGTGAGGTCGGACATATTACCGCATCTGCGGTGAAGTAATTGAAGATTTCATTCTCACCTTCACTATGGAGTACTCCTGTGGGGAAACTCTGCTGGTGCAAAAGAGGTCTTTCTGTGGCAGAAGAAAGTCATTAGATGTATTTTTGGCTTGAGTAATGAAACTTCATGCAGACAGTATTTCATCAAATACAGAGTACTTACTGTCCCCTGTCTGTGTATATTACAAGCTCTCCTTCATACAAAACAAAATATCCACATGCATGAATGTAGGTCAGACATACACTCATACCAAACTAGACAAAGGGACTTATTAGACATTCCATGGACTCGTATAAGTAAAGCCCAAAAAATTTTTTTACACACAGGAAAAGTATTTCTCAACTGTCTACCTTTTAATACAAGAGCGATGCCTCAAAATAAATTTAAAATGGTAGTCGAGTCTTGGCTAAAATCAAAAGCTTTCTATGACGTTATTGAATTTTTAGATAATGAAGAAAAAGGTGATTTGTCACACTGTGACTAAGTTAACTTACTTATTCAATTCTTATTTGTGTTTTATTTCAATTTGTTACTAAATTTGTAAGTAATGATAAGAATTGGTGATCTCTTACAATCAGTATGACTAAACCAACTTATTGTTCAGTACTGTTAACTTCCTTATTTGTTGTATATTCACATGTAATTAAACCTTGTAAGGCTAGACATACGCTAAAATACCTTTGTAAAATAATTGTCACAAATGCTATAATAATTGTTTATTTGTCAATTTCTTTTATCACAATTTATATGTATTCACTGGCGATGCCTCATAAAACAACAGTTGTTCACGGGCTAATATATGAATCTATAAATCGTTAGTTCATATTCACCCCGTTTAAATGGGCTTCCAAAACCGAATTTCGTAAACCGATTTCCCAATTCCGCTGTTGGTTGATCATGTAAACACTCCAAAATCGTTTCTGGAAATCCACTTCTCTAAAGTTTCTTTCCAGTTCCACAATCGATTTTCGTGCCCACGTAAACGCAACCGTTTTTGGCTTATCAGATTGTATTTTCTTGTTAAGAATTTTCGTCACATATGGATAGAGTGATGTTTTCTAATGTGAAATAGGTGTATAAAATCAGGAACTGAATCAGCTGTTTTTCTGCCGCCGTCTTAAGTGAGCTAGGAAATCGATTCAGACTTTAGCATGTAAACACAACGGAGGAAAACGGTTTACGAAATTCGGTTTTCGTCTCCCATTAGATTGTTTTGAATGTAAACGTTTTGTTTGCTTCTAGTAGTTGCATGCCATTAGTGTCTTGTCTGTACCTGGCTCTGTGCTATAACATCTTTGGATGGCTGTAAGTGCGGATATATAAAAATGGTTTTTGAAACTGCGCAGATTGATATTTCGTTGTTATTTCATTGATATTGAACACAATTGTTTGTTTACGACATACCCATGTCCTTTGCAAGTGAATTGCTTTTATGTATATTTTTAAGATACAGTTGGTAGATTGCCATCGGGTACTTCAAAGTGAAAAAGGTGTTGTCTGGGATTCCCCGGTCACGTAGTAAAAATAGAAAAGGAATATTTATCGATTCAAGCCAAAGGTAAGGTGTGATGTATGGTTACTAGATTTGCAGAGTGTTAATGTTGTTAAGTAATGAACTTCTTATTGTTGACAGCAACCCGAAGATACTGAGATGTAGGTTTGAATATAGTGAAAAGTTGATACTACATAACGCGTCAGTGTTTGTAGCACTGGGTTGGCATGCTTGGCAATTGTGATAAGTGACGTTTTGTTGTTGTGGGGAAAGTCCGGTTTAATTTAAGGTATGACATAAATATTATGATTTTCTACAAACGTATGGATGTACTATCTTAACTGAGGTAGGCTGTATAATTCAATATTGCTCGTATTTATTACGATATTGTATGCCTTTTTCTGTAGTTTTCTTATTTGCCCTTGTTATTGTCAGGCGCAGACTTATAGTGTAACTGATAACTCGCCGTACAGTGGGATTTGTCTTGTTCTTAAATAATTTTCAATTGTTGAATTGATTTTACTGGATTAGCGACAGTGTCCTGCGTTGCTTTTGTGGTAAACGTAACGGAATGTTTAATAAGTGAACGGTAAACTTTTTGCCGTATCCATAAATGTAGAATCATAAAACTTTTATACTAATGACACCTTTTACGGAACTGATACTTTCAAACGAGGTATACCTTATATGATATTATAGCGCTGTATACGGATGAATATGTTTATTTTTCATGAATTCAAGTATACATGTAGCTAATACTACGCCATTTATAGTAATTACTGATATTCTTAAAGTGTTCTTCACACTGAAATAGAACTGCAGTACTGTTTACGTACTGTTCTTCCATGTAATTTTCATGTGAGATGAACTAAATAGCCAAGTTTTATTTATTTTTTTTTTTTTTCAAAATAATGAGGGGGTGTTTTTTTAAATAATTGTGATAGGGTATTTTGCAGCTACTTGGTGACTAGGTTCTGTGGTGAGTAGTCAGGAGTGTACATTTGATTTAAATGCACTGCAGTGAAATGATTTTTAAGATATATCAATGTGCTGCAGTGTTGTAATACATAAACTGTTTCTAAAACCCACTTTCCAATAGATGGCAATGTTCATAAGATGTACAGCACAGTAAAGTTAAATTAACAATTGAGATCATCATTACTGTAGGCTCCATTGTAATGTTCATCTAGTTGAAATGTTGAGCATTGGTTTGGTAACAGATGTCAAGTTTGTGTTTGGGAAGTGGTTTTAATTTTTATATTATGTGCTTGGTTTCAGTCTTGATAATATATTTGCATCAGGTGTTTACAGTAGAAATGCAAACTGCCAGTTGAAGTATTAAAGTCAAAGAGATGTTCCATCATTTGTCAAATGATGTTTACTTTTGGCCTTTCACCAACCAATAAAAGCTTAAGAGAAATATGTAGTAAATTTTAACATTTCCCCATTAGGCCAACATTTTACTGTGGTTGCAGTACTAGTGTCTGCATATAGCAGAATTAATTATTCCTCACTGATAGCTGTGCATCTTTATTGTACACTGAAAGATTGTGAGAAAACAATGAAACTCTTAAATCTTTGAAACTTCCAAGGCCTTATAAATATTACATATTGTACAGTAGTCCACAGTTTTGAAAATGTGCTGTACTGAATAAATTAGTCTGCTTGCTTTAGCTCCTAGTATTCGTTGCTGTCTGATGGCATAATATTCTGGTGTAGCCAACCAGTGGAAAAAAATAATCATAAAGAAGTTAGAAAAGGAGATGGAGAGAACTTATTATCAGTACTCTGAAAAGACCCACCTGAATTCTAAGAGGAGTGAACAGAATAATTCATTCATCCAGAAATAAACAACAGGGGGTTGACCTCAATATGTCCTATCCATTGATTTTTAACCTAGAACCTCCCTGTGAAAAAGTCCAATGAACATGACTATGACACAAGACCAGAACTTGAGTTGCATGATTATAGAAAAAACTTTAGTCTATCACAAAAGGGGATACACTAAATCAAATACAGAGATGCATAATACACACACAATCATCTTTAACTCAGATATGACGTCATTGGTCGAAGCCGACAGGTCATATTGTAGCCTTCAGTTGACACGCTAAATCTTTAGTGAGCCATTGATTTAGAAAAGTGGCTCATGTAAAAGTTGATATTGGATGGAACTATCCTGGTTCCTTTAGCAACCAACCTGATTTGATTCTAGGGTTAAGTTTTAATTAAGATGTTGGTGGCCTAGCATGTTGATGTTGATAACAGCTGAAAATTGTGAGAGTGGTGTGATGTTGTCAGTAGCCAGTCATATGATACTATGCAGTATCTATTGAGATTTGCTGTTTGCCTATGTGGAAGAAACAAACTTCTTTTACTGTGACAGTGTATGTTTTTTGCCATATGGCATGATAACTAATGTCGACAACAAAATGTTCTCTTTATGATGATAATTAATTTAGTGACCAGATAAGGGTACATACAAGAATCTGTCAACCATAGAGAGCAGGAACAGAATTACTCATTTAATTCAATGTCAACACAAAGGATTAGCCCCCTCTTATGTAAAATTTTACTTCAGTCATAGAATGAAAGTCGTTTACTCTTGTCCAGTCAGTAAATTAATTACCAACTAAAGGAAACATGTCATTGTCAACATTATGTCAGTACACTGCCGCCGCCCTCCTTAAATTTAACCATGTTGCATTTCATCATAATGTGTGAAACAGGGGTCAGACATTGTTTTACATCCTTTAGTTTCTTACAATTAATTTTTCACATGACAATTCTACACTGCTGCCGGCATCTGCTCAGTCATTCGCCAGCTAATTTCCAGTCATTTCCATCTGTTGCCAACATCAATGCGCTGGGCCGTCAACATCGTAAGTAAAATTTAACTGATTTTTAGGTTTTGATAAGAATGAATTTGGTTACATGGATGACTGTAAATGAAGTTTAAAAATGACTTTCAAGAAGCTTTTTAGGGATGAGGGGCCAGGTGTTTGTTGGTTACTTGTGTTGAGTGATATTGTGATCAATATTAACAGTGGGAATGAGAGAAAGTTGGGAATAGTGTTAAGATGTGTGGGATGGGAGGCTCATAATAAAGAGTTGAGCAGTAGTGGTCAAACAGACCTGAAAGAAGCTTCGAAACCGGCAACTATGGTATGGTTCGTATGTTTAGTTTATTTTGGTAAGCATATAGGAAGTTTCACTGTGTGATTTACAGTGGTAAGGAGTTCCATGGAAGCAGTTTTTAGTCTTTGTGAAAGGCTTAGGGGCTTAACAACAAGCTGTTGCTTTGACGTGAAGGAATGAATTGGGACATTACAAATAGTTTCATATATTGATGTCCAGTAACTTATGAGGGTCATTCTGCATTATTCTTAAGGTAAAGTTCCACCAGTGTGCTTTAGATTGTAGGCGAATGAAAGTATGTTAAGTAGCCTACGCTCTCACATTTGCAGGTAAACATACTAAAGGGTTTTCTAAATCTAAAGAACACAGAACAGGGCCATTGGTTTAATTTATGCATATGCTGAAGCCATTATCCATGTGGATGCCAAGAAATTTCACAAGGTTTTCATTTATACTTTGTTTCAGTGACGTGGTTGTAGGAGACAACTACCAACTGGTCTTTCTTTCTTGGGCACCATATGTTTACCGAGTTACCAGTTTTGCAAGTCCATAGATGCAATTGCTGGCCCTGTTAAAACCTGTTCACGTCAGCGCAATGGCACATTGTTGCTGGAAGTGGAAAGTGCCTTCCAAGCTCAGAAACTACTCCGGACTACACTGTTACACACGTTTCCTGTCAATGTGGAAGCACATCGCACACTCAACTCGTCACGGGGGGTAGTCTTCACGAGATCCCTTGACGGGTTGTCTGATGAAGACATCCAATCCTATATGTCCGACCAGGGTGTGACAGCCGTCCATAGGGTAATGAAAAAGGTCGATAACCAACTGACACCGACTCGTACTGTGTTTTTGTCGTTCGACAGAGTTGACCTCCAATCGAAGGTCAAAGCAGGTTATGAAGTCATCTCCGTCCGCCCTTATGTACCTAACCCAACGCGCTGTTTTCAGTGCCACAGGTACAACCATACCCGTGAACATTGCCCAAATGCAGCAAAGTGTGTCACTTGTGGTAGGGACGCCCATGAGGGGGATTGCCCACCTCCGTCCCCTCACTGCCTAAACTGCAACGGTGACCATGCGGCTTCCTCTCGCGACTGCCCTGTATACAAGGATGAGAAGGTAATCCAGCAAATTCGGGTTACGGAGAAGGTATCGACATCTGCCGCTCATAAGTTGTTGGCGAGTCGAAAGCCCACTGTCCTCCCAGCAGGTACATACAGTAAGGTACTCACCTCAACTCGACCTACCAAGGATTCCAGTACCCAGACATGTGACTTCACTTTCGTTGACACAGATGTGCGATCCACCAGCCCGAAGATTGCCCGTTCCATCTCCCCGCTTCTTCCTGCTGCTCCTAAAGTACAGTCTTCGTCAACAACTAGCAAACCGCGGGCACCTAAACAAGATTTCCGGACTTTGAAAAAAGGAACCCGTCCGTGAGGATTTTCTGCGTTCTCAGGCTTCCCAACTGTCGACTGCCTCTTCTCACCGTCACTCTTCGAGAAGAGCCAACTAGAAAAAGAGTTCCTCTCCTTCCCCGCCAAGGCGTGACCCATCCGTCACACCGTCCAACAGTTGCCGGCCTCGGCCGTCTTCTGTTTCACCGGGTCGCTCCGTCTGCCGGGCACCCGGCCCTTTACCGGCGATGGAAACTGCCCCTCCTGATCAACTCAGGGAGGTGGCAGGCGCGTCGGTCGAACCTATGGACCACGACCCTTTGCCCCTAGACAGCGATAGCAGTGCTCCCTCGAAATCCGGTCCTCAGCGGCCGTCGAGGTGACCCCGCTTGCTAGTTGGTTTTTATCCTTTTTTCTTATCTCATTTTTATCATGGCGCTCCTTCAATGGAATATTCGTGGCATTCGTTCTAATCGGGAGGAGTTAAAACTACTCCTTCGATTGCACTGCCCGCTTCTAGTCTGCCTCCAGGAAACTAAGTTGCGTCCACGTGATCGTGCAGACTTTCCACACTACACCTCTGTGCGGTTCGACCTGCCACCCGTGGAAGGTGTCCCAGCCCATGGAGGGGTTCTGATGCTCCTTCGAGACGATGTCTATTTCCATCCCATTTCCTTGCACCCTCACCTACAGGCAGTTGCCGTCCGCATCACTTTATCCACATTTACCTTCTCCCTCTGTAATATCTATTTGCCATCGTCATCTGCCCTTACTAGGGCAGATGTGCTACAACTTGTTGACCAGTTCCCTTCACCTTTCGTGTTGGTAGGCGACTTTAATGCCCACCACCCCCTATGGGGCTCTCCGGCACCTTGTCCGATAGGCTCCCTTTTGGTGGACCTTCTCCAACACCTTGATCTTGTCTGCCTCAACACCGGTGCACCGACCTTCCTTTCAGACACAACACACACTTACTCCCATATAGACCTCACAATATGCACTCCTCAGCTTGCCGGTCGGTTTGAGTGGTATGCACTTTCTGATACGTACTCAAGTGACCATTTCCCTTGTATCATCCACTTCCTGCATCATTCCCCATCTCCTCGTCCCACCAGTTGGAACATTTCCAAAGCCGACTGGGGGCTTTATTCTTCCGTGGCTGTTTTTCACGATCAGAATTTTCCCAACTGTGACAGTCAGGTTGAATACCTCGCAGAGGTTATTCTCACAGCTGCCGAACGTTCCATACCTCGTACATCCTCTTCTCCACGTCGTGTCCAGGTCCCTTGGTGGACTGCAGCCTGCCGCGACGCGCTTAGAGCCCGGCGCCGTGCTTTACGCACCTTCTGCCGCCACCCAACTTTGGAGAATTGCATCAATTATAAACCTATGAGAGCGCAATGTCGTCGTATCATAAACGATACCAAGAAAGCTTGCTGGACTGCTTTTACTAGTTCTTTTAACCGTTTTACTCCCTCCACGGTTGTTTGGGGTGCCTTAGCCGTTTATCCGGCATCGAGGTCCACTCCCCCATTCCTGGCCTGACCGTGGAGAACGCAGTCCTCGTGGACCCCGTTGCTGTTTCCAACGCATTGGGCCGTTTCTTTGCGGAGGTTTCGAGCTTTGCCCATTACCACCCTGCCTTTCTCCCTCGTAAACAGGTAGAGGAGGCACAGCCGCCTTCTTTCCACTCTTTTAATCGTGAAAATTATAACGTCGCCTTCACCATGCAGGAGCTAGACCGTGCTCTCGCCCTGTCCCGATCTTCTGGTCCCGGGCCCGATTCCATTCATATTGAGATGCTGCAGACCGCAGCACCGGGCAAGTGATTTCTTCTTAGTACCTATAATCGCATATGGACTGATGGTCATGTTCCCACAAGTTGGCGTGAAGTCATTGTTGTCCCCATCCCCAAACCAGGGAAGGACAAATACCTTCCTTCCAGTTATCGCCCCATTTCTCTGACGAGCTGCGTCTGTAAGGTGATGGAACGCATGGTTAACGCTCGGTTGGTCTGGTTCCTCGAATCTCGTCGCCTCCTGACTAATATCCAATGCGGTTTTCGTCAACACCGCTCTGCTGCTGATCACCTCGTTACATTGTCGACCTTCATTATGAACAACTTTCTAAAGAAGCGTCAAACAGTAGCAGTGTTCTTCGACTTGGAGAAGGCATACGATACCTGTTGGAGAGCGGGCATTCTCCGCACATTGCACACATGGGGCCTTCGGGGCCGCCTTCCTCTTTTCATTCAAGCGTTTTTGGCGGATCGCAAGTTCCGGGTACGGGTGGGCTCTGTTTTGTCAGATACCTTTTGCCATGAGAATGGGGTACCACAGGGCTCCGTCTTGAGTGTGGCGCTCTTTGCCATTGCAATCAATCCGATCGTAGATTACCTTTCAGCCGATGTCTCCGGATCTCTTTTTGTTGACGATTTCCCAATTTATTGCAGCGCCCAGCAGACGTGTCTCTTGGAGCATTCTCTTCAGTGCTGTCTTGACCGTCTATATTCCTGGAGCATCGCAAATGGCTTCCGATTCTCTACTGAGAAAACGGTGTGTATAAACTTCTGGAGATACAAGGAATTTCTTCTACCTTCTCTATGTCTCGGTCCTGTTGCTCTCCCTTTCGTGGAGACAACGAAATTTTTGGGACTCATGTTGGATTATAAACTTTGCTGGTCCACACACGTGTCCTACCTGGCTGCCCGTTGTGCCCGATCCCTTAACGTTCTTCGTGTCCTCTGTGGCACGTAATGGGGAGCGGATCGTACCGTCCTGCTTCACCTTTACCAGGCCATTGTTCAGTCGAAGCTCGACTACGGAAGCCTTGTATACTCTTCTGCACGGCCGTCGATTCTCCGCCGTCTCAACTCTATTCACCATCGGGGATTACGTCTGGCGACCAATGCATTTTATACCAGCCCTGTTGAAAGTCTGTATGCCGATGCTGCTGTATTACCCTTGACCACACGGCGTGACATACTCTTGTGTCGGTATGCATGCCGCCTGCGGTCGATGCCCAACCATCCATCTTACCGATTATTTATTGACGACTCACTCGATCGCCAATATCAGTTGTCTGCGATTGCCTTGCTTCCACCTGGAGTTCGGTTTCGCCGCCTACTACAGCGGCTCGATTTTACCCTTCCTTCCACCTTTCGGTTGAGCAAAAGCCCATTGCCACCGTGGCATCAGGCCCAGGTTCACACTCACCTCGAACTTAGTTCGCTCCCCAAGGAGAGCACTCCGGATTTGGTATACCGCTTGAGGCTTGTCGAACTCCGTTCGCGGTTCGATAATACCATATTTATTTACACTGATGGTTCCAAGAGCACTGCCGGTGTCGGATCTGCCTTCGTCGTTGGGGACAACCGGTACCAATACAAGCTCCCTGACCGGTGTTAGAGTTTCACGGCTGAGCTTTTTGTCCTCCACCAGGCCGTTTTGTACACCTGCCGCCACCGCGAACCTTTCTATGCCATATGTTTGGACTCCCTTAGTGCCCTGCGGAGTCTTAAGGACCCTTTCTCGAACCATCGTCTCATGTATCGGATCCAACGCTCCCTCCAGTTACTAGCAGATGACAGCTGTCACGTTTCTTTCCTGTGGGTCCCTGGCCAAGTGGGAGTGCCCGGGAATGAGACCGCCGACATAGCAGCCAAGGCCGCAGCTATTTTGCCTCGCATGGTTACCTTTTGCGTCCCATCGGACGATGTTCAACAGGCTCTTCGCCGGAGTATCGTGTTGCAATGGCACAGTGCGTGGTTTTCAATGCACAACAATAAATTGAGAACTGTAAAACCGATCCCGACCGCTTGGAGGACCTCCTCACGCCCCTCTCGGCGGGAGGAGGTCATCCTGGCTCGGTTGCAGATCGGTCACTGCTGTTTCAGCCACCGTCACTTGCTCTCTGTCGACCCTGCACCGCATTGCTCCTGCGGTGAACTGCTGACAGTGCGACATGTTTTACTGACTTGTGTTAATTTTAATCATCTCCGTTGTAGCCCTTCACTTGCCGTCTACTCTGGAGGAAATTTTAGCTGATGACACACGAGCAGCTGCTCGAGTTTTGCGTTTTATCAACTTGGCCAACTTATCCAAGGATATTTAACCCTTTTAATTGTCTTTTACCTTTGGTTTTAGCCTCTTGTTGATGTTCTGACAGTCACCATTTTTTTTTTTTTTGAGATCATAGCGAATCTATGTTCTTGGCTGGGCGCTAATGACCATAGAAGTTGTGCGCCCTAAAACCACAAAAAAAAAAAAAGAAAAAATTTAAAGGATGTGATATTTCCGCTACAGATGGTATGAACTTGTGATAATAGGCCATTTTACCTAGGAAGGCTTGTAAGTCCTTCACAGATGTAGATCGAGGAAGAGACTCAATTGCTCCTTTAAAGGAGTGATACCCTCACGTGAGAGACGAAAGCCCAAGTATGCAATGGAGGGTTGAAAAATTTTGGACTTGTGAAAGTTACACTTTAACCCCCACTTGTTGCAAATCAGTAAACACTTGTCGAAGGTTCCTGAGATGTTCATCTGTGGATGCCCCTGTGACCACAATATCATCCTGATAGTTAATGCATCCCGGTACCGGTGCAAGAAGTTGTTCCAAAAATCTTTGAAAAATAGCTGGCACGCTGCAAACGCCAATCGGCAACCTTTGGTATTGATAATAGGGCGTGCAAGAAATTGACGAGATCGCTCATCAAGAGGCAATTGATGGTATGCTTCAGACAAATCAATTTTTGAAAAATATTGTCCGCCTGCACATTTGGCAGAGTTCCTCTGGCCGCAGCATGGGATATGTGTCAACGATACTTTGTGAATTTACGGCATTTTTAAAGTCGCCACAAATGCGGAGGGATCCGTTAGGCTTGAGAACCACTACAAAGCCCATTCACTGGAAGTAATAGGAAAAAGAACACCCGCAGATGTAAGGCGATAGAGTTCTTGTTTAACAGAATCGCGAAATGCAACTGGAAGAGGGCACGCGCGAAACAAATGTGGGTGAGAACCATTTTTAAGTTATATGCGGGCTGTGAAGACAACAGCACGACCTAAGCCTGTGGAGAACAGATCAGAGATTTCGGCAGATAAAGCCTCTATTCTGTCAAACGAAACAATGTCCAAGATCATATTTATAGTTTCATCTACAGAAAATCCAAAAGCGCAAAATGCGTCGTAGCCAAACAAGTCTGTCGTAGCTGCTTTGTCTACAACGAAAAGAGTGAGTGTGCATGTCACATGTTTATATGTGACAGATACTTCAAATTGGCCTTTGAGAGCCAGTTTTTAATGGGTATAAGTGCGCAAGTTGCGCGAAACAGGTGACAAGGGGGCGGGGGGCGGGTGCCCTAGCTTAACGTAAGTGTGAAAAGTAATAATAGTTGCGGTGGAGCCGGTGTCAACTTGCATTTGAATATCCTTTCCTAGGGCAGTAACAGAGACAAAAAGTTTGTTTGAGGAATAAGTGGAGTTGAGAAACATGACTGAGCCAGCGTCAGATTCCGTATCATTGATTGCTTGAACTTGTTTTGAACGACATGCGGATGAGATGTGACCACGTTTTTTGCACTTGTGGCATTGTGCCCATCTTTGAGGGCAATCATCACGCGAGTGCTGCGTGAAACATTTCGGACAAGAGGGCAGAGTATTTGGTGAGTTTTCTCTGAAAAACCATCTTGCTTTTGTTTTGTTTCTGCTGAGAGGGGCGGTATATAGCAGCGTCGTCACTTGCTTCGCTGTGAGCGGCGGCAGCAATGGCCCTACCTAACGCAACCTCTTCTATGTCACCCCACGAATCCAGCTGAGTGCCTGTGGCGCGAGTAATCTCAAATGATTCTGCGATTAACACCTCTGGGTCATTTAATTGAAGTGATTTTTGTCGAACCTCTTTGTCAGGGGCTGAGCGGAGAATAGCGTCACGTACCATTTGATCGGCGTACGATTCCTGATGGATTTTCGTCACAAAATTACACTTTCTGCTAAGCCCTTGCAGCTGTGTGGCCCAAGCTCGGTATGACTGATTTGAAAGTTTTTTTGCACTGGTAGAAGACTACCATAGAGGCAACAACGTGCATTTGTTTCTTATAAAAAGAATTTAGAAGCGTACACATTTCGTCAAATGACAAAGATGCCGGTTCCTGATGTGGGGCCAGTTGTGAAAGCAACTGATAAAGACGGGGTGAAAGCCAAGAGAGAAAGAGACTTACATAGGTTGGTGTCAACAACGCCGAATGTTGCGAAGTTTTGACGTAGTCGTTTCTCGTAGTCGGCCCAGTCTTCTGCGGCATAGTCATATGGCTGGAAACTCTGAATTGAAAGCTGTTGCATCCTATCGAACTGTGGTGTGTTGAAGATCGCTTTGATGGTGTTTGTGAAGAGCTCTGGAAGTTGCAGGACATGATCGGTGAGTACTTTTTGCTGTTGCAGAAATGCTTGTAGAAGTTCTTCGACAGTGGCAGGCATGATTGACCACATTGTTTTGATATATCCCCTTCTCGTTGCCAATTCTATGAACACTCGTCGAATATGCTTAAAGAATCTTGTATTTCATAATTGAACATTTACACGGTAAGGTACACACACGTGACATAAGTCACCGATAACAGAAGACACTGTTCGTATAATGCAATTGAAGCGCTGAGGCGCACCTTATGAAAAGCAAACAAACTCTGGGCAGCTGGCGTGCTGCCGCACTCTGCCACAGCACCGCGGCATGTGGCGCTGGCGAGATCACCTGATCTCCGACAACGCCAACTGTCGTAGCGGACAATACGAATTTATTATTTACTACAGTGTTGTTATTTACTGAAGGTAAGAGGAACTCTTAATTTCTTGTTTTGTGTTGGTTTATGCCATCATGGTCTATGGATTAAATTCAGGAGCAATTGTGAAATTCACAACCTCAGTAGCAGTAGTAAAGGTCCCTACACACATTCAGATTTATTGTCCAATCAGCCAACTGACCAACGAAACAACCAAATTTGTAGCAGCCTACACAAGTTCCGACTAACTGCTTGCAGCGCTTCCCTGTTTTGGTGTCCTGTTCTCAGATTGTTTTTGTTTTTGTAGGTTTATTGTGCATACAGCAGCAAGTTGGTTGGGTAGTGCTACACATTTAGTTTGTCAAGTAGAGTGGTTGGGGGGGGGGGAGTGGAGGGGGAGTCGGATGACGGACGGCCAGGCGCAACCAACCATCTGACAAGAAACGTTGGTCAGGAAGCTCCTCCACATGTCCAGTTTATTGGAACACCAATAAATTAGTCTCTACAAATTAGGGCCTTAAAAATATTTTTCATGTAGACTATGCATTCTCTCTAACATTCACAATGACATATTTTATGTTTTGATGCAAAAGTTATTCCCAGTCGACATCGGACCCAAGCCTGGAAATCTTGGTTATTCATTAACAAATTATTAGCCTTTTGGAATTTATTAAAATATATGTGGCCATCAATATAACTTGTGAGTAACACGATGTGCTTTTGTGAAGTATTGTGGTAAAAATGGCAGCTGGGTAGTGAAAAGACAAGAAGTTGTGATCTTTTTCTGAAGTAGGGCTTAAATGGTTTTATCCTACTACACCTTTACAGTCATAAAAATTAATAATAATAATAATAATAATTGTTGGTAAAACATCAACTGCCATTCTATTGAAGTAAGATGAACACGTATTAAAATAAAATAAAATGACAACTAGCACATGTCTAAAAATCACAAAGACAACTCAATATCAGCGCATCTTATTGAAAACTAGATAATGGAATCTTCAGTTATCAACTTCAAAGAGTAACAGAATACACACACACACACACACACACACACACACACACACACACACACACAACATTGAATAAACAAATCATATACTTACACAATAATAAAATAATAATAATTCTTATAACTACCTGTGTGTGTAGTACTGATGAGAATTTGTTGCCAGCTATGGCTACTTCTGCTTGGTATTGTAAAACTTTGCAGTATCTGAATGAATGGTCCTTGGTTTACAGAGAATAAGGTATGAATGAATGAAAGGAAATTCTCCAGTGGATTTATGTTATTTTTGTGATTAGATTATTATTATTATTATTATTATTATTATTATTATTACAACTACTTACAATAGTTATTATTTTCAGATACTTTGAAAGCAAAAACTACCCTCAGGAAGTTAAAAGGCAACTATTCAATACAGATAAATAAAAATGTCTCAATCAAATGAGGTAACAAAACTAAATGTTGGAAATGCAAATAAAAATAAAAAAGAAGATTTTTCTCCTACAAAACCTTCAGCAGTGTCACAGGCTGAAATAAAGAAAGGTAAGTATAGTAATGTAACAGAGGTTGATGATGTGGGAAATCAAACATAGGCAAACATGAGGACAATATAAGGTTTAAAATATTTTAAGGTAAATATGCTAGAATAGCAAACTCAGACCTTTTTTCAAGAAAATAGAAGATTAAATTTCATTACTTCCAAAATGTGTGTTATCTTTAAAGATAAGTGGCTGCACTTGTTTTATTACAATGGCTTCACTACTACCAAACCCTACCGAATTTTTTTAGTCAGTGGATTACAGCCCACTGTTTGTAATAAATATGATAATGCTCGGCTAGGTTTCGACACCAACTAGGGTATCTTTTCTGAAATCTAAATATTAGATGTAAAAGAGAAAGTCATGATTACTGTGCTCTCGCCATATAAAAGTATTCCATAGGATTATCAAAATATAACACACATCAAATTGGAAAATATTAAAAATAGGTCACTGCCACTTCATGAAGGTGCAAATATCTAAATTGTTACTTCTGAGGTCATTGAGCATCTTGTACTGAATAACCATACATATTGTTAAGTCTTTCTCAGCTTATGTTTCAGATGTAGTGGAGCATTCTTCACCTAGATATGTTTTTATGATTTCATTATAAGAATAAATACACCAGAATTTCAGAATTATATTTTCACTAGTATTTGCTGATATGAAACTCCTGGTAGATTAAAACTGTGTACTAGAACCGGGGTTTGAACCTGGGTCCTTTGTCTTTGGCGGGCAAGTGTTCTACCAACTGAGCTGTCTTGGCATACTTCACGGCTTGCCCTCACAGCTCTACTTCCATCAGTACCTCGTCTCTTACTTTCCAAGCGCCATAGAAATTCTCCTGCGAACCTTGCAGGACTAGCACTCCTAGTAGAAAGGATATGGTGAATTCATGGATTAGCTGCAGTCCAAGGGGTGTTTCTAGAATGATATTTTCACTCTACAGTGGAATAAGCACTGATATGAAACTTCTGACATTGCGTGTCAGAATTGTGTTTGTGTTTGAAGCATGCCAGAATACCTCAGTTAAGCTCTTGCCCGTGAAAGGCAAAGGTCCCATCTTCGAATCCTGTTTCTGACAGACAGTTTTAATCTACCAGAAAGCTTTACTCCAGAATTTATTTTATGAATTTATGTTTTATGTCTGTTATAAATATTGGACAAGTCCAATGACAATATAAATTCATACTCTGTGTTTGAAAATGTCAGATTGATTTAAACCTAAGCCACATGAAGTAAATTTTACAGGAGAGCAAAATAAAGATTTGGATAAAAGCTATAAGTCAGTTTAAGTTTTAATAATATAAAAGATGGTTGCATGATTACTTAAACCTGTGACGGTTAAAAGTCAAGTAGGAACCATCATAGCTTTGCTAGATGATTAGATTAGATAAATACTTGTTGCATATATCATGAATACTAGATTTTATAATTATGTGGAATGTGTTGGTTTAGTGAAAGATAAATTACATGACATACATTAAAAAATTATAAAAAAAGTGAAATTACTGTTCCATCACCAGTAGGCTAATGCTTGTATCATTGTAAGTAATTTTGAAAAAAAAAAAATGTTCAACAATTGGAAAAAAACTATTAATGTAAAAATAAAATAAATAAAAAATAAACTGTAAAAAATAGTAAAATAATAAAATAAATAAATAACTTTATTTTAGATTTCTGTCATATTACTTGCATTATAATGAACATATTAACTTAGCATACTACACTATAACCTTGCTAATCCCTTCCTCAATAGTCCTGCCTCTCAGTAATCCAGTGCATATCTGAAAAGACATGTACAACAATTAATTATTATGCCCATTGTCGTAACTACTTAAACAGTGCTTCAAATTTCAGCATTCTTTACAGTATGCTTCTAAAAGAAAACTGTTCTCTAGACATTGGCAGAAACTCTAAATTTTAAATCAGTTGAATTGAGGTTGTTTGCAGCCATTGCTGTTGATTACAGTATTGGATGAACAACTATTTATGGCACCAATAAGAAAGAGTATATTATATGTTATTCAACAGTCCTCAGCATAAATTGCTAGTGAGTTGGGTATATGAATGAATGAGTGAGAATGGAGAACTAGAGAGATCTGTTTATAGATGATTCCTGCAACAGCACAATAAAAGAATTCGTCAGTGGCCCAATAGTAAAGGAAAAACACAAGGCAGCTGCATTTAACAAAGATCTGGCAGTAACCTGTTGGCAGCAAGCTAGGTTTGGCAATTGAAGTAGGAAAAGAGAGAGAAGACATGGCATTTGGTAGCTTGCAATCACAAGGGAAAGTTAGTTGCTCAATATAATAGAGGAAGATGATTGTAACTACTGATGCCTTGTACCGTGTTCACGAAACCAGGCTCTCCACATTGCTTCCTTCTAAAACATCAGCTGCCAAGAATGAGAAGAAAGCATGTGGGGTACAAGCAACAAAACAGCATGCAACATTAATTACATATTGCATTGCAAATGGGAGTAATTAACTATTGCTCATAGTGATTGGGAAAGCCCAAACTCCATGTTATTTTAACATACAGACATAAATACACTACTGGTGCAATACTGTGTTCAAAAGAAAGTGTAGATAAGGAGTGGGTGCAAGAGCTGCCTGTGGGCAATTTTGCAGCTGTGTGGGTATGATGTTAGCACAGGTCACTATCTTACTAATGTTCAGTGTCAAAGACTGCTGATAATACATGATAGACAGCTAATGTGCAAGTTTATATTCAGGATTATTCTTTGTACTGTCATAATTAAAATATGAGAATGTAATTAATTACAATAAAATATATTAATTACAGTAAAATATGACACCACTCCCATGAACCACAGACATTGCCGAGGTGGCGTGGCTTGCGTGCCTCAACGACATAGATAGCCGTACCGTAGGTGCAACCACAGCGGAGGGGTATCTGTGGAGAGGCCAGACAAACATGTGGTTCCTGAAGAGGGGCAGCAGTCTTTTCAGTAGTTTTAGGAGCAACAGTCTGGATGATTGACTGAGCTGGCCTTGTAACATCAGCTAATGTGGCTTTGCCAGACAGTTACTGCGAACGGCTGAAAGCAAGGGGAAACTACAGCCGTTACTTTTCCAGAGGACATACAGCTCTACTGTATGGAAATATGATGGCATCCTCTCGGGTAAAATATTCCGGAGGTAAAATAGTCCCCCATTCGGATCTCCGGGCGGGGACTACTCAGGAGGATGTGATCATCAGCAACGACAATACTGGCATTCTACGGGTCAGAGCGTGGAATGTTAGATCCCTTAATCGGGTAGGAAAATTGGAAAATTTAAAAAGGGAAATGGATGGGTTGAAGTTAGATAGAGTGGGGATTAGTGAAGTTTGGTGGCAGGATGAACAGGATTTCTGGTCAGGTGAGTGCAGGATTATAAATACAAAATCAGTTGGGGGTATCACAGGAGTAGGACTGATAATGAATAAGAAAATAGGAATGCGGGTAAACTACTATGACCAGCACAGTGATCGCATTATCATTGTCAAGATAGATACGAAGCCAACACCGACAATAGTAGTACAGGTTTATATGCCAACTAGCTCTGCCGATGATGAGGAAATCGAAGAAATATATGAGGAGTTAAAGGAAGTTATTCAGACAGTTAAGGGAGAGGAAAACTTAATTGTTATGGGAGACTGGAATTTGGTAGTAGGACAAGGAAGGGAAGGGAAGATAGTAGGTGAATATGGTCTGGGCAAAAGGAATGAAAGAGGAAGCCGCCTGGTAGAATTTAGCACAGAACATAATTTAGTTATAACAAATACCTGGTTTAAGAATCACGAAAGAAGGTTGTATACGTGGAAGAGACCAGGAGACACTGGAAGATACCAGATAGATTTTATAATGGTAAGACATAGATTTCGGAACCAGGTTTTAAAGTGTAAGACATACCCAGGGGCAGATATAGACTTTGACCATAACTTGTTGGTTATGAACTGTAGGCTGAAACTGAAGAAACTACAAAAAGGTAGGAAAATAAGGAGATGGGACCTGGATAAATTGAAGGAACCTGAAGTTCTTAAGAATTTCAGAGGGAGCTTTAGACCGCAATTAACAGAAACAGGGGAAAATAAAACAGTAGAGGAGGAATGGGTAATATTGAGAGATGAATAGTGAAGGCAGCAGAGGACAAAATAGGTAGGAAGGCAAGACCTACAAAAAATCCTTGAATATCACAGGAGATACTAAATTTAATCGATGAAAGGAGAAAATATAAAAATGCAGTTAATGAAACAGGAAAAATGGAGTACAGACGACTAAGAAATGAGATTGACAGGAAGTGCAAAATGGCTAAGCAGGAGTGGCTAGAAAGCAAATGCAAGGATGTAAAAGAATGTATAAATAGGGGAAAAATAGATACAGCCTACAGGAAAAGAAAAGAAACATTTGGAGATAAGAAAAAGAGCTCTGTGAATATCAAGGACACTGATGGAAAACCAGTTCTCAGCAAAGAAGGGAAAGCTGAAAGGTGGAAAGAGTATATAGAGGGGCTCTACAAAGGGAATGAACTTCGAGACAATATTGTAGGAAGGGAAGAGGATGTAGATGAAGATGATATAGGAGATACTATACTGAGCGATGAATTTGACAGAGCCCTGAAAGACCTAAGCCGAAACAAGGCCCCTGGAGTTGATGATATTCCCTCAGAGCTACTGAAGTCTCTGGGAGAACCAGCCATGTCAAAATTGTTTCACTTAGTGTGTAAGATGTATGAGACAGGTGAAGTACCCTCAGACTTTATGAAAAATGTTATAATCCCCATTCCAAAGAAAGCAGGTGCAGACAGGTGTGAAAACTACAGAACCATCAGTTTAATAAGTCATGGTTGCAAAATATTAACACGAATTATATACAGAAGGATGGAAAAGCTGGTAGAAGCCGACCTCGGGGAAGATCAGTTTGGGTTCAGGAGAAATATAGGAACACGGGAGGCAATACTCACTTTACGGCTTATCCTAGAAGATAGATTAAGGAAAGACAGACCTACATTTCTAGCTTTTGTAGATTTGGAGAAGGCTTTTGACAGTGTTGATTGGAATAAACTCTTTCAAGTTCTGAAGCAAGCAGGAGTAAAATATAGGGAGCGTAAGGTTATTTACAACTTGTATAAAAACCAGACAGCGATTGTCAGAGTTGAAGGGCATGAAAGGGATGCAGTAGTTGGAAAGGGAGTAAGACAGGGTTGTAGCCTTTCTCCAATGTTATTCAATTTGTACATCGCACAAGCTATAAAGGAAAGCAAGGAGAAATTAGGAGAAGGAATTAAAGTTCAGGGTGAAGAATTGCGTTTTGTCGACGACATAGTAATTCTGTCAGATACAGCAAAGGACCTGGAAGAGCAATTGAACGGAATGGACAGTGTGCTGAAAGGTGCATATAAGATGAACATTAACAAGAGCAAAACTAGGGTAATGGAGTGCAGTGTCAGAAAATCAGGTGATGCTCAGGGAATTAGATTGGGTAACAAAGCAATAAAGGAGGTAGATGATTTTTGTTACTTAGGCAGTAAAATAACAAATGATGGTCGCAGTACACCTCTGTACTGCGACCATCATTTGAAATGCAGAATGGCAATGGGTATAAAAGCATTCTTGAAGAAGAGAAATTTGTTAACATCAAATATTGATTTAAGCCTAAGGAAGTCCTTTCTGAAGGCATTTGTATGGAGTGTTGCCTTGCATGGGAGTGAAACATGGACGATAAACAGTGCGGACAGGAAGAGGATTGAGGCTTTTGAAATATGGTGCTACAGAAGAATGCTGAAGATTAGGTGGGTGGATCGCGTAACTAATGAGGGGGTACTGAGCAGAATTGGGGAGAAAAGAAATTTCTGGCATACCTTGACTAAAAGAAGGGATAGATTGGTAAGACACATTCTTAGACATCAAGGAATTGTGAATTTAGCGTTGGAGGGAAGTGTGTGGGGTAAAAACCGCAGAGGAAGACCAAGAGATGGATACAGTAAGCAGATTCAGACAGATGTAGGTTGCCGTTCTTATGTGGAGATAAAGGGGCTTGCTCAGGATAGGGTATTGTGGAGAGCTGCATCAAACCAGTCTCCAGACTGAAGACCACAACAACAACAACACAAAATATGACATTTGCATATTATTTCGGGAAGTATTGTCTTGAACACCAATATTATGTTCTACAAGGGTGTCATGGAATGAATAAGTAATTTCATCGTATAACAATTCGATGCCAAAGGAATAAGTAAAGGAAGGAAAAATGTCCATTGCATGATGCTGTAAAAAGTAAAGCAGCATCACAAAATAATGTTGCACAGGTAGACAGCAGTTATGTTGAAAATTCTGTTGTTCATGCCATCAATGAGAAATCCAAGGGTACACTCTTTCCTTCCTCTCAATATGACATCTCTGATTCCGCCGATTGGCCAGGGAACCATTGGAATCAATGAAAATCATTGTCAACATGCACTTCTCTCTCCTTTTTGAATTGTAGTAAAAACTATTGAGACCATGTTGACATTGAAAGCAATTAACTTATGAGGTTTTCCAAACAGCTGAAGCACAGGATAAAGTGGAGGGAGCTATCATCATGAAGTGCAGGAGAAAAGTGTGGGATCAATTGATACAGGGCTGGATCCGGTACTGAGTTACAACATTGAGCCAGTCAATTTGGAATTATCAATTACTTTGCACACTAACGTTTTCTACAACCTTCCATGAGGAAGAGAAGTTGATGATGAAGGTGTTTCTAAATGGCTGATAGAGTAGAACTGTGAGACAAACCAAATCTTGAACAGATTATGAAATGATTAAAAGCTGGCAGGAAAGTAATGGTGAAAGTGATAAAAAGGGTTATATATGAGGAGAGCGCTGAAGATTTCTCACACTGCTGGTAATTAAGTTGTACACATCTTTCTGGAGTCCCTTTATGCAACAACTGGGTACATGCACTGCCATAGTAATACTTGTAAAGCAGTTGCATGGTAAAGCATACCCTTGCATATATCATCATTGCGAAAGTTAAAAATGAGTGACTTTGGGTTATAATTATGTAGGCCTACACAGTAAAGGATAAAGTTTTCTTTGAAAAAGGAATGTATCATTCAATTTAATAAAATACATTTCCTGTATTTTATAATTGTGTCCTTTGATTTAATAAAGAATAGTACAATACATCCCTTTTGTTTATAAAATAAATTTCAGGCACACTAAATAATCTAGCACTTCTGCTAATGAGCCGCAGTCCATACATGTTAGAAATGGTGAGATTAGTGAGATAGTGTATTTTTGCCCTTCACTCTCCATTCCTCGTCACTTTGGGTGATGACCATCAACATTTTCAGAAGCTCTGCTCATTGCTTCAATCACTGGTAATTTTTTGTAGACGTCCTGCTAAATCTCAGGTGCGTATGGCTTAAAGGAAGACTACTTCTGTATATAACAGGCAATGCATTTATGTTCACTTTCATCATTTCTATTGCTGGCCTTCCACCAAATCAGTGAACTGATTCATCTGAAAAGGTTTATCCTCTTAAAATTTGAACAGTGTAACTTTTGAAAATTTTAAAAATGAACAATCTAGAGTTTTATTTATTTGTTGTTGTTGTGGTCTTCAGTCCAGAGACTGGTTTGATGCAGCTCTCCACCCTACTCTATCCTGAGCAAGCCTTTTCATCTCCTCATAAGAACGACAACCCACATCCACTTGAATCTGCTTACTATACGCGTCTCTTGGTCTCCCTCTGCGATTTTTACCCCACACACTTCCCTCCAATGCTAAATTCACAATTCCTTGATGTCTAAGAATGTGTCCTACCAATCTATCCCTTCTTTTAGTCAATGTATGCCAGAAATTTCTTTTCTCTCCAATTCTGTTCAATACCTCCTCATTAGTTACGCGATCCACCCACCTAATCTTCAGCATTCTTCTGTAGCACCACATTTCAAAAGCCTCTATCCTCTTTCTGTCCACACTGCTTATCGTCCATGTTTCACTTCCATACAAGGCAACACTCCATACAAATGCCTTCAGAAAGGACTTCCTTAGGCTTAAATCAATATTCGATGTTAACAAATTTCTCTTTTTCAAAAACGCCTTTCTACCCATTGCCATTCTGCATTTTATATCATCTGTACTGCGACCATCATTTGTTATTTTACTGCCCAAGTAACAAAACTCATCTACCTCCTTTATTGTTCCGTTACCTAGTCTAATTCCTTCAGCATCACCTGATTTTCTTACACTGCACTCCATTACCCTAGTTTTACTCTTGTTAATGTTCATCTTATATGCACCTTTCAGCACACTGTCCATTCCGTTCAATTGCTCTTCCAGGTCCTTTGCTGTATCTGACAGAATTACTATGTCGTCGGCAAAACGCAATGTTTTTAATTCTTCACCCTGAACTTTAATTCCTTCTCCAAATTTCTCCTTGCTTTCCTTTATAGCTTGCTCAATGTACAAATTGAACAACATTGGGGAAAGACTACAACCCTGTCTTACTCCCTTTCCAACCACTGCAACCCTTTCATGCCCTTCAACTCTGACAACCGCTGTCTGATTTTTGTACAAGTTGCAAATAACCTTACGCTCCCTATATTTTACTCCTGCTTGCTTCAGAACTTGAAAGAGTTTATTCCAATCAACATTGTCAAAAGCCTTCTCCAAATCTACAAAAGCTAGAAATGTTGGTTTGCCTTTTCTTAATCTATCTTCTAGGATAAGCCGTAAAGTGAGTATTGCCTCCCGTGTTCCTACATTTCTCCTGAACCCAAACTGATCTTCCCCGAGGTCTGCTTCTACCAGTTTTTCCATCCTTCTGTATATAATTCGTGTTAATATTTTGCAACCATGACTTATTAAACTGATGGTTCTGTAGTTTTCACACCTGTCTGCACCCGCTTTCTTTGGAATGGGGATTATAACATTTTTCTTAAAGTCTGAGGGTACTTCGCCTGCCTCATACATCTTACACACAATGTGAAACAATTTTGTCATGGCTGGTTCTCCCAGAGACTTCAGTAATTCTGGCGGGATATCATCTACTCCAGGGGCCTTGTTTCGACTTAGATCTTTCAGTGCTCTGTCAAATTCATCTCTCAGTATAGTATCTCCTATTTCATCATCATCTACATCCTCTTCCCTTCCTACAATAGTGTCTCGAAGTTCATTTCCTTTGTAGAGCCCCTCTATATACTCTTTCCACCTTTCAGCTTTCCCTTCTTTTATTTATTTATTTATTTATTTATTTTTTATTTATTTATTTATTTATTTTTTTTTTTTTTTTAATATTGCTTGTCTTCTCTGTTGATTCTAGTTACCACAAATATTTTTTCTTGCAACTTGCTCTCAGCAGTTACCTCCCAAAGTCTCTCTTACATGGTGGCATAATGTGTCCTACACACACACAAAATCAGTTTTTTATTTTATCTTGCAGATTTCACTGATTAAGTGCAAATGTTTGGCTGTAGGATTTGTAATTTCCCATTATTTTAGTAAACAGCTGCGTACTTCAGCAGATAATTTTTTCTGCGTCAATCCCACTTCACAGAATCATATGACCACACCAGTACATCAATTTTGGATACATAAATTGTAGTTCCATATGTACTGTTTATACTATGCTAGTCCTGTTGTCAGGTTTGATGTTGGAAATGTAAATGAGAAACAGTCAAATGATGATGTCGCTTATTTTTGGCAACACATTCAATTATTCTTACAATCTCTTGCCCAGCTTCTTCTTTGCATAAGTGGATATATTTTCTGTTTGAAGTTTTTGAAAATCATCAATTTTATTATCTGCAGTAGAACTCCGTTTTTACACTTTACAGTGAAATGGGGGTAAATACCGTTTTAAATGGTAAAATATGCTTACTGGCTCACCCATGCATTTTCATATTTTATTTGTGATATGTGTTCACTCACCAGGAAGTTTATTATATAATAAAGATTATCCAAACTTTTACCATTTTGAGTGCCAGGTGGAACTGGTAATTTTATGGGAAGTAGAAATTTTTAACGTAATTTCATTCATCATAATAGATTAGTCAGCAAGCCCTAAACTGGCATTGATTATTTACATAGCAAAACTGCACAAGTTCAGTTCTTTTTGTATTTTTCCATGTTTCGCATGGCAATTTTCAAGAATTTATTTGAGGTCTCGAGTGCAAATAAATGCATAAGTATTTTTGTGACATTTACATAGGATCGGCACCTCACTGTTATCGCTTTTTTGAGTTTATAATGTACTGTGCCCCCTTCAATGTGCAGAAGAACATACACAAACAAACCTTCAGTCTCACCGTTTATAAAGAGGTCACAACAATACTTAGATGAATATTGCCTATATTAAATTCTGTTTTAAATATGTCTGCAAATTTGGGTAATTTGACTTAATGCAAGTTACGGTCAAGGCAGTATTCAGCATATTTATTATTGTAAAGACTTGTCAGTGACATTTCATGATCAAAATATGGTTTATTAGAATTGTTCTTTTGGCTGGAATGCCTGGTGTATTTGGGATTGAGTGTATAAAATCTCTTACAATTTTTCTGCAGCAGATATTACAAAGAATGGGAATTCCAGGAAGGATTCGACAATATTTTTGATAAGGATAGCATGCTACTCACCATGTATTGATAAGTCATAAAGAAGGAAACATAACAGATTACAAGTTAACTAAAAGCTTTCGACCGTTACGGCCTTCATCAGACAGAGAACAGTTATCTGTCACAACCACACAAACATGACCGCTGTCTCCAGCTACATCAGGCCACAGTGGATGGAGACAGTGGCCGTGTGTGTGTGTGTGTGTGTGTGTGTGTGTGTGTGTGTGTGTGTGTGTGTAGGAAGAGAGAGAGTTGTTTCTCTGTCTGGTGAAGGCTGTAATGGTCAAAAGCTTTTAGTTAAGTAATAATCTGTTATATGCGCCTTTCTGTGACTCATGAAGACATCTGTTATGAGTAGCAACCTTTCCTTTTTTAAAATTGTTGTTGTCTTACAAAGAGATGTTTCAGATTATTATCTGTATCTCCTTTGTTCTTTGTCCTTTGCTCAGTTGGCTATGCAGGTTCTTTAATATCCTGTGTTACTTTGCGATCCACGAACAATTACAAATGCCATTTTTGGATATTTCAGCCCTATATTGAAATGTTCCACTTTGCTGTGATTGTTTATTCTTCTGTTTACTTAGATATCTGTAATCGTTTCAAAACAGTAAATCAATAAAATGTGGATATGTTGCATCTCATTATAGAGATGATTGCTGAGCCATAGAAAAGAGCTACATATAGGCATGGAGAAAAGACATTAACACAACTTAAAATTTCTGCCACTGCCTTCATTAGAAGGAATTTGTACTGACATTCATAAAGTCATGCTGGCACAACACAGGCACACATGATCACATATCCTGTTGCTGTGGCCTAACTGGGACAAGGTGGGGAAAGAGAGATGCGGCTTGGGATGAGGTGAAGAAAGGGGAAGGAAGTGAAGAGGGGAAAAGGGGTGGCACAGAGACATGAAGTCCCTACACAAAACACCTAACAGCCCCTCCCCCGTCCTCTGTTCATGTCTTTCTCCCAACTGTGTGCCACCATTTTCCTCTTCTCTGCACCTCCCCTTTTTGCCCCCCCCCTCCCTTCT
Source organism: Locusta migratoria (assembly GCA_026315105.1). Lineage (NCBI taxonomy): Eukaryota > Metazoa > Arthropoda > Insecta > Orthoptera > Acrididae > Locusta > Locusta migratoria. The sequence goes on along the minus strand of CM048746.1, from coordinate 13,939,840 downwards.
CTGCCTTCCAAGCTGTATCTCACATCCACACAGAAAAGTACTTACATGCTTCACCAGGCAGCTCCACCCATCCTGTAGCAGCCAGAGATGGCAGTCATGAGTTGTGCCTGAGTAATTATGTGAATATACAGAGGTGTGAAAAAAAAAAAAAAAAAACGTATCCACTGTTTAAAGGTCCGTAACTTGTAAACTAATTGACAGAGTTGTCTCGTCTTTGTAGGGTAATAGTTTGTAGCTCTGGCAGTCGTCACTCAAGCGTTGAATTGCATTGTTTTGTTTTGTCAGATGACAGTCGCTGGATAGTCAGTTTCGTTCTTAGTTCCACCTAGTTACTCGAGTAAACATGGCTGGTGCAAGGCTTACATTCGATGAAACAAAGTCAGTTTTGAATTGGTATTTTCAGTACAAAAACATTGAGGTTCAACGGCATGGCAAAATGAGTATCAAACGGAGCCACTGACACGTTTAATGATTCATTGCATTCGAGACAAATTTGAAGCCGAAGGCTGTGTTAAAGATGTACGCAAACAATGATCTGGATGACCTGTAACAGTAACAAGTCCAGCTAACTCCCATTGTGTGTTGCAACACTTCACCCGCTCACCACAGAAGTCTGTGACACAGTGTGCCTGTGAAACTGGAATGCTCAAGTGTTTGGCGAATTTTGAAGACAGCAAAGTGGAAGTGCTGCACCCCATGATTCCTACATGCAATGAACGACGTCGACCCAGATGGTGGAAGGGAATACTGAGAGTGGTTTACTAACAAGGTGTGTAACAATTAAGAGTTTGCAGAGATGATTGTGTGGTCTGATGAGGCACAGTTCAAACTCAATGGTACAGTAAATCGCCACAATTGCATCTGCTGGGCTGCCGAAAATCTGAACGTCCATGTAGACAAAACTGTGAATTTGCCAAGTGTAAATGTGTGGTATGGGTTGTCATACTGGGGCTTGATTGGGCCATTCTTTGATGGCACAGTTACCAGTGAGATGTACCTTCAGAAGCTTCAGACATCTATTTTACCTGCCATCCGAAACTTATGGAGACAGAAGATTTTACTCTCAACAAGATGGTGCCCCAGCCCACTACCAAAAGTGTGTTAGGGCTTATCTTGGCGAAAATCTACCAGGAAGATGCATAGGCTCTAGAGGTGCTGTGGGGTATTCATCACGCTCCCCAGATTCTGGACTTATACCTGTGGGAAATACTAAAGGACACCGTTTATCAACAAAAGCCATGCACATTGGATGAACTTTGAGAATCCATCGTACATTCATGTGCAGTTATCCAACTGAACACATTGCAGACAATAGTTTGTGCTGCAGTTCGGCAGCATCGTTTGTGTGTGGATGTTAATGGTGACCATTTCAAACACCTACAGTGATATCTTTAAGTTGGACATTAAGCTACACTTTCACCAAAAATGAGACAACTCTGTCAATTAGTTTGCAAGTTATGGACTTTTAACAGTGGATATATTTTTCAGACCCCTCTGTATTTATGGTCGTTTTCTGATGAAGGCTGTGGGTGGTAATGTATGTTTTGTAAATGTGATTGTCTTTTCTATGTACCTGAAAGCAGTTCATTGATTGTCTTTACAGTGAGTTGCAACCTATCCTTGTATATGATTGACATTCCAAATTGGATATTCCATTTTTAAAACAATATAAATAATTATTACTAAAAATTTTCGGGCTGTTACTCATGGATTTATTATTAAAACCCAATGTTTTGTCCCCAACTGCAAAGGACGTTTTCAAGGGGGAATCATGGCACTTTTGAATGTCCGCTGCACACCCTGCCTCGCTACTGACTGAAGCCAAACTCCATAAGACCACGGCATAATGGCCTGGAAATTTTTAGTAATATTGACCTTTCCAGCCATGAAAGTTTACATTTTACAATAAAAATAATATTGTGAATATTCCTGATGCTAGTCTAATAAAGTGAAAGGTACCAGAAGATATGTGGATGCATTTATTTCTTTGTGCGTGGGTGCATTCGATTTGAAAGGTTACACACACACACACACACACACACACACACACACACACACACACACACACACACAAACACAAATGAACTTCATTATATGTTGTGAATTAAAATTTACAGTGTTCAAACTAGTGTGGGATATAGTTTCAGTATGTGTAGGCTGACCAGATTTCAAAGAGGAAAAAACCAGGACACTTGTGTTTACATTTCGATTTTATGTTCCCCGATTATATGTTTTTCGTGATTTTATTCCATAGATTCATAGACCCTGTGAAAAACCCTTAAGATCAATGTTAAAAATTTCCTTATATGACATTTCTTTCTACTAAGTTTAACCTTGATTCTATGGTCTTGACGTCTTGCTTTGCTTCCCTCCCCCAACTTACATTTGATATGACTGAACAAGTTATAAGTGGCACAAAAGGCAGACGATTTGCACTGCCAGTTGTGGCAGAGTTTAAGGTTACACGAAGTATTCGTGTAATGCGACTGCCATCTAGTGATAGATCAGGGAATTAGCATACGCTGTTCTTAACTCCTGTTTCAGGCCATGCCCACTACACAGGGATAACTTGGTGCACGCACACAAGGGGGGGGGGGGGGTACCACAGTAAACTTCTAAACATCATGTTTGATTTCATTGCAGCATTTCCTTTATTTCAGTATGCTTGCAGGGAGGAACTGGCTACAATTCCTTGGTTTGAAATTCGTATCACAAAATGAGATAATTACGAGTTATGATTTTAATATTGGCTAAACAAGAAATCACAATAAGATCTGCAGAAATGTAAAGTCACCACTCTCTTCAAAGTCGACTTTATTTTGACACATTGTAGTCCAGTTGACCGAAATATTTGCAATAATGAATTGTGTGTTTGGTTTATTTTTTTTACTGATTATGATGTAGTAGTTGGTATCCATTAACGAGGATGAACCTCTGATACAGTACAATACTCTTTTATTTGCAATAGAAAACTACAATGTGTGGTAGTTTTATTCATGTTTTATCAGTACTTAAAATTAAAAAAAATGCCAAAGTAATTTTGAAAACTACTATGACTCAAACCCTCCACAGATGGTGAATAACAGAGTACAGATCATTGGAAGTTCATTGTTATATATACAGTTGTTTGTGAGTTGTCCAAGTGAAAAGTCTTGTTTCTGACAGCAACAATAATTTAAACAAAAAAAAAAAACAAAAAACTAGTTGATGCTAATACAGGGACTCGTGCACAGTTATTTGCAGTGATGCCATTAAATATTGTTGTGAAGAAACATGGAGATGTACTTGCACTGTTTGTGAATCTTCTTCTGCAAAGAGCATATCAATGAAAATGTCATCACTTGAATCAATTCTCGTGACATGGTGCAAGCAAGATTGTAAAACAAATGTTGCCATAGATGGCACTTTCTTGATAGAAATGGCCCTACATATTGCTGCCCAGTTGGGAATTGATAATTTATGAGCATCCAATGGATGGAAAAAAACTCTTGAAAACATTTGTTTTGATGTACATTTCTAGATGTTGCATGTTTGAAAGTAATTCAACTGCTTTTTACTTAGACCCCAATTTCAATTTTTGACAATTTTATACTTTGTCACATACTTGTCATTTCTAAGAACAGATGGTAAGTTCATTACAACAAATGATTGCATAAACATTGTAATGTATGATGAAGTCTCCTAGGGTAGATTGTTTGAGATGGAGACAGCTTTTCTTGTGCACACTCATATTTCATCTCACTTTTCTTCATATTGTGGAATACGTCTCCTATTGTGTCATTCTGTAATCACTGCAAGTACTGGCAGCATTCCTGCACCACACACGTCAGTACACCACTGCCACTATTCTAAACTTACTAATGTTCGTTTAATGTAATTCACTTACACAGATAAATAATATAGTGAGGACAGTTGACAACTCACCGCAAAGACGTGGCGACGAGCTGCGACAGGCACATACAAAAGACACACACATACAACACATTCAGCTATCGGCCATGGCCTTCTTCAGAAAATAGAGCACTCACGCAATCACACAGGCACACAACAGTCATACAACCATCACCTCCGACTGCCACACTTCGAAGTGTGGCAGTCGGAGGTGATGGTTGTATGACTGTGTTGTGTGCCTGTGTGATTGCGTGAGTGCTCTATTTTCTGAAGAAGGCCATGGCCGATAGCTGAATGTGTTGTATGTGTGTGTCTTTTGTATGTGCCTGTCGCAGCTCGTCGCCACGTCTTTGCGGTGAGTTGTCAACTGTCCTCACTATATTATTTATTCCAACCTGGACTTTCCATTATTATCACTTACACAGATAATATACAGTGTATGCCTATTGGAGAGGATTAGGATATTTAATTGTGTACATATGGAAATTACATTTGTTTTTGTTTGTACTTTGGGGATGTTTACATTTTTTCCTCGGTTCTGTGTTTTCCTCAATTTTGTGTTTTTTAATTATGGTTTACACGAAAATGTAAAATTGGGGTTTCACTGTAACTACTTCATTACCGGTCTTGGTATCCGCCTACAGGGGGAGGAGGGGAAGGGGTGTAGACTGCCAGCGTGCACATTATTTGTTGCTAGGAGAGGTAGGGTGCAGGTGGGGGGGTTACATGCTCTGCTTCCATGTTGACTAAAAAAAAGTGCAGGCAACACAAATGTGTGTTTTGAGCTTGTATGAAAGCAGCAATGTGAATGATGAATGTAATGTCAGTCAAATAGATTGTATTATTGAAGTTTCATTTACTATTTATATTTAAGTGGTAAGTACTGGAAAACGCGCGCGCGCGCGCGCGCGCGCGCGCGCGCGCGCGCGCGCGCGCGCGCACACACACACACACACACACACACACACACACACACATATTGGAAATACTGCAACAAAACACAATGTGAGTTGGACTTTGTGACAAAGTAGAGCAACATGGCACACACTGGCTAATAGTATGTGACACAGATGGTAACAAACATCACCAAATCAGTACGGCACAAAGTCTTATGACTGTTCATGATCAGGACTAGGGAATCCACATGCCAAGTTATAGGTGCCATACAGTACACTTACTTGTATGTTTATGTATAATGGTATTTTGAAGTTGATAATAGGCCTACGATGCTGTAGCAAATGAAAAACTAATAACTACAAAGTATCTTCATTTTGTGAAGTGGAAAGGAAAATATAGATACTTAGACATTAGTAGAATTTATTTCTTCAGAAATAAACAGAGGTTCCAACAATTGCAATGTAATTGTAATTGTTGTGAAATTTTGTTTAAAAAATATGAGTTTATCATTGGAGTAGTTAAAATTGTGATTTTCAGGTTCAAATAACAAATTGGTGCCATTTGTTTTCCGTTGGTGAAACACTGTTCCTTTTGAGCATGAAGTTTCCAACACAGGTGAAGTGGTATAAGTGAAACAAAACACTTTCCCCTGATGGTTGTGCTCAGAGTATGTCATAGAAATTGTCAAGCATTTTAGACATAAATTTGATAAATGTGTTATTGAAAGCACTTTTGGGGTGAAAAGCAAGTTGGTTTGCTTAACTCACGAATGAATGTACCGAATTAGGAGATGTGTGGGTGTGTAATGGTTGTTCTTTGTTGCTGGAAAAGAAATCCAAAAAAAAAAAAAAAAAAAAGATTTCACTGTTACCAAGGAATATGAAAAGTACCAAAACCCAAAAAGATATTTTAAGGGTTGTAGAGGAGATTTCAAATGATAATCTGTTGGTACTTGAGTGTCTGAACAGAATTGTTACTGATACAGCCTCTGCGATGTTGTTGGAAGGGGTAGGTTTCGTAGAGCATTTGGGAAAAAATGACCTCAAAGCTGCTCTTCATCCAATTTTGACATTACACAACCATTTACTAGAACAGCTATGTGTAAAAGGTTTCCACAAGTTTATGTCCATCATGGATAACATTGCAAAACTTGTGAATTATTATTTTTCTTATATAGAAAGTAAAGCTTGAATCTTCAGTAATTTGAAGGACTATTGAAGGATCTTGAATCAGTTCACAAAGAAATTTCCTTTTTACTATGCCGCATACTCTCTTTTTCGATTTGAGACAAAAAATAATGCTGTTCACTGATTTTAAATGTTCTCCACTCTCAGACTCTGAAGATGAGTAATGGATAGCTGACCTAGCTTTTATGAAAGACATTATAAGTATTTACATGATTTAAATAAAATATTGCTAGGTAAAAATAAATTAATTGGTACTATGTGTGATTGTATAGAAAGTTTCAAATAGCAGTTTTTGCTTTTTAAATGTCACCTTCAAGAAGGAAATTTGGACAATTATCCCTTTTTAAAATCCTCGAATTTAAGTTCTTATGGCCACATCATTGAGTACACAAAAACATTAGTTATGGTATAAATAATTTGAAGATAGATTTTAAGAAATAAAATAACTAAACCTGCACTCAAAAGATTTAAGAAGTCTTTTTCGGTGCACTCGGATGGTGCCTCCATCAAGTCTCTGAATTGAGCTGATAAAACTACAGTGCAAATCAATTTGGACAGACCACTATTGCCATTACAATGTTGATTTCATTTCATTTTATGAAGACATTGATAAGAATTCCTGAGGATTCTTGACTTGCCCAAAAGTGTTGCAAGATTCTGTACACTGTTTGTTTGTGACTAAATGTTTTCAATTATGTATATTAACGAAACAAAAAGAACATAAAGCATGACGCTTCGTTGGAAGCTATACTTTGAAACAATTGTGCCAAATATGAGAAAATTAGTGGCTTCAAAGCGATGCCAAGGATCAACATGAATGTTGAAAAATATTACAAAATAAGGAGCACAATAAAAATATTCTTTCTGTCTGTGCACAAAAGTTTGCATTATTATTATTTGTTTTAATAAGTTACAAACAACAAAACAACACTTGTCTCGCTAAGTGCTGTGATAACACATTTCTCTCCTACCACTGCCACAACAGCGCTGTGAGTCCCTTGCTGACATGCCCCAGATTACCATTGCTGCAGCAGAGCACTGGTGCTCATTTGCCGGTGCCGGCCGGTCTGTGCGAAGCACCTGAGTTGAAGAGGCCTGGTGGATGGGCCTTGATTTTGGTTTGAGGACCATTAGTAGAATGTTGTCAAGTTTGGGGGGGGGGGGGGGAGGAGGAGAGAAGCTAATACCTGCTTAACTTTTCACCATCTCACTTCCTTCTTCCCTCCCTCTCTTCATGCATAAGATGAGTTAAACCAAATGTCTCATATATTTTGGAAACATATTTCTGTAATATTTTACTTTAGAAAATTAGTTTTTCACATATATTACATGAATGAGAGATATTGGTGCACACATTTTTTCTCGTTTAATAACTGGGACAATTGTGTGTCATCAACAATTTCCCCGGGACACTGGGACATTAATGTAAAAACTGGGACTTTTCGGCAAAACTGGGACACCTGGTCAGCCTAGCTATAAGCTCTTATTTTATTTCAACTTTATTTTAATATCCAGAATGAAACTTCACTCTGCAGCGGAGTGTGCGCTGATATGAAACTTCCTGGCAGATTAAAATTGTGTGCCGGAACCGGGTCTTGAACCTGGGACCTTTGCCCGCGGAAGGCAGGTTCGAGTCCCGGTTCCGGCACACAATTTTAATCTGCCAGGAAGTTTTATTTTAATATGTCAATAATATAGGATAGATAACAACTCACTGAAAGATGTTCACTGAATTGCTGACAGAGACATAAAATAGACAATCATGTTCACAAAACTCAAATTTTCTGATGAAGACTAGTGCTGAAAATGTAAGTTGTGTGAGTATAATTGCCTATTTTAGGTGTCTGTCAATGGCTTGGTGAAGGACTTTATGGTGAGTTGTTATCTAACCTCTATTACTGACATTCTAATCAGAATTTCTATTGTTAATCTTTTTTTAAATATTTGTAACCTGGGCCTATTTTCTTTGAACTGTCAGTTTGCTCTTGTTTTTCAAAAATGTATGCACTTTCACTGTCTCTCTCTCTCTCTCTTTTTTTTTCTGTTTATTTCCCAGGCTTTGGATGGACTTGTTAATGGTGTGTTGTACAATAATATCGGTGTAAAAACTCGGAGCCACATTTCTTTCAAAATTGGGAGAATATTGAGGACTTGCTGGCAGAAAAAAATCTCTAGCTGAAGAATCTTCTGAAACAAGAGTTTTCTCTGCTATTGCTATAGCATAGCTTCCTTGGTGCCATCATCATAATGTCACATAGAGTTGTTACAGATAGAAAAACCATATGTAAGAAAGGAGAGCAAAACGTAACTTAAATATTACTGCAGCATCTGTTGAAAAATCAACAAACCACTTTACCAGTAGAGGCACCTAGTAACACTCAGTCGATATGTAGTAAAATCTCCACTTTCGAGGGAGTAACGCTTAGACTTAAATCACTCTTACCTCTTCACTTGTGTAAACTATTCTAAGGTAAATTGCATGTATATAAATGCAGCAGCTTAAGTCTGCAAGCAACCACAAAAAGTGGTTCTATTCATTATACACAAATCAGCAGATTCTTCCCATTTATGTAATTAAACAGATGTCCAACCCAGTCCTGTGGCCAACAGATACATAACTTGAGAATTCAGCCAAAATTTGCTGTACATCACATGTGATTAATAATTCTCAGGACTCCAACCTACATATAAAATCATTTTTCAGAGTTTACTGTATGCTTGCTCATTTATGATTGTGGTGCCACAATCATCTATATGCCTAAAGAAGAAAATTAGATTAAATGAAATGATTGTATGGCTTTGTTAGCCATGAGACTCTATTTGGGTTGGTTAAGTAATCCATCAAATTGACACATGGTGCAGGGGATTGCAATTGAATCACAATGTTGAAAAATGTAATGTGCTACGAATACATAGAAAGAAAGATTCTTTATCGTTTAGCTATACTATAGCAGATCAGCAACTGGCAGCAGTTAATTCCATAAATCATCTGGGAGTAGGCATTAGGAGTGATTTAAAATGGAACAACCATATAAAATTAATCATTGGTAAAGCAGATGCTAGATGAAGATTCAGTGGACGAATCCTTAGGAAATGCAGTCCGAAAATAAAGGAAGTAGGTTACAGTACACTTGTTCACCCTCTGCTTGAACACTGTTCACTGGAGTGGGACCCGTACCAGGTGGGGTTGATAGAGGAGAGAGAGAAGATCCAACGGAGAGCAATGTTCTTTGTTACAGGATCATTTAGTAATCGTGAAAGTGTTACAGAGATGATTGATAGATTCCAGTGGAAGATTGCAGGAGAGACACTCTGTAGCTCGATACGGGCTTTAGTTGTAGTTTGGAGAACATACCTTTGCCGAGGAGTCTAGTAGTATATTACTCCCTCATACGTATATCACGTGAAGAGATCATGAGTATAAAATCAGAGAAATAGAGCCGACACAGAGGCATACCGGCAATCTTTCTTTCCGTGAACAAGACGGGAATGGGAGGGAGAACCAATAGTGGTACCCAAGGTACCTCCGCCACACACCATCAGGTGGCTTGCGGAGTATGGATGCAGGTGTAGATGTAGGTTGCTTATGAACCAGGCGACCTGGGATCAATCCCAGGTCCTTTCTAATTTATTTCTGTTTTTCTCATTTTTATTTTACTTTGTTTCCTTGTTGTTGAACTATTTACCGTAGAATTTAAATACATTCTAGCAGTAGATTTATATAATTAGGTGAAAGTATTAATGAACACAAACTTTTGAATAATTCTTGTGATTACATGTGCTACTTTTTATTCATTATTACAGTAGAATATTTGCAATTTTTATGGTGACATCATAGAAACATGTGAAACATATATATGTTTCATACCAGGCACATTTTATGGAGCCATTGTTTGAGCAGTTATGTTTTTCCAGAACATGCCACATTGGAAAGCTCACTTCATTCAACATATTTAAATTCAACAGTAAATAGTTGAACAATCTGAAGAAACAAAGTAAAATAAAAATGAGAAAAACCTGAAAAATAGGTAGCCCCTGAGAATGATCCCAGGTCGACTGTTTTGTACCCAATGCACTTGACCATTACGCTATGCCATTACCAACGAACAGAGCACTAAATAAGGTATATAGTGCTACCAAAAAAAAAAAAAAAAAAAAAATTCAGAGAGCATTTTCTCCTTTTGTAAGGCCCACTCTGGCAAAATATTTCAGAGGTACTGAACAGAATTGGTGAGAAAAGGAATTTTTGGCATACCCTGGCTAAAAGGAGGGATCGCTTGGTAGGACACATTCTTAGACATCGGGGAATCGTAAATTTAGCATTGGAGGGAAGTGTGTGGGGTAAAAATCGCAGAGGGAGACCAAGAGATGCGTATAGTAAGCAGATTCAAGTGGATGTGGGTTGCCGTTCTTATGAGGAGATGAAAAGGCTTGCTCAGGATAGAGTAGGGTGGAGAGCTGCATCAAACCAGTCTCCGGACTGAAGACCATAACAACAACAACATGTGGAGACCCACCTCCTTCTACACATGCAATTTGGGTGAAATCAGCATGTCCCGATTGGTGACCTACCCTAGTTGGCAAAAAATAATAAAGTTTTTGTGAATAAAAACATGATTTACTAAAAAAATTTTGTAGCTGATAATTTTATGATTAATTTTTGGATATGTCGTTGTTGTGGTCTTCAGTCTGGAGACTGGTTTGATGCAGCTCTTCACCCTACTCTATACTGAGCAAGCCTCATCATCTCCTCATAAGACCTGCAACCTACTTCCATTTGAATCTGCTTACTGTATTCATCTCTTGGTCTCCCTCTGTGATTTTTACCCCACAAACTTCCCTCCATTGCTAAATTTATGATTCCTTTGTGTCTAAGAATGTGTCCTACAAATTGGATATAAGAAGTTTCATTGCTTCAAATGAGACTGCAAACTCAATTATTGCATTCATAGTTAGAAAGCTGTAAATTTTGATAAACATGTTAGAAACGGCAATCCGGCTACCCCATCCAGGGTGATTTGAGACAATCTTGAATGTATTAGTACCTGCCTCAGAGACAGTCTGTTCTTCTTCCAAATTAGAAATACAAGTGTATTCTAGATATGGGTTAAGAAGAGTATTGACAACAATTGATAGTTCCATACTCAAGAAATTAATAAAATGTGGGGCAGATTTCCTTTAGTACACAAAGCAGTTAAAAACAGTCACAGAAACAACATAAAACGTGCCAGATTTAAATGAACGCAAAACCTTTAAAATAAAGTCTTCCACAGAAGCTTGAAGTCATAACAAGGTTTCATAAATGTTTACAGTACCAAATACACTTCGCGAATTTGCTGCTGGATAATATTGACATCTCCCGCAATATTTCGTTGAGACAACAGCTCAACATCTTCAGGTGGTGGTAGCTGCTGTCAGTACAGCAGAATGCGACTGATGGTAATTGCGCAGCAACGCCAGTGTCTATCAGGGCGAGAGCAGAGAATATGCATGCGGGAGAGACAATTCAATGTTGGTCGGAGCAGCGTTCCTGGTGCACCCTGTTGGGATTTAAGGAGGTGTCTTTTGTGTGGGCAATGACTATGCTGTCAGGCACTCCTATGGTGAAAATTTGAACTAGGTATCTCTGTTGTACTGTGTTCCTTTGTTGCTCCTGTTTTGCTTTGATTGTAGCCAATTCTGGATTCCAGACTGTGCTCATCTGGAAACCTTCATCCCTGTTTGTAAGATTGTCCACTGTATGGATGTATATGGCCACCTTGAAAATACTGTCCCAAAATAAATACACTGATGATACAACTTTAGTTTTCTCATAACACATCTGATGACCAATGTTCAGGCAGTACTTTGGTACCGCTGACTTACTAGGTTGTCCTAGACCTGTTTGGTATTGGTGTTCAGTACATTGCTCTTGTACAGTTTGACATGTCTGCCGTATATAAGAATTTTCACACTGACATGGTATTTTGTATATGCTGCAGTTTTTGAAGGCCCAGTTTGTCTACGACAGAGCACAACAGATTCCTCAGTTGTCTCGACGAAATATTGTGCACCTTCCACAATATCTTCCGACGGCAAACCCGTGAAGTGTGTTTGCAGCAGATCCTCAGGGAAGGCCTGAAAAGTCACAAGTTTACAGTAGTTCCCACAATGAAACTCATAATTTGGCATAAACTCCAAAGATTTGTCATAATGTATAGTTCGCGACATAAACAATACCTTCAATACACGATACTAATGGTGATACTACTGATGACAGTGCTACAAAACACAGCTTTAATAAATTTCTCACCAAAGAAGACAAAATCATTACCCCTAAATTTTAATTAAAAATAGCTGGTAACCTGAGTAAGACAGAGTTAAATATCCTCAGAGTAGTGAAGCAGCTTAAATCACTTAACAAATGTAAGTCTTCTGCTCCAGACTATATAACAAATGTTTCTGTCAAGAGTGTGGTTCCTACCAACAGCCATGGTGGAATGGCCGTGCGCTGTAAGGCACCTTGCTGCGGATAGTGCGTTTCTCCCCATTGGAGGTTCGAGCCCTCCCTCCCTGTGTGTGTGTGTGGGGGGGGGGGGGGGCATGCACATTTTGTGCTTAGGTTAGTTTAATTAGTTTGTAATCCTAGGGACTGGTAACCACATAGTTACCAACACTACGAAAGAACAACACACCAAAAGTCTGTAGAAAAATCAGCTCTGCTGTTAGTACAGAGGAGCACTGTTTGTTATGACTGCCATGGCATCAATAGCTACAATGAACCAAAGAGGTTACTTTGGCACTCATATGAGGTATTGATACATGGGACACGATGTATAGTGATCACGGCATGAATGAAAAACATACTCTTTAATAATGTCAGTATTTAGTTTGAAAACTACACAGTTCGGTGTGCAAGGACTTGTCTGGCAAAAACAAAGGAACTCTTGTATTTCATAGACTGTCTGTCTGAGACATGGGAATCTGTTAAAGTGCACCGATGATGAGATGACGCTGATGTGCAGCAGATCTGCTACGGCATTGTGTGTGCCACAGTCATATCTAACATTGGTTGTGAACTGTAAAATGAAGACTAAGTACCACCAGTGCCGAGGGGGATCACTCAACGGGTTACGTATAGTGTCAGTGAGTGGATGGTGATCAGTATAGACCATTAAGGGCATGCCTCTGAACGTCATCTCTAAAATATTTTATGCTAGCATAAATGACGCAAAGCTTCCTGTTAAACGTGGACCATCTGCATCCCAATGGCGATAGTTTTTTTTTTTTTCCTGTTCAGAGAAAAAGCGTAATGGCTCAGTGTGTTCGCTGACTTGTTATTTGGAGCACAGCGGCAACTGAAGAATTGCTAGTGGCTGCGATAATGTATATTTTAGCATTTGGAATGGGATGCGCCAACTTGATTGTGCGTGTGATTGCTGTCTGCAAGTGGTCGAAAGCCGCTATCGTGCTGTCCATCAAGGGGAACATGCAGTCACATGATGTATTGTTAACGGTAATGGAGTGAAGCTGCATGTGCCATGTGGTGTCTGATGAAATTAATAATTTCCAAAAATGTGCATTTCTTTATAGGTCACAGGTAATGTAAACTGCAAGATATGTGAAACATGTACCGTGATCAGAAACCTTGTGGTCCAGGAAGGTGAAAGTGTCTTTGCACAATTGAGACTTTTCATTGTTAATGCAGATGCTGTTATATTGCAATGCCTTTTGTATGTGTGCCAAATGGTCCTATTGCTCTTACGGGAGGATGAAAAAATTAAAATGTCATGAGGTACACATAGCAAAATGAGAATTAGAAGAGGACGGGTGCAATGAAACAGTGCCAGGTCTGCACCACATTCCTTAGGCAGAAGAGCATGAAGCAGTATTCAAAGAGCCCAAAAGGGGCAACAATAGCCATTTTGTGTGTGCCGACGGGTAACCATGTGACAAGTATGACACAGCAAGTGTTGCCATGTGGGTAGCAACCTACAACATTAGTGGGTCATATGGCGATGCGGCAGGTGCAGTAGGCGGCGTTGTTGCAGTGACATTGTGCATTGAATGTTGGCTGTACGGTGACACAAACCCTGTGTCACACAGCGTGGCAAACAGCATCACGGCTGTGAAGCTGGTCGTCGAATGCGGGTTGTATGGTGGCATGTAAAGGGTGTTGTGTGGTGCAGCCAGTGTGGCATGTGGTGCTCAGCTATGATGCCAGGCATCGAATCAGAACCGAACAGCAGACCACACATGGGTAAACACAACTTGGGGATTGCTGTCTGTGGCATCATGGTAGTGACACTGGGAGTTGTGTCTGGCTCAGAAACGGGTGTACAAACATCTGTTACAGGTGGTGGCGGTGGCAGTAGGAAACCGGGCATTAAATGCACACAAAACTGTTTGTCAGCCACACTGGCAGACCATTGTGGCATCACATTTGCAGGAAATAACGTACTTGCATTGAAACATTGTGTGTAACAGTCATGTCCTTGGGCACACATTGGTTTCTTGATGGAAGCAGACAACTTCGCAGAGTAAGCATGTGATGCTGAAGTCCCTGCCATTTGTTGAAACACAGTGCGCGATGCAGCTAGTGGAGGAGAGCACTCTTGATTTGTTTGGGAAATTGTCCTTGAACTTGATGAGAGGGTCATCTTTTCTCTAAAAGTTCACAAAGGATGTTTGAGATCCGGTGGTAATTGTCTGCTGTTTAAAGCCATCGTTTGGCCATAATAGTAGTATTGTCGAACGCAGTTCCACAAGAAAAAAATGAGAAATGAAAACGTGGATGTTGAACGATATCGGTGTCAATACTGTAGTGAAGAATAAGGCACCGGGTGTCTGTAAGGGGGGGGGGGGGAACAAAAACAAAACCCCTTTATTAATCACTTCTGCTGGTAGAGCAGTTAACACCATCAAGTACAGAGGAGCACAGTTTGTTATGGCTGCTGTGGCAGTGATGGCTCCAATCAACCAAAGAGATTACTTTGGCACCGCATATGGACTGAAGGTCAGGTTCCCACAAGTTGGCGTGAAGCAATTGTTGTCCCCATCCCCAAACCAGGGAAGGACAAACATCTTCCTTCCAGCTATCGCCCCATTTCTCTGACGAGCTGCGTCTGTAAGGTGATGGAACACATGGTTAACACTCGGTTGGTCTGGCTCCTCGAATCTCGCCACCTCCTAACAAATGTCCAATGCGGTTTTCGTCGACACCGCTCTGCTGCTGATCACCTCGTTACATTGTCGACCTTCATTATGAATAACTTTCTAAAGAAGCGTCAAACAGTAGCGGTGTTCTTAGACTTGGAGAAGGTATACGATACCTGTTGGAGAGCGGGCATTCTCTGCACATTGCACACATGGGGCCTTCGGGGCCGCCTCCCTCTTTTCATTCAAGCGTTTTTGGCGGATCGCAAGTTCTGGGTACGGGTGGGCTCTGTTTTGTCAGATACCTTTCGCCAGGAGAATGGGGTACCGAGGGCTCCGTCTTGAGTGTGGCTCTCTTTGCCATTGCAATCAATCCGATCATAGATTGCCTTTCAGCCGACGTTTCCGGATCCCTTTTTGTAGACGATTTCGCAATTTATTGCAACGCCCAGCGGACGTGTCTTTTGGAGCGTTGTCTTCAACGCTGTCTTGACCGTCTATATTCCTGGAGCATCGCGAACGGCTTCAGATTCTCCACTGAGAAAATGGTGTATATAAACTTCTGGAGATACAAGGAATTTCTTCCACCTTCTCTACGTCTTGGCCCTGTTGCTCTCCCTTTCGTGGAGACTACGAAATTCTTGGGACTCATGTTGGATCGTAAACTTTGCTGGTCCACACACGTGTCCTACCTGGCTGCCTGTTGTGCCCGATCCCTTAATGTTCTGCGTGTCCTCAGTGGCATGTCATGGGGCTTCACCTTTACCAGGTCATTGTTCAGTCGAAGCTCGACTACGGAAGCCTTGTATACTCTTCTGCACGGCCGTCGATCCTCCGCCGTCTCAACTCTATTTACCATCGGGGATTACGTCTGGCGACCGGTGCATTTTATACCAGTCCTGTTGAAAGTCTGTATGCCGAAGCTGTTGTATTACCCTTGACCACTCGGCATGACATACTCTTGTGTCGGTACACATGCCGCCTGCGGTCAATGCCCAACCATCCATCTTGCAGATTATTTTTTGACGACTCACTCAATCGCCGATATCAGTTGTCTGCGATAGCCTTACTTCCATCTGGAGTTCGGTTTCGCCGCCTGCTACAGCAGCTCGATTTTACCCTTCCTTCCACCTTTTGGTTAAGCGAAAGCCCATTGCCACTGTGGCATCAGGCCCAGGTTCACACTCACCTTAAACTTAGTTTGCTCCCCAAGGAGAGCACTCCGGATTTGGTATACCGCTCGAGGCTTGTCGAACTCTGTTCGCTGTTCGATAATGCCATATTTATTTACACTGATGGTTCCAAGAGCGCTGCCGGTGTCGGATCTGCCTTCGTCGTCAGGGACAACCGTTTAAAATACAAGCTCCCTGACCGGTGCTCGAATTTCACGGCTGAGCTTTTTGTCCTCCACCAGGCCGTTTTGTATACCTGCCGCCACCGCCAACCTTTCTATGCCATATGTTCGGACTGCCTTAGTGCCCTGCGGATCGGTCACTGCCGTTTCCGCCACCATCATTTGCTAACCGCCGATCCTGCACCGCTGTGCTCCTGCGGTGAATTGCTTACGGTGCGACACATTTTATTGTCTTGCGTTAATTTTAATCACCTCCGTGTAGCCCTTCACTTTCCGTCTACTCTGGAGGAAATTTTACCTGATGACACACGGGCAGCTGCTCGAGTTTTGCGCTTTATCAACTTGGCCAATTTATCAAAGGCTATTTAACCCTTTTAATTGTTTTTTATCTATTGTTTTTAGCTTTCTCTTGATATTCTAACTGGCAGTTACTAATTTTTTGAGATTAGCGAATCTCTGTTCTTGTCGGGGCGCTAATGACCTTAGCAGTTGTGTGCCCTAAAACCACAAAAAAAAAAAAAAAAAAAAAAAAAAAAAAAAAAAAAAAAAAAAAAAAACCCCATGCTACGCCACAGAAGTATGCTGATGCAAATGCTTTCTCAATGAAGGCTCTAAAAGGAAGGATGATTAATCTGCAACATTGTGGTCATTAGAGACAGGACGTATGCTTGGGTTGTTCTTTTGTTGGTGATGGGGAAGAAAATCTGTAGTGCCCCTTAAAAGGAACAGTTCCAGTATTTGCTCAGAGTAATATAGGGAAATCTCAGTAAACCTAAATGAGGATGGCCAGATGCAGATTTGAACCACTGTCCTCTCAATTGTGAATCCAGTGTGTTACAACTGTGTCACTTTGCTTGATAGGAAGAATCTGAATACAAAGACTGGAAAGTTGCACAGGTCATGCTTATATTGAATAATACAGACCTATATTATTGCATTCAATTTTCAGCAAGATTTTGAAACATATACTGTATGCTTATATTTAGAAAATATCTTTACTCGCATGAAGTGATTAATGCTGTAGGCAAGGGATATTGTTCATTCTGGCTTAATACAGTAAAACTTCCCTTAACGGACACTTCCCAATAGCGGACTCCTCTCAATAACGGACATTTTAAAATTCCCCTGCAAAACAACATTAGCCCTTATGCTAAAATTATTCCGAATAGCCGACATTCTCAATAACGGACACAGACACCGTAATATGTCCCCCAACAACAATCAAAACTTCCAAATAACGGACAGCGTGAAAGAATAAGTGCACTCTTGCGTGTCGAAAGTCTGAGTGTCGTAAATTCTAATGTGTGTTGATTGAAGATTTAACGGGTTTCTTGTTCGTATTGCATGGTTTCATGGAATTGCCATTTATTGGAACTTCTTGGAAGTACACTACGTACAGTGTTGTTCATGCAGTGCAGAAACAGACGATGAGAGTGCGGCGCCAAACACTTTCCGCCTGTTGTCGGTACATCATAGGAAACAAAGTGTTCAGTAGTAGATTCATTGTTGTGTTGCAGCGTGGGCTTGGGTAGGACGGGGGGAAGAGACAATAGGTGTATCGAATGTTTTCATTCGATTGCTGCCACAGCCTAGTTTTCAAAGTCAAAAGATTTGTCTTGAGTGTTTTCGATTTGAAGTTTCGTGCTCGCGCTACATGCTTTAAAATGACCAGAGATAAAAGTGGCCAAATACCAAAAAATAATCATTAGAGTGCCAGGGGAAAAAAAAAAGAAAAGAAAAAAAAAAAAAAAAAAAAAAAAACGCTGACTACGGGCGCAAAACAAAAAAAGAATGTGATCTCGTAACACAAGCTTCGCACTTTGCAGAAAATTGTGCTGGTGAGCCACCCGCGAAAGTTGCTGCGGATTTGAATGTCGGTATGAGTGAGATTACTGATTGAAAAACAAATTGATCAGATATTTAAGCATTTTGTTCCATTAAAGCATCAAGCAGCGCAATGAAATCTGGAAGAAGAATGAGAAAAGGTACATATCCTCAGAAGAGGTTTTACTTTTGTGGCATGAACAAATAAGAGCCAAAGGCGTGGTAGTTAAGGTCCTCTACTTCGTCTAAAAGCGATGACTTTTTATGAGCTCATTGAAGGAAAGGAGTAAGAATTTCTCGGAAATTATGGCTGGCTGTATCGGTTCAAGAAGCGGCGTACTTAGCGTTATTGACACAGTTCGGTGTGCTTCACGCGTGAGACTTTGGTTTTATCCGAGATTTTCGTTATCTGAACCAGCCGCCATACCAATCATTTAGGATAAACGGTAGTTTACTATTTTGTATTTTATCCTTTTCTTAATAGCGGACACTTCTTAAAAGCGGACAGTTTTATTTTCCCCATCGGTTCCGTTATTCAGAAGTTTTACTGTATATTTATTTTAAGCTGTAGGTTGCAGAATGCCATTTCAGAGTGATGGTGCAGAGATAATGTATCACAAGGATATGTCCCTTATCAATACATGTCAAGTAATAATGTCACAACGAGATGAGTCTTTAACAACTTTAGTAATTAATAGATTGCACATCACTTGACATTGTGACATAATGGATAATGTTGTAGACTACCATGGCAAGGGGTTCACGTTCGTGTCCCAATGCTTCCTTCTTTTTTCCTTTTTTATTTTTTTATTTAAACACATTATAGCAATTTCTTATAAATGATAGGCAAGTATGATTTGCAATGTTCTGTATTATTTATATTTCCTTGTAGTTACAAAATGGATGAAATAAATATTATTCTATTGACCAATAAATTTTGCTGTTTACTTCCCAATATATGGCAATTTCACAGTGTGCATTTAGACAGGAACCCAATAGGACAACTTTATGAGCAGCAAAAATGTTATTATTTTTCCTTATCATTTATATTGGGCTCTCTGATTCTGAAATGCAGCTATTTATGGGAGTGTTAGCAGCAGAGTGCACCTTAGATGTTATTTGCAGAAATTTATTGAAACAGCTTGTGATCCTCACTATGCCATGCGAGTACATTTTTTTACTAATGTGTTATCTGAACTATAATCATATTATACACTTAACTAAGAGTGCATGTCATCTTGATGATACAAGAAGTAATCACAATCTTCAGATGTAGTCCTATATTAAAAATTGTAGTAGGAGACTAAGGGAGCATGGTAAATTATTCAAGCATAAAACTACAGTTCATTTAACATCAGCCATTGATGATACAGTTAAATTAAAAGACAAGTACAACTTAATCTTCCAGATAGATATCCATAGGGATTTTTTATAAAATAATCTGTAATACTTCATCATGTGTGTTTAATTTTAACCTCTACTCTACTCAAGAAACTGACTGTGTAACACTCTCACTAATGCATCACTATTTGACTGTGTACTTTTTGAATTAGAACATAGGTCTAAGCTTTATGGTAAAATTTTAGTTATGATTTGCTCTTAAAAACCCAATCACATCAAAGGAGGGAAACAATCATTTGTGTTGAACATGAAATAAATAAAATAAATAATTCTGTTTCTGCTCAATGATAGACTGTTACCTTTATGTACACTTGTCCAGTTAATAAATTAAGTATCCTCTTAAGGTAACATTTCATTGCCAACATTAGCACACTAAGCCGTTATTTCCATAAGTGAAATGTAAACATTTTCATGCATCTGTTTACAGTTTGGATAGTAATCCTCATGGTTATTATTACAATAATCTGACACATTCTACATCCTACTGATACACTCCTGTCTGAATCCATGGAACTTGAAAATAAATAAAATAACTCTGGTAAGGCAGGAGCCTAAGAGGATGTATGCAGTTGCACCTAGTGAAAATAGCTGTAATAAAATTCATATTCTCCTGCCTGACCACACCCTGGGAAATAGCCACATATCTGCAAACACACTGCCAAATATTTGTGATAAGGAAGAAAATGAATTTTAATTTTATACATTTCTCTTGCAGATATTTAATCTTATGTTTCTGCTTGAGCATTTACTCAGAAATGACCATGTACTGGGAAATAAAGAGCCAAATATTTGGAACAAGTGAGAGTTTTTATTTCATCCTTCATTTTCTAATGAGACAAAAATGTATGTAACACTGAGTATTGCAGAATATTCTTTCATTACATTTGTAAGAAAGATCCAGAATACATTCAAATCACCACTTTGAGACAAAGATTCAACCATTGTGTTTTTCTATTAGTTCTCGCTATCCTGCAATTCTATTGGTTATTCTCATTTCCCACCAAGCTCTCCCTAAAATCAAGTAACCAGATACTGTGTTTTATTGGCAGCACACTTTTAATGTGTAACATAAGTACTGAATAGATTGCTTGTCAGTCCTCTGTTTAGTATTGTTGTGCAGTGCGGGATCCTTGTCAGGTAGAATTGACAGAAGACATTAAAAGTATTCATAGGACAGCATGTTTAGTATTTTACAGAGGGGAGAGTGTCAAGGATATACAGGATTTGGAGTGGAAACCGTTATGACAACAACATTTTTCATCATGGCAAGGTATCATTCAGAAGTTTCGATTGCTGACTTTTTCCTTTGACTGCGAAACTACAGAGTTATAAATGATCACCAGAACAAAATGAGAGAGAGAGAGAGAGTGTGTGTTGTTGTTGAGTGCCTTAAAGAAACAACAACAAAATTGGAGAGATTAGAGCTCATATTGAAAGATTTGTGTGTTCTTTTTTCCAGTATTCTATTCAAAAATGGAATGGTAGATAAATTGTATGAATGTGGTTTGATGAACCCTGTGCCAGGTACTTCATTGTGATTTGCAAGGATAACCATGCAGGGGTACACAAGACAAATGACATCTCTGTTGTCACATGCAATGCACCAGTTTATGAGACAGCAGACCATGAGGCAGCAGCCTGAAGCCGACTCACTGTAAGCTAAAAGTGTCTGAAGCTGTTCACAAAGAAAGAACAACTCCTGTGTCTGCATAAAGCATGCACACACTGTATCCATTCTAACACTATCAGTTTAAGAACTAAACTATGAAAACAAATGTAAATGACACTCCTGAAACACCACCTTCATGACCTAGGTCTTGAACTACCTTTCCCTTCTGTTCCCATCCTTTCTTCTTCCCTTCTCTCCCACCTGCCGAAGGAACTGTGTTCCGAAAGCTTGTCCTTTTTGTCCCCTTTTTTCTGTTTCTTCATTTGTGTTACTATCGGCAGTACAGCACAATGGTAAGTACTGGCTAGCCATTCTATCTCGTTTTTAACAAAACAAATGTAAAGATAAATATGCAACTCAGTATTGCACTGGTCCGTCACAATTGGCAGCTGATTATTGACTGAGGTGTTTTTAATACTCACTGGCTGTTCAAAACAAACAACAAATGACTAACAACTATGCAAATGTACACATTAAATTTACTGTGTCATGATACTATTGCTGTCAAATACAAAAATATGCAAAGATTTTAGGAATTGCTCTACATAAGCACACAAAAGAAAGTGCAGAGAATTTATGTAGACAGATATAAAGCTACTGCAGTGGTGCAGTGTTTGTGTCCTGACTGAGCTAAATTTGGCACTTAAGGGCTGTTCACACAACAAGAAACAAGTGAATAATGACTGTGCAAATTACAGTTACTAAAACATGATGACACCCCTCTCAAATACAAATATGTGCAAGACTTTTAAGAAATATGCTGTATATACACACAAGAAAATCCAAATAATTTAATAATTAAATTATGAAAACAAATATAAAGATAAATGTACATGTTGATACTTAACTGTTGCCAGCACTGCCCCACCTTGCTTGAAGTGGGCCAGAATGGTCAGCTGGTTCTACATCTACGTATGCACTCTGCAATCCACTGAAAAGTGCATGGTGGAGAGTACCTCATATTACTAGTCATGCCTTTTTCTGTTCCACTACCAAATATAATGAGGAGAAAATTAATGCCTGTTTGCCTCTGAGTAAACCTTAATTTTTCTTATTTTTGTGGTACTTAGGCAGATTGTAAGTAGTCGATAGAAGAGTCATTCTACCATTAGTTTCGAACTCCAGGCCTCGAAATATCCTTCAACAGTGTCAGTAATGGAGGATGGATAATAACTCACAGTAAAGAGGCTTGCTGAGCTGTTGACAGGCTCAAAAAATAGACAATCACATTCATACAACTTAAATTTTCGGCCAGGGCCTAAATCAAAAAAGAAACACATTCACACACCCACTCAGACAGCTATACACACACAACCTTCATGTCCGGCTGCTCCAGCGCCACAACCATCTTGACTGTGAATGAGGTGGAGGGGGAAGATTGCCGAATAAGGGTGGGTATGGAAAGTTCTGTATTGCATGATGGATTGTAAAGGCTCTGATAGATTGGTGTGTGATATATGGCATTGAATACAGTGAAGGGAAGAGGTGGAAAAAGATAAAAGAGAGGTGTAGAGGACTGCAGAGATGAAGTGGGGAATTTGAAATGTTAAAAGTAATAAGGAAAACAGTAATTAATTAAGGGGATATTGTAAGGGGCGATGCAGCTGCAAGGAAGACATGAATTGGAGGTATACAGGCTAATGAATGGGGAAGGCGGGGAGAGGGATAATGTTAGGCATAGGATGTAAGGATGGCAAGTTATCTTAGGCTGAGGCCAGGATGGTTGTGGGACCGTAGAATGTGTTGAAGGCACAACTCTCATCTGCGCAGTTCAGAAGAGCTGGTGGTGGAGGGGAGGATCCAGATGGCTCAGGCAGAGAAAGCAAAAACATGTATAGGGAGGTAAAGGAAATTATTCAGACTATTAAGGGAGAGGAAAAATTAAGTTGTGATGTGGGACTGGAATTTGGTAGTACGAAAAATATTAGGTGAATATGATCTGGCGAAAAGGAATGAAAGAAGAATCTGCCTTGTAGACAACAGAGTTTACACATAACAAACACTTCATTTAAGAATCATGAATGATGGTTACATATGAGGAAGAGACAAGGAGACACTGGAAGATATTGGATGGACTATAATGTTAAGGGATAGGTTTAGAATTCAGCTTTTAAACTTTAACACAAATCCATGTCCAGATATAGACTCTGACCATAACTTACTGGCTACAAACTCTGCAGACAGGTAGAAAAGCAAGGAGGTGGAACCTGGATAAATTGAAGGAACCAGAGCATTAGGAAAGGATTGAAAGGAATATAGTAGGAGAAAAATGAAATGAAATAGTCAACACAGCGAAGGACCAAATATCTAGAAACACAAGACCTACAGAAAATTCTTGGGCATCTCAGGAAATACTGAATTTTAATTGATGACGGGAGAAAATATAAAAATGCAGTAAATGAAGCAGGTAAAGTGGTATACAGATGACTAAAAAATGAAATTGACAAAGTGCAAAATGGCTAAACAGGAGTGGCTGGAGGACAGAAAATGTATAACTAGGAGAAGGATAAATACTCCCTACAAGAAAATAAGACACACTGGAAGGAGAAGAAAAAAGAAACAGCTGTATGAATATCAAGATCTCAGACGGGAAACCATTTCTGAGTAAAGAAGGGAAAGTTGGAAGGAGGAAAGAATATACAGAGGGACTCTACAAAGAAAATTAACTTCAAAGACAATTTTGTAGGAAGGTAAGATGAAGTAAGTGAAGGTGAGATAGGAGATACTATACTGAGAGAAGAATTTGGCAGAGCACCTAAGTCTAAACAAGGCCACTGGAGTAGATAACATTTCCTCAGAGCTACTGAAATATCTGGGAGAGGCACCCATGACAAATCCAGTTCACCTGATGTGCAAGATGTTCGAGGTTAAATACCCTCAGACTTCAAGAAAAATGTAATAATCCGATTCCCGGCAACAGTAGGCCCAGACAGGTGTAAAAATTATACAACCATCACTTTAATAAGTTGTGGCTGCAAAATTCTGACACAAATTATTTACAAAAGAATGGAAAATCTGATAGAAGCTGACCTTGGCAAATATCAGTTTGGATTTAGGAGAAATGTAGGAACACGTGAGGCAATACCCACCTTAGACTTAGCTTGGAAGATTAAGGAAGGGCAAAACATCCATTCATAGCTGTAGTAGATTTGTAGAAAGCTTTTCACTATGTTGACTGGAATACACTCTTTCAAGTTCTGAAGTCAGCAGGGGTAAAATACAGGGATTGGAAGGCTATTTATAAATGGTACAGAAACCATGCAGCATTTATAAGAATCGAAAGGTAGGAAAGGGAAACATTGGTTGGGAAGGGAGGAAGACAGGGCTGTAGCCTTTCTCCAATGATATTAAATTTGTACATTGAGTAAGCTGTGAAGGAAACCAAGGAGAAATTTGGAGAAGGAAAGGTAAAAAATAGAAACCTTGCGGTTTGTCGATCACATTCTAATTATTTCAGAGGCAGTAAAGGACCTGGAAGAGCAATTGAACGGAATGGACAGTGTGTTTAAAGGAGCATATAATACGGACATTAACAAGAAGGATAATGAAATGTAGTCTAAGAAAATCAGGCGATGCTGAAGGAATTAGATTAGATAATGAAACAATGTAACACACATTGGTTGTAGTGCAGATTATATAAGATGCAAAATGGTAGTGGGAGAAATAGCTTTTCCCCAAAAGAGAAATGTGTTAACATTGAATATTTTATGAAGGTATTTGTGTGGAGTTTTGTCTTGTACAGCAGTGAAACATAGACGATAAATAGTTCAGACAGGAAGAGCAAAGAAGCTGTTGATATGTGGTACTACAGACAAATACTGAAAATTAATGGGGTAGATCATGCAAGTAATGAGGTACTTAACATAATTGGGGAGAAAAGGAATTTCTGGCAAGCCTTGAATTGGGCAGAAAAGGAATTTCTGACATACCTTGAATAAATGGAAGGACACATTGTTAGACATCAAGGAATCTTGAATTTAGTATTGGAGGGAAGTGTATGGGGGTAAAAATTGAAGAGGGAGACCAAGAAACATATACTGTAAGCATGTGTAAAGGGACGCGGGTTTCTGTTTTTATGAGATGAGAGGTTTACTCAGGCTAGACTAGGGTGAGGGCTGCGTGAAACCATTCTCCGGGCCGACCACATCATTTGATGTCTTATCTTTTATTTACTGGTACACAAAGTGTTCCCTTCCTGGTAATTAATTGACATGCCATGAAATAATTTGCATCACAAGAGAAATGCAATTTTTAAAATCAGGCTTAGATAGACATCACCATATGGTAATTGCACATGTATTGTCATCTGCAGAGGGTATGACATGACTGAATCATCTAATACATGGCTTGCATGAATAATTTCACAACACACAAATAAATGATCGATCCAGATCCAGGGACATTATACAATAGATGCAGAGTGACATTTAACATTGTAACTCACTGCAAAGAAGCACGTCGAGCCATGACAGGCACATCAAAAAGACACCCATACACATGAAACCAAGCTTTTGGCCACAGCCTTCATCAGAGAAAGACACGTGCTATAATTCATACAATCACATAGGCGCACTTCACAGATGCACCATCATCTATGGCTGCTGCGTTCAGAATTGAGATGATGGTTGTGTGTCTGTAAAGGTTGACTGTGTGTCTTTTTCTGACGAAGGCTGAAGGCTAAGTTGCAAGTGTATGATGAATGTCTCTTTTATGTGCCTTTTGAAGCTCAGTGAACTTCATTAGGTTGAGTTGCAAACTATTGTCATTGTATTGTTGAATTCCAACCCACTTACATTTAACATTGTGCTGTATTAACAAGAGTGATCTGAAATGAATATTAATAATAATTACAGGAGCACAGCAGAATGTCTGCTGATCCTTACAGGTGACAAGAGAATAATGCTAGTCTAACCTCATTACTGAAACAAATAACATACAAAAAATATATGATGAGCAAACTGTATAGAGTTAATATTGCATTACTCAGATATTCTCTAAATAGAATTAGTGTATTCAAAGTAAGAGCTTAGGTACACCATTTGCATGGTATAGATCTAATTAAGACATGCATAAGGAACTGATAAATGTAATATATATTACATATTTCTGCATTAAAAATAAACTACATAGTTCATTTGAATTAGTTCAATAAGAATAGCTGTGGCATTTTTGAATTAGTGGTTCCACAAAAAGAATTTGTTTGTCCATCTGGCTATTCCCGATATTGTTTGGTTTGCATATACAGCAAGCAGTGAAGGGGGGAAAAACCACACCTGAGATTTTTTTATTGACTATGTAACTTTATTCAAACTCTGAGAAAGGATTTGGTTACTTGAGCAGAATGGAAGTTATCTTGAAAAGAGATTATAAGATGAACCAAAACAAGGATAATGAAATGTAATTTAATCAATAGATTATATTGGAGGAATTGGACTTGGTAATGAGACACATAATGGGACTGATGACCTAGCTGTTTGGTCCCTTCCTCCCACCAACCAACCTGAGACACAAAACAACCAAAACAATAATTTTGTGAAGTTTGGTGTAGGTCCCTCAATTGGCCACCATTTCAGAGACATTTAGGTCCCAAAGTTAACCACAGTTATTCAACTGGGGGAAAATGAACTTTCAGTTTAGTATGAAATCTAAAGAAGAATAGTCTTTCTGGTGACTCCTCACATTATTGGTGAAGGCTATGTTAAAAAGAAGAGTGAAGAATCCAGGGATTGATCAGGATTCAATCCTGTGACCTTTTGGCTTTTTAGGCACATGCATTATCACTGGATCATCATGTGGTTTGTCCAAAGTCTTGTGGCACTAATCACTTCTAGATTTTTGTTTTCCAGAAGTCTCAACTTCATCCATAACACAATGTGGGGTCTGATGAGAGTTCTTTGACGGAAAACTGTGCCGGAAGGGACCACAAAAATAAAAATTTTAAATAAAATAAAGACTTGATACTTATCCTTTCTTGTCTGGCCAGTGTAGTCTGTATAATTTTGTGTTGCACTCCATCTACATTATTAATGGTTACTAGGACATCCTTTGAAATAACTTTTTAAGTTTTTTTCATTGTTTTGTTTATTCATAGATCTTTTTCATTACTCCCAAACATACATTCATTACATCATGAAGTACAAACTTTGAGGTGTCGAAATGTATGTCCTCATATCTCCCAAACATACAGTAAGAAATATATATTTTGTTACCTTCCACAATAAAATACATCCAAGCTCAAAACAATTTTAATATTATGAATAACTTTTCTAAGTGGACAAATATTAAATAAACTTGGTCAAAATTATCTTTACAAATTAAATATTTCAGTTTTAACAAAGGAAAATCCGGTTGGATGACCTAAATCCCTGCTAAAATCTTATGACCCTTCCCCCCTGACTCCATCTCCCTCCTCACTCCAACAACACCCTGCACACACCTACATTTTACATGCTGCCAAAAATCCATAAACCTAACAATCCTGGATGCTCAATTGTGGCTGATTACTGTGCTCCCACAGAAAGATTTCAGCCCTTGTTGACCAGCACCTCCAACCAATTGTTCGAAATCTAGGCTCCCACATCCAAGATACCAACCTCTTACTTCACATACTCTCCATCATCCCCACCCCTTTACCTCCTGGATCCTTAGTTGTCACTGTTGCTGCCACTTTTCTGTACACCAATGCCCCACATGCCTTAATTCTTGCTGCTCTCGAACACTACCTTTCTCAGCATCCTTCAAACTCCAAGCCCAAAACCTTATTCCTTATAATCCTTACCAATTACATCCTGACAAACAATTATTTTTTCTTTGAATGAAAAGTTGTGTTGTAGTTGTGGGCCGGCCGCGGTGGCCGAGGAGACTGAGGCGTTCCAGTCACGGTCTGCATGGCCACTACGGTCGGAGGTTCGAATCCCCCCTCCATCCTTAGTATAAGGTAGTTGGTAAGTAGTTTGTAAGTTTAGGGACTGATGACCCCATAGTTAAGTCCCATAAGCTTTACAAACATTTGAACATTTGATTTGTTGTTGTGGTCTTCAGTCTGCAGACTGGTTTGATGCAGCTCTCCTTACTACCTTGTCCTGTGCAAGACTCTTCATCTGAGAATACGAATGGCAACCTACATCCTTTTGAATTTGCTTACTGTATTCATCCCCCGTTCTCCCTCTACAATTTTTACCCCACACCCTTCTTTCTAATGTTGGGTTGATGATGCCTTGATGTCTCAGAATGTGTCCCACGAACCTACCCCTTCTCTTAGTCAGGGTATGCCAGATACTCCTTTTCTGCCCAATTCTGTTGAACACCTTCTCTTTAGTTACGTGATCTACCCATCTGATCTTCATCATTCGTTTGTAGCACCACATTTTGAAAGCTTCTATCATCTTTTTGTCTGAATTCCTTATTGTCCACATTTCACTTCCATACAATGCTACACTCCAGTCAAATGCTTTCAGAAAGGATTTCCTAACATTTAAACTAATATTGGATGTCAACAAATTTCACTTCTTCACAAACACTTTTCTTCCCATAGCCATTCTGCATTTTATATCTTCTTTATTTCGGCCATCAGAAGTTATCTTGCTACCTAAATAAAAAAACTCATCGACTACTTTTATTGTCTCATTACCTAATCTAATTCCTTCATCATCGCCTGATTTTCTGACATTACCATCATTTTACTCTTGTTAATTTTCATCTTATATCTCCCTTTCAAGACACTGTCAATTCTGTTTAAATGCTCTTATAGGTCTTTTGCTGCCTCTGACAAAATTACTATGTTGTCAGAAAACCAAAAGGTTTCTAT
This sequence comes from Locusta migratoria, assembly GCA_026315105.1. Lineage (NCBI taxonomy): Eukaryota > Metazoa > Arthropoda > Insecta > Orthoptera > Acrididae > Locusta > Locusta migratoria. The sequence continues at coordinate 13,910,675 of CM048746.1, read as the reverse complement.
TCCATCTCCCTGGACTTTAATTCACTCTCCAAATTTCTCCTTGCATTCCTTCACAGCTTGCTCAATGTACAGATTGAACTATGTTGAGGAAAGGCTACAACCCTGTCTTACTCCCTTCCAAATACCTGCGACCCTTTCATGACCTTCGACTCTAATAAGTGCTGTCTGGTTTTTGTGTAAGTTGAATATAACTCTTCGCTCCCTAAATTTTACCCCTGCTACATTCAGAATCTGAAACAGTGTATTCCAGTCAACATTGTCAAAAGCTTTCTCCAGATCCACAAATGCTGTAAATGTAGGTTTCCCTTTCCTTAATCTATCTTCTAAGATAAGTCTTAATGTGAGTATTGCCTCACATGTTCCTACATTTCTTCTAAATTGAAATTGATCTTCCCCAAGGTTGGATTACACCAGTTTTTCCATTCTTCTGTAAATAATTCTTGTTAGTATTTTGCAACCATGACTTATTAAACTGATAGTTCTGTAATTTTCATATTTGTCTGCACTTGCTTTTTTAGTAATTGGAATCACTCTATTCTTCTTGAAGTCTAATGGTATTTTTCCTATTTCATACATCTTGCATACCAGGTGTAACAATTTCTTCATGACCGGCTCACCTAACGGTACTAGCAGTTCAGACAGAACATCATTTACTCCACAGCCTTGTTTCTTCTCAAATTTTTAGTGTTCTGTCAAATTCTTGCAGTATAGCATCTCCTATCTCATCTTCCTGTACTTCGTCTTCCATTTCTAGAATACTGCCTTCAACTTTATGTCCTTTGTACGGTCCTCCCACCTTTCAGCTTTGCCTTCTTTCCTTAGTACTGGTTTTCTGTCTGATTTCTTGATATTCATACCTCTGATTTTCTTGTCTCCAAATGTCTCTTTTTTCCTCTCCTGTAGGCAGTATCTATCTTTCCCCTAGTTATACATTCTTCTACTGTCTTGCATTTCTCCTCAAGCCACTCCTGCTTAGCCAGTCTGCACTTTATGTCAACCTCATTTTTCAGAAACCTGTACTCCCTTTTGCCTGCTTCACTGGATGCATTTTTATATTTCCTCCTTTCATCAAATAAATTCAGTATTTCCTGTGTTATCCAAGGATTTCTATTAGGCCTTGTCCTTCTGCCTATATGATCCTCTGCAGCCTTCACTACCCTATCTCTCAGAGCTACCCATTCCTCTTTTACTGTATTAATTTCCCCCGTTTCAGCCAATCCTTGCCTAATGTACCGTCTAAAACTCTCAACCACCTCTGGTTCCTTTAGTTTGTCCAGATTCCATCTCCTTAATTTTCTACCTTTTTGCAGTCTCTTAAATTTTAATCTGCAGTTCATAACCAATAAGTTATGGTCAGAGTCTATATCTGCCCCTGGATATGTCTTACAGTTTAAAACCTGGTTTCTAAACATTTGCCTTACCATTATGAAGTCAGTCTGATACCTTCCAGTATCTCCTGCTCTCTTCCATGTATATAACTTTAATTTCATGATGATTACACCAAGTTTTTATTATGATTAAAGTATACAATCAAAACTGCGGCTCAGCCATGGGCACCCGTATGGTACCCTCCTATTCCTACCTATTTATGGGCCGTCTAGAGGAAACCTTCCTAACCTCCCAAAAGCCCAAACCCCTTGTCTGATTTATGTTCATTGATGACATTTTCATGATTTTGACTCAGGGCCAGGACACCCTATCCTCATTCCTGCACAACCTCCTCTTCCTCCCCCATCAGTTTCACTTGGTCCTTCTCAACCCGCTAAGTCACCTTCCTGGATGTTGACCTCCACCTCACTGATGGCTCCATCCACACCTCTCCACATCAAACTTACTGATTAACAACAGTACCTGCACTTTGACTGTTTCCATCCATTCCACATCAAAAAAATCCCTTCCATACAGCCTTGCCACACGTGGACAGAAAATTTGCAGTGATGAGAAGTTCCTTACCCATTATGCCAAAGGCCTCACAAAGGCCTTCACAGACAAACATTATACCCTCCTGACCTAGTCCATAAACAGATTTCCCATACCATATGTCCACACACCTCCAATCCTCCCTCCAAATCTACTAACCAGTCACAAAGGAGTGTCTTGGACTGGAACAACTAAATCACATCCTATGTTAGGGCTTTGATTATCTGTCATCACGTCCTGAAATAAGAGATATCCTACGCAAGATCATTCCGACCCCTCCTAAAGTTGTGTTTTGTCACCCACCCAACCTCCACAACATCCTAGTCCATCCCTATACCACTCCCAACACCATCCCCTTCCCACAGGGATCATAGATCATACCCTTGTGGAAGAGCCCAGTGAAAAACCTGCCAAATTCACCCACCTAGCACTTCCTATTCCAGTCCTGTCACATGCTTATCTACTCCCATCAGAGGTTGGACTACCTGTGAAAGCAGCCAGGTGATATATCAACTCTGCTGTAATATTTGCATAATATTTTATATTGGTACTAGCTTATACGCTTGTGCTTTGCAACGGTTGTTAAAGAGGGACCTGTGTATATCATGGTTTTTTAGGGTTCCGGACCTAGGTCAGCAAAAACAGAATCTTTGTCAGAACACTCTGTCAATAAACTCAGTTCTCCTAGTCAAGATGTCAAATTTAAGTAGAAGTCATTGTCAAAAATGATGAATGTTCATGAAGTTTTTCATACAAAAAGTGAAATTAATCTAAGTCTGTACTCCGGAATGATGTAAATTCATTGTTAGTTTGTGTTCATAAAGTTAAGACTAAGCTGTGTAATAGTCTGAAAACACTTCTGTCGTTGAGATGAGAAATAGTAATAATAATAACAGCGCCATGGATTGGTTCTATGACGTAGTACTAAACTGTTCTCTCACAGTAAGTGTATACTGTAGTATTAGAATGTTGCAGTGTTGCACTGGGGACAATGTAGTTATTCTCTATGCAGTGCTCCATATTATTGAAAAGCCAATGAATACTGAGTCTGGTAATTCAATCAACAGAGCAGTTCATGTATTTTTAAATAAGACGTCATGGTGGTGTCAATGTGCGATAAAGTAAGTCTGGGTATTCGTTGAAGGAATGGTGTCAGCTGATCATCTGTATAGAACTTTCCATTAAATATAGTAGTATTTCCAGTGAATTTTCTTGACTGTGTTAGCAGCATTGGCCACTCTTTCAGCTAATACATGTCCTCATGTCCTGCAGTGATTACTTCGTAAAGCATGAAGTTGAAATCGATCTTGTGTAATAGAACTATATATTCAGAAGTCGGGATCTGAAACGATTAAAATAATAATAATAACAACAATAAGAGGAGAAAAGTAATTAATTAAGGGGATATTTTTTGTAAGGGGCTACATACAGTTGCAAGGAAGATATGAATTGGAGAGATGAAGGATAATGGAGTGCAGAAGGAGGAGGAGGAGAATAATGTTAGGCAGAGGGTGTAGAGATGGCAAGTTATCTCAGGTTGCGGGATGGTTGTAGGACAGTAGAATGTGCAGATCAGAAGAGATGGTGGTGGAGGGGAGGATCCAGATGGCTCTAATGGTAAAACAGCCATTGAAATACCAGGTGCTATGTTCATTCGCAAGTTGTGCCACATGGTGCTCCATCTTGCTTTTTTACATACACATTCATCCTGATGGACATCCGGTTCTTCATCATACCAATATAAAACACTGCAATGATTGCAGCAGAGTTGGTAAATCACATGGCTGCTTTCACAGATGGCCCAACCTCTGATGGTGTAGGATCAACCTGTGACAGGACTGCAGTAGGAATTGTTGGGTGGGGGGATTGGGCTTGTTTTGCATTGTTTTTATTTTTCATGGGGATATGATCCCTGTGGTAAGGAGTTGGGATTGGGAGTGGCATAATGATGAACTAGGATGTTGTGGAGGTTGGGTGGGCAATGGTATATGCCAAAGGCATACACCTGTTGTTTGATACCTTGTTATCCATTTAGTGGAAAAAGATCTGGACGAAGTTACAGTTTCTGTCTTAAGAAAGCGTTAAATTTTACTCCCACTCCAAAGACCTTACTGATACCATCATTGATCAGTGCCATTGAAGAAGTTGTTTGACCACTTGTCAGATGGGTCAGCTTAAGAAATCAGACTTGAAAGCCACTGAGCAATTATGAAATATTGTCCACAAAAAGTAATATCTCTAAGAAAGAGAGGTTAGCCATATGAAAATTATGTGAGATACACTGGCGTGCTACGTGCTGATAAAGCATTGTCACTGTCCTACTGCCTCAGGAAGTTTATAAAGAAAAGATCTTTGATTTACTAAGTTCTGGAGTGTACCAGAAGATCAACAAAGATTCATCTAGCATGGGCTACTGCCTTACTGAATGCTTCATTGCTAGAAAAGGAAGTTATAAGACATTTAAAAGTGTGAGTGGCAGTACCAACTAGGTAGTATGGGACTCCTAAAATTCATAAACTAGATAAAGATCTAGAGGATCTGTCTATGTGGCCAATAACAAGCACTATTGGTTCAGTAAGCTATCTTTCAGCCAAGTATTTGGCTTCACTATTAAAAGCATTAATGGGAAAATATAAATCACCACATTCCTAATTCAATGGATTTTATTCAAAGACTTTCAGGCATAATAGCACAAATGTGATGTTGGGCTTTGATTTGATATCATCATTTATCAAGGTACCTTTAATCAATTCTGTATCTCTTATTGGCCATTTTGAACAGGACACCACAGCTTTATTTGAGCATGTCACCTTATTTTCAGTTTAATGGTGAATTTTAAGAGCAGATTAATGGAGCTGCCATGAGAAGGCCCCCTCTCTCCTCTGGTGGCTAACTTATTTATGGAAGACTTTGAGGACAAAGGCATTGGACTCCACAAGAGTTAAACCAACAACCTTCTGGGGATACTGAGATGACTCGTTAGTAGTATGACCTCATGGGAAGGATGAGCTACACCAATTTCTTGACCTTAAATTTTCATCCATACGAGTATCAAATTTACTATGGAAATATAAAAGGATTGATGCCTTCCTTTCTTGGATGTCCTTGTGTATTGTAAAACTGATAGCACATGAGGCCATGCTGTATGTAGCAAACCTACGCATACAAATCTGTATTTACATGTCAACAGCTGCCATCACCTGTAAGCATAAGGTAGATTTTCAGAAGTCTTAAGTGTCTTATCACATCATGTTTCATGAACTGTGTGTCACACAGCGATCTAATTGGCTGGTGGGTTCAATGATATATATCTGCAAAGTGCATTGTCAATGGAGTTAGTAGTTAAAGACTAATACATTTAAAATGTCATAGCAGGTGCTAAAGTTTGACTGCGAGAACAGCAAAAATATAGTAACTGATAAACTCCTTTTCTTTTTACAACACTGTTGGAGGTGTCAATGAGAAAAAGTTTTGTGAAGGTTTGAAATTATATGTGAAGTCTTTTGGAAGTCATTGTTGTTATTTTTAACTAATGGAAGGTCAAAATTGAAATATTTGAGTGCCATCAGCTGCACAGTTTCTAATTGTAATACTTCCTTTACTTAACATAAAATTTGCCTCTTAATTAGTAGATTATGATAGCATTTTGACTTTCTAAATTTGGCAAATAATTACATGAAATACTGACAACAAAAGTTTTGTAGCTTCTGTAAGCTATCAGATAGGCCACATATAATGTAAAGTTCTGGAAACTAAAAATCAAATTTGATATTGTTGGGTTGTTTCTTTTCCAAGTGTTGTATATTTAAAAATTCTTATTATTTTAAATTTTTGTAGTTTGTACCTGTTGTTTGGTATTATTTGGATATCTAACAACCATTTGTTCACTGTTCCAGACTCGAAAATCGATGAACTTATTTGTTCAGTTGGGAAGATATCCTTAAATGATGAGCTTCAGTGCCAGCTTGATGCCTTGCAGTGCCCATTCACATGGAAAATGAAAAATATGCTAATTCACAAATCTCCAATTAATGTCATCACAAGGTATTTTATTTGTCATCAATTTTACATGTTAATCACTCATAATGATCACTTTAATGTTTTCTAAAGCTACAATAATGCAATCAGTAAGGCACAGTGGGATATTCTTCTTCATAAAAAAAAAAAAAAAAAAAATAAAAAAAAAAAAAAATAAAAAAAAAAAAAAGGATGAATATTGTCTTGTAGCTGTGTCATAGTATGCAGCTCGTTGATTAACAAACACTGATTTAAACTCTGAGATGATTTATTTTGCACTTGTCACACAAGTTCAAAAATAAAGTTGAGAAGGTTGTTCTTCGCAAATATTGCTGGTTTTACAACATTTTATTCTTCATCTCCCAAGCGAAGTGATTTGTTACAGTCTGCAACAAGAGAATTCCTTCAGTCTCTTCAAGTAGATGGAACTTTCAGTCCCACATTGTAAATAATGCCAAAGAAAAACAATTTGCACTTATTGGAATGTTTTGTAAAAATTGAAGAAGTGGATTCCTGGGATGATGTTACAATGAGAGAAGCTTTTGCTTTAAGAAATTTACTTCATCATCCACACTTTTTGTTCCTCCTAAATTTTTTTATGATATCATGAAACACATTGATTTTTTTTCATAACACAATTCAAATGCTGTAAACATATTCTATGCATTACATAATTTTGAGTAATTTTGCTGTATCTGAAATACAAGAGAGCATTCAATGGTTTAGAGTTTCTGATAATGAGTGTACCGCTCCTCAGGAAAATGTTCCAAATGTAGCAGTGAACTTAATCTGCTGTAAACATATTCTTTGCATTACATAATTTTGAGTAATTTTGCTGTATCTGAAATACAAGAGAGCATTCAATGGTTTAGAGTTTCTGATAATGAGTGTACCGCTCCTCAGGAAAATGTTCCAAATGTAGCAGTGAACTTAATTTGCTGTAAACATATTCTTTGCATTACATAATTTTGAGTAATTTTGCTGTATCTGAAATACAAGAGAGCATTCAATGGTTTAGAGTTTCTGATAATGAGTGTACCGCTCCTCAGGAAAATGTTCCAAATGTAGCAGTGAACTTAATGTGACAGCACATGCCAAATAAGTGTGTGACATTATGACCAACAAACTGAAAGGAATATTTCAAAACTCCGTAATCATTGATCTAAAAAAGTAAGTTTGCTTCTTTTAGAGAACATTTCCCCAGCCACTTTGGTCAATACTTTTTCACTAGGCTATAGTCTGTTTATTTGCCACGATAAACTGAAAAGTAAACTGTCAGTGATTTATCGCAATGGTACATTTAGAAGTATTACATCGGTTTGTGAGCTGATTACTTCCTTTGTGGAACATTCCTTTGAAGAATTGTTCACTGAAGTGCACAAAACAGTAAAAATTGTGCTAACTCTATCAATTTCAACAGCAGAAGCAGAGCACAGTTTCAGCAACTTTAAAAGAATGAAAACCTTCCTCGGGAACAGTATAAGTCCATTCACAAGGAAGAAATTAGTGATATTCCATACTTCAGCAACAGAGTAATTGACAATTTTGCCAGCCAAAAGAACAGACATGTACATTTACTGTATAAATAACCTGTCAGAACACAGACCTCATTAGTTAACGTGCTAGTCAGTTAAAATACGCACTAAGCAGTTCCTAGTCAAGGTTTTTCCCATAGTTTTTACCTTCGCCTTAAAGAACAAGCCAGAAGAATCCCTGTTGTCTCTCTGGTGCTTTCCCAAAGGGGAAGAATTCACATATGTCCCTCCATAGTTCATTTTTATTTTCACATCACAATCAGTACACAGAAGCACAACTACAATAAATACGAACTTCAGCATGAGAAGAGATGGTGAACTTTGTTTCAAATCCAAAGGCCCCAAATTCTTCAGTAAATTGTGTCATCACAGCATACACACAGACACCCACACAAGTACATGGAAAACCAGCAGATCTGGTAGACCAGACCAACTAAAATATTACACACATACCCCACTCAAAATAATAATAATAATAATAATAATAATAATAAAATAAATAAAATGAATAATAGTAATAAAATAAAAATGTTTATTGCACTTTTGTATAAATTTTTTATTAGTTACAGTGTTTCATGGATTATATTAATTACTGCATAATTAGCATATTTGAGCCGCCACTGATTCCAGTCCATTATCTAATTTCCCTCTGACCAACTATCTAATCAAATATCTTTTGTCTGAATGTTTTTCTATTAATCTGTCTTAAGTTATACCGACTATTTCAAGATCCTCCCCAATCACAGCGATCCATTTAATTGACTCAGTTGTGACCTTGCTTCTATTTTCGTAGATTTCTTATATTTCTTTTGTTAACATAGTGGGTGGGTGCCAATCTTTTAATGGGCTCATAAATTTTAAGTGTTTGTTTTTCCATATCACCATGTAAGTCTGTGTATATATCTATTACCTTTTTACTTTTCAGCCTATATGTTTCTACATCAATAATTTGGTGCTTAATATTTTCCTAATAATCTTTCTTTCTTCTGAATTTTTCAGTGTCCCTCTTTCTAATTAAAACTACAGTTCCTCCTCCATAAATAAATTCAGGTTTGATATAGTTTTCCATATTTGGTGTTCAAAAACTTTGCTGCTTTTCTGTTGCTTGTCATATATGTATATATTTGTGTGTATAAAATAAAGATTGTTTGACTTACCCAAAGTACAGGCTCGCCTTCCCACCAGGAGAGTCTCCTTCTATTGAAGATTACTAACCAGGCGAAGGAGCACAGGTAGTGATAGTAACACAAATAAAATAAATTAAGAAATTCACACACACAAACCCAAACACTAGCTTTTGCAGCCTAGCTGCTTCATCAGGCAGAAGGGAAGGAGAGGGAAAAGGAAATGATGAGGGTTTTAAGGGAGTGGGTAAGGAGCCATTCCAATCCAGCGACAGAAAACACTTACAACACACATCCACACATATACACAAACGCAAGCACACCTAGGCAGACATACTGTAGAAAGCAAAGAATATATATAATTAATATATATAATTAATGATGGAAATTCTCCTCAGAGATTATAAATTATTTTTCAGAAGCGATGGATTGGCTGGCTAGTACTTATCTTTGTGCTGTACACTACAGCCAATAGTGACACAAATGAAGAAAAAAAGAAAACGGACAAAAAGGATAAGCTTTCGGAACACAGTTCCTTCTTAAGGTGGGAGAGAAGGGAAGAAAAAAGGATTGGAACGGAAGGGGAAGGTAAATCACGACCTAGGTCATGAGAGTAGTGTTTCATGACCTAGGTCGTGATTTACCTTCCCCTTCCGTTCCAAACCTTTTTTTCTTCCCATTTCTCCCACCTGAAGAAGGAACTGTGTTCCGAAAGCTTGTCCTTTTCGTCCGTTTTCTTTTTTTCTTCATTTGTGTCACTATTGGCTGTAGTGTACAGCACAAAGATAAGTACTAGCCAGCCAATCCATCTCTTCTGAAAAATAAGATTTTCCTGGTGGGAAAAATATGTATAAAATAAAGATTTTTGACTTACCTAAAGTGCAGGCTCGTCGACAGAAACATAAAACACACAAACATTCGAGCTTTTGCCACCACTGGCAGCTTCTTCGGGAAAAAGAGGAAGGAAGGAGAGGAGAAAGGGAAGGATACGGGTTTTAAGGAAGTGGAAAAGGAGCCATTCCAATCCCAGGAGTGGAAGGACTTACCTTAGGGGACAAAAAGGAAGGTAAACAAATACACACACACTCACACATATCCACATGCAAACACACCTAGATATATATATATCAGTTAACATGTTCTTAATTGGTGTTAGAGTTTTATTAACTAGTCCTTGTTCCTTCGAAATTTGCAAAAGAGATTCACTATCAATTGAGTCATTAGCCTTTTTAAAATCCACAAATGTACATACCATATTGTTACTAGAAATACAGGGTGTCTCAAGAAAGACGCATGCCAGGCGCCTGTGGGTCACGTGGTACGGCTCCCGGCCGCCGGTCACAGCAGTGCCCGATTCTCGGACTCTGTTATGCCGAAGGTGTATAAACTGAGTTAAAGTCTAAAAAACTGTGCCATCTGAGTAACCTAAGCTTACCGTTATTTACAGTAGATGTTCATAATTATGTCCATCTATGGAAAGAGCGGCCTGACATCTCTTGAACACATTTGTGAACACTTGATGCACTTTGGCTGTCGAAATCTGGGAAATGACTAGTCAAATCCTGTCTTTCAACTCTTCGAGTGTATGGTGATTGCTTGCATACGCCTTGTCTTAACATTCCCCAAAGATAAAAGTCACAGGGATTTAGATCTGGAGAACGAGGAGGCCAGTCAACTATCCTACCATCAAAAACACTTCGTATTGCTGCCATAGAAGCATTGTCAATGTGTGGTCTTGCATTGTCCTGGATGAAATAACCATGCAGCTTTTTGTTAGGTGAAATTTCTTGAAAAAATGGATGCAGGATATTGTTTCGTGAAATAAGATTTGACTAGTCATTTTCCAGATTTCGGCAGCCGAAATTCATCGAGTGTTCGCAAATGTGTTCAAGAGATGTCAGGCTGCTCTTTCCATAGAGGGACATCATTTTGAACACTCAGGTGGCAATGTTTTTTAGACTTTAACTCAGTGTATGCGCCCGCGGCACAATAGAGTCCAAGAATCGGGTGCTGCCGTGGCCGGCGGATGCAGTGGCGGCGGCCGGGAGCAGTACCGCGCGATCCGCGGACGCCTGGCAGGCATCTTTCATGAGACACCCTGTACTTTTTTGCCTAAGGATTAGTTTTAAAGTAAAAATATGTTACAAAACAGGATCAGCTCAGTCTAAAGCCTGCTTTGTATTTACCAATTTTAGGTTCCAACTGTTCTTGGGCTCTATCAAGTGAACTTTGTTAGAGAATTTTGTTTGTTAATGGGAGAAGAGAGACTACTTGGTAATTGTTAACACCGCTTCTATCCCCCCCCCCCTCTTTTTTTAATGCAATTCATGGAGTTAGGGCGGTTTTCTGATCCTCAGGTATTTTCTATTTGCCAGATGTGCCATATTGATATCTCTTATAGTGTTAGGGCTAGCTGATTTTAGTAATTCTGAACAATTATATCACCATCTCTGGATGTAGTTTTTAAGTCTCTTAATTTGTTTAGTTATTTTTATTCCATCAGGTTCTTTATTAGAGTTAGGATTAGTGTTATTAGTGTGCTGTTGTTTGAATTCATTCAAACTTTTTCTGGACAGTTTAATAGTTTTTTTTTTCATTATAATTAATGGAAAACAAAATTTTGTAACATGATAAATGCTTTACATTTCCTAGTCTTTAGTCTTAGTTTTGTTGTCATGCGATACTGCTAGCTGTGCCTAGACAGTCCATTGGACAAAAAGAAACAAAATAGGAACAGTGAACATCCCAAGTGGAACATATACAACAAAAGGGAAACACCTACAGTGAGAATGTCCTTTGGCTATGGCGGTGAACCGCAAAGTTGAATGTCCCTGGTCCAAACCATTCCTAGCATAAAAATTTTAATTTTTTATTTCCCACAGAACAACTCGTGTATTTAATACACTCTTGTTTAAAGCCACGATCAGTCAGCTGCCAGCCATGGATCTTCGTCAGCAGGAATACTCTCTCCGCCATGAACTGTAGTCAACTGACGTCATGTGATTAGATGTTTGTTTAGATGTAATGTCCCCATACTGTAGCACAGTTCCCTTATATCAGACCTACTGTTTTCAGTGGGGTCTGAATTATTTGTAGGCTAATATCTGAGATCATCTATTTTCACTGGTACTTAACACTATGATTACAATTCGATGATCATTTATTGTGACATAGTTCCCACCTGTTTACTTGTTTTGATATGTGATCACTCTTTGTGGTATTTCGCCTGCACATTTGCTTGTGATAGTAATATTGCGTGTTCATAGCACATGACTCTTTTTCTGAAACTAATGTATAGTATGGAATTTGCTAGGGCTACAAAGAGAGAACAGAAACATCAATGATATGACAGACAATTCACAATGCAGTGATTAAAAAAAAAAATTGTCCAGGAATGGGATTGACTCCAACACCATGACCACAGAACCACAACACATTTGCTGCAGCTGCATCCTTAATGTGTCATATCATACACTTTGAATGGTCAGTTTTATATTGCTTCTATTTTTCATAGTTCCATATTCTTTTTTCCTGTATTCAGTTTTTGACGAGCTATACATTGTACATTCTTCCACTAAATCTGATGGGGTTGCAATGGGGATTTTCTCTTAAGTAGTGTACTGATAGTCATATTCATCAACTAAAACATCTAGCATTCTAATATTTTACTGTTATTTTTACTTCAATGTTGCGGAAACATTTCTCAGTGTAACATTAATGAGTTTTTATGGCACACTTATAATAAAGGTGAGTGTCACTAACAACAACCTGGAACGCTTCTACCAGGACTGATCTGAAGATTCCAGCTCTCTTTACACAGGAGGAGGTAAGTATAGGCCATTACATAACTGTGCCATGGTTTTTTTGACCGACAACTTCACTCTCACACCCCTAAAGATGGATCAAAGCCTCTTAGGGTTCTGTGATACTAGGCAATACTTCCTCTCTTTAGGTCTGTCTACCTCACCTACTACTATTCCCTACAACAAATGATGCACAGCATGTGATGCCAATTTCAACTTCAACACATTCCAATCTGTCAGTCCTCAGTTATTGTAGAAGCTCCAAAAACAAAGTTTCAGTACTTTTGTTTTCTCGTAAACACCACTTTTGTATGACTAACATGTGCACTTGGTAATATTCCTCATGGGAGTCCTTTGCAGTATATCCTCCACTATGAAATGAGTGTGTAATGCGGGTTGAATCTATTCTTATACCGAAATCACAGATAAAAAGAAGGTTGGGGGGGGGGGTGAAATTATTTGATTCCTTATGCTGTATTTGTGGTACTTGTCACTTCTTGTTAGTTTCATTGTCTTATAAGTCCATATGTCTTTGTCAATTAGTTCTGGATTATTGATCTTTCCTGTTTTTAAAGAACAGGTTTATCCCATCATTATGGAGAATCACAATATGGATGGAAATAAGAAGGCTGTTAACAATAAACATGAATGAATGTGGAAAGGGGGATTTAGACTGGTACTCAAATATGAGAAGTAATAAAGGAAAATAAAGATATAAGGGTGTCAGGAACAAAGAAAGAAAGAAGGAAGGAAGATAGGCCCCACAGACAGGAAACCCATACCTCTCCCCCCCCCCCCCCCCACACCCCACCCTGGGAAACCGGGAAACCCCATCCCTTATGGTACTTCACCAAGGCACCAGAGGGCAATCTAAATGTCGGTCAGATGGTCACAGACCCCTACAGAATGGAAATACCATAGCTTCGCCTTCCAGGATACCCAAAAAGTACCCCCTGAAATTCAGCTATGGACTGCATAGGAAGTGAAAGTTACTACTCTGTCAAGTGTGTCAGTCCGTCATATGCCAATGACATTATTTCCTGGTGTTACCCTTTGACCTCGTGAATACGAAGGTGCAACTACATTTATTTCACCATTTAAGTTGTTTTAAAAGTCTGGATATATATGTGTTAATAAAGACATTCGTTAAGCACAAATCCTATATTTAAGACAATTTCTGCACAAGTGATGGCAGCAAAAAATCATAATCTGTACTTGTGTCATAAAAGTTATAAAAATAAACATTCTGGTGTAGGCCCCCTCAATGAGATCAGCTGTTTTGTATTTTTGTTTCAGTTTATATTCTCCAAATGAAAGAAAGTATGGTTTACAGAACATAAAGTTTGTGGGTGTTGATTACATTTTGTGGTATGTATTTTGTCTAAATAGTGTAGTAGTATGCAAAAAAGAAGTAAAGGGTAGTCAAAGAAGGAAGGTATGTCGCCTGTGGTTAGAAATGAGACATACTGGACTCAGTGTGCACAAATGCACCTACGCATCAAAACTTGAATGCTTCTTCTTTCTTTTTCTGTTTGCCAATTTCAGGTATTGTTTCGATAAATTTATCCCTGTTCCTAATGCTAAATTTTCACATAAGCAATCAAATGGTAAAAGTACTAAATTATCATGACTTTTTTTAAATTCATTCTTTGCAAGTTTGAGTTCACACCATAGTTTAACTAACTTGTTGAGTATTCTTTGCTATTTGACTGGAACTGGATATTGACTGAGATGTTTCTACTCATTTATTTAATTTTTTATCAGTCAGTCTTATTTTCTGTTCCAAGCTAATAACATTTTCTGGAACTCCCTCTAATTCAGCAAAATCCCTACTCGTTCCCAAGTGTTCGATTCTGTTGTAAGCTTCAGTAACTCGTTTGTTTACTCTTTGGAATTTGCCTCTTGCAGATTTATTTAACAGTTCAAGATAACATTTAACATCATCTACAGACTCTAATCTCAGTAGTTCGCACTCCTCTGAATCAGTTTATAATTTGGTTTAAATTGAAGTCTAACCCCCTCATACTTCAGAAGTGTTGTTCCAACTTTCTTGATATTATTTACTTTATCAGGTAATTTGTTTAGCTTGCTGTCTATAAGTCTTTTAAATCAGTAACTTGATTATCTCTATTTGCCTTTTAAGTCTTAGGCTGACTTTCAAATAGTTCTTCTAACAACACTGAATGCTCGGTAGCCATGCTGTGGTTTAAACAATATAATTCCAGCACATACTCACCATTAGAAGTTCTTGAAGCTGCTTATGTGCGCCAAAATTATGTGAGACGACACAACTTGGTAGGAAAGTGATATTGTTCCAAGTAAGGTCATGTATCTTGTAGTTACTCGCACATCACCATACATTATTTTGCAGGTTCCATGTCATCTTTGGTCTTTGTGATTATAGGAGGAGCCCGCTAATCAGTTTGTTCTGTTATTTCACATAAAACAGCTTTATCACTTACTGTGCAGGGGAGATTCACCAGGAAGTAAGAAATCTCCAGGTCTAGCAAATAAAAACTTTGAGCTGCAAATTTCTGTTATATTTAATGTGATGTTGTGTTGTTTAATTTATCACAAAAGTTTACTATAACTTATGTTTGATATCACAAGAGACGAGTTCATGATTCATTGCAACCAGTATCTGTATTTCAATTTCAAGTGTTTATAAAACAAAAAACACATGTTTCTACCTTTAATTGATGTATTTCTTCTTTGTATCAATTATTATCATTTATACCGGGAACTTCCAACACAAACTTTGGGAACTTTAGACCCAAAGCTGTAACACAGCAAGTTATCACTGAGCACTTTTCCACTCTCATACATTCCCTTCGATATCTCTGTGCAAAATGTTATGGGGACACAGTACATGCCTTCTTATTTATTCTTATGAGTGGACAATCATCTTCTGTCAGGAAAGACACTATAAATGTAATGACATATCTGCTGTTACACTAAAAACCTATAATAAATTGGAATGAAATGACAGCTGGTTGTCTTTTTGCCATTTATGACATAGAAATTACGGTGTAGGAACAGGAGAAAAAGTGCTGGAAAATTGCAGGAGAGGCAAGGGATTAGAAAAGGGCTGCTGAAAATGTGGATTTGCATGAAGTTAGGGCAAGGATTTACAAGAATGGGAATGGCAATGTTACCAGGGAGAAAAGTATACACTGCATGAGTTCTGAAACAATATTTAGCAACTGGCTGTTCAGGTCTACAATTTGGCATTGATGATTCATGTGGATAGATAGTTTAGGAGATAATTGACAGTGTTGCTTTCCTATGCTGCAGCAAGTATCATTTTCCAACTAATCTGTTCATGATCAAATGGATTAGGATGTGTAAAATTGTATACAAAAAATGGAAAGGATGTAAGTGCCACAAATTAAGATCTTCATTATTCAAATAAATGCGTCTGAAATATTGGATGTTTATATTAATTTTATGAAAAAAAATAGGCTTATATCAAAATACCTATACAAAACATGAAAAGTTTTTTTATTGATATGTATAAAGGGAACAGAACGTATATAGAAAAATAAGTAAGTGCCATCCTTTTTGTTTTCTGGAAAACACTGTAAGTGCCTTCTAAGTTTCGAAAAGGATGTAAGTCAAGGGTTTATGTTAAAAAAATAGTAAGGCCATTGTAGTTTTGAGAACATTTAATAACTTTACATATCATTTTACTCTTTCAATGCTAGGCTAATATAAAAAGGCTATAGAATAAAATTTTGGGTGGTTTTTTGAAGCAAAGTTGTTTGCCTTCAGTTTATTCTGCTTCTTCTTTCATCGGTAAGTACAAGCTGTTTTTCACTGCTTGTGTTTTACACTTGTAATTACAGGAGCAGCTAGCCTGTTCTGCTAGTGGTTATTTTGCAGCTATCTCTTTCCCACGGCTGTTAATGTACAGCTGGCCCTTTTCTCTGCTTCACATCTCTAACAAACACTCACTTCTTCCTAACAGGCTTTTCTGTTTTGTAGTTGGTACACTAAACACACAACTGAAGCACACTCTAAAACACACATATGTGAAATGACCAAAATCACTGCCGTGTCAACTATGACGATCCCTCTTTGAATAAGGTGATCGCCACATTTAATAATTAAAATTTGTTATAAAATTTGAACTTGACGATAAATATTAATTGTGAAGGGGTGTTTTTCAAAAAGAACAAATACTTCTTCTAAATCCACTTCGATTTATTGCTACATGCAAGATACACAGATCTGACATACAACTGGCTTGAACTTAACTCTAATTCTGAAGTACAGCAACTGACTACTAATTCCTGCCTATTACATGTATTTATTACATTATTAACAATGTCATGTGATGCATAATTATCACAATGATAATTTATGAATCAGTTCTTTGATAAACAACAAATCCATGTAATTTGCGTTTGTCATACAATGTCAATGTATTGGTATAACAAATAACTGATTAAATAGTTACAATATTTTATAAATGAAGTGAATCCTATTGTTTGGTAGAAGTTAAATAATCTGCTTTACAATGAACTACAATGTCTGTCAATTAGCCATAATGACAATTAGATGTAACAACTACTTTAAATTACAATTTGTACTGAAATTTGGTCAGGCCAAAAATACTACGAAAATTAATGTAATCTCAATAAAGGTAATAAATGCTGCAAAATAAATACTACGAAATTACTGGGGTTTAATAATGTGGACAATGCTAATAGAGCATTACGAAATTAATGAGGTTTGATAATGGGAAAATAACGTAATAGCAATTACAAAGTTATAGAAATTTAGTAATGGGCATAAAAGCTGTAATTACTATGAAATTAATGGATTTTATTAATGGGAATAAAATGAGGTAAATACTTAGTGACATAAACAATGTAGTTGTTATAATGTAGGAATGAACATGGGTGGTATCACAAACTTTAACACAGGATAGAAAGGTTTAAAGGTGGTATCATAAACTTTACTACAGGAAAGAAAGGTATCTGGAGCTTCAGTATATAGGAAGTGGTATGCTACACTACATTATAAGGAAAGAAGAGTATTCTGAGTTTCAGTAAAGAGAGGTATCATATATTACATTACACAACATACTGTCACCATCTACAGCAGCTGTGCAGCTTAGGCACATACATCATGGCGGTGGCACTTACATCCCTTGCCGTCTGAGCTCCACTGGCACTTGCACAGTAATGCTATCTTCGAACAGCTCTTGAAAGTAGTAGGAATTATTGTGGCACTTGCAACCTTTCTTGTTTCATTATGCTTAGCTTATACAATCCTTTTCACTGAAAAAGTCATTTTTTTAAAATTTTTTGGAACTTAAATTCTTTTCCATTTTTTGTACTCAGTTGTGCCCAGTGGCTGTGGGCTTGACCAGAGTTTATTTACACCATCCTGCAGTGTCTACATTGAATGGCGTGTTTGTGTGTGTGTGTGAGAGAGAGAGAGAGAGAGAGAGAGAGAGAGAGAGAGAGAGGGGGGGGGATTTCTGAAGAAGGCCATAACAGGTTGAAAGCTAAGTATACTTGTAATCTTTATGGGTGCCTTTCTGCGGCTCAACAAGACGTCTCAGTGATGAGTAGCAACCGATCCTTTCAAAAATATTATTGAATCCTTCCTGGAATTTCCCTTGTATTAATATCAGAATAACTTTAGTTATTTCCTTAAAATTTTAATAGCCTTTATTAATTTCATTGCAGTCTTAATTTAGTTAATATTATGCAAAATATACATGTCAGTGAAAAAACATTATGCAGGATTTAAGGCTTGCTTATAGCATAAATTTGAGGTGCAATATCTTCCTCTTATTTTTTTCTTCGTATTATTTTTTTTATTATGTATGTATTTTATTGTGCATGATAACAAAAAGAGTATATCATAATTTGCTTCATTTTATTTGTAGGTTAGAGGAGAAAGAAGAGGAACTAGATGGTGAAGAAGGGGCATTTTTATTGCTGCGACAATTTGGCCTGCAGCTTGCTTTGTGTTTCGAGAACTGGCATGAAGGCGATATTACCGCTGCTCGTGAACGCCAGCGCATTTGTGACAATTTAATAGAGAATGAGAATGCTCCGTATGTGGATGGTCTGAAACACATTAGTAAATCTTGTGCAGCACATCTTGCACATATGTCTGGAACAGTCTTGGATGTTCGTGCATTACTGAAGACAATTACTCCTTTCAAGGAACTTGATGATGTTAATAAAGCCTGTGTTGTTGGAATGAGAGGTATTTTTCTTATGGAATATGGATATGAAGGAACAAGCCAGTCAGTACCTTACATTGAACAAGCATTAGAATTGGATCCTTCAAGCGGTCAGTACTCCAATTAAAGTACTTGTATAATTGCCAATTGGTTTTTATTTAACAGTGTTTATCGTGGCTTTATTTGGCCAAAATGCAACTTGTCAGCTTGAAAGAGTGTGCTGGATAAAAATTTAGACTTATAAAAGTAAAACAATCAGGAAAGCAATAAGATCATTTCATAACCACATAAAGAGTATTTATAAGGTTTACAAATCATTTATGAACTGTGCACACATTACTTATGTACTTATTACTTATGTACTTATGTACTTACTCCAGCAAGGATACGACTTCCTAAAATCCTGCCCCGAAATGAGATCCATCCTTCACGACATCCTCCCCACTCCTCCGAGAGTGTCTTTCTGCCGCCCACCTAACCTCTGTAACCTCCTAGTCCATCCCTATGAAATCCCCAAACCACCTTCCCTACCTTCTGGCTCCTACCCTTGTAACCGCCCCCGTTGTAAAACCTGCCCTATGCACCCTTCCACCACCACTTACTCCAGTCCTGTAACCCGGAGGGTGTACACAATCAAGGGCATAGCCACTTGTGACAGCACCCACGTGATTTACCAACTGACATGCCTGCACTGTGAAGCGTTCTATGTGGGAATGACCAGCAACAAACTGTCCATTCGCATGAATGGTTACAGGCATACAGTGTTTGTTGGTAATGAGGATCACCCTGCGGCTAAACACGCCTTGGTGCACGGCCAGCACATCTTGGCACAGTGTTACACCGTCCGGGTTATCTGGATACTTCCCACCGACACCAATCCTTCAGAACTCCGGAGATGGGAACTAGCCCTTCAGCATATTCTCTCTTCCCGTTACCCACCTGGTCTCAACCTCCGCTAAATTTGAATTCCCACCCACCATCTTAACATCTTTGCCTTGGTTCTCTGGACAGAGCCTCTGCCTCAAGTGGCATCTCTGTCTAACTTCTAACTTCTTTGCTTTCTACAGTTCTACAGTGTGTCTGCCTAAGTGTACTTGTGTCTGTGTAAATGTGTGGGTGTGTGTGTTTTTGTTTACCCTCTTTTTTTCCCCCCAAGGTAAGTCTTTCCTGTCCCGGGATTGGAATGACTCCTTATCCACTCCCTTGAAACCCTCATCATTTCCTTTTCCCTCTCCTTCCATTCTGCCTGACGAAGCAGCTAGGCTGCGAAAGCTTGTATGTGTGTTTGTGTGTGATTTTATTTATTTTATTTGTTTCTATCGACGAGCCGGTCCTTTTGGTAAGTCATCTGTTTTCTAGTTTTATTTTTGTTTATCCCACCGGGAAAGTTTCCCTCTATAATTTACTTATTAAAAGTTTACTCTGAAATTTATTTTTAAAACTCAAGCTTGACAGGTAGAGGTTTGCACAGAAATGAGAACTACCATCCACACCGCATTCATAATATCCTCTAAAAAATTGTTGAAGTTGGCATCAAAAGAAATCTCAGCTATCTCCTCAGCAGATAATTATACTTTTTCAAATTTGTCTGTGGAAGTGGATTTCTCAAGATGGTGCATATCTTTATAAATGTGGAGGCTAAGTAAGGTGTAATGTGTCATGCAGCAGGAATTCTAAAGTGCAGTCACTATTGTAGCTTGGAGACCACAGAGTGGACTTCAATGCCTTTGAGGTTGGCAATCATAAAAGGTGTGACAGACAAGATAACAAGGCTCCATTTTACAGGCCCATTTGTTTGTTAGCAGCAGTCAACAATGCTCCATAGTGTGAATGTTCCACAAACTAGAACATTCTGTTAAAGAGTACTATTTCTGTCATTTACATTAAAATGTAAGTTAGGCAAACAGGCTGTACATTCAATTAAATACCTTAGAATTACAGTTATGAACAACTTTAATTAGAGAGAACACACAGAAAATATAGTAGCAAAGGTGAACCAAAGTCTACGTTTCATCGGCAGAACACTTAAAGAAAATGCAACAGGTCTACTAAAGAAACAGTCTACACTGCATTTGCTGTGCATGTTGGGATCACTATCCAGTGGGCTTGTTGGAGTATATAGAGAATGTTCAGAGAATAGCAGCTCGTTTTGTATTATTGTGATATCGGGAAGAGAGTGTCATGGAAATGATGCAGAAGTTGGGGTGAAAAACTTTGAAAGAAAAGTCTTATTCGTTACGATGAGATCTATTTGCGATATTCCTTTCACCAACCTTCTCCTCCGAATGCAAACATATTTTTTAGCGCCCAACCTATGCAGCGAGACATGATCATCATAATAATATAAGAGAAATCAGATTTAAAACAAAATTATTCTGGTGTTCCTTTCCCCCATGCTATAAGAGAATGGCACGTTGGATAAATATGATAAAAGAGGTTTGATGAAACCTCTGCCATACACTTAAATGTAAAGGCAGAGTAATTATTTACATGTAGATGTAGGCACATTGTTGTTGTTGTCGTCGTCATCGTCATTGTCGTAGTCTTCATTCTGCAGACTGGTTTTAATACAGCTCTCCATGCTACCCTGTCCTGTGCAAGCCTCTTCATGTGAGAATATGATTTGAGAATACATACAGCAACCTACATCATTTTGAATCTGCTTACTGTATTCATCCCTCGGTTTCCCCCTGTAATTTTTACCCCACAAACTTCCTTCCAATGCTAAGTTAAGGATTCCTTGATGTCTCAGAATGTGTCCCGCCAACCTATCCCATCTTTTAAGTCAGGATATGCCAGAAAGTCCTTTTCTCCCCAGTTCTGTTGGTCACCTCCGCATTAGTTACTTGATCTACCCATTTAATCTTCATCATTCGTCTGTAGCACCACATTTCAAAAACTTCTATCATCTTTTTATCTGAACTCTTTCAAATGTTCAAAATGTTCAAATGTTTGTAGAGCTTATGGGACTTAACTACGGGGTCATCAGTCCCTAAACTTACAAACTACTTATGAACTAGCTACAACTAAAGACGGCACAAATATCCATGCCCAAGGGCGGATTCGAACCCCCCGACCGTAGTGGCTGTGCAGACCGTGACTGAAGCGCCTCAGTCCCCTCGGCCACCGCGGCCAGCTCTGAACTCTTTATCATCCACATTTCACTCCCATACAATCCAATACTACAGACATATGCTTTCGGAAAGGAATTCCTAACATTTAAATTAATATTGGATGTCAACAAATTTCGCTTCTTCAGAAATGCTTTTCATCCCATAGCGATTCTACATTTTATATCTTCGTTACTTCGGCCATCAAAAGAGATTTTACTACCCAAATAACAAAACTCTTTCCACTTTAGTTATCTCATTACCTAATCTAATTCCTTCAGCATCGCCTGATTTTCTGACACTTCATTCCATTACCCTTGTTATATTCATTTATACCCTCCTTTCAAGACACTGTCCATTCCATTCAGTTGCTCTTCCAGGTCCTTCGCTGTCGCTGAAAGAATTACTGTCATCAGCAAACTGCGTAGTTTTTATTTCTTCTCCCTGAACTTTAATTCTCTCTCTTTGCATTCCTTCACAGCTTGCTCAATGTATAGATTGAACAACATTGGGGAAAGACTACAACCCTGTCTTACTCCCTTCCCAATCACTGCATCCCTTTCATACCCTTTGACTCTAATAGCTGCTATCTGTTTCTTTGCACAAGTTCAATGTAACTCTTTGCTCCCTATATTTTAATCCTGTTGCCTTCAGAATTTGAAAGAGTGTATTCCAGTCAAAATTGTCAATGTAGGTTTCCCTTTCCTTAACCTATCTTCTAAAAATAAGTTGTAATTTGAGTATTACCTCCTGTGTTCCTACATTTCTCCTAAATCCAAATTGATCTTCCCCAAGGTCGGATTCCACCAGTTTTCCCATTTGTCTGTAAATAATTTGTGTTAGTGTTTTGCAACCATGACTTATTTAATTAATAGTTCTGTGATTTTTTCATTGTGTGCACTTGCTGCATAAAAGATCATAATTATTTAGTTGTACAAATCTGATATTGAAGTTAAATTTTCTTGTCGTGAGTAATAAAAATAATAATAATAATAATAATAATAATAATAATAGTAAATATAGGGTATTGGCCCACTTTAGTTTACGGTAGTAACACTAAAAGTGGGCCTTTGCGATCGTCTACATCTACATACATACATACTCCGCAATTCACCGTAAGGTGCGTGGCGGAGGGTACACTGTACCACTACTAGGCATTTCCTTTCCTATTCCACTCCCAAATTGAACGAGGAAAAAAAGAATGCCTATATGCCTCCGTACAAGCCCTAATTTCTCTTATCTTGTCTTTGTGATCTTTACGCGAAATGTAAGTAGGCGGCAGCAAGATCGTACTACACTCAGCTTCAAATTCCGGCCCTCTAAATTTACTTAACAGAAATTCACGAAAAGAACGTCGTCTTTCTTCCAGCGATCCCCAATTGAGTTGCCGGAGCATTTCCGTGACACTCGCGCATTGGTCGAAACTACCGGTAACAAATCTAGCTGCTCGCCTCTGAACCGCCTCTATGTCTTCCTTCAAACCGATCTGCTGCGGGTCCCAAATACTTGAGCAATACTCAAGACGTGGTCGTACAAGCGTTTTATACGCGGTCTCCTTTACAGGTGAAGTACATCTTCCCAAAATTCTCCCAATAAACCGAAGTCTGCTGTCTGCCTTACTCACATCTGTCCTTACATGCTCGTTCCATTTCATATCGCTCTGCAATGTTACGCCTAGATATTTGAACGACGCGACCGCATCAAGAAGCTCACTACTGATGCTGTATTCGAACATTATAGGATTGTTTTTTCTACTCATGCGCATCACATTACATTTTTCTACATTGAGAGCTAGCTGCCATTCTTCGCACCAACTAGAAATTTTGTCTAAGTCAACCTGTATGCTATTACAGTCAGTTACAGACGACACCCTCCCATACACCACAGCATCATCAGCAAACAGCCACAAATTACAACTTACTCTGACCATCAGATCATTTATATAGATAGAAAATAATAGTGGTCCTATCACACTCCCCTGGGGCACGCCTGACGATACACTCGTCTCTGATGAACACTCGCCGTCGAGAACAACGTACTGCGTTCTATTACTTAGGAAGTCTTCCAGCCAGTCACAAATCTGTGAACCTATTCCATAAGCTCGTATCTTCGTTAGCAGTCTGCAGTGTGGCACCGTGTCGAACGCCTTTTTGAAGTCGAGAAAAACACAGTCCGCCTGTTGCCCTTCGTCCATGGCTTGCAAGATGTCATGTGAGAAAAGGGAAAGCTGAGTTTCACATGAACGGTGTTTCCTAAACCCATGCTGATTCATGGAAAGAAGCTTTTCCATTTCAAGGAAATTTACTATATTCGAACTGAGAATATGCTCCAAAATTCTACATGAAACCGATGTCAACGATATTGGCCTGTAATTGTATGGGTCAGTTCTCTTTCCTTTCTTATACACGGGAGTCACCTGCGCTTTTTTTCAATCACTAGGAACTTTGCGCTGAATTAAAGATTCGCTATAAATGCAAGCTAAGTAGGGGGCCAACGCCGCAGAATAGTCTTTGTAAAACCGAACTGGTATTCCATCCGGACCAGCAGACTTTTTCGTATTTAGCTCTCTCAGCTGCTTCTCTACACCGGAAATACCTATTGCTATGTCCCCCATTTTGGAATTAGTACGTTGATCAAATGATGGTATATTTGTACGGTCCTCCTACGTGAAAGATTTCTTAAAGGTTAAATTTAGAACTTCAGCTTTCCGTTTGCTTTCTTCTATTACTGCCCCAGAATGATCAACTAGTGACTGGACAGTGGGCTTGGACCCGCTTATCGATTTTACATAGGACCAGAATTTTTTCGGGTTCTCGGAAAGATTTTTTGCTAAGGTATGGCTGTGATAATTATTGTATGCTTCACGCATCGATCTTCTTATAGACGCACGAATCTCTACTAACTTTTGCCTGTCATCATTTGCGTGTTCTTTTTTTAATCAAGAGTGCAACAGCCTTTGCTTTCTCAGCAGCTTTCTAACATTATTATTATACCACGGTGGATCTTTTCCATCCTTAATCGTCTTTACTGGCACATATTTCTCTAACCCTTTATTAACAATGCACATAAATTTAGTCCACAATTCCTCTACATCCATAGTCTGAGAATTAAACGATGCCCATTCATTTTCTAAGTGCGATCGTAACATTTGCTTGTCGGCTCTTCCCAACAAAAACACGCTCCTAGCCTTCTTGACTCGTTTATGAACTTTGGTCACCATCGACGCTATGACGATATCATGATCACTAATTCCTGTCTCTACACAGACATCGTTAATAAGGTCAGGCCTGTTTGTGGCTATAAGGTCTAGAATATTTCCATTGCGCGTGGGTTGCCGGTTTAACTGCTCAAGACAGTTTTCGGAGAATGTGTCCAAAAGTAGCTCGCAAGACTGCTTGTCTGTACCGCCTGAAATGTAACTAGCGAGGTCCCAATCTATACTCTTAAGGTTGAAGTCACCTCCGACTAATATTACATGGCCCAGATACCTATGCACTACCTGGTGTAGACTTTCCTTGAATGATTCTAAAACTGCTACAGCAGCACTGGGGGGCTGGTAAAAACACCCAACTATTAACTTAACTTCTTTTAGACCTGTTATGCATGCCCAGATAACTTCACAGTTACTTTCAACCTCGATCTCAATAGAAACAATATCTTTGTCCACAGCGATGAACACTCCTCCTCCAGTTGTATCAGATCTATCTTTACGATATACATTCCACGCTTCGCTAAATATTTCTGAACTTGCCACATCATCATTTAGCCAGCTTTCGGTGCCTAAAACTATCTGAGCGCAATAACTTCCATGCAGCGCTGCAAATTCGGGAACTTTGTTTCTAATACTCTGTAAGTTCGCGGCTAATATTTTTATGTTCAAATTTTTGTTCCGAACGTGGCCTGAATTCGCTGTTTGAATGCTGACAGGCGAATGCTCATCAGAGTTAGCGCCTAGCCTAAAAAAGCCCCATGTGCACTCCACAAGTACTCTGCTACCCGAGTAGCCGCTTCCTTAGTGTAGTGCACCCCTGATCTATCTAGGGGCAACCTACAATTCCCCACCCGATAACGCAGATCCAGAAATCTGCAGCCATGACTGTCACAGAGTCCCAATCAACCCTGGGAACAATGCTGCAAATCGACAGCTCTGCTTGCACCCCGCGTGCGAAGCGATCGTCTTTTGACAACTCGAAATTTAAATGAAAATAACGGCTTTACCATTCATCTGACATGAAAATTGAATAAGCAATTTTGTAGAGCAGAAAATTCTCTACAAATTTGCTTTCTTATGTTTTTTTCATATCTCATATCGTTTCAGAGATACTTGCAAAAATAGCGGCGATTTTGGGATGTCTGTCTGTCTGTAACGTGTTTCCTGTTTTTAAGACGAACCGTTCAACCGATCAGCACCAAATTTTACTAGACATAATTGTAGGCCGCGAGAGACCAGAACCTTCCTTTTTCAAATTTTTCAGACAAAAAATATGGTAGTAATACCAAAAAAAGCTGTTTGTAATATCATTGTAATTGCAAATGAACTGTTCATCTGACACGAAAATTGAATAACCTAATTGGTAGAGGGAAAAATTCTGTACAACTTCGCTCTATTGTGGTTTTTTCATATCTTGCATCGTTGCAGCGATATTTGCAAAAATAACGGCGATTTGACGATGTCTGTCTGGCTGTAACGTATTTCCACTTTTTAGGACGAACCGTTCGACCGATCGGCACCAAATTTTACAGACATAATTGTTGGTTACCAGGGACCAGAACCTCACTTTTTGAAATATTTCCGACAAGAAATACGTTAGTAATACCAAAAAACCGTTTGTAATGTAATTTTAATTGCAAATAAACCATTCATCTGATGCGAAAATTGAATAAACGAATTTGTAGAGGAGAAAATTCTCTACAATTTTGTTCCCTTATGTTTTTTTCATATCTTGTATTGTTTGAGATATATTTGCAAAAATAACAGAGTTTTGACACCCTTCATTGAATTAATGAAAATCAGCCGTTTGCAGATGTCACGTGACATTCCTCGCCCAAAACTCCCTCTGGCATACGCCATCTTGCATTGCGTATTTGATGATTTTCTTATTGTAACTTACACATTGTCATTTCAAAGTAATGGCACACTTAAGAATTAACAAAAACACGTCGTTCTTCGTCGTACGATAAATGATAATCTAGTGTCTACAAATGCCATATTAGTATCAGTTAACAACAGCCATCAATAGTATGAGATTAAAGAACGTAACTCCTAACTGTTAGCTGTAGCCTAGAGGGCAATGCATTGGACTGTGATGCTGACGGTCAGTGGTTCGAAATCTGCTACTACCTAAATTTTTTTTTTTCCTAAAAGGGTTTCAGACACTCTTATTAATTAATTTTTTATTATTTAGATTATTATTTTGGTCCAAAATGTTTGCAAAAACTTATAAAACTACAAACCTAAAGTAGGCCATAAAACACGTCAATGCGATTTTTTTAAATGGTGTCAAGAAATTCTATTACATTCTAACAAATTATTTAAATTTTCTTTATTTATTTGCAACAAAGTTGCACTAGAACTATGAACCACTGAAGTTAATTTATTCTAACATGTCTACTTTGTGGTCTTATCATGTGTCCCCATGCCTTTTTACCAATGTCTTAAGGCAGTTCAAAGACCAGATCTATCAAAGAAATTAGTGATAGCGTAACAATATTGTATTAAATGCTGTGATACAAAATGATCATTGTTATCTTGGGTCCTTCACCCACTGAGTGCAAGACTTTTGTTTGATGACTTTGGGTGACTTGGCTGCTGCTGCTGACGATGATGATTGTATGACAAAACATCCAGCCCCTTGGCAGGAACCTAGCCCACGCCCCTGGATGGCAGTCAGCAAAGCTATCCACTGAGCTACAGAGATGGACGTTAGTTGCTGTACATCACTCTTATTACTGAAATTTCCATGAGTGATCTGTTCCAACACAATATGAACTGATCACGGAAGTTTATAATAAGGACAGGACATAATGACGAACTGCGGCAGGCACATAAAAAGGACACACACAATACAACACTTGACCTATTGACCATGGCCTTCTTCCGAATATAGTACACGCACGTAATCACACAAGCACACTTCACAGTCACACAGCCCTCATCTCCAGTTGTCGCACTCCGAATCATACTCTGTGGTGAGGAAATAGGGAGGGGAGGTTGAGGGGAGGGGGCGGGAATAGGAATATTCAGGATGGATACAGCACAGTCATATAGACCATGTACATATTAGATAGGTGGCACGAGATGTGGCTTAGGAATGGGATGGGGAGTCATGGGAGGGAAGGGAAACATACGAAACACGCACACAGCATACGAAATAGGAGAGATGTAGGATAGAGGGGATAGGAGATGTTGGGTATGGAAAAAAGGGAGTTATTGTAGGTTGAGTCCTGGATAATTTCAGTGAATGTACTGTAGGGATAATTCCCATCTCTCCCAGAAAAGCTGGTGGTGGGTGGGAGGATCCAGTTGGCCCAGGTTGTGAAGCAGCCATTGAAATCTGCTGCATGTTGTGCCAGAGAGTTGTCTACTTTGGTTTTGGCCACAATTTTGTCGTGGCCATTCATCCTAATGGACAGCTGATTAGTGGTCATGCCAATATAGAAAGCTGCACAGTGATTGCAACACAGTTGGAAAATTACTTGGCTGATTTCAAAGATGGCCTGGACTCTGATTGGGTAGGATAAGTCTGTGAATGGAACTGGAATAGGAAATGCTGGGTGAGTGTATTTGACAGGTCTTGCAGTGGAGTCTCCCAAAAGGATATGGTCCCTGTGGCAGTGGGCTCGATTTTGGGGTGGCATTAGGGATGGACTAGGAGGTCGGGAGGGTGATAAAACACCACTTTAGGAGGGGTGGGAGGATCTTAGGCAGGATATTTCTCATTTATGGGCATGAGGATAGAAAATCAAAACCTTGGCGAAGGATGCAATTTAGTTGTTAGAGTCTAGGGTATTTCCGTGTGATGAGGCCTTTTATGGAAGGTTTCTGGTGGTAGAGGGACGATTTGTGGTGTGTAAGGAAATGACATGAGAGATCTGTTTGCAATCTAGGTCTGTGGGGTAGTTTCTGTCTGTGAAGGCCTTTGTGAGATCTTCAGCATATTGTGAAAGGAAGTTCTTGCCACTGCAGATACGCCATCCACAAGTGGTCAGGCTGTAAGGTGGAAGGGATGGCATTTATCAAAGTGTAGATGCTATTGGTGATTGGTAGGTTTAATATGGACGGAAGACTGGATGGAGCCATCAGTGAGGTGGAGGTTGACATCCAGAAATGTGGCATTGTGTTTGAGGAAGACCAAGTGAAGTGGATGGATGAGTAGGAGTTGAGGTTTTGAAGGAAGTACCTGAGTCTAGATCATGAAAACACTGTAGAAGTGAGAACACAGTCATCAGATTATCCTTTCAAGACAAGTAAGAATTAACAATGTGTTTATTGTCCAAGGGGCAATGCCTGAAAGCTTTTGTCATAGATTGATGATTCTCGAAGTTCTTGATGTAGTCGACAATCGATGCTCTCCGTGGTGGTTGGCTGTAACCTCACGGGGCGAAAACTAATTCACTACGAATGACGAAGGTAACACACAAAATTGCTGTTCATTGACACTTTTAATGATTTATTATTATCGCCCAATTGTCATCATTTATGGCCAGCTTACAAGTCTAATTGATTACAACCATTTATACCAGGCACGCGCATTCCACATAATACAAATTAACACTGTCCGCGTTTGGAATACAAAAGTTCTAGGTGTACATAGTAATGTGGCACAATATTAATTATTCACTGTATATCCTTTCCACACTATCACCACTGACTAACTTTTGTATAAGTGTTCAAATTTAAAGTCCAAAACTGACGTGGCTTGTGGGACAAATCGTGGCCGGAACAATAAACAATACTCTTAACTAGCATGGATTTGGGGTCAGGCAACGGATGAAACAATACTCTGCTACATGCTGCGAATGCATCCTATTTATATGTTTAAAAAATGTCACTGAAAATTACTTATTGTTAATTGTGTACATTAAATTAATTATAATGAAAAAGTAAATAGTTACATACAACTGGCTACCGGTACAGTAAAAGATATCATAAATAATACTGGTTAAATTAGTATACAAATCTTGGTTAAATGAATAGTATTTCATATCCAAATATAGTTTAATAGCTTTTTCAAACAATTACTTTGTAATTAATGGTAATTATACAGAAACTAAAGAGGGCAAAACCTTGCTTACATTACTTGTGAAACATAGTAATGCCTACTTTACACTATGAGAAAAGAATTTACCTAGTTTTAATAGAAACACTAATTGAACTTTAACAATATATTCTGGCACAAACTAATTAATATTTACTAATTAAACAAACTTCTCTGGCATCAAATAATAGACAATGACTACATTTAGTTGCATTACAAAAAGAATAACAAAAGTTTTGGAAAAGAAAATGATGATAGACTAATTACATTCATATCTATTATTATGCAACTGTGGTATTGGGAGGTTCAGTAATGGGAGCAGATGGGAATAAACTCAACATGCTTTGTTACTAATTAAATGAAAGGAGAGGGAAAATATGGGTTTAATGTTCCATTGACAATGTCGTCATTAGAGATGGAGTGCATGCTTGTTGTTTTGGTCGTGATGGGGAAGTAAATTAGGTATGCACTATGAAAGGTACCATACCAGTATTTATAAGGAGTGATTTAGGGAACACATGGTTGGCAGCAGGTTTAAAATGCTGGTTCCCCAAATGTGAGTCCTGTGTGCTAACTACTATGCCACCTCACTTGTTAATTGCCTTTGGGATTAGCTAAGTGAAATAGGACATGAGACTACTGGACAGACAAGTGAACAGTAATGAAAAATATCTTCAATGAATAATTAATAAACTGAGTAATACATAAAATAGGTGAAAATCTTCCGATAATACTTAGTAGATGTGAAAATTTGATACCATGGGAGAGTGAATGTGATAGTAAGCTACACAAAAGGAAATTGAAATTATTTGCTTATAAGTGTTATGGCAGAGAAATGAGACTGGAGAAAAACTGGCAGTAGCAAAATACACTTCTTTAAATCAGTAGGGAAAATTAGGAAATGACCAGAAGTTGTGGAAAGGTTTCAGTCGTATTACATCTAATCCACTGCTTTTCTTCAACATAAATTACTTTGTGACCTTTAAGCCATGAACTGAAAAACACTGAGTATATTGATTTCTAAATGTGATGAACACAGTTAGTGATCTGGCACCTGTCTGTCTAAAGCGGATTCATAATAAAGGCAATTGACTGTTTAAAATACTGTCCAACTATCCAGAGATAGGTATTCCCCAGTACCCAATTAATTAACGCAGATGTCAGGATGGTTACTTTGAGAAGGTCATGCCTAACATCCTTTGCCCTCTTTGTGCTACATGACCTTGAGCTTCATCTCTGATGGCCTCGTAGACAGCTTAATTATCCATCTTTTCCACCATCTCATTTGTCCCATTTGACACCTCCACCAGCCGGCTCTAAAGAGGACAGTTTAGAGCCTCTATTTGGTTTTGTTCTGCTGTAGCCATTTTTCATTTTCACACATGTGAAGCAGCTCACTTTTTTAATTATTTGTAAATATAGGCACCATTCGTTATATGCCATGTTAAATGCTGTACTTTTGTTACCTTTAGATGATAAGTGCATGTTAAAATAAATATTTGTTGTTCATAATCAATTAAGATTTGGTATATCAATATACTTTATTTTAATTTGCTTTAATTTCAGCTGAGTGGCACTTTTTGCTTGGAAAATCTCTTCGGCGATTGAGAAGATTAAATGCATTTAATGAAATTCCAGACAAAAGGGAGTTAAAAGCATTGGAGAAAGCTGTTGAAATGTCACAATGCTCAGGATATTGCACATTTTTGGCACAGACTTATAGAGAGACTGCTTTCCGAGTCTTTTCATTAAACAAAAATAATCTTTCTCCCTTTAAGGATGCATTAGACAGCATGAATGAGAAAGCAGCTGAATATTACAGGTATTTAATACAATTCGCGTATTAATTCTTTTCAATGGATGTTTTTGTATGGGGAAACATCAACATGGTTGAGTGATTCTCTTTATTGAGCTCACAGTTTGAGTCTACAAGATGACCGTCGTTCCTCAAAACACCATCAAGGTTATGTTTTGTGGCCTTGGTGTGATCCTCTAGATAAAATCTAGAAGCACAATATAGAGGTCTGCCTAGCTACTGTTAGTGCAGCAATTACTATTTCCTTTGAATATACTACTTGAAAAGTCTCAAGGGCATGTAGCCAAATGATTGGTTTAAATTAGATTAAGTGTATTGAAGAGATTCTTATGGCTATGGAACATGTCATTTTTTCTATTTTTTATTTTTTTACATGCTGAAATAATAATACCATTCATATGCATGCATGTCTCATTTGGTTCTATTCAAAAAATCATCCAAGGAGTCAAAGGAGTTGGTCAGTAATTAGTATTTCAGGCTCCTGTTAAAATCTTTATTTATAGCTGAAATTACTGAAAATGTGTGTTCCTGAGTAGTGTTACTTTTTGAACTAAAGTAGATTAGATTAATACAAGTTTATTCAATAGATCATAAATATGACATTTTGCAATGATGTGGAACGTGTCATCTTAATATACACTCTTTAATGCAAGGATTTATTTTTAGTGCAATTGCTAAGTTGTACAGTTGGCTGTCTGTCAGACTTTTGATGCTGCTTGATAAGTGACCAGACTTTTGTGGTAGCATAATTCACCCCTTTCTGTGCCAAAGTTAGATTTAACCTTGAATAGTGAAGATCAAACTTTCTTCTAGTGTTGTAACTATGCACACTGCTATTACTTTTGAATTGAGTTGGATTGTTATAACAAATTTCATAAGTGAATACTGTGAAGATCACTAGATCCTTAAATGAATGTCTAAAAGATGATCTTGGGTGGCAATTATTCTGATTACAGGCTTTTGTGCAATGAATACTTTTTTACCCAATGTTGAATTGCCCCAGGATATGATCCCACATGAAAGAGTGGATAAAATAGTCATAGTAGCTAATTTACTAAGATGAATATCACCAAAATTTGCAATGACCCTGACAGCATAAAAGCTAAATTCAAATGTTTCAGCAGATCTTCAAGTGTTTCTTCCATGTTCCATGGAACTTTATATACTGGGTTTTATCAAAGTTTAATGAGAGTCAATAGATAACTACTTAAAAATTTTCTGAAAGACATCATATACTATTTCATCAGTTACTTCCTGTTTGTCAAGTGTGATAGCTGTTCTTGTATCATCATCAAGAATAACTAGCTTTGCATCTTCGTGAATATAGAATGTCAAGTCATTAATATATATTAAGAACAGCAAAGAACCCAAGACCAAACCTTGTGGGACCCCACTTCTGAAGGCTCCCCAATTAGAGAAATTAGCTGTTTCTTGCATATTGTGCGAACTGTTTGTTTTAACTTTCTGCACTCTTCCAGTTAAGTATGATCTAAACCATTTGTGCATTGTCTCACTCATACAACAATGCTTAAGCTTATCGAGAAGAATTCCATGATTTACACATGCAAAAGCCTTTGAGACACCACAAAAAATCCCAATGGGTGATGTCTGGTTATTTAGATCATTTAATATTTCATCAGTGAAAGTATGTATAAATAATTAATTTTTCAAAAATTTTGTGTAAAACTGTGAGAAGTGAGACTGGTCAATAGATGTTGACATCAGATATATCCCATTTTTTATGCAATGGTTTAACACTAGCATATTTCAGTCTGTAAGAGGAAATACCCTGCTTTAGAGAACTATTTCATATGTGGCTAAGAATCCTACTTTTCTCTTGGAAACAAGCTTTTAATACCCTGTTGGAAATGCCATCAATTTCATGTAAAAGCAATTCAATGTGAGCTTTTACTTTTGAGAGAGTTTATTGTTTTTGATTAATGATGAAAATTCTCCTCAGAGATGATAAATATTGTTCAAACGAGATAGAATGGCTGGCCAGTACTTACCTTTGTGCTGTACCACCGATAGTAACTCAAATGAAGAAACAGAAAAAGAGGGGACAAAAAGGACAAGCTATCGGAACACAGTTCCTTCATCAGGTGGGAGAGAAGGGAAGAAGAAAGGACGGGAACGGAAGGGATACTGCCGTATCTCTGACGTCCACACTCCTGAAACACCACCTTCATGACCTAGGTCGTGAATTACCTTTCCTTTCCATTCCCATCATTTCTTCTTCCCTTCTCTCCCACCTGATGAACAAACTGTGTTCCGAAAGCTTGTCCTTTTTTTCTGTTTCTTCATTTGTGTTACTATCGGCGGTACAGCACAAAGGTAAGTACTGGCCAGCCATTCTTTCTAGTTTATTGTTTTCCTCATTTCCGAGGGAAGAGTGGGTGAAATATCAATTGTAACAAATTTTGTAGGTATGTCCTCTTCCATTAACTGCGTTGCTACTTCTAATGAATATTTAGTTCCTATTTTCTCCCCAACATTTAAAAAATAATCATTAAAATATTTTCAATTTCTAACCTTTTCTACATCTACATTCATACTTTGCAATCCCCCGTAAGGTGCGTGGCGGAGGGTACGCTGTACCACTACTAGGTATTTCCTTTCCTATTCCAATCCCAAATAGAATGAGGGGGAAAAATGTCTGTATGCCTCTGTATGAGCCCTAATTTCTCTTATCTTTTTATTGTGATCATTACGCAAAATGTAAGTAGGCGGCAGGAAGATTGTTCTACACTCAGCCTCAAATTCCAACCCTGTAAATTTTCCCAACAGAATTTCTGAAAAAGAACATCCTCTTTACTCCAGCGATCCCCATTTGAGTTCCCGGAGCATTTCCGTGACACTTGCGCATTTGTCAAACCTACCAGTAATGAATCTAGCTGCTCGCCTCTGAACTGATTCTATGTGTTCCTTTAAACTGACCTGCTGTGAGTCCCAAACACTTGAGCAATACTCAAGACGTGGTCGTACAAGTGTTTTATATGTGATCTTCTTTTCAGATGAAGTACATCTTTCTAAAATTCTGCTTTGATGGTAATACTGTTTTTCTGTGCTCTTGGTTGCTCTGTCACCTTTCAATGATATTTCAAATTGTTTAAATTTTATTATCAGAGGAATTAATCTCAGACCTGTTGCACATACTTCAGGATTTTTAAATAACATTTTTTTAATGTAGCACAGCAGTTTTTATAATGTTTGACAGTTTATGGCTTATTAGTCTTTCTTGCAGGTAGACACAGTTCCCTTTTTTTGGTTACAAGATATTTTTTTTCCTTTAGTAAGCCATAGTTTTTTGCATGGTTTCTTACAATTATATTTAACTAATTTTTTGGGAAAACTGTTTTCAAACGCCCTTACAGATGTGTCATGAAATAAAAATTAGCATCAGGTTCCTTATAAATGTGATTTCTAGTTGTTAAATGGTTAATTGAGTGCATAACTCTGGAAGACTGTTTCTAAGTACTGAATGGAGCTATGTCTTTTTTAGGATTCCCATCTGTCCCAATTTTTCCGGGACAGTCCCGGATTTTAGTATAATGTCCCGGTGTCCCCAACACTTCTCTGGAGACAGCTAAATGTCCCAGATTTTCGTACTAAAATAAAAGTATGTCATAATACATTATTTGTTGGCCTTAAGTTTTGGTATGCTGGTACAACATTACATTCACAAGAAAAATCTTTTCTTTATCACTCTTCAAGTTCTATATATTGTACTGTCATTGACTTTTCCTGCGACTATAAAAACAGTTTACAAGTCGATAGGTGTAAGACAAATTTTCGGCTGACTGAAGGCAAAGACTTTTAGCCAGAAACAGTGTCTCATACTTGATGTTTACAAAGTATGAGTTGTTCATCGCACGATC
This sequence comes from Locusta migratoria, assembly GCA_026315105.1. NCBI lineage: Eukaryota > Metazoa > Arthropoda > Insecta > Orthoptera > Acrididae > Locusta > Locusta migratoria. The sequence continues at coordinate 13,875,009 of CM048746.1, read as the reverse complement.
AGTTTGGTATTTTGAGTGCTTCTAGCAGTGACGGTAGTTAATTACATTTTAATTTTAATCGAATGTCGATTACACGGCTTTTCACGCAAGGGATGTGTAAATATGGATATTTACTAATGGATCATAACGTAAAAATACATTTTCTTACTAGAAGTCTACCGATAACAAAGAAGTTACTTCACTCATGAGATAAGTAAATACAGATATTTATTAATGTATCATAACGTACAAATATGTTTTATTAGTGTAGAGCTACTGATAAAATATGAGTTACTTTATTAATGATTGAAGTATTAGTCTTGAATTAGTCTTCTCTACCAGTTGCATATATATTTTCTTAATTAAAAGATTTAATGAAATACATTATCCAAACTTAATAAGTAATGTGCCAATAATGATGTACCGACATTCGCTATTTATCAATTTTGGCCGCACAATTTCGAGTTAAGCTTTCTTGGAAATTACCAAGTGTTTTCCATAGTAAATGCTATGTGGACACATGAATGAAATAGATTAAAGTTAGAAACAGTAAAAGCACTAACAATGATAAAAACAACTTTTGCTAACCTCCATTGTATGGGTTTCTACAATTTGATACCTAGGGAAGATATACTCCTAAAACCGTTGCACAGCACTGAAAAGTAGCATTCAAATATATTTGAGCCTGTTCTGTCAACTTCAGTAGAAAATGTGTAAAGCTTATGTTTATATTTAATTTGTAATTGCTATAACTTTTGACCTGCCATCAATAGTATGGTATATTTTGTGAAACTATATCATTAATCTGCTTATGTGAATGTTATATCCTTTTGTAATCTGGAACACTTAAAAGTTAAAGTCCTAAAGCAATTATATACTACTTAAAAGTACTACTCATTTACCTCTGAACCTCTATCATAAACTTTAAAGAAATGTGTGAAATTTGTGTTTATATTTGAATGTAAGTTCTTTACAATATATTAATAACCTGTCATCAGTAGTACAGAACATTATGTAAAAATATAAAGTGCTATTAGGTTCACTTTTATTGTCTTCTGCAATTTTCTACACTGCTCAACAAAAAGTACTAAAGCAAACCAACTTCAACTTACATGAAAAATATATGAAATTTTTCTTAATATCTACATAAAATTGTGTATGCTATACTACTACAACCTGCAAGCAATAGTATGGTAGATTACATTGAAATACATAATTATTAAGTAAAAATGAATGAAAATCCTGTAGTGTTTTTATCCTGAATTTTTTGGGAATTATTTTGATAATGTCCTGAATTTTATTAAAAACAATATGGGAACCCTAGTTACGTACTGTAACTGCTTTTAAGTCCTTTTGTAGCTCTTTTTTATTTCTAGTATTGTATGTATAAACTGAGCTGTTTGTTGGAAAATGGGTTATTATATACAACAAATTTCGCTAAAGAATAAATATACTGAGGGACAGTAGTTGGTATACCCAGTTCTTTGAAGAGGCTTCTACATGATATCTGTGAATTTACTCCACAAATAACACATATTACATGGTTTTGGACCGGAAAACTTTTGTTTGACTTGAAGAGTTACCCCAAAAATCATACCATTACATTGTAGGATGAAAATAAGCAAAGTAGGCAAGCTTTTCTTATTTTTTGCTTGACTACATTTACTGACACTCTAATTGCAAATACATATTTTAAGACAATTTGTAGTTCTCTGGTATGCTCCTCACAACTGGATTTATTGTCATGTTGTAATCCCAGAGATTTAATACTATCAATCTCTTTTATGTGTTCTTCTTCATAATTAATATTGTTAAAAACGAGATAGAATGGCTGGCAAGTACTTACCATTGTGCTGTACCGCCGATAGTAACACAAAAGTAGAATCAGAAAAAAGGGGACAAAAAGGACAAGCTTTCGGAACACAGTTCCTTCGTCAGGTGGGAGAGAAAGGAAGAAGAAAGGATGGGAACAGAAGGGAGAGGTAGTTCACGACCTAGGTCATGAAGGTGGTGTTTCAGGAGTGTGGACGTCAGAGATACTGCATGTATGTACTGAGCCGAGCCAGAGAGGATAAATATAACCAAAGAGGAAAGATCAAGTAGTAAAGAGAAGAGAAGATGAGTGAAATGAATGATGCTGAGGGGGGTGTTCAATAATAATTACTTCACCTTTGAGGGTCAGACCTACAAACAAATCAGGGGGACAGCTATGGGTACCAGGATGGCCCCTTCCTATGCCAACCTCTTCATGGGCCGCATGGAAGGGGCATTCCTTAAGACACAGAAGTTGCCTCCCCTGGTTTGGTATAGATTCATAGATGATATCTTTGTGGTCTGGACTCATGGTGAAGAAACCCTTCTGAACTTTCTCCACGACCTTAACTCCTTCTCCAGCCTTAAATTCACCTGGTCCTTCTCCAAAACTCAAACCACCTTCCTTGATGTTGACCTTCACCTTGCTGATTCTCACATCCACACCTCAGTCCATATTAAACCCACTAACAAACAACAGTACCTCCACTTTGACAGCTGCCATCCCTTCCATATTAAACAATCCCTTCCCTACAGCCTGGGCATCCGTGGGAAATGTATCTGTTCCAGTTCCGACTCCCTCACCAGCTACAATAACAATCTATCCAATGCTTTATGCTTTCCTCTCCCGCAACTACCCGAAAGACCTCGTCCACAAACAGATCTCCCGAGCTGTCCATTTCTCTCCCTCCAAAAACAATGTTCCTAACCCCAGACCACCCAGAAGCACCCCCTTAGTCACCCAGTACCATCCTGGCCTGGAATGCCTCAATAAATTCCTCAAACAGGGCTATGACTTTCTCAAGTCATGCCCTGAGATGAGACCATCACTCCAAACTGTTCTTCCCACACCACCCAGAGTAGCCTTCCGCCGTCATCCCAACCTCCGCAACATCCTTGTCCAACCTTACACATCCCAAAACCACCCTCCCTACCTAATGGTTCCTACCCCTGCAACCGATCCTGCTGCAAAACCTGTCCAATGCATCCTCCCACTACCACATACTTCAGCCCCACCACGGGAAAAACCTACCCAATTCAAGGCAGGGCCACATGTGAGACAACACATGTCATATACCAGCTGACATGTGTCCACTGTTCAGCCTTTTATGTTGGTATGACTACTAACAAATTGGCTGAACGGATGAATGGGCACAGACGGACTGTTCGCCTGGGGGACACCCAATATCCTGTGGCAGAACATGCCCTCCAGCATAACTCCAGGGACCTGGGCACGTGCTACACCACACGTGCCATTTGGATAGTACCAACAAACACCAGTCCCTCAGAGCTACGGAGGTGGGAACGTGCCCTCCCTCACATCCTCTCCTCCCGCCACCCCCCCTGGCCTAAATCTACGCTAACCCCTCCCCTTCCTCCATCCTCAGCTCAAATTCATTATCAGTTCCTTACCCTCCCCCCCCCTCTCTCTCTCCTGCCCTCTCGCTCTCTCTCTCATTCTCTCTATCTCTCTCTCTCTCTCTCTCTCTCTCTCTCTCTCTCTCTCTCTCTGTGTGTGTGTGTGTGTGTGTGTGTGTGTGTGTGTGTGTGTGTGTGTGTGTGTCCACCCATCCATATTTCCCTGTTAATGGAAAACGTTTTAGACACCCCCGCCCCTCCTACACCCCCTCAGCATCATTCATTTCACTCATCTTCTCTTCTCTTTACTACTTGATCTTTCCTCTTTGGTTATATTTATCCTCTTTGGCTCGGCTCAGTACATACATGCAGTATCTCTGATGTCCACACTCCTGAAACACCACCTTCATGACCTAGGTCGTGAACTACCTCTCCCTTCTGTTCCCATCCTTTCTTCTTCCCTTCTCTCCCACATGACGAAGGAACTGTGTTCCGAAAGCTTGTCCTTTTTGTCCCCTTTTTTCTGATTCTACTTTTGTGTTACTATCGGCGGTACAGCACAATGGTAAGTACTGGCCAGCCATTCTATCTCGTTTTTAACAATATTTATCATCTCTGAGGAGAATTTTCTTCATTAATCAAATATTACCTTCTTCATAATTATATGCACTGGATGGAAATCTCTTACATATTCTGAACTGCATGTAGTGGATCTTTTCAATGTTAGTCACCCAGTGGCTGTCCATGAAAATATCATTAGCAGACCTTTCCAGAACTATGCTTGATGTGCTATATATTGCAATACTTGTATCATCTGCAAACAAAACAAACACTGTTTTTATTGGTACAAAGAGTCAGGTATGATGCACTTTTACTTGGCAAGATAAGTCTTCCAGTGTTATTGAAATGTTCATTTAAAAGCACCAACTTTTTTATGTAATTTACTTTAGTTAATATTGAATTACAAGGGTTTGATCATCAGACTGTATTGCTTTACTGGCATACTTAGATACCAGCCAATACAACCAACTCCACATAAGATGTCAAATTTCGATCGCCGTTTTTTAGTGAATGGATATCAGCAGAAATTCTTGTAATAAATTCTGTTATATATATTATTTTCTCAGTTTGGTGACAGATTGGTCAAATGTCAAATTTAATTCCACATTCTCCTTTGTCAGTCTTATTTAACCAAAGTCAACCATAATGTAATTTCAATTAATATGAAATACTCCCCAGTTTGCATCAAAAATTTTTTTCTAAAGTCTGACAGGATCTTAAAAAAATATTTATCACCATTCAGGAACTCTTCACATTGACATAACTCAATTAAAGCGTGTAAAATAAAATAATGTATCACTCCTCAGGTAATCTTCTATGTAAATGGTGTTCGATAAGACACCATTTATTATTTAATTACTCTTCTTTTATTGTTCAAAATTCTATAATATACAATATAATACCAATCATCTGACTCTGGTGAGTGACAGAAACAAACTAATAACATTAAAATCATTAAAATTTACTTTTTTCTGTGTTGACACTGTTAAAAATATTTGTTCTTGGTCTTATAGTCGCTGGTTTCTGGAACGAACAGCTGTCCAGGCAGTGATGCACGTTGTCGGCTATTGCTTAATATAGGCCAGCGATAATTATCTGTGCCGATTGCGGTGACGTACCTGGGCGCCTCGTTAAGTTAGCACAGTGAACATGAAAAATAACATACAAATCATCTATAAATATGAATTTAAATTTTAAAAAACTCTTCTGATCAGAATGATGCTGTGGAACACCACTCAAATGTCATCCTACTACATGCTTTTGGCAGTGTAACTGATGAGAGGTCATTAAGGCATGCAAGAAAAAGCAGTGGCCCTAAGATGGATCTTTGTGGGACACCACATGTAATTTCTTTCTAATCTTATGATGACTGATAGTTTAATTCACTAGTCCCTTGCTCTGACAACCTTTGCTTCCTGTTATATAATAATGGAAAGTCCAGGTTGGAATTAATAATATAGTAAGGACAGTTTACAACTCACCGCAAAATATGTGGCGACGAGCTGTGACAGACACATACAAAAGACACACACATACAATATTTTCAACTATCGGCCATGGCTTTCTTCAGAAAACAGAACACTCATGCAATCACACAGGCACACAACACAGTCATACAACCATCACCTCTGGCTGCCGCACATCGAATTTCCTGTTAGCGAGGTATGACTTGAACCATTTTGCCGCATTGCTCATGAAACCTTAGAATTCCAATTTACTGAAAAGGATGTTGTGGTTTATACAGTCAGATGGCTTTGGCAGATCACAGAAAATACTTGCTGCTTTTAATTTATTATCTAATAAGTTAGATACATTCTCACCCTTCAGAAATCCATACTGTGTTCCAGACAATATGTTATCGTGCTCAGTTGGTTGACATGCTGCCTGTACATTACCTTTTCTAAAACTTTTCAACCACAGACATTCCCAAGGTGAGGTGGCTCGCTTGTCTCAATGATACAGATAGTTGTAACATAGGTGTAACCACAGCAGAGATGTATTGTGGAGAGGCCAGACAAACATGTGGTTCCTGAAGAGGGGCAGCAGCCTTTTCAGTAACTGCAGGGGCAACAGTCTTGATGATTGACTGATCTGGCCTTGTAAAGTCAGCTAATGTGGCACTGCCATACAGTTACTGCATAAGGCTGAAGCAAGGGGAAACTACAGCTGTGTGAGTATATGATGATGACATCCTTTTGGGTATAATATTCCGGAGGTAAAATAGTCCCCCATTTGGATGTCCGGGCAGGGACTACTGAGGAGGATGTAGTCATCAAGAAAAACAAAACAGGCATTCTTCTGATCAGAGTGTGAAATGTTAAGTCCCTTAATTGGCTAGGGAGGTTAGAAAATTTTAAAAGATAAATGGATTGGTTGAAGTTAGATATAGTAGGTATTAGTGAAGTTCAGTGGGAATAGGAACAGGATTTTGGTCAGGCAGATACAATCAGTTGGGGCTATTAGAGGAGTAGGTCTAATAATGAATAAGAAAATAGGAATGCGGGTAAACTATTACGAGCAGTGCAGTGATCATATTATTTTAGTCAAGATAGATATGAAGCCAACACCAACCACAATAGTAAAAGTTTATATGCCCACTAGCTCTGCTGACGATGAGGAGATCGTAGAAATTCATGAGGAGATAAAGGAAACTGTTTAGACAATTAAGGGAGAGGAAAACTTAATTGTGATGGAGGACTGGAATTTGGTAGAAGGGAAGGAAAAATAGTAGGTGAATAGGGACTGTGAAAAAGGAATGAAAGAGGAAGCTACCTGGTAGAATTTTGTACAGAACGTAATTTAATTATAACAAACACTTGGTTCATGAATCATGAAAGAAGGTTATATGCATGGAAGAGACCAGGAGACACTGTAAGATACCAGATAGACTACATAATGGTAAGACAGAAATTTCGGAACCAGGTTTTAACTGTAAGACATATCTGGGGACAGATGTAGACTCTGGCCATATGTTATTGGTTATGAACTGTCGACTGAAATTGAGGAAACTGCAGAAAGTCAGGAATAGAAGGACATGGACCTAGATAAATTGAAGGAAACTGAAGGTCTCGAGAATTCCAGAGGGAACTTTAGGCAACAATTGACAGAAATGGCGTGAAATAAAACAGTAGAAGAGGAATGAGTAGCTTTGAGAGATGGAATAGTCAAGGCAGCAGAGGACTAAATAGGTAGAAAGGAATGACCTACAAAAAATCCTTGGATATCACAGTAAATACTAAATTTATTTGATGAAAGGAGAAGATATAAAAATGCAGTAATGAAGCAGCTAAAATGGATTACAGACAACTAAGAAATGAGATTGACAGGAAGTGTAAATGGCTAAGCAGGAGTGTTTAAAAGCCAAATGCAAGTCTGTATAGGAATATATAACTAACGGAAAAATAGATACCCCCTGCAGGAAAATTCAGAGACAAGAGAAATAGTTGTATGAATATCAAGAATTCAGATAGAAAACCAGTTCTGAGTAAAGAAGGGAAGACTGAAAGATGGTAAGAATATATAGAGGGTCTCTACAAAGGAAATGAACTTACAGACAATATCATAGGAAGGGAAGTGGAAGTAGATAAAGATGAAATAGGAGATACTATACTGAGAAATGAATCTGATAGAGCACTGAAAGACCTGAGTCGAAACAAGGCCCCTGGAGTGACTGGCATTCCCTCGGAACTCCTGAAGTCTCTGCGATAACCAAACATGATAAAACTATTTCACCTGGTGTGACAGAAAAATGTAATAATCCCCATTCCAAAGAGAGCAAGTGCAGACATGTGTGAAAATTACAGAATTATCAGCCATGGTGTAAAATTCTGATATGAATTATTGACAGAAGGCTGCAAAGGCTTAGAGATGCTGACCTCGGGATAGATCAGTTCAGATTCAGGAGAAATGTAGGAACATGGGAGGCAGTACTCACCTTACCGCTTCTCTTAGAAGGTAGATCAAGGGAAGGCAAACCTACAAATACAGCTTTTGTTGATTTGGAAAAAGCTTTTGACAGTGTTAATTGGATTACACTCTTTCAAATTACGAAGTAGGCAGGGGCAAAATATAGGGAACGGAAGGTTATTTACAACTTGTTCATAAACCAGACAGCAGTTATTACGAAACTTCCTGGCAGATTAAAATTTTGTGCTGGAACCGGGACTCGAACCTGGGACCTTGGCCTTTATCGGGCGAGCGCACTACCGACTGTGCTATCCCGACACGACTCACAATGCCGCCTCACAACTTTACTTCCGCCAGTACCTCACCTCCTACTTTCCAAACTTCAAATTACATTCGAAGGGTATGAATAGGACGCAGTTGTTGTGAAGGGAGTAAGACATGGTTGTAGCCTTTCTCCAATGTTTTTCAATTTCTACATTGAGCAAGCTGTGAAGGAAAGCAAGGATAAATTTGGAGAAAGAATTAGAGTTCAGGATGAAGAAATAAAAACATTGTGTTTTGCTGATGATATTGTAATTCTGTTAGAGACAGCAAAGGACGTGGAAGAGCAATTGAATGGAATGGACATTGTGTTAAAAGGAGGCTGTAAGATGAACATTAAAAAGAGCAAAACAAGAGTAAAGGAATGCAGTCTTAGAAAATCAGGTGGTGCTGAAGGAATTAGATTACATTATGAAACCATAGAGGTGGTAGATGAATTTTACTTTGACAATGAAATAATATATGATGGTCACAGTACAGAGGATATAAAATGCAGAATGGCAACAGGAAGAAAAACATTTTTGAAAACCAGAAATTTGCTAACATTTGTTAACATCGAATATTAATTTAAGTGTAAGGAAGTCCTTTCTGAAGGCATTTGTGTGGAGTGTTGTCTTGTAAGGGAGTGAAACTTGGACGACAAATAGTTCAGACAGGAAGAGAATGGAGGCTTTTGAAATATGGTGCTACAGAAGAATGCTGAAGATCACATCAGTAGATTACATAATTAATGAAAAGGAATTTTTGGCACATCTTGACTAAAACAAGGTATCATTTGGTAGGACACATTCTTAGAAATCGAGGAATCGTAAATTTAGCATTGGCGGGAAGTGTGTGGAAAAAATCGAAGAGGGAGATCAAGATACCAATAAGTAAGCAGATTCAAATAGATGTGGGTTTCTCTTCTTATGAGATGAAGAGGCTTGCTGAAGATAGAGTAGGGCTGAGGGCTACATCAAACCAGTCTCCAAACTGAAGAATGCAACAACATCATTGGCAAAAGTGAAATCGGTCTGTAGTTTGATGGTATCCCTTTATCCCCTTTCTTGAATAAAAATCAACAACATTGGTGCTATTTTTGTGTTACAGATACATCTTCCTTTTTGTCTTATAGGAAATCTTTATTCCCTGTGTAATCCATGGTTTTATTGTAGACGTCTGATAAATTTGAGTTACTTTTAGAGGAAAACAGTTCTCAATCATGGCACTGACATTATTAATGAATATGTTATATTTTTCATTCACGTCGTGGGCACTATGTACTGTACAATGGGAAACAAAAAAATTACCAGGCCTGAATAATTTAAAAGTCCACGAACAGAGCATTGTGCATGCCTTTGTTCCAAAGTGCGACTGTTGCAAACTCTAGTGGTCTTTGGAGTTTCAGCTTGGTGTTTACATTGTCATATAGAAGAAATATAATAGTTAGGATACAGTCTATGTCGAGATTTATAGCAGCTTAACTCAAGAATAATTTATTTTGGAAAAACAGTATTCAGGCATGTAGAAGAGGCATGAAAACTCCACGTGAGTAGATTTACTAAAACGAACTGCTTCTTACATACTTTTTATTGGCTGAGTAGATAGACTGATGGTATACGAACACTAGGGCTTCGAGTTCGATTACCACTGGACTCTTTTTTTTTAGACCTGTGCAGGTAATATTTTTTAACATTAATTTGATATGAATGGTTCAATTATAGGCTTTTCAAGATTCCCCATTCTTATACATATTCCATCTTGTAATAGCCTAATCTTTAACCCCTTCTGACCCTCTGTGCATAATTATGCCCAACTACTTTTAATGACTTTTGCATGTGAGAAACACATTCTAATGCAAAGGTGGCACTGTAATCACAGACAGTCAATTCTAAAGAGTCCAAAACTTATACACATGTACTTTCAATACATAACAACATGTTTATAGGCCGCAAAAATAATTAAAATTAGTTGGGCAAAATTATGCACGTCAGGTCTGAAGGGGTTAAACGATGAGACAAATGATAGCCATAGTAAAAATGTTGTAAATGGATGCATGTATTTGTAACTACTTTGACTTTCTAAGTCCTTATGCACGGTTTACAGGAGTGAGTTGCTGTGCCTTCCATTATCTGTTGTTTTAAGTTTAATACTTGTTCTTCAACTCTGGCAGGACTATATGACTGTTATATGCTAACAAGAAGGACAGGTAGCTCATTGATAGTGTCAGCTTTCTTGGTTAAGTGGGTGCATTGGATCAGATGCCACCAAATCCTTTACTTTTTTTTTTTTTTTTGCAGTTCAAAAGTTTCTTGTTTTAGTTACTGTTTGTTATTAAATTATATTGGTTTTATTTGTTTCAGTATTCTCTCTAGTAAATAACTGATTACAGTTTGTCTATTTGATAAATGAAAAATAATCTTCCTAGGAAAGTAATATTTATTTGACTTCCCATAACAGGAAAATGATCATCCATGGAGAGAGTTTTTTTTATCTGACCTCTCGTAAAAATAAAAATAATCTTCCTTGGAGATTGATATTAGCATGACCTTCCATTACAATAAAAATAATATAAAAAATAAATTGACTCCAGTGGCATTCAAACATGCGCCCATTGTGTTCATAAACCGTCAGCCTATTGTATTTCTTCTATTTGATGATGTAAACAGCAAGCTGAAGCTGCACAGACCACTGGAGTTGGAAACACTCTCGCTTATGATCTTGGACATGTGCAATGCTCTATTCTTGCACTTTAAATTATTCAGGCTGGGTAATCATCCCCCCCCCCCCCATTGTACATCTTTCCAATTCATTCAATGAGCAGTTTTTTGGTGGACTAAATATTCTCCTGAACTCACATTTAGCAGTCTTCATAATCAGCTTAGAATCTACACCTAAAACAAGGAGTTGCATATCATGATCTGAAGGCCATTGATTATTGGTTTTTATGAGATGATTTTTTCCCTTTGATTTATCTATAAAACATTAGCACTGGTTTTCATAGAGGATTTAGTTATCCTAGTTGGAAAGTTTACAGTATGAGTTAGATTGAAAGGCTTACTAATTGCATTAAATGTTTACTGGAAGATATAAGAAAATCTGTATTAAAATCATCAGCAACCAAGATTTCTTAGTTTCTTCCTGTTAAATTATCCAATAGAATTTCAAGATGGGTTATGAATAGATTATAGTTTCCTGCTGTGCTCGGTAAATAGTTACTATTATGAAGAATCTGTTATGAAACTCTACTTCTGTTGCACATGCTTCTAAAAGCTGCCCTAGGCAGAATTTATTAGTATCAATGTTCTTGAATTTGCGGCGGTTTTCAATTCCTCCTCCCTCCATATCCACTGAACAGAAGTAGGAAGCTTTAAATACAACAAGTTTTAACATATCTATACTGGAGGTCACATGATGTTCAGAGAGGCAAACTATGTCAGTTGGGTTAGAAGAATCTATTTCATCAATACAAATTAGCAGTTCATCAACTTTTTGCATTCTCGAATGTTCTGATGTAATAAAAATAACTGATAGTGCATACAAACAGGATTAGAACTGGTCTGACATCAACAATACCAAGCCTGGTTGGACATCAACTTCCTAGAAACAAATGTGGAGGCCCAGGGCTAAAAAAATGTGTGCCCTCTGCTAACTTTTTGTAGGCCTAATAAATTTCTGTGAAAGTCCATTAGTGAAATTAAGGTAAGGTAAAGCGATCAATAATCCGAAGATTGGTTTGAACACCACAGTGCTTTGCAAGGCATGGTCCTGATTGGAGGTGGTATGGTGTTGCCTTCCTCCACCCCAGCCAGTTATAGGGGGACCTACAGTTTAACTTGTATTCTGAACCATGGTGCTACTCGATATTTTTCACATCAGCAATATTGTTAGAGGTGGAATAAGTGGAAAGTGAGAGAAAAATCCCAGGATCCGACAGGGATCGGAACTGGGATCTTTGAATTCATAGTCTGCTACTCTACCACTGTGCTACCGAGCCAAGAGAACATAATTAGTTTTATGATATCAAGCATGGTGTGCATTAGATAATATTATATCTAACTGAAGTTCCTAAATGAATAAAACAAAATCGGAATGGAGGCCCCTCATCCACCTAGGGGTCCATGGGTCTAAGCTCCCCGAAGCCAACTCCCCTTACACTCCCATCTCCCTTCTGTTAATCTGGTCTTGAACATAACCTGCCATCGTTGTCAGTTTGCTGTCATACATAAAACACATCACACACACAAACCCCATACACACACAAACTGTTCACTCCTTTTTTAAATCCTTCATTTTATGCTATACAGAGGATAACAAACACTTGTTCAGTAAATTGCTTGGTCACTGCCACTGAGAGGGTTAATAGCAATGAAACTAGTCACACTGTAGGACCATGTTTTTGTTACTGCAGAAAGAGGTTAGCTATCATGCATAGTGTATAGTAGAGTAATGTTAAAGACATTTCTACTGTTACATATAACTCTCGTACTGCTGTCATATGGTGCATTTTTGGGATTAATTGCAGTTGTTAATTAGCTGATTATTTTACTCCTAACACTTTGACCATTAATTGTACACATTTTATTTGCTGATTCCATATGAACCTATTTGTTTTGAGGTGAAAATCACACCACAGGCAACCAAATCCATGTGTGAGTGCTTATGCCACGGGAACCAAGACTGTCAAAGTCTGCGATGCACAGATTGTATGTGAATTTGCTTGTTTGTTAATATGACATGACTTTTCACCCAAAAATAGTCCAAAATATTGTAAATATCAATATGAAAATCTCTAACTCTATGAAAAGGCAAATTGGCTGATCAGTCCCCACTTTCAGGTGGTAAAAATTTCAGTAATGCCAATAAACATATTTAAAAATGAAAATCTGTTATTTGCCTTTTGGGAGTATTAGTTCCTCCCTCATGGGGGATAAAGGGATAAGGCCTGAAAGCTTGAAAGAAGGGGGCAATCACTCTAATCTGGACTGAGAGGGAACCACCTGTTGTGGTTGTCAACAAGAGTGCAGTGTAATCTGGTGGACGATGAAGAAATCTTGAATATTGCACACTACGTGTAGCTCTTGCAATGTGACTGTCAGCAAGCTCTGAAGTTATGAGAGGTCAGTAGGCCCGAACACTTGTGAGATGTAATGCTGTCTGGTCAGTGTAGTGGCATTGCATACTAGGTGTTGCAGAAATGGAATGCAATGCCAGCCCAAACCATAATACCAGGTGCAAGATTAGTATGATGATACATAAGATAACAGATCAACAGTCTCACCACGATGTCTTCAGACTCTCAATCTGACAATTGAGGTGGTGCAGCCAGAATTGATATTGGAATGACATTTTTTTTACTGATTAATTCTGACTGTCTTTGGAAACTATAAAAAAATGAGCGTTGGTTGCAGATTATAAATTTCTCCTTATCTCACCAGTCATTATTGCAGGAAATGTATAGTAGTAAAGATCCTGAATTAACATGTGGAACAACTGAAATTAAAATGCCAGAATTAGGTTTTCTTCTAGTTTTGAATAACCCATTTGGGGGGGGGGGGGGGGGAGATGAATCAACTTTGACTACTCTTCATTGTATTAGATTTCCTTAGTTTCCAAATTTCCTTCATTCTTGTAGAGTGTTGCTCTCTTCCTTCTTGAGTCCACTTTCGTCTAAATGTTTCCTTTCTCTCTTGAAATTCTGCCTTTTTAACAGCCTTTCTGAAATGTGTTCTGTTTTCTATTGTGTCTATTGTAATTCCAGCATTTTCCGCGTCCTTTTCAGTCTCTATGATCCATGTGGGCTTGGATTTGTAGCTATTGAGTAATATGAATATCCAGTTTGTTAGTCCATTGTTCTCCATTCTGAATATATGTTCAAAAAACTGTAATCTTCTGTTCCCCTTTATGTCAGTTAGTTTCTCAGTTTTCAAGTATAGCTCTCTGTTTGGTCTTAACCTGTATTTAGCATTATTGCTTCTTTTAGCTCCCAGCATTTTCCTTAAAATTCCTCTTTTGACCTTCTCTAGTTTTTCAAGATCTCTTTTCTTGTTAGTTTAAGTGTTTCTGCCACATACAGAGCTTCAGGTCTGGCCACTGTTTGGTAGTGCCTGCATTACGTGTTCCAGATCAGGATTTTTTGTTATAAACGTGTTTGGTCATATGAAACACTCTTTTCATTTTGTGCACTCTAGTTTCTATAGTTCTCTTTTCTTTTGCATTTTATGTAATCCACTCTCATAGGTATTTAAATGAATCTGTTATGTGTATTGTGTTGTTGTCAACTGAAATACTTTGAGGAGCATCACACATACTTGTCGAGAACCTTTTTTTTTTCCAAAGGATATCTGTAGTCATACTTTGGTTGCTTATTTTTGCAGTTCTCTTATTTATTATTGGGCATCATCTAGCGAATCTGTAATCAACGCCATGTCATCTGCGAAGGTTAAACAGTCGACAGTGATCTTGTTTGGATGTCTTCCTAGTTGAATCCCATTAGTACTGATGGGCTTCCTCCATTCTCTAACTCCTTTTACTAATATACAGTTGAAAAGCATAGGTGACAAACCATCTCCTTGTCAGACACCTGACTTACGTCAAACAATTTTGAGAACTCTCCCCTAAATTTTACTTTCAATTTTGTATTTTTCAAAGTTGCCTTAATTATTTCTGTTGTTTTAGTATTGTGTTCCAATTCTTTTAAGTATCAAGCAGTGTATTTCTGTCAATTGAATCATAGGCTTTTTTAAAATCCACAAAAGTAATTACAAATTTTAAGTTCCTGATTTACTTCATTTCTATTATGTTCTTTAATATTTGTTCTGCACATGACCTTCCCTTCCTAAGTCCTGCTTGTTACTCTTCTAGTTGTTTGTCAAGTATTTCTTCTGCTCTTTTTTAAGAGCATCTTAGACAAGATAGGTCACTGGTAAGAGGGAAATTCCCCTATATTTGCTAGAGTCTGTGTTCTTCCTTTTGTTATGTAGTGGATGTATTATTTCAGATGTCCATTCTGGTGGTAAGCTGTGTGTCTTTCTTTTTGTATTTCTGATAGACATTGTATCATGTTGTCACTAGAGTACTTCCATAGTTCAGCAACTTATGAGAATTAGATGGGGTTGGGGCCCCAATAATCCACACATGTACTTGAGTTCACAGATTTATTGCTGTTCTCAAGTACCTACAGAAACAACTGAACTTAACATGGCGGGTGGAGCACAGAGAGGCTGAGCTCCCAAAGATTACAGGCAAAGATATTTCATTGTCTATTCATGTTCGATCGATCATTCTGTTGATGGGTCACCACACAACCACCCCCTGGGGTGTCGGGTGACAACAATGACAGAAGTAGAGTGATTAGTAGCTCGACCAAGTCTGGAGGAAGGTCGACGAGGCAGAGGTGCACTGTCGAAGAAATGTTCAGGGTGGGGGGGGTCGGCGAATGGTGCAAAGTGTATGACCCTGCAGGCAGACAGTTCGCACCGGCACGATGACAAGGACCTCAGATGACAGTAGGAGGAAGGCTCGTACATTGTGGGAAATGGTGGTGGAAGGTAGAGGAAAATGTTCCAGCAATTGCAAGTCATTAGAGGAAGGGGACAAGGAATCAGGGGAAGATGGACAGAGTATGAAGATGGCATGCTTGCAGAAAATGATAGAGATATCAGTGGCCAAATGGGAGGGAATGGGAATGGTGAATTTGATGATGGGAAAGGGGGGGAGGGGAGTCTGTGAAAAGCCGTGGGACGTGGGAGTCGAGGGAGACAGTGGATAGTGCTCCTTGGGAGGTGTGGTCGATGGACGGGACGGAGGTGGGGGGTGGGGTGTGAGAGAGGAGGAGGAGGACGGGAAGGGGATGGCGGAGCATGATCAGATAGAGGAGAGCGTTGTTGTTAACGGAAATGATAAAGGTGTTGCTCCCCCTCTTAAGGACACGGTGTGGTCCAGAGTACAATGGCTGGAGAGGAGGAGCGGACAGTGTCATCATGAAGAAAGATGTGAAAGCAGGTGGAGAGAGCAGAGGGGGACACGGAGGGCAGTGGCCTGTCGTGGAAAAAATAGTTTGCAGAAATGTAGGCGGACCCGATTGACAAAGGAAGGGAGGGCTGAGGAGGCTGGGGGATGGGAAGGGTGTATGAGCTCTCCCAATAGTGACAGAGCTTGTCCGTACACAAACTCTGCCACTCTGCTGTTGAGGTCCAGCTTGAAGGTCGTGCGGAGTCCCAGAAGCACCAGGGGGAGTCTCTACCCAGAGTGTGTCATGGCCCATGAGGGAAGCTTTAAGAGTGTGATGTTGACTATGACGTTTCCTTGGGGATGATCGGCAGTGGTGTGCATTCGCTTGACCCCGTGGAGATGATACTGATTTTGGGAGAGCGAGGATTCAAATTGGCAGCGCTGTTCTGTGGTAATGACAGAGGGACAACCAAAGCGAGAGATCCATATATTTACAAAGGCATGAGCTACTGTCTCTGCAGTTATTTTTGGAATGGGGATAGCCTCCACCCAGTGAGTGGTCCGGTCGATGGAGGTGAGCAGGTACCAGACACTCTGCTGGGGGAAGGGGGCCGACAAGGTCAATATGCACATATTGAAAGTGGCTGGGCAGAATGGGGAAGGAACTGAGGAGGAGTGGGGGGAAGTGCGAGTGTGTTGCTTGGCTTTCTGGCAGGGAATACAAGTGCAAGACCACGCTTGGCAGTCCTGCTTGATGTCGTGCTAGACAAATTGGTCATTGACCAACTTAATGGAAGCTTTGATCCTAGAGTGAGCTAAACAGTGTAATTTCTCAAAGATCTCCCAACATAAGGGTGGAGTTTTCCCATTGATTCGTTGCACCAAACCTTAGCCGATGACTCCGGGAAAGTTGGTGTGGATGGGTCCTAAAGAAGATGGTGGGTCTTGAATGAGCTGCAATGTGTTGTCATTTGCAGTCTGTAAAGTGGCGACTGGGAAAGGTCTAAGAGGGAAGAAATGACATTGATTTGTGAAAGGATATTGGCCATGACGTTGTCCGCTACTTTGATGTAGCAGACGTCAGTGGTGAATTGTGAGATACAGTCTTCGAGATGGCAGCAGCGAGAGGTTTGTGGTCTGTGAAGATATAGAAGGAGAAGGCTGTCTATGGAAGACTGGAAATGTTTAATGCCCTCATAGATGGCCAGCAGTTCACAATCAAAGGCAGAGTACTTCTTTTGGCGTTATTTAGCTTTTTCAAGAATAATTGTAAAGAAGAAGTGACACTGTCAAGAGATTGCTGAGAACTGCACTGATGGCAGTGTCACTCGCATCTGTCGCAATGAATAGTTCAGCATTAGGATGAAGCTGAGTAATGGTTACAGATTTAGAAAGCAAGTCTTTCAGGGCTGTGAATGTATAAGACATGGCATCCGTCCAAGGAACAGGCTGATCACCAGAGGTGTGCTTGCCAGCGAGAGTGTCTGTGAGTGGGGCCTGAAGTTCAGCAATGCCTGGCAAATGTCATTGGTAATAATTAATTGTGCCGGGGGAACGACATAATTAATTGAATGTCGTGGGGAGTAAGTTTCTGATATGATCAATCTTGTCTGGGGGAGGGCAGATTCCCTTGGCCGAAACCATAAAGCCTAAGAAAAGCACCGATTCCTGGTGTAGTTGGCGTTTGTTGTCATTTAGCTCAATGCTGGCCGCAGCAAGGGTGTCAAGGAGGATCTGTAAATGTTTTTTTTTTTTTTTTTTTCTTTTGTGTTTTTACCGAATTGCTTAAGATTAAAATGTCGCCTAGATAAGCAAACCAAAACTTTAAGGGAGATAGAATCTCATTCATTAATCTTTGCCATGTCTGAGTGGCATTCTTGAGGACGAAAGGCATGAACCGGTAGTGAAATAAACCTATGGAAGTAGTAATAGCAGTTTTTTCTACATCTTCAGGGGCCATATGGATTTGGTGGTAAGCACGCTTTCAGTCAACTACGGAAAACCTTTTCACGCAACCCAAGGTCTGCGTAAAGTCAGCAATGTTCAGGATCAGGTAACTGTCCATTGTGGTGCGATCATTGAGGTGGCCGTAGTCTCCACACACACGCCATGAACTGTCATGCTTGTGGATACTAAATGAATGGGAGAAGACCAGCTGCTAGATGAGGGCTCAGTGACACCTGACTGTAAAAGTTCGGAAATTTATTCTTTAATGACTGTCAATGTCTCTGAACTAAGGTGGTGCAGATTGCTGGTAATGGGCGGACCATCTTTGAGACACAGTTTGTGCACTGGATATGTGTTTAACTGGGCATGCCACCAGCACACTGGCACAAGATAGCGTATTATGATAGTTCTTGCGGTCACAAACACTGGGCATCTTGTGCGCAGGCGCGATTGCACTATAAGCACTTTTTGAAGGTCCACTTTTTGAAGGTCCACTCATACTAACCTTGGAGCCTGGGTCCTGTTGTCTCGATTGTAGAGACGATAGTTGATGTCGAGCGGACGCCAACTGAGACTTTATGACAGCTAAGTGCCAAGCAATGTCCTCATTCTCGCAGCCTGTATCGAGCATACAATCACGTTCACTCGGCCACTTATAAAGGAGCAATTCAGACTGTTTAATTGCGTCAAAACACTCATGCACAGCAATTTGTCTTTCGCGACGCAGTTTGATAATTTGTTCATGTTCACGACACAGATTTAGAACACAGATACTCGGGCTTCTTAATGATCTGTTGACACTCATGAGCGACAGGCGAGTTAACAGAACAAGAGTCAGGGCTCGGTGGTGAAAAACTGAATGTCGCACATCATCTAGTGACAGTTTATGACGTGTCAAAAAATCCATGCCTAAGATGGGCTCCAGCAATTCAGCAATCAAGAAATCCCAAGAATGTTTACACTTAGGTGCCAGACAGACAGTGAAGTTCGTTGCACCCGCACATGGTAGCTGTTTGGCATTGACAGCTCTGAAGAGGTCACTGTGAGGGTGGATCTGGCCTGTGACTATCGAAGGCGGTAATAATGAAACGTCTGCGCCCATGTCAGTAAGAAAATGTATGTTGAAAACACAGTCACAAATGTACAGATGAGCACTCGCAGGTGAAAAAAATCACTGACAGAGCGAAACACATTTAAGCGCCCGTGATTGTCCAAGCAAGAGGCAGTGCCTAAACCGTCCTGCGTTTGGATGGTGACACAGTGGCCAAAAATTTTTTGAGGTATAACCAAAGCGGCTGTAGAATTATCAGAATGGATAGTGCAGCACTTGTTCCTGCGGGAAGCGAATCAATGGCGGTGGATTGTCATTCATTGGAGTTGGAGGAGCTGCTGGCTGGTAGTGTGGGGGGGGGGGGGGAGTGGCGGAGATGCCAAAGAAGGCACCCATGCAGCTTGAGGGCATGTGAGTGCACCCGCATCTTTCATAGGCGAATGCTTGATGCGTGAGCGGCCCCGTCTGGCAGCAGCAGGAGGTTGTCAGCCATTCTGCACCCTCAATGATGCTTGCCTCTAGCGGGTTTCACATAGGTAGGCATCGTACACTTATTTGGCAATGTGTATTCACTCACTTTGCAGGTTGTTGTAGGTTAAAGCTGTCTACACAGCGAACGGTAGCTTGCGTGACCAGAAAGCCATTAGGGTGGAGTCTAGCATGTCATGTTAGTTGACTAGTATATGAAGACGATGCCAGAGCTGCAATGGTTTCTTTTCCTCCAAGTGTTCTTCAAGGATGATGTGGTGAATGGTGTCTTCTGGTATGCGAGTGACCCTATCCAGGATGGTTTGTTTGGAGAAGGCATACTGGACTGAAGCAGGAGGAGACATTGTGAGGTCACGGATGACATCCACATGCTTGTGGAGGTGAGTGATGAGGTACAGGTAGTGAGAAGTGTCATCGACTGCATAATGTTCGAATACCTGCTCAACAACCAGAAACCAGAAACCAGCCTCGAAGGAGAAAGGCGATAACTTCGGCAGATGAACCGGGGGTGGTGACGCGGGTGTCTCCGGAACATCAGCCGCCTAGGAGGTGTCGACTTGTGGTGTGTTGAGCGAGCTTGTTGTTGTTATTGGTGAACGGGTGATTTGCAGCTGGTCGAGGTGAACTGGCTCGGGCGATTGGTGCGGTTGTGGCACTGGTGTATGTCGTGAAAGTAAGCGGAAGTTCTAATTCGCGCAGCCAGGAATGTTCTAGTGTGTCAACTGTGTGCAGATGCGGTAGCGATTGTTGTACACATGGAGTGGCAGACTCATCACATGATGCAGGGAACACAAAGGACACACTGGCACTCTCCAGTACACCATAGTTCACATTAGCATAGGTCGAGCAGGCAGATCTGCTTAGTGAGTCATGTAAAACACTCAGAGGCACGGATTGCAAGTAGCTGGCCGACGCGTTGTTGACAAAGTCCAAGTCAGCAGCATGCACAGGAAAAGGTTCGTCTGTAACACACTAAAATTGTCCATTGTTCATTGGGTGGTTGATGAATGCTATTAGAAGCAAGATCAATACCGGAAGCACTAATGAAATTGTTGTTGGCCACTGCACTTTGATGGCGGAACACGTGGTCAGCAGAGGGATACAGACACACAAAGTGGTGCAAAAATTATGCCCAGTCTTCTGATGTTGGCAGTTTGCTGACTAAATATTATGATCACCAAACATGTGTTGTTGCAGCTAGGCTCCAATTTAATCAGTGTGTTAAGCGATTTAGCCAATCATATGCAGATGCGCTGCAGATTTACAAGGCTTAGTTCGCAAGTGTGATTTTTCCTGTCAAAAGTGCGTCACATCTTATGCAGATTTATTAATTAGGAATGTGATGATTCGTCTCGCTGCTGATCAGGAAGTTAGTGCAAAAGCATTAGAAACCTTGGACCCTGCATTGAGTGATGTGTTAAAAATTGCCAATGAAGTAACTGTCTCCGCACAAGCTTTGTTTAATTTTTCTGAGCATGACATTATTACTAGTATTAGTTCTCATGTTCTTAGATCAACTGATGACGCCCAGTCAGGTCATCATCTACTTCACCGAGCTCGCGTGTGTCTGGTAGCCACATGTCACAGGCTTCATTAGTTAGGGTTTCCCCATCCCATCGTTAGTAGATGTGCACAGACAACAGCGCTTAGTTCGCCGTCGATGGGATCCAAAACAAGCAGTGTTTCCAAATGTGTTTTTCGCATCGGCATTGTCAGCAGATCCTCACCCATGTCGTACCATTCAGTCTTTCCCGGATTGTGGCCCATGTCATCGGCAACATGACTGCCCTTACTGTGATGTCACCTGCTTCGTGCATCAACATCGGCCGCCAGCACACTGCACGCTATCTTGCCGCTGGACAGCAGCCGATGGTATACAGCACGTCATGTTGCAGCTGGACATTGACAAGGTGAGAGTGGAATTCCAGTTGGGCACCGGTGCGACCGTGTCTCTGATTAACGAGGACACATACTGGTGCATTGGCTCCCCGCTGCTGCGTACTCCACAGTACAGAGTGGTGATGTACAGTGGTCAAATGATTCTGTTGCGGGGTCAAATTGTGGTTGAACCTAAGTACAAAAATGTGGCTTGGAACATAAACTTTCTTATAGTTAATTTCTGGGCGACTACTAACATTTTAGGTCTAGATGCTTTCGCACTGTTTGGTTTACATTACAGGACCAGGTAATCCTTGTTTCCTCGGCTATACACAGAATTAGATGAAGTGTGTGAAAAGTCTCTTTGAACCTATCCTAGGTTGCACTATGGGATTTCAGTCTCACATTTCTCTAAAGCCGTCAGCAGTGCCAAAGTTTTGTTGCACTCGTCCGATTCCATTAGCCATGAATGACCAGATCAAGGCAGAACTAGACAGATTGCAGGCTATGGGTGTCCTGTCCTCAATATACTTTAGTCAGTGGGCGACTCCGATGGTTATTGTAGTGAAGCCTAATGCGGGTATGTGGAGATGTTAAGTCCACCATTAATGCGCAAGCAAATGTTGATCTGTATCTAGTCTCTCGACAGGAAGAACTGTTGACTAAAGTGGCCAGTGCGAAATATATTTCAAGGGTTGATCTGGCTGAAGTGTATTTACAGTTACCTGTTGATGAGGAAACAAAATGGTTTCTGGTTCTTAATAAGCCGTTCGGCTTTTGGTGTTGTGAGTCCTCTCGTGATTTTTCAGTAGTATTTGGTGCAGCTTATTCAGGATATTCCTAATTGTGTCAATTATTTGGATGATTTGTTAGTTACAGGAGCCACTCGGGAGCAGCATTTGTACAATTTACACTTTTTGTTTGAGTGGCTGCAATCTGATGCCCTCCAGTGTCATCTAGACAAGTGTATTTTTTTCCAATCACAGGTACTGTACCCGGGTTATATTTTAAGCAAAGATGGGCTCACACCCACACAAGAGCATCTTACTGCCATTACAAATTTGCCTGCCCTACCAATCTCAAAGAATTACAATTCTTCCTCAGCAAAGTGATGTATTATTCTAAGTTTACTCCAAATGCAGCCCACATTTTTCAACCAATTATGTAAAAAGGGCGTTAAATTTGTGTGGTCAGAGGTGTGGCAGAAGACTTTTGTACAAATTAAGAAATTCCTTAGGTCGGCGCCTTATTTGGCGATATTTCAGCCTGGGATCTGTTTAACTCTTGCCACAGATGCATCAGATTCTGGGGTGGGTACAATTTTGTTTCATAAATTCCCTGATGGCATGGAACAACATAATGCATTCGCGTCAAAGGGGTTAACTTGGTGCATAAAAATTATTCGCAAATTGAGAAAGAGGCATTGGCCATCATGTATGGCATTTGTAAGTTTCATGTTTACCTATATGGTGTTAAATTTCATCTACTTACGGACCACAAGCCTCTAGTGTCCTTGTTTGACTCTCGTACAAAACTTCCGGACAAAATGGCACAGTGGCTTCAGCGGTGGACATTGTTCCTAAGTAATTACATCTATGACATCCATTACCGACCCACAACGCAGCACTCTTAATGCCAACACCATGTTCCACTTACCGTATGGCCCAGATTTCGATAGACATGAAACGCTGTGTTTCGCCTTGGACACAAACCAGTGTCACACTTTGGACGAATTCTCCATTATAGCACCTGACATTGCAGCTGCGACAGGTCTCACCCCTATACTTTGCAAGGTGTTAGCCGCTGTGCGACGGGGCTGGCTGGAAAATGGACGAAACGTTGCAGACCCAGAGTGGTGTACTTATTTTTCTCTCAGACACAGGCTTCATGTTCATGACGGGGTTCTCTTATTATCAACAGAGGATGCAGGATGTAGGGTGGTTGTCCTTCACACGCTTTGCCCTCGCATATTGCAACAGCTGCATACGGCACACTGTGGGATGTGCCGGATGAAGGCAATCGCCCAGTTCCACGTATATTGGCCTGGTGTGCAGAACTGTTCTGCCTGCGCACATAACCAATTAGCACCAGTGCACCATTTTAACCCTTGGCCATGCCCTTGCCACCCCTGGCAACGGGTACATGTCGATTTCGCCGGCCCCTTTCAGCGAGCTGTTATTGATCGTTGACGCCCTCTCTATTTTCCCTAAGTCATGTGGATATCCACAACCACCTTGGAGGCTAAGTCAGAGCTCTGTCTACTATTTTTGCTATTGAGGGGGCTCCAGCTACTTTGGTTTCAGATAATGGCCTGCAGTTTACGGCACTGACGTTTCAAAACTTCTGTAAACTCAATGGCATTGAGCACTTGACCACTGCCCCATTTCATCCGGCATCGAATTCTGAGAGTGGATGGTCTGGACATTCAAAACGTAAATGAAGAAAATTCTCATGTTGGGAAACACCAGGATGCCCTCACCAGCTTCCTTGCTTCGTATTGGGCCACCCCAGTGAATGAATGTAGCCCGGTCGAGATCCTACTTGGGCACTGACCATGTACACTGTTTGACTTGCTCCACCCTAAGGAGCGGGTTTGTCGGCCGCACACCCATCTGTATTACCATGCCGGTTCTCCTGTGTTTGCCCAAACTCTCCGGTGGACCCAGGGTGTAGTTGTGGCACAGAGGGGGAGGCAGATGTTCAAGGTGTCAGTGGGATGCGAAAGGCTTGTTCATCATCGAAATCAGCTTTGGCCACATAATGATATGCCACCCCCTGCTCCATCTCCTGTACTTGTAGACAGGTGATGTCGTGATGTACCACTCTGCAGACCACGACCTTCTCACACAATCTGCGCTCCTGTGTAAAGTGTCAGTGGAAAATAGACACGGAGCGTACATGGGGACCCATGGGTGAGAACCCTCTCCCTCCTATCACAATGACAGATTCATCTCTCGTTCCAGCCACTGGTGCCAAAGTCCGAACACATTCGGAAACAAGTGTGGGTCCTGGGTTGGATGTGCCACTGGAGGAGACTACGTGGCCATCAATCCACTAACACCATTCTCTGCAGGCTGGCCCCAGTAGCACCTCGGCTCCCATTGCATCGCCTCAGCAATCGCTACTTCCTCACATATTGGGCAGGCCATGTGGGCCCTTGACGGGGAGTCCGGTTTTGCCTCCACCTATTTCATGGCGAGGTCGGCATTGGTCGGGCCATTTCTGGCCTTTCATGCTGGTTAAAGGGGGGAGCGATTTAGTAGCCGATAGTGATTCAGATTCCCCGCCTTCTGCGGATGAAGAGATGTCAGAGGTGTGTAGCCTACAAGAGGCTGATGCCGGCCAAGTTACTGTACGACATCGCTGCTGGAGACACAGTGTTAGGTAGGGCCATCCCGTGGCCACCACCTGTGACTAGGCCCGGAGACAAGACATGCCACTCAGTATTAATAGCACTTCTTAGTGCGTATATACAGTCTATTGCGACCCATACTATCACGAGTAGTTACATTGTGTATGAAACATAGTAGTACTGCCGCCGCACAGGATAGAAAACCATTCCAGAGCATGTCTTGTCATGTTGTCTTTGTCACAACATAATGTATGCCCAATCCACTTCCATTTCCTATGGCGTATCTTAGTATCAATGGGTGTCTGATGGGTTCTTCTCCATAGTTCTTCATTGGAGATTACTTGTGGCCAATATATCCTCGAGATATTCCTCAAACTTCTGTTCACAAATGTTTGAAGTCTGTTAATCAGCTATTTGTTAATTTTTCATGATTAACACCCATAGTGCAGTACTGACATGACATATTATATTCAAGATGCATAGTTTTGTATAGTTAAGTTCCCTTGATTTCCAGATTGGTCTCAGCATTTCAAATGCCCCTTTAGCCTTATTTATTCACTTCCTATCACCTCGATAGTTCCTCCCTCAGGGATGACTATACTTCCCGGGTAGCAAAACTGTTTCACTTGCTCAATCTCTTGGTTTCTCAGCTTTGCTTGCATATCCTTGAAACTGCTGGCTAGCAAACACAAGTCATCTGCAAAGTTCAATTTTCCAAGCTGCCTGTCAATCTCCATTGAATTTCTCTTTGGCAATTCATGGCCTTCTGCATCACAAGATCCAACACCATCAAAAATAGAATAGGTGACAACAAACATCCTTGCTTAACTCCTGTGTCTACTGGGATACAGCATCACCTGATGTAAAACTTGACATATGTAGTTCTCATACATTTCTTGGTTTATCTTTATAATTTTCTTAGAGTTCCCAATCTCTTTTGTGGCTTTCTACATCTTCTTCCTCATTACACTGTCAAACGCATTTTGAAAGTTAACAAAGAGTGGATACAATGATTGCAACTACATGGATTGTTCTATAATTAAGTGCAATGTGGTTGGTTGGTTGGGATGGGGTGACCAAACTGCTTAGGTTTTCGGTCCCATGGTGGGGAGTGGAAGGAGTAAGGTTAGGAAAGGAGGGAAAGGAAATGCAGTGCAGGGAGGAAAGAAGGAAGAAAGACTGTGTTAGCTTGGAGCCCCATGCTTGCCACACATGTACTCATAAAAGAACTGTGAGCTCCCGGGGGGGGGGGGGGGGCAGTGTTGATCTGGTCTATACAGGAATAACCTTCTCTAAACCCTGCTTGTACTTTTCTCAGCCTTGAGTTAACTCTCTTTTTACCCTTTCTAGAATTACCCTTGAGAGTACCTTACTTGGTATTGAATGGAGGGTAACCCCTCTCCAATTATCACATTCTAATAAATCTCCTTTCTTTGGAAGCTTAATCAACAGTCCTTTTTTCCAATCTCTGTAGATCTCCTCTTCTTCCCAAATCTTTTTGAAAAGTAGGAACAGAATCTTGACTGAAGTACTCACATTCACTTTCAAAGTCCTCGGTGTGATGTCCATTCCTGAATTTTGCCATTCTTTAGTTGTTGAATGGCCCTTTTGATCTCTATCCTTGATGATGGTTCTGTACTGATATCATCATCTTCCTGCTCTTCTTCTGCCATTGTTTCTGTCACCTCTTCATTGATTGTTTCATGATTCAAGATCCCCAGAAAGTGTTCTCTCCAGTTTTCTAGCTATTCCTTTTGTGAGGACAATAGTTTTCCATCTTTGGTTGTCACCTCCTTGTCAGATCTAAAAAAACTTTCCAGTTAGTCTCTTGGTAATGTCGTAAAGGGTCTTACTGTCATTGTTTTGTGCTGACATCTCAGCTAGTGTTGTATAAATGTTCATTTGTCATGTCAAAATCTCCTTTTGGCCATTTTGTTGAGATCATTAAGCTTATCATTGCCAACTTTGGCATTCAGGTCTCCCATTACAAACACAATACCCTTTTTCTTTGCCGTTAACAGAGTTCGATGTAGCTAACCATAAAATTTCTCTTGTTCTTATTCATCTCCTGCCTCAGTCTGTGCATAACACTGGTCTAATTCTTGATGCGCAGCAAGCTACTACAATCTTTCCTGAGACTGGGTACCATTCTATCAAACTGTATTTTGCGTGATTAGTAATCCTACACCCCCTCTATGTTCTACTTCTCTTCCTGAGTACAGCAGTGTGTCCTCTTCCTGGATCTTTATCTCACTGAACCCAGTCCATCTCGTCTCACTCAACCCTAGTACCAAATATTTCGGCAAATAAGGTGATAGTAAAAGCATAAAAAATTGTACACAAAGCCTGGGTTGTCTTACACACCAGATATTAAACATTTGCCTATATTTAGGATTTAACAGATGTCCTCTCTTTTGCACTCTAAAAATTTCCGGGTGGATGTTTAGAAAATGCAAGGATTTCCTCTTTTATGCGTCACACAACTGATTGGACTTGAAATTGCGGATATACAACTCCTCACAACTGCAAACTCTAAAGAATTTAACCTTTCAACCATATTTCTACGATATTTTTTCTGAATTTTTCGCTTACCTACTCGTATAGCACTGCCGCTCCAATCTCAATTTACAATTTCAGACCAATAGGTGTGGCCACTATTGTGAAGCAAGAACTGTGAGGCAGCCAGTTAAAAGCATTACCCACAGCACAACCTACAACAATACTTGTTAGCTGTACATAGAAGGTTATTATTCGGTACATGTTTGTGTTTCTACAGGCAACACAGCAACAATGCTAAAGGAGGCTTTTGCTTTATGATGTGTGCAGTTGTACCAATTGTTTAGAAGTACAGAGTGTGTATGTCCATAAAATTGAGTCTCACAGGAATAGCTATGTGGTCTAAGGTGCCTTTGTCGTGGGCTGTGCAGCTGCTGCTGCCGAATTTTTGAGTCCTCCTGTTTGTCTTGTCCGTAGAATAGCTTAGTTTAATTAGTTTGTAAGCTTAGGGACCGATGACCATTGCAATTTGGTCCAATAAGATTTCACACACATTTGAACATAAAAATGAATAAGCGATACGATGCTTTTATATATACTCAAGGTCAGTACACAAAACAGTGCGCATACTTTTACCCAGATGATCATTGTTCTAAACTAAATTTACAGGTCATTGATAGTTTGGGGACTGTTTTATAGGACGGACATCATGTAAAACTATATATCTTTGACGAAAATTTGTACCTTGTCTTATCTTAAGGTCGTCTTATCAGTCGAAATATATGGTATGTCCAACCTATATCTTTTCATCTCTCTGGATATTTCAGTCAATTTTCCTGCCTGCCACTTTGTTTGTACATTCCGCATTCCAATTCTTGTATTTGATTTCATGCTAAAAGTCAAATTGTTTTTCCATACGGCTTCATTGATGTTTCTGTAATAGGTTAATCTCAGGGTGTAGGTTATTAGCCTTCAGCACCTAAAGTCTGGTGAAGGGGCTGCCTTCTAGGTAGCCAGGCCTACTGCTTTTCTGTCGGCGTTTCTTCCCTTAGCCTTTGACGTTAGAAATCTGAAACTTTTGGGATAATAGATCCTTGCTTCAGAACCTATGTATTGGGATGATAGATATTTGCTTTAATACCTGTATACTGCCATAACTCTTGGACACCAGAAAGCAGTGAGGTCATTAGCTCTGTGAACAAAGTGCAGCCATTGTCACATAAGCTACATTCTGGTAAATATTGTCTCTTTGTCAAGCTTGTTGGACACAGTTTCAGTTGCATTGAAAATGACACCATGTCAACAGCTTCTGTTTACATTTACAAGCTAAAATAATGATGCACTTCTCACTAACAGTTATCATTATGTTGTTAGATGTTACCCCTGTGGCTACCAATCCAGCTACTGTACAATGTAGTAAATGTCCTTTATCAAATTGCTGTGTTGTTTTCTATGTATAAAACATGAATTTACATTTATACAGCAACTGACATGAAATGTTTCTCTAAAAGTTATTTTACAAATGAACATAATGAAAAATATCCTTAAGGCTGCTTTGGATGAGTGGTTAAAGCGTCTGCCTAGTAAGCAGGAGTTTCCGTGTCCAAATCCTGGCTGCAGCACAAATTGTAATTAAATGCCTCGCCTTCTGTCCAATATCTTTGTTATATCGAGACACAATATGTCTCTGCAAACTGTTTTTTATTTGATATTTATAATGATAGATGTTCTTGGTCCACTAATAATAATACATTTTGAAAAATAATTTACCATCTCTGAGGAGAATTTCCATCATTAATCAAACATTTATAGTATATGGTTTCTAAAGTTTACACTTGTGTTTTGTTTTCTTTTCCAGAAAATCTATACAAATGGCACCAGAGTCATCACACATTAATATCCGTTGTGCACTGGGTTTTCTAAATCTGCCATTTCCATACCGTGATGTGAAGTTGGCAAAAAGTTGCATTGATAAAGCGCTAAAATTAGCACCAAATAACACAATGGCCCATCATGTGGAAGGAAAGTATTTTGAGCGAATAGGTGATTTGGAAGCCGCAAAACGTTCATATAAAACTTCAGGGGAGTATGGTGCATTTGGTGCATACATGGATTATTTGCGGTTGGAATTTAAAACAAACCAAAAGTATGATCCATCACCATTGTTTAAAGAAATGCTGGAAATGTTTATTGAGGAACCTTATAGAGTTGGGACATTATCAGAGATAGGATGCTATTATTATCTTATGGAAAATAATCTGAAGGAAGCTGTAACCTATTGGCTACGGATTATAGATGAGAAATATGATACTGCTCGACTAAAGGTAAGTTGATACTAATAATTCTTTGGTATTAATAGAAATTTTACTTTTTTGAAATTTATATTGCCAAGTTGTTCACAAAGGGGGTGAAAGTTGACAGACACAGCTATGTAATTTGTCATTGCCTTTCATTTTTATAGCATAGCATTGTGTCCATAAGTCACTGTACAATGCATGTCAGAGGGTCCAGCCACCTCTGGTCACTCCAGCGCCACAAGCATCTTGACAGTGAGTGAGGAGGGGAGTGGAGAGGGAAGGATGCCGGGTAAAGGTGGGGATGGAAAGTTCAGCCTTACCCGGCATCCTTTCCCCTGCGTGCGGTGCTGGAGAGGCCAGAGGTGCTTGGATGTGTGTGTTTAGTTGTCTGAGCGACTGTGTGTGTTTCTTTTTATGATGAAGGTTGTGACCAAACATTTTAATTGTGTGAATGTGATTGTCTATTTTTTGTGTCTGTCAGCAGCTCAGCAGACCTCTTTACAGTGAGTTATTGTGTACTTAATATTGCTTCATTAAGGTTTAAGAAACTACTGTAATATATACTATTATACAGAATTTTTTATATAGTAATTTATTGTATGACCTACTTTTATATACACTATAGGGCAGATTTCACAGTGGCAATAAATAAATGAATAGGCTAGGGAATGTAAAAGAAAAAAGTTTCTCATTTAGGTTATGACAGAAACTTTCAGTTTGAGAAAACTCACATAATGTTATCATACCGCATCCATGCAAACAGCTGTTAAATGACAATGTTTGGTGATTACCAGAAACTTCATTTTCATGCAGTTTTATTTGGGTCTAAGTAAAAGACCACCTTTCCTTATTACTTCAAAATTCTAAGGAGTGCATCTGAAAAGTTTATATCTTATAAACCGCGTTGGCAAGGATGAGGTAACCGCACATACACATTGAGTCCATGTCAACAAGCCTGCCCAATCGTGCAAAGCTCTGCAGTGAAGTGGTAGTACACGCTGTGATCCAACTAACAGTGAGAGAACTCGAGTCATTGCAACATGAGCAGTAAATGTAGCAACGTGTTACCATCAAGTTTTGTTTCAAATTAGGCAGAATGGCAACGGTGACCCATGGGATGTTAGTGCAAGTGTATGGGGTTGGAGCAGTGAGTAAAAAGTGTGTGTTAGAGTGGTTGCGGAGATATAAGAATGCTTGACCCCGGTGCTTTCAGCAGTTCTATTAGAATCATTTGCTGACATTTTCCAAGAGCTGTACAACTGAAGTCAGAAGTGTATTGTAGACAGTGGCCGATTTTCACATTTGCCACCAGTAGGCTATTCAAATTATGCCACACCTACCCATATCTACAATTAAATGCCCTATTTCACAGTCATACTAATTACAATATTTTGTCAATGAAATTGTAGTTTTATGTTTTGTGCTCTATCTTCCTAATTATACCATATTTTTTCTGTAATTAGTATGATTTTTGAACTAGGGAATTGAAGTGCATTATTTTTAACACAACTACTTGTTTAAGATTGCATAAGAAATACTTTTTGTATATATTTCTGAGCTAATAAAATCACAGCCATATTTTACTAATTATGTGGGGGTAAGGTATACCTTAATACTCCTTACACAATAATGTAGGTTTCTAAACATAGTTAAATTTCTTTTTCTACACATAATTATAGTTTAAAAATTTTGGCGCCAAATTTGTCGCCCGTGAAATCTGGAGCTCTAGGCTCCAGCTTACTAAGCCTACTGGTAAATCTGCCATTGATTGCAGCCAGTGGTGATTACTTTCAAGGCCAGGAAAGGTATTTTTGTTCGTAACTCTTGTTTCCTATATTTCCTGAGACCATTCACTGAACTTTTCAGATGCAACTTGTATTTGCATTGATGTTTTGAGCGTTGGTTCACATTTTTATTACCATTATTGCATAATTTCATTATAATCATTATTTTGCTTTGGCTCTTTTTCAGGCTTATAAACCAGTCTGTGTGTTTATAAAGAAGCCATTTGATCTTCTTCAAGTAGCAGTGGATGAGGTACGATTGGCTCTCTCTAAAGGAAATTTATCATCTGAAGAGAGAGATCTGTATGAAAGATTTATTTTGAAGTTTGAAGGCACTGAACTATTGGCTAACCCACCAGAATCACATCGTCAGGAAATACTTGAAGAATCATCTAATGTATTGAAAGAAGAAGAAGAACGTTCATCCAATTCAAGAGGGAGAGAAAGAGGTGGAAAGAGAGGTCGAGGTAATTATCAAGACTATAGAGGAGGCAGAGGAAGAGGGAGAGGAAGAGGTACACATGAAAGAGGCACAGGTAGGGGTAGAGGATATTACCCAAATAATAATCGCCGAGATTCAAGTTCTGAATCAAATAGTAGCTGTAAAAGATACCACAGCAAAGAAAGGTATACCCCCACAAGATCTTTCAACCGCGATACCCCCACAAGATCTTTCAACCGTGATACCCCCACAAGATCTTTCAAACGTGACTCTAGCTCTGAATCCAACAGCAGTTGTAAGGATTGGAGGACAATTAGGAACAGGAGACCATCTGAAGAAGAATGCAGAGAGCCAAACTATGCATTCAGCAGCAGCCCAAGAGAGAACACCACACAGAAAGAGTCTGGAAGAAAGGACAGCTATCGTCACTCCTACGATCGGGACTCAAGCTGTGATTCTTCTGGAAGCCATGGATCCATTCAAGGAAGGGGTGGTAGCAGAAGGCAGTTTCAGGACCGTGATGGAG
Organism: Locusta migratoria; assembly: GCA_026315105.1. NCBI lineage: Eukaryota > Metazoa > Arthropoda > Insecta > Orthoptera > Acrididae > Locusta > Locusta migratoria. The sequence goes on along the minus strand of CM048746.1, from coordinate 13,842,658 downwards.
ATTATGACAGAATGCGTGGATCCAGCAAGGGTTTTCAAAGGGATACCAATCGTAATTGGAGAGAGGGTGCAGCTGTGAGAGAGCCTTCCTATGAAAGGGAAGAGAAGCAAAACCATTACAGTTCAGCTAACAAGGTTAACTGGCGTGAAAGACCTTCCAATAATCAAGAGGGGAGTGACCGAGGGAGCTACAGAGGCTTCTCCCGAGGTAATCAACAATCTTACAGGAACCACAGCTATAACAGAAATCGTGATTCCAGTGCTGATAGTTATACGTCAGATAATGCGGGAGAACAGGATAAGAAGGAATATTTTCAGAAACAAAGGCTGGCTGCTGGTTCAAGGTCTGTAGAACAAGAAAATAGTTCATTTAACAGGCGGTTTAAACTTGCCCAGTCAGATGAAGAACATGAGTCAAGGAACTCTTTGTCACAATATACAAAGGGCTCTGCCAGTGTACGCACTGGAAGAAATGATGCTGAACTCCAACAGAAACTTAGAGCCCGGAGGGAAATGTCAATGAGAATTAATCACCCTAACATGAATAAAAATTAAGGATGGGTTCAACATTACCTAGATTTAACATTAAAATACTATAATCAGTGGTTCAGATTGAGGAAGAAAACATTTAAATGTCTGCTGCCATAAGCAGGCCAAAGTATGCATGCATATTATTAGATAATAGGGATAATAATGATGCTGCATAAATGTTTTAACAGAAAACTTTGCCGTTAAATAGTAAATAACTGCAGTATCACTGTACATTCAATGTGTTGATGGTATCTTCATACTTCATTTTGTAAAATTAGAAATTGTTATGAGTTTTGACATAAATGAAGATGTATAGAGTTTTATTTCTTACAGTTTTAACTTGAGATATACAGAATCCACAAGAAATTGAGATGGTTTTCATTTCAGAGAAATATTCTACGTGGAATTGTTCCAGTGTCCAGTGGTGTATGTTATGAAGCAGGCAGTGATGTGTGTAATTGTGATAGATGAGCTGTGATATCAATATAACAAATGATATGTTACTGTATATATATATTTGTGTCTTGTATTACATACTTTGAGAGCACTGTAATTAATCTTGTCATGTAAAGAGATTGTTTATTAGTAATACTGAAGAGTTATTGCTCTTTTCAAAATATGTTAAATATGTATTTGTTTCTTTCTTATCTGATTTTACTAATAGTTTTATTGCACTCTTTTAAGTATTGTATTTCTGTATCTGAAATAAATTTCAGTTTTTTAAAATAATTTACATTGTAATTGAGCTCTAATGTTCACAACACAATGTTGTGTGGTATTCAGTCCAAAGACTGGTCTAATGCATCTCTCCACACTACCCTATCCAGTGCAAGCCTCTACATCTTGACTAAGAACAGCAAACTACATTGTTATGAACATTAACACTGTATTCATCTTTTGGTCTCTTCCTCAGGTTCTTAGACCATACACTTCTCTTCAATGCTACATTGATGATTCCTTGATGTCCCAGAATGTATTCCTCTTTTAGATTCCTTTTCTTAGTCAAGATATGTCAGAAATTTATTTTCTTCCCCATTCCTTGCAAGTACCTCCCCATTAGTTACGTGATCTGCCCATCTAATCTTCACAGTTCTCCTGCAGCACCAAATTTCAAAAGCTTCTGTCATATTTTTGTCTGTACTTGTTTCATCTACATTTCACTCCCATACAGTGTTACACTCCAGACAAATTACCTTCAGAAAAGACTCCTAACATTTAAATTAATATTCAGTTCTAACAAATTTTTCTTCTCCAGAAATGCTTTTCTTCCCATAGCCACTATGCATTTTGTGTCTCATAAGTTCTTTAACTATCCAAATAACAAAACTCTTCTAGTCCTCTTATTGCCTTATTTACTATTCGAGTGTTACTTGATTTTTTCAGAGTACATTCCATCATCCTTATTTTGCTCTTGTTTACACGTTGACTTCCGGCGCCCACAGCAGGTGGCTCAGGCGCACCTCTGTCATTGTGGCAGTCAATGTGTTAATGTTTATCTTTTAGTTTCTGTTCAAGATCTTATCCAGATCCATTACTATTACTGACAGAATTATTATGCCATTGGCATATTGCAAAGTCTTTACATATGTTTGTAAATGGTGTGTGCGAATTTGGGATTCTTAGGGGCCCTTATCTTGAGTTTTGTTGATCACATAATTAAGAAGTAAAGTGTTCTGGGTAGACCTTGGTCCAGTGATCGTTTAAATACATATTAAAAGAATGGGAATACGGTAGCTATCATACAATACTGTGTCAAAATTTTGAATGGTTTACAGAAGCACCAGTCATACATGGCAGTTTCTGAGAAAACAATGAAAAACCATGATTTTTGGGTAGAGCGCTTGCCTACAAAAGGCAAAGGGTCCAGGTTCAAATACCAGCTCCAGCACACAATTTTAATTTTCCTGGAAGTTTCACCAAAAACATGAATCATAGGGATGGTCACTTAGATACTTTTTATTCATTGCAAATCTTTGAAATTTTTATCATATGTTCTTATGATGATATTTTCAATATACTATTAAAATTTTTTGATATCTGTATCCATTACCAAGATGCAGAGGTTGAAAGCTATCATAGCTTTGCACAAAATCACAAAACCTGATTTTTAGCTGTTTTTGCACCATGAATTACAAATATTTGAGTAACTAACTATAGAAAGTTGTTCAAATATTTACATTGCATCCTGTAGACATTTATCTTAAAATGGCATTTTTCTGTTTTCTAAAATCTTTATCTGATACAATCGATAAACCAGGATATTTCGCTAGCAAAAGTGTGTATTGTGTTGAAAGACGGCGTTCAGGCCTCTCTGTAACTTAATGTGTGGTTTGAAAAAATGTATCCAGCAAAAAGCATTCGATTTTTGTACATATTACAGATTGATATCTTCGCTCAATCAAGGGATGACTTTTATTTTCGTTATTCATCACAGTATTGCATCATTTTTTGAGGAGGTAAAACGACTTTGAATAGACTACTCGTATGGCTGATTTTAGTTTATACATAGCTGCTTATGAAATGTAGGTAACATACCAAAATTTTATTTGAAGTTGAGAGCAGAATGGTATTTTATGTGGTTCTTGAGGTATCGGTTCATGCATAATAGAACACCATAGCAATAGGTTCAAAAACACCACATGTGAAAATGCCATTTCTTAGCTATAGATCTCAGGAAATAACAAGAGAATAAAATGTTGTTTGTACCTTTTTAAATTCTTTTTTGTAAAAAACCTGTTTCTCATTTCCAAAAATCTGTATTCATGTCAAATTGTCGAAATTTTTATGACTTGTGTTAAGATGATGGTCCTGGGAAGCCTTGAAAGTATTTTCCGTAATACTCTCCATTACCAAGATCCATAGATTCAAAATTATTATACATATACACTAATATTTGGTCTGACATGTAATCATAGTTTTAACTAACATTTGAATGTACAGCAAGGGTTATTGGTTCAGAGGTCACGAAATTCTGTTTCTAGTCGCTGTTTACTCACCAATAACATTTATAAAAGTTACAAATCATTGTAAATTTTTGTCTGGGATGGAATTTTTTTAAATTTAGCTGTGTTTGTTACAGTTTTCCATATAGTGAGTTTGTGACAAAAGATTTTACACTACATGGGTGTATCCAAAACTTACTGGCGTAAGTCATGTCTGTGATGAAATATTCCGCAGCTAAGACATTACACCTGTTACATACTGGCATAAATCAAGGCTGTATTGAAAAATTTTGTAGTTTTTATGATAGATATATCTGTAACTTATCACCAGCAGAACACAATGATCATGTAGATAGGCTGCAGAAAATCAATATCACCATTGACAACATAAGAATTCAATGCGGAAAAAGACCAATAAGATAAAGAAATACATTAAAAAAATACCAAGCAGAATGCAGCTACACACAACCAATGGAAGCAAAATTGTCTAACTCCATAACACCAGTGTATGCTTTAGTTGCCACAGTTTGTTGATTATATCCGAAACTTCATGAATGAGAGCAGTTATATAGAAAATAATGCCTACAAAATATGCCAAGAGCTCATGCAGTTTCATATTTTGCTTGTGTATGCTAGAAAATGAAGCTATGCTAATAATGTTCGAAAATGAGTCATTACCTATACCACGTTCAATTACAATGAGCAAGTGCTGCAATGTGCACCAAAATCTTCGATGATTTCGCTGAATAAGATAGACAAATCCCTATAAATAACGTGTTAGTTCCCCTGCGACCAACAAATACACTGCCAATGTACAGTTTGGAGATACCCAACTGCAGGTGAGATCCAAGATCAGATTCGAATTGCACTACACCCTATCAATGGAAAACAACAATTCAAGCATTTGCTGAAGCCAAAGCACCAGTGCATTGAATGTGTAAGTTGCAGAGTGAACAGATGCATGGTCAAATAAACTTACAAAATTGGATGCCAAAAAAGATATTTGCTGATAACGCTTCACATTTTCTAATACAATTCCACCACGAATAGGCAAAATAGAATGGAAAGTGAAAAATATTGGGATTAAATTCCAGTTCAAGTAAAAACTATAGAAAACACTTTAAATCAATAGCTGCAATTAAGCACAATGGGAAATCAGTAGAATATGATAAACCCATAAATCTACCAGGGGAGACCTGAGTCACCACATATTTTGTGGTGATTAGAAAATATAACTTAAAATTTATATTTCACTGTTAACAATCCCTAGATGTTATATCAACATACAGTTCTTTCAGGCAAGTGGATGCAAAATTCGCCATGATAATGGTTGGATCAACGTGAATGACTTTAGTTATCATAAAATATCATCATTGAATAAAACTAAATTCTCAGATGGACTTGAAAACATTCACATTATTTTTACCGGACAATTTTGATAATGTTATGCTATGTGGTAGTTTACTTTCTAAAAGGATATTCAACATTCGGATGAACGCTAAGCCTGCTTAACAATCTTAAAGTACATTATTAATTATATTTGACATTTGTACAAATGTATCAAGGAATATAAATAAACTTTCAAAATTTTACTCACCATTTGTTTCATATTATATAAGCAGTACACTCTGCTGTAACAGGTAAAATCTGGAAATCAGCTGAAAAATGCTCCTCTCCGAGTACAGAAAAGGTGAATATGTTCCATGACAGAAAAGTATGGAACCAGCTGCCTCAATCCTCATTCCGACTTCTTCACAAAAATTTTGGCATCCAAACATATTCACACTGTTTTTTGGCTGAAAGTAAGTAGGAGTATTGCTGCCCAGTGTGGGATCCTTATCAGGTGGGTTTGACGGAGGAAATTGAAAGAGTCCAAAGAAGGGCAGCTCGTTTCATATTGTCATAATACAGGGGAGACAGCGTTATGGAAATGATACAGGATCTGGGATGGGAATCATTACAACAACGGTGCTTATCGCTGTGGCGTGGGTACTTACAAAACTCCAATTGCCAACATTCTCCTCGAAATGCAAAAATATATTGTCGACTCCCACTTACGTAGGTAGAAATGATTATCAGAATAAAATATGAGAAATCAGAGCTCAAACGGAGAGATTCAGGTGTTCTTTCTTCCCGCGCACTATTCGAGAATGTAATGGGAGATAAATTAGTACAACGGTGGTTCGGTGAACCCTCTGTCAGGCACTGAAATGTGATTTGCAGAGTATCCCATGTAGATGTAGAAAGAGGAAAAAGATGTGATGGAACAGAGAAACAGGAGAAATAGAATGTTGAAGATAATAGCAGTCTGAGGCAAAACAAGACGTTGGAAGTCAGAAACAGTGACAATAAGAAACAAAGATAGATACAGATAGTAGCAATTGAAGAAGAAGAGAAAGGAAACAGTGGGGAAAATGAGAAGAATGGAGACCATACATAAATGATGAGGGTGTGAATTTTACCATAAAACAATTTGTCCTGTTTCTCCCATCCCCAGTACCCACCTGTTAAAGTTTGCCAATCTAGGGTCAGACCCCAAGAATACTAAACCCATACAGACAATCGTGATTGAAGAGAATGAAAACTAACTTTAAGTGAGAATGAAAGGAATACTGGACAGGAAGTAAGTGTGGCAATGTCTATGGGGCAGAGAGACAATGGAAGTGGCAGAAACAGTCAGGTAGTGGAAATGAGAGAGAGAGAGAAGACAAATGGACAAACATATATACACACCTACAGTGAGATGCCATCGATGACTATGGGGGCTTAAATGGAAGAAAGTACTAGCAATGTTCTCCGCTAAAAGAGCACAAATATGTTTACATGCCAAAATTTTTGGTGAAGAAGTCTGAATGTGGCTTCAGGCAGCTGGTTCCACACTTCTGTCATAGAATATATTCGCCTATTTTGTGTTTCAGCTGGTTTCTTCTCCCTGAGGTTTAATTCCATTTCCAAATTTCTCCTTATTTTCTTTTACAGCTTGCTCAATGTACAGATTGAATAACGTTTGGGAAAGGCTACAGCCCTGTCTTACTCCCTTCCCAACCACTATGTTCTTTTCATGCTCTTAGACTCTTATAACTACCATCTGGGTTTTGTACAAGCGTTTCATAACTTTTCATTCCTTGTATTTTACATCCAATCAGAATCTGGAAGAGTATATTTTAGTCAATATTATCCTCAAAGCTTGCTGTAGATCCACAAAAGCTACAAATGTAGATCTGCCTTTCCAGATAGGCATGTAAAATAGACAATCACATTCACACAACTTAAATTTTCAGCCATGGCTTTCATCAGAAAAAGAAACACCAACATCTACACATTCACTTGGACATAATTTCAACACACAAGATCACCATCTCTGCTCCTGCTGGGGAAGATGGCCATGTGTGCGGAAGTTATGTCTCAATGTGTATGTGTTTCTTTTTCTGATGAAGGCCATGACTGAAACCCCTCATGGGATCAGCATTAATTTGCTGAGCACGGGCTTGGCGAACCCAGGGTCCTGAGCCGCGGGCTGTGTTGCGCCAACAGTCTGCTACACCGTAAGCTCTGTGCATGCTTCAACGACCGTCGTTCAGCGCGACGGTGGAACGTTGTACATTTCAGAGCCCGGGGATCTTGGCTTAATCGCCCGGGTCACAAGGACGGTATAAACCTCTATAAAAAAAAAAACCTCAATCTCAAGGTGTGCTACGTGCCGAGGAGATGCATGGCTGCTGAGGTTGAACAGTCGATAGCGAGCAACCTCTAAGGATCCTGCTGCAACTCAGTTGTGTAAGGCTTATCCAAGCAAGTGGGGCTCTGCCTGGGTGGACCTTTAGTTCCCTAGCTGCTCGCTGGACCAGAATGAAACAAGCAAACAATAGCAGCGCCACATGCAAACCTGGCATCTCAAAGCGTGGCAAAACAGAATATTATGCAACGACATACGACCCTAACACGTTCCCTTTCCTTGGCACCCCATGGGAGGAACGTAGAGGAATTCACCAATCCAAACCATACTCGCCATATCTGGTGTGTGCCCATTCTAATGGAGAGTCTTTCATGTCCACTAAGCCACAGTTCTTTGTCGAACATCTCGAAGACAATTTTGGCGAAGTGGAGTCTTTTTCAAAGATGAAAAGTGGGGCTGTACTGATACAGACGGCGTCCCCAGCCCAATCGCGCGCTTTACTTGCCTGCGATAAGCTGGTGAGATCCCGGTGAGTGTCACGCACCACTAGTCTTTAAACATGGTCCAGGGCATAATCTACCATAGAGATCTGCTGTCCCAGACCAATGAAGAGTTGCAAACAAACCTGCAGCGTCGAGGTATTCATTTCGTCCGTCGAGTGTACAGGGGACCTAAAGAAAACAGGGTTGCCACCGATGCTTTTATCTTGGCCTTCGAAAGCGACACACTGCCTGAGAAGGTCAAGATAATGATATACTGGTGTGATGTAAAGCCATATGTCCCTCCTCCTATTCGGTGTTTCCGGTGCTGGAAGTTCGGGCACATGTCATCCCAGTGTACTTTCAACCTGAACTGCAGGGAATGTAGGCGGCCATCACACCCGGACACCCAATGTACCCACCTCCCGTTTGTGTAAACTGTGGGCAACATCATCTGCCATGCTCGCCGACCTGTACTGACAATATTCAGTCCTTCATCCTGGTCTTCCAGCAAACCATGAATCAAATTCTTCAATGGAATAGCGGAGGGTTTTTCAACCATCTAGCTGAGCTGCAGCAGTTGATGTGCCGTTTTCCAGTGCTGTGTATGGCTCTGCAGCAAACTTGGTTTCCTGCTCAGCGGACCCCAGCCCTTCGTGGCCTCTGGTGGTGTCTGTATGTACACCCTTGCCACTGTCGCCAGTATTGCTGTGCCTCTCCACACACCTATTAAGGCTGTTGCTGTTCGCCTTCGGGCTATGCAAGAATTTACTGTCTGTTCTATATACCTTCCTCCAGACAGGGATGTTTCGCCCACTCATCTTGCTGCTCTGGTAGCACAACTGCCCCCACCGTTTCTTCTTTTGGGGGACTTTAACACCCATCACCCTTTATGGGGCGGAACAGAGTCGACTCGACGTGGTAGGGATGTTGAAACTCTTCTTGCACAACAAGACATCTGCCTTCTAAATAATGGTTCCCCGACGCACTTTAGTGTTGTGCATGGCACTTTTTCTGCCATCAATCTCTTGGTCTGTAGCCTGATCCTTATTCCACACTTCACTTGGAGGGCCCACGATGACCTCTGCGGGAGCGACCATTTTCCTATCTTTTTTTCGCTCCCACAGTCTCAACAGGCTGAACACCTGCCTCAATGGTCCCTCCATAGCGCTGATTGGCGGCGTTACACCTCTGCTGTTGTCATTCCTGCCCAACTGCCAGCCGATGTGGATGTGGCGGTCCAACAGGTGACTGTCACCATAGTTTCCGCTGCTGAGGCGACTGTTCCAACCACCTCAGGGTCCCCTCGGCGCAAATCTGTGCCTTGGTGGTCACAAGAAATTGCTGAAGCCATTCGGGATCGGCGTAGGGCACTTCAGCGCTACCGGCTACATCCAACCATCGATCACCTGATTGCTTTTAAATGGCTCCGGGCTGAGCTCAGCGGCTTATACGGCAAAGTAAGCAAGATTGTTGGGAGAGGTACGTTGCCTCTATTGGATCTCGTGCCTCACCTTCTCGGGTGTGGACCCAGGTTCGACGTCTTTTCGGGTACCGCCCACCAGCAGGAATCCCCTGTCTTCGCTTACAGGGTACTGTCTTCTCAGACCCGCTTGCTGTCGCCGAGCACATGGCACAGTTTTATGCAGGCATCAGTTCAACTGAAGCTTACAGTGAAGCCTTCCGCACCATTAAAGACCGAGTTGAGCGTAAGCAACTGTCATTTCACACTCGTCGCCAGGAGCCGTACAATGCACCCTTTAGCGAGTGGGAGTTTCAAATTGCTGCATGCCCTGATTCTTGTCCAGGACCAGATAGTGTCCATAGCCAGTTTCTTCAGCATCTTCCTGTGGACACTCAGAACCAACTGCTCGCCTTGTTTAACCCTCTCTGGGCAGGAGGTGTTTTTCCCTCGCAATGGCGGGAAAGCACCATAATCCCAGTGATAAAACCTGGCGCTGACCCACTGGTGGCTGACAGTTACCATCCGTTCAGCCTCACAAACGTTCTATGCAAGCTCGTTGAACATATGGTGAGTCGGTGGCTTATGTGGATCCTTGAAGACCGGGGACTCCTGGTAGCACAACAAGGGCGTTTCTGTCAGGGCCGCTCCACAATTGACAATCTTGTGTCGTTGGAGTCAGTTATTCGTACAGCCTTTACCCGAAGTGAACACCTTGTTGCTGTGTTTTTCGATCTCTGGAAAGCTTACGACACAACCTGGCGCCACCACATACTGGCTACATTGTACGATTAGGGCTTACGGGGCCCACTTCAGGTCTTTATTAGGAATTTTCTCTCCCACCGCTCTTTTAGGGTTAGGGTGGGTACCACTCTTAGTTCCTCACACATCCAAGAGAACGGTGTCCCACAGGGCTCCGTCCTCAGTGTGCCTCTGTTTTTAATTGCCATAAACGGGCTTGCCATGGCTGTGGGATCCTCTGTCTGTTCTAGCTTGTTTGCTGATGACGTTTGTCTGTATTTTAGTTCGGCTAGTATTAGTGTCGCTGAGCGGCGGCTACAGGGAGCCATCTGAAATGCTGAATCATGGGCCTGTATCCATGGTTTTCAGTTTTCAGCACAGAAAACCCGCGTGATACACTTCTGTCGCCTTCAGGCAGTTCACATGGATCCCGAGTTATATCTCGTTGGTGAATTGCTCCTCGTTGAAGAGAGCTTCAGTTTCTTGGGATGGTATTTGACAACAGGCTTACTTGGATGCCACATCTACGTCAGCTGTGACTAAAATGCTTGCGACATCTAAATATTCTCTGCTGCTTGAGCCATACTGCTTGAGCCATACTGCTTGAGGCGCTGCTCGTTCCACCCTCCTGCAGCTGTACAAGTCCTTGATACAATCAAGGCTTGATTACGGGTGCCTGGTATACGACTCGGCAGCACCATCCGCCTTGAGGATCCTTGACCCTGTCCACCATAGTTTTATCCGGCTGGCGACTGGGGCCTTCCGCACCAGCCCTGTGCCAAGTCTTCTTGCCGAAGCAGGGAGTCCTCCATTACACTTCCGCCGGCAGCAGCTTCTCACTAGCTATTTTGCTCGAGTCCATGCCACGCCACACCATCCAAATCGCAGGCTTTTGTTTCCGACTGTTACCCCTCCTTTTCCACCATGTCGAACTAGATCAGGTCTTCCAATCGCAATCCGGGTTCGTACACTCCTTTCCTCACTTAATTCCCTACCTCTCCCTGACGTTTTTTCCTGCCCATCCCGTCTTGCTCCTTGGTCCATCCCCCGTTTGAAACTCCACCTGCAATTCTCCTGCTATACAAAGCCATTAGTTTCACCACTGACACTTCGTTGCAAGTTTCTGGCACTCCTTGATGCTCACCATGATGCAGAAGTCCTGTACACTGATGGATCCCTGGTAAATGGCAGAGCCAGTTACGTTTTTGTTCATGGCGACCACACAGAACAACGGTCCCTGCCACCTGGCTGTAGTATTTTTACAGCTGAACTGATAGCCATTTCTCGTGCTCTTGACCACCTCAAAACGTGCCCCCGGAAGTTGTAAGTCATGAGCAGCGACTCCCATAGTGGCCTGCAAGCCCTTGCCAACTATTTCTCTTCCCATCCGTTGGTGCAATCCAACCAAAACGCCATCGCTTCACTCGGCAAGTCTGGACGTTCGGTGGACTTATTTGGACCCCTGGCCACATTGGCATCCCGGGGAATGAGCGTATCGATCGGCTCGCTAAGCTCGCCAACACCACTCCTCCCCTAGATATTGGTATCCCAGAACGGGATATCCGATTGGATTTGCGCCACAAGGTTTTTGAGGCTTGGAACACACAATGGGCAACACAGAGCACTCCCAAGAAGCTCCGAGCGATCAAGTCCCTTACAGCCGTCTGGAAGTCGTCTTTCAGGACTTCCCATAGGGACTCTGTTGTCCTGTGTTGCTTATGTATTGGCCATACGTGATTGACACATGGTTACCTTTTACGTCAAGAGGACCCACCGAATTGCTGTTGTGGAAATTTGTTGACAGTGGTCCACGTCCTGTCGGACTGTCCACTTTTAGCTGCTTTGCGGCAATCTTTTAATCTACCTCCTGTGCCTGCCTTGATTTTATCTGACAATGCCTCAATGGCTGACAGAGTTTTAGGTTTTATACGCACAGCTGGATTTTATCATTCTATATAGTGGTGGGCTTGTGCCTGGTGTCTCAGGCTCCCACATCTCATCTTTTACTCTGATGTTTTTCTTACTTCTACCCTATTTTTACCTCAGAGTTTTTAGTCTGTGCAGAGTGACTGGCTCATCTTGTATTTGTTTGTGATCAGCCAGCCACTGTTCCCTGCTCTATTTTAGCTTAGTTCACCACTTGGTCTCTCTTATTCCTATCTTCCTCAGTGTTGTTGAGAGTAACACGTTCATTGCCACAGTGTGCCCTTCCGGGTGTTGATCTATATTTTACCTTTTCCTACTTGGATGTCTTGTCTTTGCTAGGAACAGGGGACTGATAACCATGTAGTTTAGTCCCCTCTAAAAGATCTGTGCCACAAACGTCCATACTTACTTTTAATTTGCAACAAGTAATATAGTAATGTGTATCCAAAAATATCTATTTTGATTGGAAATGGCAGTGTTGGTGGTTGCCTAAAAATGGATAAGGCTCATTTAGTTCTATCACACAGAGTATTGTAGTACAATGGGTCCTTCAGTGGCTCAGCATTAATTTGCTGAGTAAGGGGCTTGGCAAACCCGTGGTCCTGAGCTGTGGACTGTGTCGTGCCAACAATCTGCCACACTACAAGCTCTGTGCATGCTTCAACAACCATCGTTCGTTGTGACGGTGGAATGTTGTACGTTTCAGAGCCTGGGGATCTTGGTTTAATCGCCCAGGTTGCGAGGACAGTACAAATCTGTATAAAGAAACCTCAATCTCAAGATGTGCTACGTGCTGAGGAGATGCATGGCTGTTGAGGATGAACAGTCGCTAGCGAGCAACCTCTGAGGAACCCGCTGTACCTCAGTTGTATAAGGCTTACCCAAGCAAGCGGGGCTCTACCTGGGCGGACATATAGTTCCCTATTTGCTCGTAGGACCATTATGAAACGAGTCATTAATAGCGTTGCTGGATGCAAAACTGGTGTCTCTAAGAGAGGAAGAAGTAAATTTAATGCAGCATAGTATCATCCCCAATCATTACCTTCCCTGGCCACACCATGGAAGGAACATCGGGCCCTCATCCAATCTGAGCCTTACTCGCTACAGTATCTAGTCTGTACGTGGGCTGATGGGGAATCTTTCATGCAAACTAAGCCACAATTTTTTGTCGAGGCCATTGGAAATAAGTTTGGCGAGGTGGCATTTTTTTCTAAAATGAGAAGTGGGTCTCTCCTGATACAAGCGGCATCCCCTGCCTAGTAAAAGGCTTTATTCGCTTGTGACTAGCTGGGAGATGTCGCTGTCAGTATTACACCACATAAGACACTCAACATATATGACCATGATCTCCTGTCACAGACTGACAAAGAGTTGCGTGCCAACTTAGAGCGATGGGGTGTTCACTTCGTGTGGCACATCTACAGGGGACCGAAAGATTGTAGTGTTGGCTTCAAAGACGATATAATGCCTGAGAAGGTCAAGATAATTATATACCAGTGTGATTTGAAACCAAACATTCCTCCTCCTATGCAATGCTTTTGGTGCTGGAAGTTCGGGCATATGTCCTCCCGATACACTTCCAGCCCTACATGTAGAGGCTGCAGTTGTTGCATCACATCCGGACACCTCCTCCTGTGTGTGTTGATTGTCGGCAGCAACATCCACCTCGTTCGCTGACCTGTAGTATGCTCCACAAAGAAAGGAAGATCATGGAGTTCAAAACCCAGGACAGATTAACATATTCAATGGTCAGAAGAAAATATGAGCATCTTCATCCCATATGCATGTCATCATCGTTTGCTGCAAATGCTCCGCTCACTATGGGGACGTCAGTTTCCCATGTATCACCTACTCCTGTGGGTGCTGTGGGCCACCAACATCAAACTCTCCCCTTCTTCTGGGGGCCCTTCTTCTGTTGCCCAACCACTACCTCCTGTGGCGGCAACTGCCCCCAATAGTTGGGGACACCAGTCCACAACCCCCAGCTGGAGAAGCAGCAGCCTTCTCTGGCACCTCTCGCCAGGAAGGGATCCCTTGGCTCTCTTCCTACCATGGTTTCTCCTACCACAGCCACAGACTGCTGGTCATAGGGCTTCACGGTCCTCCTCAGTCCCTGAGACTGAGGCCCCAAAGCCCTCCCAGCAAGCGAAACAAAAAGGGCAGCGATAGAAGAAGAAGAAGAAAAAGGCTTTTTCTTAAAACGGATTCCACGTCTGCGTGTGAGAATGAGGTGGAAATCCTCGCCACACCAGAGGACTTGGCAATTGCTGAGACTTTGGAAGCAATGGAAACATCGTTTCCTGTCCAGTGGACCCCTGCCCTTTGAGTCTATTTGGGCTACTACAACAACCACACTGACTACAAGAGGGTATCTGGAGGTGTCTGCATACACATTCTCGCCTCTGTCTCTAGTGCTTCTCGGTACGGCTCTTGAGGCAGTGGCTGTAGAATCCAGACAGTGCAGGACATAACAGTCTGTTCTGTACACCTCCCTCCAGATGAAGTTGTGTCCCTCGCTGTCCTCACTGCCTTGATTGTGCCACTTACCCTACCATTTATCCTTCTGGGAGATTTCAATGCCCATGGTAGAGATGTTGAAACTTTACTGACACAGCAGGATGTATGCCTCCTGAACACCGTTGCTCCCTCACATTTTAGTATAGCGCATGGCACATATTCTGCAATTGACCTGTCTGTATGTAATCCTAGCCTGCTCCCACAGTTAAGTTGGAGGGTCCACGATGACCTTTGTGGGTGTTAACTATTTCCCCATTCTAAAGCCACTCCAGCACTAAGAACCTGCAGGCTACCCATCCAGATGGTGTCTTTGAGTCGAGCAGACTGGCAGGGTTACACCTCGGTTGCTATGGTGTCTGTTCCACTACCAACCAACATTGATACGGCAGTTCAACAGGTCACTGCTGCTATAGTCTCTACTGTTGAGGAGACTTTTCCGACCACCATTGGGTCCTCTTGGCACAAGTCTGGTGGAGACCTCAGATTCCTGAGGCCATCAGAGACTGTCGCCTAGAGCTGCATTGCCACCGGCGCCATCCCACTATAGAAAACCTGATTGCCTTCATAAGGGTACAGGCCCGAGCGCAACAACTCATCTGACTGAGTAAACAGGATTCTTGGAAGCGGTACATCGCCTCCATTGCGACTTGTGCCTTCACGTTTGGTCTCAGGTACGGCGCCTCTTTGGATACTGCACACCCATGTTAATCCTGTCACTGAACATCGAGGGCACCCTCTGTACTGATCCAGCTGTTATTGCCGAGTGCATGATGGAGCATTATGCATGTTGCTCCGCAACAGCAAACTGTAGTGCGTCCTTCTGATCCCTCAAACAATGGGTAGAGCGGAATCATCTATTTTTTCCACATATGCTGCCGGGAACTGTACAATGCTCCATTTACGGAGTGAGAGTTTCAAACTGTTCTCGCTGCATGCCACGATACCTCCCTGGGACCAGACCACATACACAGTTAGTTCATCTGTCACCTGTCTGCGGACTTTCAAAACCAATTGCTTGCCTTGTTTAATAGTGTCTGGGCAGGGGGTGTTTTCCCATCCCAGTGGAGGAATAGTATCATTATCCCTGTGATAAAACCAGAAGCAGATAAGCTGCCAGTTGACAGTTACCACCCCATCAGCTTAACTAACGTCCTGCATAAGTTGCTTAAGCATATGTTGAGTCTCCAGCTTATGTGGCTTCTTGAAGATTGGAGTCTCCTGGCCCTACAACAGAGGGGTTTCCATCAGGACCGCTCCACTATTGACAATTTAGTGTCACTGATGTCTGCCATCCGTACAGCCTTCTATAGGCGTGAGCACTTATTTGCCGTCTTTTTTGACCTCCAGAAGGCGTATGACACTGCCTGGCGCCACCATATTCTTGCTACACTGTCTAACTGGTGCTTGCGGGATCCACAACCAATTTTTATTAAGAACTTCCTTTCGCTCCGCTCCTTTAGTGTTAGAGTCGGTACCTCCATC
Organism: Locusta migratoria; assembly: GCA_026315105.1. Lineage (NCBI taxonomy): Eukaryota > Metazoa > Arthropoda > Insecta > Orthoptera > Acrididae > Locusta > Locusta migratoria. The sequence goes on along the minus strand of CM048746.1, from coordinate 13,826,903 downwards.
AGCTTAACCCACGTCCAGGAGAACGGCGTCCTCAAAGGCTCCGTTCTCTGTGTGCAGCTCTTTTTAATTGCAATCAACAGCCCTGCTCCGATGATTTTTATTTATATTTCAGCTCTCCTAGCATTGGTGTCACTGAAAGGCGTCTGCAGGGAGCCATTTGAAAAGCACAGTTCATGGGCCTCAGGGCATGGCTTTACGTTCTCAGCTTCCAAAACCTGGGTCATGCAGTTTTAACATCATCGGGTTCTTCACCTGACCCAGAACTCTACTTAACTGACGAACAGCTTCATGTCGAAGAAACACATCGGTTTCTTGGCATGCTGTTTGACAACAGACTCACATTGGGATCTCACCTTCGTCAGTTGAAGCAAAAATGCTGCCGGCTTCTAAATATACTGCACTTCCTCAGCCACACTGTTTGGGGAGCTGGCTGTCAAACTCTCATGCACCTCTTTAAGGCCCTAATCCATTCACGCCTGGATTATGGAAGCCAGGTGTATGACTGCGTCACCTTCAGCATTGCGGATCTTGGATCCCATTCTTCATGGTGGTGTTCGTTTAGCAATGGGGGCATTCCACACCAGCCCTGTGCCAAGCCTCCACGTTGAAGCTGGCATCTGTCCCTTAAGGTTTCACCGGCAACAGTTGTTGGCTTCATATGTTGCCCATGTTCTTTCTACGCCTCACCATCCAAATCACAGGATTTTGTTTCTAAATACTGTCCTTCCCTCTCCACAACGTCTATCCAGATCGGGTCTTCCACCGTAGTCTGGGTTCATAGTCTCCTTTCCTCACTTGAATCCATACCTCTCTCTCCTGCATTCTCCAGCCAATCTCATATCCCTCCTTGTTCCATCCCTCACCTGTGGCTCCACCTGCAATTGTCTTTAGACCCAAAGGCGTCGGTTTCACGACAAACACTTTGTCACCAGTTTCTAAACATAGTTGGCATGTTCCGTGATGCAGAAGTCTTATACACTGATGGCTTCCAGGTAGAAGGCAGTGTGTTCTGTCTATGTTCATAGCGACCGTACTGAACAATGCTCCCTGTCCCCTGGCTGTACCGTCTTTACAGCAAAGCTGATCGGAATAATTTGTGCTGTAGGCCACCTCTGTCATAGGTCATCTGCAGTGACTCCATGAGTGGCTTGCAAGCTCTTGACCAGTGTTTCCCCAAACACCATTTGGTGCGATCCATCCAAGACTCTGTTTTCAGTCTTGGTATGTTTGACTGTTCTGTGGCTTTCATCTGGACTCTGGGCCGCATGGGCATCCCAGGGAACATACGAGCTGATCAGCTGGCCAAGCAGGCCATTGCCTCCCAGAGTCTAGATATCTGATTGGGTCTGCACTGCAATGTCTTTGTGGCCTCAAATTCAGAATGGTCAACATTGAGCAAGCCGAATAAGCTCTGTGTGATCAAACCTTCAACAGCAGCTTGGAAGACTTCCCTCGGGCCTTTTCGAAAGGATTCGGTCGTCCTCTGTTGCCTGCGTATAGGCCATACTTGCAGTGACGTAGCTATGTCACCAAGGGCCCCGGGGCAAAAATGACATTGGGGCCCTCTTTACACTAATACTGTACAGATGCAAAACTACTTCATTATCAGCTGCTTACCGCCCACTGGAAAACATAATAAGGCAAACCTAAATACAGCAGAACCTCTCAAACTCGATTCCCGAAAATTCGACATTCCGTAAAACTCGACAGGGCTGGTGAATTAATAATTTTTTTTTTTACACTGCCCATAACGTAAAGCTTTCCACCAGTACATAGGCCGCCCGAGAGCGCTAGAGACTCAGACTAGGTTACTGGGTTTTCCAAGGTCATTCAACGCACCCTTTACCTGCCCAGCTGGGGTGGGCTATTGTTTGCACACGTTCGACGATTCCTGTGGCCACTTTCCTTATCGTGAGGCCGCGCTTTGACCAGTGGCGTAGCTATCATAGGGCTAGCTGGGGCAGTGCCCCGGGGCCCCCGAGCTCAAGGGGCCCCTCGGCGTCCGCGACGTTCGGAAAAAGTTACAGTACAGCGTCGAATATTATTATCTTTTTCTTTTTTAAGCCTACCATCCTACCGTTCGTCACCTCCCCATAACTTCAATTAAGTTTTCCACGGGTGGCGGAACATGGCTTCTAATGGGGCCTACACACGACGCCACTCTGTGGCGCTGCTGACCGGCCAAGCCGCCTGTTGCTGTGTACGACAATCGGCACACTTCAGTTGGCAGAAGTAGCGGCAACATCAAAGCAGCTCACAGCAACAGCTGCGCCTTCCACATGTTGCGGCGTGTCAAGGATAGCGCGCTTGCCAATTCTGTATAAATACTATTATTGTAAGTACTTCTTATTGGCAAAAACAAGTGTACAATTCTATTATCCGAATAAACCGGTTTCCGAATATCCATGTCTCCCAATTACTTTGGATAATCGACGTTCTACTGTATATAATATTTTAGTTGAATGAAGGATTTTCGGCTTTTAACGTTTTGAATCCTGACCAACAAACCTCAAACGCATGAATTGAAATCCAAAAATTATTCTCACATCAGAATACAAACATAACAAGGTCTATTGCTTGTCCGCTAAGACGTGGACCCTGCCATCGTTAGCGTGTTGTGAGTTGAAGTCGGAGTTGCCGTGGCTGTCAAACTTTGCGAAATAACAGTGAATGGAGCTGAATTACAACAGTGTGTTTGACGATACACGGTGTGACCACATTTGATTATGATGTCTCTACAATATATTATTAAAGAACGTTATTATTACGGCAACTCATTTGTTTATGCAGTCAATTCCCTCAATGGAGTGCTCCTTAATCATAGATACCAATGCATTGTTGTAACCAGTTGCACTCTGAAATTCGTGCAAGAAGAAGAAAAAATATGGATCGTGGATGATTTTGTGGATTGTATTACTGATCGGCGCGTCATCAGTGAAGCAAAAACAGCTCAAGTGAAATAAGAGACCCTTACACGGTAATATTTGTGGGGTTGCGAGATTTTTTCGGTACTGGTATTATTGGTGGCATAGCGGCAGAATTTGTCTTATCGTCATCTTACTTCAGCGTACTCAGGAGGGCGTCCTTTAAACTCCACGTGAACGACAGGCCAATGACGTAATAGCAGCCGGCCGCGGTGGCCGAGGAGACTGAGGCGCTTCAGTCACGGTCTGCACGGCCACTGCGGTCGGGGGTTCGAATCCCCCCTCGGGCATGGATATTTGTGCCGTCTTTAGTATAAGGTAGTTCATAAGTAGTTTGCAAGTTTAGTGACCGATGACCCCGCAGTAAAGTCCCATAATCTTTACAAACATTTGAACATTTTGAACGTAATAGCAAACATGGAAATATACATAGCACAGTGTTTACGTTAGATTTATTCTGAAGTATTACTGTTTTTGCCACGATAATCGACGATTACACTTATACTGACACAAGCGGAGAAAATGAGTACAAAATGAAAGATATTCATTTATCTCAGGAGCTGCCAACGTTACGCTGCCTGTAAACCCGAAAAATATCCTTTTTTGGGTACAGTTTTGCCCTCCACCACTTTTGCACAACTCCACATAGGGGGGAGGGGGGAACCTAGCATTATTGGTCCACAATTGAAGCCATTAAGACAATAGAACCTTTTGTGGCGATTATTTACGATTTATCTAATTTTTAGGCTTGACCCTACTGGACTATCTACATACTACGTTGCAATGGTAGGCGGGAAATGGATTCGGCATTCTGTGCCTTCGCATATCATAAGAACTATTCGTTCTTCAATTTACGTACATTACTAATTGACTATACCCTCCGTCCCAGTCTGGTCAGTTGTTCTAAATGAAAAAACAAAAAGAATTCCACTGCGGTTTCAAATAATGGTGAGAATTCAGCACTTCACGCTACTTTTTAAGGTAATTTTCTACCCGCGCACTTTGTTTATTCTGCTATTTAACGATTGAGATACATTCACGGATCAGATGTTTAATGTTATAATTAATTTGTCACAATGGTGAATCGTGCATTGAAGACGGTGCCCTGTACCCACTGTCACGATAATAACCGAAGTTGCCGACTTAGTTATTTTACTTTTTACTGACCAGACAATAACATAATATACTTCATAAAGCCTTGTAGGGGCACGGCTCAATCAAAAGTGTTTCAACAAACAAAATCCGGAAAGTTCATTTTGCTGAAACTATCCTACACGAATACTTCCTATATTTTTCGTCTTTGACTGGTATTTCAACTAAATTAGGCTGATCGGTACGGACGAATGAGGTAACAGCGCAGTAGTTTAGCGAGATAGTGAGCTGTCGGCACTGAGAACAGTCCACCTGCTGTCACCGCAGACACGCGAGTCCTGACTTGACTGTTCCCGGTTTGCTTCGCGGCAGGGGGCCATGTTTTCGTAGTTGAGTATTACTTCCTCATTGTTTATTTTTACTAGATTCTGCCTGCGGCTTCATTCGCCTAGTATGGAACAACTTGGAAAACTAACCAGTGGGTTCGTTTTATCTGTTTGTTCTACCCAGGTCCAGCTCTATCCCTTTGCAAAATTTCATCCAGATCCACCCAGTAATTTTTGCGTGAAACCATAACAAACTAACTTTCATAATTATAATTATATTAGAGAGTATGATTAAATATTATCTGCTGCCTGGCACATAATAATTTACTTAGTAGTCTTTAGGTTTGCGTTATTGTGTCTTCCAGTGGATGCTAAGGAGCCAATGATGAAGTAGTTTTGCATCTATATATTTCTAGTTTAAAGAGGGCCCCAATGTCAATTTTGCCCCGGGGCCCTTGGTGACGTAGTTACGCCACTGGCTTTGACCTGGGATTCCCGGGCAGACCATAAACTACCCTCAGTACATTGTCCTCACTGGGCGTTCAGTTTACTGTTTGTTGAGACACAGTTGTGGTCAGTTGCTTTTGTTCGAGAGTGATTGCCAATTGTTTAAACGAGACAGTATGGAATATAGAGCGACAATATGGCGGAGAAGAAGAGAAAACAAGTGTCAGTGTCAATGGAAGCAAAGTTTGGTGCCCTAAAAAGACTTGATCGTGGCGAAAGCGTAAATAAAATACCGTTGGATTTGAACATCAGTAGGTCTTCAGTGCTCGGTTGGAAGAAAAAGAAATCTGTAATTGAATCATGGTGTTTGAAAAGACAGTGTACAGAATCCATCACGGAACGAAAACCAATGAGAAATGCTAAGATCGAAAAAGTTGGCGAAACCCTTTACCAATGGTTCCGTGTGTACAGGGAGAAGGGGACGCCTATATCTGGACCCGTGTGGAGACAGAAAAGTAGTCTTCAATCACAGGGGTTTTCAAACGACTTCAGTTTGATTTTACACTTTTCTTCTAGAGTTCAGAAAACTTCCCATAACTAACTGTGATAGACTTTTTATAAGCAGCATAAACCACTTCAGTAATAATTGTAATGAACACTGTATTTTCAGATTCTACTAGGCCTTTTGTCTCAAAATTATTTTTGATTTTAAGTTATAACTGTTGATATAAATATATAATTGTATACAATAAATCAATAAATGTACAATTTTAATACTCTAAATAAGCGTTTTTATTCAACTTCTAGTTATTTTTATTTAATTTCCCTAAAACTCGACAACCTCAAAACTCGACAAACTGTAAGTCCACATTGTGTCGAGTTTGAGAGGTTCTACTGTACTAAGTAAATTAGTATGTGTCACGCAGCAGATAATATTTAATCGTACTCTCTAATATAAGTGTGAAAGTTTATTTGTTTGTTATGCTTTCACGCAAAAATTACTAGGTGATTTGAATGAAATTTTGCAGAGGGATAGAGACAGAGTTGGACCTGGGTAGAACATACAGATGAAAATGCCCCATGGGCAGCAGGCGGAGTTTTGTCAGTGCCGACAACTCTCTCTCGCTAAACTACTGCGCTGTTAGTTCATTTCGTTGATAGCCCAGTCAAAGAAGGAAAATACGGAAATATTCGTGTAGAAAGGTTTCATCAAAAGTAAGTTGCCGGATTTTGTTTCATGAAACACTTTGGATTGAGCCGTGTCCCTACCAGGCTTCTTGAAGTATATGTTAGTGTCTGGCCAGGAAAAAGTAATAAGTGAAATAACTAAGTCGATATCTTCGCTTATTAGTGGGGTAGAGGGCAGCGTCTTAATGCACATTCCACTATTGGGACAATAGTAATTATTACATGAAACTTCTGATCCGTGAATGTAATTAAACCTTTAAATGGCAGAATAAACAAATAGTGTGCGGGTAGAAACGTACCTTAAAAGATTGCGTGATGTGCTGAATTCTCACCATTACTTTAAAACACAGTGAAGTTGTTTGTTTTTCACATAGAAGAACTGAGCAGAATGCGGCGGAAGGTATACTGTTAGTATGAACGTAAATCGAAGAGCGAATAGTTCTTATGTTATCGGAAGGCGCCGTTCCCAGGAAAAAGCCACAGAATGCCGAATCCATTTCCCGACTTCCATTGCAATGTAGTGAGTAGAAAGGGATGTAGATTCTGTTCGGTATTCCTTTCAGTATTAACGCATTTGTGGAAAACAAACATGCCTGTTTCCTGGCGCAACGCATTTTGTGGAAAATGCGCACTCTCCAGGTCTGTCTGCGCACTACGTCATCTGCGATTTATGAGGTGCACTGTGGAAGTGTCGGTATAACTTTGTAAAACACCTTGTAATTTCCTTTTGCGACGTAATGGGGTAGACAGAGTGGGGGCTCGCTTTCTCGCTATTCGTTTTGCAGGCGCACAACGAACGTCAATGCCTGACCATTCCAGCGGTCTGTCCTTTCCCGCACCTTCTGCCATCCAACCCCCCTCCCCCTCGCCCCTTCCTGCTGTCACCTGTCACATCCCCACAACAAATCACGTGCCCAATACTGTTCTACTGTACTTAAATATGCAGTATACATTTAATATTTTGTCTTAGTCCATTCTGTTTAACAATAACTATATTAACATATTGGCTGCCAAAGGTATACTTGGGTTACCATCATCTGGGCACCATTTACTTTTTTTTCGTAATCCGTTTTAGTTTGCTTGAAGTAAGCAATTTAAGTACAAATAAGTTGAAAATATTGCAATTTAGTACCTTAGTTTATGTTTTTTGTGTGAGTTACATATGACTCACATGGCGCCAGAGTAAAGTGCCAGGTGTGTCATTTGCTATGTCGCTAATAATTTTGGGTCAGTACTCCTGTAAGTCTTTCATTCCACAACGTTACTTGCGTACAGTTCCATTATTGTTTTTCTGCATTGTTACTACAGTCTTTAATCGGTGTTGTTTGTTCCGTAACACAGTGATATTGTTGCAGGAGAAAGTGTCTCGTAGAAGTTAGGTAGATGAACAAAGGCATGTGCAGAAGCTTTAAGATGAAGTTAAATTGAAGAAGATGAAGATACTATTGAAATGGAAAAATAAGAGGAATGTGTTGATGTTGAGACTGTTCATGTAGAGGAAGAAGCTGAAGTTCGAAGCAAGAGGGGCACAAAGAAAAAACCAGGAATGATAACTGACTATAATCAGTCATTTATAGATCTCTCTCGCCAAATGAACTCCTATATTGTCTAAGGCGGGGTGTGGAATGACACAGGAAGCTTGCAATTGAACTGTTGACAGGGTCAGCACTGGTAAATGCTCTTGTGAATTACCGATACATCAACAACAAGATCATCTCAATCACAGAATTAAAAGATGAAGTGACTTTGAGACTACTCCATACAGAAGATGCCGATGCCCCTGAGAAAACTCTCACCGTAGCCACCGAGCTACCTGCAAATTGTGCTCTTGTAAACATGGGAACAGCAAGTCATAGGTGTACGGAAAACTGAAGAATGAATTTGGACGAGAGCAAGCTGTCAAGAAATGTAAACAAACTACATGGAAATTGTGAATCATATTTTTGCGAAGAGTGTTTCTTCATAAAGCACAGTGCATGTAGGTGTTAGAGATACAAAGTAGAATTACCCAATTTTTTCAGTCTGTTTCAATTTTGTTGTAATTCAAACTGTATGTGATATATAATCTACTATATAAGTAATATGTAACATCAAATAATAAATTATAAAAACAAGGAAACTCCACTATGACTGGGCCATGTGACTTGTATGTTGTTGTTGTGGTCTTCAGTTCGGAGACTGGTTTGTTGCAGCTCTCCACAATATCATATCCTGAGCGAGCCTCTTCACCTCCTCATAAGAACGGCAACCTACATCTGTCTGAATCTGCTTACTGTACTCATCTCTTGGTCTTTCTCTGCGGTTTTTACCCCACACACTTCCCTCCAATGCTAAATTCACAATTCCTTGATGTCTAAGAATGTGTCCTATCTTTCAGTCAAGGTATGCCAGAAGTTCCTTTTCTCCCCAATTCTGCTCAGTACCTCCTCATTAGTTATGCGATCCACCCACCTAATCTTCAGCATTCTTCTGTAGCACCACATTTCAAAAGCCTCTGCCGGCCGCGGTGGCCGAGCCGTCTGCAGCGCGCTAGTCACAGTTTGCATGGCCACTACGGTCGGGGGTTCGAATCCCTCCTCGGGCATGGATATTTGTGCCGTCCTTAGTATTAGCTAGTTCATAAGTAGTTTGTAAGTTTAGGGACTAATGACCCCGTAGTTAAGTCCCATAAGCTCTACAAACATTTGAACATTTTTTCAGAAGCCTCTACCCTCTTCCTGTGCACACTGTTTATCGTCCATGTTTTACTCCCGTACAAGGCAACATTCCACACAAATGCTTTCTGAAACGACCTCCTTAGGCTTAAATCAATATTCGATGTTAACAAATTTATCTTTTTCAAGAACGCTTTTCTACCCATTCTGCATTTAATATCCTCTGTACTGCGACCATCATTTATTTTACTGCCCAAGTAACAAAACTCATCTACCTCCTTTATTGTTTCGTTACCTAATCTAATTCCTTCAGAATCACCTGATTTTCTTAGACTGCACTCTATTGCCCTTGTTTTGCTCTTGTTAATCTTCATCTTATATGCACCTTTCAACACACTGTCCATTCCGTTTAACTGCTCTTCCAGGTCCTTTGCTGTCTCTGACAGAAATACTATGTCGTCGGCAAAACGCAAAGTTTTTAATTCTTCACCCTGATCTTTAATTCCTTCACCAAATTTCTCCTTGCTTTCCTTTATAGCTTGCTCAATGTACAAATTGAATGACATTGGAGAAAGGCTACAACCCTGTCTTATTCCCTTCCCAACCACTGCAACCCTTTCATGCCCTTCAACTCTGACAACCGCTGTCTGGTTTTTGTAAAGGTTGTAAATAACCTTACGCTTCCTGTATTTTACGCCTGCTTGATTCATAACTTGAAAGAGTTTATTCCAATCAACATTGTCAAAAGCCTTCTACAAATCTACAAAAGCTAGATATGTAGGTTTGCCTTTTCTTAATCTATCTTCTAGGATAAGCCGTAAAGTGAGTATTGCCTCCCGTGTTCCTACATTTCTCCTGAACCCAAACTGATCTTCCCCAAGGTCGGCTTCTACCACCTTTTCCATACATTTATATTTCACAATTTCAAGTGTCAGTAACTACTCTTGAGCTCTTGAAAACTGGAGGCCATGAAAATGATTTGTTACTGGTGCCATAACGTACTGTAACACCAAGTCACAGCACGCTACTGTGTTACAACTGCAACACCGAGCTTTAAATGGAAAAATGTCCGTGAGTCGTATTTACTTCACGTGGCCCGAAGAGAAGACTTCCTGTGACTTATATTTAACTCACGTGGCAGTCAATCTGCTAAAACATTGTTTTCTAAAAGTTGGGAATTTTTCTATTTCTTGTAACACGAAGAAATTCATAAAATTTTTCGCGCCTCGTTGTGTATCACGAATTTAATGAGTGGCGTTTTTCAAGTCGTGGGGATTTCGTTCATGTTTCCTCACGCACCAAAGTCAGAATGAAAGAATACCTATTGGAGTAATACAATGCTTCGAACTGTTAGACTGCAAAGATATGATTTCTGATCGGTAGTTATCGACAAGCGTTTTCGTGACAGCAGTACATTATAGTAATAATATGGGTACACAATTAAAAAGTAGTCAATTTTATTTTAACAATTATTTTACAATGTTATCCTGGCTTTGGTTTTTGCAAAATCATCAATAAGGTCTGTTAAATCTAGACTTGATGCAGCCTTGTTTTCGATTGTTATGAGTGACAGATATCCGAGTCAAGCTTGAGCCATACTGTACCTCAGATGCGTTTTGATAATTTTTAATTTGCTGAACGACCTTTTGGCTGCTACAGAAGAATAAAACTGCGGTAAATACTTCCGTAACCTCACATTCTAATAAAGCATATTTTGTTATAATTTCCTTACATAATTGGCGAATTGTCCATGTTGGGGTCGATTTCGGCAGGAGAAATTAAAAGTCGAAATTCCTTCATTCAACAAAATATTTTATACAGTATAACGTCTATTATCGGAAGTGATTTGTGGACATGGATATTCGGAAATCCGTTTTATTTGGGTATTCGAACTGTACACTTCTATTTTCCAATACGAAGTACTGTACAGTAAATGTATTTATACTGTATTTGGAGGAGCGCGATCCTTCACATTGCACGCCGTCACACATGAAAGACGCAGCTGTTGCAGTGAGCAGCTCTGATGCTGCCGCTACTTCTGCTGCTACGCCGACTGAAGTGTGCCGATTGTTGGGCACTTTGACTGGCCGCTTCGCCTGTCAGCAGCGCCACATAGTGGCGTCTTGTGAAGGCCCAATTAGAAGCTTTGTTCCGCCAGCCGGTGGCCCAGTGCGGTTACTGTGGGAAACGTGGTTTGAGGGGAAGGGCATATGATGGACGATAGGGCGGGGGGGGGGGGGGGTAAAAAATTAAATAAAAAATTCGACGCTCTACTGTAACTTTTTTCGATCGTCGCTCACCAAGGCCGAGGGGCCCCTGGAGCTCGGGGGCCCTGGGGCACTGCCCGCCTGGCCCTATGATAGCTACGCCACTGATCTACACGTCTTCCACACGAGAAATCCTTCGTCACCTTATAACACAACAAGTAACCTGACACTATATATTAAGAACCCAATACCATAAATCTAAATTGAATTGTTCGATATCGATAACTTGGGAAAACACCAAATACTTAATTCAGCATGTGAAACGCAGATAAACAGTAATACAATGATATAACCTTCAATATTCTGGGGATTGTCACATAATGTTAAGAAAGCTTATTCACACATAGTATATGTATCAGGACATTACTTAAAGTATCTTGACAAATGTTTGATATTGGAAACTTCCATAAATAGCTGTGAAAAGAGGACATATCCTTGTAAACTGGTCATAACACACTTTGTGTAATCTGATTCATTAGGTAAAAGATTTTAAAACCTATTATTTCACTAAGACTCCTGATATGGATAGAAGCCGATTTTGTCATTTATTTGAAGTAAATTAATTATATTTTAGAGTATTTTGAAGTTTATATTATAATTTACAAAACTACCAAAGAATCCAAAATAGAGGCTATCACGAATTTGTAAACATGCCTTTTAAGTCGTCCAATTCACATATTAGGCTGTTTATGAAGGTAATTGTCAATGTCATCAGGTTTAAATGATTCTAAATGTCATATTAGCTGATTTCATGTTAAAATGTAATATATGAATATGTAATTTAGTCCAGAACCAAAGATGACAATGTATGATTTTGGTATTTCTATAAAAGCAAAGTGTACCTGAATTCTGGGCCAGTTGACGTTTTGACACATTACTGTTGACAAGCAGCGTCAGTGAATACAAATTCCGAAGTACTTAAGAAGGTGAAGACTGTGTGTTGTTGTTGTTGTTGTTGTGGTCTTCAGTCCGGAGACTGGTTTGATGCAGCTCTCCAAAATACCCTATCCTGAGCAAGCCTCTTCATCTCCACATAAGAACGGCAACCTACATCTGTCTGAATCTGCTTACTGTATCCATCTCTTGGTCTTCCTCTGCGATTTTTACCCCACACACTTCCCTCCAATGCTAAATTCACAATTCCTTGATGCCTAAGAATGTGTCCTACCAATCTATCCCTTCTTTTAGTCAAGGTATGCCAGAAATTTCTTTTCTCTCCAATTCTGTTCAATACCTCCTCTTTAGTTACGCGATCCACCCACCTAATCTTCAGCATTCTTCTGTAGCACCATATTTCAAAAGCCTCAATACTCTTCCTGTCCGCACTGTTTATCGTCCATGTCTCACTCCCATACAAGGCAATACTCCATAGAAATGCCTTCAGAAAAGACTTCCTTAGGCTTAAATCAGTATTCGATGTTAACAAATTTCTCTTATTCAAGAACGCTTTTCTACCCATAGCCATTCTGCATTTTATATCCTCTGTACTGCGACAATCATTTGTTATTTTACTGCCCAAATAACAAAACTCATCTACCTCCTTTATTGCTTCGTTTCCCAATCTAATTCCTTCAGCATCACGTGATTTCCTTACACTGCACTCCATTACCCTAGTTTTGCTCTTGTTAATGTTCATCTTATATGCACCTTTCAGCACACTGTCCATTCCCTTCAACTGCTCTTCCAGGTCTTTTGCTGTCTCTGAGATTATTACAATGTCGTCGGCAAAACGCAATGTTTTTAATTCTTCACCCTGAACTTTAATTCCTTCTACTGTATACTTGTAAATCTGTGAGCCAAGATGGCAGAGTTATGTCATAGTATTTATTTTGTGCATCGAAGTTAAAGTGAAATAAAGTCATATTTTTCGTGGCTATTACTCAAATATCACTCTATGTTTAAAATCTGGACCTATGTGGAATCATCCTACGAAGACAAGAGACCAACTGAACTTTATTTCATCTGGAAGCTGCTGAGATGTTATAGCAATCCGCTTCTGTCCCATAAACGTTAATTGTGCCATCTTTGTTGTGGCTCCGACAAGACGAGAACAACTAGACATCTGTTTACTTATGGTTTTGGGTAGCTGTCGTGCTACAACCGGTTTGGTGATACTCTGCCAGCAAGCTAGATACATTTATTCACTTTTTGGCATTCTAAATAGCAAGCTCGAGTGAACGATCATTGCAAGTTATTAATCCATGCAACCATTCTTAATAGCTGGAGTGTTCACTTGTAGTGTTCGTGCAGACAAGCAAATCTCTGTGCCCAGGTGTGCAGAACTACAAGTGTGATGTGTTGACAACAGCACTGCATAGTGATATGATTCAACTATCAATGGTTAATGTCGAATATTATTAAACTGACAAGTGTTTTCCTGCACTGTTGCCTGGATATCTTCTGTTACAATCTAAGATAGTCAAAAGGTTACTCTATCATCGTAACTTAGACTCGAAAAGCGCTATTGTTTTCAGACTGGAGTTACTCAAGGTACGTACTCGACACCCGGAATGTCGCTAATTAAAACACCCACTGCTTAAACGACCTTGGAGATAGACATTGACAATCTGACCTCTATCAAATCTGCTGATTTCTATCACATCAATGCCCTGTCGATTCTATGTTCATTATCACGTAATGGCTAGTTTGTAATGTATACAAGTGAGATAAAAGTGAGTGCCAGATTTTAGCACAAAGTGGTTAACTGCAGTTGGTATAGGAAGGACTGTATATAAGAAAGGAAACCGTTAGGACTACCATTAACAAGTGTTTGGATGAATAGGAAAAATGCTTCAGATTTCTTTTGCACAAACTGATAAATGAGCTTAAAATAACGCAAATAGTTGGAGATTATACTGACTTCAACTTTTCGTGCAAATTATCACATCGGAATATGAGGTGTGGTGTGTCAGTTCGAAACACTGAGATGTTTACTGTTAATTGATTGTGACACGAGCTTAATTATTCATGGAAAATTCGCACCCAAACGGTACGAGATGTTTGAGATGGCTGCTGCCTATAATCCAATGATGACCATTATGTATCTGCAAGGTAGTTGCTCTTTGTCTTTTCAAAGGGAGATGTGTTTTTATGGATATATAATGGGGAGACAATTGATATGCTAAGTCACTAGAAGAAAATGCAGGCACTAGGACTTGGAGGGACCTGGGAGGAAGGAGAAGCTGACATGTTGAGAGCTTGCTCACAAACGCCCAGTGGGCTACGTGAGGTGCCAGACTGAAAACTCTTAAGCTTTAGCCTTATAATGATACAGGATCGATATTCGAATGTAATGTTACAGGATCGATATTGAAGTATTTTACAGGATCGTTATTCAAGTACTGGAAGTGCTGACAACATAATCGAAGTCAAAAAGTGGCGGCTCGTTTGTATTACTGCGCCACATCTTACGAAATATGTTGTTAAATGAACTGGATACAAGTGGATTCGTATACGAAAAGACGTTTCCGTTGGGCTGTTGAAGTGTGAAGACGAATTAAAAAGTATGTCTTGAAATTGACGATTTTTTTTCTTTTTTGGCCACACCACCTGCATATAACTTAATATCTGCATCAACGCTAACGCTGACCTGATATAACAATTTTTCTAGGGAGGCTACAGAACTACCAACTTTTGACGATCTTGTAAATCAGTGTTAGAGCCTGCAGTCTCAAGTAAATGCGCCTTGCGCTGAGTCCCTCAGACACGTGTACCCATTGGATTTGTTGTTCAGCATCTCATATGTTTGTGTTGCCAAAAGTGGTTTCTAAAAACTGGCCGAGCAGTCTTGCATCCTTATTTATATTCTAGTCAGAGACTAAAACTAGAGGGAGTAGGTTGAGAGAATCTTGATTTTGTATACTTCACGCGGTGCCTCACATATGTAGAGTACTCGGTAGATTTTTCTGAGTGATTTTGACTAGTGTAACATTGATGGCCATGCTTCTGTCTTTGTGTATCACATCTGGATGAAGATTGATTTCCCCAACTGACGAGGAGTGCCGTATGTCTTACGGCAGGGCTTCTTTTTTAAAAGACAGGGAGGGAAGGTCAGTGCATAGTTGACAAAGTTCCTAAAACACCTCCCCTCTTTCATGCCTTCCCTCGGCGATGTTACCAACGCACTTCGTGCCAGTGCCCTGGTTTGTAAACAGGGTAGCACTGCACGCGAGGTGCCGTGTCGACATGCAACTTCAGTGCATGTCTGAATTCACTCTTTTACTAACCTTGTGTCTTCTGTCGTAGTTGATGTCCCATTGCGCAATTGAAGCACACATGTCGCACATCCGTTGTACTTGAAGTGAGGCTAAAAGACGTGTTGAGATGTGGCTAGGAAGTACTGCACTACGAATAACTAGCTTTTGTAGGACGCCAGTGCTTGTTTTTAGTGAAGAAATGCCAGTGTATATCCAAGCACAAATATACAGACTAAGTAATGTTAAAAGTATAAACGTTGCATAACCTATAAACTGTCCCTGGCCCGCACGGAACTAACATGAATGTGCAAGGTATCGCGGTCGGCGCTCGACTGACTGCCGCCGCCTCTCGCTGCGCGCCACAAGCCACCGTTTTGGTGCCAAGCGAAACTTCTAGACTAACATTGTTCAACTTATTACAAAATATACAAATAATTAAATCTTTGAATTAACCGAAATATAGCTTAGCACAAAATCATTACAGGAAGCATACAGATAATAATAAGGAAAGTTAAATATTAATAAAATAAGCTTAAAGTTTTGGCGGACAACTAGTATAGGCGGGAGCCAATCAAATCTCAACTTGCAATAGGGGCGGAGCTTTCCCACGGGATACAAGCTCATCTACTGTCTCTCTCTCACACCCTTTCTATTTCACACACTTCTCAAACCAAGAAAACTTCTTTAACACCTAATATATTGGCATGCGAAATAAACGGCTCCATGTCAGTCCCCTCAGTCTTCTGCATTCCAATCAAGGAAAGAAAGGCACTTTTGATTCTAAAAAGTAAAGCAGTCAACAACCCGATCATTAATGCAATTTTGTCATCAACAGACATTTTTGAGACCGTCGTTGTTATGACGTGAAATAACTTATTAGTGAAGAACAGCAACGAGTCACAATTGGTTTTATTATACTTTATTTATAAAGTATCATTACCGATTTCGAATATTATATATTCATCTTCAGATGGTGTATTCTTTCTAGACATCTGGTTTTAGTTTAGTGTTGAATTGTCCTAGGATGTACGGAATTTGTAGTTATACAAATTAGGACGAAACTTACTTGTAATGTTCATCTGGAGTACTTGTTATTTGTATCCAGCGTAACCCATTCGCTGGATGAAAATAACAAGTACTCCAGATGAACATTACAAGCAACTTTCGTCCCAAAACAAGCCAAGAACATAACCAGTGTTTTTTACAGTTGTATAATTATAAATTCTGTATATTCAAGGACAATTCAACACTAAACTAACACCAGATGTCTAGAAAGCATATACCATCTGAAGATGAATATATAATATTCGAAACCGGTAATGGTACTTTATAAATAAAGTATAATACAACCAATTATTATAGCTAGTTGCTGTTCTTCACCAACAAGTTAATTCGAAGATTGGTTTCAGCACTACATTGCTTTACTAGTCATGGTCTGTTTGGACATGGAATGCCGTTATTTTCCTCCGACCTTTCAAATGACTTACCTGCCAGTTACACGGGGTCACTTTAACGTACATTCCGAACCACAGTGCTTCTCGATGTTTTTCACGTTAGCGCGTTGGCAGAGGGGAAAGAAGTGGAAACTGACAGATAACACTCCTAGTTCCTTGCGTGGCTCGAAATCATAACTTTTGGATAGAAAGACTGGTACTGTACCACTATGCTACCGTGTCACACTAGATAAGGTTAGAATGCTGTCAGACTTGAGCACTTCTACCAATTGGCTGCTAATAATGTTTAATGTATGTGGTTCGAAATTCATAGTGCATCTGGCTCACATTTTGAACAAACGCACTGCAGAAGCAGTTCAGGTGAATTGCACTTGTTGAAATGGAGAATGGTAAACGTCTTCTTTTGTTAGATCTGCTAAGGAGATCACTACCAACTATCGCATTCACTGGAAAATTACAACTTGCGCCATGGTAAACACACTTTTACTTTTGATCAGTAAGTAAAAATCTATCGGTAAGTTTCTGTGACCATTCATGTAGAAAATGCAGTCATGTGAAATCGGATGAATCTTTGAAACTCCTCTGTTTTGAGTTCAACATGTAAAATCTGATTAACAGTATTCGTCTACATATACATAAATACTCTTGCAAATCACACTCAAGTGAATGACAGAGGGTTCAACGATCCGCTTCAATGATTTTCTCTACAGTTCCTCTCTCTAACTGCGCGCGATAAAAAGGAACACAAAAATTTGTTTTCGACCTGATTTTTCTCATTTTATTATGATGACCATGTCTCCCTATGTAGGTAGGAGCTAACTAAATAATTTCGCATTCGGAAGAGAAAGTTGATGAAATAAATTTCGCAAATAGATCTCGCCGTAACGAATAACGTCTTTCTTTTAACGATTTCCACCCCAACTCGAGTTACATTTCCATGACACTTTCTCCCTATATCGCGATAATACAAAACGAGCTGCCCTTCTCTGAACTTTCTCTAAATCGTGCGTCAGACTCACTTGATGTGGGTCCCACAATGCACAGCAACACTCTAAAATAGAATGCACAAGTGTAGTATAAACAGTTTCTTTAGTAGAACTGTTGCAAGTGTTCTGCCAATGATACGCAGCCTTTGATTCGCCTTCCGTATAATATTTTGTTTGTGTTGTTCATCATCATCATCATCATCATCATCATTAGAGACTGATTATGCCTTTCAGCGTTCAGTCTGGAGCATAGTACCTCTAATAAAATTTCTCCATGATCCCCTATTCAATGCTAACATTGATGCCTCGTCTGATGTTATGCCTTTTACTTCAAAATCATTCTGCACCGAATCTAAGGACTTTCTTCTCGGTCTACCTCGACTCCTCTTACCCTCCGCTGACGAGCTCATGAGTCTCTTAGGTAACCTTGCTTCTCCCATGCGTGTAGCATGACCCCACCATCTCAGTCTGTTTTCTCTAACTGCTTCATCTATGGTATTCATTCCCAGCTTTCCTTTGATTTCCTCATTATGGACACCCTCCTGCCATTGTTCCCATCTATTAGTAGCTGCAATCATTCTTGCTACTTTCATATCTGTAACCTCTACCTTATGAATAAGGTAACCTGTATGTGTAGTTTCCAATTAAAATTGTTGCTAATTGTTCTGGGTGTTTAGTTGAGTTGATTGGTGTGGCTCGGAATCACAGTGGTAGAGTGCCAGATTATAAGTCTAAGGACGCGGGTTCAATCCCCGCCATGTTCTAGATTTTTTATCTGTCGCGCCGGCCGCGGTGGCCGAGGAGACTAAGGCGCTCCAGTCACGGTCTGCACGGCCACTACGGTCGGGGCTTCGAATCCCCCCTCGGGCATGGATATTTGTGTCCTCCTAGTTCGTAAGTAGTTCATAAGTAGTTTGTAAGTTTAGGGACTGATGACCCCGTAGTTAAGTCCCATAAGCTATACAAACATTTGAACATTTATCTGTCGCTTTCCACTTTTTTCACCTCTGGCAACGGTGCTGATTTGAAAAATATCCAGTAGCACCGTGTTTCTGAATCCACGTTAAATTGTAGGTCGCCATGTAACTGTCTGGGTAAGTCAGTTCGAAGGTCGGAGGAAGGCAACGGCATTCCACCTCCAAATAGGACCATGCCTAGTAAAGCACAGTGGTGTTTAAACCAATCTACAGACTGTTGACTGCTTTACTTTAGATTTGACTGATTAATCGTGTAAATGAAATTTAACAGATTTCTTTTGGTGCTCAAATGGATGACTTCACACTTCTCATTACTAAGGGTCAATTCTCAATTTTTGCACCATGCACCATGCTGATATATCTAAATCATTTTGCAGTTCTTTTGATATTCTGGTGGCTTTGCTAACCGATATATGACAGCACCATCCGCGAACAGTCTAACAGAGCTGCTTATTGCTTCCTAAGTCGTTTATAAAGGTAAGTAGTAGCAAGGGCTCTATAACACTTTCCCGAGGAATGCCAGATATCACTTCTGTTTTACTCGATGACTTTCCATCAATTAGTACTCACTGTGTCATATCTGACAGGAAATCACAAATCCAATCGTACAACTGTGGCAATAAGCATGCAATTCTGATTAACAGTAATGCTCATGTGTTGTTTCAGGCTTTATCAACGTAATATATGCTTGAATGCTTCACGGTAGTGACGTCAGACGGTATTGTGAAAACGGTATAATATTTCAGCGTGGCTGGTGCTCGCCATCTTCACGTGTTTCTGAGACTGTTGCTGCTCCGCTCGCCTATGTGCAATGCTCAAAACAATTAGGAGATCAGTTGAGACCTCTAGATTCTGAAGTAATGTCATCGGCAGAATGAACTAAAATGGTTCGACGTCTTTCTGTCTGTTCTGCGTAATGGACACCACAACTTTACAGCAACTGGAATACTGGTAATAACAGAAAATTGGTGCAGCGGGTGTTAGTGTTGACTTGTGTTTACCAAACGAATTACACAAGCAGTTGGGTTCAGATAGTGTAGTGAGCAGATAGTGGAATGCAACAACAACATGACTAACCCGAAACTGTGGCATGGAGAGACATAGGAAGGTTGGAAGTGGGACACAGAGGGAAGTGGCTGCAGCTGTTGGAGTGTGCAAAGTGTAATTTCCATGATATGAACGCGATTTCAGGCAACAGGAACCGTTAAAAATGGCAAAGCCAAGGTCATCCACGGGTAACCTCAGCAAAAGATGAGCGTTATCTCTGGTTAACAGCCTGTTTTGAGACTGGAGACTGAATGCATCTCAGCTGCAACGCACCCTCCAGACAGCAACAGGACGCACAGTATCAACACAAACATAAGAAAATCGCCTTTGGGAAATTGAATTCTACGCATGGAGGCCTATGGTGTGTATACTATTAAAACGACGACAGCGTTACCCCACAGAAACTGGGCGGAGGAACATCAGAATTGGAGTCTTGACGAATGGCGCCGGGTTCTGTTCATCAGTAAATCGTCGTTCCCTCATCTGGAAAGAACGTGGAACTCGGAACAATGCTGCCTTTATGTAGGAAACCTCACCATATCATGGTGTTGACGAATGGCGTGGACAGAAGTCAGTATGGGCGGACGTCAGGACCTCTATGTCATTCAGAATGGCGCTTTGACTGCTCAGAAGTATAGAGCCGAGATCCTACGACATTTTTGCTGGTGCCATAGGAGATGGGTTCCTTCTGGCGGACTATAACGCTCGTACCCATAAAGCTGCACTGGTGGACAAAATGCTTAAAGCCGAGGGAACTGAACGAATGGAGTGGCCAACTTGTTCACCAGACTTAAACCCGATCAAGCATGTCTGGGATGCACATGACAGATGTATTGCAGCTAGACCAGCGCCTCCCACAACGGCTGCAGAGCTGGATATGTACTCATGCAAGAATGGCCAAATATCCCTCAAGAGCTGACTGATACCTAATACTGTCCCTGCCACGCAGGTGTGCAACTGTACTGGGAGTCAGAGGTGATCCCAAACGATGTTTTGAATCGTATATTTTTAAATGGACATCAATCAACGATATGTTGATTTTTAGTTTACCATTGATTCAGATATTTCGTATATAGCTACACCAACTGGGATTAAAAGGTCTTAGATTAGATTATCAATATTTTTTTCGCAACAGCGAATTTCTCTTAGCGTCACTGTATAAGATATAGAGGTTCTACCAAATGGTGACATGTGAAAATTTGTGCCGGGCCGGGACTCGAACCCGGGTTTCCCGCTTTTCGCGAGCGGTTGCCTTAACAAATAGGTTACCCGAACACAACTCCAGGACAGACCAAAACTTCCATATGCCACACGGACTGCACTCATGAGTCAACTACATTCATCCCTTAGCACTCGCAGCTTAATCTGTATTCCCGCACCAGGGAGAATGAAAACAACGAGGCATTGACCTACGCTGTTATCGTCATTGCCTTTACTGGGACACCAAGAGAAATTTGCTATTGGGAAAAAATATTGATAAATATGTCAACACTGTAAATCGTCACCATAAAGTAATTTATTTAGATTAGATTAGTTGGTTAGTTCCATAGATCCGTGTTGAGGTGATCCTTCTGGATGTGGAACATGTCATTTTTTTTTTTTTTTGACAAGTTGATAATATAACATTACTAATACAGGTACATACACTTTATACAAGCTGATAATATAATAATACTAATAGTATGAATACAGATATATGCATCATTAGGTTCTATTTAAGAATTAGTCAGTGGAGTAGAAGGAGTTGGCCACTAGAAAGTCTTTTAGGCTCCTCTTAAACTGATCTTTATTTGTAGCTACATTTTTAGTGGTTGTTGATAAATTATTGAAAAGGTGTGTTCCTGAGTAGTGGACACTTTTTAAACTAAAGTAAGTGCCTTTAAGTCGTTATGTAGATCATGTCTGTTCCTAGTATTGTAGGTATGAACTGAGCTGTTTATTTATGATAAATTTCATTAAGGAATAAATATACTGAGAGGCGGTAGTCAATATACCCAGTTCTATGAAGAGGCGTCTGCAGAATGTCCGTGAATTTACACCACAAATAAAACGTTTTACACATTTTTGGACTCTGAAAACTTTTGCTTGTACTGACTGCAGTACACAATACACCAGTTAATGTGTATTTAATGATATACTGAAATCAGCGTAATCTTTATAGAGGCATCAGACAATGACTCCTACACTTTTAAAAACGGCGGACCACGAGTTTTGACTCATGCCCCTTTGAAAATAGGACATAGGTGGCAGTACAAACCGAAGTTCCGTATCTGTAATGCTTTCTAACCACACCACTAAATGGCATTACTGTTGGTGTTGAGAATTAATCAATATGCTGCAATTATTTAGACTGCTGTTCTTTGTTGTCTGTTAAACGTGCATTGCATTATATATTGGAATTACTGTTTACCGAGTATTTTATCATACAATGAGTGCTTCCAAGATTTTTATTAAAATAGGAGAGGAAGGCTACACCTGCAATCGGAAAAAGCGAAAGAAGATTAAACAATTGAAATGTTATAAAGCCAATAATATAAAGTCTGTGAGGATGAGAGGTGACGCCTATGTGAATCACGAGGGTAAAAAGATTCCAGCAATAAAGCCTGCATTCAGTTGCAAGTAAGTAGACCTTTCTTTATTGTGTTAGAAGACAAATAATATATTATGCTACCTAAATCCAAGATACTCTTTGTAATTTTATAGTGTAAATCAACAGGGGCACAATTATACAGATACTTCTAGTTTTCCTATAATCGTGTTTTGTAATAAGTTTGCATAATACCAGTATTGTTTCCTTAGGCCTATTGAAACAGCGAACAGTGTACAAACAATGTGAATAATTCGATGTTTTTTCTTATCAACGTGTGTCCTTTATTTTTGTGTGTGCTAAACTTTTATTTAGAAGACATGACTGTTTAATGAACAATACATTTTTATTACTTCCATGCTTGTGTGCTGGATCTATTGTGCATTAAGACTATTCTTAATCTGTAGTAGTCTATAGTATCTCAGTGATAATGTGTTACAAGTGTATTCTACACTAAACACCTATAATAACGAAATGCGTTCATGTTATACATGAAAAGCATATAATTTGTATTTTTGTGTATCTATTACATTACCTGAAATTGACATTATCAAAAATACGTCTTATTATAGGTGTGCACAAAATTGCTTCGGAAAAATAGGAGAAGAAAACTGCCTGGATTTATTTACACAGTTTCGCAATATTACAACAACAAAATATCAAGTTGTATATCTTCAAGGCCTGATTGATGTGTATAATGTGAAGCAGAGGTTCCCAAGGAATTACGCTCCAAGGATTAATTCTGTAAGCTTTAAGTATCACATACTTATAATGGAACTACAAGAAAAAGAGTATGTTTCGACGCATTTACAAGAGTTTTCAGCATGAGCCTGAAGAGAGCAAGAAGATTACGAGCACTGAAAATTTTGGCCTTGTTTCTTGTTAAAGAAATTGTTGCTATTAAAATATTAGACTTCAAGTCGTGTTGCCAATGTACTACAGGAAGATCAGAATTTCTGAAGAAACTCAAAAGAGGGGAGGACAAGGAAAGATAACTTTCTCTATCAGCTCTTTTTCACATTTTATTTTTTTATAGTAGCAGAGTGTGTTGCATTACATCTTCTACGGCAATCACTGGACTTATTAATCACACTTTTCTTCTGGAACTTCGCCATGACTAATGGACTGAGCCAAATAAAGCAGCACACCCATCAGAATAGGTTCCATTTAAGTCCAATTCACTAAAAGACTTGGAAAAAATGCAATGTTATCTCACTGACGAACACATGCCTTTCTGTGAAGATATTATGAAATGGCCTGCAGCGAAAGAATGGATTGCGAAATATCGATTTTTGTTGTAGAAGTGTCATAGCTATTGTAAAATGTAGACTGTGTTTGTTATAATGTTTGATTTAAAGATAAAGATAATATGAATAAAAAGTAGTGTATGGTTTCAAAAATCTTTCACGTTATTTTAAAGGCCATCAGTTTGCAGTTGTTAACAATTAGTTCCAATTTTGTCTAAAAATCACATTTGCATCATATAAAAGAAAAATATGAAGAAATATGCAAATAAGTATTACTTTTAAGTTTTAAAAAGTTTTTTTTATTTCCTACAATTGTGTGTCAGGTGACTTAAGCTCATTTAAAAATTTTCGATTAGGGCAACGAGAATGACTTTTTCACTATTGTGGTAGCCCCATTGTGCCTTGCTCTACGTAAAACCCATGTAAACCTCGAGTAAAGGGACACCAAAATATCGTACTCTGACATACACCAATTACAATTGTAACCTATATCTGAATAAAATACGTTACCATATGCATATTGTGTTTGATATCTCACCTAACCCCTAAATGTTTCGTGCAGTGTTTATGAAGGCTTGTTACTAAGGCGCAGACATCGTCGTAGATCAGAACGTCAACGGCGTGAACATTGAGAGCCTTCTGCACTGCGGGAGGACCATACCACTGGCGGTCTGCACAGGCGGAGTACGAGCGTCAAAAATGAGTGCACGGTTTAAGTGCCTTGGCTTTGGTTCGTAACGACTATCTGCCTACGGCCAATGATGCTTCAGTAACCGCCAAGGCCGGTTTCCAAGCTTTACTTTGTTGGAACCCCGTGTCTCTGTTAGGTCCTTGGCGATACGTTTTTCGACAGCCTCTGTAATTGTGGAATCACAGCATGTTGAAGCGGAAGAGAGGTCTTTGTCTCCTGATATCTCATGCTGTGTCCAGAGTCGAGACTGTGTTCAGCTACTACAGCCCATTTTTCTGGCTGACCAATTCTTGTTTACGTTCATCACATGTCTTTCACAGTGTGACACGTCTGACTAATATAAGATTTTCCACACTCGCATGGGATTTTATATATCCCTGGCCTCCTGAGACCGAGGTTGTCTTTAACAACAGACAAAAATATACAGATGGGAAACCTCCATAAGGGCCCAGTCAGATGTGCAGGGGTGCAGGGTTTTAAGCAGTTCCGTAAGATGTACCACGATGGTGTGAGATCAGCCCTTGAAAACTGGCCAGAGCTGGCGGCAGGTAGCGGCCGTTCCCACCACCGAATTCCCTCAAACGCCAGCACACCAGACACATCCGTTGTCTCGTGGCAGGTGGCAAGAGATCTCCCCTCAGCCTCCCTTCCACGCTACCCTCTAAGGTGCGAGAGGCACCCTCAGAAGCGCCTCTAGTGTGGTCTACCGGTACTAAGCCAGGGAACCGCCTGACATCTGCTAGCATCTTATGGAACTACGAGGAGACCGTAGGACAATGGTTCAGGGGGGTTTCTTCTCTGTGTAGCTACTCTGTGCTTTAACGGAACCAGCCATTGTCTGAACTCTGCTGGAGGGTCTAAGACACGTTAAACAAACTTTCTTAAAGAGCCTGTCAATCGTAAGGGACACCACACCGAAATACTATAGATAAACAATCCTTGTGGGGTTCTCTGCTTCTTTGACTCCTCTTTAGGTTTCGAGTTGGTCGTAATGCAGTGCTAATCTGCTTCTCGGAATTGCCGTTCCGGGCAAACACAGACCGAAGATGGCTAATATCTGCTGATAACTATTTGCATCTAAGATCGCTCTTGCCCTATGTACGACTGTACATAGTTCACCGCTGCGTTGAGACGGGTGATGTCAGCTTATAGCTTGTAGATACTGGTCAGTGTGTGTAGGTTATGAAACACTATGGTCCAAGAAGCCGTTTTCTTTCTGTGAACCACAATGTCCAGAAACCGATGCTCCCCATTTTCCTCCACTCCCATGAGAACACAGGTGTTTGGGTGGAGTGAGTTCAGATGTTCCAAAAATGAAGACAGAGAGGCCATATCACAAAGACACCATATACATACCTCCAGCAGGTGCGTCCATGCTATATTGAGCGTTAACTGATTCTTCTGTCGGTTCTTGATAGAACAAATTCATTATGAAAATTAAAATGTACACTTTTGTAATAAATTTTGTTATAGATTTTTGTAATAGATTTCAGCAGTTTTGTCTTACAATTACTTTACTGATATGAAGTTGTAAATCTAATTTAAATTTTGTACAGCAACTGTTTATCTACTTCCTGTGTTAATACCAGCCTAGCTTTCCAATGTATCACACCAGCTATGTATCTCTCTTTGTTAGTATTAGGCCTAATATTCGAAATTATTCTGTACTCTGTCCTTACAGTAATTCTTTATTTAATTGTGACCACTACAACTGAATATGTTTATACTGTTTCAATTCAAGTGCATACCTCCGATTTGTTAAGCTTCACACTTCTCCAATGCACCCCACCTATGCGTTCCTACCCCATCCCTATGATTTTGTCTATTTGTTTATTTAGTTATAATAGTGTCCCAGGTTTCTAATATTTATTCTCTATGTCTTAGGTTTTGTGTCACCGTGTGTTTCGAACAATCCTTCAAACTTTAGATTCGTATTTTATTTTATTTTATTTTATTCACTATAGTCATTGTTATAAGAATTTGTTAAGTTTGCACTGTTTCTCGATGTATAGCATCTATGTTCCCTTTTGTAGTACTAGTAATCTACAGCTCGCATTTAAATATTTATTTACACTGTAACTGCTCCATCAAAGAAGATAGGCCTAATTTATTTTTCTGTATGTAACGTCTCTTCTGGTTTGTTGACAATGCAAGTTCTTTGACAAAACTTCAGCAAATGTCTGATGATGGCATAAGAAGCCGAAAATCGATTAACAAAATAAACAAATCTGTAGACCAAACACAACATTGGGTATTTTAATTTTCATAAATTGTGTAGTTTTCACAAAACCATCTCACGTAACTCCCGTGAATCATTAAAGCAGTAACATTCATATCAAACAGCCCTGTCAATACCAGGGAACAAAGTCTGTGTGAATTTGTGAGCTCATTTGGCTTTGCAGACAGGCACAAGAATAACATAAGGTGAAGCTTATAGAGGTGACACGGGTGGAAGACAATATGCATATTCAGTTTCCATACTGACAGGTATGAAGCGACAACAGTCTGTTAGCATGGAGTTAGATGCTGCAGAAGACAGCTGCGTTTCAAATTCTGTTGACATTGTGAGAACATTTCGATGTTGTGGGAGAGAAATTTCTCACCGCCTGGATGTGGTAAGTGTCAGTAATTTGTCAAACATTGGCAATATTGTTACACATCCATGCCCGAGGGAGGATTCGAATTTCCGACACGGGAAGCCGCGCGACATCGGCAATAGAATTTGGAGTGCTTAATGCTAGTCTCCTTGTTTCCATAGGAAACAGGTGCATCTTCTTCACTATCGCTTTAGGAAAGTTGATGCATAAAGGAATTAGGAAAGAAGAAGCGAACTTAAAACAAACATTAATGTATTGTAGGCCTACTGCAGTTTCACACTTATGGTGCAGCATAGTTTTTTTCTAAGTCGCCTGTTGTGTGCTTGCAGGATAAACAAATAAATGGATCGAAATCGAGCTTCTTGGAGTGAAGACGATTTGAGGAATGCAGCCAACGCTGTCATGAATAAAACTCTTTATGGGTTATTCTGCCTTCTTAAATTTTTCAGTTGACTTTAAATTATTACTGTACTTCACGCACCAGTTGTCAATAATAAAATATATATGTCAACACGACATATTTCGGGACGACAGTATTCCATTATCAAGTTCATAAAACTTATCTGCTGCTAAGAAGCATCTTTAAACACAATAGCTGTGTCTGTACATTGACAAAAATAAAACTTTGCGCATTACCACATGTTTCTCAGATGGCAGCAAGTTGTGCACTAATGGACAGCTGATCCGACTTCCGTTACTTGAAATTGTAACACATGTTTCAGTCAATAAGTTCTGAGACTTGACGCTTGGAGGATAGACACACACACACACGACTCTGTGGCTGATGTTTCAGTTGCGGATCGGGAAGGAAACGTAATGTTTAGTCTCCAGTTATTATGCAGTTGAGAAACGTTGGATCATCGTCCGCGCAACTGATGAGGTCACCACAAATCGTCATATAATTATATTTCTCCTGCAGTAGGATTCGTGGAACACTGTGCTGGGTAACCAGAGACATATCGAGGTCGTCTAATAGAATGTAGTGTCCATAACCATGGCAGAACCCTACTGCAGCTGCGAGAGCGTCTACCGACAGGGAGGGGTTATAGCTGCATCCATGAACTATGGCAGGTCGTCCATGTCTAGACAATAGCATCTTTTCCAGTGTCCAGCGACAGTTGAAGTATGCATATATATATACGTGCTCTGCGCTTGAAGAAACCTTATAGCCCATAAATAATGTCTCTCGCTTCAAGAGATAGAATTTGTTACGTGCCAGTAGCATCAGCGATGACAACTTGCAACAAATAGACTAAATTACACTGAATAGCTGTCTACAATCAAGTTTAATTTTGGAATTGCCCACGACAGTCGCAGCAGAGCTTTTAGAGGGTTACTGAACGCTCAATGGCTGTTGATGAATGCGTGCTGTAGGTGTGATAAGGTTGCAACTTCCTGTATCTTGCATTAAGTTAGAACTGTTCGTGGCCGACCAGTACGCATATCATCTTCCAAACTGTCACGTGCTTGCACAAAGCGTCGGTGTCACCTACACACAACACTACGACTAATAATTGCGTCCTCACTGTACACCTGCTGCATAGTTTCAAACCTTTTGGCAGCGGTTTTGCCTAATTCCTGACAGAACCTGATGTTTGCACGTTTCTCAAACTGTGACATGTCAAGGTCCGACAGGTACATTCAACTCATCATCACAACAACGACCGTACGCTTGCTTCCAGTGCAACATTCAAGTGTTTCTTGAAGGGACAAGAGTCTAATTGACATGGTAGCATCATCATGCGGTTAGTCTCAGAACGTATTGACCGTACCACGTAAAAGCTTATTAAACACATTGGCTAGATTAGTCTTTAGAATTAATCATTTCCAAAGCACAGTCGTGAGGCATTGCCCATTGTGCGTCGTCTTCCCTACACTAGGACGACAGATGGAAAAAATAGTCTTCTTAGATATTGTTTAAAATTCCATTTTTATTTATGTATTTACAGATACGAGCTTTCTCTAGAAGAAGAAACATGTCTGCTAAACATTTTGCAAGCCCTTATACTTTCGCATAAGCATTTTTACAGGATTTATACATTGTTTTCTAAATGTACGTCTCCTCGGTCTCCGTTTCGCAGATGTCAGCATTTTATGGAGTACGTTGGATTCAAAGAAGAAGTACAGCTTGTGCTTCAATGACAAACAGCCCATTAATATGCGGCTCACAGGAAGGCTGCGCTTTGCACCAGCTACCATGGATATCTGTACACCAACAACTCCGTCTGCAGTGGTTTCTGACGGATTTGGCCTACAAACTTACAGCATGGAGTAGATATCTTCAGCGATGAAACCGCTTCGAACTGAACCCCAAAGATCAGCGAAAATTGTCTCGAGCTTAGACGATAGATATTGGTAGACTGGGCATTGTATTGCTTTCATGGCACCAAAATCTCTACAGTTAAACCACTACTTTGCCGACAGTCACGTGATGGTGTCCAGCTTTGCTTACGAATTTACGGAGCGTTTTGTGCGAAGGGGAGTAACATTACATTTCCCATGTTAGTAATTCTCTCTCTCTCTCTCTCTCTCTCTCTCTCTCTCTCTCTCTCTCTCTCTCTCTCTATATATATATATATATATATATATATATATATAGAGAGAGAGAGAGAGAGAGAGAGAGAGAGAGAGAGAAACTCGAGAACGAATGAACCGATTTACCTAATTTTAGTCTTGAAATATTTGTGTAAGTCCAGGGAAGGTTTAAACGGTGATAAAATATGGAAAAGTTGTCCGGAAAAGAGGGAAAATCGGGAAAAACTGAAGCAGCTTTTTCCAGTGAACTATCAATACCGTTCGTCCAATTGCGATAAAATTCTGTATACTTCATGTTTAAAGCAAGGGAAGGTTCGCATTAAATAAAAATTTGGAAAAGTCGCTCGGAAAGTAGGAAAATTTAGGAAAAACCGAAAGCGATTTTTTTGTATGAATAAAAATCAATTGCCACATGGTTGTAATAGCATCACTTGAATACGGCTCGACAGGACAAGGTTTGCATGAAATAAATTTTTTGGAAAATATACCGGAAAATTGGAAAATTTGAGAAAAACTAAAAGTGCGTTTTTGAATGTGTTCTTGATTGTATTCAAAACTGTAACTGACTATTCGCACGACGGAGAGGGGTACTTTTTATCTTTTTTTTTTTGTTCATTATGATCGTCGAAAAGTTTTCAGTAATAAAAAAAATAAAAAAATATAATTAAATTAAGTAAATAAAATAGGGTCAGTTAAAACGGAAAGTCGAAAAATTCGAACGTAGTACGTTTTTCGATGTGTTTCTAAATGTACTCAATACAATAAGTTGAGAACCGTTCATCCGACTGCTATAAAATTTTGATCATTTGACGTTCAACGAGAGATGAACGTTCTTATGAACTAAAAATTTGGGAAAGTTACCTGGAAAGTTTGAAAATTCGCGAGAAACTGAAAGAATTTTTTTCAATGCGATATCAATTTCTTTCGTCTGATTGCGATAAAATCTTGCATATTTGACGTTCAGAGCAAGAGTAACGTTCTTGTGAAATAAAAATTTGGAAATGTATTCCGAAAAATTGGAAAATTCTGAGAACACAGAAAGAGATTTTTCTATGAAATATCAATACCATTCATCTGATAGCGATAAAATTTTGCACATTTGACGTTCAAAGCGAGAAGAAGGTTTGAGAGAAGTAAAAGTTTGGAATAGTTGGCCAGAAAATAGGAAAATTTGTGGAAGACTGAAAGAGATCTTTTCTTTAGGATATCAATATCATTCGTACGACTACGATAAAATTTTGCACATTTGACGTTCACCGATACTTAGACTATCTGATGATGGCTTTATAAAGCTGCTGGGTCTAAAATACATACGATTTAAATTAATGTGGTTTATATTAAGAGGTAAGTGATACGATTTCACCGGGTCATCTAGTACCAGTTTAAAATAGTGACATTTCTCGAATACTGTTGTTTTTGTACACGGCTAATGTTTTCCAATAGTGCTGTGGTCCAATGTTGCTACCATGGCGTGTGTATAGCCGCTCTGCTGTGTGGTCGAAGCTGTGGAGAAGCACTGGACAGTGGTAGGACGCGAACTGGAAAGTTTCGCACATCAATTGTATATCCAAGAAAGGCAATGACTGATACCCAAAATAACAGGCCCATATCATTGAGGTAGGTTTACAGCAGGATTTTGGAACATATATATTTTCTCGGACATTTTGAACTACCTTGAACAAAACGCCCTAATAACCCATAGTCAACACGGCTAAGAAAATATCGTTCATGTGAAATGCAGTGAAACTCTTTACTCACATGAAGTGATGACTGCTATCGACAAGGGATCTCAAATCGCTTCCATATTTATAGATTTCTAGAAGACTTTTGACACTGCTCCCCACAAGCGGTTTGTAATTAATTGTGTGCTTATGGAATATCGTGTCAGTTGTGCAACGAAATATCATCGAGAAAAATCATAAGTGATATCTTGCGTTCCCCAGGGAAGTGTTATAGGGCCCCTACTGTTCATGGTCTTTATAAACGATTTAAGAGAAACAGTAAGCAACTCTCTTGCTGGAGGGTTTTGGAACATATCCTGTATTCAAATATTATGAATTACCTTGAACAGAATGATCTATTGACCCAAGGTCAACACGGATTTAGAAAATATCGTTCATGCGAAACAAATAGCTCTTTACTCACACGATGTGATGGGCGATATCGACAAGGGTTCTCAAATCCATTCCGTATTTCTTGAATTCCAGAAGGCTTTTGACACCGTACCTCACAAACGGCTTATAATTAAGTTACGTGGTTATGGTATATCGCCCCAAATTTGTGACTGGATAGGGGATATCCTATCAGAGAGGGCACATTTCGTTGTAATCGATGGTAAGGCATCGACTAAAACAGAAGTGATATCAGGCGTTCCACAGGGTAGTGTTATTGGTCGTCTGCTGTTCCTTATTTACATTAACGATTTAGATTGTTTGCAGATGACGCCGTCATTTACCGTCTAGTAAAATCATCTGACGATCAAAACCAACTGAAGAACGATCTGAATAAGATATCACTATGGCGTAAAAAATGGCAATTGACTCTAAATAATAAGTGTGAAGTCGTCCACAAGAGTACGAAAAGAAATCCGTTAAACTTTGTTTACAAGTCAAATCAATCAAAAGTGAAAGCCGTTAACTCCACAAAATACCTAGGAATTACTATTACAGCAGACAAACTGGAAAGAATAAGAAGATAATGTAGTGGGAAAGGCGAACCAGAGACTGCGTTTTATTGGCAGAATCCTTAAAAGATGCTACAGAACTACTAAAGAAACTGTATACACTACGCTTGTCCGTCCATTTTTGGAGTATTGCTGTCATGTGTGGGATGCTTATCAGGTGGGTTTGACGGAGGACATCGAAAGAGTCCAAAGAAGGGCAGCTCGTTTCGTATTGTCACGATACAGTGGAGACAGCGTTATGGACAGGATTCAGGATCTAGGGTGGGAATCATTACAACAATGGCGCTTATCTCTGCGGCGTGGGCTACTTACGAAACTCCAATCACCAACACTCTCCTCCGAATGCAAAAATATATGGTTGACACCCACTTACACGGGTAGAAATGACCATCAGAATAAAACACGAGAAATCAGAACTCGAACGGAGAGATTCAGGTGTTATTTCTTCCCGCGCGCTATCCGAGAATGGAATGGGAGATAAATAGTATAATGGTGATTCGATGAACACTCTGCCAGGCACTTAAATGTGATTTGCAGACTATCCCATGTAGATGTAGATGTAGAAACCACTGCTTTGCCGACAGTCACGTGATGTGTCCAGCTTTGCTTACGAATTTACGAAGCGTTTTGTGCGAAGGGGAGTAAAATTACATTTCACGTGTCAGTAATACCAGTTTAAAATAGTGGCATTTCTCGAAAACTGTTGTTTTTGTATACGGCTAATGTTTTCCAGTAGTATTGTGGTCCAATGTTGCTACCATGGCGTGTGTATAGCCGCTCTGCTGTTTGAACGATCAAATAGTAAGATATCCATGGTCGAAGGTGTGGAGAAGCACTGGAGTGGTAGTACGCGAACTGGAAAGTTGCGCACATGAATTTTATAGCCAACAAAGGCAATGACTGATACCAAAAATTATAGACCCATATCATTGAGGTAGGTTTACAGCAGGATTCTTGAACATATGTACTTTCTCTGACATTTTGAACTACCTTGAACAGAACGACCTAATAACCCATAGTCAACACTGTTAAGAAAATATCGTTCATGTGAAATATAGTGAAACTCTACACGAAATGATGAGTGCTATCGGCAAGGCATCTCAAATCGCATCCGTATTTATAGATTTCTAGAAGACATTTGACACTGTTTCCCACAAGCGGTTTGTAATTAATTGTGTGCTTATGGAATATCGTGTCATTTGTGCAACTGGATGCGTGATTTTCTGTTGGAAAAATCCCAGTACCCAATAATTGACGAAATATCATCGAGAAAAGTCGTATGTGATACCTTGCGTTCCCCAGGGAAGTGTTATAGGGCCCTTACAGTTCCTGGTCTTTATAAACTATTTAAGAGATACTGTAAGCAACTCTCTTAGACAGTGGATAATACTGCCGCTTATGGGCACATAGAAGGAGCCTCTCTGAAAATTATGATAAACAATTGGGCATACCCTGGGCAACGCAGGAAAAATCCCAGCGGCTGATCCTTCTACAACCAGCACGGCGAAAATGGCTATCTTCAAAGCCACCTCTCGTGATAACTTCAATAAACATGTTTTTCAGGCCAATGGTATACCTGTCCTTGCGTTGTCTTTGTAGTTGGTTTTTTTCCAATGCACAGCCTTGACACACACTGTTCTCCCTGACATGAGAAGAATAATGGATTGGATGGGGTGGTGGGGACTAAGAACAAGAGGCTCTGGAACCGGTTCCAGCTTTTACTAACGGTCCTGATGCTATGGCTCGGGTGGGAGTAGGGGGAAACATGTTACAGCGAACTCTTGTGGAGCAAACATAAACTTTCCTCAGTCAGAGGATTATCACCAGACGGCACAGTTGGAGTACATACCTACAGATTTACATGTAACTTTCTTACTATCCCATATATATATATATATATATATATATATATATATATATATATATATATATATATATATATGTGGTCTTCAGTCCGCAGACTGGTTTGATGCAGCTCTCCACGCTACCCTGTCCTGTGCAAGTCTCTTCATCTGAGAATACGTTCGACAACCTACATCCTTTTGAATCTGCTTACTATATTCGTCCCGCCACAGCACAGATCATAATACATCCATTTCTCTGCAGTAATCAACCATGCAGCCACAGACATAATTTACATATACGTGTACTTCCTTGCCGCCGAGTAACGTCTTTGGCGCCTTGTTGTATCTGTGGCCGCATGCGCAGTAGCGCGGCCCGCGCGTTTATAAGCACGAAGCGCGTGCTGGAGCGTCAGTCTTCGACTCTCTCTGAAGGTGGCTGAACGGTTCTCAGCCGAAATATTAGAAGAAGTAAACTTTATGCGGCTGCATGCCCGAAACTTCTTGCAACAGGATACAGTTAATTTACAAAAAAATATTGACTTAAAAAATTACTTATTGGTTTAAAACAATTTCTATACTATGTTGTTTAATATATATATATAAACAATTTGTTTTGATACGAGGATATTTACATTACTTCATTATGATAAACTAACGTTACAAAACTATTATTTGATAAAACTAGAAAAGTGTATTTGGATGATACATACATAAGTTGGTATATGTTACATTTCTGACTTAGTGCAATGAGTATGAGTTGTTACTTATTCTATTCATGTATTACTAAGTGATATTACAGCTATTAAAAGGTATAAAACACTATCTAAAAATACGAAAATTTAAAATAAGGATATTCTTAAGAAGAACAGCGGCAGATCTTGATGTGGTTGGACGAATCATGGTATCAGCTGCTCAGTACAGATACGAAGCACATGAATTGATGGGGCCCATCTGCCAAGAGGGTATGGCACAAGGCGGACGAGTCTCTGATATGATCTGAGATGCATGTTCCTGGTATGACATTGGCCCCCTAGTTGCGCTGGAAGAGACTTTGAATGCTCCACGGTAGTTGAGTTGTTCAGGGACCATATCCAGCCATCTTGTGGTCTTCCAACACCACGACGGTTCTGCGGTGTTTCAAGATGATAACGCGTCGCCTGGAAATGGTTCCATGAATGTGTAGGACAGGCCCAAAGACTGAGCGGCCACCCTGGAGCCCCGATTTGAAATCCAACGATCTGGTGTCATCTGAACCCATACGAGTTACAGGGACTTTCAGACTCACTTCCATTGCATCTCCTGCAGTCCACAAGGCCACAGTAGGCCTCGCACTATATTAGGTCTACTCATCTGCTAACTGAGTGTACTTGAAGTCAAATATTATTGCCGTGCTCCTGCGTGCAGGGCGGGGCCGGTTCTGTACGTCATAACCTGTACTTGTTATCATGACGCATTCGACAAACATCCCGTTATCTCCCCCTGTTTGTTCACTACGCCCCAATTTATTAGCACAAGGTAACCCCGAGGCCTTCCAAGAAGTGAACACCTATATCTGCCGCTCCTATCGTAATGATTACTCTTTTCCGATTTTGTTTATCAATTTAATACATTGTTATTTTCGCTGTATACTATACAGAAGTGAATTTTAAAAACTCAAGTTGTACATCATTGATTTTGATACCCTCCATTGGAGGATTACAGGATTTCGGAAGGGATGGGCCAACGTAACGAAAGATCTTTCACTGTACTCCGTTTATTTAAATGAGTATTCAAAGGCATCAAATTACTTAAAACACAATTAAGCAAGACTGACTGAATAAACGCAATACAAGGAATTTAAGGTACAATTATGGAATAGCAGTGGTAATTAATTACAAATAAATGGGCTGAGCCCTATGAATAATTTACACCACACGTTAAACAATTTTTATAAAGGTAAAATGATAACATGATTCAAGCTTCACCAATAGTTTAAGGGAAAAGGCAGATCAGCAATAATAAATTAAGTTATCAATAAAAGAGGCAATAGTTTACTCGGCACTAGAAACAATTTACACCGAAAACTTCCAATTTGTCATCCTTTTTCTTAAAATTAAAAAAAAATGAAGAAGGAGTAATAAATGACTCACTAGCCGAATAAGTTGCAAAACACTAATCAATTGAATAATTGTGTTTGGACAATCCTTTCACATTATGTCAATGAACCCAAACGTTATTTGAAATTATTTAAAAAGTCCAGGCAGATTTTAAACAGTTAAAGGTATTCAATCTTAAGGAAACAAATTACTAGCAAGGGAACAAGTCATAAAATCCAACAAATGACAAGGCGCAGACCTCACATAAGGTTTAAAAGGTGATTTAACCAGATACTCCACCAATAAGTAGATCACTTATGTCAAATTTCATGACGGTATTCCCCTGGGAACATGTTGTTGTTGTGGTCTTCAGTCCGCAAACTGGTTTCATGCAGCTCTCCACGCTACCCTGTCCTGTGCAAGTCTCTTCATCTGAGAATACGTTCGGCAACCTACATCCTTTTGAATCTGCTTACTACATTCGTCCCTCGGTCTCCCTCTACAATTTTTAACCCACACGGTTCCTTTTAACGCTAAGTTGACAATTCCTTGATGTCTCAAAATGTGTCCAACCAATCTATCCCTTCTCTTGGTCAGGATATGCCAGAAAATCCTTTTCTCCCCGATTAGGGTAAGCACCTCATTAGTTACGTGAATTGTCATCATTCGCCTGTAGCACCACATTTGAAAAGCTTCTATCATCTTTTTATCTGAACACCTTATCGTCCACGTTTCACTCCCATACAATGCTACACTCCAGACAAATGCTTTCAGGAAGGACTTCCTAACATTTAAATTAATATTGGATGTCAAAAAATTTCGCTTCTTCAGAAACGCTTTCCATATGTTATGGCATCACTGTATTAGGTTTAGATGGAATACCAAACTGTGGTGAATGGAGATTTGTGTGTGGCGGGAGACGTGCAGGGAAGAGTCCTCTGCAGTGGGGCTGGTCACTGTATCCTCGGTGGCGGAATGGTCAACGCGTCTGCCTAGTAAGCAGGAGATCCCGGGTTCGAATCCCGGCCGGGCACAAATTTTCATTCGCTACAGTTTGGTATTCCATCTAAACCTAATACAGTGATGCCATAACATCGCAAGTTTTGATTTATTTCATTCATTTGAACGCTGTAATTCGTCAAAAATATATATAATTGTACACAAATAATAAATTTTCAGGAATCACGCACATTTAGATACTTCAAAAGCACACACACAGTAAGTGTTTGACAACAGTAATATCTAGGCTAGACACAGCAGCACAGGAGCTCGCAAGGGCAAAAGCGGCAGCCTTAACCAAAACTTCAAGGTGCAACTTGTTCCATACAAGAAAATTGCAGGAGGACTTAAGCAGGAAAGCGAACTGGCATCGGGGCATTGCGGACCTGACACAAGATTCACCAGGACGCACTCGAAGCGGCCAGACAGAACAAAGCCTCTCATTACCAGCAAGTCCTCGCAGTGAAGTGTCGGCTGCCCTCCGTTCCTTCATGTGTCTCTCTTTGCCGTCGAAACAAAACTGTCTCCACACGTCAACACACCCGGCACAGCCCACGGCGAGTGCGCCACGCAGCGGCCAGAGGGGTAGATTGCCAGGCAGCGCAGATAACGAGGGGAGCGGGAACGTCAAGCCGGACCGGCTTAAGCCCTTTTTAAACGATGAACGAAAGTGAACAAGATAGATAATAGTGTACTGAAGCGCTCCTAGCGTACTAGCCTTGAACTAACTCATGCAAGATCTTGTGGCAGCGTGTTTAGACGATAAACGTAATCAGACAGTAATACCCGATGTTGACAGTGAGGTTATGACTGGCGATCTGTTATGTAGGAAGTCATAGTTTAATACTAGAATTGAGGAAACAACGCTAAATGTCATTGACGGCCAAAGGAAACTTTGCAAGGTATGTTTTTGGTCAACTTAGTTTGGTAAAGTGCAGGGAAGTGAAACAACACTTCAAAAGATTGACATCTATTTTCAAGCGAAAAAAATATAAACATATGAACACATCAAAAAGATGAAAAATAGACCTTGTTTACTTTATCTACTACGATTTGCCCACTGACATTGTTAATAACGTCATGTACAAGTGAATTTTTATCCTTAATTTGGACTGACTTTTTCATTTAAAATGCTATTTAATGAAAATTGCGTCATTAAATTACAATCTTATTCAAAGAAACAATTAGTTTCAGTCTTTTCTGTTACAATATTGCAAAACATAGACCATTTTTCGGTTTCAGGTGAACACTCAATTGAGATAAATATTTAAGTCGTCATGAAACATTTGCAATTTCCACTAAACTAAAGTATAATAATAAAATAAAGATTAATAAGACAAATTTGCGTGCAAACCGTGTAATCGTCGACTATATTATGAAAATCGCGTGACGAAAATAGGTTCCAATGTCAGCAGACGACCGTTCAATTAAAACAATCTTCTCGAGAAAGCTTAAGTGACGTTGACGTGAGGTGACGGTTCGGTGACAGACACTGTGAATGCCGCCATTAGAAATACATTGTGGAATACATTCTGTTTATAAACTTCGACAAAACGCAAAATATACGTAAATACGAAGGAAAATGGAGGACTAACTGGAGCGGTGACTGCAGCTGACAGCTGCTTGCTCGCGCATGCGCAGTGAACCCACTAGTACCGAATTTAGTTAAAATGTCTGTAAATCTATCGGACCAAACTGCGTGGTCATCAGTCCGTAGCTTACAAACTACTTAAATCTATGTAAATTAACCTAAGGACAAACACACAGCCAGCCGCGGTGGCCGAGGTTTTTTTTTTTTTTGTGGTTTTAGGGCGCACAACTGCTGTGGTCATTAGCGCCCAACACTGCCCATAGTAAAAAAGAACCGGGGTTAGAAATTAAATGGCTTTCGCCATATTTGCACGATGTATAAAAAGTAAAACTCTGTTAACCGATTGCGGGTCATCAGCTAAAATGTCAGACAATTCTTATGGGAAACACAGATCATGACGGAGACGGTTAAAAAATGGACATTGCACTAAAAGATGGTTCACAGTAAAAGGTGCATCACAGTGCTCACATAAGGGAGCAGGACCACCACGTAATAAATGCTGGTGGCTATAACGGCAGTGGCCAATACGAAGCCGGGCCAGAACAATCTCCTCTCGGCGGGAGGGTCGAGATGACGTTGACCAGAGATCAGGCACAGGTTTAATGGCTCGCAATTTGTTCCCTGACAGGGATGACCAATGTAGATACCAACGGGAGATAATACGCTGGGAGATACCAGCGCGAAGGTCATCAGAGCTGGTGGAAAAGGTAGATAGCCGAGGAAGGAGAACTGCTTCCTTGGCAGCCGTATCCGCAGCCTCATTCCCCAACACTCCCACATGGCCAGGGACCCACAGAAACGTCACCGTAGTTCCGCTCGTTGAAAGAGAAGTAAGGCAATTGCGGATGCTTTGTACCAGGGGATGGGCCGGATATAGCATGCGAAGGCTCAACAAAGCACTCATAGAGTCCGAGCAAATGACAGTCTTACTGAGCGAGTGTCGCCGGACGTATTGTGTGGCTTGGTATAATGCATACAGCTCAGCTGTAAAAATGGAACTCCACTCAGGAAGACGATATTTAAGAGAGACGTTGCCAAGTACAAAAGCACACCCAACACCCTGGTCTGTCTTTGAGCCATCAGTGTAAATGAACAAATTGTCATCAAATTTAAACCGGAGTGCGTGAAATTCTCTCTGGTAGACGAAACGAGGTGTGGAGTCCTTTGGAAGAGAATGAAGATCAAAGTTAACACGGACTTCGGGGCTTCGCCACGGTGGAGAGGTGCTCTCTCCAGCCGAGAAGATAGAAGGCATTGTAACGCCAAGCTGGCCGAGTAGCGAACGCAAGCGTACTCCCGGTGGTAGCAGAGCAGACGGGCGCAGAGCGAAGAGACTGTCAAGTGAGTCGTTAAAAAAAACTGCGTACGTCGGGTGTCCTCGCATGGACGACAAACGACTAGCGTAACGGCTAAGCAGGAGTTCCCGACGGTAAGAAAGGGGTAGTTCGGCGGCCTCGGCATAGAGGCTCTCAACGGGGCTAGTATAAAACGCTCCTGTCGCCAGACGGAGACCTTGGTGGTGGATTGTATTAAGGCGGCGCAGTATGGACGGTCGAACCGAAGAATAAACGATGCTACCATAGTCCAGTTTGGACCGAACTATGGTGCGATATAGATGGAGGAGAGTAGACCTGTCAGCTCCCCACAAGGTGCCACTTAACACCCGCAGCACATTGAGAGAGCGGGTACAGCGAGCTGCCAAACGGGATATGTGGGGAGACCAACTTAACTTCCTGTCGAGAACAAGTCCCAAGAACGTCGTGGTATCCACAAATGGAAGTACTATGGGGCCCAGACGAAGGGACGGGGGAACGAACTCCTTCCGCCGCCAGAAGTTCATGCAGACTGTCTTGTCAGCTGAGAATCGAAAGCCAGTGTCCATACTCCACGCGTGGAGATTGTCTAGGCACCGCTGGAGGCGCCGCTCCAGGAGACCCGTTTGCTCAGAGCTGCTGTAGATCGCGAAGTCGTCAACAAATAGGGACGCCGACACTCCCAGTGGAAGGTGATCGGCTATAGAATTGATTGCCACTGCAAATAAAACAACGCTCAGGACCGAGCCCTGGGGGACTCCGCACTTTAAAAACACGGTCTGTTAAAAATTCGCGGATAAAAATTGGCAGGCGACCCCGAAAACCCCATGTATGCAGAGTGCGGAGGATGCACATCCTCCAGCAGGTGTCGTATGCCTTTTCCAGATCAAAGAACACCGCTACTGTCTGGCGCTTCCGTAAAAAGTTATTCATTACTGAGGTAGATAGGGCAACAAGATGATCCACCGCAGAACGGTGCTTACGAAACCCACATTGGACATTAGACAGGAGATGTCGCGTTTCAAGCCACCATACCAGGCGCCCGTGAATCATGCGTTCCATCACCTTGCATATGCTACTGGTGAGGGAAATGGGGCGGTAGCTGGAAGGGAGACATTTGTCCTTCCCAGGCTTTGGTATGGGAATGACTATGGCTTCACGCCAGCGTCGCGGAAAGATGCCTTCTATCCATATGCGGTTGTAGGTGGCCAGTAGGAAGTGCAAGCTCGTTGGTGAAAGGTGTTGCAGCATCGCCACGTGAATGCCATCTGGTCCTGGAGCGGAGGACCGCGAAGACGAGAGTGCGTGGTGAAGCTCTCGTACAGTAAACTCGGTATTGTAGCATTCACGGTTCTGAGAGGTAAAGGGCAATGGAGTCGCCTCCACCGTCCGTTTCCTAGCTAGGAAAGCGTCAGTGTAATGTGAAGAGCTAGAGACCTCTGCAAAATGTCGACCCAGTGCGTTGGCTATTTGTGGAGGATCGACGACGGTGTCAGTTGCGACACACAGACCGGGAATTGGGGAATGAGCCATAGTGCCCGAAATTTTTCGAAGGTTACCCCAAATGATGGAGGAAGGGGTAGACCTATTAAAAGAGCTCGTGAATGAGCGCCAACTGGCGCGTTTACAGTCGCGAAAGAGGCGACGACAATAGGCCCGCAGCCGTTTGTATCGGATGC
Organism: Locusta migratoria; assembly: GCA_026315105.1. Lineage (NCBI taxonomy): Eukaryota > Metazoa > Arthropoda > Insecta > Orthoptera > Acrididae > Locusta > Locusta migratoria. The sequence goes on along the minus strand of CM048746.1, from coordinate 13,785,504 downwards.
AGTTGTCGAGCGTGGGCCGTTGTTTGAAGATTCTAAGGGCACGTCGCCGTGCTCGCAGAGCGTCACGGCATTCCGCGGTCCACCACGGGACAAGGGGACGACGTGCGTGGGAAGTCTTGCAGGGGATGGAACATTCCGCGGCTGTCAGAATAACTGTGGTAATGTGTTCCACTTGGTCGTCTATACTAGGATAATGGTAAGTACCAAAATCCGCCAGTGACGTGTAGAGCTCCCAGTCCGCTTTCGTTAACTGCCAGCGGTGTGGATGCTCAAGGGTGTCAGGCATCATTAGGTGAATTACACACGGAAAATGATCGCTCGAATGTGTGTCTGAGAGAGCAGACCATTCAAGACGCCGTGCCAGCTGAGCAGTGCAGATAGCTAGATCTATATGGCTGAAAGTATATGTGGTGTCTGAAAGATAAGTTGGTTCACCAGTGTTAAGGCAGATGAGCTGAAGGTGGTTCAGTATATCTGCCAGGAGGGAGCCCCGTGGACATGGTCGTGGGGAGCCCCAAAGGGGGTGGTGGGCATTGAAATCTCCCACCAACAAAAACGGACGCGGAAGCTGGTCAATAAGATCTAGGAGATCTGATCTAGTGACGGGAAAAGAGGAAGGAGCGTAAATATTGCACAGTGTGAAGACAAATCCAGGAAGGTATATCCGGACAGCAACAGCTTGTATTGGAGTACACAAAGGGACCGGTGTACTGTGTACGTCATCCCGAATAAGCAACATTACGCCCCCATGGGCTGGAATTCCTGCCACTGGAGGAAGGTCAAAGCGAACGGTAGTGTAGCGTGGGAAAGTAATTCGAGTACCAGGGAGCAATTTTGTCTCCTGTAGAGAGAAGATGATTGGATGATATGTTCGCGTTAGAAGCTGCAGTTCTGTCCAATTCGACCAGATACCACGAATGTTCCATTGAAGAATATCCATAATGGGATAAAATGAGATGAAGGTGGACATCAGCCCGACAAAGGTGGCGGGCCACAGTGCGAATGTTCGCAACTGGTGGTGTCTGAGACAGGAGGGTCTTGCTCCATATTCTCAGAGGTTACCACAGCAGCTGCGTGAGTGTGGTCGGCAGCCCCATCTTTGGCTGATGCACCTGGAGAGACTATAGGCTTCCAGGGGATGCCATCGTCACATTGTGAGGTAGGAGGGGGGAGAGTTTTCCCCCTATTTGATTTCTTGGAGCCCTGGTGAAGCTCCTTGGTTGGCTCAGATGTTTTGGTAGGGGTGCGGAGGAAATCCTCGCGCGAATGCTCTTTCTTAGACTTTCGCGTCTCTATCTGTGGTTTCACAGCTGAAGATGAAGAGGAAGACTTGGAAGAGGTACTCACACTTTTCGTTGAACGTGACGCCGTTGTCAATGTAGACTGTTTGACAACTACTGTCGTAAACTGTAGGTCACAAGTCTGTGTGGCCATATCCCGTGTTGGTGGAGGCGTTGCAACTACAGTACTGTAGTTAACATGCGGCGGGGTCTTGGGCTTACGACTGGCGTACATCTTACGTGCAACTGGTATGGGAACCTTTTCCTTTACACGGATTTCCTGGATGGCTCGTTCATCGGCAAACACGGGACATTCCCAGGAGGAAGCAGCACGATTCCCGTTACAATTGATGCAATGAGGGGACGGTGGTGGACAAATCCCCTCATGGGCCTCTTTACCACAGGTGACACATATGACTGGGTTCTTGCAAGACTGGCTTGTGTGGTTAAATCGATGGCACTGATAACACCGAGTAGGGTTAGGGATATAAGGTCGTACTGTGATGACCTCATACCCTGCCTTGATCTTCGGCGGCAGAGCCACTCGGTCGAAGGTCAGAAACACTGTGCGAGTGGGCACTACAACATTGTTCTCTTTTTTTGTCACCCTGTGTACTGCAACGACGCCTTGAGCTGCCAGATATTCTTTCAGTTCATCCTCAGTCAGACCGTCCAAACTGGCCGAGAAGACTACCCCTCGGGAATAATTGAGGGTCGGATGGAGCTCAACACGAACCGGGTAGCTGTGGAGCAGAGTAGCCTTAAGCAGCCGCTGTGCCTGGGAGCCACTTTCTGTTTCTAACAGTAGTGTTCCATTACGCAGGCGGTTGCAGGTCTTAACTGGGCCGGCAATGGCATCAACCCCTTTTTGAATAATAAATGGGTTCACCGACGAAAAGGATTGTCCTTCCTCAGTACGGGTCACCACAAGGAACTTTGATGTCTGTAAATTTTTCTGTTCAGACACACTATTGTCTAGTACATCCATTTCTAAAGGCTCTTTCCATTTTCTTTTTTTTTTTTGAACCATCGCGGTTGTATCCCCCACGATTGCCAGTGTCTCCGATGGCACGCTCCTTCCTGCTGGGGGCCCCCCAACGGAAGCACACCCGCCTTGGGTGATTGTTCACACCCCAGGTCACACCTCCCGATCGACAGACGGAGGGACCAATCGGCGAATCGGGAAGGTATCAGCGCAGGCAATCGCCCCTCCCCTGGCCTGGCCTTAACCAGGGGGTACGCACGCACCCTACATGCCAGCCCGGGGCTGGGACTTACGCATTATCCAGTCACCCATATGGGTGGCCTTCAAGTGCGTACAGGGAGGAGGAAGAGAGAAATAGTAGGAGGAGAAGCCTCAAACGCAGACGCGGAGGCAAAGAAAGAGGTGAAAGAAGACTGTAAAGCCAAAAGGGTCAGAACTTCGGTTCCCCGAAGGATGCACAGACTTGGTCCCCAAGAGAGGGGAAAAGGACAGTAGAAGAAGCGTCATGTAGCACGGAAAGGAAATCGGTGGCCGAGGTGACTGAGGCGCTCCAGTCACGGTCAGCACGGCCACTACGGTCGGGGGTTCGAATCCCCCCTCGGACATGAATATTTGTGCCGTCCTAGTTTGTAAGTAGTTCATAAGTAGTTTGTAAGTTTAGGGTCTGATGACCCCGTAGTTGAGTCCCATAAGCTTTACAAACAAACACACACACCCATGCTCCAGGGAGGACTCGAACCTCCACGGCGAGCAACCACGCGCTCCGCAGCGAGGCGCTTTAGACCGCTCGGCTACTCCACCGCGGCACCGAATTTAGAACTGGCCCAATTTCTTTATCGCTATAATTATCGCGCTTCGATACTAGCGCGATCATACTAGTGCAGCCATTCAAACGACAGACGGCCGCTATTAATGCAACATGTTATCAACCTATTACAAGTTCGTTCATCGTTTAAACCGGGCTTTAGTTTTATTTGAGTTGCGTTGAGGCAAACTAATATTTAGAATCAAGTTTGTAATTTAGACAGAAGCACTGGCATCCTTCTCTTGGGAAATGCAGAACACATACAACCCTAAACGAAAAGGAATTTAGTTGTGAACAAGAGAATCCTGTAGAGGTACGATAATGCATAGAGATTGTAGAAGCGTTTTATCAAGACAACTAGAGCTATCTACAGAGTTCCTATGAACAAGTGGCACATTTCATGGACCTAAAAGAATATTCTGAAACTCGTGTAATATCACAATATCGGGAGTTAAGTGATGCTGTTTTAAGTTCGAAATTATAAATTCAGATCTCTGCCTGGACATTCTAGACATCCGTTCTGGACATTCGTATTTGGGAATAGAGTAATCAAATGATGGATTGGTTCCTTGAAAAGAACGGAGCGGATTTTCTTTGTACGATGTCTCAGATGGCCTCATCAATGAAGGGACATAAATGATGCGTGGGAGTGGCCTTGTAGCCTGAGGTATCATTCTACGGTCCCGGCGGTTGCTCTCGCCAGTGGTTCGAGTTCTCCCTCCGGCATGGGTGTGTGTGTGTTATCCTTAGTGTTAATTAAAGTAGTTTGTAGATCTAGGGACATATGACCATAGCAGTTTCGTCCAATAGCTTCACAAACATTTGAAACTCTTGGACCATAACAGCAATAGCGCTGACTTTAAGCCCTGCATAACGTTCGTTGTTACTTACTGCGACATCACTCCGGTCTACCAGTGCAAAATGTTCAATGTTGTATATCAGATTCCCTGTGAACACTGAAAAGTCTTATATAGGTCAGACAGCTCTCACTATTCACAAAAGATGAATTGAACACTGAAGATACCCACGTTTGTTACAGCCAGACAAGTCAGCTGTGGCAGAACTTTGTATCAGTATGGGTCACTCTATGACCAACAGTGACGTGAGAATTTTAAAACCGATTTCTTCCTTCTGGGATTCCATTTTTAAGGTAGCAGTAGAAATTAGATCAGCAGAAAACTTAATACAATGGTTTTAATTTAGGTAAGGCATGGAACTCGGCTCTAAGTGTAATGAAATTGCAGAGACGACATCACTGTGCTGTTGCCGCCGAACGTACATCGATAGGCGAATCGAATAGCTGATTGCTTCCATCATGGGGCCACGTGAAAATAAGAGTACATACCTCTTTGCCGCCGACCAATATCTGTGACCCGCATGCGCAGTGCCGCCGCTCTGGGGCCTATAAGGCCGTGGCTGGCACCTAGCCTAACCCGTCCAAAGCGCAAACAATATTCTTTCGCCACAGAAACCTAACACGACAAAAACCCAATACTCTTTGGGACACCCCTTTACAACTAAACCCGACAGCACGCTACTGAGGAATACACCTAGATCAGTACTTGAATCGGAACGCACATTTAACTTACTCACTGGACAAAATTAGGAAAAGGCAAAACTTGATTCGTCTAGTACAAGGCCACTTCCAAGGATGCAACAACAGCACAGCCACACACACCTACAAAACCTTTTGTTAGACCACTCACTGAATATGGAAGTGCACCACTCGGAGGTATTTCACAACCCATAGCAAATAGAATGTTCAGCACAGAGAGAAGGTTAAATTAGAAGCATACACAGACGACCACACCTAACACCATGTACCGACGTATATCGCATAACGTAGAACCACTGCAAAATAGGATGGCCAAACTGCGAGCAAATTATGGGCGGCGAATCCTCCAAAAACGTCCTGATATGGGAGAGCACATAACACCACAAACACGCATACCAAAATACAAATGTATAGTGCACTGTACCTCACAATACGACCATCTTATTCCCCGACCTAGCTCGAACAATGATACCAATCACACACAACACCCCCACACATACATACCTCATGTCCATAACCATACCAATCCAACATCACAACAAAAGAAAAGAGATACGAGAGAAGACAATGCCCAGCATAATGAAAATAAACCACACATAATGGGAAACATTGCCTCCTTCTCACGTAACCTAGCAACTAAGAACCAGAATCACACAAATGTCACAAAAACCCTTTAAGACAAAGAAACGATACAAAAATAAATTATCAATGATACGTAGTAGTAGAAAAATAGCAACAACATGTGTAAAAATATAAATATGAACAAAAACCTTAGTAATTAAGTTTTTATATATGTAATTATTAATAATATTAACGTTAGGTTAATAAATGTAAAACACTTAATGTCTATGTACAAATATTCCAAAATATATAATGTCATAAATAAAAATATGAATGTAAATCCCCACTGACCGAATAGGTCGCATACATGTTCTCAACCGGCCCTCTATACCCTTCAGGGACAGAGAATGAAAAATTAAAAAAAAAGAAAAAAAAAAAGAAAAAAAGAAAAAGAACCCTTGTCGCTGCTGATGTCCTTTCCCTTCCAAGTCCCACTCTCCCTGAAAGCAACCGTACCCCCGATGTCGTCATGGCGTCTCCCAACCTCGTTGGGCGCCTCAAGGCGGACGTCCTTGCCCTCCTAGACAGTGACCATGCCCCCGTCATACTCACCCTCTACCAGAGCCCCCATCCTGCCCGCAATCCCCATCCTTGGCCCCATCCAAAACTTGTCCACGACTGGGATGCCTGCCTTTGCTCCATAGATACCTCGGTCGCCAACAACCCTCTCCCCCTCCACACACCCCCTGTCGAACTCGCGTTCCTTCACCAGACCGTTGCTGACGCGGTCCAAGTCCACATTCCCACGAAAGCCACCTACCCCCATAGTCCTACCCTCCCTCCACAAGGCGTCGTCCTCCTGCGTGAATCCCGCCGACTCCATTGCTCCTACCTCCGGACACTCACACAGCACCGGCAACTCCAACGACACATTAGAAACCTCTTGCCTGAGAGAAAACGCCGGGATTGACGCCAGACAATCGCCTGTCTTAATTCAGTGCTCCCCACCAACTCCATGTACTGGCGTGCCTTCCACCACCTCACTGGCAGTCACTTCCCGCTTCTCCAAGACGACCGTCCCTTTCCTGACAATGCCAGTAAGGCAGAACACTTTGCCTCCCAGCTGTCCGACATATTTTCCATTCCTGACAATCCTCACTTTGACTACTCCCTCTTCACAGATGTCTATGAGCGCACTGATACCTCCTCTCACCCGCTTGCCCCTGGCTTCCAGTACTTGGATCACATACCCCCTCAGAATTGAACACACCTATCTTAGAACAAAATGCAACACCGCCTCTGGTCACGACTGTCTGACCTACCGACACCTCCGAGCCTCTTCCCCTCCTTCCATGCCGCTCTTGCCTCCCTCTACAATGTTATCGTCTACACCGGTTTCTATCCCGACCTGTCGAAAACCTCTCGCATTCTCACGTTCCTCAAACCCGACAAGCCCCCATATAACCTACTATTACCCCATCAGCCTCATCTCCATGTTCAGCTAGGTCCTGGAAACCGTCCTCTCCCGCCGTATTCACTCCCACCTCTGCCAACACCAGCTCCTTCCCCTCTCCCAACGTGGCTTCCGACCTTCCTTCTCTCCCAAGACCAGGTCCTTCGCCTAACTCACCTCCGCCCCATCCACTTAAACTCCCGTTGCTTCAGTTGCTAGATATGAAGGCCTCCTATTCAAACTCCAGTTCTATGCCCTTCTTATTAATCATGACCGACTCATTGCTTCCTTCCTCACCCACCGCCCCTCCTATGTCACTCTATGCAACTTCAATTCACCTTTGTTCTACCCCTCTGCCAGGGTGACTCAAGGCTTCACCCTCTTCCCACTGTGGCGCGTTTTTTTTTTTTTTTTTTTTTTTTTTTTTTTTACTTGACATACATTAACGCCACATTTTTAATACATCACTTGTTATATATGTTCAGTGGTAGAATGCTCTTAGATCTCGTAGCTCGCCTGCCAATAATACATTACAAAATAGTAGGACTTCGGGTTCTTCCAAGTCACAGAATTAACCATAAATGTGACACGCTTCATACTTTTTACGTATATTTATTTATACATTCTTGGTAAAGCACAGAAGTAATACAAAAGTAAGACTGCATGACTACACTTTGACTGACAATGCTAACTACTGACTGATTACTACTTTAAGACTGACATAGACGGACTCCATACTACTACTCCATACTACTACAGACTGACTGAGTTCACGCGTATTAATACGTAATGTATTATCTAGAACACGGAAGTTACAAAGTATTACATTTAATAATTTGTTCATGAAACATTCGCATATTTTGCTTTACATGGAGATATACAATATTATGGCAAATGTAATAATAATATTTCCTATCAAGACAAAACAATAGAAAAGTTCGTAAGTAAACAACAATTAGCGCAGTGTTAATATATGTTTCCATTATTGTTTGACACTAAGCTTCAATAATTTAATTAAGTTTATTAGAAGACCCTAGTAATGCAGATGATTAAAATGACTTGAGAGAAGCGCTATAAAATGCTTATGTAATATAAACATGGAATATTAGGTTACAATACTACAACCAACTATGGTATCGAATACTTCAGTTATTTAAACAAAAGGGACCCTCCTGGCTAAATACATTACACCACTCATCTGCTCTGCTGATATGCCCGAACCCCAGCCTCCTGTCCATCTCCTTCAATATTCTGACAACACTGCCTTCCTGTCCCTTGCTCCCTCCCTCGCCTAGTCCCAGCGTTTGCTCCAGTCTCACCTCACTGAGTCTGCTGCATGGTACAACTGGTGGCTCCTTTCTGTCAATCCCTATAAATCATGGGCAATCATCATAGGTCATACCTCCCCTTCCTTCCACCTCCACGACTTCTAACTTACCCTCCACAGTCGTCCTATCCATCACACTCCCACCCTTAAGTACTTTAGCCTCACCTTTGACAAATCCTTCTCCTGGATCCCTCACCTCCACACAGTTCGCCAGAAGGCCTTGTCCCACCTTAACCTAGAATTCCTCGCCGGCCAGACGTGGGCCTCGACCCGTCCACTCTCCTCAACTCCTACACATCAATCATGTGTCCCATCCTATGCAGCTTACATCCCACCTGGATATCCGCCCCCTACCTACTGTCGCACCCTCAAACGCTATGTCCTCCGCCTTGCCTTCCTCATCCGCCTCCCCTCCCCCAAGAGGATCCCATTGTCCCACCTCTTTATGTCGCTTCAACTCTCCGGCGCCTCTACATTACCCGAAAAATAGAATATCGCAATCCTCTGGTCTACCTCATTCTTACCTCCCAGGTCTCTGCCAAGGCTTCACCATTGTATCCCTCCCTCCCTTCACCTCCACACTCTCCACATCCTCTCCCAGGGTAACTTCCGACACCTCCCTCTCCTGGATGACGCCCTCCGTCCTGAAATCTATCCCTCATACCAGTCCTAATTCTTTCCCCGTGGATTCAATGCCCCTCTCCTCCTCCGCTCCTGGTTCCTTTCACCACTTGGCTATCCCCCTCCTCTCCCCTACACTCCCTCCCTGTCATCCCCTTATTTTCCTCCTCTCGCGCTTCCGAAACCCTCCCCTTCCCCTGTGTCTCTTCGTTGTCAGTGTGTGTTTTTAATAGTGCAACCACCGCCACACCAGACAAGTTTTAAGTGTTATTCGTGTCGAGTGCTTCGTCTTAATGTGTGTTTTAACGTAGCCATGGTACAGGCTTTTATTTTCCAACCCATGTGTTTTTAACTTATCTCCTGTGTAAATTGTACCTTCATCATTGCTCCATGCTCAGTTTCATTGTCACCATTTTTAACATTTCATTTCTATTGTTTTTACTCCTTGTTGCTTTGTGTAAAATCATGTGGCTGAAGAACAGCGTAGGAGGCTGCTGCCAGCCTACCTGATGTGTGTACATCTACATCTACATAGATACTCTGCAAATCACATTTAAGTGCCTGGCAGAGGGTTCATTAAGCACTTTCATAACTTTTCTCTACCGTTCCATTCTCTAATAGCGCGTGGGATGAAAGAACACCTAAATCATTCCGTTTACGATCTGATTTCTCTTATTTTATTGAGATGGTCATGTCTCCCTAAGTAGGCGGGTACTAGCCAAATATTTTCACATTCAAAACTAAAAGCCGGTGATTGAAACTTCGCAAACAGATCACGCCGCAATGAATAACGTCTTTCTTTTAATGATTTCCACCACAATTCGTGCAACATTTCCGTGACGCTTTCCCCCCCGGTAACGTGATAAAACAAAAGGAGCTGCCCTTCTCTGAACCTTCAAAATGTCTTATGTCAGTCCCACCTAGTGAGGGTTCCACAATGGGCAACAGTACTCCAGGAGAGGACGCACAAGTGTGTCTCTTTAGTGGAGCTGCTACATCTTCGAAGCGTTCTGCCAATGAAAACGTAACCTTTGGTTCGCCTTCCCCACAATATTTTCTGTGTGTTCTCTCCAGTCTAAGTTGTTCGTAATTGTAACTCCTAGGTATGTGATAGAATTTACGACCTTAAGGTTTGACTGATTTATCACGCAATTGAAGTTCAGCGGATTTCTTTTAGTGGTCATGTGTATTACTTCACACTTTTCTTTATTTAGTGTCAATTGCCAATTTTCGCACCATGTAGAAATTTTATCTAAATCGCTTTGCAGTTGCTTTTGATCATCTGTTGACTTCACTAACCGATAAACGATAGCATCATCCGCGAACAGTCTAAGGGAGCTATTCAGATTGTCTCCTAAATCGTTTATAAACACAAGGAAAAGTAGGGGACCTATAACGCTTCCCCAGAGAACGCCAGATATCACTTTTGTTTCACTCGATGACTTACAGTCACTTACTAAGAACTGTCTCCTTTCTGATAGGAAATCGTGAATCCAATCGCCCAATTTGGGAGATATTCCATAAGCACGCAATTTCATCAGAAGCCGCTTGTGGGGTACAGTGAAAAGCCTTTCGGAAATCAAATCAAATGTTCAAATGTTTGTAAAGCTTATGGGACTTAACTACGGGGTCATCAGTCCTAAACTTACAAACTACTTATGAACTACTTACGAACTAGGACGGCACATATATCCATGCCCGAGGAGGGATTCGAACCCCCGACCGTAGTGGCCGTGCAGACCGTGACTGAAGCGCCTCAGTCCCCCTCGGCCACCGCGGCCGGCTTTCCGGAAATCCAGAAATATGGAATCGATTTGAGATCCCTTGTCGATGGCATTTATCACTTCATGTGAATAATGGGCAAGCTGTGTTTCGCAAGAGCGATACATGTATAACGGGTGATAAATTAACGATGAAGAAAAAAAAGAAACCTGTTGGCAGTCTTGCGACTCACCCTGAAGATGGCCGGACGTTACTCGTCCGAAATATTGGAAGAAACTGAATTCGCGCGGTTGCATGCCCGAAATTTATTGGATTATACAATCCGCCATGAAAAGCCGAAAATATGCTTTTTGTACTAAACAAAGGATATACATTTTTTTTAAATCATCAAGTTATTGTAGTGTTCTGTGGGAACAATAGTTCCCACTAATTTGTTTATACCGTAGGCTAAACTCTCACTTTCCAGATTTAAACAATGATTTTATGTATGGCTTCTTAGCCCAATACAGTATTCATAAAAAGTCTACAACTTCTGGAAATAATTTGGCCACTAAAGGGTTAACGCAAGGCTGCCTTTCTTTGAGGTCGGTGGCATCAAGTTGACAACGCTGTAGTCTGTGACGACAGTGAGCCGGCTAAGCGGAGATACATTCCAGATAACAATTTAGATTTCGATAAGTGCAGGCGCCGTGTCGGCTATTCTCAGTTTGTAATCAATTTCGTTTTGGAGATGATTTCAACAGATAACATAGGAACTCCAGAAAGCTAATTCGTCGCAGTAATGTGGTGCACTTATGTTGAAATTTCGCATTTTGTTCTCTCTTCATCGCAATGAAAAACATCGTTACACTGTCGCTCGCATTTCACACTGACAGTTCTCCTTCCTTCCTTTTTTCTTTTATGAAAAACTGAATTGCGAAGAATATTAACAACAAAATCGCCAGGTGACTGACATAAAAGACATAGACAATTTCTTCTTGTGCACAATCAAATCTCTCTCTTCTTGAAAACTTTGGGCTGGTACTTCTTACATAATCATGAACAGATTATTATGAATAGCTTTTTAAGTACATATGAAATAAAAATTGTTTTGTTTCACTCATATGACATAATCAAGAGAACTGACGAATGCGCAATTTCATCCAAAAGAGTATTCTGGATTCCAGAAATCAGTCTTAAAGACATCCACTACGGTCGGGGGTTCGAATCCCCCTCGGGCATGGATATTTGTGCCGTCCTAGTTCGTAAGTAGTTCATAAGTAGTTTGTAAGTTTAGGGACTGATGACCCCGTAGTTGAGTCCCATAGACTATAGAAACATTTGAACATTTGATTTTCTTAAAGACATCATCTTAAACATCGAACCTATAATATATCCTACTGCCCCTACATTCCATTCAGTATCTAGAATGTAATTTCCTCACTGTTAACAATGAACAATGTATCTCCTCAACAACAGTGAAGTGTGAAATATTCTACGTTTTCTTGTGTGGCCATTTTTAGAAATGGGATTTCTGTTTTATTATCAAATTAAGACTGAAAAATTGCTGCATAATGATTTACACTATGCTTTCTTTGTTGCTAGACTATAATGAGTTTGCACTAGTAACAGTTTTTATAAAATCTTTGTTCTTTATGTCTGGTAAATCTTTCTATATGTGAAAATGCTTTCACTAGGAATATGGGTACGATTCATTTGTAAGAATAGTTCTATATAGATTCAAATTCCAGTTATATCGGCGAATGACATCCAGGTAGCATAAATATAAGTGTAAAAACGCTGCAAGGTTTACAGAATACTAAACTTACATTGTCTCTTATATTCGACTGTAGCCACGACTGTGCGTTATAATTTTCCTAGAATCCAGTATGTAAAATAGTGGATCCTTCACTTTCTCAAATGAAATCCTTTTTCCATCATTATTCCTATCACATTCTATTTCAAAATCTAACACATCATTGAACGTTTCACTCACATTGAGCAATTTCTTAAAATATTCCCTCTATTTGCTCAGGGCACAGGATTCATTAGCAGCTTTCCTGACCTGTCCAAAACACTTGTTAATTACTTCTTCCCTTCTTTCGAAGAGTGCTAATTACGCTCCAGATCGGTTTTTCCGTGGCTTGACCCATAGTTTCTAGCTCATTTCCTAAGTCGTAGCTTTCTGAGATCATTGTTATGTATTTGTGTCTAATTTCCTTGTCCTGAAGCTTTTCCACTCTTATCCTTCTACATATGGAAATGACTTCCTGCAGTTTTGCCCTCAGAAAACCAATTTCACTGAAGATTAAATAATGATTAGTATCATAAAAGAACGCTCTGAAAATACGTGTGTCCTTGACTGCCTTTCTGAAATCTTGATCTGTTACTATTTAGTCAATAACAGATCTGGTTCTCCTGCCTTTCCATGTATACCGGTGAATTTTTTTTTTTAGGAAAGGATTGTGAGATAACCAAGCCCATACTGGCACATCACTAAGTGAGTTGTAAAATCTGTCCTTGATCTGTCCCTTCACAGGGAGAACACATTGATACAATTCTAATTTCTTGTTGGGGATGGCCAAATCTATCCACATCTGTCGTTAGTTTACATACCTTATTGCAATTATGCTGGGTTCGGTTGCTTTCCTGATGTAAAGCCCTACACCCACTGTGTTCTTCCTGCTTTGACTTCGTCCTCTTTCTCTCCCCTTACCCTATTGTCACTAACAGCTAAAACATCTAACCCCATTTCACTTGAAGCTTGTGCCAGCTCTATCTTCTTCGCACTGTAATCCCGATTGATATTAAGGGGAGACGGAAGGCAATTTTTATCCCTATTCTGCCAATACTATTTTCAGCTTTGCATAGGTACACTTTTCAAAGGAACTATAAGTAATAAAACAACGAAATTTTTACTGCATATATGTCTCAATTTACAAGTAAAATGAACATAATAGCTCTAGCGGTTTTGAACAATTTTTTTTTCTTTCACCAGTAAAATTTACCTTTTTTAGTACATTAATTATTATAAAACAGTTGATGATTCTTTTGTGGTTCTCAATTTACTTGTAATGATTTATTACCATATTCAGTACAAAACACGAAATTTCATCTTTCTAATCCCATTAGTTCATCAAATAATGGTACCTGAAAATAAAAAAATGTAGTTTTGAGAAAAAAATCAATTTAAAGTTTAATATTGCAATTCTAGTACGTTATTGGTGAGAATTACTTACCACTAATATTTTCCTGCACCATATTGAGCATCATCTGAATCATACTGATCTTTTCTTCTCTTGGTCCCTCTTTTCTGTCTAGCTTGTTTTGTGCGTTTTAAATTAGCAATATCGGTTTGCAGATTCTCTCTTTATCTATTTGCACCAAGGATTTTGCTGTATTTCCACTAGATTGTATGCCCAATAATTCCAAAACATCCAATTTTCTAGTTACACCATGATTTAAATATAAAATAGGATTGGAGTAATCCAAGAGGAAGGCAGATGAACGTGATAGAAGCCAGTTCAAAGAATAAGACTGCTGCTGAAGTACAAAGGAAATATAAAGTCTCTCGTGTCATTAAGAAGAACAATAAAGTAGATACAGGGTAGGAAACATTGAAGCGATAAAAACAACAGAAGCATCAAATAATAGAAGGAGTAAAAGAATGCTGTGTGCATTTTCTCCGCTTGGCGCAAAACGGAAGGCGTGGCCAGATTGCACAGAGCGACAGAAAAACCATCATAGCTCACGAAAAAATTGTCGTATTTATATAAAACGAAAACTGTTTCATGCAGGAAATACCAGGCATTTCAAATACGCTACAATCTAAAAATCGAATTTTTGAGCCCAGTTGCCTTCCGTCTCCCCTTAATGGGTCACCATCTCATTCCAGATCGTTTGCCAAGTCGTATCTGAGGAGTCCCTGGTCTGTCAATTAGAGGTGGGACTCCATCACCTCCAAAGGTCCGAGGCATTTTGATCTGATTGTTGCCAGTAGTACTTGGGGCAGGTTGCTAGCCTTACTTGTGCAGGGCCCCACTGGGTTTTACCACTAACGGTTGAGGGACTAACCGGTGGATTTGGCAATCTTTGTCTTCTGAGCACAAAGGTGGCCAGCATTCAGTATTTGTCCAAGATGCCCAACCTTATTCCAAAGTAACTGGTACCCCAACTGTTAGGACACTTACTTGCCAACTCATACGTCGCCGTTGGTTCATGAACTGGGACATGACTAAAGGAACCCACACCATGAAGCACGGTCTTGAAATAAAATAAATTGTTTCAATGTATTGTCTCGACAGTCAATATAACAGATAGTAATAAACGGCTTAGCACTATATTCGTGCGTACCTGAAAATCTCGGTCAGTTGCGCCGACACAATACATTCGACGTCTCGCCCTAGAACCATTTCTACAACAAGTCTATCGGTAAAGCCTCAATTAACAGAAATTTTGAAACCTTTTAAAGACATGGACAGAGAAAATAAGATAAAAAAAAATCTTTTTACATTATTTAAGGCTCCAATTCTCAGAAGGTAACGTACACAGCTGTCAGGTGATAACGGCAGAGTGGACATTTTAATCAGTGACACTCAGCGGTAATCAAACGATACAAGACAAACAAAAACAGGAACTGCATCAACTCTGATTTGTATCTCGAACTTTCTCAAAAATCAGGCTGTCGTCAAAAGTGAAAAGCGCGACTTTTCTGACTGCGACTAGTTCTGGTACGACGTCACTCTGCCGATATGGCAACACCATCCAGACAATTAGATCTTTCAAACGCAGACAAAATCACTGTAGTTGACGACATTTTTTGTTGAAGTCGTTAACGAGTTAAGACAGAAGAAGGCATCTACTGCAGTCTCGGCCACTGTACGGAGCAAGCGGTTACACGGTGTAAACTTGAAGGTCAAAATGAAGAACTCCGCAAAGGAAATCACAGACTGCGCGAATAAATGGCTGTTGCGAATGTCCCAGATGCCCAGAATAGGATAGATGCCTGGGGGCAGAAATGACGAACCTCAAAGACGAGAACCAAAGAGTAAGAACAGAAAAAAGTCTGTTTTACCATCTTATGCAGCAGGTGCAACACTTAACCTAAAAGTAAGCTTGAAGAACGAACTTAACAAGCTAAACAAAAAATTGTGTTTTTTTCTTCAAATCTGCAGATAATCATGATGAAAAGGCTGTAAGGGAAACCGTAACAAAGGCGATCAATCCAAGACAAGACAAGATAAAAATTAACCCATTACCTGCCCAAAGTTATTTATTTTTTGTAGCATTCTTTTTCTTTATTATTATACCTAGGGTGACAATGAAAGAAAAAAGTTGTTTCAATAAATTTCAGTATACGAGAAGAAAAATTACAGACCGTCAAATTTTTGAGACATTTTCGTCAATATCTGGTTCATCTGATATTTTATCTGCATTGAAAGAAATAAACACTACTTTTAAGTCATTAATGTCATATTTACTCACATCCTTCTTAACTAGTTCCTCTAGAATCTTTTCAAATGTAAGTCCATGTGGTGTATTTTCATCCTCTTGGAATCGTAAAATGTGGCTGGGGGCCTATCTCATATAACATAAATTAATCAGATTTCAAGAATGCATACAGTAATTTTTGTATATAAGACTTTTATACCCTAATAAGGCACTTCAACAAAATACTGATAATGTAACATGCTATTCACTGCCATCAAAGCGTGTGTGGAGAAGAATTTGCGTAGGTGCTACAAAGATCGTAGCATCTATATCTATTCAGACAGCCAGGCAGTTCTGAGATCACTGGCAGCTCCTGCAACAAGGTCTAAAATCGTTGTAGAATGTCACAGGGTTCTGGTGGAGCTAGGGGAAAGCAATAGAGTAAACCTATTGTGGGTCCCTGGCCACTCGGGGATCAGTGGTAACGAACATGCCGACAGATTAGCGAGGATGGGGGCAGAGACTCCATTTATTGGACCGGAACCTGTCCTGACAATCACCAAGGCAATGATCAAATTGGAGCTACGTAACTGGCTCAGAAGACAGCACGTAGAATATTGGACCAAAGTCCATCAACAAAAACATGGCAAGGTAATGATGCCAAAGCCGTGTTTTAAAAGAAGCTCTGCAATCCTGCGCCTGAACAGGAGAGAGATTAGACTCATGGTTGGATTGCTGACAGACCATGGGAATTTCAAAAAACACCTACATACAATGGGAATAACAGAAGAGGACCCTAAATGTAGGATCTGTGATGAGGGTGATGAAACTGCATCACAGCTAATCTTCGAATGCACTGCTTTGTAGAGTAAAAGGCACAGAATATTTGGGACAACCAGACCCGAAGAAATTGTGTCTAATAAAGACCTGGTAAAGGGACTCCTTGCACTGTTCAAGGGCATTGGTTGGCTTTACTAGATATACAAGGAGCGATACCGCACAATAAACTTAGTTTCGTTGGCGGGTTGGACCAAGACTGTTTTGGCTTCCCTGAGAAAATCAATCAATCAATCAACATGCTATTGTCCCATTATCCGGACACATAAATAAATTGGTATTGCATTTAATATGTGAGTATACTGATAAACGCATCCAAACTGTTGCACACCAGCTCTGTAGCGGATGTATAGCGGTAAATTTTTCCAAGTATTGGTTGCTGTAGAAACATGGCGGTGTGTCGAAAGAATGGGGAAGGAGAATAGCAGCAACTTTGCGTCATACCTACTGGCTCAAGCTGACAGGAATGGACGCACACGCGGCGGACTGAATAGCACCAGAACCGTCCCTACCTCTTCCTACAGGTCTTACCGTGGCGGTTGGGAGTCTGGCTGTCCTCCTGACAAGTAACCCACCTCTCCAGCACCACCTGAGGGCGCGCCCACCAAGGGGTGCGCCAGACAACGCTCCACCCCTGAAAAACCAATAAATAACAATTCATTGTTGTACAGCAGCCACAAGTGCAGAAACAGTGTAAGCTAAGAGAAATTACAGAGAACAGGTAAATGAAATCCTTTCCTAAACCTATCGAATTAAAGAAAACTTATTTATTTTGTATTTCCAGGCATTATACAATTTAATTCATCCTTCAGGTACCACAATCAAAGCTAAAAGTTACATTGCTCATGTAGAAATAAATATTTGCGTTCCAAAAACGGGACCATGGCCAGTAATGGGTTAAGGCCGTCAGGTCGATATCAAATACAGTGATTCTGGAAGCCGAGACACAGGAGAATAAAACAAAAATTGTATATCGCCCCAAATTTGCGATTGGATAGGAGATTTCGTCTCAGATAGGACACAGTTCGTAGTAATCGATAGTAAGGCATCGACTAAAACAGAGGTGATTTCGGGCGTTCCACAGGCTAGTGTTATATTCAAATATTATGAATTGCTTCGAACAGAATGATCTATTGACCCAAGGTCAACACGGATTTAGAAAATATCGTTCATGCGAAACAACTAGCTCTTTATTCACACGAAGTGATGGGCTCTATCGACAAGGGTTCACAAATCGATTCCGTATTTCTTGATTTCCATAAGGATTTTGACACCGTATCTCACAAACAACTTTTAATCAAATTGGGTGGTTATGGTATATCGCCCCAAATTTGCGATTGCATCGGGGATTTCCTGTCAGAGAGGACACAGTTCGTAGTAATCGATGGTAAGGCATCGACTAAACCAGAAGTGATATCGGGCGTTCCACAGGGTAGTGTTATTGGTCCACTGCTGTTCCTTATTTACATAAACGATTTAGGGGACAATCTAAGTAGCTCTCTTAGGTTGTTTGCAGATAACGTCATCATATACCGTCTAGTAAAATCATCTGAAGATCAAAACCAACTGCAGAACGATTTGAATAAGATATCTGTAAATAATGAGAAGTGTGAAGTCGTCCACAAGAGTACGAAAAGAAATCCGTTAAACTTTGTTTTCATGATAAATCAATCAAATGTGAAGGCCGTAAACTCCACAAAATACCTAGGAATTAAAATTACTTCTGAACTAAATGGGAAAGAACACATAGATAATGTCTTGGGAAAAGCGAACCGGAGACTGCGTTTTATTGGCAGAACCGTTAAAAGATGCAACAGAACTACTAAAGGAACTGCATACACTACGCTTGTCCGTCCTTTTATGGAATATTGGTGCCCAGTGTGGGATCCTTATCAGGTGGGTTTGACGCAGGACATTGAAACAGTCCAAAGAAGGGCAGCTCGTTTCGTATTGTCACGATACAGGGGAGACAGCGTTACGAAAATGATACAGGATCTGGGATGGGAATCATTACAACAATGGCGCTTATCGCTGCGGCGGGGGCTACTTACGAAACTACAATCGCCAACATTCTCCTCCGAATGCGAAAATATATTGTTGACTCTCACTTACATAGGTAGAAATGATCATCAGAACAAAATACGAGAAATCAGAGCCCGAACGGAGAGATTCAGGTGTTCTTTCTTCTCGCGCGCTATTCGAGAATGGAATGGGAGATAAAATAGTATAACGGTGCTTCGATGCACCCTCTGCCAGGCACTTAAATGTGATTTGCAGAGTATCCCATGTAGATAGAAGTAGATGTAGTGAATGCAGCCCAGTAAACAATATCAAATGTGTAGAACCCAGAAAATTCAGACCACTACTGGATGTTTATCAGCTGCCTACAACACTGATGGATAAGGACTTTCTAGAAGAACTCTTCGAAATAATCCTGAGTGAACGTATCTCACATGAAAAATTTAACGAAGAAGTAACAATAAAGTTCAAGACAGGACCAAAGGGTAGGCGTACAGTTAATAACATTATTGAGGTCTAAATGTTCAAATGTTTGTAGTTCTATGGGACTAAACTACTGGGTCATCAGTCCCCAAGGCTTACAAACCACTTAAGCTAAATCAAACTAACCTAAGGACAAATCACACACACCCAGGCCTGAGGGAGGACTCGAATCTCCGACGCGGGAGGCTGCGCGACCTATAACGTGGCGCTCCAGACCACGCGGCTACTCCCGCGAGGTATTGAGGTCTCCCCCAGGGTTTGCCTAATTCTACTTCAAAGAGACGACAGAGTTCACAATCAGTTTGAAGCTCTGAGAATAAAAGAATATATAGAGGTACAAAAATGTCTCAACTGCTGCTGGACACTCACCTAAACGCTGTAGTAAGGAAAACGCGGAAAGACCGGACACAAAAAAGCAGAAAGGTGTTTACATTTTTCTTGACAATTGGATATGAAAACTGTAAAAGTCCTTATTTTGATAACCAACAAACCGTTCAAAAGTAACGGTTATGTTCATTGGATGGATGCAACAAAATACGTGAGTTAAATAATGAGTAACTTCTGTGTCATCCTGTACTGCAATGTTCTGAGCAAGCTCGTTATTTGTTAATATTTGGCCATTATCTATATGAGAGTAAGCCGCGGTGGAGTAGCCGAGCGGTCTAAGACACCTCGCTGCGGAGCGCGCGGTTGCTCGCCGTCGGAGGTTCGAGTCCTCCCTGGGGCATGGGCGTGTGTGTGTTGTCCTTAGGTTAGTTTACCTAAGTTTAAGTAGTTTGTAAGCTACGGACTGAAGACCACGCAGTTTGGTCCGATAGATTTACAGACATTTGAACATTCGTGAGACTAAATAGCTTGACGTAGTTAATCAGGTCTCCTAAAGCACCAGTTTCATAAACTTAACTGGTTGCGGTAGTTACTGAAATGCAAAGAGCAGCAGACAGCTTGGTGCTGTGACCCTTGAGCTAAAGGTTTCGGTATAGTGCTGCTTCTTCGCCCAATGGTGAAGCCTGCCATGAATTCCTCAACCTTTTCATCTTCATTCAGCACTTGCGCCTTTTGTCCTTAAGTATTTGCTATATGTTTTCCAGTATCTTCGTTCACCTTGTAAAGCTCACTCAAGTATCACGGCACGTATTCCTTGAAGTCTTAACGCATGTGCTATCATCCGGCACCATCTTTTGTCTGTGTTTGCCGCATGTCTTTCTCACGATTCTGTGGATAACCTGACCATTTCTTATCAATCCATATACTTTTCAATGCCCTTCTATAGGACAGAACTTCAAATTGATTTTTTTGCAGTAGATGACTCCCTCTGAAAGCGCTCTTTCTTCCTTCCAAGGATTAGGCAGTTGACTGTTCCGAACTCACAATCATTCCCACCTTTTCCGTGGTCTTCCAATATCGCTTTTACCATTGAGTTTGTTTTTCAGGATCATCTGCGGGATTCTGTGCTCTAGCATTCTAAGACGGTGTTGCCTCCAGGTTTCTCGATATTGTTGGATTTTCTCGTTCATGTTAGAAATATTTAATTTTTTTCTGAAGTTGTCATTCCTATTCATGTCTATTCTTGTGCAGTCCTTTGTCTCAGGAACCTCATCTCTGCATTTTTTGATTTTATTTTCTACTCTTTTTTGTAGTAAACCAGCTTTCACTTCCGTACATGAACTGCCATCAATTTATTCTCTTTGTACTTTATGGCCAAATGTTCTGCTCATGGTACCACTAACAGCTTGGAATTTGTGTATTTTATTTTCAATGTCCACTCATGAACCACAGACATTGCCGAGGTGGGGTGGCTTGCGTGCCTCTACGATGCAGGTAACTATCGTAGGTGCAACCACAGCGAAGGGGTATCTGTGGAGAGGCCAGACAAACGTGTGGTTCCTGAAGAGGGGCAGCAGCCTTTTCAGTAGTTACAGGGGCAACAGTCTGGATGATTGACTGAGCTGGCCTTAAGACATCAGCTAATGTGGCTTTGCCACACAGTTACTGCGAACGGCTGAAAGCAAGGGGGAAACTACAGCCGTTATTTTTCCCGAGGATATGCAGCTCTACTGTATGGAAATATGATGATGGCATCCTCTTGGGTAAAATATTCCGGAGGTAAAATAGTCCCCCATTCGGATCTCCGGGCGGGGACTACTCAGGAGGATGTGATCATCAGGAAAGACAATACTGGCATTCTACGGGTCGGAGCGTGGAATGTTAGATCCCTTAATAGAGTAGGAAAATTAGAAAATTTCAAAAAGGGAAATGGATAGGTTGAAGTTAGACATAGTGGGGATTAGTGAAGTTCGGTGGCAGGATGAACAGGATTTCTGGTCAAGTGAGTACAGGATTATAAATACAAAATCAATTGGGGGTATCACATGAGTAGGATTGATAATGAATAAGAAAATAAGAGCGCCAGTAAGTTACTATGAGCAGCGTAGTGAACGCATTATCGTAGCAAAGATAGACACGAAGCCAACACCGACCACAGTAGTACACGCTTATATGCCAACTAGCTCTGCCGATGATGTGATCGAAAAAAATGTATGAGATCGAAGAAATGTATGAGGAAATCGAAGAAATTATTGAGACCGTGAAAGGATAAGAAAACTTAATTGTGATATGGGACTGGAACTCGGTAATAGGAAAGAGAGAAATGTAGTAGATGAATATGGACTGGGGAAAAATGAAAGAGGAGCTCGCTTGGTAAAATTTTGAGCAGAGTACAAGTAGAGTACTTGGTTTAAAAATCATGAAAGAAGGTTATATACTTGGAAGAGACCAGGAGACAGCGGGGGTTTCCAGATTGACTTTATAATGGTAAGGCAAAGTTTTAGAAACGAGGTTTTAAACTGTAAGACATATCCAGGGGTAGAAATAGACTGACCATAACTTTTTGGTTATGAACTGTAGATTAAAACTGAAGAGACTGCAAAATGTAGAAAGTTAAGGAGATGGAATCTAGACAAATTGAAGGAACCTAGACAAATTGAAGGGACCAGAGGGGGTTGAAAGTTTCAGAAGGAGCATTAGGCAAGGATGAAATGGAGGAAATTAATACAGTGGAAGAATGGGTAGCTCAGAGATAGGATAGTGAAGGCCGCAGAGAATCATATAGGCAGAAGGACAAGGCCTAACAGAAATCCTTGGATAACACAGGAGATACTGAACTTGATTAATGAAAGGAGAAATCATAAAATTCCTTCAAATGAAACAGGCAAAAGGGAGTACAGACGTCTGAAAAATGTGGTTGACAGGAATTGAAGACTGCTAAGTAGGAGTGGCTTGAGAAAAAAAATGCAAGACTGTAGAGGAATGTATGTAGGGAAAAAATAAACACCGCCTACAGGAAAATAAAAGACATTTGGAGACAAGAAAAGCAGCGGTATGAATATCAAGAACGGGAAACCAGTACTAAGGAAATAAGGCAAAGCTGAAAGGTGGAAGGACCGTACAAAGGAAATAAACTTGAAGACAGTATTCTAGAAATGGAAGACTAAGTAGGGGAAGATGAGATAGAGCACTTTTTTTATTTTTATTGGTTTTTTCTGTTCCATAGGACCCACTTAAGGAGTAAGACTCCACGGTCATGGAACAAGTCAATACATTGTTACACAAGAATGGTAATAGAAAAATTTTAAGTAGTCCTTTGCACACGACAATCTTAAGACAAAGTGAAAAGAATAAAGAAAAAATGAATTAGCTTAATTGTTTAACTTTTCTAGGAGTTCCTCGACAGAATAAAAGGAGTGAGCCACGAGGTAACTCTTCAATTTAGATTTGAAAGCATGTGGATTAGTGCTAAGATTCTTTAGTTCTTGTGGCAGCTTATTGAAAATGGATGCCGCAGAATATTGCACCCCTTTCTGCACAAGTGTTAAGGTGGTGTGGTGCAAATGAATACTAGACAGATGTCTAATCTACACCGAGTGAAAGCTACTAACTCGTGGGAATAAGCTGATATTATTAACAACAAACGACATTAAAGAAAAAACGTATTGTGACGCCAGAGTCAAAATTCCCAGACTACTGAAAAGGGGTCGACATGACGTTCGCGAACTTACACCAGATATTGCTCGAACCGCCCGTTTTTGAGCCAGAAATATCCTTTTTGCATCAGGCGAGTTACCCCAAAAAACAATGCCGTACGTCATAAGTGAGTGAAAGTAAGCGAAAAAGACTACTTTTCGTGTTGAAAAATCACTTATCTCAGATATTGTTCTAATGGTAAATATAGCAGAATTTAGTTTTGGAACAAGATCCTGAACATGGGCTTTCCATGACAGCTTACTGTCTATATGAACACCAAGAAATTTGAACTGTTCAGTCTCATTTATCACATGCCCATTATGTGTAATCATAATGTCAGATTTCGTCAAATTATGTGTTAGAAATTATAAAAACTGAGTTTTACTGTGATTTAACATCAACTTGTTTTCTATTAGCCATGAACTTCTCTTGAACTGCATTATTTGATACTGTGTCAATATTACGAGCAACATCCTTCACTACCAAGCTGGTATCATCAGCAAACAAAAATATTTTACAATCACCTGTTATACTCGAAGGCATATCATTTATATAAATGAGAAACAGCAATGGTCCCAAAACAGACCCCTGGGGCACCCCATACTTAATTGTGCCCCATTGGGATTGCACGTCATAGCCATTTTCTACACTGCGGAGAATTACCTTCTGTTGTCTATTATTAAAGTAAGAGGTGAACCAGTTGTAGGCTACTCCCTGTATTCCATAATGTTCCAACTTCTGCAACAATATTTTGTGATCAACACAAACGCTTTTGTTAAATCAAAGAAGACGCCTAATGTCCGTAGCCTCTTATTTAACCCATCAAGTGCCTCACAGAGAAACGAAAATATAGCGTTTTCAGTCGTTAAACCACTTCTAAAACCAAACTGTACGTTTGACAGGAAATTATGTGAACTGAAATGATCAATTAATCTTGAATATACAGCCTTTTCAATAACTTTGGAAAAAACCGATGGCATAGAAATAGGTCTATAGTTGTCTACATTATCCCTTTCACCTTTTTTATAAAGCGGTTTCACTACTGAGTACTTTAATCTGTTAGGAAACTGACCATTCTGAAAGGAAAAATTACAAATATGGCTTAGTACTGGGCTAACATATGGAGAACAGTACTTTAGAATTCTGCTAGATACCCCATCATATCCACAAGAGTCCTTAGTCTTTAGTGATTTAATTATTGACTCAATCTCACCTATGGAAGTATCATGAAGGATCATTTCTGGTAACAGCCTCGGAAAAGCATTTTCTAAAAACGTTATATGATTACCTGTAGAAACTAGAGTTTTGTTTAGTTCCCCTACTATATTCAGAAAGTGATTATTGAATATTGCACATATATCTAACTTGTCAGTAACAGAAACATTCCTACTACGCACTGACGTTATATCTTCTACCTGCTGCTCCTGACCAGACACTTCCTTCACGACTGACCAGATAGTTTTAATTTTATCCCGAGAGTTTGCTATTCTTTTTGCATACCACATACTTTTTGCATTCTTAATGACATTATTCAGAACCTTACAGTACTGTTTGTAATGAGCTACTGCATCTTCATTCTGACTGCTTCTAACATTTTGATACAACTCCCATTTAGTTCTACATGATACTCTTATCCCCTTTGTCAGCCACCCTGGCTGTCTGTTACTGAAAGTACCCTGTTTTGAGCGTTCTAGCGGAAAGCAACTTTCAAACAGCATAAGAAATGTGTTCAGAAAAGCATTATATTTATCATCTGCATTATCAGCACTATAAACATCCTGCCATTCTTGTTCCTTAATTAGGCTTAAAAAGGTCTCAATTGCAACTGGATTAACTTTTCTGTGTAGTTGATATTTATGTTTAACATTTGTTTGAGAACAAATACTTTTTAGAATTAAAAGTTGGGCACCGTGGTCCGATAGGCCATTTACTATTCTGCTGATAGAGTGCCCCTCTAACAATGAAGAATGAACAAAAATATTGTCAATGGTAGAACTGCTATTTCCTTGCAATCTCGTTGGAAAAAATACTGTTTGCATCATGTTATAGGAATTAAATAGATCTAACAGCTGACTTTTCCTTGAGCTATCACCTACACAAGTAATGTTGAAATCTCCACACACAATTAAATTTTTATACTTCCTGTACAGTGAACCCAGAACCAATTCCAGCTTGGGCAGAAACATTTTAAAATCTGAGTCAGGGGATCTATAAATAACTATTACTAGTTTAGTTCCATTAACATTAACAACTCCTGCACAACATTCAAATATCTGTTCTGTGCAGTGTTTAGAAAAATCTATTGACTCCGATGAAAAATCGTTTTTTACATACATGGCCACTCCTCCACACTGCAAGAAACTCCTAGAGTAGAAGGCAGCTAACCTGTATCCTGGCAAAGGAAGTCTCTTAATTGTCACACCACTTAAAAAGTGCTCTGAAATTCCAATAATGTCAGAATCAGTATCAATAAGCATTTCATTAACTTTATCTCTGATACCCTGTATATTTTGATGAAAAACAGTAATTCCCTTATTACTTATATTCTTAGACTTTGTCAAAGGTGGTTCATTTCTTAGAGGGACTTCCTTTAAGCAGGAATATCTATCAGCTGTCTTCAGTCTAAAAAAGGTGCAGCCCTAACACTAACTACTACAGGAATTTTTCCATGAGTGAAACCCCCACCCCCTACTACACTGTCACCTATGAGCTTTGCCAACCTCCCCTCCCCATACCTATTGAGGTGCAGACCGTGCCTAGTAAAATCCGACCTTTGGTTAGTCTCAACTGGCACCACTGCAATGTGATCCATGCCCTCCGTCATCAAGCCCCATGTTAACACGGATGACAGCCGTATTAAGACAAGGCCTATCATGACGCTGAAAGAGCTGCACGAAATGCACATTCGTGCCACCACTTTGAGTTGCTATCCTTTCCAGATCACCACCTGTATCATATTCCCCGTCCCTATCAAGACTATTCCCGGCCCCACCCACTATAAATACCTGATCCTCTTTTGAAAAATTCCTACGTAAGTCCCATATGTTACAAGTGACCTGATCTAACCCTGCACTAGGCTTCACTATGCTGGTGACCTGGTACTCACTCCCAAGTACTTCCTGCAACTGTTGGCCAACACCTCTGCCATGAGAACTACCTAGCAGCAGAACCTTCTTCTTCCTAAGAGACCTCTACAGATTTTGGCTTACCAAAAGCTGAGGTCTGCTGCGTACTTCCTACACCTACAGCTACAGGAGGTTCATCTCCACTCAACTCTGACAGTTGGTCAAACCTATTTGCAACTTGCAATGTAAAGCTATCTGAATACCTTCTCCTAGCTACCTTCTTGCCAACTGCCAGTTCCCATTCCCCAGCCCCCCTTCCCCTCCTCAACCTACCTAGTTCCTCTTCAGCGTTTTTCAACTGCACCTGAAGGGCGCAGATCAAACGCTCCTGCTCCTCTATCAACTTATTCCTGCTGCAAATCCTACAGTTCCAGGAGAGAACCTCACCACAATGCCCACTGTCTTCCCCACTGCACTCCCCCCCCATGAAAATACTTACTACAAATCCCACACTGCCGCCCACTACGCACGACCCTTCGACAGAGCCCACACTTTTCACTCATGGTAAAATTTTACAATAATTTGTTAAGAAAAACTAGACGTCTACGTTATGAAGTTACGTTTCTACAAAAGAACTAGGAAGTACCTCTTAACTACAGCAATCAACAAACCTCAGTCTCTACAAAATCAAGTAACAACAACAACTAATAGTATCAGTAAAGAACAAATAACACTACCACTGAAACTTTACACTGTTGCTTGTATAAACAAGTTCAAATTCAAGCGTCACTAATAAACTAACTAAACACAGTGAGAGTACAAGAGTTATCAAATACCGTAACTTAAAGTTTCCCAACCTCAACTACGTTAAAAACAGCAAGTCACCTGTTGAAAAGTACTAAAGTTAATAAACAACTAGCGCGATAACACCTCCTGAAATCTAAAACTTTAATAATTTAACTACAATACACAAACACTTATTGGAACTTAGCTTTCGGAGACCGCTACGGCTGGAACCACTCGCCACCAGATGTAAACAAAGCAGTAAGACGTGGATGCCGGCGCACACGCAAACACAAATAACACCACCTAAAGCAATTACGGCACAACAAACGCTAAAATAACTGACGATCCTTTACTAGAACACCTCTAGATTGAATAGTGTCACGAAATAACAATTAAAGGAATTATATTAATCCTAAAATTATATAAAAAATCGAGAGCGATGTGCACAGCAGTCCAGCACTCGTGACGTCACGCCAAAGACTTCTCACTAAGGGATTTGAGTAGAAATAAAGCGCCTGGAGTAGATGCCGTCCCGTCTGAACTGCTATTATCGTTAAGAGAGCCAATCATGAAGAAATTGTTCCACCGGGTATGTATGAGACGGGGGGCAAATACCCTCAGACTTCAAGAAGAATATAGTGATTCCAATTCCTAAGAAAGCAAGTGCAGACAAATGTGAAAATTACAGAACTGTAGTCTAATAAGTCGTCGTTGCAAAATATTAACGAATTATTTAAAGAAGAATGGAAAAAATGGTAGAATCTAACCTTGGAGAAAGTTTGGATTTAGGAGAGGTGTAGGAACACGAGAGGTCAGACATTACGACTTATCTTAGAAGATAAGTTACAGAAAGGGAAACCCACGTTTTTAGCATTTGTGGATGTGGAAAAAGCTTACAATGTTGACTGGCATACACTTTCAGATTCCGAAGGTAGCAAGGGAGCGAATAGTTATTTTCAACTTGTACAAAAACCAGGCAGCAATTATTAAAGTCGAAGAACATGCTAGGGTCGCAGTGGTTGGATATGGTCTGGGCAAAAGGAATGAAAGAGGAAGGCGCTTGGTAGAATTTCGCACGGAACATAATTTAGTTATAACAGACACCTGGTTTAAGAATCACGAAAGAAGGTTGTATACGTGGAAGAGACCAGGAGACACCAGGAGGTATCAGATTTTATAATGGTAAGACAGATTTCGAAACCAGGGGCAGATATAAACTCTGACCATAACTTATTGGCCATGAATTTTAGGCTGAAACTTAAAAAACTGCAGACAGGTAGGAAAATAAGGAGATGGGGCTTCGATAAATTGAGGGAATCTGAAGTTCTTAAGAATTTCAGAGGGAGCTTTAGGCAACAATTGACAGAAACGGGGGAGAAGAGAAATGGGTAGCATTGAGATATGAAATACTGAAGGCAGCAGAGGACAAAATAGGTAGGGAGGCAAGATCTACAAAATTCCTTGGATTTCACAGGACATACTAAATTACTCCATGAAAGGAGAAAATATAAAAATGCAGTAAATGAAACCGGCAAAATGGAGTGCAGACGACTAAGAAATTAAATTGACAGGAGGTGCAAAATGGCTAAGCAGGAGTGGCTAGAAGGCAAATGCAAGGATGTAGAAGAATGTATAAATAGGGGAAAAATAGATACAGCCTACAGGAAAATACAGATGGAAAACCAGTTCTCAGCGAAAAAGGAAAAGCTGAAACGTGGAAAGAGTATATAGAGAGGCTCTACGAAGGAAATGAACTCGGAGGCAATATTGTAGGAAGGGGAGAAGACGTAGATGAGGATGAAATGAGAGATACTATACTGAGAGATGAATTTGACAGAGCACTTAAAGTCCTAAGTCGAAACAAGACCTCTGGAGTAGATGACATTCCCTCAGAGCTACTGAAGTGTCGGGGAGAACCAGCATGTCAAAACTGTTACACCTGATCTTTAAGATGTATGAGACAGGTGAAGTATCCTCAGACTTCAAGAAAAAATGTAATAATCCCCATTCCGAAGAAATCAGGCGCAGACAGGTGTGAAAACTACAGAACCGTCAGTTTAATATGTCATGATTGCAAAATATTAACACGAATTATTTACAGAAGGGTGGAAAAGCTGGTAGAAGCCGATCTCGGGAAGATCAGTTTGGGTTCAGGAGAAATGTAGGAACACGGGAGGCAACACTCACTTGACGGCTAACCCTAGAAGATAGATTAAGAAAAGGCAAACCTACATTTCTAGCTTTTGTAGATTTGGAGAAGGCTTTTGACAATGTTGATTGGAATAAACTCTTTAAAGTTCTGAAGCAAGCAGGAGTAAAATATAAGGACCGTAAGGTTATTTACAACTTGTACAAAAACCAGACAGCGGTTGTCAGAGTTGAAGGGCATGAAAGGGATGCAGTGGTTGAAAAAGGAGTAAGATAGGCTACAACCCTTTCTCCAATGTTATTCAATTTGTACATTGAGCAAGCTATTAAGGAAACCAAGGAGAAATTTGGAGAAGGAATTAAAGTTCAGGGTGAAGAATTGAAAGCATTGCGTTTTGCCGACGACATAGTAATTCTGTCAGATACAGCAAAGGACCTGGAAGAGCAATTGAACGGAATGGACAGTGTGCTGAAAGGTGCATATAAGATGAACATTAACAAGAGCAAAACAAGGGTAATGGAGTGCAGGCTAAGAAAATCAAGTGATGCGGAAGGAATTAGATTAGGTAACGAAACAATAAAGGAGGTAGATGAGTTTTGTTACTTGATCTTTAAAAATGCAGAATGGCAGTGGGTAGAAAAGCGTTCTTTACAAAGAGAAATTTGTTAACATCGAATATTGATTTCAGCCTAAGGAAGTCCTTTCTGAAGGCATTTGTATGGAGTGTTGCCTTGTATGGGAGTGAAACATGGACGATAAACAGTGTGGACAGGAGGAGGATAGAAGCTTTTGAAGTATGGTGCTACAGAAGAATGCTGAAGATTTGGTGGGTGGATCGTGTAACTAATGAGGAGGCACTGAACAGAATTGGGGAGAAAAGACATTTCTGGTATATCTTGACTAAAAGAAGAGATCGTTTGGTAGGACACATTCTTAAACATCAAGGAATCGTCAGTTTAGCGTTGTATGGAAGTGTTTGTGGTAAAAACCGCAGAGGAAGACCAAGAGATGGATACAGTAAGCAGATTCAGACAGATGTAGGTTGCCGTTCTTATGTGGAGACGAAGAGGCTTGCTCAGGATAGGATATTGTGGAGAGCTGCATCAAACCAGTTCCGGACTGAAGACCACAACACAGCAACAGCTGTAAATATACGAAATCGAGTAGAAATAAATTCAACGATAAAGTTACACTCAAGTAATGGTGTTTGTTGTTTCGGACATGTCCGAAAAAGAACAGACGCCATAGTAATAATTGGAAATATGCCCACAACAGGCAATGGCAGTTCCATTGCGGACGTGTATAAGTGCTTGCTCGCTCCCTCGCGGCAATTTAGTATAGGCTGCGAGCAAGATGTTTCTGTTAAGTCCTGCGATCTGTAGGAAAGACAAACGTTTATTACCCAAAATAATCTTTTGGGAGTACAATAACACAACGTCAAGGGACAACAAACAACATGTATAATAGTGGAAATATACAAACAGACAAACTATTACAAATGCCGCTAGACCAAGGCAAAACAACTTGACTAGTGCGCAAACTACGCTGAGTGCTGGATACGGTGTAGGAGCGGACGGTGGCTGAGCACGCACTGCACTGCCCTCCCCACCCCGTCGGTGCGATTATGAAGCCGGCATCGGCGGAGGGCTACAGCCGGTACTATGCTGTGATTGGTTGGGCACTGTCGCTTGGCTGACCCTAATGTAGTGCCGCCGTACAGCGCCGTTTCTTCTGCTGTTGGCCGCTGTTTATGTTTATGTGGTTACGTGTGAGCGCCTACGAAAGGGATCTCCGCAGCCCGCCTTAGTTGCCTGTTATGCGGGCCGTCTGCACGGTCAGGGGCTGCCACAGCAGTTTCAATGGGCAGGGGACTACAAGTTGAGATCAATGTACAAAAAACAGTCTTGATCGCAGAAATTAACAGTTTCAATTAACCGGTTTCTCCGGAATTACAAAAAACCTGCAAGGATTAATGGAAATAATTACAAAAACGCCTAAGTATGACTTTAGATGTAACACAAAATATACAGAGTAATGTTTATTGCGTTTACCCATGTGGACAGTGGTGGTCTCGTCTGGGCTCGGCTGTCCTGGGCTGTTCTGCTGCCAGCAGGTAACTGTTGACTAGTGGCCATAAGGCCTCTGGTTAAATAGTGTACGATTTTGGCGCCAAGTCAGCAGCAGCCAATGGGAGAGTAGGTACTGAGTAATGTATAAATTAATATATAGTTTGATAATAAAAATATATAAATGGAATTAAGAAATATAATAAAAACAGAGGGATAATATAAAAGTCTGTGTATTAAAAATGCATAACGAATATAATCAGCAAGTGAGATTTAATCAATGGTATTAGTCTGCAAACGAAAGGCTATTGTAATCAATATATATGTTAATGTGGCTAAAACATGTGCAGACCTAATCTTATTATATTAAAATACTGTAAAATTATAAATTAAGTCATATTTTTCATGGTGCAATGCCATCTAGTGGGTCATTAGATATGACGCCGTTACCATGGTAAAAGGAAGGTCAAGGATGTTAGCAATTGGTGACGCCGTTGTCATGCCAACACAGAAGTTAAAACGGTGGGTTGGTAGTCAAAGATGTGTGTAGAAAGTTGCCAACTGTCGTCATGGTTATGCAAATACATCAGCGTGCAGAGTGAACGTCGTTAAGAAGTACTTTTCGAGTGCATGGCATTCGAAAATTGTTAAAAATTATGAAAATGACAGTGATGTATATTGGAAGGAAATAAAAGTTACCACATCTTTGTCCCTTGGTAAAATACTAATAAAATGTTATACAATGTGTCTTAAAGAGAATAAGATGATCAATAAAACGTTCCATTAATAGTAGTAGGAACTGCATAGTATGATCATAAAATACTATGGATAGTGAGATAGATTTCATAGTAGTAGAAACTACTAGTATTGTAATAAAATAGCAAAAAGTGCCAAAACAGCAGATAATATGGCGGCTCTGAAGAGAGTCATGAAGCAACATTAAATGTGGTCCCTGTAGTAAAAGTTATTACTATTATAAGTAAAATACAATGAACAATAAGATAGACTTTATAGAAGTATAAACTACAAGTCTTAAGATAAAATACAAAATTGCCACAACAGAAGGTTACATAGATTTTATAGTAGTACAACTACAAGTATTAAAATAAAATACAAAGATTGCCATAACAGAAGGTAATACAGCGACAAGCGACCAAATACACTCTGTGTAATATAGTCTACCCATAAAGTTCTAAAGCAACTCTAAAAGTAAAATACTCATTCCATTATACATTTCGGATATTCAATATGATGGCAGAATTAGAGAAGTTGCCCGTAAAGGCATCAATATTTTCTTTTTCACCATAGTTTCTTCGGGTTTGCTGCTGGATTTTGAAGTTTTCAGAAGAAACTATGAAGAACTATTACGCATGGAAAAGCCTACGAAAGTTTCTTTTTCTCCTACGTGGTCCCTAGACTTACAAACTACTTAAACTAACTTATTCCAAAGGTTTACGGGTTCGATCCACTTGTTTAACCTCTGGCAGTTTCGCTGATGTGAAAAATGTCGAGTAGCGCCGTGGTTCGGAACCCACGTTAAACTGTAGGTCCCCCTATAACTGGCTGGGTAAGTCAGTTCGAAGGTCGGAGGAAGGCAACGTCATACCACCTCCAAACAGGACCATGCCTAGTAAAGCAGTGTTGTGTTCAAACAAATCTTCGGATTGTAGACTGCTTTACCCCCCCCTTTTTTTTTAATTGGGTCGTTTCAAAGACTTTACGAGAGGAGCAAATACATGCACATTACTTTTACTAAAATCACATTTCCAATTATTTCTTTCTTTTAGTAATACATTTCAAAATCTTGTTGCAGAAGTACTCCTTTTAGAAACGACATTGTCAAGAGGATATACAATTCTTAGTTGTTGGTTGGTACACATATGTGGACACAGAAATTATTCACGATATTTTTCATCACTAACTGTTACCATTGTCAAAACAATTATGTTAAAAGGTCAAGAGGCCATTGCGGCCGATATGAAAGTCTCGGTACATTTGGTACGGCCTTCCGAATGTTGACAACTGCTGGCCCGAACCCAGTTTGTCGAGTACGGTCGCCGTAGCAGAACATTGGACCCAAATCTCCTGTCCTTTCCCAAAACATTTTCCTGTGTTGTTAATCAATTCAGACATTTCTTTGCTTGCATTCTAATTTCCACATATCACCAGTGTCATATACTGATTCGGACTCACAGCAAATCGCTCTTAGGACAAACCAGTTCCTTCAACTGGATATACGGAGCAGATTGATGAACTGCCCTTGTATTCGATACAACCGATTCAAAAACCAGCCATTCATCTTTCAGTTTTAAATCAAACAGGGACACTGACGAGCTTGTTGCATTGGAAACAGCAGTATCCCTCCCCCTTTCTCCCCCCCCCCCCCCTCGCTCATCACACACAAAGAAATATTGTTTCGTCTTTAGTGAACTCGTCGTCCACATAGCTTTTTGAAATCTAGATCTACATAAAAATCACATTGAGACGCATAGCAGAGGCTTCATCGAACCGCTTTTATTATCTTTCTCTACAGTTCCATTCTCTAACAGCTCGCGGGGAAAAGGAACACCTAAATCTTTCAGTTTTCGATCTGATTCCTCTTACTTTATTCTGATGACTAGCTGAAAACCCGGCGTCGCCCGGGTATTTATTTATTTACACTTACCATTTTTCAGGTATATTTTCATTTCTATAAGGGCTGTATGTCTGTAAAATCTTTTGGGAATACAATAAGCAGTAAAGAAGTGATAGATTAAAACTTGGTGTGTGATGTGGCGGTTTTCCGTGAACGTTACTGTTTATGCGCTCATATCTCAAGAACTAAGAGTCGTCCTGTGATACAGTTTAGAAGGTACACTCACGTATATGCGTGTATACTGTCTGAAAAATTTTCTGCTCCTATAATTTGCCGCCCCTGACATGAAGATGCCATATCCATTCCACAAAAACGAAGAAGTATTTAATAGATTGACCTGTAATTTATTAATCGTAATAGAAAAAGCAAGTTCCAATGGAAACTGCAGTCTCTTGAAGGTAGACTTGTGGGATATAATGGGTATTCGTTGGGTGTACTCTGTTTCATTCTGTTCCTTTCCTTGTAGCTCTATGGAAGTAAACTGCTTTCGCTTCCACCCGGATGGAGCAATTTTCCATGAACGTTACTGTTTACGTGCTCACATCTCATGAACTACGTGTCGGAATGTGATACAATTTAGAATGCACATTCAACTATATCTGTGTATACTGTCTGTAAAATTGCCTGTCGCTACAATTTGTACTGTTCAAATTATAAATTGTAAAGTCATACCGAGAGCCGTAGTTTTACTCCATAAACAGCGGAAAAGTGGTAAGCAAGGAACTTTTTCCTTTCATTATTATACTATGGTTGCCAGCGAGAAAAAGTTTAATAAATGTTTGAAATTATGTTTAAAGTTTGATGCAAGTCGCTAAGTACTGTCATTCTCATACAGTGTATTTCGAAAGTCTCGCCGAATTATATGGCATTTTATGCGGTTTCTATTGGTTATGATGTAATATATATTGAACCATGTGCCGTATGTGATTCTTAACCATGCAGCAATTGTTACCTCACGGTAAGGAATGTGTGTACCAAATTTGGTTGAAATCGGTCCAATGGTTTAGGAGAAAATGAGCAGCATTGTCGCAAAATGCAACAGTTTTTCGCGAATCTCATAGTTTATGACATCATATCTCGTGAACTATATATCGTATGTGATTCTTGCACTTACGGCGACCGTCTTCATGGATCGAAGCTTACGTGTACAAAATTTCATAAAGATTGGGACAAAACTGTAGATTTGTATCCACCACGTACAAACATACGGACACTCTGCTTTATGTATTAGATCACGTCTCCTTATGTAGGTAGGTGCTACCAAAATATGTGCGCATTCGGCACGGAAAGTTGGTGAAACAGATTTCGCAAATAGATCTCGCAGTAACAAATAATGCCTTTATTTTAATGATTTCCATCATTTGCATCATGTCCGTGACACTCTCTCCCCTATATCACGATAATACAAAATGAGCCATACTCCAAAATTTTGACGCACAAAATGTATAGACATTTTCTTTAGTAGAACTGTTGCATCTGCCAATGAAATGTAGCCTTTGGTTCGCCTTCCCTGCTATATTTTCTGTCTCTTCTTACCAATTTCATTTGTGCGTAATTGTTACTCTTAGGTGTTTAGTTTCATTTACAGCATTCAGCTTCGATTGATTTGTTATGTAAATGAATTTTAACGGATTTGTTTTAGAAAAAAGTGAGGAAATGAAAGTTTTGTGTAGCTACCTCACATACGAAGCGGACATTGAACCGTAAAGAGAAAGGGTCACATCGTATATGTGAAGTCGATAAGGATTTAGACGCCTCTCGAGAACCAGCAAAGAAACCGTAACTTATGTCCAGCAGTGACTGATTTTGACCTCGTAAAGAATGCAGTTTTTCAGGTACCCCTGAAGCTCCTCTGTTTACAGCACACGCAAACGAAGCGGGTTGCCCACCTTGCTAGGCGAATGCAATGCTGTGATTGCTCAACCTCAAGTCTTTCTGTTTGTCACCTGACGCAGATATCAGTCTTCGATTGGCAATATATATTAGCATGTGGCGCCAGTAAATTCGTCGAACTCTTGCAGGAACTGCGTCAGCATATATCAAACTGTATAGCAACAATGCAACCAATAAAACCATTTTCAAAGAGTAAATATAAATTTCAAATTCAGTAGATCCCTAGTGGACCAGAATGTGCAACGGCGACTTAAACTGGTGAGTTATGATAGTGTATATGTAACCAGTCGCTTTCTGGGCGATGTGTTTTATTTTCTATATCTTTACTTTTGAAGCCACTGCAACGTCGCTGTTAGTTGTATGTCTTATGTAACTGTTATCTCGAACATGTGGAGCGGAAAAACAAAATTTTAGCAACGAACGTTTTTGATTTGAAACTTGCTAATTTCTTACCTAATTTTTTTTCTTGTGATAGGTATCTAACAAAATATTTTAATCGCAAAATAATAGAATATTTACGGATAAAATGAATAAAGGTTGCGAAAACTCATGACGAAATTATGATGGCTAGAGAATATTAAGTAAAAATTTGGTCATATTTGGGGGTGGTGGTTAAACTGCCGAAAACGGTAATCTAAATAAAAATTAAGTAGTAGCTGAAATCGCAGACACCCGCACTGAGAAAAAAAAGAATAATAATCTATATCTATAAATGTGAATGTCTATTCGGTGTACGTTTATCACGTCTGAACCACAAGACGTAAAGAGCTATAATTTTGTACAGTTACTAATGTCTACCCGGGGAAGGCTTTAGGCATGGTTTTATGGTGATCGGCTCGATATATATATATATATATATATATATATATATATATATATATATATATATATATATATATGTGTGTGTGTGTGTGTGTGTGTGTGTGTGTTTGTGTGTGTGTGTGTGTGTGTGGGTGTGTAAATGTCTGTTCGGTGTACACTTATCAAGACAAGACGCAGAGACTTAAATATTTGTACAGTCACTAATTTATACCTGAGAAAGGTTTTAGGCACGGTTTTGTAGCGATCTGATAGATATTTAGTAATTTGAAGAATATAACGGGAAATGCAGAACAGTAATTACTCTTTGAAAATTATATTTACTCTTTGAAAATGGTTTTATTGGTTGCATTGTTGCTTTAGGATTGATAATGATAAAAAGGGTGGAGTATACTGGGATGAAAAGTTATCGGTGTATATAAAATTCTACGTGTATATGTGTGTTAATATTTCGCTCCGCAGCGAAAAGTACAGAACGGACACGAATGGTCTGTGTGTAATTGTTGTCCGAAGTCTCACGTTGTACACCATAGCAGTTCCATGCCGATAGCTATAAGGGGGTGGAAGACATGGTGGTCGAAAGTCGTCAAATTATTAAAAAATTCGGACTGAAGGCCAGCGATGACGTTTGCGACTCTATGGCAAAGGAGGTTACATACATATCTTTCGTATGTGCGTGCTACAATGTATTCAGCTCTTTGTCTGTAAGGATAAGCATACCAAGAAGGAAATATAAGAATAAATAAATAAAGCAGTAAAAAAGAAATTTCGTTGAATACATCTCTTTAAAAAGATCGATTTGTCGTTTCACGCATTATTTATCATAATCAACCAAAACGCGAGCGGAGTCGCGGGTTTAAGTTAGTAAATAATAATAATAATAAATTATGTGTAAAAAATAAAACTGTTTCCATACTGAGCATGGGTGAGATAGGCTGATGCGGAGTACAAACAACAAACTCCACAGCATTGGCAAAGCCGTGTGGGAATGGGCCGCGCTGTTCTAGGCGCCTTACAGGACTGCGCGGCCACTCCCGCCAGAGGTTCGAGTCCTCTCTCGCGCATGTTGAAGTGTATCCGTTGACATCCCTTACATAATATTCATAAAAAAGAATGGGGAGCTATATATATGAGACAAGCTTAATTCCCATTGCTTCGCACCCGTAGACTGAATGGCCTGCATCGGTTGTTTCTACTTCTAAATATAAATTTTCATAGATTTAGCTTTAAAATGCTTTCCTAATCAAGCATTTTGATACAACTTGTCACCCTCTGTTGCGACATTGATGGCAGAATTCAAAACATCACGAAAAAATTTCATAAAATTCTTTACATGCTTCCAAATCCAAATGTTCCCTTTTATAGCATCGCTTAGTAGCACTCTTAAAAGATTTTCCCCTACTTCAGCCGCTTCATGGCTGAATTTCCAAAAAAATTGAAACAAGTGTTTTTAAAATTCCAATCAAAAATCTAAATCCAAAGTTTTGTATTTCTTGCTTCAAAATTGCCTTAATAGCTACGTATTTTCAAAAAACCGATCATCCCCTATTTCACCTCCTTAGGTATGGGAATATCGAAAACTCGCTGATGCCTACAGTGTACGATAAACATCTACAAATTTCAAGTTACTGTCGTCTGTAGATTCACTTTTCTGTCTTTTAGAAACGGATCGAGAACACGAAATTTCTTTCTTACGCTTTTGTATCTTTCTTGATAGTTTCACTGTTCAAACTCCAATATGCACTTATTTTTCCTTATTCGTAGTATGTTGCAGAAAAACAACTGAAGAATGTGCATTACGTTTCGCTGTTATAGTGTCAAAAGTCATCGCTGGTCTTCAGTACAAATGTTATATAAGCTGACGACTTTCCACCACATCCTGTTATAGCTATCGACGTGGAACTGCTGTGGTGTACAACGGGAGACTTTGTACTTCAACAACACAGAGAGATCGTTCATCGCCATTGGGCAGTTTTCGCTGAAAATATTGACACCCACGAGTAGAATTCTATATAAGTCGGTAAATTTCAACTCCCTAATCTTCCAAGCCCTTATCGTTATCAACCCTCTACCACCATAGTGCAAAAAGGGAGACTGATACTTACTACCACATACAAACGCTATACGTTTGCGGTGTGTAGTTGGAATGCAAAGTGAAATATAGACTGAAACACCTCAATTTTTATCTATATTAAGATTAGTCCTGTGCTATAGTAACTGAATTAAGCACGTGGAAAAGACTTGAACGCTGCTCCATATACTGAAATCTACCGTACCACATGAATTAGACATAAAGTATACTAGTTAAATGTAAAGAGCAGTAAGAGTTGGATAACGGAAAGACGGCGTCATGTACACTATCTAGTAAAACTGATTCTAAAGTTTAATTTTGACTGAATGAAAATTTATTTTATATGTGTAGTGAACGTGATATTGCGAATATGAGACAAACGTAATATCCAGAAAAGTAGAAATATATCACAGTGACTCGCGCGCGCGCGCGCGCGCGCGCACACACACACACACACACACACACACACACACACATACACACACACTGGGAAACCCCAATCCTGATTAGTCAAGCATGGTCGCACTGCAGAGTTCTGAATGAACAAACCCATTA
Organism: Locusta migratoria; assembly: GCA_026315105.1. NCBI lineage: Eukaryota > Metazoa > Arthropoda > Insecta > Orthoptera > Acrididae > Locusta > Locusta migratoria. Next base: position 13,746,385 of record CM048746.1, on the reverse strand, counting down.
TTCATAGGATTTTGCAAGTCCTAACTGCTTGTTCTTTAATCCAAACAAAATAATTTGCAATGATTATGCAAATCATAAATTTCTATGGAAAGTAATTAAATCTCACCCAAAGTACAACTTATACAAAATCGACACACATACTTCTACTACAAGCTCTCAGAGACAACCTCTCACCTCCGTTGCCCAGGACCAACAACGAAGACCTTCCCAAAACGAGCGTCTTCATCATAACCTACGGAAGTAGCTCAGAGACATATAAACAGCGCACTGCCAAATTAGGCACAAAAACGCTTCGAATTTCAAGGAAAAATAATCTCAATTACATTTACTATCAAATAAGCAAATAAAAAATAGTGATTTTTTTATTATTTCTGCTACCGTCTCCCCTTAGATGTTTAATGTATCGACTGAGGGTAATAATTACGTAGTGGCAACACATTTGAAGGGGACAGCCCATACTACTTCTAAACTTCGAACAAGTACAAAAAAAGAAAGAGAAACCGGGACAAGATAAGTCAAAAAAAGAAAGAGAAACCGGGACAAGATAAGTTAAAAAAAAAAAATAAATAAATAAAATAAAATAAAAAACACGTTGTTATAGAAATTGAACGAGTATTTCTCAAAATGGAGCGGTACTTCTGTCTGTCTAGCCGCGTGCTTTACTGCCACGTTTTCCGGGACGCGGAGGTATCTGACCCGTCCGGCGGTTTAGCGACGTTCCGGCCATCCTGGATGTGGCTTTTAGGCGGTTTCCCACATCCCAATCTGCGAATGCCGGCCTGCTGCCCAAGGTCGCCACACGACTTGTAAACATTACATTCTCGGTAATAATTTGTGCAGACAACTGCAGGACACAAGTGTGAAGCAGTGGCACCAGGAAGGGCAGCCCGACTGACACGCCAAGGACAAAACGACGACGACGAAAGCGGGACAAAAGTGTCAAAGGAAAAGAAAAATATTTGATGAAATGGAGCCATATCAGTGTATATACTGCCCAGGTGATTTACAATTACGTTTCTGTTATTATATGAGAGGTCACAAGTTCATCCTGCTCGTGAAAGTGTTAAATTTCAAAGCTTGAAATGTTTATTTTCAATGCTTTGACTTCATTTTTTATATAGGGATTAAAGAAAACTTTACAAGTTTCTAGGTATGGAAGGGGTTGGGGGTTGCAGTGGGAGTGGGGATGGGGGGGGGGGAATGCGTCCAAAAAACTATTTTGAAAAGACGCCCATGTCAGGTAAAGTCACGCTCGATGATCTGCGCACTCATTTGTTTCACGGTATCAAAGATTCACAGCCCTATTATAACGTTGCCCTTGCTTCGTATGATGCCGTAATTGTTAAAGTAGATTCCGCGATTATATTTTTGACAAGAAATTGATGGTACCGAATTTTTGAATTTAGTTAAAGTACAGCACAAAATGAACATTAAAGCAAATTAACCGCGGGTTGCATATTAAAGTGGGGCACCATACAAGCAACAGCACGTTATAAGACTTACGGAAAGCATCTAGCTGGATCCTGCACTTCGTATTGTAGAAGCTGGAAATGATAACTTTTAACTTATTTTTAATACGTGAATGTTCGAGATACTTTCCGTAGGAGATCAACGTTCAGACTGTTCACTTCGCTTTTCATTGTTGTGTGACCGTGGGTGGAGCATGAAGTGACTGGTAATGATAAAATAATTAAAAAAAATGATCGGACTTCGTGAAATTACAAAAGAAATGACTGCAGGTTCTAAAATCAAGCAAAGTATTGTATAAGGATGATTAAGTTATTGAAATTTTGCAGAAAATGCGAAGCGATTGTAATGGCGTCTGAACATGAAACTATTACGGTTGATGAGCAACTGAAAAACATTAAGAAATTAAATATTTTACGTGGAGGAGTTTGATTTAAATGAAAACCAAGGAGAGGGGATGCTTTTAAATTTAAATAATATATTTTCAGCAACAGCTTGCATTATTCTTATATGAGTTGATACAGGTATGAAAGACGTCTTCACGCTTCAAATACAAAGAAGAGAGTGAGTAAAACTACTATCACGGTTCCGTCTTCTCGCTTGTTCGGAAGTAAAAAATGACGAACGAAATTAAATTAATTACATTGCGAGTCAGAGGGAACCGGAGGCGATAAGCATCGCTGATCAAAGATAAACAAAAAATAAAAATTGTAGTGTATCGTTACACTATGGAGACGTGCTCATATCTCGACGTCACCCGTATGAGCTCTAAAATAAACCCCTTAACCCTTCAATGCACAGTGTACCTGAATAGCTATTTGTTTTTTCCATTAGCTCTCAAACTGGTCAACATTTTACCACAAATACATTTGTGGCTGCTTCTATACATAGTAGCTCGTCCTAGAAATTATAAACTGCAGAGTGCTACTGAATCATTTCGACATATGGGTTGAGTTACTCCTAACACGTGCATCTGCTTACATTAGTATTCCTCCTTTGCCATATAAAAGAAGTTAATACACACTACTGTTGCATTATGAATTAGTTTCTGGAAAGAGGAGGGGCATAATAGTAACATTTACTACATCGGGTACATCATGGAAGCAGTATGTAGCTGACACAGCTACGAATATTTTGTTGCTAGTAGTGCATAATAATTTTCAGGATTTTTTTCTATATTTTTCTCGGTATATACGCACTGTACATTAATCGAGGTAGTTTTTATAGCTTCAAATAAAAAGTCACGCATTAAGAGGTTAAACTTCATTTACACGATAAATCAGTCAAAACTAATTTCCACAAGAATATAGTTACGAAAAGTCTGCTATCATAGTTTGATAGATCTCTTCGAGCTCTATCCGTCGACACATCATACATATACATTGATTCGTTTGTTAATTAGTTATAAATTTCTGAAGTTTCGATCGTTATGAAATTTTTGTCGGCCGCGGGGACTGCGGCGCTCACTCACGGTCTGCACGGCCACTACGGTCGGGGGTTCGAATCCCCCCTCGGGCATGGATATTTGTGCCGTCATTAGGATTAGATAGTTGGTAAGTATTCTGTAAGTTTAGGGACTGATGACACCGTAGTTAAGTCCCATAAGCTATACAAACATTTGAACATTTTGAAAGAGGAGATCGCTTGGTAGAATTTTGTGCAGAGCACAATTTAATGATCACCAACACTTCGTTTAAACATCATTAAAGAATGCTGTATACGTGGAAGAGACCAGGAACACTCAACGGTACCCGATTGAATTTATAATGGTAAGGGATAGATTCAGAAATCAGGTTTGAAACTATAAGACATACCCAGGGGCAGATACAGACTCTGACCATAATGAACGGTAGATTAAAAGTTAAAAGACTGGAGAAAGGTAGAAAAGGAGATGGAACATGGACAAACGGAAGGAAACAGAGTTGGTTGAGGGTTTCAGAGGGAGCATTAGGCAAGAATTGGCTGAAAAGGGGGGAAAGTAATACAGTAGAAGAAGAATGGTATCTCTGAGAATAGAGTAGGCAGAGGATCATATAGGCAGAAGGACAAAGCCTAATAGACATCCCTGGATAACACAGGATATACTGGATATATTGAGGAGAGGAGAAAATATAAAAATGCATCAAATGAAGCAGGCAAAGGAGACTACAAACGTCTGATAATCAGTTTGGATTTAGGAGGCAATACATTACAACTTATCTTAGAAGATAGGCTAACGAAAGGGAAACCTATGATTTTTAGCATTTGTAGATTTGGAGAAAGCTTTTGACAATGTCGACTGGAATAAACTCTTTCAAATTCTGAAGGTAACAGGAGTAAAATAAAGAGAGCGAAAAGTTATATACAACTTATATAAAAACCAGACAGCGGTTATTAGAGTCGAAGGTCATGGAAGTGACATAAGGGTTGGGAAGGGAGTGAGATGGGGTCGTAGCGTTTTATGAGTGTTGTTCATTCTGTACATTGAGCAAGCAGTGAAGGAATACAAAGTGAAATTTGGAGAGGGGATTAAAGTGCAGGGAGAAGAAATAAAAACTTTGCGGTTTGCCGATGACATAGTAATTCTGTCAGAGGCGGCAAAGGATCTAGAAGAGCGATTGAGTGGAATGGACAGTGTCTTGAAAAGAGACTATAAGATGAACGTCTACAAGAGTAAAACAAGGATAATGCAATGTAGCGTCAGAAAGTCGACTGAAAGAATTAGATTAGGTAATGAGACAATAAAAGTAGTAGATGAATTTTGTTATTTGGGTAGGAAGATAAGTTCTGATGGTCAAAGTAAATAAAATGCAGAATGGCTATGGGGCCGGCCACGGTGGCCGAGGGGACTGCGGCGCTTCAGTCAAAGTCTGCACGGCCACAACTGTCGGGGGTTCGAATCCCCCTCGGGCGTGGATATTTGTGCCGTCCTAGTTCATAAATAGTTTGTAAGTTTAGGGGCTGATGACCCCGTAGTTAAGTCCCATAAGCTTTACAAACATTTGAACATTTGAATGGCTATGGGAAGAAAAGTGTTTCAGAAGAAGCGAAATTTGTTGACATCCAATATTAGTTTAAATGTTAGCAAGTCCTTCCTGAAACTTTTTGTCTGGTGTGTAGCATTGTATGGGAGTGGAACGTGGACGATAAGGAGTGCAGACAAAAAGATGATAGAAGCTTTTGAAATGTCGTGCTACAGACGAATGATGAAAATTAGGTGGGTAGATCACGTAACTAATGTGGAGGTGCTTAACCGAATTAGGGAGAAAAGGAGTTTCTGGCATATCCTGAGCAAGAGAAGGGTGGATTGGTGGGACACATTCTGAGACATCAAGGAATTGTCAACTTAGCATTAGAAGGAAGCGTGTGTGGTGAAAATCGTAGAGGGAGACCGAGAGACGAATACAGTAAGCAGATTCAAAAGGATGTAGGTTGCCGAACGTATTCTCAGCTGAAGAGACTTGCACAGGACAGGGTAGCGTGGAGAGCCGCATCAAATCAGTCTGCGGACTGAAGACCACAACAACAACAACAAACAACGTGTTGTTCGTCTTAAACTTCCCTTTTAACAAGACGGTATCAGCGTCCCTGTACCTCGCTTGGTTTGCGAGTAATTAACTTTCTTTGAAATATTGCTTTTATTAAAGGCGTTAAGATAGCCGCCATAGCGGACTATCTCGTGGCCGTAACGTGAGCACTGGTCACTTTGGGTTTTGCCAGTCATCTTGCTTTCGCCTTCATGGACCATGCCACTGCATCGTCGATGGCGGCGATCCAAACACGCGATTGCGCCCATGCACGCGCGCGCTTCTATAGAGGCTGTACCTCTGTATTACCCGTTCACTTTACATTTGCCGACGGTAAAATTCTCGACCGGCGGCATGGCCTAATGTACTTACGTGATGTAGTGCGCTAGTGTTGGCAACAGCCGCTGTGGATACTGGGACGAATGGCGGCACACAATGTTTACAAGATGTGAAAATGAATGTGTTAATATCACGTTTCTCTGATTTTATTTTCGAATCACAGGATTGGAATGTAGAACATTGCACACTATGATACTACGCTTCGCCACATGCAACTTCTTTCTGTTCAGATGTAACACTTAGGCGTACGCATTTCGATTTACGTAACAACTACCTCTAAAATCTTCTTTTAAATGTCATAATTTGGTAGAACGAAAGCAACAATTTAATTTGTACTCTTCGATTCCTGCCTAACCACATCCGTTACAATCACATGTTCGTAATAATCATAACATTCGCTCACATCAATTAAAGCTGTGCTCCTAGGTTCCTGCCTAACCACATTCTTTAATATCATGACCTATTCGTAAAAATCATAACATTCGCAACAATTTAAACTGTAATATTAGGTTCCTGCCTAACCACAACCTTGAAAATCATGACATATTCGTAAAAATAATAATATACGTCGATATACCCTTGTCTATTCGTTCGTTCACTCGCATCAATTTAAGCTCTACTCTTAGGTTCCTGCCTAACGACAACCTTGAAAATCACGACATTTTCTTAAAGATAATAATATTTTTCGATGTACTCCTGTCCAGTCAGTAAAAGTAATTGGCCTCGTAAAAGGAAGGTTAAAACGCCCTTCAGTACTGTTTCGTACAGATCACATATTGCCGACCTAACGCTGCTACGGACGCACCGAGCCGCTTCTCATGCCGCTGAGCGAGACTTTAGCCTTTGCCGACTGCAGATCGCGGAACTACACTTTGTTTACGGCCAGTCGGGGCCGAAGACTTCCGGCAATACTCGACAGTAATGTACACGAACCCGCATGTGGCTCGGCACTGTACAGTCACGTATTGTCATAGTGCGGCTGGCTGTTCTGTCAGCTGAAATGGATAGCCAGCCCGTAAATATAACTTATCAAAAAGTACGTTCAGCTGGATATACAGGCTGTCCCAGATATCTTGTCCACCCAAAATATCTCTGGAACAATAACAGCTATTGGAAAACGGCTTTCACTGGTATCAATTTACGGCTGGGGACCATGAATGTACATATTTGGAAACATTCTAAAACGAAAGCAAATGTGTTTTTTAACACAAACTTATGTTTTTTTAAAATGGACACCCTATATTTTTTCTTCAGCAATCCATATCATGCCAAATCACATAAACAATGGCGTTGATTGCATCGCAATATTCCAATTACATCCCGAGATATTGCGACGAGAAGTTGACGCTTGAAAAACCCGAAATACGCTGCTAACGCACGTCCTGAGGCTCAGGCGTGAACCCCATGCTGCCCGTAAATCAAAATATTTTTACCTAAACAACGGTAAAACCTTTAGTCCACTTGCTCGTTTCACTAAAACCATCAACATGAATTTTCCTATTATGAGTGACTGATTCACTGTCACTTGCGCTAGATCTACAGTAAAGTTTTAACGTTGAACGGCATTACCTTTTTAGTAACGGATTAACGATAAGCGAAGTTAACTTTGTGACTAACGTTGCGGTACACAGATATGTTACAGAACCGCATCACCCCTAACCTATGGAATAAATACCTGCTGGAATGTGTGATTTTAATGCAGGATGGCAGCAGACCGTATTATTCGTTTCGGACCTCTTGGTAACTATGGAAGAGGGATTACGCATGTCAATCACATCGCGATTACGGGCAGCATGGGGTTCACGTCTGAGCTTCAGGACGTGCGCTAGCTTTTTCAAGCGTCAACTTCGCATCGCAATATCTCGGGATGTAATTGGAATATTGCGATGCAATCAACGCCATTGTTTATGTGATTTGTCATGCTATGGATTGCTGAAGAAAAAGTATAGGGTGTCCATTTAAAAATCATATGTTTGTGTTAAGAAACACATTTGCTTTCGTTTTAGAATGTTTCCAAATATGTACATTCCTGGGCCCCAGCCGTACATTGATACAGGTGAAAGTCGTTTTCCAATAGCTGTTATTGTTCCAGAGATATTTTGGGTGGACAAGATAGCTGGGACACCCTGTATTCTAAAAATATTGTTGTTCATATCTGTCGTGAATAAAAACGCGAAGGATTGCTAATGCCGCTAGAAACAGCCATGGAGAGAGCATCAGCAGGACTCGACTCCTTTCATTTAAACGCGTAGTTTTAAATGGTACTTAAACGAGACACACTATTATCATAATATATTATTCATTTTACCTAAATTAAGACCATCAGACTCTCTCCTAAATCCAAGCAGGTATTCTATATGTTTTACATTACAAACTTTACGATAGGTAAATCGTATCCTACTTTGAAATTGTAAATTACGTTGCCATAAACATAGTTATGGCTCGGTTAATCCCCTGCTAGAAGCTTTAGCGTGAAATGCTGAGCAGTCACGCAGGTGCAGATCGTCAACCATTGGACATGCGCTGCACACCGAGGCTCACGCTAAATTCTTCCTTGGCGTTACGATGCTACGTCACCCATAGTGCTCGCTCCTTTCTGACGTCATCTGCCCATATTCCATTACGTGCTTTGTTCGGCTGTTGTCTTTTCAAATGGAGCAGCTATCAACCATCCACCTGGCTATATTTATATATTTTTATAACAGTATTAATTACATCCTCCATTTCGCTCAGTTTCCTGATCCGGTGCTGAGTATCTAATTCTCAACAAGAATGTCTCCATTACTTGTAGAAACCTTCAGTTTTTGAATGGCTCTAGCACTAAAAGTCCAAATCTTAAAAGTTGTACGTGATGTTTAAAGTTGAATCTATCGTTGAATCAGGCAACAAAAGTGGTTTATTTTAAAGTTACTTATTCAAAACCTGATCTGATATTAGTTGCAGTCCAAATAGTTGTCATATATTGATGTTTAAAAGTCAAGATCAATAAGTCATCAAATAACTTCATCAAAATTTAACTGAACACGTACATTATTCATTAACACAGTAATTTGGTTTAATTATGGCCCTGACATTGATGTATATACTGTTAAATGAGAGACAGTGAATTAAACTGATTATGTGCGCAACGGATCTTTTAACAAAGCAACTGCGACATGTAACCTGTATGAAGCACACACTGACTATACTCAAAAACTTTGACTGCGAGAGAGATATTAAAAAACACAAACCACGTTCTTAATGTTCGACTGCGAGAATTTTATACAGATCAGTACCTGATTATCAAAACTCGGTATCATACTCAATTAACTGCAGTCTTGCATACCAATCATTTACTACGTTACCAATAAAGGAATCTGTTCAACAAGATTACCAAAATCAATACTGTAGTTTAAATCCACAAATAACTAACTATCAAATAAAGGAAGTAGGTTAATCTTCTAACTACGTAAATGAAACAGGAAAGAAAGGTCAACTTTGTTACTTATTACTAATAATGACCATTACATTACGTAAATGATACAAGCTTTTCATAATTACATGAAATGCTATTATCTTCATTCCAGAGGTGGTACAACCTTTTTCACAATTATATGAAATGCGATATACTCCAAATACAATCAAACCAACTAGCTGGCACTGCAGCCTCTGCTCTACATCGGAGCCACATACACAACACAACTGCTCTCGAAGCGAGCTGAACCACAAGTCTGATTCTCTGTCTCTCCGCACGAGCTACAATGCTATGCGATACATAATCTTTGCCAAAAATAAAACTTCACAACTTCACATATATATGTACACCTATCGATACACACAGTAGATGCAATATTATACATTTTCTTGCAAGCAAGCTACTCGACACAAAACAGGAGGCACAATATTAGACATTTTCTTACCAATTCAGCAATAGACATTTTCTATGGACACGTTACAATCTGAGAGAGTGAGTGTAAATTTTCGCTTACCAAAGCGCTTCTAGCTTTGTATTCTGATTGTTCTATTTACCGCTCGTTTTACGTTTATCGGAGCTTGTGCTTGTCTTAATGACTTTGTCATCGACGGAACGTAAAACCCTGATCTCCTTTCCTTTCTCCCAAGGCGTTCGTTCGCTGAATAGGGCATAATCAATTAGGACTCTTGTTTTCTTGCACTCACCTGTCTACACGTCAGCTGCGTTATACTCTGATTCAGACTCCTATCAAATCTCTCCTAGGATAGTACAATACCTTTGTGTAGTACAAGTTATTTCTAATTAACAGAAGGAGCTAACTGGCGGATTGGACACGTTTACGAATACCTTAACAGTCATTCATATTGTAGTTTTCCATCACGTCGTTAAATCGTTTATAGAAATGCCGACTTAGTTTTCTTTGCAAAATGCACGTCCGATATCCCTTCGCATCCTTAACGTATCAGAAATCATGTTTCGTCTCTAATGGCATCGTCTACAGAGCGATAATTTTTTTTTAAATAAATAGTTTCTTACAGCTGCCTTACATACAGAGCTAACGATGAACCTGAAAGACAAAGGCTGCAAACATATTTGTGAAGTAGATAAGGATTTGAACGCCTCTAGTGAGCCTTCATAAAGAGATAAGGCAAGAAACCGCAGCGTATGACCAACAGTGAACGATTTTGACCTCGTAAAGGATGCAGTTTTTCAAGCACCCCTGACGGTCTGCTGTTTACAGCACAGGCTATCGAAGCGGGTTGCCCAACAAGATAGGCGAAGGCCGTCTGGTATTTTCTCGGACTCGCGGGTTTCTGTCTCCTGAAGTTGGTTTTAAGCTTAGCTTATAGGCAGACCTATGTGATTTCAAGAGTATCGTTCCACCTGATACTACATCATTAGCCACAAAATAGAGCAATAGATGCTTGGTTCTAGCAAGACGTGAGGAAAACTGCTGGTTCGTAATGACGAAAACTCAGGTTTCTGGCCTTAGGCCCGTGCACCACCCGAGTATCACTCGCTCATTCCGATACATTTCCAATATGCTGCAGTCCTGGTCAAAATAAAAGGCAATTTTTTATTTTATTTTATTTTGCCAAAATGGCCGTCGATGTGTTCATAACCCTCCCGGAGAAAACTCGCCAATTTTGTTCACACATTCAAAGCTTGGAAGAATGTTCTAAAGCAGTTATCATATGTAAAGCAACTTTACAGCTGTGACGTAAGTTTACGCCTAACGAATAATATCCTGGAAATTTAATCTTTGGTTAAAAATCAGCTTATATCCCTTCGATTAGTGAACATGTTTAGGTACGCGTTGTTCAAGGACCCATACATAAAACAAAAATATGATATGGTTAACCTCCTGTAAATTATTTCTTTAAAATTGTTATACAGGCTGTAAATTGTTAATAATATTGCAGTAATGAGATGTGCGTTTGTATATGCAGCACTTCTTTGTAGTGGATAACCGGCCGCGGTGGCCGAGGAGACTGAGGCGCTCCAGTCACGGTCTGCACGGCCACTACGGTCGGGGGTTCGAATCCCCCCTCGGGCATGGATATTTGTGCCGTCTTAGTTCGTAAGTAGTTCATAAGTAGTTTGTAAGTTTAGGGACTGATGACCCCGTAGTTAAGTCCTATAAGCTGTACAAACATTTGAACATTTTGTAGTGGATAATACAGGGACTCTCATCACTGCACTATCAAAGACAATACAAAACACTCTAAATACTGTATAGTAGCAAACTAGATATCAAACGTAATATCCGAAACCAGATAACGGAATAAAACAAAGAGCAAATGAGTAAATCAAAGCCCATCGAAACACAAAACGGGAATAGCCACTCGCCCCCTCCATGATTATTCCCGGAGTCGACACAGAGCGAGATCTTATTGCTTCAGTCAAATCCTTCAGGAGGTCGTCTTTTATGGTTGAAAAGTGAAACTGAAAGTACCGTCCCAACATATGGGCTATTCTGTTTGAAAGTGATTATTATTTTTTGCTTAAAATTCGGTGAAGTTAGCATGATTTTCCTAACGCGACTTTTGTGTGCTGTGTAACTCGAGAAGCTCATGCCTGATTTCAGTGAAGGTATATAACAATAACATGTTAACAATTAATTCATTAGGTTAAAACCATTTTTTCATTTATTAAAATTAATGCATCTAATATATAAAGCAGACTGTCCGTATGTTTGTACGTGTTGCATACAAATCTACAGTTTTGTTCCAATCTTTATGAAATTTTGAACACGTAAGCTTCAATCCATGAGGACGGTCGCCGTAAGTGTAAGAATCACATACGATATATAGTTCACGAGATATAATGTTATAAACAATGAGATGCGCAAAATACTGGTGCATTTTGCCACAATGTTGCTCATTTTCTCCTAAACCATTGGACCGATTTCAACCAATCGTGTGGTAACAATTGCTGCATGGTTAAGAAGCACATATGGCACATGGTTCAAAAGATATTACGTCATAACCAATAGAAATCGCAAAAAATGCCATATAATGCGGCGAGAGTTTCGAAATACACTGTATGAGAATGACAGTACTTAGCGACTTGCAACAAACTTTAAACATAATTTCAAACCTTTATAAACTTTTTCTCGCTGGCAGTCATAGTAATATGATGAAAGGAAAAAAAAGTTTCTCGCTTACTACTTTTCCGCTGTTTATGGAGTAAAACTACGGCATTCGATATAAGGTTACAATTTATAATTTGAACACTACAAATTGTAGCAACAGGAAATTTTACAGACAGTATACACACATATAGTTGAATGTACCTTTTAAATTGTATCACAGTATGACACATAGTTCATGAGTTATGAGCACATAAACAGTAACGTTCATGGAAAACCGCCCCATCACGCACCGAGTTTTAATCTATTTTTTCGTTACTACTGATTGTATACCCAAGAGTTTTTAGAGACAAAGCCCTTATAGAAATCGATATATACCTGTAAAATGGGAGGAATAAATAAATAAGCCGGCCGCGGTGGTCGAGGGGACTGAGGCGCTCCAGTCACGGTCTGCACGGCCACTACGGTCGGGGGTTCGAATCCCCCCTCGGGCATGGATATATGTGCCGTCCTTAGTCTTATCTAGTTCATGAGTAGTTTGTAAGTTTAGGGACTGATGACCCCGTAGTTAAGTCCCATAAGCTCTACAAACATTTGAACATTTTTTTAAAATAAATAAATATCCGGGCAGCGCCGGGGTTTCAGCTAGTTTTTCATATGGATTAAACTTCATGGGCTTTGACTTACTTTTACTACACGTTGATTTCCGTTTGTTTTGTGGAGTACGTTAATTTAATAATAAATCGTAAGTTGGCGCTGCACTGACAAGTTAGACTGCGGCCGGCTAACGTCAGCAACTGAGCAGTGGAAGACGCCTCTCAGCCAACCCTCTGATGCACAGTGTGGCTGATGAGTTACGTACCTCATTGTTTCCTTTATCTCCCAACATTTTACCACAAATTAATTTGTAGCTGCTTTTATAGTGTTAAATACGCTAGTAGCTCGTCCTAGAACTTACGCTACTGGCCATTAAAATTGGTGCACCAAGAAGAAATGCAGATGATAAACGGGTATTCATTGGACAAATATACTAGAATTGGCATGAGATTGCATTTTCACGCAATTTGGGTGCATAGATCCTGAGAAATCAGTACCCAGAACAACCACCTCTGGCCGTAATAACGGCCTTGATCCGCCCTGGGCATTGCGTAAAACAGAGCTTGGATGGCGTGTACAGGTACAGGTGACCATGCAACTTCAAGAGTAGTGACTGGCGTATCGTCACAAGCCAGTTGCTCGGCCACCATTGACCAGATGTTTTCAGTTGGTGAGTGGAGAATGTACGGCCAGGGCACCAGTCGAATATTTTCCGTATCCAGAAAGGTTCGTACAGGACCTGCGACATGCGGTCGTGCATTATCCTGCTGTGATGTAGAGTTTCGCAGGGATCAATTGAAGGGTAGAGCCACGGGTCGTAACACATCTAAAATGTAACGGCCACTGTTCAAAATACCGTCGATGTGAACAAGAGCTCATCGAGACTAATGACACCCCATACCATCATGGCGGGTCATACGCCAATATGTCGATGACGAATACACGCTTTCAATGTGCGTCCACAGCGATGTCGCCAAACACGGATGCAAACATCATGATTAAACAGAACCTAGATTCAACAGGAAAAATGATGTTTTGCCATTCGTACACCCAGGTTCGTCGTTGCGTACATCATCGCAGGCGCTCCTGGCTGTGATGCAGCGTCAAGGGTAACCACAGCCATGGTCTCCGAGCTGATAGTCCATGCTGCTGCTGTGAGATTTCCGCCCAATAGAAACATTGGTAATTAATAGCATTTGATAATTAAACAGTATGAAGTTCACTGCAAAAATTGACCATGCCAATGCACTAAATGTTACACAATTTAAATCTTATTAATCATGGTAGCAATGTACGTACGCAGTTGGGTGACAACATTTATAGTTAGGCCATAGGCAGAAATTCTCCTCGTTGAGATTTGCTGTGTGCTTGTAGCTGACGGGAGGCCAGCGAGCAGGCCGACGTTGGTGGCTTGTTCCAGCTTAGGATTTTCCAGTTCGTTTCCGGTGAGGGGAGAGAGGGACAATGGCGAGTGCCAGGCGCAGTGCAGTGCACAGCGTGAAATAAAATATTCTAATACTACTTGCAATTGAAGTAATACGATGCAGTTAGGGACCTTTAAGGCCCTCATTATAAAATAGCCTGTTGACAAATAAACAATATATTAGCTGATATAGTCACATCTGGCGTAATATGTTTAATTGGCAATGAAAAGTAATAAATTACCAATGAATACAAGACAGTTACACAACCAGCATGGCAATGTTTGTTTATAAAAGTAATATATTAACTATTTCTCATTTTATTTTCAATTAATCTTGTGTATTTTATCTTGAAATATTCAGTGAAATCACTTACCTGTGATATAAGAAATTGCACGATTGTAATAAATAGTGCAAAGGATGTTTATACCAATATAAAATCATTATAAGAAATTTGTTTAATGTGTAGTGTAATTATTTTGATTTTAAGTAGAGTTTTAGAAATGTATTGGCTGAGCGCTGTATGTTGGAAGTCGGTTAGAACAGCTCACATGGGGAAGTTGATGACGTAGGGTAAAAACCCGGCAGTTGGGATTTTGACGCGCGCGCGCGCGCGCGCGCGCGCGAGGGCAAGAAGTGATGAGTCGGGAGCAAGTGGTGTAGCTGGCCGGGCGGCGTCGCTCTGCAACAGTCGGCATGTGGATCTCCAGGTGGAGACTTTAGATTTGTGTGTGGCAATTGCCAAGTGTGGTTGCTCGTCGTAGACTGCACCAAGTTGTATCGAGTGCTACTGTGTGTTGTGAATATTTAGCCGGTGGAACAAGGTGTGAATCACACTAAATTTAAGTGACTGTGTTTTGTTAATGTAACACGTGTCGTTGCATAGGCATGAACATGAACGGTGTTTGAGACAGGCACATGGTATGAAAACAATTTGCGACAAATATTCATTTTGTTGGGGGCTCACGAGCTATAACTTTATTTGATAAATGTGTCGACGTACAGACGTACCAGCCACAGGGTTTTAATATGGTGTAATAAACAACATAAAGTGAACTTTCACGTGTTTTCAAAAATAATAGTTAGTACACCCTTTTCTCACATGAACTTTATTATGAATTTTGTTGTTATCATATGCAGGGAAGGAAAGCTGCGAACGTGTGATTTCATCCCCTAGAAAACGAGTCAAATAGTAGCAATCAGTTCGCAGTTGGTGGTTGTGAGTTTTAAAAATTAAACTTTCCCTATTTTAAACTCTCACCCCGACCTTCACCCTCTTGCACTGCGAACGTCGTCGAGGTAGAACGCGCCAGTACAGCATTTACAAACTTGAAAATTGCTTTACTATTCAGCTGACTCCACCTGTAAATTGAAACACTTGTCCCATCCTTAGAGATGGATTTAAAAGCCTGTAGCTTGGAATTTTTGTTGCAGCGTTTGCTTCCTATAACTGACGCTCTTGAGCTGAAACTGTATTTGGTTCCTTATGTGTCGTCGTGGTAGAGAAATACCCCTACTCAGTGCGCAGTACTGGCGTGCCTGCCTCAGTTCGCGACTTACTTGCTGCCTCACCCTCGTACTTATTGGCGTCGTCGGTCATTTGCCCCGTGTGTGTTAACTATGTACCGGCGCGATTGTCTCCGTTCCGACTGCAGTTGTTGATTTCGCTCAGTTCGTGCCTCTTGTGACTGAGACGCACGCCATTGCCATACGCGCAAGCGCAAATTTTCGTTTTCTTTTTGGATTTGTTCGTCTCTTCTTTCTGCTCTACTACTCCGCATGTTTCTTGCATTATTCCTACGACGGATTAAATGGTCCCCATTGCTTCGTACTGGCATTATTCATTGTAATACACATAAAAAGACAAAAAAAATTGTACCTCCTGATGGAAAACGGTTTACCGATAATGTATCGTTTCATTCTGCATTTGTGTGTGTGTTTTTTTTTTCTTTATATCACGCATGACGTTTTGATTTGTTACCTCTTTGCTACTAACTCTATACGCGACGTATTTTGCAGACGTTTTACATATCCACCACTGGATGTACCTTCAAAATAATATCGTATTACGGCATATAGTTCAGGTGCTAAGACGTCAAAGACATTGAAATACATGAAACTTCGCCCTAAAAAGCATGTGGTTGTAATTTACTACGTATGTACTACCAAATTAATTTACAACACATTTCGCAGGCGGTTTCCTAATATTCCTCTCTACGAACCTGGTAAATAATGTCTTTGTAGGACCCATAATTCAGGAGATATATATCTATATATAAAAGCTAAAGGTCAATCACTCACTCACTGACGGAACACGAAATCTCTGAAAGTACTGCACCTATGAAGGTGAAATATTGCCGGTATGTAGCTTAAAGGTAGAAGATGTTAGCTAATAATGTATTTTCGATAGGATCGAATGAAGGTGCATGGCGGAGGATAATTTTCCTACTGACTGACGAAATCTACAGTTTGATTCCGACTTTCACGAAACTTTACACGTTTGACTTTCAAAAGAAAGGTCACCGTCTACCTACAGTTACATACAGTGCATGGGGGAGAGTATCTTGCAAGTATGTTGGTCGCGCCATAACTTGAGAACGGCTCGACAGATTTCACAGATCCTTTTTTTTTTTTTTTTTTTTTTTTTTTTTTTTTTTTTTTTTTTTTTTTTTTTTTTTTTTTTTTCGTTATTCTCATAACACAGGTTGTATGAAATAAAACTGGAAAATTTGAGAACAACAAAATACGTTTTTCAATGTGACTCTGTGTTTCTATTGCATACAAATCTATAGTTTTGTTCCGATATTCATGAAATTTTGCACACTTCATCATAAAAACAATAGAAATGTCACTGTCTGTATAAAATTTCGTTCGGTGCACGGTGGAGGGTACTTAACATACGAACTTTGACAAAATGAATAGGTTTTCTAAGATCCTGATGAATTTTTGCACACACGACACTTACACCAAAAGGAAGGTCACAAGATTCATACATGTTCGTATGGTACATGACGGAGGGTGCCTTGCAAAAAAACGTTGCCGAGAAAGGGAAACAGAGAGATGGGAAAGAAAGAGATGGATGCAGAGAGAGGGGGGGGGGGGGAGATGGACTACGAGAGTGTAGGATAAACAAACAAACACCCGGGCAACGCAGGGTTAAAGAAAAAAACACGCAAATGCAGAATGAAATGTAAAATAACTTTCCAGTTGCCAATCAACCCGGTTGCTAGCCGTCGGAGGTTCGAGTCCTCCCAAGGGCATGGGTGAGTGTGTCGTCACTAGGTTAGTTTACCTTTGTTTAAGTAGTTTGCAAGCTACGGACTGACGACCACGAAGTTTGGTCCGATAGATTTACAGACATCTGAACATTTTTGAGCCAATCAACCTCTAAGGCCAGTGTTCTCTGTGACCGCATGCGCATGGGCGCAGAGCACGAGTTAAAAAGTACGGAGCGAGAGCAGAATGTTATACAGTCGAAATATTATAAGACGTTTATGCGTCTGCATTCCCGAAACTTAATGGAGCAACATTCCTTTTGTAAGATTGCAATGGAAATAGCTTCAAACTTTTAAACTTCTTGGTCTTAATGATGGCAACGTGTCTACTACAATAGGTTACATCATTTTGCTTCTATGCAATATGTAATCATTTTTACAATTGTACGTCACATAAATTATTTGCATAAAATAACAAATCGATTTACATGCAATACACAAATAATAAACAAATCATACACATCTCCCATATTATAAATGTAACTGTGTTTACACATGCAATTAGTGGCGTAGAATTACAATATTCTTCTTGAAGTCAGAGGGTATTTCCCCTGTCTCATACATCTTGCATACCAAGTGATACAATTTTTTCACGACTGGCTCTCCTAACGACATCAGCAGTTCAGACGGAATATCATCTACTCCAATGGCCTTGTTTCGACTCAAGTCCTTCAGCGCTCTGTAAAATTCTTCTCGCAGTATCATATCTCCTATGTCATCTTCCTCCACTTCGTCTTCTATTTCTAGAATACTGCCTTCAAGTTTATTTTCTTTGTATAGGTCCTCTATATATTCCTTCTACAGTTCAGCTTTCCCCTCTTTGCTTAGTACTGGTTTTCCGTCTGAGTTCTTGATATTCATACAGCTTTCTTGTCTCCAAATATCTCTTTTATTTTCCTGTAGGCGGTATCTATCTTTCCTCTAGTTATATACTCTTCTATGTTTCTGCATTTGTCCTCTAGCCACTCCTGCTTAGCCAGTCTGCATTTCCTGTCAATCTCATTTTTCAGACGTTTGTGCTAGCTTTTCCCTATTTCACTTGCTGAATTTTTGTATTTTCTCCTCTCATCAATTAAGTTCAGTATATCCTGTGTTATCCAGGGATTTCTATTAGGCCTTGTCCTTCTGCCTATATGGTCATCTGCTGCCTTCACTACCCTGTATTTCTCTTTAGATGCTGCATTTATCTTTAATTGTTATTGTTGTATTTTCATAACAATTGTATTTTATTGTCTGGCTTATTACTCTTACATCCAACTTCTGAAGAAAACAAAATTAATTTTGTCGAAACCTAGGTGAAGGTATTAATTAAAGCCATTTTAACGCGACTGCTTGGCTGGTATTTATTCTATAAAGTTATAAATTTAGAATGCAGTGTCTCGCGGCGATAACACTCAACAAAATGCTGTCGGGTTTCCAACCGCATCTAGTCGAAAAATACTATTTTGGATGGGGACTCCCAAATCACCTAGCTGTGTGAACTATATTTTACGACCTATTCTCATACCCAGCACTTAAATATAAAAGTTTCATAAGAATCGGTCGAGCCGTTGAGGGGGAATTCGAACACAAACACCGCGACATTAGATTTTTATATATGACTACATTAAACCCGCGGCTCCACTCGCGTGTTGGTTGATTATGATAGAAAACGCGCGAAACGTCAAATCGATTTCTTTTAAAGAGATGTATTAAAAGAAATTTCTTTTTCACTGCTTAATTTATTTACTCTTATATTTCCTTATTCGTACGCTTATCCTTACAGAGAAAGAGCTGATGACATAGTAGTACGCATAGACCAAAGATATGGTCTGTGGCATCACGTTTCGCTGTATGTAACCTCGTTGCACAAACGTCATCGCTGGCCTTCAGTCCGATTTTTTTTAATAATTTGCCGACATTCAAGTACCATGTCTTCCAACCCTTTTGATATAGCTATTGGCATGGAACTTCTATGGTGTACAACGGGAGACTTCGGACAACAGTTAAGCGTTTGTGATCTGTACTTTTCGCTCCAGAGCGAAATATTAACACACAAACACACACACAGGTAGAATTTTATATTGACCGATAACTGTTCAAATGTCTGTAAATCTATCGGACCAAACTGCGTGGTCATCGGTCCGTAGCTTACAAACTACTTAAACCTAGGTAAACTAACCTACGGAAAAACACACACACCCATGCCCCAGGGAGGACTCGAATCTCCACGGCGAGCAACCGCGCGCTCCGCAGCGAGGTGCTTTAGACCGCTTTACCGATAACTTTCTATCCCAATATACTCCACCCTTTTATCAATATCAACCCTCAAGGAACAATGCAACGAATAAGACCAATTTCAAAGAGTAAATATAATTTTCAAAGAGTAATTATTGTTGCGCTTTCGCGTTATATTCTTTAAATTACTAAATATCTAACAGGTCGCTATAAAACCGTTCCTAAAACCTTCCTCAGGTATAAATTAGTAGCTGTACAAATATTTAAGTCTCTGCGTCTTGTCGTTCGGACGTGATAAACGTACACAGAACAGACATTCACATTTATAGATATAGATATAGATATAGTATCTGAGACGAGAAGATACGCGAGCATCAAAGGAGACGGTGCTTGGCAGGCGCCATTTTACACGAGCGGGCGATGGGGCAGCGTACATTTGCCGGCGAAGAACGGGTGCGACTCACGCTAGTCGAAATTTTCCGAGAAATACTCGTATCTGCCGTTATCTGTAAAGAGGTCGCGTCGGCCGCGGTGGCCGAGGGGACTGATGCGCTCCAGTCACGGTCTGCACGGCCACTACGGTCGGGGGTTCGAATCCCCCCTCGGGCAGGGATATTTGTGCCGTCCTTAGTATTAGCTAGTTCATAAGTAGTTTGTAACTTTAGGGACTGATGACCGCGTAGTTAAGTCCCATAAGCTATACAAACATTTGAACATTTTGAAAGAGGTCGCAGGACATGTCCGCGCTCGATTACTAATGACTTCATTATCGACGGGACATTAAATACTAATTAACTTCAAGACCTGTCAACCTTATGAGAGAAATCGACGTTTTAGGACAGGAGCTTGAGCTTTTCTAAGGGTCGAGTGTACAAACAATTTGGTCCTAAATGCAAACGTTGGCTTCCGCGGCCGTTGTCACTTTCAATAAAATTCTTCCGGGCAAGAGACCGCGTCGTCATTATATAAACTCTACCGACGTTTCGGCCACTGTTGCAGGCGGCCTTCATCAGGGTCTGTGTCTGACTGCTGAATGTACGATCACTGGGGTTTGTATATCAGCGGATGAGGGACAGGATGGGGTACATTAGTTTTCCTTTATTGGTAGTTACATTATTACACGCTATTGGTGGAAAGAGGCATTGATGATTGGTGGTTACATTCTTCTCCCTTATTGGTCGAAATGGACGTTTTCGATTGGCTCTTGCAACCACCAATCATCAATGCCCCTTTCCACCAATGGCGTGCAATAATGTAACTACCAATAAAGGAAAACCAATGTCCCCCATCCTGTCCCTCATCCGCTGATATATAAACCCCAGTGATCGTACATTCAGCAGTCAGACACAGACCCTGATGAAGGCCGCCTGCAACAGTGGCCGAAACGTCGGTAGATGTTATATAATGACGACGCGGTCTCATGCCCGGAAGAATTTTATTGAAAATTTGGTCCTAGATTAACACAAAAAGTGCTCGATCACGCTGCGTGCCAAATTTAAAGAAACACCAACCCCAAGGCTGGTGATCTTACACAGAAACTCGAGATTTAGCGACGACTTCAATGCGAGATGCTTACAATAGTCTCCGCAACGAGTCCCTGTCTCGAAATTCGGCAGAAAAGAGATCTAGTCATATGTACACTTGAGGCGAGAACCAACCAGCACCTCTACTGCGTCCTACAGTCTCCACCATGGTGACAGTTTTCGTAACTGGAGCCGCTACTTCTCAGTCATCTAGCTCCTCAGTTGGCCTCACAAGGGCTGAATGAATGTATCCTGCTTGCCGACAACTATTTTTTTTTCCATTTCTGTCAACATCCCAGTGCTAGCCAAGCCCGAGAATTCTTCGATGATCTAGTGGGAACCGGTGTATCTGCAGTGGCAAGACCGTTGGCCAGTACGTTGACTAAGCGACAGTTGATGATGCTACCGATGACAGTGTTACTAAAGTCGAGTTACTAAACACAGCTTCCCATAATCCCTTCACCAAATAAGACGAATTCAATAATCCAGATATCGAATTAAGAACAGCTGCCAGCATGACTAACATGGAGATAGATACCATCGGAGTAGTGGAGCAACTTAAATCGCTTGTCAAAGATAAGTCTTCGAGCCCTGATTATATACCGATTAGGTTCCTATCAGGGCATGCTGATGCAATAGCTGCATACTTGACAGTCATAAACAACTGCTCGCTCGATGATGGATATCTACATAAAGACAGGTAACACCTATATATTTTAAAATTTTAAACATAGCGACTATTGTCAGCGACCGTTACAACGTCAATGGATAAAATAGCAGCCCTCGGCCGCAAATTAAAATTATTTTGACCTGGTTTCGGTAATGTCTAACATTGTCTTTATCAGAAAATATAAAACAAAACAAATCACAAAATAAAATATACTATTCAACTGTATAGCTTACGTCACACAGTTTAAAAAGAATATTTAAAGATAGCTAGCCACTATGGGCATAGTAGGGTAAAGCTGGAAATTTGTGTCTAACGGGAGGCGTGCCTAGGTAGTCCTTGCAGGTGCGGTGATCACTGTGTCCCCAGTGGTGTAGGGGTCAGCGCAACTGCCTAGAAAGCAGGAGACCCAGGTTTTCAGCTTTGCCCATTCGCAATTGATGTTATATATTCTGTGAATAATAACTGTAGGATCAGAAGTGACGTCTGTTCTTTCGGAATAGGCGCTACATGTATATACATAATATGCCACCGACGGCAATGATCCTTCCGTTAGTGGGAGGGGTGGGCAAGTTTAGAACCCTTACTCTTACGGGAATTAGTACATAGTGACTGCGAGTTTGAGTACTGTGTGCAGGGTACATATATTCTGTGAATATCAAAGCCCTGTCAAAGGTTACACCTAGGTATGTGGGGTTGGCACAGTATTCGAGGGGTGTGTCCTTCCAGAAGACATGCAACTTGCGAGATGCCTGTTTGTTATGGAGATGGAAGGCACAAACTTGTGTTTCGCCTGGATTCTGTTTCATTAAAGAAACGTAATAGGAGTAATCCACTGAATTACAGATCCTTATCATTAACGTTGGTATGCAGCAAGGTTTTGTAACATTTGCTGAATGAAATTACCTCGAACAGAGCAATCTGTTGACCCATAAGCAACACAGATTGAGAAAGTATCTTTCTTGTGAAACGCATTTAGCTCTTTTTCTCACAAAAAGTGATGAGTAACATCATCAAGGGATTTCATATCGATTCCGTATATCTGTATTTCCAGAAATCTTTTGACGCGGTACCTCAGATACGGCTATTAAATTGCGCGCTTATCAAATATCGTCTCAGATATGTGACTGGAGATTACCCGTCAGAGAGGACACACTTCGTAGTAATTAACGGAAAGGCACAGACTAAAACAGAGGTGTACGGATTATGGGTCTTTAGATGTATTGTTTTATTTCCTACTAGTCGGGAGGTAGATTCTCAGCCATTTTTTGCATCACGCAGATATCTAAATCATTTTGCAGTTGCCTTTGAACTTCTGGTGACTTTACTAACCGATAAGTGATAGTATCATCCGTGAACAATCTAAGAGACCTACACAGATTGTCTCCCTGGGGAACGCCAGATGTCACTTCATTTCTACACGAAGACTTTCCATCAATTACAACGTACTGAGTCGTCTCTGACAGGAAATCACGAATCCAATCACACAATCGTGGCGATATTCCATAAGCACGCAGTATGATTAGAAGACGTTTGTGAGGTACAGTGTCGAAAGCCTTCCGGAAATCTAGAAATACGGAATCAGCGGAGTGTGCGCTCATATGAGACTCCCTGCCAGATTAAAACTGTGTGCCGGAACCGGGGCTCGAACCTGGGACATTTGCTTTTGCGGGCAAGCGCTCTACCGACTGAGCTATCCCGACACGGCTCACGAAGCCGCCTCACAACTTCACTTCCACCAGTACCTCGCCTCCTACTTTCCAAACTTCACTGGAAGAAACGATAAGGTGGAGACATGGCTTAGCCACAGCCTAAGCGATGTTTCCAGAATGAAACTCACTCTGCAACGGAGTGTGCGCTGATATTAAACTTCCAGGAGTGCTAGTCTTGCAGGTTTCGCAGGACAACTTCTATGAAGTTTGGAAAGTAGGAGGCGAGGCACTGGCGGAATTGAAGTTGTGGTCCGGTGCCGTGAGTCGTGTCGGGGTAGCTAAGTGGTAAAGCGCTTGCCCGCGAAGGCAAAGGTCCCAGGTTCGAGTCCCGGTTCCGGCACACAGTTTTAAAAAAATGTTTAAATGTTTGTAAAGCTTACGGGACTTAACTACGGGGTCACCAGTCCCTAAACTTACAAACTACTTATGAACTAGCTAACACTAAGGACGGCACAAATATCCATGCCCGAGGGGGGGATTCGAACCCCCGACCGTAGTGGCCGTGCAGACCGTGACTGAAGCGCCTCAGTCCCCTCGGCCACCGCGGCCGGCTACAGTTTTAATCTGGTATTAAGTTTCAAGACGGAATCTATTTGACATCCCTTTTCTATAGTACTCGTCGCAGCATGTGAGAAAAAACCTAGCTGTGTTTCATAAGAATCGTACTTTGTGAATCTGTGTTGACTATGGGTTGAGATAGTTCATAATATTTGAGGAAAGTACATGTTCTAAAATCCTATTGCAAACCTACGTCAATGATATAAAGGTTGCATGTACAATTAATAAGGGCAGCGCTTTGAAAACGCTACTGCCATGTGCTTTAATGCTGCTTCTTTCCCTCTGTACGACTGCCTGGAATTCTCCCGGGTGGGTTTCCCGCTGCTTGTTACCGGTCCTCGACCTCGTCGTCTGCGTCATCAACGCTGCTGCCAGGACTGGCTGCCAGACACCCGCGTCGTCTACGTTACCGTCTCTGGTGCTGCTGCCGGGTCTCGCTGCCCCACATCGCCATAGCTGCCAGTCATTGCACTCGGTAGCGACGTCATCATCATTGCTGCCTGGCTCTGCAGCCTATTTATGCCTTCGCAGCCTGCCCTCGTACTTACTACCGGTCGTCACCGATCCACATCTTCACCGTCACTTTTCACGTTCTTTAGCCAGCCTTGACCATCTTACTCCTGCTTGTGACTGCCTGAACCTGCCTGCAGTCTACAACGTACCAACGTACATGGTGTCCAGAAAAGGACTCCCTGACTTCAAAATTAAATATCTCGAAAACAAAGATCGATAGAGGACTGCAGTAAACGGTATGTTTATTGTGAAAGCTGTAAGAAGTTTATACAGCAGTTTGAAATAACAGTTACAAAAGCTGCTAACAGAAGGTGTTGTAATCGTCATACGTAATGCCCTTAGCGTACCGAAGGAAGAGGTTAAAACCATGTACTCCATGGAACAACGCGTTTTTCTGGTGCTAGAGTACCGCAGGTTAGAAGAGAGTCCTACGGCAACAAGGCGAAGTTTCCAAGCACGATTTAATGTTACAAAGGGACCCGATGCGAAAACAATTCGTACGCTCTTCGCAAAATTTCAACGAACAGGCAGCGTAACTGATGATCTAGTGGGGCATGTTGGCCCCAAGCAAACCGCCACAGTTTCTGGAATTTTTGTTTGTTTGTAGAACTTATGGGACTTAACTACGGGGTCATCAGTCGCTAAGCTTACAAACTACTTATGAACTACTTAAGACTAAGGACGGCACAAATATCCATGCCCGAGGGGGGATTCGAACCCCCGACCGTAGTGGCCGTGCAGACCGTGACTGGAGTGCCTCAGTCTCCTCGGCCACCGCGGCCGGCTTTCTGGAATTATTCAGCGAAATCCAATGTCATCCGTCCGTAGAATTGCATCTAAGACTGGTTTGAAGCGTTCCAGAAAATACTGAGAAAGAGCCTACATGTTTCCATTCAAAATTCAAACGCACCAGGCCATACCAGTACGAGCTGTGCAACAAAGGGTTGCCTTTGCTAATCAGATGCTCAAGATGATTGATAGTGAAGGATTTGATGTTGGCTGCATCTGGTTTACAGATGAAGCACACTTCCATCTGAATGGATACGTGAATAAGCAGAACGGGCGATTTTGGGGTTCCGAAAAGCCATACTGGTGTGAAGCGAAACCTCTGTATTCTCCTAAAGTTACTGTGTGGGCTGCAGTGTGCAGCAGAGGCATTATTGGCCCTTTTTTCATTCGAGAAACAATCACTGGTGCACGTTACGTTGCAATTTTGGAACAATTTGTCGCCACACAGCAAGCGTTACAGGATCGACCAGGTACTGAATGGCTTATGCAAGATGGAGCCCAACCACATCGGACCGAACAAGTGTTTCGCTATCTTGAGGAATACTTCGGGAATCGAGTCATTGCTTTGGAATATCCCAAATTTACTGGTGCAGGCATGGATTGGCCGGATTTGACTCCCTGTTTTGTGCACAGTGAAAGACATGGTCTACCCGAAGCATCCCGCCATGCTGGACAAGCTTGAATCGGCGATCTCTGTGGCATGTGAATCCATTTCGGTTGAGATACTACGAAATGTGATGGCGAATTTCATTCTTCATTTGCGCCACCTGTGTAGTGCCACATTGTGATGTGATTGTTTGCAAAGAGTGTTTACATACTATTATTTCACTTATGTATGCTCATATGAGCTGTACAGCGTACAGCGCCATCTGTTAGCAGCTTTTGTAGCTATTATTTCAAACTGCTTTCACAATAAACATACCGTTTACTGCATTTCTCTATCTATCTTTGTTTTCGAGATATTTTATTTTGAAATCAGGGAGTCCTTTTCTGGACACCCTGTATAAGTACTACATCCAATCTCACACATACAGCACCCACGGACTTCACTGGCTCTTCTCCAGATACCACAATAATATCTCCATTGCCACTATCGCCGCTGTCACAGCTGGAGTCACCACACCATCAACATCTGGGCCCCGTAGTGGAAGCACCACCAACAACCAGCAAACCCGCATAAACGTCAACCACATCCTCATCTTCATCCAAACGAGCATCTAGTAAAAAAAAAAAAAAAAAAAAAAAAAAAAAAAAAAAAAAAAAAAAAAAAAAAAAAGGCGTTGACACTAGAATCTAGCAACAGAACCTATGTAAATGGCTTGAAACTTTTGGGCTGAGATACCGTGGTCCATGCGTAAAACTTTCGCCTTCTCAGGCGGAACCTCAAAGGTAATTTTACGCGCGGACCACGGCATCTCAGCCCAGAAGTTTCAAGTTATGACAACTCCTGCTACGAAAGCCTTCATTGTATGAGAGCCTATGGAATCCACACCATCCTCTACATCTCCACCTACACATTTTCGTCGCCTCATACCCTGATGTTAAATTCCTCAGTACTAAGTCACTCTTTCTCCCAGGGGGAAAAAAAAACCCCAAAGACTCCCCTCATCCCGATTTAACCGTGTCTGCTGCACGAAATGCCTGCAATAACATTTGGTCGACGTGCACCCTAGGTCCCACTCAGACCACCACGTTACAAATAACCCCAACCTCCCCAGCATCCGCCGACTATCATCAGATGGGTTGACCCCGAGATGACAGTAGAGGAGGTCGAGAGGGAAATCAGTTCCAATCCCGTATTCACCAACCCTCTAGAGGTCCCACTTTCTTCATCCGTATTTTCTCCGAAGATTCTCTATCGTAAATGTTCAAATATTTGTTAAGCTTATGGGACTTAAGTACGGGGTCATCAGTCCCTAAACGTACAAAATACTTATACCACAGACGGCACAAACATCCATGCCCGAGGGAGGATTCGAACACCCGACGGAGAGCGGCCTCTACCATAGACCACCAAGAAAGCAAGTGCAGACAAATGTGAAAATTACAGAACTATCAATTTAATAAGTCATGGTTGCAAAATTCTAACACGAATTATTTATAGACGAATGGAAAAACTGTTGGAATACGACCTTAAGAAAGATCAGTTTAGGTTTAGGAGAAATGTAGAAACACGCGAAGCAATACATTACGACTTATCTTAGAAGATAGGTTAAGGAAAGGCAAACCTACGTTTTTAGCATTGGTGGGTCTGGAAAAGCTTTTGACAATGTCGACTGGAATACACTATTTCAAATTCTGAAGGTAGCAGGGACAATATATGGGGAGCGAAGAGTTATATTCAACTTGTACAAAAACCAGACAGCGGTTATTAGAGTCGAAGGGCAAGAAAGGGACGCAGAGGTTGGGAAGGGAGTAAGACAGGGTTGTAGCCTTTCCCCAATGTTGTTCAATATGTACACTGAGCAAGCTGTGAAGGAATGCAAGGAGAAATTTGGATAGAGAATTAAAGCCCAGGAAGAGGGAATAAAAACCTTGCGGTTTGCTGATGATATAGTAATTTTGTCAGAGACTGCAAACGATCTGGAAAAGCAATTAAATAGAATGGACAGTGTCTTGAAAGGAAGATATAAGGTGAACATAAACAAGACTAAAACGAGGGTAATGGAATGTAGTGCCAAAAAAATCAGGCGATGCCGAAGGAATTAGATTAAGTAATGAGACATTAAAAGTAGTAGATGAGTTCTGTTATTTGGGTAGCAAGGTAACTTCTGATGGTCGAAGTAAAGAAGATATAAAATGCAGAATGGGTATGGGAAGAAAAGCTTTTCTGAAGAAGCGAAATTTGTTTACCTCCAATATTAGTTTAAATGTTTGTCTGGAGAGTATTTGTACGGGAGTTAAAAGTGAACGACAAGGAGTTCAGACAAAAAGATGATAGAAGCTTTCGAAATGTGGTGCTATAGACGAAGATTAGATGGGTAGATCGAGTAACTAATGAGGAGGTGCTCAACAGAATTGGGAAGAAAAGGAGTTTATCCTAAGATTAGGTATAGGTTGGTGGGACACATTCTGAGACATCAAGGACTTGTCAATTTAGATCTAAAAGGAAGTGTGTGGGGTAAGATTCGCAGAGGGAGTCCGTGGGTCGAATACAGTACGCAGATTCGAAAGGATGTAGGTTGCCGTTCGTATTCTATCAAGAGCCTTGCACAGGACCATGTAGCGTGAACAGTCTACGGACTGAACATCACAACAACAACAGACCACCAACTAACAGCGCAATCATAAAGTAAAATCTTTCCGATCCAAAGCCCCAAATCTATCGTTGTCACGAATGACTCACATAGAATGCCCTCCTCACAAAAAATATTCAAATGTTTGTATAGCTTCTGGGGCTTAACTACGGGGACATCAGTCCCTAAACTTACACACTACTTATGAACTAACTACTACTAAGGACAGCACAAACATCCATGCCCGAGGAGGGATTCGAAACCTCGACCGTAGTGGCCGTGCAGACCGCGACTGACGCGCCTCAGTCCCCTCGGCCTCCGCGGCCGGCCCCACCTCACCCTGCTTTGTAAAACCTACCCACCTGCCCCCATTGAAAACCTCACCACCTGTACAAACACTGTCCCACTTGTCTGGGATACCTGCAGCCAATCCCATCATACTTAAATCAGTGCACTGCCAAACGTCCTCCAACCAAACGTGAAATGACGGTCCTAATCCACCTACCGACATCCCACTTCATCTCTACGTCGTGCTCCCACTGCTGAAGACATCATTCGTTTAATCACCACAGTCCTACATCATTCATTTGAGCGCCCAAAAATTCTGCATCGAGCCATACTTACGGCTCGTTCAGTTTTCCATCTAAGTACCACTGCCATCTACTCTCAAAAGCCCTCTATTTTCCTGTTATCTCGCGTAGATGCCTACGTCTAATACTTTCCCACACTTCCCTGAGTAGGCTATACAACACCACACCACATAATAGAACATCCTCGTCCTCACAATCCTATCTTATCCAGGCACAACAACCTCTTCCCTCCGCCAAATTCTCGTTACCAACTCTCTTTCGTCATCCTTAGCTCCCCTCCCCCTATGTTCTCATCCCTTTATCCAGTACCTGGAGCTGATCAATAAGCATGACCTTCAACTACTCTTCGTCTTCAAGAAGGTCGTCATTTAGCTACGTCATATAGCTTCGTCGCCATGAATCGTACCGTAATTTTTTAAGACTATATCTTGTACACCGTTTTAAACTCAATATTACTATATTATAATATGGAAACTGCAGGCTAAATAGTAATTGCCGCTGCTGCCAGTACGTTACCATAAGGGGGAATGAAATGACAATTCAGGGGAAAAAAGCATGGTCATTAGAGACAAGGAGTGGAACCTCGGATCGTTCTTTTCTTCTTTTATTAAGGATGATGGAGGAAATCAGCCATGCCCTTTAGAAAGAAGCATCTCGGAATTTGCCTGTAATGCCTTCACATGTTGTTGTTGTTGTGGTATTCAGTCCGGAGACTGGTTTGATGCAGCTCTACATAATACCCTATCCTGAGCAAGCCTCTTCATCTCCACATAAGAACGGCAACCTATATATGTCTGAATCTGCTTACTGTATCCATCTCTTGGTCTTCCTTTGCGTTTTTTACCCCACACACTTCCCTCCAACGCTAAATTCACAATTCCTTTATGTCTAAGAATCTGTCCTACCAATCTATCCCTTCTTTTAGTCAAGGTATGCCAGAAATTTCTTTTCTCCCCAATTATGTTCAGTACCTCCTCATTAGTTACGTGATCCACCTACCTAATTCAGCATTCTTCTGTAGCACCAAATTTCAAAAGCCTCAATCCTCTTCCTGTCCGCACTGTTTATCGTCCATGTTTCACTCCCATACAAGGCAACACTCCATACAAATGCCTTCAGAAAGGACTTCCTTAGGCTTAAATCAATATTCGATGTTAACAAATTTCTCTTTTTCAAGAACGCTTATCTACCCATTGCCATTCTGCATTTTATATCCTCTGTACTGCGATCACCATTTGTTATTTTACTGCCCAAATAACAAAACTCATCTACCTCCTTTATTGCTTCGTTTCCCAATCTAATTCCTTCCGCATCACTTGATTTTCTTAGACTGCACTTCATTACCCTAGTTTTGCTCTTGTTAATGTTCATCTTACATGCACCTTTCAGCACACTGTCCATTCCGTTCAATTGCTCTTCCAGGTCCTTTGCTGTCTCTGACAGAATTACTATGTCGTCGACAAAACGCAATGTTTTCAATTCTTCACCCTGAACTTTAATTCCTTCTCCAAATTTCTCCTTGGTTTCCTTAATAGCTTGCTCAATGTACAAATTGAATAACATTGAAGAAAGGCTACAGCCCTGTCTTACTCCCTTTCCAACCATTTCATCCTTTTCATGCCATTCAGCTCTGACAACCGTTGTCTGGTTCTTGTACAAGTTGTAAATAACCTTACGCTCCCTATATTTTACTCCTGCTTGCTTCAGAACTTGAAAGAGTTTATTCCAATCAACATTGTCAAAAGCCTTCTCCAAATCTACAAAAGTTAGAAATGTAGGTTTGCCTTTTCTTAACCTATCTTTTAGGATAAGTCGTAAAGTGAGTATTGCCTCCCGTGTTCCTACATTTCTCCTGAACCCAAACTGATCTTCCCCGAGGTAGGCTTCTACCAGCTTTTCCATCATTCTGTAAATAATTCGTGTTAATATTTTGCAACCATGACTTATTAAACTGATGGTTCTGTAGTTTTCACACCTGTCTGCACATGCTTCCTTTGGAATGGGGATTATAACATGTTTCTTAAAGTCTGAGGGTACTTCACCTGTATCATACATCTTACACACCAGGTGAAACAATTTTGTCATGGCTGGTTCTACCAGAGACTTCAGTAGCTCTGAGGGAATATCATCTACTCCATGGGCCTTGTTTCGACTTTAGTCTTTCAGTGCTCTGTCAAATTCATCTCTCAGTATAGTGTCTCCTATTTCACCCTCATCTTCTTCTTCTTCCCCTTCTACAATATTGCCGCTAAGTTCATTTCCTTCATACAGCCTCTCTATATACTATTTCCACCTTAAAGCTTTCCCTTCTTTGCTGAGAACTGGTTTTCCATAAGAGTCCTTGATATTCATAGAGCTGTTTTTCTTATCTCCAAATGTTTCTTTTATTTTCCTGGAGGCTGTATCTATTTTTCCCCTATTTATACATTCTTCTACCTCCTTACATTTGCCTTCTAGCCACTCCTGCTTAGCCATTTTGCACTTCCTGTCAGTCTCATTTCTTAGTTGTCTGTACTCCATTTTGCCTGTTTCATTTACTGCATTTTTATATTTTCTCCTTTCATCGATTAAATTTCGTATCTCCTGTGATATCCAAGGATTTTTTGTAGCTCTTTCCTTCCTACCTATTTTGTCCTCTGCTGCCTTTACTATTTCATCTCTCAATGCTACCCATTCCTCCTCTACTGTTTTATTTCCCCCCGTTTCTGTGAATTGTTGTCTAAAGCTCCCTTTGAAATTCTTAAGAACTTCAGGTTCCTTCAATTTATCCAGGTCCCATCTCCTTATTTTCCTACCTTTTTTTGTTTCTTCAATTTCAGCCTACAGTTCATAACCAACAGCTTATGGTCAGAGAAAAACTAAAGGGCATTCTTCGTCGATTACTGTTAGTATTTAGCAGCACAACCGTTATAACTTGTAAGACAAGATGTGAAACAGTAAACTGCTAAATATTTTATTGCAAGCAATGCGCAAAGCGTTCTATATATAAAGGCAGTAGAACGAACATACTCTTCGGTGGACATTACATTAGATATTATACAGTATACTTCTATAACAGTAATAAGGAAAGCCTTGGAACATAGAAGAAAACGCAAAGATGATAAAAACAGAGACACAAAGCAGCAACGCGTAATAGGTTCTGTTTCGTGGTTTATTTCCATCACTACGCCAAAGAGCACTCCATCTTAGCTCTTAGTATCTCATGAATATGGTAGATCTGTAATTACACAACTAGTTTCAAGAACGATACGTTTTGACGGATCCTCAATGTTGTGTAAGCTGTAGTCTTACAAAAAGAAATTTTCTTAATACGGAAATTCTTTAATGACGTTGCCAGTGATGTTATTACAACAAAGAGAGATCTTCAGTTTACTAAGTTGCTGTGCTTTGCTTAGAAATGGTATATAAAATAAGACATAAGTTATGTTGTATGTGCTTGACATCATTCAAGCCGGGTGTGCGATCTAATATCTTGTAATGGGAATCTGCATTCCAGAGGAACCAACATCGCTAGTTTCAAATTGCTTTATTTAGACGCTGCCATCTTCAAGTATGTAAGACATACATAACACTAGTGTAGACAGCAGCATGTAACCACCATATATTACATTGTTGTGGTCTTCAGACCTCAGACTGGTTTGATGCAGCTCTCACGCTAACCTGTCCTGTGCGAGCCTCTTCATCTGAGAATACGAACGACAACGTACATGCTTTTGAATCTGCTTGCTGCATTCATCCCTCGGTCTCACTCTGCGATTTTTACCCCACACACTTCCTTCTAAAGCTAAGTTGACGATTCCTTGATATCTCAGAACGTGTCCCACCAACCCATTACTTCTTTTAGTCAGGATATGCCAGAAACTCCTTTTCTCCGCAATTCTGTTGAGCACCTCCTCATTAATTACGTGATCTACCCGTGATCTAATTCGTCTGTAGCACCACATTTCAAAAGCTTCTATCATCTTTTTGTCTGAACTCCTTATCGTCAAAGTTTCACTCCCATAAATGCTACTCTCCAGACTAATGCTTTCAGAAAGGACTTCCTAACATTTAAACTAATATTGGATGTCAACAAATTTCGCTTATTCAGAAACGCTTTTCTTGCCATAGCCATTCTGCATTCTATACCTTCTTTACTTCGGCCATCAGCAGTTACTTTGCTACCGAAATAACAAAACTCATTTATTGCTTTTATCGCCTCATTACTTAATGTAATTGCTTCAGCATCGCCTGAGTTTCTGACACTACATTCCATTACCCTCGTTTTACTCTTGTTAATGTTCATCTTATATCTACCTTTCAAGACTCTGTTCATTGCATTTAATTGCTCTTCCAGGTCTTCCACCCCCATGAACCACAGACATTGCCGAGGTGGGGTGACTTGCGTGCCTCAACGATGCAGATAGCCGTACCGTAGGTGCAACCACAGCGGAGGGGTATCTGTGGAGAGGCCAGTCAAACGTGTGGTTCCTGAAGAGGGGCAGCAGCCTTTTCAGTAGTTACAGGGGCAACAGTCTGGATGATTGACTGAGCTGGCCTTGTAACATTAGCTAATGTGGCTTTGCCACACAGCTACTGCGAACGGCTGAAAGCAAGGGGAAACTACAGCCGTTACTTTTCCCGAGGACATGCAGCTCTACTGTATGGAAATATGATGATGGCATCCTCTCGGGTAAAATATTCCGGAGGTAAAATAGTCCCCCATTCGGATCTCCGGGCGGGGACTACTCAGGAGGATGATGTCATCAGGAAAGACAATACTGGCATTTTACGGATCGGAGCGTGGAATGTTAGATCCCTTAATCGGGTAGGAAAATTAGAAAATTTAAAAAGGGAAATTGATAGGTTGAAGTTAGATATAGTGGGGATTAGTAAAGTTCGGTGGCAGGATGAACAGGATTTCTGGTCAGGTGACTACAGGATTATAAATACAAGATCAGTTGGGGGTATCACAGGAGTAGGACTGATAATGAATAAGAAAATAGGAATGCGGGTAAACTACTATGAGCAGCACAGTGATCGCATTATCATTGTCAAGATAGATACGAAGCCAACACCGACAACAGTAGTACAGGTTTATATGCCAACTAGCTCTGCCGATGATGAGGAGATCTAAGAAATATATGAGGAGCTAAAGGAAATTATTCAGACAGTTAAGGGAGAGGAAAATTTAATTGTGATGGGAGACTGGAATTCGGTAGTAGGAAAAGGAAGAGAAGAAAAAATAGTAGGTGAATATGGGCTGGGCAGGAGGAATGAAAGAGGAAGTCGCCTGGTAGAATTTTGCATGGAACATGATTTAATCTTAACAAACACGTGGTTTAAGAATCACAAAAGAAGGTTGTATACGTGGAAGCGACCAGGAGACACCGGAAGGTATCAAATAGATTTTATAATGGTGAGACATAGATTCCGGAACCAGATGATAAACTGTAAGACATACCCAGGGGCAGATATAGACTCTGACCATAACTTGTTAGTCATCAACTGTAGGCTGAAACTGAAAAAACTGCAGAAAGGTAGGAAAATAAGGAGATGGGACTTAGATAAATTGAAGGAAAGTTCTGGAAAATTTCAGAGGGAGCTTTAGGCAACAATTGATAGAAACAGGGGAAATAAAACAGTAGAAGAGGAATGGGTAGCATTGAGAGATGAAATAGTGATGGCAGCAGAGGAAAAAGTAGGTAGAAAGGCGAGATCTACAAAAACCCTTGGATATCACAGGAAATACTGAATTTAATTGATGAAAGGAGAAAATATAAAAATGCAGTAAATGAAACAAGCAAAATGGAGTACAGACGACTAAAAAATGAGATTGACAGGAAGTGCAAAATGGCTAAGCAGGAGTGGCTAGAAGGCAAATGCAAGGATGTAGAAGAATGTATAAATAGGGGAAAAATAGATACAGCCTACAGGAAAATAAAAGAAACATTTGGAGATAAGAAAAACAGCTCTATGAATATCAAGAACTCAGACGGAAAACAAGTTCACAGCAAAGAAGGGAAAGCTGAAAGGTGGAAAGAGTATATATAGAGAGGCTCTATGAAGGAAATGAACTTAGTGGCAATATTATAGAAAGGGGAGAAGAAGTAGATGAGGATAAAATAGGAGATACTATACTGAGAGATGAATTTGACAGAGCCCTGAAAGACCTAGGTCAGAACAAGGCCCCAGGAGTAGATGACATACCCTCAGAGCTACTAAAGTCTCTGGGAGAGCCAGCCATGACAAGACTATTTGAACTGGTGTGTAGGATGTCTGAGACAGGCGAAATACCCTCAGACTTTAAGAAAAATGTAATAATCCCCATTCCAAAGAAATCAGGCACAGACAGTTGTGAAAATTACAGAACCATTAGTTTGATAAGCCATGGTTGCAAAATTTTAACACGAATTATCTACAGGAGAATGGAAAAGCTGGTAGAAACTGACTTCGGGGAAGATCAGTTTAGATTCAGGAGGAACGTAGGAACCCGGGAGACAGTACTTACTTTACGTCTTATCTTAGAAGATAGATTAAGGAAAGGCAAACCTACATTTCTACTTTTGTAGATTTGGAGAAAGCATTTGACAATGTTGACTGGAATACACTCTTTCAAATTCTGAAGTCAGCAGGAGTAAAATACAGGGAAATGAGAGTTATTTACAACTTGTACAAAAGCCAGACTGCAGTTATTAGACTCGAAGGGCATGAAAGGGAAGCATCAGTTGGGAAAGGAGTAAGACAGGGTTGTAGCCTTTCTCCGATGTTATTCAATTTGTACATCGAGCAGGCGGTGATGGAAAGCAAGGAAAAATTTGGAATAGGGATTAAAGTTCAGAGGGAAGAAATAAAAACATTGCGTTTTGCTGATGACATTGTTATTCTATCAGAGAGAGCAAAGGACCTGGAAGAGCAGTTGAATGGAATGGACAGTCTGTTGAAGAGAGCGTATAAAATGAACATTAACAAGAGCAAAACAAAGATAATGGAATGCGGTCTTAGAAAATCAGGCGATGCTGAAGGAATTAGATTAGGTAACGAAACAATGAAGGTAGTAGACGAGTTTTGTTACTTGGGTAGTAAAATAACATGCGATGGTCGCAGTACAGAGCATATAAAATGCAGAATGGCAATCGGAAGAAAAGCATTTTTGAAAAAGAGAAATTTGCTAATATCGAATATTAATTTCAATGTAAGGAAGTCTTTTCTGAAGGCATCTGTGTGGAGTGTTGCCTTGTACGGGTGTGAAACATGGACGATAAGCAGTGCGGACAGGAAGTGAATAGAGGCTTTTGAAATGTGGTGTTACAGAAGAATGCTGAAGATTAGGTGGGTAGATCGCATAACTAATGAAGAGGTACTGAACAGAATTGGTGAGAAAAGGAATTTTTTTCATACTCTGACTAAAAGAAGGGATCGCTTGGTAGGACACATTCTTAGACATCGAGGAATTGTGAATTTAGCTTTGGAGGGAAGTGTGTGGGGTAAAAATCGCAGAGGGAGACCAAGAGACGCATATAGTAAGCAGATTCAAGTGGATGTGGGTTGCCGTTCTTATGAGACGATGAAAAGGCTTGCTCAGGATAGAGTAGGGTGGAGAGCTGCGTCAAACCAGTCTACGGACTGAAGACCACAACAACAACAACATATTATTATTATTATAGAGCTATGGTTCCTTGTTCGTGGTAGCTCTATTACGTAATAGGCTTTCGTTCAGAAGGTGGCACTGCCCCTGGGCGTGGCAGTGGCGGCTGCAGTTGCGCGCCGCCAGCCAGCGGCAGGGAAGTCTCCAGCCAGCCAGCCGTTCCGGAAGGCGCGGTGGCCCTCAACTTCCTGCTCGGTCCACACCACACGGAAGGAAGCGCGGTCTGCTGCTTCCGCCTGCTTCCAGCGAAAACACGCTGGGTGCAGCACTAGGTCTGGATACCGTACACCTGAAACATCTCACGTGCGCACTTTGCGCTGCTTGTGCTATCCCTGGGCCATTCCACGTCAGGGGACCACGTCTTTCCACTCGACCACCTCCAAATCTATTGAAGTTTGATATGAAGGATCCGGATGTTCTTTGATAGTTATATATCAAATTTCAGTTCAGTACCATCAGTGTCTTGAAGGTATAAAATAAAGATTAACAAGAGTAAAACGAGGGTAATGGAATGTAGTGTCTGTAAAGCAGGCGATGGGGATGGAATTAGATTAGGTAATGAGACAATAAAAGTAGTATTTAATATTCATAAAATATATGACATCAACTGCGATTGGGCAAAGCTGAAAATGTGTACCTAGCTGGGATTCGAACCAGGGTCTCCTGCTTTCTAGGCAGTTGCGCTGACCCCTACACCACTGGGGACACAGTGATCACCGCACCTGCAAGGACTACCTTGTATCTGGCGGGAGGCGTGCCTAGGTAGTCCTTGCAGGTGCGGTGATCACTGTGTCCCCAATGGTGTAGGGGTCAGCGCAACTGCCTAGAAAGCACGAGACCCGGGTTCGAATCCCTGCTGGGTACACATTTTCAGCTTTGCCCAATCGCAGTTGATGTCACATATTCTATGACTATTAAATAAATAATAACAACTGCAGGATCAGAAGTGACGTCTTTCTTTCGGAACAGACGCCACATGTATATAAATAAAAGTAGTAGATGAGTTTTGTTATTTGGCTAGCAAGATAACTTCTGAAAATTTTGTAATCCAATGGAACCAAACTACGTTGGTCATCACTCCCTAGGCTTACAAACTACAGGGTGTCTCACGAAAGACGCCTGCCAGACGTCCATGGATCGCGCGGTGCGGCCGCGCCCGATTCTCGGTCTATTGTGCCGCGGTCGCATACACTGAGCTAAAGTCTAAAAAACATTGCCATCTGAGTAACCTAAGCTTACCTTTATTTACAGTAGACGTTCAAAATGACGTCCCTGACATCTCTTGAACACATTTGCGAACACTCGACGAATTTCGGTTGTCGAAATCTGGAAAATGACTCCGACACCAGTACTAAACAGGATGTTGGGAATGACGTTCGGCCGCGTTGGCCGAGGGGACTGAGGCGCTCCAGCCACGGTCTGCCCGGCCACTACGGTCGGGGGTTCGATTCCCCCCTCGGGCATGGATATTTGTGCCGTCCTAGTTGGTATGTAGTTGATAAGTAGTTTGTAAGTTTAGGGACTGATGATCCCGTAGTTAAGTCCCATAGACTATTTTTTTTTTTTTTCTTTTTTTTTTTTTTTTTTTTTTTGTGAATGACGTGTGTGGAAACAGTGGGTTGGGATCTTCGAAAACTCCGGCAAGCGCAGTTCAAGGCTGCTCATTCAATATAAACGTTACCTCCGCACAGTAAGCCAGTGTATGCATCTAGGTGGCGGGTGTGCCCAGAGACAGAGATGAGCTCGGTCAGCAGGAGTCTCCAGCAGCATGCTGTAGCCCCGCGGGAATTGCCGAGCGGTCTCAGGCGCAATATTCGGATTGCGCGGCCGCTGTCGCCGGAGCATGGGAGTGAGTGCTGTCCTTAACTAAATTGGTTTAAGGTGTGTGAGCGCCCAGAGACCGATGACTTGCGCAGTTTTGTCCCTTGGGTGTCGGACCAATGTAACTACTTCAAGCCTGGTCTCAGCAGCTGCTCTGATGCGGCACGTCGCGAATTCCTCACCTGCACTGCCTCTCCACTGCAGAGCAGAACTTGCTGTCTACGTCCTCAGGTATTTGCTGGATGTGTTCCAGTCTCTGTCTTTCCTTCCAGTTTCTACTTTCTACAGCTGCCTCTACTACGGCGGACGTTATTTAGGCCGGTATTACAATATCAAATTATTTGTCAAAGAATTGGACAAAGAAAAATTGGACGTAGTGTAATGGGAACATCGTACAATATTTCATCCAATCTAGGCCTCGGCCTAGATTTGATCAAAGAAATCGCTCGTCTTCTGTTTCCTGCAGTGAGAAATGTGACCGCTTGGAGCGCTAGTAGTATACAGCTTCCTTGCCACTGTAGCTGTTTTATTTGGAGGTTAAATGTCTGACATTACTTGGACATAACGTTCGTATTCGTAAACATGGCTACTAGTGGAATGTTTTTGTAGTGTTTTCTAGCAACAACAAAATTTAAAAAAAAAATCAGATGGGGCGTTGTATAACAGGTGACAAGGCCAATTCACACTGTCCGTCACGTCAATTCGCGTAGCCCAATACCCTGCGGCAAAAGTGAAGCTGAGTTACAATCCGTGATGTAAAAAAAGTCATTATATACTATCGGAACTGCAGAAGTAATGCCCCTAAATCTTAATACGGCCGAAGCAGATTTTAGAATGTATGATTTTGGTAACGTGGTGTGCTAAGTTCTGGGAAATGAAACAACTTCCAAAACATCGACATCTGTTTGCAAGCGAATATATGTACATATAAATTTCGTCAGCCAATTTTTGTAAGGAAATAAATAGAGCCTATTTACTTTATCAGCAATGTTTCCCCCCTTACATTGTTAATAACGTCATAAACAATTTAGATTATCCTCTTTGTCAGTGCTCACATTTTCCATTTAAAACGTTATTTAATGAAACTTGCTTTTGTCAACTTAACAATGTTATTCGTACACACTGTTCGAGTCAGCCTTTTTGTTACTCTATTGCAAACTGTGAAGGATGAAGAGCGACAAAATAATTACTGTAGCAGTGAACGGCCTGGCTGTTCTGCCGACGGCATAAAAAAGGAAAATCCTCCCGGTCCCGTAAAAAAATTTTGTTTATCTCACTCTGACACCCACGGTTTCATCAAAGTGCGTTTCCTTTTCTTTTTTTCCCTCCTCCTCATCTAAATGCAGACACAACACAACTGTAGTATAAACAATAGCTGAGCATTACACCGCCATTTTGAAGCAAATTTGACAAAATATTGGATGATAGTGTAATACCCCCTTTTGCGTTTCATCCAATTTCTTTGTCAAAAAATATGACCAATATTTCATCCAATTTTTTCGTCCAATTCTTTGTCCAATAATTTGATAGTGTAATACCGGCCTTACTGCCGCCACAACACACACGTCGTTACGTCGTATCATCATTTTCCTTCTTCTTGTCAGTGTTTTCCACATGTTTTCTTCGTTGATTTTGCGCACAGATTCCTCATTACTTATGTCATCCATATGGGAGAAAAAAACTTGCAAGAACCCCTCCTAGTACTAAACCTACACTGGAGTTGTAGGCGTACTTAGGAGTCCTTAGAAGATGGTGTAGGGGGCGTGCGGATTTACCAGGCCACACTTCCCATCCAGGATCTGCAAAAGAAGCTGATCCACCTTCGAGTCAGACTTGTGAGCCGACGTGTAGGAGTTACGGGTAGGTATTTCTTCTGAATAAAATTCGGGTTGCAAATTATGGGGCTTTATTGCTAGGCTCTCCATAATGCAATGTTGAACAATTTTAATCTTACTGCGGATACTGAGAGCATATTCCTACTTGTCCGGTACGGATTAGGTGCTAGCGCCGACTGACTACAGTGGCGCGCAGCCGAGACCTACCAAATTTCGTGTGTCGTCGGAAGTGTTCGTTAAAGATCTAGTCATTCATTTATTTAGTTATCTGAACAATATTAAACAAAGTAGCATTATCAGCACCGACTTTTGATGACTCCTAGACTGCTACTATAGCTTGTATGCCACCAAACGTAGTTAAATAATAAATAATAAGAAATTAAAAAATGATAACTTCGCGCTATAGTTTTGGGACTTCCCCGGCTCATAGGCGCAGCAGCAGCAACGGAATATCTCACGGCAGCAACGGTCTGCAGCTTTCGTTCCCCCACCTCCTCGGCTGACGCCATATGTTGCGTCTCGGCCCTGAGAAACTATAACGGCTCTTGCTGTCGGCGAACTGCCTAGCCGTGCCTAAAGAAGCATTTGTCGCCGGCTCGCGCATGAAATCTGTCTAATAATTAATTAAATAAAATGAAATAAAAATTATACCTCCATATAGAACCCTCACAAGCCGTTTAGCGGGGCAATTCAGTGCACCACTGTCCTAGTTTCCTAGATAGCAGTAAAAACCGCTTCAAAGTGCTATTGCACAGACGAAGGAAATACAATAAGATCCAGAGGGTTTGTAAGCTTTTGACGGCACTGCCGTCTTCAACAGTTGCTTTCATTTGATTTCGACTGTTTTGTTATAAAATCAGCAGATCACTTATGTAGAGGTAAGTGGAGTAACAATATTGAAAGTAGCGCATTTATGGACCTAACATCAAATGTTAGCAGTTAAACATCGTGATCGCTGGATTAAAACTAAAAATGTTGGGTCATGTTGTCACGGGCAATAAATACCGTGCAAGGCGGAACATTTGAGTCTTCAGACACACTCTGTAGTGATGATGAGATGGATGACACTGACCCTTTCGGAAAAACCTCCTCTTCCAGGAAATATTGGAACATTTAGCGACAACGATTCTGTTTGCCTACTCCGTAAGAAATTAACAAGAAAAAAAATCCAAGGAGCTGTGGTTTCGAAGTGTGATTTGCAGTGGATGGGTTCATTCAGAGTGTAGTGGATGTGACACTACTGTGAAGTATGTTTCCGACTACTGCCATTAAAATAGGAGCTAAATGTGAACAGAGACAAATTGAATCCATTATGTTGCAATGTTATTTTGCCAGTAAGAGGATGTTTCATTGTTACTCCCTGTCAGAACGTTAACAAGTCTTGAAATTTTAGAAATGTAAAGGAATTTTTAAGTTCGATTTATTTCATTTGTTTCACAGCGTTTTTGCCATTTTATGTGATTTCTTGCAATGTACGCTATTACCCATAGCCCTTGGGGTAATACTATGCGCCGGCCGCGATGGCCGAGGGGACTGAGGCGCTCCAGTCACGGTCTGCACGGCCACCTCGGTCGGGGGTTCGAATCCCCCCTCGGGCATGGATATTTGTGCCGTCCTTAGTCTTAGCTAGTTCATATGTAGTTTGTAAGCTTAGGGACTGATGACCCTGTAGTTAAGTCCCATAAGTTCTACAAACA
The DNA here is from genome assembly GCA_026315105.1 of Locusta migratoria. Lineage (NCBI taxonomy): Eukaryota > Metazoa > Arthropoda > Insecta > Orthoptera > Acrididae > Locusta > Locusta migratoria. The sequence continues at coordinate 13,704,450 of CM048746.1, read as the reverse complement.
TTTAAATTTAATACTATGCAACGTAATATTTTTGCAAAATACATGTAGACATGTCAATAGATTTAATATACCAAACGTGGAACCATAACATGTCGGGAACTGATTGCTTGACAAAATAACATGTTCACCTTTTCAGTTAAGTTCAAATATTAGTAAACATTTCAAAAAATGCTTAAGTGCACAGTACTACCCCGCTCTCCCCTACACATAATAATAAACATTTTTGTAGTACCACCACATCAGACGCTTCGGTGCTTCTCTGGTTTCCACATTTCCATACACATCTGTGTTCCATACGTACATTCTCAGAAATTTACTGCTTAAATTAAGACCTTTGTGTGATACTACTAGACGCCTCTTGGCCAGGAATACTATCTTCCTTGAGCTAGTCTACTTTACATGTCTTCCTTGCTTTCTTCCGACTTGGGTTATTTTGCTTCCAAGATTGGATTAGAGTAGCTGTGCTTTTCTTTTCAGCAGATTCAAACTAAGGAGATCATTTTGGATTTAGAACCTGTCAGCAAACAAGTTACACAATAAAATGTTACAATGAGATCAGATATGGTAATGTAACTTCCAACTTCCCAAATATAATTGGTCCTGTAGATGTGGAATCGGTCGGAGACAACAAAATATTTAAAAAAAATGTACATATAAAAGAACATAAAATTTGTTACTACATTCTAAATGTTCAATATCCTAGGTGCATATAACAATTCTTCGGCTATTGTACCTAAGTATCATCACAATTAAAATAATTGTTTTAATTTTTAAACCACTTATTGACGATGATCTTATTACTGCACAAAATTAGTTCCGAAGTCAGATGGAACATAATATTCACGTTTGTGAGTATTGTATACAATAACATGCACACATCAATCACTTCTGATAAGAAATTCATCATTCGAGTGGAAGTAGTTATCCACCAAAAAATCCTTTAGAGTCTTTTAAAATTGAGCTCTATTGTGAGTTAAAATCTTTATGGATGGTAGCATGTTATTGAAAATGGGTATTTCTGAATAGTGGATACCTTTCTGAGCCAAACTAAGTGACTTTCTACTTGTTTCTAGTATTGATTCGAGGAACTGAGCTGTTGGTATGAAAAAAAGAGACATGTTCTTAATGGCAAATTTCATTACAGAATTAATATAATGGGAAGCAATAGTTAGATCCAAGTTTCCTTAAATAGTCCTCTGCAGGATGTTCTTGCGTTGGCACTGCAAATGATTTGTATTGCACCTTACGTGCGGCCTGATAAGTTACCCCAGAAAATAATCTCGTATGCCGTTATGGAATAAAAGTATGCATAATATGCTAGCTTTTTTTTATATCTTCTATGCCTGACAACATTTGCAAAGCAAATGGGACTTGTTTCGGTGCTTCAGAAGTCCTGTAAGCCCAAGAATTAAACACTGACAACTTCTCCTATCTCCTTTTCGTCATACTTTCGGCATATACTGACAGGAAATCTTTTACAAGTCCTACACTGCATATAGTGTGATTTATCAAGGCTTAGTGACAGAGAAATGGCTAGGAACAATTTATCAGTGCCTATTAAAATTTTATTATTTTTCCTTTCTAAGGCTCTACTTCATTTACTATTTGTGTCATCTGCAAACAAAACAAACTTAGCATTCAGTAATGTTGCTGATGACAGGTCATTGATAATTAAAAGCAAATACAAGGGCCCGAAGATGGAATCTTGTGGGACTCCAAATGCGATCTGTTCTCAGTTTAAGAGAATTCCTTAAGTGCTTCTACTTCGTGCTCACCAATGTTGATGTTACGTTTCTCGTTGTTTTCATTTCTGCTTCTTCTTATTGATTTGGTCTACTCTTAATCCATACTCTCAGACACAGAAGCTGTTAAATTAAGGCATTTAAACAATAGCTCAATAATTTCTGCTTGGGAGTAAATCATTGTTTCTTTGTGTTAAGCGAGGATAGCCGGTAGGAGATTTAAATTTATGCCTGTTTCCTTTTCGCATATTTGTACAGTTTACTGTCTGGGTGGGTAAAGCTTAAATTAGAAGTTCGTTTCCGGTATTGGATTTGCTGTAATCAAAGTTAGCCATTCACCTGGGACTTGGGTTTGTCAGGGAAGTTGCACCTTTCAGTTTCGAGGAATTTGCTCGTAGCTGTGAAACCATTTAATTCTTGTTTGTTGTCGGGCCCGGTGGTCTTAGGGTAAAGCGCTCGACTGGAAACCGAAGGGTCGTGGGTTCGAAACCCGGTCGTACCTCGGATTTTTTCAGTCTGCATTTTAACCCACCCTTCCCCTCTCAACGATGTGAGGAGTCGCCAGAAATGACACGTGGTTCGGATTCCACGTTAAGCTGTAGGTCCCCTTTCCCCGGTTTGATATCTGGGGTAGGCTAGGGACATGCAAGTCGCCGAAGTGACGTCTAATTGAAAGACTTGCACCAGGCCAATGAGCCACACGACACGAAATTATTATTATTATTATTTAAACCACCGGTATTAAACATACGGGGAGGCATTGAATTAAAATTTATTCTGTGGGCGGGATTCGAACCTGGGACCTCCTACTTACTAGGTAAGCGCTAGAGACCACTCAGGTAACAAAGCGACTACACGGACTGTCTTAAAGCACGTCTCCCTCCACACCACATACTTAATTCTGCCTCGTGTTCCCTGTGAAATGCGCATGCAATATTATTATTTTATATATACATGTGGCGTCTGTTCCGAAAGAGTCCCCAGAGGTGTAGGGTTCAGTGCAACTGCCTAGAATGCAGGAGACCCGGGTTCGAATCCCGGCTGGGTACACATTTTCAGCTCTGCCCAATCGCAGTTGATGTCATATATTCTATGAATATGAAATAATAACAGCTGCAGGATCAGAAGTGGCGTCTGTTCTTTCGGAACAGACGCCACATGTATATATATAATATGCCGGTGACGGGCAATGATCCTATCGTTAGTGGGGAGGGGTGGGCAAGTTTGAAGCCCTTACTCTTACGGGAATTAGTTAAACTACGAGTTTGAGTACTATGGGCAGGGCGAAGCTGGGAATTTGTATCTGACGGGAGGCGTGCATGGGTAGTCCTTGCAGGTGCGGTGATCACTGTGTCCCCAGTGGTGTAGGGGTCAGTGCAACTGCCTAGAATGCAGGAGACCCGGGTTCGAATCCCGGCTGGGTACACATTTTCAGCTCTGCCCAATCGCAGTTGATGTCATATATTCTATGAATATGAATTATTATTTTAGTTTGTTGGTTAGATCTTTTCCCCACAGTGCTGTAGCTCGCAGAGACTGTGTGTGGGCAACACCACCTAGAAGACAAGGCGTCATAACAGCCCGTCTCATGTTTCCGAGAGACCGCAACCGCTAGCCGACTGGCTGCCTGCAAAGGCACAGCCCACTGCCTCGCAGCGGCCAGCCAGTCAGCAGTCGCGGCCTCTCGGTGTGATGTGCCACTGGCTGTTGTAAGCTCTTGTCTTCTAGGTAGGCGGTATTGATCTGGGCAACCTGCTTATGCCATCGCCAACCTCTTCCCTGCTCTACCGTCATGCCTATAGGCAGCCTGTTTCGAAGTAAGTTGCATTTTAGACCGTCCTTTTCCTTGGAGGGGCCTCGGATGTATTTTTACCCAGCAGCTTGAGGGGTATTTTTCTTTTGTCAGTTTCAGTGTTCTTCGCCCTCAAATAGTTGTCTTGGATGTTATTGATTAAATTCTTATTTAAATCTCTTTCATAAACAATTAACTGCTTATACCTGCCTTATTCTCATTCTTAAATATTTTGGTGACTTTTTATCACCTAGTATTTTCAAGAATGCTCACTGTTTTAATATGTTCAGATTTGGGGACTTGTGTGGTCTCTTGTACAGTAACTAACCTTGTCAGAGTATGTTATAAGAAATCGTTCTTTGGCGCATATTGGTTCAGGATACTGAGCGAGGTAATTATGTTTTATTGATATCTTAACGGTGAGTGGGAACTAAATTTTATATTTACCTTTATGTTCATTAAGGAAAACTTTCGTCCGAGCTGTTGAGCAAATTAAAGATTAATTCTATTGTCACCTTAATAGTGAAAATTTGGGATTGAAATTTATATTTAACGGTATGTCCCTTTGTTTTGAGAACAATTTAAAAATTAATTTTATTCTGATTTTTTAAAAACCAAAATTCGGAGTTGCTCCTTATGGTTAATTATATGCTCCCGTAAGGTAAAATTTGGCCAATTTATAGAGTGATAAACTTGTTAAACTTTTATTGTCATTTAAACAGCCAATATTGTAGAATTGGATTTTAGTATCAATCGTAAATTTGGCCAAGGCGTTGATTGATTCAGGTAGAATTTATGTTCCTGAATGTTTGTTTGTATTCAGTGGGTTATTCTTATTTTTCACGTATTTTTCCTTCGCTGTCACATTAATGGGGGGTCAACATGATCGTAAAGAAAAGCAATACGAAATTTTGCAATCTACCACAAGTTATATGTGAATATAGAGAAACAAAGTTACAAGATATTAGTAGCAGAGGAGGTAAAGTATATCTAAATTAATGACATCAGAGTACCATAATATTTTCAATCAACAGTGCCAAAATCCTTCTGCTTAAAGTACTCGTAATAGTGCCAAAAACACATATCCTACAGACCTTGTAGCGTTTATATTAGTCTTCAAAGTTCAGATGTGGATTTCGGTGAAGTTAAAACAAAGTGGACGAAAAAATGAGCTCACGTAATTAAAACTATGTCTTTATATTAAAAAAAATAGTTTGGAATTCGAGTAGTGTCTCAAAAGTCACAATAATTACATTTTCATATTATGGTTATACGAATGTCGTAATCTACCTTTAGCCAAGCATATTGCGATATAGTGTTCCACTAGGTGAGGAAAATTGATAGGTAATATAACGAAAAGTATCTCTTCCACATTGTTTCAACACATCATCAAAACATACTTACATTTTGAAGGATAATGTAAGCAGTATTAGGTAGGTAGTAAATGTGTGTTGCGTTGTATTATAATTAAGCAGAGTGTTTCTTGGCACTAGTGAGTGGAAATTTAATGACTTTTAATGACTGAATAATGTCACTGAATTATGTATAATTTCCCACTTATGTGAAACCTCACTTGCAAAATTATTCAAGGAAATAACACAAAACATTGTTTTATTTGTTCTTTTTACTATCTAGTGTTACGCTATACTTAATTTCATGCAATTCCAAGTGTTTGAGGTGAAAGGTGTATCTTGTGAGATTTAGGTGTTTTGAGCATACATAACTGCTTCCTCAGTCATAGTACATGCTCTTCCATGTGAGTTTCAAAGACAATTAGGTTAGATACACTGCCTAGGTTAAATTCTCACAAAACTCCATTTAAAAGTCACTGTATGTACGCAGTTAATTCCTCAAATTGAACGACACATACCACTACTGATTATGCCTTGAAGTGACTTATATCATGTATTTTGCCAGTCAACTGGTACTACTTGTAACTGATAATAATCACTGCAGAGATACATTGCCAAACATTATTCAAAGTTTCCTTCATACTTGATAACAGATAAACATCTGTAATTGTAAACTCATTAATGTATAAAAAATTCCGACGAAACTATGCAGTTTATCTCATTTGTACACTTCTTCAAAACTATCGAAATTGGTATACGCCAAGAATTAGTACATTCTTTATTAATACCGCATTATAACTGCACACATTTAAACGAATATGGTGCTGTTAATAACCCTATAATAACACACGTTTAGCAGATTCCATTTTTAATGAGTTTAAAAATTAAATGTTTAAAATATACTACGAACATATTCATTAAAATTCTGTTATTTTGTCAGAATTAATTACAATTTAAATGAATTTTACGACACATGATTAACAACCATCATGATAAGAAACACAATTTAGCGAAAGCGACTTAAATAAGATGTCAGCTTCCAAAAACTAGACGGATTAAGATAACTGTAGCTTTCCTTGTGTAGTTCATAGCTCTCAAGTCTCACATTCTCTCATAAAACGTACCTTTCTCATTAGAATATCAGTCCTCTTCTGGATATATAGATACAAGGTAGTACCAGAATCTATCCTGACAAAATTCAGTATTAGAAATAGGCAACAATCTTTTCTTATTCTTTTAACAAACTTAGGCTACTTTTAATGTATGTGTCCAGTCATATGACACTATTAATCACAATCTACAAAAACAGCTAAGAAATCTACTGCCAACTTAGCAAAATAATACAACGTGAGCAGCGAACATAATGTGCTCGGTACTAAACACAATTTAGCGATCTTCGGGAGCAGATTTGTAGGGCAGCTAGCAACATATTAAACTTAAGTCCAACATCCTCAGTCTCACAATGCGAAAAGCTCTATCGACAGCTTATTTTAACAAATCAATTACTGGACTGCACCAGAGGACGAGTTTTGTAATACTCAATGTAATCCCATGTTATGACCTAACCACACGCGTTGTGCTATGTATCCGAAACCATCTCCAGCAGAACCAAATTCATGACTGTTTCGTTCACGGCTATTAAAGCTTACCTCTATGACAGAGGTCGGCAATTAATCACAGATGAGATCCGGCTGATTTGAAATTTTTTATCGAGGTCCAGAAGTAAAACATCATGTTCCATAGTAATTTTTTATATTAATTTTCACTCGCAAAAAATATGAAATACAACAGACAGGCATACTTGGATTCAAAAACCGATAAAAGTCATACCATCTAATGTTTTTATTATAATCTTCACTCTCAAAATAATATTAAATACAATAGATGTAAAATAATAATGTATAAAAAATCCAGAAGAACTTATTTGTTATTTGTTTACCTTTTTACTCGCAAGAAGTATGAAATAAAATGGATAGTCAAACTTTTATGAAAAGTCCAGAAATTGGTCATACATTGTACATACTATTTTTATTTTTACTAAGGACGTACGAAATACAATGAAATGTACGTATATTCGTACGTGTTCGTACGTGTTAAAAATTACATTTGCTGACATGAGCCAATTTTCTTGAAGTTACGTTCACTTGCTAATCAACTTAACCGAATACTGTCTTCAAGGTGGAAGGCGGGTGGTCTTGAGCGAAAATTATTCTCTAACAAACTCATTTTTTAAATGAAATTTCAAAAATAAATATGGAGCCAAACATAGCAGCCAGGTAGATCGCGAATTTTTTGCAATTTTCATACTTTTCCATGACATATTTACTACAAAATTCTTCAGTGGATACAGGTTTATACGTTTGTAAGGAAATGTCTCTCTGCAAGTCTGTTATCTCCGTGAGCAGTAAAGGCTTTGAAAGGTGGAACGACTTTGCAGGCACATCCGTCCATTTTACTGCCTCAGTAATCTCAAAATATGATATCAAAATTCCTGAAAACTTTTCTATTTCTGAAAAGTCTTTGAATCTTACTGCAAATTCCTTCTTAAGATCTGCCAAGAAATTTTATAGTAAGGAAATCTATATTTTAGGATTGATGATGATACACTTTGAAACAAATCACATATTAATTCCCATTTCCTTGTAGCTCGGTGTTGTTAATAGCAGAAAAATAGTTTTTTTAGTAATTAGAGTATGTAACTTAAACTTTGAAAATACATTTGTCAGTCCAGTTTTTGGCTTTCCGCGGTCCCGACGTGGATCGCGGTCCACCAGTTGCCGACCGCTGCTCTATGAGCATACCAAGACAGAAAAATTTCAGATACATCGCCAAAATGAAATTGTAATTTAATTTATTGCTAGTGCTGCAGTTAAGTTATTCGTTATACACACGCATGCAGATTATGGATATGTGTGTATAACGAACAACTTCTTAAAAAACTATGTAAACGCGCGACTGTCGTCACAAAAAAAAAAAAAAAAAAAAAAAAAAAAAAAAAAAAAAAAAAAAAAAATGAAAATATACTGATGAACATCTCCGAAACGCGTCATTTCAGTCATGCTGTGCTAGAAGTGTGACCGGTAAATTGTTTTGCGACCTAGCCAGCCATCTGCATCACTAGCAACTAATTTCATCATGGCCTCTTTCACGACGTCAGATCGCATTTACAAAACTGCAATTTGTCACTATCACTGGATATATTCTTACACTGGCAAATGGTCACACGAGTTGCCGTGTTGAGAACCAATCGTCAGTCCTGCTTGGCACTTGATTATACGTTATTAACGACACAAGAAGATTCTAACAGAAAAAAAAAGAATCATAGCATGAAAAATATGAGTGAATAAAAAAAGTCAGTACTATGCTGAAAAACATGTAAAAAGGTATTACAAACTGAATATACAAATTCTCTATTAAAAATATTAACATCAGAGTTCCAGCAGTTGGATAACAGGGAACGGTTCTCATTGGTGGAAAGCAGGCACAGCGCGTGAAATGTCCACTATCCAATAATATTAATCATAGTTCAGTCTTTGGCCAGGCTATTTTCACCTTTTGTTATACTGTGACAGAAGCATTTTTAATTCTGTATCGATATATGGTTACGAAAAATTAATTATGTAAAAAAACAACGAAATTCCAGGAAACAGTTTTTTTTATTTTATTTTTTATTTTTTTATTTTTACTTTTCTGAATATTGTTATTGTTATTTTTATTGGCTGTGAGTAGAGTAAGTTGAGCTACATCTACAAATTTATGAAATGTATTGTCACGGTCAAAAGCAACTGCAAAATGATTTAGATATCTGCATGGTGCAAAAGTTTGCACCTCTCTAATAACGCGCGGGAAGGAAGAACAACTAAATCGTTCCGTTTTCTCTTATTTTATTAGGATGGTCATGTCTCCCTAAGTAGGTGGGTGCTAGCAAAATATTTTCACATTCAGAAGTAAAACTTAGCAAACAGATCACGCCGCAATGAATCACGTCTTTCTCTTAATTATTTCCACCCCAATTCTTGCAACATTTCCGTGACGCTTCCCCCCCCCCCCCCGTAACGTAATAAAACAAAACGAGCTGACCTCTGAACCTTCGCAATGTCTTCCGTCAGTCCCACCTGGTGAGGTTCCCACAAGGGGCAACAGTACTCCAGGAGAGGACGCACAAGTGTGATGTAGGCAGTCTCTTTGGTGGAGCTGGTGCATCTTCGAAGCGTTCTGCCAATGAAACGTAATCTTTGAGTAGCCTTCCCCACAATATTTTCTATGTGTTTTCTCCAGTCAAAGTTATTCGTAATTGTAACTTCTAGGTATTTGGTAGAATCTACGACCTTAAGGTTTGACTGATTTATCTCTTAACTGAAGTTCAGCGGATTTCTTTTAGTGGTCATGTGTATTACTTCACACTTTTCTTTATTTAGTGTCAATTGCCAATTTTCGCACCATGTAGAAATTTTGTCTAAATCGCTTTGCAGTTATTTTTGATCCTCTGTTGAAACCGATAAACGAAAGCATCATCCGCGAACAGTCTAAGGGAGCTATTCAGATTGTCTCCTAAATCGTTTATAAACACATGGAAGATTAGGGGACCTATAACGCTTTCCTGGGGAACGCCAGATATCACTTCTGTTTTACTCGATGACTTACCGTCAATTGCAACGAACTTTGTCCTTTCTGATAGGAAATCGAGCATCCAATCGTACAGTTAGGGAGATATTCCATAAGCACGCCATTCATTAGAAGTTGCTTGTAGGGTACAGTGTCAAAAGCCTTCCGGAAATCCAGAAATATGGAATCGATTTGAGATCCCTTGTCGATGGCACTTATCACTTTATGTGAATAGACAGCAAGCTGTGATTCGCAAACTTCAATTACACGATAAAACAGTCAAACCTAGAGACCGTCAATTCAACTAGGAATAACATTTGCGAAGAACTTAAATTGGAGAGAACACACAGAAAATATTTGTAGGGAAGTTGATACAAAGGCTACGTTTCATTGGCAGATCACTTAGAAAGGTGCAACAGTTCTACTAAAGAAACTGTTTACAGCACATTCGTGCGTCCTATTTTGGGAGTAATGCTGCGTATTGTGGGATCCTCACTAGGTGGGACTGACAGACGATGTAGAGAAAGTTCATAGAAGGGTTGCTAGTTTTGTATTATCGCGATACAAGGGAGAGAGTGTCACGGAAATAATGCACGAGTTAGGATGGAAATGATTAAAAGAAAGGAGTTGTTTGTTAAGGCGAGATTAATTTTTCCGAAATTTCTTTCACCAACTTTCTCTTCCGAATGCGGATATATTATGTTAGTACCCATGTAGATAGGGGGACATGATCATCATGATGAAATGATAGAAATGAGATCGAAAACGGAAAGATTGAGTTGTTCCTTTTTCCCGTGCACTGTTAGACAATAGAACGGTGAACGCTCTGCCATGCCCTTCAATGTGATCTGCAGATATAGATTAGCCGCCGCTGTCGGTGTGAGACAATCCATTCTTTTGACACTTTACCTCCAGATAGGGCGACCAACTCTGCCGTATTATACGGGATCTCCCGCATTTCAACAATTATTTTCAAATTCTCCCGTCTTCCTTATTGTCCGCCTATTTCTCCCGTATTTTGTCAGTGATCGCTGTTATAAACCGAAACCCGTGAGGTTCTATTGATAATTTCTCATCGAGTAATCTCGAAAACGTTTTCTATGGTAATTGATACTAGTCTCTGTTTGTGCTTATACAGCCTTTGTAATGCATGGTGCTGTGGGGGAAATGTTTCTTTCCTGGTCAGTACTGCCAATTCAACGATGCGCTCGTGACGTACCGATCAGCAGTTAACGTTTTTATACCACAGCAATATATAGAAGAAATGACTCGAAAGTGGAGCCGGCCGCGGTGGCCGAGGAAACTGAGGCGCTCCAGTCACGGTCTGCACGGCCACTACGGTCGGGGGTTCGAATCCCTCCTCGGGCATGGATATTTGTGCCGTCCTTAGGATTAGCTAGTTCATAAGTAGTTTTTAGGGACTGATGACCCCGTAGTTAAGTCCCATAAGCTATACAAACACTTGAAGTTTTTTTTTTTTTTTTTTTTTTTTTTTTTTTTTTTTTTTTTTTTTTTTTTCGAAAGCGGATTATGGAGACTTTGATTGTTAAACAAAAGCGTGTCATTAGTTATTTATGAACAGACTGACACAACACAACACTTTAGTATAAAACATATTTCAGTTAACTTCACTCGGCAAGTATGCGTAAGAAAGCCCAAAAAATCGATACCTTGGCACTTTTAATACATTGATCGTACAGTAAGAAACTTAATGATTTGAGTGTTGTTCTTTCTCTTCAGCCCTTTTACGGCACATGCGGGGTCGGCTTTGTTATTCCAGAATTGGCGTGTTAATATTGACGGGGTGGATGGATGCCCTTCCTGCCACCACCCCCTGCCCCACGGGAGGAAATGTGTACCCCAAATGTCTGTCTATAGTGTTATATGTGTGAAAGTGTAAAGTGTTATGAAATGTTCACGAATAGTGTAACTGAGGCGGGACGTGGGAACCAGCCCGATATTCACCTAGGGAGATGTGGGAAACCGCCTAAAAGCCACATCCAGGCTGGCCGGCACTCCGACCCCCTATATTAATCCGACGGGCGGACGCGAGCCGGGACCGGTACGCCTCCCCGTCTCGGAAAGCGGTGCGTTACACCACACGGCTAGCCGAGCGGGTAAGGATTTGACTGTTGTAATCAAGTAAAAATAGAAATTCAACGGGCATTTACACCTAAAAATATACTTTCTATTCAACGAGTCATTATGGAGTAGATAGAGTTGGGCAATTAAAAAAAAAAAAAAATAATAATAAAAAAATAAACCCTCTCAAGTTTTTAAATGGTGCTTTTTCTGAAACTTAAGCTCTTAATGACTACAGGAAAATAATCTTAAATTTGACTTTTTGAATAGTGGACCCCTTTTCTTACTTACGCAAGTGAAGTCTTCTGCACATTATTCCTAGTATTGATGTGTGTACTGAGATCTTAGCTGGCAAAGGAGACCTAGTTATCTTAAATTTGACTTTCTGAATAGTGGACCCCTTGTTTTACTTACGTAAGTGAAGTCTTCTACAGATTATTCCTAGTATTGATGTGTGTACTGAGATCTTAGCTGGCAAAGGAGACCTAGTTAAGGAAGGAGGGAAGCTTGGAGGTTTACGCTCGAAGTTTTTGGGTAAGAACGTGGAAGGAAATCTGCCGTGCCCTTTTAAAGGAACCATCCCGGCGCTTGGCTGGAGTGATCTAGGGAAATCACGAAAAACCTAAATCTGGATGAACGGAGGTGGCTTTGAACCACCATTTTCCCGATTTGCGAGTACAGTATCTTACCACTGCGCCACCTCGCTCGGTCCTAGTTAAGGAATAAATAAACTGTGGAGCAGCTGATAGTGTACGTTTTAGCATGCTGTTCTTGAATTTATTCCCCAATCAAGTCTTATGAATGCCACTGCATTCTTAAAAACGTTCTCTCTAGTCGCAGTTACCTCAAAATATGATATACGACTAAAATAAGCAAATTATGCCTGATTTATTTATTCCAGGGAAAGACATATAGATATGCATCTGAAATTTACTTTGACTAAATCTCCCTTATAATCAAGGGTAGATTCTGGTCACCATACCTCCAGACGGTACACCCATTCCGCTGAGCGCCGTGTAGTTTTCGGTGTCTCGGATCGCCATCAGCGCTGGACGCGGAGGCAGAAACTGCCAGCTGACGCGCCAGATGGTTAGCACGCGGAGAACCAGTCCTACCAGCTCGTTTCACGGTTGGCTGGGCCTTGCGGCACCATCACTAAAACTCGTGAAAACAAAACATCAATAAACAAGTTAAGCGAGTCAGGAAAGCACAGCTCAAAGCGATGAATAATTACAGAACATGAGCAGAAGGCGCGAGGCAGCGGGTCCTACCTGTCCACATCCTGCCTGCACCTTGCCAGCTCACTGTTCGTTTATGACTGAAAATCATTTCACCTACCTCGAACGTCTTCAGAAACGTGCACATAGAAAATGTCTATTGATGAATTTGTAAGAAAATGTCTAATATTGTGCCTCCTGTTTTGTGCCGAGTAACTTGCTTGCAAGAAAATGTATAATATTGCATCTATTGTGTGTATCGATATGTCTACATAAATCTGTGAAGTTGCGACGTTTCATCTTTGGCAAAGATTATGTATCGCATAGCATTGTAGCTCGTGCGGAGAGACAGAGAGTCAGACTTGTGGTTCAGCTCGCTTAGAGAGCAGTTGTGTTGTGAATGTGGCTCCGATGTAGAGCTGAGGCTGTAGTGCCAGCAAGTTGGTTTGATTGTATTTGGAATATATTGCATTTCATATATATGAATAATAAGTAACAAAGTTGACCTTTCTTTCCTGCTTCACTTACATAGTTAGAAGACTAACCCACTTTCTTTATTTGATAACTAGCTTATATGCCCGTGCTTCGCAACGGTTGTTAAAGCGGGACATCCACTTGAATCTGTTTACTATACTCGTCTCTTTGTCTCCCTCTGCGATTTTTACCCCACACACTTCCCTCCAATGCTAAATTTACGATTCCTCGATGTCTAAGAATGTGTCCTACCAAGTGATCCCTTCTTTTAGTCAGGGTATGCCAGAAATTCCTTTTCTCACCAATTCTGTTCAGTACCTCTTCATTAGTTATGCGATCTACCCACCTAATCTTCAGCATTCTTCTGTAGCACCACATTTCAAAAGCCTCTATCCTCTTCCTGTCCGCACAGCTTATCGTCCATGTTTCACTCCCATACAAGGCAACCTCCACACAAATGCCTTCAGAAAATACTTCCTTACAATTAAATTAATATTCGATGTTAGCAAATTTCTCTTTTTCAAAAATGCTTTTCTTCCCATTGCCATTCTGCATTTTATATCCTCTGTACTGCGACCATCATTTGTTATTTTACTGCCCAAGTTACAAAAGTCATCTACCTCCTTTATTGCTTCGTTACCTAATCTAATTCGTTCAGCATCACTCGATTTTTTTAGACTGCACTCCATTACCCTAGTTTTGCTCTTGTTAATGTTCATCTTATAAGCACCTTTCAGCACACTGTCCCTTCCGTTCAATTGCTCTTCCAGGTCCTTTGCTATATCTGACAGAATTACTATGTCGTTAGCAAAACGCAATGTTTTTAATTCTTCCCCGTGAACTTTAATTCCTTCACCAAATTTCTCCTTGTTTTCCTTTATAGCTTGCTCAATGTACACATTGAACAACATTGGACAAAGGCTACAACCCTGTCTTACTCCCTTCCCAACTGATGCTTCCCTTTCATGCCCTTCGAGTCTAATAATTGCGGACTGGCTTTTGTACAAGTTGTAAAGAATTCTCCTTTCCTTGTATTTTACCCCAGCTGACTTCAGAATTTGAAAGATTATATATCACATAGCATTGTAGCTCGTGCGGAGAGACAGAGTCAGACTTGTGGTTCAGAGCAGTTATGTTGTGTGTGTGGCTCTGATGTAGAGCAGAGGATGTAGTGCCAGCAAGTTGGTTTGATTGTATTTGGAATATATTGCATTTCATATAATTGTGATAAGGTTGTACCACCTCTGGAATGAAGGTAATAGCATTTCATGTAAGTAAGAAAAAGTTGTACCATTTAGGTGATGTAATGATGATAATTAATGATAAGTAACAAAGTTGACCTTTCTTTCCTGTTTCATTTACGTAGTTAGAATATTAACCTATTTCCTTTATTTGATAGTTAGTTATTTGTGGATTTAAACTACAGTATTGATTTTGGTAATCTTGTTGAACAGATTCCTTTATTGGTAACGTAGTAAATGATTGGTATGCAAGACTGCAGTTAATTGAGTATGATACCGAGTTTTGATAATCAGGTACTAATCTGTATAAAATTCTCGCAGTCGAAAATTAAGAACGTGGTTTGTGTTTTTTTAATATCTCTCTCGCAGTCAAAGTTTTTGAGTATAGTCAGTGTGTGCTTCATGCAGGTTACATGTCACAGTTGCTTTGTTAAAAGATCCGTTGCGCACATAATCAGTTTAATTCACTGTTTCTCATTTAACAGTATGTACATATATATCAGGACCATAATTAAACCAAATTACTGTTTTATTTAACAATGTACCAGTTGACTTAGTGATCTTTACAGTTAAACATCAATATATGACTACTATGTGAACTGCAACTAATATCAGATCAGGTTTTGAATGAGTAACTTTAAAATAAACTACTTTTGTTGTCTGATTAAACGATACATTCAACTTTAAGCATCACGTACAACTTTTAAGTTCTCTACGGTCACTGTGCGGATCAAAGTTCTGCTGTCGATACAAAGCAGCAGCAATCATCGACGCTACGACGAGAGGCCGTAAATTTCTATATGTGAGACAGTTCCTGCAATTCCTTGAAATATGGCGTAAGGTATGTAGCACAAAAAATATCAATAACGCGTTGCCGGACAAAAATAGTACACCCTCTTAGAATTTTCTAATTCACTCAAGATTCATAGTTGAAACAGCGCGTACGGAGTACATGAAATCGTTACAATTCTTCAAGCGGTATTTAGGTACCAGGTGTCGATCCTTGCTGTCTTGGAAACATTATTCCAGGTCTACATCTACATAGATACTCTGCAAATCACATTCAAGTGCCTGGCAGAGGGTTCATTAACCACTTTCATAACTTTTCTCTACCATTCCATTCTCTAATAGCGCGCGGGAAGAAAGAACACCTAAATCGTTCCGTTTTCGATCTGACTTCTCTCATTTTCTTGGGATGGTCATGTCTCCCTAAGTAGGTGGGTGCTATCAAAATATTTTCACATTCAGAAATAAAAGTCGGTGATTGAAACTTCTCAAACAGATCGCATCGCAATGAATAACGTCTTTCTTTTAATTATTTCCACCCCAATTCTTGCAACATTTCCGTGACGCTTCCCCCCCCCCCCCCCCGTAACGTAATAAAACAAAACGAGCTGACCTCTGAACCTTCGCAATGTCTTCCGTCAGTCCCACCTGGTGAGGTTCCCACAAGGGGCAACAGTACTCCAGGAGAGGACGCACAAGTGTGATGTAGGCAGTCTCTTTGGTGGAGCTGGTGCATCTTCGAAGCGTTCTGCCGATGAAACGTAACTTTTGGTTCACCTTCCCCACAATATTTTCTGTGTGTTCTCTCCACTCAAAGTTATTCGTAATTGTAACTCCTAGGTATTTGGTAGAATCTACGACCTTAAGGTTTGACTGATTTATCTCTTAATTGAAGTTCAGCGGATTTCTTTTAGTGGTCATGTGTATTACTTCACACTTTTCTTTATTTAGTGTCAATTGCCAATTGTCAATTGTCAATTGCTTTGCAGTTGCTTTTGATCCTCTGTTGACTTCACTAACCGATAAACGACAGCATCATCCGCGAACAATCTAAGGGTATATCTGGGTATATCCAGATGAAGGCCACTCTAAAGTTGGCCGAAAGTTATTAAATCAATATAAGGCGGCCATCTTTTTCAAAACTCAATGCGGGACATTTCGAGGATGTGAAGCAGGACTAACGTCACGTGGATCATTGTGCCAGGCAGGGCCGTATTTATGGTATGTGACGCCCCTGTGCAGTAATTTATTTTACACTGGACATGGGATTCAAAAAACACCCCCCTAGGGGTACGCCACTGCTATCAAGACAACCTGAATTTTAAAATTTATTGGTGTAATCCATTCTTGGAATGCCATTTGAAAACTGAATAAATCACGGATAATGTAGAGAGAGAGATAAAAATTGACACACATGCTTGGAATGACATGAGGTTTCATTAGGAAAAAAAGAAAAAGTTCAAAAAAGTCCGACAGATGGCGCTTCATCTGATCAGAAAAGCAATAATTAGCATAACAAATTACGACAAAGCAAAGATGATGTTATTTATAGGAAATGCTAAATATGTTCACTATCACTTATCAACAATAACTGTAGTCGAGGAATAATGTTGTGAACAGCATTGTAAAGCATGTCCGGAGTTATGGTGAGGTATTGGGGTCGGATGTTGTCTTTCAGCATCCCTAGAGACTTCAGGTAACCTCAAAGCATAATCGCGCGGACTGAGGTCTGGGGACCTGGGAGGCCAAGTACGACGAAAGTGGCGGCTGAGCACACGATCATCGACAAACGACACGCTTAAGTGATCTTTTGCGCGTCTAACAATTTATTTTGTTCTAATGAAACCTCATGTCATTCCAAACATGTATGTCAATTTTTATCCCTCTATCTACATTATTCAGTGATTTATTCAATTTTCAAATTTATACTGACGTTTTGATCATCCGGTATTTGCACATGAATAAGTTGTTGTTTATATCAGGGAAATTCGGCTGTTTTACATTTTTATCACGATTATTTACGTCTTTCGATATTTTACTACTGCTTGGAACACAAAAATTACTGAAACTATTTGGTTAATTACATAGAAAAGTAATTATAAACAAATATTATTCGTACGGCACCTTGCCCACCACTAGTAGCGCTAGTGGCGGCGTTCCAACTGTCAGTTTGTAACAACTTTCACAGCAGTCACCCCGTTTACATGGGCTCCCAAAGCCGGATTTCGTTAACCGATTTTCCAATTTCGCTTTTGGTTGGTCATGTAAACACTCCCGAATCGATTCTGGAAATCCGTTTCTCTAAAGCGGTTTTCCAGTTCCACAATCGATTATTGTGCCCATGTAAACGCAACCGTTTTTGAAGCGTTCTTGGCTTGTCAGATTGTGTTTTCTTGTTAAGAATTTTCGGCACATATTGAATGAGTGATTTTCTAATGTGAAATAAAAGGAGAAATATTAGAGTTGACCTGAATCTGTGTATTTAGAGAAATAAAAACAGCGATTTTGCTGACAAAATCAGGACCTGAATCAGCTGCTTTTCAGCCGCCATATTAAGTGGACTACGAAATCCGATTCAGGCTATGCCATGTAAACATGACAGCGAAAAACGGTTTACGAAAATCGGTTTTCGTCTTCCGGAAGGTCTGTTCTATGTAAACGTAGTGAGTGAGTGTAGCGACTGAACGTTAGATAGTGTCTGTACTCAGAGTGTACATCCAGTTTGTATAGAGATCAGTGGCCCACCTTCTCCTTTCTTTATCGGAGATTGATTTTTATTACTTTGTATAAGGAAGGAGAAAGCGCTGCATTTGTCACAGTCAGCTATTACGTTTGATCTTATTAACATCTCCGTTTGAGCCAGGGATTTTATCAGAGAGGACTCTTCCTCTTCTCGGAGGAAATGGACTGATGTGAGTAAGGATTTATGAATTTTTTCTTTCCTCAGTATTTTAATGTGTATTATCTTTAATGGTCGTTTGGACGGCGTTACTATCGTTCAAGAATTGTGAGCAGTATTCAATATACAGAAATGTTTCATAATTTACATTCACCAGTAACTACTATTCGCTTTGAGAATGTAAGAACCTGCAGTCATTTCTTTCTCAGACGAAGTCAGATTTTTGCATCTTCCATTACGGAAGAGTCGAAATCAAAAAAATGTTGAAATGTTTGTAAATCTATCGGACCAAACTGCGTGGTCATCAGTCCGTAGCTTACAAACTACTTAAACCTAGGTAAACTAACCTAAGGACAATCACACACACCCCTGCCCCAGGGAGGACTCGAACCTCCACGGCGAGCAACCGCGCGCTCCGCAGCGAGGTGCTTTAGACCGATCGGCAACTCCACCGCGGCCGGAAGTGTCGATCAAAAATAATGTCGTGTAGATGTTACGCACTACTAATTGCTCAGAATTGTTCCCCCCCTAATTATATCCATAATGGATATGAGGCGCGTTAATTATTTTGTCAAGTAGGCTCAACCACAGATATCGTGTAAAAACACTAAAATTTGACGCATTTCAAGGGTCAAGCCCTCATCATCAGATAATCTGTACAAGAATCTTTAAACAAAAAACAAAAATATAAAACGTGATAAAAGAAAACGTGGTTACTTACCTTTTCGTTGACACTGTTACAAGGGAAGTAACCACGTTTTCTTTTATTATGTTTTATATTTTTGTTTTTGTTCAAAGATTCTTGTACAGATTATCACATGATGAGGGCTTGACCCTTGAAACGCTTCATATTTTAATGTTTTTACACGATATCTGTGGTTGAGCCTACTTGACAAAATAGTTGTTCACCCCTTTTTAATATACTGCGTTCAAACGTGATTTACAGCGTTTTGTACCTCTAATAACTCTTTTCAGCTATAAATGGTCTGGTCGAGAGAAAATGATAGGTACAATAAATGCCGTATTATAGCGTTTTCTGCTACCCCACCATATCTTATGTATCAGTGCAATCACATTTCATGGTAAATGTCCTCAGAAAAACTAACCATTTATTATTAATTTTTTTAATTCCAACCCTCGACTAGGCAGGAAACGTTATAGACTCAGGACAGCAGAGAGAGAGTCGTATTACAATGATGTCGAGAAGAGCGCTATGAACACCCAGCAGGTGGGTGCTGAAAAATCTAAAAAAAATCGAAATTGGTTGAAATGTTCAAATGTCTGTAAATCTATCGGACCAAACTGCGTGGTCATCAGTCCGTAGCTTACAAACTACTTAAACCTAGGTAAACTAACCTAAGGAGAAACACACACACCCATGCCCCAGGGAGGACTCGAACCTCCACAGCGAGCAACCGTGCGCTCCGCAGCGAGACGCTTTAGACCGCTCGGCTACTCCACCGCCGCCCGAAATTGGTAATTCTCGTATGAGCTTCGCCAATTCCGATTAGCTTCGTATTTTCTGCACTGCCACAATGTTGATGCGACCGGGATAAAATTTTCCATACATTACCCTCGACACATGATGAAGGTCACTATGTAGTTACAATTTCGTATGGTCCATGGCTAAGGGTATCTTAGACCAGACTTGACACCGTTTGATCTATCGCCGTGAAATTTGACAGATTTTTCATATACTATGGAGGGAGTAGCTGAACGTAGAGAGAGGAAGGACGAAATCGGCAAAGAGTGAGGGGAGATAATGACAGAGGCAAGGGGAGGAATAGGTCGATAGAGGGAGGAAGGAGGACGAGGAAGAACAGGAGGAGGAAGACGCCACAAGAGAACTGTGGACTTCGACAAAGCCTTACCACAGTCTAACATATACAGTCGCGACACTCACTGCTGTAAAGGTTGTTACCAACTGACAGTTGGGCAAGCCGCCGAAGTAGTGATGTTTGTTTATAATCGCTTTTGTACGTAATTAACGAAATACTTACTATAATTTTTGCGTTACAAGCATTATTAAAATATCGAAAGCCAAATATAATACGGAAATTAATAGAAAAACAGCCTAATTTAAAAGATTCAGTGGTATAAAGAACAACTCTGTCATGAACAAATACGAATATCTGTATATTTGCAGCTTATTCCGCTGAAAGTAATTTGCATATGAACATAATGGTATAATAAATGTCTATTATGCTCTGTCCTTACTATGACAGCCAGTTTTTGACGTGTATCAATTCGGTATGAAGCCTAATGATTCTCATATGTTTACACATCACTCGTATTTCTTATACGTGCATATTCTTTTAAGTGTAATTACTTTAGCTTAAAAAAAAACCAATGTTTTGATGATTCTTGCGGTTTCTGGTTCAGATGTAGCAACAATTGTGGAATTGGGTTCTTCTTTGTTGGAAAACAGTTTGGTTGCTTTTATCGTTATATTGCAACGTCTGTGACGTTTTTCCTTCAGCTTCAGCTGTGATGGTTGATTTGGTATGTTAAATACCGTATTTATTGCATTCTATATGCGTTTCCTATGTTCCACCCTCACCGATTTTACTGGCATTGTAATGAAGAATACTTAACGTTCCTGGGTAGAAATTGACGTCTCTCTGGTAAAGGGCATGTCTCCTGGTGTTTCCTAGGCATTCTTATTTTTAATAGAAAATGTAATTATTCATTTAAAGCCTGTATGTTATAGGACAATTGTAAATTAACTGCCCTGTAATATACCATTTCGTACCTTGTCAGGGATCTTACGAAACCTAAGAAAGACAAATGGGGAGCTATTTTTAAATCATTACCTATTTATAAGGCACTACATACGTTCCCTAATGTAAAAGGTATACTAAAGTCAATCTAAACGATACTATTCGCACTCATCAACTATCGTATTCAGAAACGTAGCTTGCCGGCCGCTTGGAGCGTTGTATCGCAGCGTATAACAAAAATCTGTGGAACTGTCGTGACTGTATATGTTAGTACGTGGCCATACTCTCAAAATTCCCAGAGTCCACGTTTCCATATGAGTTTTCTAGCGTCGTGACCGCGGGGGAGAAACAAAAGAAAGTCTGGGTAACCGACAACATACTTGATGTCGAACAGTCTTCATCTTTTCGTTGCTACTGCAAATGTCCAACCGAACCTGCTTACCCTCAGAACAACATTTCATAGTTTACCATCTTGCCTCCACTGTTTGTTGTCCGTGATAAATTTTGGATTTCAAGGAGCATATTAAAGTTATAATTTATCAATAACGATTTCCAAATCTTCACATGCCATAAATGTGGTTTTATACTACTTTAGCCTGTACTTTAATGTAAGTCGCAACATCAGTATTACTCACGTGTGTTTACATTTTTCGTAATCTCAAACTGAACTCACGACAGATCTGTTTATCTTGCCGTTTATCACCCGCAAATGCAGCAGGTAAAAGAAAAATGAATGTATCACGCCATATACTCTCTCCAATGCGACTGTACGATGGTTTACGGCGTAGTAATGTAGGTGTCAGAAGAGTATTGATTGATTGCACTTAAAATGAAGGCCGCTTGCATGTTCGAGGAATTATTTTTGTGTTCACAATCTTCAGTATGCAGTATGACATGCCTATCGCTACTCGCAATAAAAAAAGTAGTAAAAACGGGGATTTGAAGGAAAAGTACCTGACACAAGTGTGTCTGATATGATATATCACCTGATTACGTGACCATAATGCAACGCAAATGTAACACGCAGTAGGTGTTATGCAGTAGCGACCAGAAAAATATTATCTTACAATTGCATTCCTTTTCAACAAACAACTAATAGTCGAGCGGAAAGAACGCAGAATTACAATATTATATGGAATTATATGGAGTCCAGGAACAGAGCACTGCGCTTGCTAAAGTTCACAAGTGCCAGTGTTCTCAGCTCTAGGTTTTCACATCGGCAAATAGAAGCAATGTAACAGTGTTCAGCATACTTCGATGTTCATTACAATTTAACTCATCGTATAGCTTTCTCAGTATAGTATCTCTCTTCATTTTGTCTCCAAGTTCATTTCCTTTGTAGAACTCCTCTTTATATCTTTCCTCTTTTCAGCTGTTTTCTCTTTGCTCGGAACTGGCATTACATCTGAGTTCTTGATATTCATATAACTGCTTTTCTTGTTTTCAAATGTCTCATCTATTTTCCCTTAGTTGTACATTCTTCTAAGTCTGGCATTTGCCTTCTAGCCACTTTTGCTTAGCTATTCTGCACTTCCTGTCAATTCATTTCTTAGTCGTCTGTACTCCATTTTGCCTGCTTCATTTACTGCATTTTTATATTTTCTCCTTTCATCAATTAGATTTGTTCCTGTAAAATACATGGATTTTTGTTGGTCTTGTCCTACTGCCTGTTTGGTCCTCTGCTGCCATCACTGTTTCCTCTCTCTCAAAGCTACCCATTCACCTTCTACTGTTCTATTTCCCCCTTTTCTGTCAATTGTTGCCTAAAGCTCCTTCTGAAATTTCGAGAACTTCCGTTCCTTCAATTTATCCAGGTCCCATCCCCTTATTTTTCTACCTTTCTGCAGTTTCTTCGGTTTCAGTTTACAGTTCATAACCAGTAAGATTTGGTCAGAGTCTACATCCGCCTCTGGATAGATCTTGCAGTTCAAAATCTGTTTTCCAAATCTATGTACCATTATAAAATCCATCTAGTACCTTTCTGTGTCTTCAACGTATACAAAGGTCTGTCTTGATTCTTAAAACGTTTCTGTTATGAGTAAATTATGTTCCGTGCAAAATTCCACCAGGCGACTTTTTCTTTTATTTTATTTTCCCCAAACCATATTCACCTATTTTTCTTACCATTCCTTGTCCTACTACCGAATTCCAGTGCCCCATCACAAGTAATGGTAATAGACCAAGTAACGAAAGCTGATATGGGAAAAAGTTTTGCAAATGAATCTACATAGTAGTGTAGCCTACGAATTTATTTTTCATTTTATTTATTTTACTTTATTTTGCTCTAACGAGCGAAATGGCACAGTGGTAATACACTAGGCTCAGGTTCGGATGGACGACTGTTCAACACATCTTTTGCCATCCAAATGTAGGTTTTCACGTCATTTTTCGAAATCGCTGTAAGCAAATGGCGGGATGATTCCTGTGGTCGCGGCGGAGTGGCCGAGCGCATTGAGGCGCTATGCTGCGATGCGCGAGGCCGGCCGTTCCCCGTCGAGGGTTCCAATCCCCCCTCAGGCATGGATGTTTGTGCTGTCTTTAGCATAAGGTAGTTCATACGTAGTTTGTAAGATTAGGGACTGATGACCCTGCAGTTAAGTCCCATAAGCTTCACAAACGTTTGAACGTGTGATTCCTCTCAAAGGGCACAGCCGATTTATTTCACCTTCCTTAATCGAAAACAACAGGAGCGCGTGCTTCGTCTCTAATGACGACGATGTCGACGGGAGTTCTAGCACTTAGAAAGGGTTTACGTTACTGCCACGAGAAGTGATTCACATCTCTTCAATGGCGGAGTGGCTGACAGTTTATGAACGCAATCGAATATAACTGCAGTGAGAAGTAATATTTTTAATTTGTACAGATAAGATTTTAAACATTGTAATGAAAATTCCGGATTACTGCTGATATTTTATTCAATAGCGCTACAGCTGTTTCAACATTTTGTCATTATCAAGCGCCTGCGTATATACGAATTACATTAATTAATTACACATCAAATAATAAAATATACAAAAAATTTTGTTATAAATTTTCTTTATAACTTACGTCTACGATGTTTGGACGTTATATGCTGACATCTGGCGTAACTGTTGTATAAGCTATATGGAAATATTCACTTATTTCGTAGTTGGATACGTTTTTTTAGCTGCCATGTTTTATGCAGCTTTTTACGCTAAAACGTTAAATTAAAAAACTTTTATATTTTGCGTAATTAACAACAGCTTTGCCAAAGATGTTTCCATACATATAGTAATAGTAATAGTATAGTACAGTTATCAGAGACTTTTTAACGTTGACATTGGTCAGAGAGGCTTATTTCGTTTTTTATCTACCCCTGGTCATTTAGCATATCTGGTAAGGGTGATTTCGGATGATGACAGAAAGGCGCGATCTGAAAGAGTGGAAAAGTATTGGGTCAAAAAATGTTTGTAAAGTTAGCTGCAGTGGTCATCGGTCTCGTGCCCGAGGGAGGACTCGAACCTCCTACGTGGATCGGCCGCGTGCACCTTCGCAAGGCGCCTTAGTGCGGAGGGCTATTCTGCCGCGGCTTAAAATATTACCTGCACGGGTGTAAACAAAAGGTAAAGCAGCTAACAACCCGAGGACTGGTTTCAATACCATAGTACTTTACTATGCATGCTCCTGTTTGGGGTTTGAATTCCGTTGCCTTCGTCCGACCTATGAACTGACTTACCCAGTCAGTTTTAGAGGTGCATGGCCAGAGGTGAAAGATATGAAAAGTGAAGATAAACATCCAAGCAGTGAACAGGGAAATAATAATAATAGAAACAAGAAGAAACGTCAGTCATATTCGAACGCTCGTCATTTACGAACGTAAACCGGCAGCTTATCCACTTCGCCACGGAGGCAGATGTGAAAACCTCGTGATTCTAGTAATTCAGTAGCAAATTATACGACGAGTTAGACTGTAATGAATCTCAAAGTATGCTGAACCTATTGCGTTGCTTCTATTTGCCGACCTAGCTGAAGCTCCTCCGACCGCTAGAGTTGTGAACATCTGAACTTGGGCAGGCGCAAGCCTTTTTGCCTCTGACTACGTGAGGAACGTAGTTTCCGGAGGCAATCTCAAATGTATTTCTTTTACGCATATTTGTTTCAGTAGTGTGACACATTTACCCTCGTTAATATGTTTCACACGTTTCGAATAAGCAACAAGTACTCTATGTGATGTGAAAAGTATGCTTCTTAGTGCATTTAGGAATTTAGAGCAGGATGAGAAAGGAACGAAGATTGGGGTTTAACGTCCCGTCGACGTCGTGGCCATTAGAGACGAAACTCACGCTCCAGTTGATTTTGATTAAGGAAGGGGAAAAAATCGCCCTTGCCCTTCGAGAGGAATCATTCCGGAATTTTTTCGAGAAATGACGGAAAACCTACATTTGGGTGGCAAAAGGTGAGTTTGAACCGCAGTCCACCCGAACCTGAGCCAAGAATATTACCGTGCCATCTCACTAGTTAGAACAAAATAAAATACTAAAAACTAAACAAGAAATTCGTAGGTTTCACTACTATGTAGATTCATTTGCAAAACGTTTTCCCTGTCCGCTGTGATTACCAGGACAATTAACAGTATTTAATTGTGACGGGAGACCGGAATTCGGTAGCAGGAAAAGGAAGGGAAGGAAAAATAGTAGGTGAATATGGATTGAGGAACAGGAATGAAAGAGGGAGCCGCCTGGTGAAACTTTTATGAAACATAATTTAATCATAAAAATTTGGTTTAAGAATCAAGAAAGACGGTCGTATACGTGGAAGAAACAGGAAGTTATCAGACAGATTTTATAATGGTAATACATAGATTTGGGAACCAGATTTTGTACTGTAAGACATGACCAGGAGCAGAATATAGACTCTGACCAAACCTTATTGGTTATGAACTGTAAACTGAATCTGAAGAAACTGCAGAAAGGTAGGGAAATAAGGGAATGGGACCTGGATAAATTGAAGGAAATTCTCAAAAGTTTCAGAGGAAGCTTTAGGCAACAATTGACAGAAACGGGGGAAATAGCACAGTAGAAGCTGATTGGGTAGCTTTGAGAGAGAGGAAACAATGATGGCAGCAGAGGACAAAACAGGCAGAAATGCAAGACCTATAGAAAATCATTGGACTTCACAGAAAATATTAAATTTCATTGATGAAAGGAGAAGATATAAAAATGAAGCAGGGAACGTGGTTATAAGGCAAATACAAGTCTGTTGAAGAGTTTACAACTAGGGGAAGATAGAAAAGACATCTGAAAACAAGAAAAGCAATTTCATTCAACAAAAACTCAAAAGGAAAACTGGTTCTGAGCAAAGAGGAAAAAGTTGAAAGAAGGAAATGTAAGAAGAGGAGCTCTAGAAAGGAAATGAAATTGAAAAATATAAGAAGGGAAGAGGAAGTAGATGAAGCTGAAATAGTGGATACTATACTTTGAGATGACTTTGACACCGCACTCAAAGACGGCAGTTAGAAAAAGTCCCCTGGAATAGACGACACTCCCTCAGAGCTACTGAAGTCCTTGAGAGAATCAGCCATTAAAAAACTCATGTGGGGTGCAAGACTTATGACACAGGCGAAATACCCCCAGACGTTGAGAGCCGGCAGCGGTGGCCGAGGGGACTGAGGCGCTTCAGTCTTGGTCTGCACGGCCACTATGGTCGGGGGTTCGAATCCCCCCTCGGGCATGGATATTTGTGCCGTCCTAGTTCGTAAGTACTTCATAAGTAGTTTGTAAGTTTAGGAACCGATGACCCCGTAGTTAAGTCCCATAAGCTGTACAAACATTTTTTAACAATTATTCCTACCGGAAATCAGCGTACACAACACAAAGAAAGTGGAAAACAAGACGAGGGCGCTTCTCAAGGATGCGGATTTACCGGAGGGTGTCGCCAAGAAACTGCTACCTCAAGGTCCGGTACCGCCAAGACTTTATGGACTCCCTAAGGTTCACAAAGATGGGGTGCCGTTACGTCCCATTGTCAGTAACATCAGAGCACCTACATATTTGTTGGCCAAATACTTGAGGGGAATATTCTTATCACGATGAGGAGGTCGAAGAAATATATGAGGAGCTAAAGGAAATTATTCAGACAATTAAGGGAGAGGAATACTTAATTGTTATGGGAGGTTGAAATTCGGTAGTAGGACAAGGAACGGAAGGGAAGATAGTAGGTGAATATGGTCTGGGCAAAAGGAATGAAAGAGGAAGCCGCCTGGTAGAATTTTGCACGGAACATAATTTAGTTATAACAAACACCTGGTTTAAGAATCACAAAAGAAGGTTGTATACGTGGAAGAGACCAGGAGACACCGGGAGATACCAGATAGATTTTATAATGGTAAGACATAGATTTCGGAACCATGTTTTACAGTGTAAGACATACCCAGGGGCAGATATAGACTCTGACCATAACTTGTTGGTTATGAACTGTAGGCTGCAACTAAAAAAACTACGAAAAGGTAGGAAAATAAGGAGATGCAACCTAGATAAATTGAAGGAACCTGAGGTTCTTAAGAATTTCAGAGGGAGCTTTAGGCAACAATTGACAGAAACAGGGGAAAATAAAACAGTAGAGGAGGAATGGGTAAAATTGAGAGATGAAATAGTGAAGGTAGCAGAGGACAAAATAGGTAAGAAGGCAAGACCTACAAAAAATCCTTGGATATCACAGGAGATACTAAATTTAATCGATGAAAGGAGAAAATATTAAAATGCAGTAAATGAAACAGGCAAAATGGAGTACAGACGACTAAGAAATGAGATTGACAGGAAGTGCAAAATGGCTAAGCAGGAGTGGCTAGAAGGCAAATGCAAGGATGTAGAAGAAAGTATAAATAGGGGAAAATTGATACAGCCCACAGGAAAATAAAAGAAACATTTGGAGATAAGAAAAACAGCTATAGGAATATCAAGGACACTGATGGAAAACCAGTTCTCAGCAAAGAAGGGAAAGCTGAAAGGTGGAAAGAGTATATAGAGGGGCTATACAAAGGAAATGAACTTCGAGACAATATGTAGATGAAGATGAAATAGGAGATACTGTACTGAGAGAAGAATATGACAGAGCTCTGGAAGACCTAAGTCGAAACAAGGGCCCTGGAGTAGATGATATTCCCTCAGAGCTACTGAAGTCTCTGGGAGAACCAGCCATGACAAACCTGTTTCACCTGGTGTGTAAGATGTATGAGACTGGCGAACTACCCTCCGACTTTAAGAAAAATGTTATAATCCCCATTCCAAAGAAAGCAGGTGCAGACAGGTGTGAAAACTACAGAACCATCAGTTTAAGAAGTCATGGTTGCAAAATATTAACACGAATTATATACAGAAGGATGGAAAAGCTGGTAGAAGCCGACCTTGGGGAAGATCAGTTTGGGTTCAGGAGAAATGTAGGAACACGGGAGGCAATACTCACTTTACGGCTTATCCTAGAAGATAGATTAAGAAAAGCCAAACCTACATTTCTAGCTTTTGTAGATTTGGAGAAGGCTTTTGACAATGTTGATTGGAATAAACTCTTTCAAGTTCTGAAGGAAGCAGGAGTAAAATATATGGAGCGTAAGGTTATTTACAACTTGTACAAAAACCAGATGAAGGGCATGAAAGGGATGCAGTGGTTGGAAAGGGACTAAGACAGGGTTGTAATCTTTCTCCATTGTTATTCAATTTGTACATTGAGCAAGCTATAAAGGAAAGGAAGGAGAAATTTGGAGAAGGAATTCAAGTTCAGGGTGCAGAATTAAAAACATTGCGTTTTGCCGACGACATAGTAATTCTGTCAGATACAGCAAAGGACCTTGAAGAGCAATTGAACGGAATGGACAGTGTGCTGAAAGGTGCATATAAGATGAACATTAACAAGAGCAAAACTAGGGTAATGGAGTGCAGTCAAAGAAAATCAGGTGATGCTGAAGGAATTAGATTGGGAAACGAAGCAATAAAGGAGGTAGATGAGTTTTGTTACTTGGGCAGTAAAATAACAAATGATGGTCGCAGTACAGAGGATATAAAATGCAGAATGGCAATGGGTACAAAAGCATTCTTGAAAAAGAGAGATTTGTGAACATCGAATATTGATTTCAGCCTAAGGAAGTCCTTTCTGAAGGCATTTGTATGGAGTGTTACCTTGTATGGGAGTGAGACATGGACGATAAGCAGTGCGGATAGGAATTGAGGCTTTTGAAATATGGTGCTACAGAAGAATGCTGAAGATTAGGTGGGTGGATCTTGTAACTAATGAGGAGGTACTGAACAGAATTGGGGAGAAAAGAAATTTCTGGCATACCTTGACTGGATACAGTGAGCAGATTCAGACAGATGTAGGTTGCCGTTCTTATGTGGAGATGAAGAGGCTTGCTCAGGATAGGGTATTGTGGAGAGCTGCATCAAACCAGTCTCCGGACTGAAGACCATACCAACAACAACAACATGTGGGTAAATGCCCTCATCACATCCGTAATTCCGTGGATTTTGTTAAACGCCTTAACAGCTTCAGGGTGGATGAGTCAGTTATCATGGTGAGTTTTGACGTCGTCCATTGTTTACGAGGGTGCTCCTTCGAGAGTCACTAGATTTGATTGGTCAGAAGTTTGACGAGAAGAGCACCGAACTTTTTAGGCATGTCTTGACCTCCACGTATTTTCTTTTCAATGGCGAATACTACGAACAAACGGAGGGAGTCACCATGGGTAGCCCACTCTCCCCGATGGTCGCAAATTTGTACATTTAGAATTTCGAGGAGGAAGCCCTGGCATCATCTGAATGGAAACCTACTTGCTTTTTCCGTTACGTGGACGACACTTTCGTCATCTGGCCACATGGTATGGATAAACTCCTTGACTTCCTTACACATCTGAACTCCATGCACCCCAACATCAAATTCACTATGGAGACTGAAACGGAGAGTAAATTGCCGTTCTTTGACGTCTTGGTCAAGAGAAGAGCTGATGGCACCCTGGGTCATAGTGTATATCGGAAGACAACGCACACTGATCTGTATTTACACACAGACAGCTGTCACCACCCTTCACAGAGGAATGGGGGACTTAAAACTATAGTACATAGGGCGCTCACTATCTCCGACGCAGAGAGTCTACCCCAGGAATTGGAACACCTGAGAACTGTATTTCGACAAAATTGCTACTCAAAGTGGCAGATACAGCCTGTGGAATCGGATGAAAACACGAGGGAGGATGTAGGCACTGGGTTCGTTCCATATACCGGCGCACTCTCGGGGAAGGTCACCGGCATTTTGAAAAAGCACTAGGTTGGAACTGTTTTTTGTCCGCCGAATAAAATTCGTGCACTGGTGGGGAGCGGCAAAGATGATCTCGGTTTGAGGAAGGCCGGCGTGTACCAGATTCCGTGTCAGTGTGGAAAGTCATATATTGGACAGATGATGCGTACCGTCGAGGATCGATGCGTTGAACACCAGAGGCACACACGATTGATGTATCCGAGCAAGTCGGCGCTCGCTGAACATTGTTTGTCGGAGAATCATGCGATGGAGTATGAACGCACTAGGATTCTGGTACAGACGTCGAGATACTGGGACTGCGTCGTTAGAGAGGTCATTGAAATTCGCACAAGTGACGACCTCATAAACCGTGACTGTGGCTATAACCTTAGCAAAGCTTGGGAACCAGCGATTGGGTTAATTAAGAGTAAATCTAGCAAAAGTAACGAAGTGACGACCACGGCGGACAGAGCCCTCACACCGACGTCATCTCAGACGCCGGCGCAATCGGTTTCACTGCGCGGGGCGCGGACCGCGGAGGGGTCGCTCCGCGGACAGAGGGTATTTAAATGGCCCGCTACCGGGCTAGAACCCAGTTCCCTGCGAGCAGCCGTAGCTCAATCCGTCAGTTCACCTGATGATGGCGACATGTATGATCGCCGAAATATTGTGCCCGTTGGATACTATAGACCGGTAGTACACCCGTGGATATTTTGATTAATTATGTTCCAATTCGGAAATTTCTCACCTGTATCGGTCGATTTTGTGTATTTAGTTTCAATTATGATGGAAAACTGTTTGACAAAAGGTTCTTTAGACTTAAGGTACCTATCACAAACTGTCGAAACCGTTTCAAACTGTTGCCACTGTGCATACGTGCACAAACTACACCAGTGAGAAAAATCAGTGAATGGACTGCTAACACACTTTTCCACGTCAAAGATGGATTGAGATTATTCCCCATTTCCGACAGAATCATGTGCCATTCTCAAATGTGCTTAAGCTAGTGCAGTTTCTCTTCTGCCTTTCCGGAAATAATGCTGTTACTAAAAGGGTATTTTCTCCACATGAATAAAATATGGACAAGTGACGAAAGACAGCTTGCCGTAGAAACTGTGAAATCAATATTAGTAACTAGAATGAAGAAAATTCACTGCACTGTTAAATACAGTTGTTCTGAGCGCATACCTTCATCACATAAAGTTATAATAAAGTGTAAATTAATGTACTTCTTGTAACAACTTAAACTGATATTTTGTAATTATTACTTTCACTAAAATCTTCTTGTTATGTAATGAAAATATATATAGAAATTGCAAAATTTGTGGTGTGTCCCGAATTTGGATCTAGAAAATGTGGTTATGTCCCAAATTTTAATCCAGGACATATGGTGACGGTAGTATTAACACAGTATGTTCAAAAATGTTCAAATGTTTGTTAAGCTTATGGGACTTAACTACGGGGTCATCAGTCCCTAAACTTACAAACTACTTATGAACTACTTACGAACTAGGACGGCACAAATATCCATGCCCGAGGGGGGATTCGAACCCCCGACCGTAGTGGCCGTGCTGACCGTGACTGAAGCGCCTCAGTCCCCTCGGCCACCGCGGCCGGCAACACAGTATGCAATGTTTTCTCCTTGTAGAGTACACTCACTGAATAGAGACGGTGCTTATGCTGCTGAACTGAATTATGATGTGATTCTTTTTTAGAAATGTTGAGAGTTTTTATTATTTTTTCTCTATTAGGTTTGGTCATTGGGAATTGTTGAAATAACTTTTCCATTTGTCTAAGCATTGTTACAATCAAACGCTACAAAAACTCAGCCAGATTTTGAAGCAGCATCTTTCGATCTTCAAAGTTTTAGACGTGTTCCTGCTGTATTAACTCCATCAGCAAAAAATACTGATTTGGATCTGAAGAAGTACTTGACTTTTAAAGGCCTCTTGATATCATTTTGGCGCAATATCTTGACCTCTATTGATCACAAAAATACCGTTATACAGAACAACGGAATTTCCCGCAACGTAGCGATGCCGGTGATTAACTTAAAGACATGACATCACTTTGAATGAAGAAAAAGTGGTTGCTGTGGCAGTTGGCATTTCATCAGAAATTGACAATGCGAAACTTGATGCAAATGAAAGGACAACTGAACAATTTCAGCTGTAAGCATCAAATTAATACAGATCTTTTTTTGTCTTTCCTGTTTTTAATTTTGTAATGCAAGATTTGACAGCAATACTTGCGAGGTATAGACAATTTGTTCATCTATTTTTACCAGTTTTTGGCTTACCTAGAAAGTAATAAACTGAATGTTAAAATCCCCAATCCCATCTCAAAGTATCGTTCAGATTTAGCAGAAACTAACAGCTTCTTTGAAATTCTACCCATGTAGACCGTCTTCAGTAGGCCTGCTGTCTGTCAACCATAAAAGGATCCAATGAAGGTTCTCAGCATGTTTATGAGAAAAGCTACAAGCAATTTTTTTGGTACTGAGTTGAACAATTAGACATGATTGCCTTCGAATTTTGTCACTATTTAACGAAGAGTATTGTTTGCTGGTAAAAGGGAAAAAATGAGGGAATATTAACATGTTGCATTCACACTAATCCCGCCATCGAGAGCACCTTTACTGTTGTCTCTACTTTTCCTTTTAACGGGCCAGTAGTGTTGAATACCTCGGCAGTCTTACTTCACGTGAACCAGCGACAATAAACATTTCGATTTGTCGCCCAGTCGGCCGCCGATTTGTGCCGAAACACCAGAAATGTTTGATGTCGCTGACAGGCGCAGTTCGCCTTTTCGCGTACAACACAGCGCTATAGCCTCACAACAGTGGGTAGTTTCTGCAGAGGCCGCCCTCAGTCGGTGCAACAGCTGCAGTAATCTGCAGTTGCCTCCGTTTCTACGAATAATTTGTAAGTAAACTTTTGTTATTAGGTGAAAAAGTCTGCCTATTCATATTTGTCGTGAAATTATTATCAACTTATAGAAACACTACATCAGACATTACGACGCCGGATATTGCAACTATGAATTTCTATTTCGACAGCCAGAGGGGACTCCAAATATGTGCCCGGTTTCTGTGGACTAAACGCTGTCGTGGTTAGCAATCTGATGATTTGAAGAACATGACGCGAAACATGAAACAACAACTCTTTGGAAAAGCTATGCACTCTTTGACTTTTCACCTTTACCATATTTCAGAAAATGCTATTATTGGTTGCTATGTTGTACGTAATATGACTGAACAGAATGAATACCATTCTCATAAAATTGTCAACGTCATTAATTCAGACTTACATACTACTATCACTGTCTAATGTATTCATAAAAAGTTGCGTCTGACACTTGGAACGACAGTAGCGTTTCTTGCGGGGAAAGAGCAGACAACAGTGGCACCACATTCTAACATTTATTAGAGTGGGAGCACAGTCTAACATACAGGGTGTTTCACTAAGTGTGTTTGCCTCTGTAACTTATAAAATAATAGGTGACGGGAAATTTTAATGCGGTACGTCAACACAAGAAATGTTACACTTTCTGCAGAGCTATGAACATAGTTTATTGTATCATTTTCCAAAAAGTTACAGCACAAAGATATAATTTTTAAATTGAACAATAGTTTTTTTTTCTATCGTGCATTGGAATCGTTGAAACCAGCTGCGTCCAAATCAATTTAAACTACATTCCTATCACGGTTAGTTTGGGAGCTACAACCCTTCAAAGTTTCAGAGGCAGATACCACACGCTGTACATAATACATGGTTGTATGGTGGGTGATGGGTGTTATGGCGGTGGGAAGTTGATTTACATGAGATGTTCAAATGTGTGTCTATGTTCCTCAATGCATAATGCAATGCGCCGTCGAAAGGATCTGCAGACGAGATGTAACATCGCCGGAGCGACATGCGTCCTCGATGCGCCGTTTTAGATCATCTGGGATGTGGGCTCAGAGAGATAAACACGATCCTGTAGATATCCCCACAAAAAGAAATCTACTGGTGTTAAATTGGGCGACCTTGCGGGCCACGAATGAGTACCATGGCGCCCCAACCATCTTCTACAACAGCACGCGCAGAATGGGCTGGGTGACCGTCGTGCTGCATCCACATATGGACTCTCGTCTGTAGACACACATGTTCAAGGAGACCACCCAAACTGTCGGCTATAAAAGCGCGATATAACTCACCTGTCAGTGTACCTGGGAAGTTGTGTGGACGGATGATTCCACACCACACGTTAATAGACCACCTACGTTGACAGTTGACAGGTCGTACCCACTGAGGATTGTCTGCGGCCCAGTAGTGCATGTTATGGCGATTCACTGCACCATAATTTGTGAACGTGGACTCATCAGAGAACATAACACTTTGTAAACTCCAGCCTGAAATTACGCATGGCCCACTCACAGAATGTCACTCTTCCACGGAAATCGTTCCCATGCAGCTCCTGGGTCAGTGACAGGCGGTACGGGTGAAACCTATGGCCGTGTACTATATGCCACACACATGTGAGACTGACACAAGCGACTACAGCAACGGCTCGTAAGCTGATATGAGGATCGTGGTGTAGTGCAGCTAAAACAAGCACCTCCGTCTGCTCACTTCTCGCAGGTCTTCATCTGTTACTGCGGCACATTACCAAGCTGCCTGTTTCCCGAAGTCGTTGTTCGGCACGTAAGAATGTAACAGGGGGGAGCAGTAAGCGGTGCGCAGTAGGAAACGCGTTTTCGCCGTTCTGCGCATGACGTCACTGTGGGACACCTGTGAGCCAAACATATGCAGAGTTGATTGCTAACTCGTGTGCGTGTGTGTGTTACCATTTGTGCTGTATTTGCTTAACCCTCTCATTCCCACGTTATGAACTCAGCTTTGGAAAAATTAAAATTCAGTCTTATCTGTATTAATACAGTACACTAAAGATCAAAATACGTGTTTTAAAAGTTTGGTCCCACTATTGATTTTTTATGTCATGCACAACACAGACGTTCGTATCGAGGCATTTTATTACTTGAGACGTTATTTTGTTGATGGGTAACACTGTCAGGTCAATAATGCTAATATAATATTCGCCACAGCACCAATGACAATTCACTGCTCAAATAAAATAACGTGAACCACACTCGCGCTCCTAATCACAGCCACGTACAGACGGCTACGAAACACAAACTGCAAGACGGACAGATTAATGCCTCACGAGTGGCTACACACCGTACCAAGCGGCAAAATGTCGTACTAGAAGCATGTTATTCATCAACAACAATGCGACTTTAAGGATTGATACACAATTGTCGCGCGTGCTATAATTTTGTGCTGTAATTCTCTGAAATACTTCTGTTATTATTTATACAATGCTAGGCTGTGCTATTACGGGTTGTAATTCTTAAAGCGGGGACACAAAGGGAACTGAAATAAAGTTTCATTTGTTTCCTCGAGATGAAACGTCAAAGAAAGTGTGGGTCTCCAAATGCTACAGAATGGACACTGTAAATGTTGCACATTCTCGAATACGCTCCCGGCATTTCAATCAAAACGATTATGTAAGGGATGAACAGTCGGAGTTGCTTAATTTGCCACGGAAAAAGTGTTTGAAACATTCCTGTTCTTTTAAAGTCAGCAGTTCATATTAAAGAAATTGCCAATATGTTTGCGATTTGATATGTTACTGATACGTACCGCGTAAATCTACGACAGAATATGACCCAGCGCTCTTAACTTCAATATTTTACAGCAGAAAAGCACTTTGTATTTAAGGCAGAAACATTTTCTTTAGTCAAAACTTGATATAAATGCACATTCCGTGCCATACCGGACTAAGCTGTGCAGGCCGTTTGGGAGCGCGCAGTCCCACAGTGACGTCACAGCGCCAGCCAATGGCAGAGCAGAGCGCTTACTGCCCAACCTTATATTTATTAACCTTGAGAATGTAATGGCTGCCGGGGCTCTTCGCCTAGGTTATCTCACGGCATACGCCGTGGCTGCTTCAGTGGCATCGTGTCGGCCTCGCCGAGCATCAGAAACATGTCAACGTACTCGTTGTTCGTGTATGCCATCGTAATCCGATGTCAGTAACTGTGGTATATTGAGCCCCGGTTGTTTGTGTGGCTCCAACTGTCGGGTATACGGCCGTGTGCGGCGACAGTCGGCAGTCTAACAGCGCATTGAGGAAGCTTCTCGCTCCGTGACACCGGCGACGTTACAACTCGGCCGCACCGCATTTAGAAGGCGCATTGCATTATGCGCAGCGTTTGTGGTATCTGCCCCTGAAACATTGAAGGGCTGTAGCTCCCAAACTAACACTGATAGGAATGTAGTTTTAATTGGTTTGGTCGCAGCTGGTTTCAACGAATCCAATGCACGATGGAAAAAACTATTGTTACATTTAGAAAATTATATCTTTGTGCTGTAACTCTTAGGAAAATGATACAATAAACTATGTTTATAGCTCCGCAGAAAGTGTAAGATTTCTTGTGTTGAGCTACCGCATTAAAATTCCCCGTCACCTATTATTTTATAAGTTACAGAGGCAAACACACTGTATACAGTCACGACACTCTCGCAGACGTATGTTCTGCACTGCGACAGCAGCGCTCCAAGCGACCGGCAAGCAACATTTCTGAATACGATTTTGGATGAGTGCGAATAGTATCGTTATATTGATTTTAACATACTTTTCACATTAGGAATATCTCATAACTTAAAAATAGCTCCACCTTTGACTTTCTTAAGTTTTCTAAGATCCCAGACATACAAAACGGTACTTTGCAGCACAGTTC
Source organism: Locusta migratoria (assembly GCA_026315105.1). NCBI lineage: Eukaryota > Metazoa > Arthropoda > Insecta > Orthoptera > Acrididae > Locusta > Locusta migratoria. The sequence continues at coordinate 13,667,513 of CM048746.1, read as the reverse complement.
ATTTACAATTATCTTGTAACCTACAGGGTTTTACTGAATAATTCCATTTACTACTAAAAATAGAAAAATGGCTTGGAGTCACCAGAAGGCCTGCCCTTTGGCCTCTGACAGATAGCCGCCGCTTTACTACTCAATAACGTTAAGGAAAAACGTCACAGACCTGACGAGAAAACAGAAAAGTCAATCAAACTGTTTACAAACACGAAGAACCGAATTCTACAATTGTTGCTACAGCTGAACCACAAACGGCAAAAATCTTCGAGATTTTTTTTTTTTTTTTTTTTTTTTTTTTTTTTTTTTTTTTTTTTTTAGCTAGGCACACTCAAAAGAATATACGCGTATAAGAAAGAGGACTGAAGCCTAAAAATGTACGAATCATTAGACTCCACACCGAATTGGTAAGTGTCAAAAATCTCTTGTCATAGCAAGAAAAGACCATAATAGAAATTTATGAGTCTGTTATATCTACTTACTTTCAGCCGAATAAGCTGAAAATATAGACATTCTTGTAAGTATTGGTTCATGACGAAATTCGACATCTACATGAGATACTCTGCAAATCACATTTGTCTGGCAGAGAGTTAATCGAACCACCGTTATACTATTTATCTTCCATTCCATTCTCGAATAGCGCGCGGGAAGAAAGAACACATGAATCTGTCCTTTCGAGCTTTGATTTGTCGTATTTTATTCTGATGATCATTTCTACCTATGTAAGTGGGAGTCGTCAGTACATTTTCGCATTCGGAGGAGAATGTTGGCGATTGGAGTTTCGTAAGTAGTGGCGAATTTTTCAATACGAATAGGAAAAACTAATTAAAGTAATATTGCATTTCCTGTTAATGTCAGCCCATAGTGATGAAATACTGTAATGCAATATGTACGGTTCACAAACGTTGGTTCAGACTGTAGTGGGACATGTATTTAACCGTCCACTTTTTTCCTCATAAAGCTGAATTTCGCAGTTGTTCAGTACTTACGGAATATATTGTTTTGAATGTTATTAATTTTTGAGAACATATACTTGTATAAATTTTATTTGCTTTTGTTTGTTTCATGGGTAACGACGGTGCTACAGCAGTACACAATGACGCCGACGTCAGCGAGGAAATGGCGGTCGCTATCGATGATTATCCGAAGGTCGGCACACTGAACTAGAAGACATTGCCTGCTGTTGCGGACTGCGATAGACATTTTTTAATGTTAACAATGAATATGAAGAAAAATGTAAATGAAAGAGAATTAGGTTTATTTAATTTTATTTACTTTTATTTTTTCCTCGTATTCCATATTGAGAGGAAGTCTGTTTGCAATCACGATTTGTAATACTGAATTGTGTGTGATTAATTACGTCAAATATATTTAAAATAAAAGTATTAAACAGAAATTACTGATGAGAGTCTACGATTTCTAAAAAATTGAATCAAGATGTGTAAATGATTTTTTCTGAAATGAAGTTTGAGTGTAGTCTGAAAGACTTACATAAAAGTTACGTGTCACTGAAGTTGCACGAAAGTTGACATGGTTTTATCGATTGCAGAGTGCTGTGAAACAATAAACTCTGTTGGAGGCCTGAACTAAAATTTTACTCAGGGTTTGCGAACTTATAGGATCTGACTTTAGAAAGGAATACTGAAATAATTTAAATATTCAGGTCAAGAAATTTAATAAGAATAATTTGGAAGTTAATATTATCGGCAATGGTAATTATCGTTGGTGCTAGTCAACTCTGGGTTCGAAGTCACGGTCATTTAAAAAGTTGTTTGTTAATGAAATCAGAGTTCATAAAAACTAGTACCACCACAACAGTTGCATAATGCTAGTTATATCTTAGAAAATCTTTTAAGGCGAAAAATGAGTTGTATCCGGACGTGTTTACTCCAAATAGAAGAACAAAAGAAATGTCTACCCGCTGTCTTTAGATGAGTTGAAGAAGTGCTTTCTACGTTGGCAACGTTGTATGTTCAATCTCAACAATATATGCCTGATGAAGGGCACAAAGTTCCCGAAATTGGTCATGATAAAACCAAATTAAATTCATTTAGCTGCTGCTATTTTAAGAACCAAGAAAATATCGGTTGCTGTGATGGACAAAATAGTCTCTATCTCTGCGCAACGTTAGACTCTTCGTATGCGATGTTTTCTGCATCTGGTACAAACTACAGAATTTTTTTAATATACTATTGGTAGTTATATAAGCTTTTAGTTATTACTAAGAAGAAAATCAGGCTACGAGAATGAATCTTAGTTTTAGGTCTTCTCTACGTAATTAGCTTGTTATATATATCATGATTTTGGGAGATCTTCGTTGTAAAAATCTGAATTTAGGCTTAAATGTTTGATCTCGAAAATCGTCTCGTTGCCACTCTGTAAAAGGTTGCCATTCTGTTTATTCATCCAACAGAAGAAGAAGAAGAAGAAGTAGGAGCCTTATGATGCTGTGTCAGGCGAAATCTTTGAAACACTGATATTCGAAAGAATCAATATGTGTGTGTCATGTGCAGAATGGGTTGGGTTTTCGTTGGAGAAGGGTAGAAAAAATAAACGTGTACAGCTTTCCATGACGCATCGTCTCGACAGCGCTTAGCAGCAGGCTACGGTCGTCGGAAAATATTATTTCCCGATGATGAATCCAAATTTTCCACTGCTCGCGTCGTTCCTTTGCCTCGGGGTCATGGCAATAACACAGCACAGCGCTCATCCACGCAGATTAAGCGGGCACAACAGAATGCTGGACTGCCCTGCTGCTAGACCGCTTCGGCTGACTGTTTCAATGTGTGTGAACAGGTGCGGAACCCAATGCGTGATAGCGACTTTCTAAAGTTAAAAATATCGTGTGAGACGCCGAAAACTGATCAATGATCGATTTCCATTGTCTTCTTATTTCCATTATCTTCGAGCACTAGAGTCTCCATTGCAGGTTTTTCCCAGAGAGAAGGTCATCCACTTGACTCATCGTCCTTCAGACTTGTTTGACCACACTGAAACGTTGCCACCAGCTAATAACAGCTCTGTTGTTTCCCTGCAAATGAAATCACCACATGACACTACAATCGAATCACGGGCCGTATTATTTTGGCTTAGCTTCTCTAACGGCGTTCTATGCAACTAATGACCAGGAATTCCGGTATGTATGACGAGGGCAGAAGTGTACCTGGAAAAAAGAAATAAATAAATAAAAATTGCAATTACAATTAATTAGTTTTAGTTTTTCCAGAGTTGTTCCTTTATGCCTATCGCTCGCAGAAAAATATAAAATCGTTCAATTCATGAAACGTACAAGTGTTGTAACATATTTGTACTACGCGGTTAATGGTCACGCCATAAAAATATTTCGAAGTGAATATAAACCTGAAAGAAAATTCCATAGAGGCTCAGTTGCAGATACACTGTGACAAAACCATGGGACAGCCAACGCAGGTGTAAACCGATCGTTTGGAACAATTCGTTCGCCAACGACCTAACTCTATTTCTGACTGGCGAGAGTAGTAATTAACGTTGTAAACCATTAAACGCCAGACATTTCAGTAAACCGTAGTGATTCTAACGAGAACTTACTTGGCAAACCTTAAGAGCCAATTTTCATGCAAGAAAGTGGAGAAGTTCTGGAGTCTCCTACGTACAGATACAATCGTTATGGTGCAATTAAATATAGGCCAATAATAGTTTCTAGGGCAGTGATTCGCAGGTGTAGATGGGGAATTGCTCGGAACATGTTTCGTTTGGTTGTATTGTTCGTCAATTATTTACACTTTACGCAGAGGAGACTGCCAAGTCCACCGTTAATCAAGTCTACTCGTTTTCTTAGGTTCAATTTCGGAATACTGCCTTTTTTCGCACACAAGTTACTTTTGTTTTACGTTGGTTTCTACTGTAGACCTTCCTATTGAAACACCGTCGTTTCCAAATTGTTGATATAGGGACTGTCATACCTTTTATTCCAAAAAAAAAAAAAAAAAAAAAAAAAAAAAAAAAAAAAAAAAAAAAAAAAAAAAAGTGTCAAACATTTCACTACAAACGGTCGGTTTCAATCATCTTTGGAAATCATCTTTAGGTCTGGTGTCGCAAAGTATAATCTATTAACTTTTACACACCGCAGCGACGCGGCTTAGACCGCTCGGCTACTCCACCGCGGCCCATAGGACAGATGCTATTATGAATGGCAGTACAAATTTTGGAGCTATCTGATTTGATTAAGTAATACACAGAACAATTATGTGAATATTAAGAATGGAGCTTGACTCGAAACTTACTCATTGTTACAATTCTTCGTTGTAAAGGGAGATCATACAAAGTAATTGAAATCAATTTTACAGAGTGATCTTAACAGACCAATCTGATCATATACTCAAGAGATATTTATACTAAAATCATTCACAGACGTATAGTCAAATAGCGTCATTCAATTGTCGATCATAGCGACAATATATTGTTTCTCACAGAGAAATATTTCCTAACTTAAGCAGTGAAGGAATGTGATTTGAAGGTTTTCGATCTCTTACCAGATAAAGATCTGCGTAGTACATTAAATTTCGGTAACAAATTTACAACCTGTTGCGCCAATAAACTTTCAGATTAGTGGTACGATAACATTACTCACTGTTAACGAATCCCTTTAAGAATATTTTGGTCGCTACTGTACAGAGATTAAAATCTCTAGATAATAAGAATTCACACTGAATAACACGTACATGACACACATACATTCTTTATAAATCGAAGGGTAAGAGCTGTGTTTCCCAGCTTACCTAAGGGAGTGCAGTAGGTCACCGAAAAGCTGTACTGGAAACAACTGAGTTCTCTTTTATCTTCTCTCATTATAGATCGATTTGTGATCAGCTGAACCCACGAAAATACCGTTAATCTTTTTAAATACTCCTTCACTAGACCTAATCACATTTTTCTTTCCTATTCTACATCTACATCTACATCTACATACATACTCCGCAGTTCACCGTAAGGTGCGTGGCGGAGGGTACACCGTACCACTACTAGGCATTTCCTTTCCTATTCCACTCCCAAATTGAACGAGGAAAAAAAGAATGCCTATATGCCTCCGTACGAGCCCTAATTTCTCTTATCTTGTCTTTGTGATCTTTACGCGAAATGTAAGTAGGCGGCAGCAAGATCGTACTACACTCAGCTTCAAATTCCGGCCCTCTAAATTTACTTAACAGAAATTCACGAAAAGAACGTCGTCTTTCTTCCAGCGATCCCCAATTGAGTTGCCGGAGCATTTCCGAGACACTCGCCCATTGGTCGAACCTACCGGTAACAAATCTAGCTGCTCGCCTCTGAACCGCCTCTATGTCTTCCTTCAAACCGATCTGCTGCGGGTCCCAAATACTTGAGCAATACTCAAGACGTGGTCGTACAAGCGTTTTATACGCGGTCTCCTTTACAGGTGAAGTACATCTTCCCAAAATTCTCCCAATAAACCGAAGTCGGCTGTCTGCCTTACTCACAACTGTCCTTACATGCTCGTTCCATTTCATATCGCTCTGCAATGTTACGCCTAGATATTTGAACGACGCGACCGCATCAAGAAGCTCACTACTGATGCTGTATTCGAACATTATAGGATTGTTTTTTCTACTCATGCGCATCACCTTACATTTTTCTACATTGAGAGCTAGCTGCCATTCTTCGCACCAACTAGAAATTTTGTCTAAGTCAACCTGTATGCTATTACAGTCAGTTACAGACGACACCCTCCCATACACCACAGCATCATCAGCAAACAGCCGCAAATTACAAATTACTCTGTCCATCAGATCATTTATATAGATAGAAAATAATAGCGGTCCTATCACACTCCCCTGGGGCACGCCTGACGATACACTCGTCTCTGATGAGCACTCGCCGTCGAGAACAACGTACTGCGTTCTATTACTTAGGAAGTCTTCCAGCCAGTCACAAATGTGTGAACCTATTCCATAAGCTCATATCTTCGTTAGCAGTCTGCAGTGTGGCACCGTGTCGAACGCCTTTTTGAAGTCGAGAAAAACACAATCCGCCTGTTTCCCTTCGTCCATGGTTCGCAAGATGTCATGTGAGAAAAGGGCAAGCTGAGTTTCGCATGAACGATGTTTCCTAAACCCGTGCTGATTCATGGAAAGAAGCTTTTCCGTTTCAAGGAAATTTACTATATTCGAACTGAGAATATGCTCCAAAATTCTACATGAAACCGATGTCAACGATATTGGCCTGTAATTGTATGGGTCAGTTCTCTTTCCTTTCTTATACGCTGGAGTCACCTGCGCTTTTTTCCAATCACTAGGAACTTTGCGCTGAATTAAAGATTCGCTATAAATGCAAGCTAAGTAGGGGGCCAATGCCGCAGAATAGTCTTTGTAAAACCGAACTGGTATTCCATCCGGACCAGCAGACTTTTTCGTATTTAGCTCTCTCAGCTGCTTCTAATACCTATTGCTATGTCCCCCATTTCGGAATTAGTACGTTGATCAAATGATGGTATATTCGTGCGGTCCTCCTGCGTGAAAGAGTTTTTAAAGGTTAAATTTAGAACTTCAGCTTTCCGTTTGCTTTCTTCTATTACTGCCCCGGAATGATCAACTAGTGACTGGACAGTGGGCTTTGACCCGCTTATCGATTTTACATAGGACCAGAATTTTTTCGGGTTCTCGGAAAGATCTTTTGCTAAGGTATGGCTGTGATAATTATTGTATGCTTCACGCATCGATCTTTTTATAGACGCACGAATCTCTACTAACTTTTGCCTGTCATCATTTGCGTGTTCTTTTTTGAATCGAGAGTGCAACAGCCTTTGCTTTCTCAGCAGCTTTCTAACATTATTATTATACCACAGTGGATCTTTTCCATCCTTAATCGTCTTTACTGGCACATATTTCTCTAACCCTTCATTAACAATGCATTTAAATTTAGTCCACAATTCCTCTACATCCATAGTCCCAGAATTAAACGATGCCCATTCATTTTCTAAGTGCGATCGTAACATTAGCTTGTCGGCTTTTCCCAACAAAAACACGCTCCTAGCCTTCTTGACTGGTTTATGAACTTTGGTCACCATCGACGCTATGACGATATCATGATCACTAATTCCTGTCTCTACACAGACATCGTTAATGAGGTCAGGCCTGTTTGTGGCTATAAGGTCTAGAATATTTCCATTGCGCGTGGGTTGCCGGTTTAACTGCTCAAGACAGTTTTCGGAGAATGTGTCCAAAAGTAGCTCGCAAGACTGCTTGTCTGTACCGCCTGAAATGTAACTAGCGAGGTCCCAATCTATACTCTTAAGGTTGAAGTCACCTCCAACTAATATTGCATGGCCCGGATACCTATGCACTACCTGGTGTAGACTTTCCTTGAATGATTCTAAAACTGCTACAGCAGCACTGGGGGGCCGGTAAAAACACCCAACTATTAACTTTACTTCTTTTAGACCTGTTATGCGTGTCCAGATAACTTCACAGTTACTTTCAACCTCGATCTCAATAGAAACAATATCTTTGTCCACGGCGATGAACACTCCTCCTCCAGTTGTATCAGATCTATCTTTCCGATATACATTCCACGCTTCGCTAAATATTTCTGAACTTGCCACATCATCATTTAGCCAGCTTTCGGTGCCTAAAACTATCTGAGCGCAATAACTTCCGTGCAGCGCTGCAAATTCGGGAACTTTGTTTCTAATACTCTGTAAGTTCGCGGCTAATATTTTTATGTTCGAATTTTTGTTCCGAACGTGGCCTGAATTCGCTGTTTGAATGCTGACAGGCGAGTGCTCATCAGAGTTAGCGCCTAGCCTAAAAAAAAACCCATGTGCACTCCACAAGTACTCTGCTACCCGAGTAGCCGCTTCCTTAGTGTAGTGCACCCCTGATCTATCTAGGGGCACCCTACAATTCCCCACCCGATAACGCAGATCCAGAAATATGCAGCCATGCCTGTCACAGAGTCGGCGAAGCCTCTGGTTCAGACCCTCCACTCGGCTCCAAACCAAAGGACCCCGATCAACCCTGGGAACAATGCTGCAAATCGACAGCTCTGCTTGCACCCCGCGTGCGAAGGCAGCAGCCTTCACCAATTCCGCCAGCCGCTCGTAGGACCTGAGGATGTCCTCAGAACCCAAGCGACAAGCGTCATTGGTGCCGACGTGAGCTACGACTGCAGTCGACTGCACCCCGCACCCTCGATAGCCGCCGGCAAGGCCGCCTCCACATCTCGGATGAGGCCCCTCGGCAAACACACCGAGTGCACGTTGGAATTCCTTCCAGATCTGGACGCTATCTGCCTAAGGGGCTCCATCACGCGCTTGACATTGGAGCTCCCAATAACTAATAATCCCCTCCCCCCGTGCACCTGCTCGGACCCTGCTGAAGGAGTGGCGACACTTTCACTCACAGGACGAACGGGCGCGGACGGACGTCCAGCCTCCACATTGGCCTTCCGCCTCGAGCGACGCGAACGCCGTACAACCCGCCACTCCCCTTGCGGAGAAGGCGGCTCGACGACGTCCGGTACACCTGAAGGTGCCTCGGTAGCAGGGACAGAGAGCGAAGCGTGAGACACCTGAGGTGTCCCACTCGACGCACCAGACTCCCCACCATCGCTGCACCCCGAGACAGCAGCCTGAAGACGGCTGACCGTAGCCAACAGCACGCTAAGCTGTTCGCGAACCGCGGCCAACTCCTCCTGCGTCCGCACACAGCAGGCACACATCCTATCCATCCTATCGATACAATTAACAGCAATTAACAACTTTAAAGAAGCCTAGTACTATAATGAAGGCGGCTGGCTGCTGACTTAACTGTGGTCAGTGGTAACTACACTGTCGAATCAACAAAACTGAGTCCGGCAGCTTAGCGCTGTTAACGCCGCGACACTGGTGTCAGCTGGCACTGGACTGACTGATAACGAACTTTAGTAACGGTCTCTGACTTGTTTTGAAATACACCGGTCAAAGACGAAGACTAAACACAACGGTATTTATCAAATACGATAGAATAAACTATTAAAACAGTAGTACAAACGAAATCTGCAAGTACGCAGGAGTAAACCTCTTAAAACAGTACTACCGAAAATGAACTAGACTAGCAAATTAAATTTGACACAAATTAAATTCAGATACTTAGCGCTGTTAACGCCGCGACACTGGTGGCAGCTGGCACTGGACTGACTGATAACAAACTTTAGTAACGGTCTCTGAATTGTTTTGAAATACACCGGTCAAAGACGAAGACTAAACACAACGATATTTATCAAATACGATAGAATCTGCTCACCATTTTCAGTCCTACTCCTTGGAAGTGTTTTGTTTTAGAATCTTGTGTACTTCTTACTATAGCGTCCTTAAATTTTCTGTTGTCAATCTATTTGAGATTATTCTAGATCAGGTTACAATTACTAAGCCTATTTAGTTTCCCTTTTAATTTTTAAAATGTCTAACAACTGATCATGTCAATTTGTGCGATTTCATTTCTTACATGAGCTAATACAAAATCAAAGTCGTTATCTTATTTGTATTATTTCATTTGATTAATAGGTATAAAATTAAATTAAAACGTGCGCTTCTGAGTGTGAAGACATAAGATAAAGATCTGATTTTTTTTTTTTTTTTTTTTTTTTTTTTTTTTTACGATTGGCTGACATTTACTTCATAAAATGAAGTAAAATGTTTATTCCTAAAGAATGACTAATTGAAAAGGTATTAAAATAGATTAGACAAATGTTTTAGATGAAATAAATCTGGCTGATAACAGTAGAAGTCAATTTCATTAAAAATAAAATTGACATATTTGTGGTGAAATTGCATTGTCTAATCTGTTTTAATGTCTTTTTCTCTATGATGATTGTCTACGGTCGAAACTAGGAAATTTTTAAGGAATTAATAAACAGCTGATGGTTTAAAATGCATTTTATGAAATATTTAATGGCTGTTAATTCGCACCATACCAAAACATTGAAACCATCGTTTACAAATCTGAATTACATTTAATTCAAGTTCAGGTATATTAAAGTCTACTATCCCATATTACCTCTTCTCTCTGTTTCAATGGTCGTCTTGAGTACAGCAAACATCATCTTCTTCTTATTGTTGGGTGTGCAACTAGTTAAAAAGATTGATACCTCATATTTTTGGAGACGACGACTTTCTTTTAGGAAATAAAGCAAAAGATTTCGAATGAATTTTTCCGTATTACATTCAAAACACTTTCATTCACAAAATGTACAGGTTGTAACATGAATAAGTGCAACTATTTTTAGATGTGGTGCCTTCATATGTACAGATACCAGTGTGTTAGTATTTTTTATCTACGTCGAACAGTCGTTGGACACAAAAAACACAAACGTTCTTAACCAATACGCCCGGCCGTGCAGACTTCCACAGAAGGAGAATGACCTCCAGTCTCGTTATTGCAAGGCTTACCTCACCACTTTACCCCTGATCTCGAGTAATATAGGCGCCCAGACGCTTCGCATACGTGGAGGTACTACCTAATCTGAAAACATGCGACTTTTAATAGCTATATTTAAAAATCTCCAAAGAGCCAAACATCCTTATACAATATTGTATGATACACTGTCTTGAGTCACCTCTCTAAATATTTGCACTTATACATGCTTCACCCTGTGTATACATTAGCCTGACTTGCCTTTCACATCCTTTCTGTACAAAGATACAGTTCAGATTCCTACCCTCAGATGAGGATACAAAATTTACAGTCGGATGATACGTCTTTCTTAAAGTGCAAATATCTTTGTTTTGTTATCTGACGGAGTTCATTAAGTTAGTGTTTACATTGCAGTTCTATGTCGCAATATCTTCTTCACAATGTATTTTCCTCTATCCTGAACATCATTTTTCTTTCATAGATGATTAAAGTGTTTTTTTTTTTCTTTTTTCATGCATATGCCAATTCCTGCCAAATTGTAACAATGAATTTCTGCAATGATCGAGAATGATTCATTTTAAAAGTATCTTTCCAGAGTTGACTGCTAACTCCATTATTACTAATCTTACTCTGAAGTCTTCTTTCCCCAAAAGAGAGCTGAAATCCTGTTTTTATGCTGTTTGTACGAGTATTTATGTCAGTTTTTGTGATGCATCAAAAGTTTGCCAGAACTACGAAGTCATCTTCAAAAGCTAGACAATAAATTTTGACCGTCATCTTTTGGTTTAGAAACCCTAACACCACTCTTATTTGAAGACTAAATTTTGGGAATTCAGGCTTATGTTTATAATAATCATGTTTAGGCACATGCTTGGTCGCTGTAGCGAACACTGAAAACAAAAATCGTATTTCTGTTTGTATTGATATGAGTGATGAATATCCATACAAGTGCGGGTACCACGAAAATAAGTTTAAGAAATAGCAAAGCCGTGTTGCGAGAATATTTTCTCAAAAATTCAGGTTTTTAGATGAAATAACTCAGCACAGCAACATTTTGACTCACAATAACATCATTTCTTAGCAGATGGCAAGTGATACAATGATGTGCAGATGCTCCTAAGGGACATACAGGAGACCAGGATAATAATCGCTTACCTACTTATTTACCTATTCAAACTTGTGTGGACCTTACACTCTTCAGTAGATTCCGTTCTGTGTAGCTTCCATCCAGTTCCCTCGGCAGGACTCCGCATAGTCCATCTTCCCGACTCTTTCATTGTTTTCCCTATGGACGTTTTCTCTTTGGCCTTCCTACAACACTATTTTATCAGTAGCATCATCCATCATCTTTGCAACATGTCCAGTGCATCGTATTCGCTTCAGTTTTTCGTTTAGTTTAGTGGGTGACTGTATGGAAGTAATGTCCGTAGAGTAGCACAATTAGTACAAGTAATGGTATTGTTTGGAAAGATAAAGGATTGATCGGCGCCACTACGGTTAGTGGTTCGAATCCCCCCTCGGGCATGGAAATTTGTGCCGCCCTAGTTCGTAAGTAGTTCATAAGTAGTTTGTAAGTTTAGGGACTGATGACCCCGTAGTTAAGTCCCATGAGCTTTACAAACATTTGAACATTTTTTTGATTGATCGGCAGCTGCCAGAAAACCCTGGTAGCGGTTTAAACCGAGCAACTGGCCGTTGGAAATCTGGGAAAGGCCCATTAGAGCTTTTAGCCGAGCGTTTCTAAGTAGTGTGTCTGGAGGACATCTGTGAGTTCCACACTCCAATAATTAAGAATGAAATAAAATAATCTATAATATTATTTACTGTCAACATTCAGTACGACAATAAAATCAGAATAATTACGCACATCAAATAATTCTAAAAATAATTTCAATATCCCAAAAATTACAAATGTTTATGACAACTATAACATTAATTAATTACAAATCAAATAACACGAAAATATACTTAAATTTTTGGTATAACTTTTCCTTATAACTTACCTCTACGATGTTTGGACGTTATATGCTGACATCTGGCGTAACTGTTGTATAGACTGTATGGAAATATTCACATATTTCGTAGTTGGATACGTTTTTTAGCTGTCAGGTTTTATGCAGCTTTTTACGATAAAACGTTAAATTAAAGAAAACTTTTTATATTTTGCATAATTAACAACAGCTCTGCCAATGATGTATATATACATATAGTAATCGACTAAGTGATCAGAGACTTTTTAATGTTGACATTGGTCAGAGAGACTTATTTCGTTTCTTAGCTACCTCTGCTAATTTAGCATTTCTTTGCTTCTCTCAGCCTTTTTCATCAATAAAGTCAATGAAATTAAACAGATAATTTTTATGTTTGAAATTAGTGTGTACATTTAGTATTTCAGTACTTAATACTTAATGAACAAACTGATATTCTGTTTTTTTTTTTTTTTTTTTTTTTAATTATGATTACTTAGTGGGGAGGAAGTGCTACCAATTTCTTATCACTGACCATGCAACTGTTTAACCATTTTGTTCAATTTACAATTAATAATTATCTGACCATTTCCAATAAGAAACCAATGTGATTGAATAAACCTGATTCAAATAAATGTCTGACTTTGCATAACTCATTTGTAACGTTAGAATTAAACAATTTTTATTAATGAACCAGTTATTTTATGTAATATTTCTTATTTGTTTCGCAAAATACAGTCAGTAATAATAATAATAATACTTGCATAACAATACAAACTCTAGAGAGACAAATTCAGAATAAATAAATCGTCTACAGAAGATCCTTCTGTTAGAGACAGCGGTATTATTCTATGTAATAAGAGATTACCAACCTACCAAACAACAAGTTACAAGTAACTTGTGTCACTGATAATCACTTCAGATGACATACGAGCATGTAAGTTTACATCTTGATACAGGATCTGCGATGGGAATCATTATAACAACGGCACTTATCGCTGCGGCGTGGGTTACTTACGAAACTCCAATCGACCAAATTCTCCTCCGAATGCGAAAATATATTGTTGACTCCCACTTACGTAGGTAGAAATGATCATCAGAATAAAATACGAGAAATCAGGGCTCGAACGGAGAGATTCAGGTGTCCTTGATTCCCGCGCGCTATTCGAAAATGGAATGGAAGATAAATGGTATAACGGTGGTTCGATGAACCCTCTGCGAGGCAATTAAATGTGATTTGCAGAGTATCCCACGTAGATGTAGATCTGTAATTAGGGGAGCAGATGAACTGAAGAGGTGGAGTGAACAGACAGAGGACGAGGAGATGAAGGGGGAAGAGGGAGGAAGAAATGGGCGGAGAAGGAACAAGAAGATGGGCAGAGATATGGGAGAGGAGAGAGAGGGTGGACTGCAGGAGTGTGGAATAAAGAAATACCCAGGCAACGAGGGTTTTCAGCTAGTGCGGAATAATTTGCGATCCCCTCTCGATAGCAGTCATTACTTCGTGAGAATAAAGATGTAGGATATAGATTTGACAACTTCATGTTCCATTCTCTGCCTGCTTGTGCACTCGATGTCGCTATTATGCAGAGGCAGGAGGGCAGCGGTTAGCACGCTAGCGGCGGTGAGCACGCGACCTCGGCAGAATGAATGGGCGTCCAGTCACGCGGCGGTGACGCGGTTTCCGCGAACGGCAGTGAGAGCAGCCAGCCAGCTGCAGCCGGGGTCGTTCCAAGTCCAGCGATGAATGGCGGAGGTCACCCGGCGTCACGCGCCTGCCTACACGTCACCGCTGAGCAACATCTCTGGAGCCGCATCCACTCTCCAGCGATAATCTGCCGACTCAGTGTGGGTCTGAAGAGAAGTTCTCATATCCCAGGCAAAAATTTCTTTCCCACCAATGACATTCACTGTGACATTTGCCAATGGGCGACGACCTGGAAAGCGACATCAAAACGACATTCACTTGTTCTTTCCACGTAAATAGACGCCATCTTGATTTGCCGTTTTGGTTTTGTAACTCGTAGTAAGGTGTTTTATGGCAACAGCGGATTAAAGATGAATCACAAAATCGTATTCGGCTCAGTTTCTTATAACTAAATGTAAACAAAAACACACTAACAATGAAAAAAAAAAAACTTACGAAAAGTATAGTCTATACCAGAGGTCGACAAGTAATCGTACATGGGGTCCGGATATTTTTGAAAATTTTTATCGAGGTCCAGATGTAAAACCTCATGTTCCTTATTAATTTTTTTTTCAATTTTCACTCACAAAATAATATGAAATACAACTGAGAGGCATATTTGTAATCGAAACTCCAGAAGAAATCATATTAATGATTTTTAATTTTAATTTTCACTCTCAAGATAATATGAAGTACAATAGACGTAAAGTAATAATGCATGAAAGAATCCAGAAAAAAATACTTCTTTGTTATTTTTTTATTTTTATTTTCACTAACAAACAGTATGAAATAAAATGGACAGTCAACCTTTTATTGAAAAGTCCTGAAACAGGCCATGCATTACACATACTATTGTTTTTTATTTCAATTGTTACTAAGGAAGTATGAAATACAATGAAATGTGCGTATATCTGTTAAAAAAAATCCATGGAAAAAATTACATTTGCGGTCTTGAGGAGGTTCTTAAAGTTAGGTTCACGTGCAGAGCACCTTATCCGAATTGTGTCTTCGAAGTTGGCGATCGTTAGTCTTGTGCCAAATTTATTCTTCAGGATATTCATTTTTGAAAACGAAATTTCACAAACATATGCGGAGATAAAAACATAACAATAAGGTAGATCGCTAATTTTGTGCAATTTTCATATTTTTCCGGGACATGTTGACTCCTAAATTCTTCAGTGGATACAGTTTCAAACTTTTGTAAGGAAATATCTTCTTCCAAGTCTATTATCGCCATTCGGAGTAAATGCTTTGAAATGTGGATCAAATTTGCAGCCACATCCGTGCATTCTGCTATAGGAGAAACCTAAAAAGGTGATTGTAATTTTAAGAATCATGAGAACTCGTATATTTTTTTCAATCTTAATGAAAATTTCTCTTTAAGATATGCCAAGACATTTGAAAATATGGAAATGTCTATTTCAGGATTATTTTATATTAAAAATTGTTTCGAAATGAAGAAACTCTTGACGTCTATTTCAAAGAACCAGCTTGCGACGGAATGATAATACACTTTGAACCAAGTCACATATTAATTTTTCATTTGTTATACAGGAAAATAATTGTTTTAACAATTAGAGTATGGAACTTACACTTTCAAAATACTTTTGGCGGTCCAGTTTTTGGTCCTCCGCGGTCCTCCGCTGGTCTATACAATTTTGGAACTGCCTCAAGCTTGAAGTTGTAGCTTAGTGGTTAATGCTGTAGAATGTCAAGCAAGAGGTACCGTGATCGAATTTGCTGCCATGAATATATATATATATATATATATATATATATATATATATATATATATATATATATATATTAACGCTTGTATCACATTGCAGGAGTTGCTTATTCATAACACACTAGAGGACCCGTACGAATACTTCGCACCGTTAGTGGAATGACAAAATATTTGGGAAAAGAATGGAAGCAAAGTTGAATGTTTACGCATAGCTTTCTTCAGAATAAATCAATACAAGTTTTTAAAAGCGCAAATGAAAGAGGTTTATCCTCTGAGTGTTGTTAGGCCAAGAAGAACTGCGTACCTTAATCAGAACCGCAGATATCATAAAACAAACTGATTAAAATATTCAGTGCAAGAACAAAAGGATACCGCGTTTGAATAAAAATAGAGGATGGAGAGACTTAAGTTAGTTTTGATACTTGATGACGAATCTGCGAATGAATTCTTTTCGTCTAAAGCAAAAATGAAGGAAATCGGTCGGATAGAACGGCCTGACCGACTGAGTTTAGTTTGCAGCAAGGACATCCCCATAAGAAACAAACAGACGAAAATCGCGTTTGAGTATAGAAAACGGAAGGCGACAGTTATGTAAATTCTGATACCTGGATGACAAATCTGTGGATGAATACCTTTCGTTTAAAACAAAAATGAAGAAAATCGGCCGAGTAGTTTGGTCTGGCCGAAAGAGTTTAGTTTTCGTAGATTCTTTTAATACATAAGATTGTGGGATTTTCTTATTCATATAACAGGAGTATGTGATCGTGTACTCGATGTGCTGTATCAAGAATCGATACACGATTTGGAAATTTGTGTGTGACTAAAACAACGGAGAATGAAACTGCTGCAAGTGATGGGACTAGTAATGATATTTCTGTTATTCCTTCTCACAAATATTTGACCTTCGTTTCTGAGAATATGGTAAGAGACGCATGTATGGGAAACGTTTAAATTGCTGGAAGGCCTAAGTAAAATGAGTATCAGTGACATTTATAGTATTCGCTAGTCAGAAACATTTGACTGTTTATTTTCTAATATCTCGTAATTTCCGAGGGTGTGGTTAGTCCGATATTTCGTGTTTGCCGCCAATATTTTGCTACTTAGTTTCGAATACGTCGCGATTTCCGAGAGTGTGGTTTTACCAAATTCAAATGTTCAACTGTTTGTATAGCTTGTGAGACTTAATTACGGGGTCATCAGTCCCTAAACCTACAAACTACTTATGAACTAGCTAACACTAAGGACGGCACAAATATCCATGCCCGAGGGGGGGGGGGGATTCGAACCCCCGACCGTACTGGCCGTGCAGACCGTGACTGGCACGCCTCAGTCCTCTCGGCCACCGCGGCCGGCATGGTGGTTTTACCGATATTCCTTACCTGTCACCAATATTTGGTCGTTTATTTCTGAGTATGTCACGATTACAGGGTGTGTGGTTAGCAATGATCCTACGAGGACAACTTTAATTTCTTTTGCAAATGTATACGGCATACTCAGAATATCATCGTCTGCTGCTACCACTATATCTGTACTGCACAGTGATCTCTATACTACCTGGATGTATAACTCTGGTCTCTGAGCATAGAAATACAGCGTGTTTTCTACATTTTTTCTCAATGTCCGCAATGTTTAAATTTGGCATACGAATTTACAATAGTTATTACGTGAGAAAAAAGTGCTTGCTTACGTCTTGATTTGAAATTTATGTTATTATGCGATATACTAGGCTAATATGGAAGCATAAACGAAACGTATTTTCTTCTCGATTTTTAAAAATACTTCTTAGCAGCCATATTTAAATTTGGCAAGAAACGAAATACGAACATCTATGGCTAGCACGCTCAAACAGCTGAAGTTCAAATCCAGGTAGTATAGAGCTCAATGGTACTGCAAGAACGTTTTTGATCTTTGCCTAATGTCAACAAGCAGTATCTCTGAGAAAGATTTTTTTGCTTGGAATATAAGCGCACGTGGGTCTGTAGCACTTGGTTAAAACAATTTTCATACAACTTTTTGCAGAAACTGAGGTAATAATGACGTAATGACGCTCTGATTCCGGCTTGAAAGGAGACTATCGATTTGTCGATAGCTTTACAGGCGACCTGAAGTTAATGAATATACGATTGACAGATCAATGTAAACGAGAGCTACCCAAAGTATGGTCGGCGGAACCCTAAGAGGTCTTTCAAGGAGGTACATGGTCTCCTTTCACCAAGACTTGAAAAGAATGAATAACATTATTAATTAAAAGAATGTGAAAGTCAAATTCATTAGTAAAACTTGTACCTTCCGTGCCGCTATCAAACAATACTGTGAAGAGAAGCATTGTTGTCATGTCAAATGACGTGAAAGGATCTCCGGTTTCTCGCATCTATCACAATGCATTTTCACTCCCAGTTGAAGAATCTACTGACTTGCGGGTTTTAGCGATTTTATTGTCCTTTATGAATACCTACGATGTTTCACAGAGGACCTCTTTCTATCCAAACCACTACCGGACAATGCATCAGGCACTTGAATAATTCATTTATTGGACAATTTTTCCAACGTGAGGTAGTTCTCACGTGGGAATCCTCTCTCTCGATTATATAAATTACGTTCAGAAGTCCTATCTTTATTTCTGGACTACACCACCAAATTAGAAGATCTTATTCATGAAAACTGGAAGCGATACTTGCGTATTTTGCAGATATTTTCTGCAAAATGAACAAAACGAATAATTTAACTGCAAGGGAAATGTATAACGATGATCACTTCCAATGATAAAGTTCGATCATTCAAGAGGAAAATAAGTTTTGGGTTGAGAGTGACGAAGAGATGAAGGTTTCTTCTTCACAATTAATTTTTGAAAGACACGACATTGGATTCTGAGAACAATTTGTTTCATCAGAACCTTGACCATCTCCGATGCTTGACGTCATTGTTAGAACATTACTTCCCAACAGCTGAATGTAAGAAGCTTCAGGAATAAGAATGGGTCGTCAACCCATTTACTGTAACCAGTAAATCGAACATTCCTTCGTCGAACGAGTATGAGTTGTGGTAGAAATTGCCACAGACTTCACCATGAAGTCTACTTTCTATACTGACCGTTACTCACACTTCTGTATCCGTTTTCAACACAAAAATTCTACCCCTTGTTGAAAAAGCAAAACGTGTTCTTCTTCCGTTTGTCGCAACATACGTATGCAAATATGGAGTCTGACCAACAAAAGTAAATACCGAACCTGTCTAGATGCTAAACCAGACATCCACTTGTCAAACAGTCACCACGGACTGCACCAGTCACTGAGATGGTTGAGGAGCCACCGGATGCAGCCCCTAATGACTGTTTGCTACTGTTCCTATTTTATGGTATGATCATCTGCCTACGGCAGATATGTTACTGTATTTTTAATTTCTCTGAGTTGACATGTAACTTTTAATCTTTTTACCTCCTATTGTCTGAAGAAGGTCTCTTTTGTGAAACTCAAACCTGGGTTACATTCAATTGTAACTTGCGGCCGAGGGCTGTAGGTGTTTAAAAAAGTCTAAATCAAAGGGAGATGTTCGTAACGAATGGCGCCTAGTTTACAACCACACTTTTCCTGTTTGCAATAGACCAGTAATGGTATTTTAGGGTCTTGGTTATAGTCAGTTCAGAACCCGATTTTATGAGGCTGTGATGTAGAACACGCAAAAGAATGCGTGAACCGCACTGGTGAACAACAGAAAACAACAAAATGGGCAGAATATGTCAAAATGTTGTATGTTAATTTATTAAATAAAATGATAAACACGGACCAGAAATATTTAATAATTTTTTTGTGTCCCAGCCTCGTCGCAACTTTTGAATCCCAGCCTCGTCGCCGCTTTTGTGTCTCGTTTCCGTCGTAGGTGTCTGTGGCCGAGTAGAAAAGTACCGACACAGGAAGAAAGGGTGCACGCTTGTGCAGATACGAAGGTGAGCAGCCAGTGGGACAGCAGAAACTAGAATCACTAGATTATATTAGAACGAGATATATATTTCTTAGAGACTTAGTAATACTTAACTTTTACATAGCTCAGTACTGCAGAATGCTGATACATAGTTGAGCTAGAGGCCTGCCTAGTGCCTATCCGATAGGCAAGTCTTCACTGGTGCCTATCTGATTCCGAAGTGTTGACTGGTTCCTATCTCAGTCCCAAGTGAACGATGTCTTTCAGTGGTGGCCACGAGCGGGATCGCAGCAGAGGACGCTCGTGGCTGATGTAAGAACGCCGCGCCGTGCGTGCATGGCGGCGCGCGGCGAAAGTAGGTGGCGCGGGCGCGCACTTTAGACTTGTGCGACACCACAAAATTATTTTAGTGTTAATCCAAAATCTCACGAGTAATTATTAAGTTTGGCGCGAAATCAAAAAGAGAAGCAAAAGCCGGCAATGGGAGCAACAATCAAGCTCAATGCGAGATTAAGTTTACTGTAACTGCGATTACTGGTGACAGGCAGTTTAGTACTGCACTATCAGCAAACAATAAATAAGCAACAACGTTACTGAAACATGTAAAAAAAATTATGTCTGTCAAGTAATTAACGTGAATTTATTTGTTTTTAGCTTTCTCATAATTATATGTATTCAGCAATTATTGAATAAAATTGCGACGAGTTCTTTGTTTCCACACGAATAAAGAAGTCAATTCCATATGTAATGAATGTTCTATTCATTATCGTAAAGCAGTAAATACGACTACTGCAGTATAGTTCTAGTAAAATTGTTTAAAGATTATTTTATGAACTGAATCTTAGAGTTATGCAGAGAGGCAAACTGAAAAAAGTGAACACGCTAACGCCGTGCGGCTGGTTCATGAAGCTTTGTCAACATTTGAATGAAGAATATTTAAAACTAAACTCTTCGATCAAATTCGAAACAGAAATCAACGCTTGAAGCATACTGTAATTTATCCTTTCTTTGGTTAAATGAAATTATCGTCACACTTTCTTAATGAGTTAACGCGTTACTTGTTATAGGTGACACATTCACGACACATATATTGCATAAATACAGCATACGATTGAAAAGTATTGAATTTTTTTTCCATAAGTGCCTCCACCTATCGCTAACTGCAGGCAGTTAGTTGCATTGTCCGGAAGAGGGAAGGTACCACTCATTTCAGAATCACTGGGACTTTCCGAAGTGGCTGAGCAGCTAGCGGTAATATAAGTTACGTAACTGTGTCTTATAGAAGACCACTATTCCACGCTTCGTCAACTGCTCGTTTCTTCTGCACCATAACAACCCTCCGTCCCATTTCGGTAACATTTTCAAGGCACTGAAGAGTACGTTTTTCATCTTCACCCATATTAAACGTTTTATTTTTACGAGAAATATATTCTTTCACTTGCGCTCAAATAACGTCAGTTGCACAATTTTGTGTCTGCTCTACAACAAGTTTATTTTTGTTTACTTAACCGGTTTTCGACTTATTAGAC
This sequence comes from Locusta migratoria, assembly GCA_026315105.1. NCBI lineage: Eukaryota > Metazoa > Arthropoda > Insecta > Orthoptera > Acrididae > Locusta > Locusta migratoria. Next base: position 13,646,307 of record CM048746.1, on the reverse strand, counting down.
TATCTTCAGAGTATAACCTCTCTGACACAGCAGCCAACACTATGAAGATGGCCTAATAAATCGAAAACCGGTTAACTTCAATTGCATTAATGTGGCACTAATAATAGTAGTAGTCTTATGTCTTTACGTCTATATTTATAAGCTACTTCAGGAATTGTGGCTTATGAAGTGATACTAGTTCTAATAATTCTGCTTTTCCCAGTGTATCGTCGACAGTGACTTCGTGTTGTCTTAACCACTGAAAAAGTCTTCTTTTTAGGAAACAGGGTTGGAGCTTTCTCCTTTTAAATCTGAATGGTATGGAACAATAATAATTAGTGATGGAGTTTCTTAACTTCGTAGCAACATGTTTCGGAACCAATTTAAAAATGTTCCACGATTCATTTCTTCGTGGCACTGAGACGATTTATTAGACATAAATACCAGTCAACAGCCGGAGATGTAAAAAATTATTATGCCGCCTTTGTTACTGGGGAGTGCTATTCATGGCTGTACAGTACCTTTTCCTTTGTCTTCCAAACTTTTGTAACAGTATGACCTGCACTCGCCATTGTTTTATCGAGCCATACAATATCCTCGAAACTAATGTCTTTCATTTCATACAACTATCTGAATTGCCATGCGGCAGTTATCTTCAGCTTGAAATACTTTTGTGTTAAAACCGTTATTCTGCAGAATTAGTCGAAACGAAGATTTGTTACCTTCAAAAAGTTCTACCTCATACAATATCGTACGAAACCTATCTAAAGCAGGCGATCTTTTGTTGTGATAGTAGCTGTATATGTGTCATCGGAGTTTTTCGCGGTGGCATTCTTCAATAAAATCTCGATATACAGGCCGCATCATGTCGAATAAAATTCCCAAGCTTTCGATGGCAAACTCCGCCGCCGTCATCAGGGGTAAAAACACTGATACCCTGCTTAAGTAGCTGCAGAGCTACGTCCGGAGGGCTGAAGGGCGCAGGCAGTTCGTCTTTATGCGGGGCCGTGTGACTTCACGTGGCACTAATCGCTTTCGGAAGGATGGTGGTTGAAATCCACCTCCGGCCATCCCGATTTAGGTTTTCCGTGATTTCCCTAAATCACTCCAGGCAAATGCCGGGATGACTCCTTTCAAAAGGCACGGCCGATTTCCTTCCTCATCCTTACTCAAAACTCCTAGCGTAAGCTCCGTCTCTAATAACGACGCTGTCGACGGGACGTTAAACCCTAAGATTCCTTCCTCCTCGCTAATCCCTTCTTGCAAGGACGTGGCCAAATGGGGTGTCTTGGGGGTCCGGATCGCCCCCCCCCCCCCCATCACCTAAACGATAAAATACTACTCAAACTTATGCTAAGGACAACACACACACCCATGCTCGATGGTGGACTCGAACCTCAAAAGGGACTAAATGAAATAAGACACGACCTAGCTACCGTGTAGTGAAACTGAATGATATTGGTATCAGTCATACGCAGAAAAAGGGATACGCACTATCGACAGTCAACAAAGCCACCTATAGATTTTAACTGTGGATGCATCGATAATAGCATCGGCTATTGCCCAGTCCTCCTTTAGCCGTTGTCCATTGTTGGCCTTGCTCCATTACTGCTATGTTAAGCAGTACATTGGAATGCTGCCACTGCCGTTTATTTCTTTTGTGTTGTTAAGATAAGTTTCCAATTATGAATAAGTTCATAACAAGAAAAAAAAAAGAGAGAAAACCCGACTTTCATTTGTCCACTAGCGTTGTGGTAAGTTGAAATACATACTATTATAATAACTTGTTTATCTATTTACAGCAGTGCAGTCGTTATTTGGAGTGACAATATTTCAGTACATCATAAGGGCCCTCACTCAGTATGTGTAATACTTTTTAAAGTTAGGTTTAAGAGTAATATTTTATCTAGAGGGTGGATACGTTGCAATGCCAACAACAGTAAAAGAACCAATAATCTTGGAAATAAAATTATAGACTTACGCTTCCTAAATCAATATGCAAGGTATTTATACTGATGCAAAAATTAATGCAGATTTTGCGAAACACCGAGCTACAGTCGTGGCTGACAGGCAGTGAGCTTGGTGACATGCAACCGTATCGTTGCCAGTGTTCGAATACAAGGAACCACTCCTCATTCCGATAATCTGACTTCTTTTGGAATAACAACAGAAGGTTCTGCTGGCGTATATTGAAACAATTTTTAAGAAATGTTTTCCTCAATTTTGTATATAAAATATTGCAGTATTTATAAGAAGGTCTTACAAACGAAAACTATGAGCATACAATATAAAAAAATATGTTAGCCTAAGTTTGTCTTCAGAATAAATGGAAAAACATGAGCCTTAGTAAATTTCTCTTTAATCATTCGAACCCCCCCCCCCCCCCCCTTGGACCCTGGCTACGTCACTGCGTCTTGCGTAAAAGGATATAATTTTGTTACAAGTTTTAGAACATTTTTCTTCTTACCCGGTATATCAAGGCGAGAGAGTCCTTCTGCAGTTTTTTGTGCCCTCTGTTGCTGTCTCCCTCTCGTGGTATTACCACGCGTTACACACAAGTTCTGGCGATGGTCCTTGAAACGTAATTCCCTGCCCGCTAAGTTTCCTGATGCTTTTAAATTCCGATTCGTGGGTCTGCCTCCTCTTTTCTTCGCATTTCGCCAGACTTGACAATAGTGGTGGCTGGTACTACAGATGACTGGGGGCTCACTTCTTTGAGTGCCGGATCTCGATAATGACGACGCTCGCCCCCCCCCCCCCCCAACTTCCGCTCGGCGGCCAATCGGCCAATTTGGCGCACGTCTGCCAGTGGCACAGGGGGAAAGCGATCCGGTTAGCCCACTCCCTCTTTAGATATATTTGCGTTAAAAGATTTGCGGTCTATCTTACCTCGGCTTGTTTGCACTTGCTTCAACTCGAGATGAGGCGTCCGCCTACCGAATTTCTTTATTTCACACTTTTGTTCCAAACTGAATCTAATATTTAAAGCAGAGTGTCCGTATATTTGTACGAGTTGCATAGAAATCGACAGTTTTCTTCCAATCTTTATGAAATTTTGTACACGTAATCTGCAATCGACGAGGACGGTCGCCGTAAGTGTAAGAATCACATACACGAGATATGACGTCATAAAAAATGAGATGCGCGAAAAACTGCTGCATTTTGCGACAATGCTGCTCATTTTCTCCTAAACCATTGGACCTATTTCAACCAAATTTGGTACACACATTCCTTACCGTGAGGTAACAATTGCTGCATGGTTAAGAATCGCATACGGCACATGGTTCAAAAGATATTTCGTCATAACCAATAGAAATCGCAAAAAATGCCATATAATGCGGCGAGACTTTCAAAATACACTGTATGAGAATGACAGTACTTATCGACTTGCAACAAACGTCGAACATAATTTCAAACCTTTATTAAACTTTTTCTCGCTGGCAACCATAGTAAAATGATGAAAGGAAAAAAGTTTCTCGCTTACTAATTTTCCGCTGTTTATGGAGTAAAACTACAGCGTTCGGTATGACGTTACAATTTATAATTTGTACATTACAATTTGTAGCCACAGGAAATTTTACAGTCAGTATACACACATATAGTTCAGTGCACCTTCTAAATTGTATCATGAGATATGAAATCATAAACAGTAACGTTCCACTGCTCATGGAGTAAAACTACGGCATTCGGTATGACGTTACAATTTATCTTTTCTACATTACAAATTGTAGCCGCAGGAAATTTTACAGACAGTATACACGCATATTGTTGAGTATACTTTCTAAATTGTATCATAGTACGACACATAGTTTATGAGCACATAAACAGTAACGTTAATGGAAAACCGCTCCATCACGCACCAAGTTTTAATCTATTACTTCTTTACTACTAATTGTATTTCCAAGATATTTTACAGATGTACAGCCCTTATACAAATGAATATATGATTGAAAAATGGCAGGAATAAATAAATAAATACCCGGGCAACGCCGGATTTTCAGCTAGTTTGTTTCTAAAAGATACTTAACGTCATTCATTTTTCTTTGACAATAAACACCAATAACATATGAACATGGTCATGACCACTAAAACACAGTAAGTAACTGATTACTGTGTTACGTGACTGTAACATATTGAATCTGCTACGATGATCCTCTGGTCACGTGACACTGTAAGCAGCACCCCTCCTAACCTTACTCATGCTCAAAGGCTCCTCTTTTCTAACAGTAAAATATTTGTTACTACGAAGAGTATAAATGTCATTCACCATCAAAATCGTGACACATTTACTAAAAAGTCCAAAGATATGTGGCAAGTAACAATACAAAAGTCATTGTTGTTCCCGTATTTGTTAAAAAGAAGATTGGGTTAAAAAAATTGCTTTCAGTCTGTCTCGAACCCACTACCTTAGATGGCGCAACGCGATGCCGTTATACACACGGCTATTCTTGCTAGGTGGAAAGTAGTGACTTCGTTATTATTCATGATCGGATCTGCTGTCGGCTTTTACAGTTGATGCGTCTTTAATTTAGAGTTATAAGGTATTTTACCAAATATGACGGTTTTTGATGAATCATCAATGCGTCAGAAACAAATATGAAGTGTGGATGTTGCCTTTATGGAGGATTTTCTCATGCGCAAGGAGAGGTGCGCAGTAGCTCCATTTTCAGCAACATTCGAGCGTAATTGCCGGAGATCGGGTAGCCATGAGCTGGTGTGTCTACCAGCTCCGACGCTAATGTTAACATCGGCGTTTCTCCTCGCCCCTCCCTTGTACCTGTAACTACTGAAAAGCTACTGCCCTCTGCAGGAACCACACGTTTGTCTGGCCTCTCCCCAGATACTTCGATGCGGTTGCACCTACGGTACAGCTATCTGTATCGTTGAGAGACGCAAGCCACCCCACCTAATGTGTGTGGTTCATGGCGGTGGCAATCTAGCGTTGCCCTGCCGCGGGAGCGCACATATGCTGTCTTCAGGGGGTTCAGGAGAGAATTTGAACCTCAACCGCGCATGCGCATTCCAACGCTGCGGCCACTGCCGCCAGTATCAAGCGGTCGCGCTACAACTCGTATGTGCTGTCTCCGCGACGTAAAACGTTTCTCTTGTGATAAATATACTTTGCATATAAATGATTTGATAGAAGAACGAAACGAAAAAAAAACAATAATAATAATAAAAAATAAAACCACACTTTCCATTTTATTTTTTTGTTATTTTTTTCACGACGAGCTCTTTTCCGTAGGTCCACTGAAAGTGAACACACAGGACGCGCTGGCACTGACTGACAACGAAACCAAGAACAAAACACACCCGCAACAAAGAAACGAAATATACGTGTGCTTCTTACACAGCGCTAGACGAACAGAGTGTATTGACCATTGAAATGTTTCACTAGCTTTTTAAGTAATTACATTCTATCACTTTTAAACATAATACTCATCTTTTCAACATCACGATGTATGGGGGTTCTGCTCGCTGCAAAATTAATCTACTGGAGCGTCATGGTAGAAATAAATACTCGTAGGTACAATTTTTCACTTTTTCTTTAATTTCCACTCAAACTGTTTCTCCATCAAAACATTACAAGTACATAACATATACAATTCAACAGAACTTAGCTGACAGAACTTCCATTTTAAAACAACAGACTGACATAGCTTCCAGAGCACATGACAGGCGCTAAAACTCTTAACTCCCCCACGCAGAGCGGTGAGGGAAATATATAACATCGACAATAATGGCATTGCATTACGCATTGTTACGCATTGAATATACTAATTTACAATTACCGTACACAACACTAAAACATTTCATGTACACAAAAATAATCACAATATAAAATGAAAACTATACATACAATAATTTTAAATGGCGCATTTCTTTTTAAGACGAAATCTCCGATCTTTCTGTTGACAGCAAAGTGCGATGTTAAATGTCAATTAATTAGTTAATGAGTACGTCATACATGTTCCTAACATATATTGAACTATCAAATACATTGTCCATTCTCAAAATATACTCCAAATCCTACGTCAGTCAGTATATACAAAGAATAACAATATTCAAATCTCGACTATTACATTAATTAACACAATTAGCTGGTCAACACAACTTGTTTATGAGCCTAACATATATACAATGCTATTTATTTTAATGTCTTTATGTAGATACAAAAGTTTTTACCATTCATCTATTTATTGAAATAACATACAATGACAAAACTATTGTTTATAGAACTGTCTGGAAACGTCTTATACAAATCTCTTAATTAATGAAATATATCACCTGTTTAATCACAGTATCACCGAGACACTGTCCTACACTGATTCCTAGGCTGGTTATTTCGTCTGTAACTAACTTCACACGCAACATGTATCACTATTGAACCACACGATTCCGGGTCCGACGCAGACGGTATCGTACGATAACATTGAGATGAGAGGGCCGGCAGTATCATCACACCATCTGTTGCGACACTTGTCTGCAGCGCATATTTGGGGCGTGGCTTTGATCGGTTTAAGAGGAAGCTAAAAGACTTTCTAGTGGCCAACTCCTTCTACTCCATTAGTGATTTTCTAAATTATACCAAATGATGCATGTATCGGTACTCATAATATATTAGTATTATTATAATATCAGCTAAAAATCACCTTATAAATGTATGTATCTGTATTTATATTAATAGTTTTATCTATTATTCAGTTTGTAAATTTTGTTTCTTGACATGTTCCACATCCACGAGGATCTCCTCAACATGGATGTACGAAAAAAAAAAAAAAAAAAAAAAAAAAAAAAACTAATCTAATCTGTGTTTTACATCATCCAGGCCTTGTGTGACGTAAGTTGACAGCCGACAGGCCCTGTGGCCTGTAGCCGCCACTAATCTATACCCAGGGATATTGTCTCTTACATTGTTTAGAGGTCCTTCAACATGGGTTTCTTGAAGTGCAAGGATATCGACATCGCCGGCCGCGGTGGCCGAGGGGACTGATGCGCGTCAGTCACGGTCTGTACGGCCACTACGATCGGTGGTTCCAATCTCCCCTCGGGCATGGATATTTGTGCCGTCCTTAGTGTTAGCTAGTTCATAAGTAGTTTGTTTGTTTAGGGAGTGATGACCCCGTAGTTAAGTCCCATAAGCTATGCAAACATTTGAACATATTTTGATATCGACATTGTTTTGATGCAAGACCTTACTTACATTTTGATTTGCCCAAAATGACTAACAGAACTGGACTTATATTCTTAAAATTATGTTGGTCCTGAGAAGATCCATGTCGATTTTGGTGGGTAGCTGACATAGCTGGGAGATCACTGGCATATCGAAACCGGTTATGGCAAAAGATGAATAAAAACATTCCACATAAAAGGTGACTAGTTGTTGTTTTTTCACTTTTATTCACCACTGTCGTCGTGTGTCTCATCCATAACGGGTAAAAGCTTTAGAATTTTCATTAGTTTGTAGATAGCAGATCACAGAAGTAATAAATTTTATCAAAATGGGAGCAGGACGCTAATTTCATTACCGTTATCTCGCAGAGCGCAGAGAGGGTGAGAAAGATGCCGTACCATTGCCGACGACGGCAATCGCCGGCTGCGGAGGGTGCGTGCGCTAATACAGCTGGCTGGGGGACTCTGGACTTTATACAGTAAGGAGTCGTCCGTTATGGCCGCAACGGGCGAGGGGGAGCAATTCTCCAGACGTGGGGCGGTTGCGGCTCCCTTGTCCGACAAGAGCTTAAGAGGCCGTGAAATTGCGAACGGGGGTGCGCCTCGGCATGCGGGGGTTCTTACGACCCTCCCCATCTCCCTGACGTCAGCGCTGACTCCCAGGGGAGGGGCAGTTGTCAGCACCTCGTGCAGAAACGGGACGGGCGCCGAACAACCGCCACCGCCAGCAAACGCAGCTGCTGCTGCTGCTGAAGATAACGGAATAATAGGAGGCGGCGCAAATGTGTAACGCATACGTGGACATCACTCCCGGACCAGATCTTGGTTTCGACTGTCCGACTGAAGCCTTAAATATAGTTCCTGCACTGATCGCTGGTCGTGGTGCATCGTGTTGTCAATCCCTCCAGCTGTTACTGTCAATTGTATGAGGTCCTCCTGATATGCAAATCACTGTCTTTCTGGTTACCTACAGGAAAATAAAAGAAACATTTGGAGATAAGAAAAACAGATCTATGAATATCAAGGACACTGATGGAAATCCAGTTCTCAGCAAAGAAGGGAAAGCTGAAAGGTGGAAAGAGTATATAGAAGGGCTCTACAAAGGAAATGAACTCCGAGACAATATTGTAGGAAGGGAGGAGGATGTAGATGAAGATGAAATAGGAGATACTGTATTGAGAGAAGAATTTGACAGAGCCCTGAAAGACCTAAGTCGAAACAAGGCCCCTGGAGTAGATGATATTCCCTCAGAGCTGCTGAAGTCTCTGGGAGAACCAGCCATGACAAACCTGTTTCACCTGGTGCGTAAGATGTATGAGACAGGAGAAGTACCCTCAGACTTTAAGAAAAATGTTATAATCCGCATTCCAAAGAAAGCAGGTGCAGACAGGTGTGAAAACTACAGAACCATCAGTCTAATAAGTCATGGTTGTAAAATATTAACACGAATTATATACAGAAGGATGGAAAAGCTGGTAGAAGCCGACCTCGGGGAAGATCAGTTTGGGTTCAGGAGAAATGTAGGAACACGGGAGGCAATACTCACGTTACGGCTTATCCTAGAAGATAGATTAAGAAAAGGCAAACCTACATTTCTAGCATTTGTAGACTTGGAGAAGGCATTTGACAATGTTGATTGGAATAAACTCTTTCAAGTTCTGAAGCAAGCAGGAGTAAAATATTGGGAACGTAAGGTTATTTATAACTTGTACAAAAACCAGACAGCGGTTATCAGAGTTGAAGGGCATGAAAGGGATGCAGTGGTTGGAAAGCGAGTAACACAGGGTTGTAGTCTTTCTCCATTGTTATTCAATTTGTACATTGAGCAAGCTATAAAGGAAAGCAGGGAGAAATTTGGAGAAGGAATTAAAGTTCAGGGTGAAGAATTAAAAACATTGCGTTTTGTTTGACATTGTAATAATCTCAGAGACAGCAAAAGACCTGGAAGAGCAATTGAACGGAATGGACAGTGTGCTGAAAGGTGCATATAAGATGAACATTAACAAGAGTAAAACTAGGGTAATGGAGTACAGTGTAAGGAAATCAGGTGATGCTGAAGGAATTAGATTGGGAAACGAAGCAATAAAGGAGGTAGATGAGTTTTGTTACTTGGGCAGTAAAATAACAAATGATGGTCGCAGTACAGAGGATATAAAATGCAGAATGGCAATGGGTAGAAAAGCGTTCTTGAAAAAGAGAAATTTGTTAACATCGAATATTGATTTAAGCCTAAGGAAGTCTTTTCTGAAGGCATTTTTATGGAGTGTTGCCTTGTATGGGAGTGAGACATGGACGATAAACAGTGCAGACAGGAAGAGGATTGAGGCTTTTGAAATATGGTGCTACAGAAGAATGCTGAGGATTAGGTGGGTGGATCGCGTAACTAATGAGGAGGTATTGAACAGAGTTGGAGAGAAAAGAAATTTCTGGCATACCTTGACTAAAAGAAGGGATAGATTGGTAGGACACATTCTTAGACATCAAAGAATTGTGATTTTAGCATTGGAGGGAAGTGTGTGGGGTAAAAATCGCAGAGGAAGACCAAGAGATGGATACAGTAAGCAGATTCAGACAGATGTTGGTTGCCGTCCTTATGTGGAGATGAAAAGGCTTGCTCAGGGTAGGGTATTGTGGAGAGCTGCATCAAACCAGTCTCCGGACTGAAGACCACAACAACAACAACAACAAACATGTTTCGGCAACTCTGTGCCGTCGTCAGGTTTTTAGATTGCAGCCTGGTTTTACATTATGTGAGGTTGGGTGCCAAGCTTTTCTAAATGAAAAAGAGAGTATTCGTAAACGATAGCTATTTATTTACACATCACAAATACTCGTACAGTACTATGAATAGCGGTGTTTGTACGTCTTTGCAAATACAATAAAAATGCAATTTTTTCTCATCAGACGCGTTTTCTTTTAACGACAGTAAAACATCTTCAGTGGTCTGTAATAATAGAAATCTACAGTTTGTTTTGTTTTTAGATTGAAAACAGTTCGTTATCGGAACATGAAAAGTAGGCCTAATGTTTTGTTACTTACGGAAATTTTGTCTTGTTTTCGCTTCACGTCATGCAATGCCGATCTGTTTCATGCATTACCGCAGGATCTTCATGCTGTGTCGTTCTTTCCATTACTTCCACTGTCACTTTTGCACTGTCCACAATTATTTTTCACAGATCAGACGTGTTTGTTTAATACGATTTCTATTATTACAGACCACTGAAGATGTTTTACTGTCATTAAAACGAAACGCGGCTGGTGAGAAAAAAAAATCGCATTTTTATTATAGCTGCAAAGACGGTCAAACACTGCTATTCATAATTATGAAAGCAACTACGGACATAATGGCCACACTTACGAAGAATTTTTCGCCTCCTTGTCAAGTACTTATACATAGTTTGCAATAGATTTTGGCTCAGTCAGTAGTTGTTTTTTTTTTTTGTTTTTTGTTTTTCAGTAAATTCAAAATATTGACTACATGAATAACGAAAATTAATGGAACTTGCAGTTCAGATTTCATTAGGTTTGTGCTAATTCTTTTCCTTACATCCGTCCACTTATTATTCATAAGAGATTAATAACATACCAGTTTATCAAAGTTCTCAAAATTAACATTGTTTGATTGAACACTTTGCTTTATAAACTTCTGACCGTGCTTGTCCAATCCAGGAATATAAAGCTTCCCACTTCGTAAGATTCGTACACATATACACTTTTTTCTTTCTGGTGGTGTTTTAGATTCGTAATTGAAGTCAGAGGGTATATCTCCTGTCTCATACATCCTGCATACCAGGTTGAACATTTTATTCATGACCGGCTCTCCTAACGAAATCAGCAGTTCAGACGGAATATCATCTACTCCGGGGGCCTTGTTTCTATTCAAGTCCTTTAGCGCTCTGCCAAATTCTTCTCGCAGTATCATATCTCCTATCTCACCTTCCTCCACTTCGTCTTCCATTTCCAGAATACTGCCTTCATGTTTATTTCCTTTGTATAGGACCTCTATATATTCCTTCCACAGTTCAGCTTTCCCCTCTTTGCTTAGTACTGGTTTTCAGTCTGAGTTCTTGATATTAATACAGCTGCTTTTCTGGTCTCCAAATATCTCTTTTATTTTCCTGTAGGCGGTATCTACCTTTCCCCTAGTTATGCATTCTTTTACAGTTTTGCATTTGTCCTCTAGCCACTCCTGCTTATCCAGTCTGCACTTCCTGTCAATGTACCTTTTTCCTGTTTCACTTGCTGAATTTTTATATTTTCTCCTCTCATCAATTAAGTTCAGTATATCATGTGTTATCCAGGGATTTTTATTAGGTCTTGTTCTTCTGCATATATGATCCTCTGCTGCCTTCACTACCCTATCTCACAGAGCTACCCATTCTTCTTCGACTGTATTACTTCCCCCCGTTTCAGCCAGTCCTTGCCTGATGCTCCCTCTGAAACCCTCAACCACCTTTGGTTCCTTCAGTTTGTCCAGTTTCCATCTCCTAACTTTTCTTTCTTTCTGCAGTTTCAATCTACAGTTCATTACCAATAATTACCAGTATGTATCTGCCCCTGAATATGTCTTACAATTTAAAACCTGGTTCCTAAATCTATTGCTTACCGTTATAAAGTCAATCTGGAGCCGTCCAGTGTCTCCTAGTCTCTTTTATTTAGTCAGATAGCTTCGGTCCTGCTTTTGAACCATTTTCAGAACCGGAACTCCCTTGACGCAGTGGAACTGGGCAAGTGCTTTGGAGTCTTCTATTTGTGCACTACAAGACTCCGAAGCACCTACCCGTGGCTCCCTCCCACTTTTTATCCAGAACTTTTAACTTCAGTTCCCCCTACATCCACGAGAACGGGGTACCAAATGGGTCAGTTCTAAGCGTACCCCCCTTCCATTAATGGCTTAGTTGCTGCAGTAGGACTGTCAGTTTCTTGCTCTCTCTATGTGGATGATTTTTGCCTGTACTATAATACAGCTAGTACAAATGTAGCTGAACGACGACTGCAGGCAGCTATTCGTTGGGCGCAGTATTGGGCTTAAAATTGCTACAGCAAGAAGAAATACAGATGATAAACAGGTATTCATTGAACAAATATACTAAAACTAACATGTGATTACAGTACCACACAATTTGCGTGCATAGATCCTGAGAACACCTGTGGCCTTGATACGCTTGGGCATTTAGTCAAACAGAGCTTGGATGGCATGTACAGGTACAGATGCCGATACAGCTTCAACACGATACCACAGTTCATCAAGAGTAGTGACGGGCGTATTGTGACGAGCCAGTTGTTCGGCCACCATTGACCAGACGTTTTCAATTGGTGAGAGATCTGAAGAATGTGCTGGCCAGGACAGCATTCGAACATTTTCCGTAACTAGAAAGGCCCATACAGGACCTGCAACATGCGGTCGTGCATTATTCACCTGTAATGTAGGGTTTCGCAGAGATTCAATGAAGAGTAGCGGCCACTGTTCAAAGTGTCGTCGATGCGAACAAGAGGTAATCGAGACGTGTAACCAATGGCACCCTATACCATCACGCAGGGTGATACGCCATGACGAATAAACGCTTCCAATGTGCGCTCACCACGATGTCGCCAAACACGGATGCTTCCATCATGATATTGTAAACAGAACCTGAATTCATCTGATTTGCCATTCGTGCACTCAGGTTCGTCGTTGCGAATCCCATCGCAGGCGCTCCTGTCTGTGATGCAGCGTCGAGGGTAACCGCAGTCATGGTCTCCGCGTTGATAGTCCATGCTGCTGCAAACGTCGTCGAACTGTTCGTGCAGATGGTTGTTGTCAAGTTTATCAAAGTCGGAAAAGTGATGGAACGCATTTCTACTCCTTACACGAAGCATCACAACAACGTTTCACCAGGCAACGCCAGTCAACCGCTGTTCGTGTATGAGAAATTGGTTGGAATCTTTCCCCATTTCAATTCGTTGTAGGTGTCGCCACCGTCGCCAACCTTCTCTGAACGCTCTGAAAAGTTATATAACACGTCATCTTCGTGGTGTCGCAATTTTAATGGCCATTGGCCAGGGGTGTATTTCTTCTCCCTGAATTTTAATTCCCTCTCAAAATTCCAGTTATGAAGTTATTTTCTGGGCAATATAGATACAAAAATAAATTGCGGTAGGAAATAAAACGGAATAGCGCAACTTTATACAGAACCCTAATCTCTGGTGATTCGCTATAAAGTTATGGTATTCCGTTTGATTTCTTACCGCAATTTATTTTTGTATCTATATCGCCCCGAAAATAAGTTCATGACTGGAATTTGGAGAGGGAATTAAGAAAATGAATGACCCTCAAGTAGATAAACAAAATTCTTAGGTAATCAATGGTTCATCTTCTGATTATATTATTGAAACTATTGCGGAATCTCTTGGATTGTCAGTAATTAGAAACACCTGTACATAATGTCACCATTGAAAAGAACTTTGACAGCTATGGACAAAATCGACAGCTACGTAAGCTTAGATAGCTTGTTCTTAAACTGATCTGCTCTTGAAATTTCATCTTACGGTAGATTATGCAGGTCGACTCCCCGTTAAAAGTCGAAAGCTAAATAACTGTAGGAAACATCTGACGAAACTACACATAACTGTTAAACTGCCCTGCGACTTCCACTGCAAATGAAGTTGTAATACAGTTATAGTCACCTTCTTTCGTTTTCTCAAAGTAATGAAAGTCTGCGGACAGCTCGGTACCACTAACAACCTTCAGAAGGACGTAACGTGAGTGCTGCAATTAATTCTACATTAGAAGTTGCAACACAGCGTCGAGACAGAAAGAAAATCTAAAGTGTTGTTTACCTTCGTTAGTATTGCAATTAAATAATTATGACTCCAGGCTATTTACGCACGCTTTATATAACAACGGCCACATTAACATATCACAGTACATCATCTAATTCCAGTTTGTATTTGCTTCGCGGCTTAAGCCAGTCACAGAAACAAGGGGAAAACAGCTTAGTGGCGTTATATTTCCTATTGAGATTAACCTTTAATTCTGTGCTTAATTTCCGATTTGCTTTTATTTCAATCGCTCTTTCCTGCATTGATCACCGAAGGCCGTTGTTTGAGAAACTTGCCCTACGATCTTAAGATACAAATAGGTTTGCTGCTGACAATGTAATTCTTTCGCAGTGGGTATATAAATTGACAAATAAGGAAAGAGCGGGAAGTTTTTTGAAAAGTCAGAATCAGCAAAATTTAAAAAAATGTTAATGGAATGTTGTTAAATTAGACGATGCTGAGAGATCTGAGACACTTCTCATAATAAATGAATTTTGGATTAGGAGAGCAAGAAACTGAGCATTTCACAGATAAAAAGAAATGCTAACTGGCAACACTAAGAGTAATCATTCACAAAATGAGAGTTTTGGTAAATTATATTTAACTTTAGTTTATGAAGTGTAGCCTTGCACCGTGACGTGGACGATAAACAATGCAGAAAATAGGTGAACAGCAACTTTTTCAGTATGGTAGTGCAGAAGAAAATATTAGAGCGGTGGATGCCTATACACACTATAAATATCGATATGTGTGTGTGTGTTTTACTTATCCTTATCCACTGGACCGATTCTAATCAAACTGGGTATACATATGCCTTACCGTCAAGAGACAATCGTTGTTGAGGAAAGAAAGACCTTCGACACATAATTTAGGAGATATAACGCATTAACAATGAGATACATCAAAAATCAGCCATCACGCATCCGTTTTAATTTATTGCGTATTTACTATTAACTCTGTTCGCAAGATATTTCGCCGTTTGCTAATACTCCAGTGTACGTACCTGGAAAATTATATTATTGTAGGACGCAATGTCGAAGAGATATGACGTCGTAAAGACTGAGGCACTTGTAAACGAAACTATAGGCCGAAATTCAACAGATACAGAGTGGCTAGATTAGATTAGAGTAATACTTGTTCCATAGTTCATGAATACGACATTTCGTAGTGTCAATTTAATAAATGGTGTGTCTGTATGATACTTGCTGGTACACGGCACGTTGCTGCCACAGAAGAAATAATTGTGCAAATTACGTTTGAAATTTGAAAAGCTTGTTTAATTACACGCGCGCCACCTACTGTAAGTTAACTGTACTATCTCCATAACCTTCGCGTAGGCCCAACAAGTAAGTTGAACGAAGTGTTATCACAGTTAGATGAACGTCATGGCCGTGCATAAAAGACGAACTAACGAACAAATATATATGAGGTCTTCCATTGGTACATCTCTCTTCTCTCTCTTCACTTGCTCCTCCTCCGTTTCCTCCTGTCCCTATTTCTGTTCATTTCCGCCTACCCGCCCTTTGTTCATCTCCTTTCACCTGTCTGTTACCATCTGCCCTCTGTCATTCCTCTCCTCTCCACTCTCTCTGTCCGTCTCCTCCTCCACCTACTCCCTTCCCTCATATATACATCAAAACATACATATATGCGCCAAGTTTCATGGTGACTGGCCAAACGGTGTCAAAGTCGCAAGGTACCCTCCGCCATGCTAAATTCACGGACTTGCAGATTATAATAATCCTTCCCGTTCTGACTTTCATAGTGACCAGTCAAACAATTTGGATGTTTGTTGTAACGTACCCTCACCATGCACATACAGAACCTTATGACAGGTAGCATATGTATTAATTCCGGCCATCAACTGTCTGAATTCCACATTTAATTCTATTCCGTCCAGCTGTTTCAGCGTGAAGAGTAACAAACGTGTTAACGCACTGTAAGGTACCCTTCGCCATACACCCTACGATGGTTTCCTATAGGTAGTTCATACGTTAATTCAGGATATAAGCTAACAGCATTCCAAATTTCATTCAAATCCGTCCAGCTGTTTTAGGGTGAGGGTGAGATACAAACGTATTAACCTATTGTAAGGTACAGTCCGCCACGCACCGCACGGTGGCTTACGAAAGGCGGCTCATGTATTAATCAGGGTATAAGCTATCTCCATTAAAAACTTCGAATTTGTCCATCCTTTTCAGCATGAAGGAGTAGCAAACATATTAACCCACTGTATGGTACCCTCCGCCTCGCACCAATCGGTGACGTAAGAAAGGTAGACCATGTATTAATCAGGGTATAACCTACCTCTGATAAAAATTTCACCCAGATCCGTCCAAGCATTTTAGCGTGAAGGCGTAAGAAACGAATTAACTAATTGGAAAGCACCCTCCTCCATGCACCATACAAAGTTAATTTTAGTATGCCTTCACGCTAGTGCAAGCAATGAGTTGACAAAGTTTTATCGTAATCGGATGGACGGTATTGCCATACATAAAATACGAACAAAAAGAGAAACAAAGTTTTATATTTTAGATTACAAGACATTCAATTTAAAAAAAAAAAATCTAATTCATCTACGGTGTAGTAAGAGTTGTCATCCCAAAATTTCATTTGATAGTATTTGGTAAGTGATCAAACTCTTCTGTGCCTGCAAAATTCATCCCTTCCTGTTTCAAAGGGAAGATTTAACCTCGAATAGTGAAAATTTTCTCTATTCGGGGTTAAATATTGTATATATGTCATTTGGTAATTGACGAAGTCTTTTGTGAAAGCATAATTTACCACCTTATGTGCCATAGATTGAACCATGAATAGTGTAGATAATCCTTTCTCCTAGTGTTCGGTTGGTTTATTAACAACAAATTTCATAAGAGAATGTGTACATTGTAAAACTACTGTAAAGATCCCTAGATCCTTAAATGTGTGCAAGTTGATCTTGCATGGGTTCCAGATATTAATCTACACGTATGGCCATTGAAATTGCTACACCACGAAAGTGACGTGCTACAGACTAAATTTAACCGTCAGGAAGAGGATGCTGTGATATGCAAATGATTAGCTTTTCAGAGCATTCACACAAGGTTGGCGACACCTACAACGTGCTGACATGAGGAAAGTTTCCAACCGATTTCTCATAAACAAACAGCAGTTGACCGGCGTTATCTGATGAAACGTTGTTGTGCCTCGTGTAAGGAGGAGAAATGCATACCATCACGTTTCCGACTTCGATAAAGGTCGGATTGTAGCCTATCGCGATTGCGGTTTATCGTATCGCGACACTGCTGCTCTGCCTGTTAGCAGAATATGGAATCGGTGGGTTCAGGAGGGCAGTACGGAACGCCATGCTGGATTCCAACGGCCTCGTATCACTAGCAGTCGTGACAGGCATCTTATACGCATGGCTGTAACGGATCGTGCAGCCACGTCTCGATCCCTCAGTCAACAGATGGGGACGTTTGAAAGACAACAACCATCTGCACTAACAGTTCAACGACGTTTGCAGCAGCATGGACTATCAGCTCCGAGAGTATGGCTGCGGTTATCCTTGACTCTGCATCAGAGACTGGAGCGCCTGCGATGATGTACGCAACGACGAACCAGGGTGCACGAATGGCAAAAAGTAATTTTTAGGATGAATTCAGGTTCAGTTTACAACATCATTATGGTCGCATCAGTGTTTGGCGAAATTGCGGTGAATGCAAATTGGAAGCGTGTATTTGTCATTGCCATACTGGCGTATCACCGGGAGTAATGGTATGGGGCGCAATTGGTTACACGTCTCTGTCACCTGTTGTTCGCATCGACGGCAATTTGAACAGTGGCCGTTACATTTCAGATGTGTTATGACTCGTGGCTCTACCCTTCATTCGATCGCTGCGAAACCCTACATTTCAGCAGGGTAATGCACGAACGCATGTTGCAGGTCCTGTACGGGCCTTTCTGGATACGGAAAATGTTCGGCTGCTGCCCTGGCCAGCACGTTCACCAGATCTCTCGCCAACTGAAAACGTCTGGTCAATGGTGGCCGAGCAACTGGCTCATCACAATACGCCAGTCACTACCATTGATGAACTGTGGTATCGAAGCTGCATGGGCATCTGTACCTGTACACGCCATCCAAGCTCTGTTTGACTCAATGCCCAGGCGTATCAAGGCCGTTATTACGGCCAGACGTGGTTGTTGGGTACTGATTTCTCAGGATCTATGCACCCAAATTGCGTGAAAAAGTAATCACGTCAGTTTTAGTATAATATATTTGTCGAATGAATACCCGTTTATCGTCTGCATTTCTTCTTGGTGTAGCAATTTTAATGGCCAGTTGTGTAATTACACGCTTTTGTGCAATGAATACTTTTTCCCTGAATGATGTATTACCCCAAAATTAAAAGCATTGACTGAACATAGGCATAGTAAGCTAATTTATTGAGATATTTTCCACAAAAATTTGCAATAAGCCCAATACCTTAATTTGGTGAAAGACTTTGCAGTAGATCATCAATATGTTGCTTCCTATTCACCTTGATTCAAGTTCTTTCACTACGTTGCCATCCTTTGAGAAAATACATCGTAGGTACTTGAAACTGTCCGCCTGTTCTGACTTTGTTCCTCGTGTTGATCACTTAATTTTTGTTTGTGGGGTGTATCATCAACAAAAAGAACTAGCTTTACATCATATCGAGTATAAAATGGCAAATCATTAATATATATAAAAACAGAATAGGCCTAAGACCAAACCGTGTGGGACCTCATTCTTGATACTCCCCACCCACCCCAGTTTAAGGAATAAGCTGACTTTTGCAATTTTACACGAACCACTTATTTAAATTTTCTGCACTCTTACAGTTAAGTATGAATTAAACCATTTATGCACTGCTCCACTAATACTACAATTCTTAAGCTTATGTAGAAGAATTACGTGATTTACAGAATAAAAAGCCTTAGACAGATCACAATCTCAAAGAGCGATGTAAGGTTATTTGATTATTTAAAGCCGCATTTTCTGTTGAATCGGATGGTTTTAGATGTACATTAACAACAGTGGTGAAAGTATCTGTTTAGGTAACGAGACAATAAAATTAGTAGTCAAGGTTTGTTATTTAGGTAGAAAAATAACTTTTGATGACCAAAGTAAAGAATATATAAAATGCGGAATGGCTATGGCAAGAAAAGCATTTCTGAAGGAGAGGAATTTAATGACATCGATTATTGATTCTGTATTTGTCTGGATTATAGTCTTGTACGGGAGTGAAATGTAGACGATAAGAAGTTCACACCGAAAAATGAAAGCTTTTGACAATGTTGATTGAAATATACTCTTTCAAATTCTGAAGCAAGCAAGAGTACAACATAGGGAACGCAAGGTTATTTACAACTTGTAGAAAAAGCAGACAACAGTTACAAGACTTAAAGGGCATGAAAGGGATGCAGTGTTTGGGAAAGAGTAAGACAGGCTTGCAGTACTTTTCCAATGTTATTCAATTTGTACACTGAGCAAGCTGTAGAGGTAGGCAACGAAACAATAAAGGTGGTAGATGAGATTTGTTACTTGGGCAGTAAAATTTGATAAGATTGATTATTACTTTAAGCGCAAGGAAGTCTTTTCTGAAGACATTTGTGCTGAGTGTTGCCTTGTATGGGAGTGAAACATGGAGGATTAACAGTTCGAACAGGAAGAGGATAGAGGCTTTTGAAATGTGGTGTTACAGAAGAGTGCTGAAGATTAGGTGGGTGGATCGCGTAACTAATGAGAAGGTACTGAACAGAACTGCAGATAAAAGGAATTTTTGGCATACCTTGACTAAAAGAAGCGATCAGTTGGTACGACGAAACCAGTGTTGCCAAATTAGTGGTTTTCCCTCTATATTTGCTGGTTTTCAGTACCTGTCTAGTGGGCAAATTTTGCATGTAGTGGCTAGTGGGAATTATGGTGGATTTTTAAAATATGTCAGTGGTTTTATGGAAAAAAAATATTTTTTATAAACTTGATGAAGGCAGCATTCAGTTACAGCAGTATTTAATTTTCTAACGTCTCATAGTTCCTGTAGCTTACAAGTTATAAAGTAGGACAACAAAAAACAGTAAGTAATATTCCAAAAATAGTACTGATAAATATGCATCAGCATATTATGTGAACAATTTTACTGGGCAATTTTAGATAAGTCTACCACTTTTCTCCATGAAAATACCTGACACCTGACACCTGACACTAGACCAATCTCCGAGAATAATATGATGATATCTTTCGTTATTATAAAAAAAAATTCTACCGTAGCTTTAAACACAACGGATAAATTGAATTCTCTCTTATTTTTGGTTACTCAGCATACTCAGTACTTCAAATAATTACAATATTGCCGGCCGCGGTGGCCGAGGGGATTAAGGCGCTCCAGTCACGGTCTACATGGCCACTACGGTCGGGGGTTCGAATCCCCCCTCGGGCATGGATATTTGTGCCGTCCTACTTTGTAATTAGTTCATAAGTAGTTTGTAAGTTTAGGGACTGATGACCCCGTAGTTAAGTCCCATAGACTATACAAACATTTGAACATTTTGAATTACAATACTCTGTAAATTTTATTCAAAGACTCAGCCACCTCAGGCTTAGTAGTACAGATGTACTGGTGAGTTTTGACGTCCCCTCAGGGGCTCGGCATTAATTTGCTGAGTACGGGCTTGGCGAACCCGGGGTCCTGAGCTGTGGGCTGTGTCGCGCCAACAGTCCGCTACACCGTAAGCTCTGTGCGTGCTTCAACGACCATCGTTCGGCGCGACGGTGGAATGTTGTACGTTTCAGAGCCCGGGGATCTTGGCTTAATCGCCCGGGTCGCGAGGACGGTACAAACCTCTATAAAAAAAAACCTCAATCTCAAGGTGTGCTACGTGCCGAAGAGATGCATGGCTGTTGAGGTTGAACAGCCGCTAGCGAGCAACCTCTGAGGAAACTGCCGCACCTCAGTTGTATAAGGCTTACCCAGGCAAGCGGGGCTCTGCCTGGGTGGACCCTTATTTCCCTAGCTGCTCGTGGGAACACGATGAAAAGACCACGAAACGTTGGCGGACGTACAACCGCCGTCTCTAAGCGCGGTAGAAGCGACTACAATGCTGAGCAGTATGACCCCCAAACGTTTCCTTCCCTGTCTACACCGTGGGAGGAACGTAGGGCCAAAATTCAAGGTGAGGCTTACGCCCCGAAGTATTTAGTGTGCAGCCGTACAGATGGGGAATCTTTCATGTCCACGAAGCCAATATTCTTCGTGGACCATTTGGAAGACAAATATGGTGAGGTCGATGGGTTGTCAAAGATGAGGTCTGGATCCGTTTTAATAACGACGTCATCCCCGGCCCAGTCACGGGCTTTGTTGGCCTGTGACAAGCTGGGTGATGTTTCCGTTTCCATTACACCACATAAGACCTTAAACATGGTCCAGGGCATCATTTTTCACAGAGATCTGCTGCTGCAATCAGATGATGAATTGAGAGCAAACTTGGAGCGGCGAGGTGTGCACTTCATCCGCCGTATCTATAGGGGTCTGAGGGACAAGAGGGTTGCCACCGGTGCCTTCATCGTGGCTTTCGAGGGCGATTCATTGCCTGAGAAGGTCAAGGTGATGGTTTACCGGGTCGACGTCAAGCCTTACGTTCCTCCCCCTATGCGCTGCTTCAAGTGCTGGAGGTTTGGTCACATGTCCTCCCAATGTGACGCCAACCCAACATGTCGGGAGTGTGGGCGTGCATCCCATCCAGACGCCCCCTGTACCCCACCTCCAGTGTGTGTCAATTGCAATCAGCAGCATCCGCCTTGTTCGCCCGACTGTACTGTACTCCACAAAGAGCGCAAGATCATGGAGTATAAGACCCTGGACCGGCTGACATACGCAGAGGCCAGACGTAAATATATGAAGCTCCATCCTGTCACCATGACAACGTCTTACGCCACAGTAGCTTCATCGTCAGTCTCCAGACCATCTGTACCACGAATGCCAGCGGGCCCCCAGGCCTGAACCACTGCACCTGCCCCCTTGACAGTTGGGGGTGCTACTCCTTCGGTTGCTCCCACACTTTTCACGTTGGGAGCAACAGACAAGCCATTGCAGGGGACGTCGGTCCCCACCCCAGCGCCGGAGAAACAACAGCCTTCTCCGGCTCCTCTCGCCCGGAAGGCGTCCCACGGGACACTCCCTTCCGAGGCTTCTCTTCGTGGGAAAGTGGATCCCAGCAAATGGCTGAAGGATCCCGCGGCTGCTGATCGAGGGGCCTCCACCTCTTCGTCGGCAGCTGCAGCCCCTGTTGAGAAGCCCTCACGGCCCTTAACACCCAAGGGCCAGCGAGAGGGCAAAAAGAAAGAGAGAAAGAAAAAGGATTCTTTGGTGGCTTCCAAGCCACCCACACACACATCCTCTGCTTCAGAGGATAAAGTCGAGATCCTTGCCTCCGCTGAGGATCTCGCACTTCTTGATTCGCCCGAACGTAGGAACTCTGCACATCCAGAATCACCTATGGTCTTAGATTCTGTAGATCCTGACCATAAGGCGGCAGAAGTTCCTATGGAATGATCTTCTTTCCTTTCTTTTATTTTATGGCTTTAGAGCGAGTAGAAAGAGTTATTCTCCAGTGGAATTGCGGCGGCTTCTTTAATCGCCTGGCCGAGCTGCGCCAATTACTGTGGCACTACCCTGCACTCTGTATTGCCCTACAGGAGACATGGTTTCCAGCACAGCGGACCCCTGCCCTCCGTGGGTATCGGGGCTACTACCGCAACAGGACCCTTTATGACAGGGTGTCTGGCGGTGTCTGCCTATATATCCTGGACACTGTCCCAAGTGCCCCCGTGCCCCTCACAACCACTCTTGAGGCAGTGGCTGTCAGAATTCGGGTAACGCAAGAATTCACTGTCTGCAGCTTGTACCTTCCTCCGGATGAGGCCGTGTCTCTCAACACCCTTACTGCTCTGGTCTCGCAACTTCCCCCACCATTCCTCCTTTTGGGGGACTTCAAC
Organism: Locusta migratoria; assembly: GCA_026315105.1. Taxonomy (NCBI): domain Eukaryota; kingdom Metazoa; phylum Arthropoda; class Insecta; order Orthoptera; family Acrididae; genus Locusta; species Locusta migratoria. The sequence goes on along the minus strand of CM048746.1, from coordinate 13,623,356 downwards.
GCCCACAACCCTTTGTGGGGTGGACTCCAGAGCACAGGCCGCGGTAGGGATGTTGAGACATTGTTGGCGCAACAAGACCTTTGCCTCCTGAATACAGGTGCCCCCACGCATTTTAGCGTGGCACAGGGCACGTATTCAACGATCGACCTCTCCGTCTGCAGCCCCAGCCTTCGACCACACCTCGGTTGGCGTGTGCATGAGGACCTGTGTGGCAGCGACCACTTTCCCATCTTTGTGTCACTCCCGCAGTACCAAGCTGCAGACAGCTTACCCCGTTGGTGTCTCCGTAGGGCTGACTGGCCAGTCTATACTTCAACCGCTGTCATCACTGCTCCACTGCCAGATGACATTGACAATGCAGTCCAGCAGGTGACTGATAGAATTGTCAGGGCCGCTGAGGTAGCAGTTCCGCAAACCACCGGTTCCACTAGGCGTAGGTCCGTGCCTTGGTGGACACCGGAGATTGCTGAGGCTATCCGGGAACGTCGGCGAGCGCTCCAGCGCCATCGACGCCACCCATCGATGGAGAATTTTGTGGCCTTTAAACGGCTCCGTGCGCGTGCTCGACGACTCATACAGCAGAGCAAGCAGGATTCCTGGGAGCGGTATGTAGCCAGTATCGGCTCCCGCACCTCCCTGACTAAGGTATGGACGCAAGTCCGACGCGTCTTCGGATACCGCCCGTCGACAGGAATCCCATCCCTCACCATCCAGGGTGTCCTCTGCACGCTCCCGACAGCTATCGCCGAGCACATGGCAGACCACTACGCACAATGCTCTGCGACTGCCATGTACAGTGCTGACTTCCGCTCCCTCAAAGAGCGGGCCGAGAGGAAACAGATCTCTTTCCGCACTCGTCGTCGGGAAATATATAACGACACGTTTAGCGAGTGGGAGTTCCGATCTGCCCTTGCTGCGTGTCCTGATACAACTCCGGGACCAGATAGGATTCACTGCCAATTCCTCCGACACCTCTCACCAGAGTTTCAACGCCGCATTCTCGCCCTGTTCAACCATCTATGGGCAGAGGGCACTTTACCGTCGCAGTGGCGGGAAAGCACTATCATCCCGGTGCTGAAACCTGGTGCAGACCCCCTGGTGGCTGACAATTACCGTCCGATCAGCCTCACCAACGTTCTCTGCAAGCTCTTCGAACGTATGGTGAGTCGGCGGCTTATGTGGATCCTAGAAGGGCGCGGACTCCTTGCTCCGCAACAGAGGGGCTTTCGCCAGGGCCGTTCTACCATTGACAACCTCGTGTCATTGGAGTCGGCCATTCGCACTGCGTTTGCTAGGCGTGAGCATCTCGTTGCTGTATTTTTCGACCTTCGAAAGGCGTATGACACCACCTGGCGCCATCATATTTTGAAGACTCTGCACGACTGGGGCTTACGTGGCGCCCTTCCTGTTTTTATTCGCAATTTCCTCTCCCACCGATCGTTTCGGGTGAGGGTTGGGACATCATTTAGCTCTCCCCGTATTCAGGAGAACGGTGTCCCACAGGGCTCCGTCCTTAGCGTTCCATTGTTTTTAGTGGCGATAAACGGTCTCGCTGCGGCTGTGGGGTCATCAGTCAGTTGCTCCCTGTTCGCCGATGACTTCTGCCTGTATTTCAGCTCCGTTTCCATCGGCGTAGCTGAACGGCGGCTGCAGGGTGCCATCCGAAAGGCCCACTCATGGGCCTCTACTCACGGATTTCAGTTCTCCGCACTGAAAACCCGCGTGATGCACTTCTGTCGCCGTCGGGTAGTTCACCCTGACCCAGAGCTCTACTTGGGTGGTGAACTACTTCAGGTCGAGGAAACACATCGCTTCCTGGGCATGGTGTTTGATGCCCGGCTGACTTGGGTGCCACACCTATGTCAGCTGCGACAGAAGTGTTGGCGGCATTTAAATGTTCTTAGATGCCTCAGCCATACTAGTTGGGGAGCAGCACGTTCAACCCTTCTTCAGCTCTACAAGTCTCTCATTCTGTCACGGCTTGATTACGGGAGCTTGGTGTATGACTCCGCAGCCCCTTCTGCCTTGCGGGTCCTAGACCCCGTTCACCACACAGGTGTGCGTCTCGCAACAGGGGCTTTTCGTGCCAGTCCCGTAACTAGCCTTCTAGCTGAAGCTGGTGTTCCCCCTCTGCGGTATCGCCGGCAACGGTTGTTGGTGAGTTAGGTTGCCCGGGTTCATGCTTCACCCCGCCATCCGAACCACAGGCTTCTCTTCCCCCTTTCTGCACTCCATCCCCCACGACGTCGGCCCAGATCGGGTCTCCCGATTGCGGTCCGTGTCCGTTCCCTTCTCTCCTCACTTGATTCTTTACCTCTTCCTCCACCTTACCATTACTCCCCCCGTATCCCCCCCTGGAAAATTCCTCGCCTGGAGCTTCGGCTGGACTTGTCCCGGGATTCGAAAGCCTCGATTTCACCACTGCTTCTCCGTCGCCGGTTCCATGCACTGCTTAATACGTTTAATGGAGCAACTATCATCTACACGGACGGTTCTTTGGTAGATGGCCAAGCTGGATATGCCTTCATGTCTGATGACCACATCGAACAGCGGTCACTGCCTTGTGGAAGCAGCATCTTCACCGCAGAACTGGTCGGTATTTTGAGAGCTCTTGAACACCTCAGAGCCCGCCCCAGGGGGTCGTTCGTCATCTGTAGCGACTCCCTGAGTGGCTTACAGGCCCTCGACCAGTTTCTGCCCAAACACACTGTGGTGCGAGCCATTCAAGATGCTGTATTCGCCCTTGGCGAGTCAGGCCGTTCTGTCGCTTTTGTTTGGACGCCAGGGCATGTAGGTATACCGGGCAATGAACGTGTGGATCAGCTGGCCAAGCAGGCTACCACTTTGCGGTCCCTGGACATTGGCCTCCCAGTTTCCGACCTCCAAACCCAGTTGACCCGCAAAGTCTTAAGGGTTTGGAATTCGGAATGGGCAGACTCCACTGAACCAAATAAGCTCCGTGCTGTCAAGCCGTCTACCGCTGCATGGAAGACGTCCCTGAGGGCTTCTCGCAGGGAGTCGGTTGTCCTTTGCCGACTCCGTATAGGCCATACTTGGCTCACGCATGGACACCTTCTGCGTCGCGAGGACCCTCCGCAGTGTCGATGTGGTGCGCCTTTGACGGTCGCCCACATCTTAATTGAATGCCACAATTTAGCCGCAGTGAGACGAAATTTTAATATCCCTGACGTTTTGCAGCTTGCATTAGCTGACAACACCTCCATGGTTGACTCTATTTTACGTTTTATGCGTGAGTGTGGACTTTACAAGTCCATTTAATGTTTGTGTTTCTCTGTCGTTTCTCTGTTCTCCGCCTGCTTAAGTCTGTTAGGTAGGTGGTTTTAGCGTGTTGCAGAGTGGCTGGGTGTGTTCCTTATATCCTTGTGACCACCCAGCAAAAACACTCTTGTGCTGTTTCAGCTGTTTTATCCCTTCTTCGTTTTTAATCGTATCCTTTCTTTCTATTAGTCTGTAAGTTTTAAACTTTGACTTGTTAATGCGTTCACTTCGGATCGCTTAACAAAATGTTTTATCTCTTTGAATGGAACAAGGGACTGATAACCGTCGTAGTTTAGTCCCTTCCAAAACCACAACAACAACAACAGTTTTGACGTGGTATCATTATATACCAAGGTATCTGGATAGGATTATCTAATTGGCCAACATTTTGACAAGGATATCACCGTCTTATCTGAACATGTACTGACGTCATCTTATTTCCAGTTTAATGGTGACTTTTTTGAGCAGATTGACGGAGTTGCTATGGGAAGCCCCCTATCCCCTCTGGTAGCGAATTTCTTCCTGGAAGACTTCACGGACAACGCTCTGGACTCGGCAAGTTTTAAACCAACGGTCTTCTGGAGATACGTGGATGACACGTTTATAGTATGGCCTCACGGGAAGGATGAGTTACATCGATTTCTTGACCATCTGAACTCCATCCACGCTAATATCAAATTTACTATGGAAATGGAAAAAGATGGTTGCCTCCCTTTTTTGGATGTACTTGTTCGTCGAAAAGCTGATGGTACATTAGGACATGCAGTATATCGAAAAACAACCCATACGAATCTGTATTTACATGCCAGTAGCTGCCATCATCCCTCACAAACCGCAGGGGTGCTTAAGACATTGGTGCACAGAGCACACCGTATATCAGACGATGACAACTTGCAGGAAGAGCTCACACACCTGAAGAGAATTTTCAAAGCAAATGGATATTCGCAGCAACAGATTCGATGAGCATTTGATGTGAGTCCAAGAATGCAAACGCGAGACGTAGAAGAAGAAGACGAAAATAATAGTTATAGATCAAGAGTCTTCTTACCCTACGTGGGCGCTCGTTCGTCAAAGATAAGCCGCATTCTCGACAAACATCGTGTTAAGGTCACCTTGTGAAGATTGTAGCCTTACTCGGGTCAGTAAAGGATGATTCGTTGCTTCGCAAGTCAGGTGTGTACCAGATCCCTTGCGGAAATTGTGATAATTCATATATAGGCCAGACAATAAGCACTGTCCACGAGAGATGCCTATTACAGCCAGACAAGTCAGCTGTGGCTGAACATTGCATAGAAACTGGTCATTCCATGAACTATAGTGAGGTGAAGATTTTTACACCCATATCTTCGTTTTGGGATGCTATATTTAAGGAAGCTGTTGAAATTAGACTGGCCAACAACTCAATAAATAGAGATAAAGGTTTTAATTTACACAAAGCTTGGAACCCTACACTTGGAGTACTGAAATTGCAGAGAAGACGAGAAACGCGTGTGAGTACTTCGATATGCAGTATACCAGCATCTGTGACGCGCACGCGCATAGTCACCGCGATCAGGCTTATAAGGCCGCGCCCGGCACCTCGTCGACAGTCTTCGACTCACTCTGAAGATGACGCGGCCGAAATATCAGCGGAAGAAGTTAATTTTGCGCGGCTGCATTCCCGAAATCTAATGGGCTATATAATATAGTGGTTTTGTTAAAGACACGAATAAAATCCAGTGGTTTCTGGTACTTTTTAATCAGCTTTTTAGTGAGAAATTACATTTAACTGTTGGCAACACTGTAACGACACATTCTTAAATTTAGCACTGGAGAGAAGTGTGTGTGTGTGGGGGGGGGGGATATTAGAGACCGAAAGACGAATACAGTTAATAGTTTAAAAGGGATGTAGGTTGTAGTCATTCAGAGAAGATGAGGCTTGTGCAGGATAGTGTGGAGAGATGCAGCTAACCTGACCGGAGACCACAACAACAACGCGGAGGCTTGCGGGCATAGCACAGGGTGTCCCTGCAGCCTGGAATCGCAGGCGTGAGCTAATGTCCGGCGGTGGAAGAGGCTGCGTCACCTCGGCAAATGGGCGCTGCAGCGCGTTGTTGTGGAGGCCCTAATGCCTAGGCTGGGAGCGGCTGGCGGATACATCTGAGCGGCCGACTCTGCTGTGAGGAATGTGGGACGGGCGGCAGGCAGCAGGCAGGCTGGCCGTGGGAAACCGGGGGAGCGGCAGGCCGGGCGTGCCGGCGAGGTGCGCTCAGCCAGGGGGACCAGCACAGGCCTGATGAAGGGAGAGGGAAGTGACGTCGAAATGACGGAGCCGGCAGCTCCCGTCAAACAACCCGAGGTTTCCAGAATGAAACTTCACCCTGCAGCGGAGTGTGCGCTGATATGAAACTTCCTGGCAGATTAAAATTGTGTGCCGGAACCGGGACTCGAACCTGGGACCTTTGCCTTTCGCGGGCAAGCGCACTACCGACTGTGCTATCCCGACACGACTCACGATGCCGCCTCACAACTTTACTTCCGCCAGTACCTCGCCTCCTACTTTCCAAACTTCACAGAAGCTCTCCTGCAAACACGCAAGACTAGCACGCCTGGAAGAAAGGATATGGTGGAGACATGGCTTAGCCACAGCCTAAGGGATGTTTCCAGAGGTCCCAGGTTCGAGTCCCGGTTCCGGCACACAATTTTAATCTGCCAGGAAGTTTCAACCCGAGGTTTGATTCCTTAATTTCTCCTGGCGAATAACAACTTCGAAAAACTTACGGGTATGCTGCCAGGTACCAAAATCGACGACGGCCGATATTTCGGCAGGAGACCACCCTGCCATTTTCAAGGCGAAACTGCAGTGAGGAGGCGATGTGCAACGATCTTTAAAACCTCAGTTTTCAATGAGTACTACGAGCAGACAGGTGGAGTTACGATAGGAAGCCCTTTGTCGCTTATCATTCCTAATTTATTCATGGAGGACTTGGAAGATCGTGCACTGGAATCAGCGGCGTTGAAACCTGCTTGTTTTCTCAGATATGTATACGACACGTTTGTTGTTTCGCCTCATGGTAGTGAGACCTTGAATTATTTTTTGGAACATCTAAATTCAATCCACCCCAACATCCGTTTCACAATGGAAGTGGAAATGAATGGTTGCGTTTCCTTCCTTGGTGTGTTGGGCAGGAGAAAGGCAGATGCTACTTTGGGACATGCTGTTTATAGGAATCCAACCCATACTGATTTGTATTTGCACGCTGATATTTTTCACCACCCAGCTCAACGTGAAGGGGTTCTTCGAACCTTAGTGCATAAGGCTCACATCATTTCTGACCCAGAAAGTTTGCCCACTAAGCTGTCCCATCTGGAGAAAACTTGTGGACAGAATGGCTATGGTGAAGGGCAGATTAAAAGAGCGTTGCGCTATCGACCACATGTGCAACGGGCTAGTGTTGATAGCACAGAGTCGGCACCCACGTCAGTGGCCTTTCTGCCATACGTTGGCAGCACTTCCAACAAAATTGGTCGCATTTTGCGTAAAAACAATGTAAAAAGTAAGTTTCGCCCACCTTCTAAAATTAAGGCACTGTTGGGATTCGCTAAGGATGATCTCGGTTTGCGCAAGACGGGTGTCTACCGTATCCCATGTAGCTGTGGCTTGTCATATGTTGGTCAAATTATTAGGACTGTTGAGGACCGTTGTATTAAGCATAAACACACGTTTTCGACAGCCAAACAAATCTGCTGGCATGCTCTTCCAACTACTGGGACTGTGTTATCATGGAAGCGATAGAAATAAAACTAGGTGACAACCTTATGAATAGGGATGGAGGCTTCTGCTTGAATTCCGCTTGAGATCCTGCTCTCTCACTTGTCAAAAAACAGAGGAACAAAACTAATCCGACTTCATCCGTCGAGAACTGATGTTTTACCGATATTCTGATCGGTTTCATATTTGGTCGTGTCTGCGCTGTGTGCTTGCTTGCTCGGAGTGTGTTGTCTTTCCTCTTTACTCATTGAAAACCGAGGTTTTAAAGATCGTTACATATTGCTTCCTCGCTGCAGTTTCGCCTTGAAAATGGCAGGGTGCTCTCCTGCCGAAATATCGGCCCTCGTCGATTTTGGTGCCTGGCAGCACACCCGTAAGTTTTTCGAACTTGAGGTTTGTTGGAAGCTCTGCCCTGCAGAGATGCCATCTTCCCTTCCGTATTTTCATGATTTTCTGCTTATAACTCGCGTGTTGCTATTTCAAAGTAGTGGCAGACTGAAGAGGTACTAAAACATGTCGTTCTTAGTACGCTTAATTATAAACTAGAGTCAATAAATGTCATATTGGCGGGTAGCCGTTGATATTGGTGATAATGCAAACAAGAGAGACGACGGAAATGTACCTGTTGTAGTGCGGTGGATTAATGCGTATGTTCAGGAAATGATAAGTGTGGACGGTGGTACGATTCCTAGGCCTGACAATTTTTCTTTTTTTACCTTGAGTCATAAAAGTTTTTTACACTGTTATTAATTGAAAGGAATTTACATTTTGTGATATTTCTACTTATTTACCTATACAAGCTCTTTCTCTAAAAATGCGTTTGTTCTCTTTAGTGAAAAAACATAAAATATGGACCAACGAATTGTAAACATTGTCTCCTAAACTACCTGCACATAAACGGAAGACACACTGTAGTAATTCATGTTCTAAATATCACTCTCATTCAAATAATTTTATATATAGATTACGTACTGAGTTCTATGGCAGCTGGCCGCGGTGGCCGAGCGGTCTGCGGCGTGCCAGTCGCGGTCTGCACGGCCGCTGCGTTCAGGGTTTCGAATCCCCCTCGGGCATGGATGTTTGTGCCGTCTTTAGTACAAGATAGTTAATAAGTAGTTTGTCAGTTTATGGACTGATAACCCCGTAGTTAAGTCCCATATAAGCTCTAACAAACATTTGAACATTTAGTTCCGTGGCAACTGTCGTTTCTTTACGAGACTGAAGTGCCTTGTTCCTTTTTTGCAACAGCTGTTATATACGTTCTTGCGTTCTATAAGCACTGTTTATGAGATAATTGTGCTAATAGTGTAGCCATTTCACGGATCTCAAGAACTTTGTCTGTATTTTGTAGTCAACGTATGAAACTATTTGTGTCAGGAAGTCATTTGCAACATTCACTATACCAATGTGTACACAATTTACGTGTAGACAGGAGACAAAGTTTACAATTTGCCGGTCTATATTTCACGGCATGTTCACTAAATGGAACAAACGCACTTTTGAGAAAAAAAAGCGGTTGCACTTGTAAATATGTCGATATATCGCAGTACGTAAATTCTAGAGACAATGTTTACAATTTGAGGGTCCATATTTCATGGTATTTCCACTAAAGAGAACAAACGCACTTTTTAGGGAAAGCTCTTGCATACGTAAATACGTCGAAGTATCGCAAAATGTAAAATTCCTTTTAATTAATAACTGTGTAAGAAACCTTTTAAGAGTCAAGATAAAAAGAAAAAAGTTCCCAGGTCGGGAAATCGAATTACCGACTGCACTCATCAGCTCCTGAACGTAACGCATTGACCAACTGCGCTACAACAAGCACATTTCGGTCGTGTCTCTGGTGTGAGTTACGGGAAATATCAAGGGATACCTGCCAATATGATATTTATTGACTCCAATTTACAATTGAGCGTACAAGAACGACATGTTTTTAGTACCTCTTCAGTCTGCATGAAAATACGAAACGGAAGATGGAGTCTCTGCAGGACAGAGGTTGCATCCGAACAAACGTCATAATGTTTGACAGGAGATGCCGGCTACATCATTTTGACGTCACTTCCCTGGCTCGTTCGCGTGCAAATAGACTCTCCCCTGTCTGAAGCCCCTTATACAGAAAGTAGCGCCGACTCAGGGGCGGCCGCCATAGTTGAGCCATGCAGCTGGCGTCCTCCAATAGCGTGCCTGAAAACGAGTTTAAAATCACTTTATGATGGAAGTGGAAGTGCAAATTATATCGTAATGGTTAAAATTATATATTGAAGTAAAGTATTGCGTCAATTAATACTAGGGGCGGATTCAGGACTGCCTGCTGGAAGGGGGAGGGGGGAGGGGCGGTGCAGCAATTCTCCAGTGAAAAGGTGTCATCAATGACGTCATAGTCTGACGACAGTTATTAGTTGCGGGGGGGGGGGGAGGGCAGCACCTGTGAGTCGTGAGTAGTAATCGTTAATTTGTTTATTTAAATATTAATATAAATATATATAAATATTTAATTAAATTCACTTTGCCGTGACTCAGAAATTCTTAAATAAAGAAGGCGAATGTAACTCGTTACAATTTTCTGTCTAAAATTTCATAACTCTCAAAATGTCCAACTGTTTGTTAAGCTTAAGGGACTTAACTTCGGGGTCATCAGTCCCTAAACTTACAAACTACTTATCAACTACTATAAGACTACACAAACATCCAAGACCGAGGGCGGATTCGAACCCCCGACCGTAGCGGTCGTGCTAACTGTGACTGGCGCGCCGCAGACCACTCGGCCACTGCGGCCGGCTCATAACTCTTTTTTGTAAACATCTTTGTAGTGAGGATAAATGTATTGGATGAGCCAGGATGTATGGGAAAATTGCTGAACAATCTTATTATATTTCGAAACCAATAAGTTTGAAAAATCAAAACATAGTTAAGTATTCAGATAGAGCTTGCTGAAACTTTTGGTAAAACCTTGTAAATGTGACATGTCATCCAATTCAGTTTAAATTTTCTGTTTTCAGAGAATCCGAAAAAATAGAACATCGGAGCCGTAAGAATCGCGATTTTTGTATTGCAGATGAGGAAAGTTCATCTCAAGGAAGTAAAATAAATGCACAGTTGTAGATAAAAGTATCCATTCATCGTCAGCTAAATTCTGGCTCAGTAGAAAGACTCTGGTACCGGCCGCCTCTTTCTACCCCACGGCCAATGAAACAAAAGTCTCACAATTTCGAAGACATTCATTTTTTCAATCATAACCGTGCGAGGTTAGCGCAGTGGTAGCACTTTTCGCATTCTGGAGGACACGAGTTCGATTGGCGGCCATCATGATCTGGGGTTTCCGTGGTTGATATAGACAAAAAGGCAGGGAAAAAAAAGAAAGAAAATAAGGTGCTTGGGGGGGGGGGGGAGAGAGAAAACGACCCTTGGATGCGCCTAAGCCTAGAGATACAGACAGACACAAGCAGTCAACACAACGGAATTTGTAACCCGTCTTCTAGAACAAGTTCGTAGCTTTCATTTGCTTGCTAGCAGGAATGAAATACTAATAAATTTTGGTCAAATGAATATTCAATAGCTTTCTTAAAAATAACAAATCTGGTGATGATAATAGAATATTGGCTGAAATGCGAAAATACGTAGATCATGTTACAGTAAAACATATCCATGATATCATAGTGAATATTTGGGAAACAGAAACTCTACCTTCTGATTGGACCTTGGAAATTATTCACCCACTTCATATAAAAGGCGATAAGAGTAATCTGAACAACTACCGAGGAATCTCTTTGCTACCAAATACGTACATGATATTTTCCATATTGTTATTAAAGAGAGCTGAATCAGTCTTTGATCAACAATTTGGCGAATATCAAGCCCGTTTCAGGACATCAAAATCCTGTACAGAGCAGATCCATAATCTGAAATCTATTATATGCCAAATCAAGATCAAAAAAGGTTTGTTGTGACTTTTGTCGCCTTTCAAAACGCTTATGACTTAATTGATAGAGAAACAATAAAGAACACACTTGACGTATTTGGTCTGCATAGGAAAACAGTTTCATAAGTGCCACTTTAAAGAACACTGTGGCAAAGGACACGTTCAGAGGTGAACTACTGGACCCATTTGGAATCTGTACAGGAGTGAGACAAAGTGACCTGCTCTCTCCATTGTTTTTCAACTGTGTCCTGGAAAACTCAGAGAATGGAAAACAATATGATCTAAATGTAAACTGCTTGGCTTTTGCTGGTGATCTGGCACTTACTGCCAATGATATTTACGAAGCTAAGGTTCAAGTCTCCAGCCTACAATCCATTGCCGTTAAAACTGGCCGAAAATTACACTCCTGGCAATTGAAATTGTTATATCACGAAGATGACAAGCTACAGACGCGAAATTAAACCGACAGGAGGAAGATGCTGTGATATGCAAATGATTAGCTTATCAGAGGTCCACACAAGGTTGGCGCTGGTGGCGACACCTACAACGTACTGACATGTGAAAGTTTCTAACCAATTTCTCAAACACAAACAGCTGTTGACCGGCGTTGCCTGGTGAAACATTGTTGTGATGCGTACCATCACTTTTCCGACTTTGATGAAGGTCGGATTGTAGCCTATCGCGATTGCGGTTTATCGTGCTGCTCGTGTTGGTCGCGATCCAATGACTGTTAGCAGAACATGGAATCGGTGGGTTCACGAGGGCAATACGGAGCGCCGTGCTGGATCGCAACGGCCTCGTATCACTAGCAGTCGAGAACACTGGCATTTCATCCGCATCTCTGAGTCAGCAGATGGGGACGTTTGCAAGACAACAACCACCTGCACGAATAGTTCGACGTCTTTTGCAACAGAATGGACTATCAGCTCGGAGACCATGGCTGCGGTTACCTTTCACGTTGCATCAAGACAGGAGCGCCTGCGGTGGTGTACGCAACGACGAACCTGGCTGCACGAATAGCAAAACGTCAGTTTTTCGGATTTTTTGCGTCAGTCAGCCAACATTCCGAATTTACTTTCCTCGATCATAACGGACAGGTTATGGGAGTTGAGTATCCAGGCAGTGAATGACGCGTAGGAGAGTGCGCAACAACCTTCCGAGGCTCCCGGATGCTCTTATTTCGGTAATCTTGAGCTGTTATCCACACACTGCCACACGCCACCGACGCAGCCCTGCTTATCGCCACGGTAGTAGTCGCAGCCCGGCGTTTATCGTGCAGACAACCAGGAAAACGTTACTTGGGGATGGCCCACGCACAGTTCGTATAGCAGGACTCCATTTGAATTATTGTCCAAATTTCATGTTTTTGCACCCCCTACATTACTCAGCTATGTCATTTGAGGAAACATAACAATACTTCTTGTGTCAGCGTAAAGCATTATTAGATTAGATTAGATTAGCAGCTCGTTCGATAGGTCCTTATTAGGGAGATCCTCATGGATGTGGAACACTGAAAGACGGCTGTCTGCCGTCTTCCCTAGGTTTTTAAATTTGTAAATTATCTAAGTTCACTAGAAGGGCTTTTTTGCTAAACGAGAATCCCTTTCGTTCGGAGGCATGAGGAATAGCATTTCATTTCATGTTTTTAAATGTAACTTTCTGTTATACTGTGTTAATATTGCTAGGATTTTATTATGCTAATAATTTATCATTGTATCTACGAATGTGGCAAGATGAACGGTTTCTCCGTGACGCCACTGTCCCTGTGAGAATGTGTACCAGATTTATTCTGTTATATGTATGTATGAGCGTCTTCTAGCATGGAAGTCTGAGAATTTTCGTCGTCGGCTGCAGGCTGTTCGCTGCTAGTGATTGTATCGATAGCTAGACGTTACCAACCTCTGCTTATGATGTTACCAAAGAGGTTTCTCCCCCTTTGGTTACAAGTTGGGTTGGCAATGCCCACTAGCGAGCCTCGATTGGACGCGCGAGTCTAAGCTCTCCCCACCACCTCGTTTTCCTTGGGTTTTTACCGATTTCCGGCCCCTGGCGGGGACTGGCTGGCCGACTACTGCACTCTGTGAATGCGCTTCGACCTGGTAAGATGTTCTGATTTTCTTTCCTCCCTTGAGATGGCAGCGATTCGCTGTCTGCTTTGTTCAATTTAGACTTCAGAACTTAGCTTCATTCTCCGATCATGTACAATAGTGTATTCAATTTCATTTCGGTGATTTTTCATAGGTAAACACGGTGAATATGTAACTAATTCGGTTTGATAATGGCTGGGAATCGGCAACCTTTGTGAGACTAGCTGGTGGTGTACGAACTTTGATTTCTTTCTAGCTTTTTGGGATGCGACTAATGTGTGGGAATATTTTTATTCTGTATAGTGCATGTGAAACATTCTTTTCCATTTTCTCGTTCCGCGAATGATATGTACTTCACGTTGCGTGTTCTTAGAAGAAAGCCTTCAGCTACCCCTGTGTCTGTTTCTATGCCCTTCAGGCAAGAAATTATGCATATATCTTTCTGATTTCCCCTAGTACATCGCAATCTCCTCTCCGTCTATTTTAAATTGCTGTTTCGTTTCCAAACTGGTACTTTGCATTCGGACTCCGTCACTAAATTCTCTTCTAGCCTTGTACAACCGCCTTTATTAGCTTGCTTATGAAATACTACTTATTTCTAGGGGTTGCATGCCGTATTTCTTAGCTAATTCACTCCGACTTTGAATTTATTACACTTTTCTGATTTTTTTATGACCGAACTTCGTCCATCCGTGTAAAACCTCCCCAATTGCGCCTAACTGTATTTCTTTCGCATCCTTCTGATATCCTACGCATTTTTAAGCGTTGCTTACCATAGCTATTTCTCTTTATTTTCCGGAAATTGAATTTCGTATTTTTTACTGGTTTTCGGAACCACGTGGTTCCGGACTCCGACTTCAATGGTTTATATCTAGTCACTTCAGTTCTCGGCACTGCGTTCATGCTTCGTAATCTGTGATTCCGTTGATTTTTGTTGAAATGAATACGACCTTTAAGCATTTGGCCTTCAGTGGGTTGCGAATATGTAATGTAGCAGACACGTGCCGTATGTCTCAGTAAGTCTGCATGCTCACGTTTTGATTTAAATGGAAATTAATCTCGCTAGTATCTCAAGTAAAGAAAGACAGACCAGAGCGACCTACGAAGTTTATTTTTTCTTGTGTTGTGTGATACATCCTGGTTCGCTGCGTTTCGCCTACGATAGCGGCACCTGCTTCTGCTTCGTATCAGCACGCTGAGTTGGGTGGTTTCGCTTTGCTTCGCGCGTGTGAGAGTATGCATGCTTGTTGATTGTAAATCCCTTCCCCGACGATGTTCATTTCAGATTACTTTAACTTAACATTCAATGGGATGCATTTTTATTGTTTAACAAAATTGGTTCCCCCATTTGCTCATGTTTGGACGGAATAAATAGGTTGTATATTAATGAATATGTGTAATTCTCGTGATCTACGATGTGTATTGGCCACAGTCTCTTTGTCTTCCTGCTGATAAAGTAAATTTTGAGTCAGTTCTAAATTCTTAGCCAGGGACAAGATTTTGTTGCAGGAAGTAGTTAGTAGTTCATGCGAATCCTTAAGCTGGTTTTTACGGCCAGAATTATATGTTTAAAGTAAGCTTTTAACTGGAACCTTTCAGCTAGAATTAATTTTACATATAACGGTGGTCTTACATGTTTCACTATTTCGACTTCGTAAAATTATTGCCGTTGTTGTCAACGAAAGACGTCTGTCCTTTGGGAGGCAAATGACAATTTCAGTGCGGACGCTTCAAAAATGTTCAAGTGTTAGTAATGCTTGTGGGACTTAACTGCGGGGTTATCAGTCCCTAAACTTACAAACTACTTATGAACTATACTAAAGACGGTATGACCGAGGGGGGGATTCGAATCCCCGACGGGGAACGGCCTCGCGCATCATAGCATATGCCTCAATGCGCTCGGCCGCTCCGCTGCGGCAGTGCGGAAGCATTAATATGCTAGATCTCTTGTGGGAATCCAGCATAGGCTGCGAACGAGAGGAACTAATGGCAGGGATCACTAACATCGCAGTGTGTTAGAAGTTGAGAATTTTGATTGTACGGAAAGCGTGCCTGGGTACCGTAACTGGTTAAGTCGACCGCTGGCCTGAAGCGGAAACTCAGTGTTCGAATCCTACTCAGGCACAAATTTTCAACGCACAGAAACGGTCGATATGTTTCAACATTTCGAATTCGCAATATAAGAAAGGCTGAGATGTGAAGTATTCAACTCAGCGCCTTTCTATAGAAAAAGACTGTGGGAATATATCGAAAAATAACTGAATTAGACGAGGTACTTTAGCAATGCCGTATCATGTGTTGATATACTCCACAAAATTAAAAAACCGTCTACTCATAGATATTGCGTGAGGTTTAGTTCTAGTACCAGGCAGGAATGGATAATATTTTTATGAGTACTAGACATACGTGTCGTGCTAAACGAGCAGGAAACATTCATTCAGGCTGTCCGTGGTACAGATTCAACACAGCTTTGACAATAACATGCACAATAAACAAAACAAACGTTATGACAGCGTTAAAGGAAACAAAAACGGAAAGATTAACAGTAAGGAATGGAATAGTTTTAATGAAAATTGTGGGTGGCATCCGTGCAAACAGCAACGAAACGGACTACGAAATTCTGATGGCCGTACTCCGAACTTCAGTATCAAAGAAGAAAGAAGCTTGTTAAAACACTAAGACACATTTACACTCTCCAATTAGGGCAAGGGTTACTCGTAAGAACACACCCAAAATGTACCACGTTAAACAAGAAAGGCAGATTATGTATACCGGAGCTTACATAGTAACAAATATTCCGCACCCTCAATGTTATGTCTTGGGCTACCAAACTCTTGCAAGATACACGGATTCAACCGCACAAGCATTTGAAAGCATTTATTCGCTAGAAAAACCAGACATTTGCGTCTGCAAGGGTAATAAAACAGATCATCTTAAAACACTACCCAGAATCGTGTACAACTACTCGAACAGCCGCAGTCATGAGTTATGGGGGCGTGGCTATCCCACTCAACTGATATTTATTGACAAGAAACAAAACAGAGCATGTCACAACAAATACTTGCGTCCATGTGGATATGGGACTAGGAGATGAGTAAACAAAATAGAACCACGAAAATAAATGGAAAAACAAGGAAAGGAAACACCTCTATAAATAATAGACTTACGTTAGCAGATAAGAAATGAAACACATTATAGGTACAGCAATAACAACACAACGGATGCGAAACATTTTAGCAATATGCAATTTCTTTTGTAACATGTCTTAGAATAAGTAAGAAACTGATTAGATGTATCAGTATTTTAAGCGATCAATGAAGGAAACTAAGACATATGATAGATTCAAGTAGGCGGAATAAGCACAGTGTCAATTCGCCTTTGGAATGGTATAAATGATGAGCCTTTTTCTTGTTGCTCAAACCGCATACGCCCTATCATTCCCTCTACTTCCGAGACTTTGAGGCCAATAGTAGGAGTTCTCGGACAATTTACTGAGAACTAATGGTAACGCATGAACTCGTAAATAAAACTTTTGGCGGTGTAATATGCTACACTAACACAGATCACGAGAGATGGGGCAAAATACGAGGACTGTTTACAAAATAAATAAGAAATTAAGGAAATAAGTAAAAACAATAATGAACTAAATGGAGAACAAACTAAAGGGTCAAATAAAATGATAGGCGTATTTGTCCAGAAAATCACGCGGTTAAATCTAGTGTTTGAAGGTAAGGAGAGTAATACGCCCAGTTAATATGTATTGTGAATATGAAGGAATGGAGTAGAAGGTTTGCTTTGTTAGTAAAATCGTGGCCTGTTGGCACCAGGGACAATTTATGGATGGAATTAAAGCGACGTAAGCCACCAAATAGACCCTGTCAGCAAATGCTTAGATGTAGGTTTAGATACAGGGTATATGTGTGTGTGACCGAAGGAAACTTTAGTGGGGATGGTTTAAAGGAAGGAATGACGGATAACGGGACACGGCTGAAACATATTCCTAGAGAAGTAAGCCCAAGGGCGAGTTAAAAAAGAAAATATAAGGAAGCATTACAACTAAGCATTATAGTACATAAACATTCATATGTAAAGTGTAATTTATTAATTTATTTGCAAGTTATCTACGAAGAGATGAGAGTTCATACAAATTAATGTCGATATATCACACGTTTAAGATACAATAGCAATTGCCTGTTTTGGTTTCAAAAGTACTAACCGGCATGTACAGCAAGGTTTAGAGATCATGCTACAAAACAATTTAACTTACACATAATGGCACAAATGAATTTGAAAATGATATTGCAGTAAGAGCACTTAATCACAAAAACAAGAAAACACAGTGTATCAGTTTTGATTGGAAGGTTAAAACGTACTGTACATAGTATGATTGAGTAATCCAAACATAGTTTATAAATCATATATATATATTTATGTGTCGCCGCGAGGCCGTGCAGCATCGAAGAGAGGAGATGGAAAGTAGCTTCAGAGTAAACTGATCAGCAGGTAAGTTTCAAATTCAGCTTGAAGTAAAATTATCATCTGACCCAGTCACTACCTCTCCTCATCTTTTCCTAGAAGGCAGTAGTACCCGTCTGGTCGCTACAACTGTCGCAAATTCATACAGGTATTGCAACATTGCCTCGTACTTAATTCTGGGGCGACGCTATACTGATATCAGTTACCTGAAAGAAGAAATGAGACCAGGGTAAAATCGGAACATGACTTAATGAGGTCAAGTGGAAAGGAACAATATGCGCATTTTTTCTTTCTTTCCTAAGCAAAGAAAGTCGACTCCGCCAAGGCAGAAATGTAATTAACTTTGTCAATAAAGTTTTATATATTGGCTTAATCAAATTGTAAACAAGATGCATGTAAGATAATATATGAAAATAATCTACAGGAAATTGTAACATCATGTAATTCGAAAAAGTCGGAAAACTTAGTAAAAGTGACCCGTGTTGTTCCTCGGGGAAATCTCATAAGCATGTATGTGCTTTATGTATGTGTTAATGTAACATTTAAATGTAGAGCCATTTACATTAAACAAGGATGTAGAAAACGGAAGAACAACCAACTGACAATAAACCGGTGTGTATAAAGGGGGTGTACGGAAAGATAATGGAGGGCGGTGTGGCGAAAATTATGCAGTATCGCGAATGAAAGGGTGCGTCTTGGCGTGTGACGAACTGTTGTAAGTGGAAAGAAACAAAATTATGGTCAGGTGGAGGCTTAGCTGTTTACTCCTGCCTGCCATGGTGTGCGGTTCTGTTCACGTCAGGTTTTCACCTCTAGAGGGCGATGTACCATGGGACTACAGTAGAGAGAGCTCCACCTATACCATGTTGTTGTTGTTATGGTCTTCAGTCCGGAGACTGGTCTGATGCAGCTCTCCACCCTACTCTATCCTGAGCAAGCCTTTTCATCTCCTCATAAGAACGACAACCCACATCCACTTGAATTTGCTTACTATAATCGTCTCCCTCCAATGCTAAATTTACGATTCTTCGATGTCTAAGACTGTGTCCTACCAAGCGATCCCTTCTTTTAGTCAAAGTATGCAAAAAAGTCCCTTTCTCACCAATTCTGTACAGTACCTCTTCATTAGTTATGCGATCTACCCACCTAATCTTCAGCATTCTTCTGTAGCATCACATTTCAAAAGCCTCTATCCTCTTCCTGTCCGCACTGTTTATCATCCATGTTTCACTCCCGTACAAGGCAATACTCCACACAAATGCCTTCAGAAAAGTCTTCCTTTCACTTAAATTAATATTTGATGTTATCAAATTTCTCTTTTTCAAAAATGCTTTTCTTCCCATTGCCATTATGCATTTTATATCGTCTGTACTGCTACCGTCATATGTTATTTTACTGCCCAAGTAACAAAACTCACTACCACCTTCATTGTTTCGTTACCTAATCTAATTCCTTCAACATCGCTTGATTTTCTAAGACTGCATTCCATTATCTTTGTTTTGCTCTTGTTAATGTTCATTTTATACGCTCTTCCAGGTCCTTTGTTGTCTTTGACAGAATAACAATGTCATCATCAAAACGCGATTTTTTTTTCTTCACCCTCAACTTCAATACCTGTTCCAAATTTTACCTTGCTTTTCTTCACCGCCTGTTCGATGTACAAATTAAATAACAACGGAGAAAGGCTACAACCTGCGGTCTGGCTTTTGTGCAAGTTATAAATAACTCTCCTTTCCCTGTATTTTAACCCTGTTGACTTCAGAATTTGAAAGAGTGTATTCCAGTCAACATTGTCAAAAGCTTTCTTCAAATCTACAAAGGTAAAAATGTAGGTTTGCCTTTCCTTAATTTATCTTCTAAGATAATTCGTAAAGTGAGTATTGCCTCCCGGGTTCCTACGTTCCTCCTGAATCCAAACTGATCTTCCCCGAGGTCAGCTTCTACCAGCTTTTCCAGTCTCCTGCAAATAATTCGTGTTACAATTTTGCAACCGTGACTTATCAAACTGATGGTTCTGTAACTTTCACACCTGTCTACGCCTGATTTCTTTGGAATGGGGATTATTACGTTTTTCAACCGCAAGAAGTGAAAATAATCACGCACGCCGATACTCGGCGAAACTTGTGCACGTAGCATGTGAGACTATTAGGTAGCAGTCGCGTGCTCACCGCACTGTGGAAACCAGAACAATGCAACTCTCTGCACACAATGCCAGATGCCCCTCCTGAAACAACACTCCTACCGGAGGCACTTCTAACAATACCTTGACGACTCATATTGCTGCCGGGCTGCAGCCCCATCCTCGCCCCCCCCCCCCCTCCCCGAGACCCTTCTGGACCCCCCACCCCAGACCTTGTGCAGCCTCCCCTTGAGAGAGAGGGGAAAGAGAAAACGAATAATACATAAATCAAAATCATCTTCTTTGTTTGGTCCAAACTAACTCCCTTTCAAGCAAGCATTACTTCCATACAAAGTCCAGAATATTTTTCATATTGAGTATTGACATCAAATAACCGCTCTCAGCATTGGTGCATCACCCATTGACTAACGTAAAATATTCATTGCTAGTTTAGCTCAGGTATACTGGCGAAATATATCTCTCAAAACACAGACACACACACACACACACACACACACACACACACACACAGACAGCGTTCACTGTGACAGTGTAACTATATATAATACAGTTTACGTAATAATTATGTCAGTCATTTGACACACCAATCCCAGGGTTTTAGCATATTACGCTTCATATAATAACTATGTATAATTATTTGTGTACATGGAGTCATTCCAAGTATTTTGTGAATATAATTACACTTAATCCAAAGAAAAATTGTTAATATCGTTTTAAGTTGACGATCGGTAAACATATGATTGTCAACAGCCATTTCTTCTTAAGAATTCTTGAAATACATCGATTGTAATATTAAACAACATGGGCCCATTCCAATCTTAAGTGGTATGTTATACGAAATTTCATGATACATTGAACCTGAAATACACAGCAGTAACAGTAATAAGGTGAGTTGGAGTATAATACGTTATTTAACTATAAAACAAATGATTAGTTAAAATTTTCAAAACAATTATGTATCGTCACAAGGTGAATAGAGAGAAGGAAAAGAAGAACATGGACTAATGGAAGATCGGTAACCTCATATACGCTACTGGACACTAAAATTGCTACACCAAGAAGTAATGCACATGATAAATGGGTATTCATTGGACAAATATATTATACTAGAACTGACATATGATTACATTTTCACGCAATTTCGGTGCATAGATCCTGAGAAATCAGTACCCAGAACAACCACTTCTGGCCGTAATAACGGCCTTGATACGCCTGGACATTGAGTCAAACAGAGCTTGGATGGCGTGTACAGGTGCAGATGCCCATGCAGCTTCACCACGATACCAGAGTTCATCAAGAGTAGAACTGGGGTATTGTGACGTGGCAGTTGCTCGGCAACTGTTGACCAGACGTTTTCAGTTGGTGAGAGATCTGGAGAATGTGCTGGCCAGGGCAGCAGTCGAACATTTCCCGTATCCAGAAAGACCCGGACAGGACCTGCAACATTGGGTCGTGCATTATCCTGCTGAAATGTAGGGTTTCGCAGGGGTCGAATGAAGGGTAGAGCCACGGGTCGGAAAACATCTGAAATGTAACGGCCACTGTTCAAAGTGCCGTCGATGCAAGACGTGTAACCAATGGCATCCCATATCATCACGCCGGGTGATACGCCAGTATGGCGATGCGAATACACGCTTCCAATGTGCGTTCACTGCGATGTCGCCAAAGACGGATGCGACTATCATGATGCTGTAGATAGAACCTGGGTTCATCCGAAAAAATTACGTTTTGCCATTTGTGCATCCAGGTTTGTCGCGTACACCATCGCAAGCGCTCCTGTCTGTGATGCAGCGTCAAGGGTAACTGCAGCCATGGTCCTCGAGCAGATAGTCAATGCTGCTGCAAACGTCCCAATCTGTTGATTCAGGGATAGTGATGTGGCTGCACGATGCGTTACAGCCATACGGATAAGATGCCTGTCATCTCGACTGCTAGTGATACAAGGCCGTTGGGATCCAGCACGGCGTTCCGTATTGCCCTACTTAAGCCACCGATTCCGTATTATGCTATCAGTCATAGGATCGCGAGCAACGCGATCAACAATGCCGCGATACTATAAACCGCAATCGCGATAGGCTACAATCTGACCTTTATCAAAGTCGGAATCGTGATGGTACGCATGTCTCCTCCTTACACGAGGCATCACAAATGAAACACGAAAATCCAGAAAGTAAATCATGGCTGCTAAACACCTCCAAAATGTCCACTAATGTGGAAAATTCCGTTAGTTATAGAATGGGTAACATGCCTTGATCAGATGCATGAAACAGCAGAAGATTGCTGAAAAGGCAACGAAAATTTAAGTAAAAATATCTTCCCTTATGTAAAAAACACGTGACCTGTTTATAATCTGGAAAGAATACCTGTTACATAAACATTGTACTTGTAGTTCCCACTGAAGATGCATTAAAAGGCGAAACGCGACTGGGAGAAGTAAAATCAACTGCAGCAAACACAAGGCGTTCTTTCACCCTCTAAAACGAAGAATAACAGTTGTAAATTTGTATGAATAAGCTGTTTGGTTGGGTGGTTATGAAAGCAAAGGCGAACCAATAAATAAAATAAAAAAGAAATTTAGAGAAAAAGCAGAAAAGCGTACGGAGAAAGGAAGCTACTAGTTAGAACAGAGGTCGGGATGTAATCTTAGATGGGGTCCGGATACTATTGAATATTTTTGTCGCGGTCCACAAGTAAAATTTCATATTGCTCATTAATTTTCTATTTTGGTTTTTATTCACAAAATAATATGGAACACAACAGACAGGCATATTAATATTCAAAAATCCAGAAAAAGTAACATTCTTCACATTTTTTAAATTTTAATTTTTATTTTCAAACTAATATCAAATACAATAAATGTGAAATAGAAACGTATGAAGAAAAGAAAAAAAAAGACTTATGTTATTTTGCAAAGTAGCTTCAGGCTTTCTTTCGTTTGTTGGTAGCACAAAATGGTCTTTAAATTGATATGCCCTGACCGCTTAAATAGTGGTTTCAGAGATTGTCAGAGTTGGTATGAAGTCGAGTTATACTCGTAGAATTTCCATGTTCATTAAATGAAGTCATTATGTTGGATTCGTGTGTACAGAACTGTTATGCGGATCACTGGCCAGCTTGCTCCGTTCTGCCGACGCTCTTCGCTGTACTCCCCAGCGATGCACATTGTGAGAACTATTTTTTAAATCTACGTTTAATAATCATTAAGGGTTCTAATTATTCAGCAGTTAATTGTAAAATTCTAGAAAAATATATGGGTGGGTCTCATATAAATTATCATCAACAGAAAAAAGGTTTCCTTTTAATAATTTGAGTATGTAACTTATACTTTCAAAATATTTTTGGCGGTCCAGTGTTTGGCCTTCCACGGTCCGGACCTGGATCGCGGTCTGCCAGTTGCCGACCTAATAAATAAAAATCTCAAACTTGATAAAAGAAAACGTGGTTACTTCCCTTGTAACCGTGCCTTCGCAGTTTCACTAGTGTTATGCGCCGCCAGTGCTGGGGTCTGTTTTCAATCTTGACGAAGCACAGTATGCTGAGGAGCTTTCTACGAAGACACGGTTACAAGGGAAGTAACCACGTTTTAAAGATTCGCCGGCCGCTGTGGCCGAGGGGACTGAGGCGCTCCAGTCACGGTCTGCACGG
This sequence comes from Locusta migratoria, assembly GCA_026315105.1. Classification (NCBI taxonomy): domain Eukaryota; kingdom Metazoa; phylum Arthropoda; class Insecta; order Orthoptera; family Acrididae; genus Locusta; species Locusta migratoria. Next base: position 13,600,059 of record CM048746.1, on the reverse strand, counting down.
CCACTACGGTCGGGGGTTCGAATCCCTCCTCGGACATGGATATTTGTGCCGTCCTTAGGATTAGCTAGTTCATAAGTAGAATGAAACTTTCACTCTGCAGCGGAGTGTGCGCTGATATGAAACTTCCTGGCAGATTAAAAGTGTGTGCCGGAACTGGGACTCGAACCTGGGACCTTTGCTTTTCGCGGGCGAGCGCACTACCGACTGTGCTATCCCGACACGACTCACGATGCCGCCTCACAACTTTACTTTCGCCAGTACCTCGCCTCCTACTTTCCAAACTTCACAGAAGCTCTCCTGCGAATCATGCAAGACTAGCACTCCTGGAAGAAAGGATGTGGTGGAGACATGGCTTAGCCACAGCCTAAGGGATGTTTCCAGAATGAAAATTTCACTCTGCAGCGGAGTGTGCGCTGATATGAAACTTCCTGGCAGATTAAAATTGTGTACCGGAACCGGGACTCGAACCTGGAACCTTTGCCTTTCGCGGGCAAGCGCACTACCGACTGTAGTATCCCGACACGACTCACAATGCCGCCTCACTACTTTACTTCCGCCAGTACCTCGCCTCCTTTGCGAAAGGCAAAGGTCCCAGGTTCGAGTCCCGGCTCCGGCACAAAATTTTAATCTGCCAGGAAGTTTCAGTTCATAACTAGTTTGTATGTTTAGGGACTGATGACCCTGTAGTTAAGTCCCATAAGCTCTACAAACATTTGAACATTTTTTAAAGATTCTTGTATATTTTATCTGATGATGAGGGCTTGACCCTTGAAACGCGTCATATTTTAGTATTTTATACACGATGATGTGGTTGAGCATACTTGACAAAATAACAGTTGCCGACCGCTGAGCTAGAAGGATCTAGTGCCGCCATTCGTAGACAAATAATTTACAGTAAACGGCGACTTATATCAGTTTGAACAGCTACGTCCGACAGAAGGTCAGCATTAGTATAACGGTATCTCGTGACACCGTGCGGATGTATGAGAAAGGTGCCGTGTGGAAAATCACTGGAGGCAAATGCCGCGGTGGTTCCTATCAAGGGTCACGGCCGATTTCCTTCCCCTTCCTTACTCAAAACTCCGAGAAGTAGCTCCGTCAGTAATGACCAAGCAGTCGACGGGACGGGACGTTAAACCCTGAGCTTCCTTCCTCGTTGGTGCCGCGAGAAAAGCCGCGCTGTAGAGGCAGGCGTCCGGTGCAGGTGTACCTAGCAGCCGGCAGGAGAAGGCGCCCCTACCTACCGGGCAAGGTCGCCACGTGAGTCAATGGGCTGAGGGGAGGGGGGGAGAGGGGAAGGGGGAAGGGGCGGCCACCCACGCGGCCGGCGCTCCAGAGCCACGTGGGCGGGCAGAGGGAGGGGCTGCAGACGCCTGGAGGGGCCTCTGTGGCTCCAGCGGCCTTCCCTCTTGTCACTAGAGCTCTTGCTAGTGACCATCCACTGTCGTTTCTGTGTTCTTATTAAGCACGATGACGTAACCTGTTACCCTTCTTCCATCTTAGGACTGCCAGATTTTTAAACTGAGATTTAGGAAATGGTGGCCAAAATAGTTCCATCGTGATATGTTACACCTTTAGAAGGACATTAAGTACGAGGATAGGAACTTAAATAGTGGTAACTAATTATATGAATGCATATATGAGTGTAAGAAAATCAGGTGATGCTGAAGGAATTACATTAGGTAAGGAAACAATAAAGGAGGTAGATGAGTTTTGTTACCTGGGCAGTAAAATAACAAATGATGGTCGCAGTACGGAGGATATAAGATGCAGAATGGCAATGGGTAGAAAAGCGTTCTTGAAAAAGAGAAAAAGAGAAGTTTCTGCCGTAGCGGCAGCTCCCGCCGCCATTTTTGTTCCAGGCGGTGATAGCGTGAGCATGCGAAAGACGGAGTTTTTCTGCTGTTATTGCTTTCAAACGTCGCTTGTTTCATTTCTAATACACATACCAAAAAGAAAATATATGTGTGTATCAAAAATTACTCTCGTCGTAATAAGTTATTGTAATATGGTTTGACAAATCGTTACATATGTTTTCTGGTATTTGTCCACATGGGTGTGTATTGTGAGCAACTCTTTCGCATTCGACAGCTCACTTTTATGGGATACCACATGCACTAGCAAAGCTGCGCTAACATGCAAGAAATCTCCGTTTTTGAATGCCATAAATTTGATCCAAAATAGGCCTACACTCTCAGGTTGCAATGTTTTTACGACGTATTTTTCAGAATTAATATAAAATACTTTTTCAATGCACAAAATATATCACCATCATAAACTAGGAAGCAGTAAAAAATTTATATATACGATATTTTTTAATTTCTCGTTTAACAATTTACTTTCTCATTGGTTAATTTTACTTACGGCCTCGGCGGCGCAGTGTACTGATGTCGGCAACGACTTTTGAATGCTCTTTGAAAACTCGAACAGGTAGAATGAGAGAAAATAATTTTTCATGTTTACCATCTTCTTGTATGTACACTTGTCCGGTCAGTAAATTAATTATCCTCCTAAAGCGAACATTCTCTTACCAACATTAGCAAATTACGCCGCCGATGCTGTAACAAAAATTAACATGGCAGTAGCTGTAACTAAAATTAACATCGCAGTAGCTTCAAACATCGTTACGAGGCGTATGACCCATTATAATTAGTAAAAAACAGTGTGCATCAGTTAAAAGTAATTAGTATTGTTATTGTATCAATGTTGCTACTGTATTAGTGCGTAGCGTCAAATCTTTCGCTAAAAAAAAATAAATAAAAAATAAATAAAAATAAAATAAAATAAAAAAAGTGTCGAAACCTGTCGTTTACAACGTGTAGAAATTGTACACAAGTACAAATAAGTCAACCCACCTCCCGTAGTTTTGAACATTTTGTTGGTATTAATTTGTCACGACGAAAATTTATTAACCATGTTTTACGCCCTTCAGGATTCATTGGAAACGGAAAAGAAAACCAAAACCATTTTCTAAACGATTATAACAATTCGGAGCTGCACAGCTCACCATGCTGAAAGCGTATTGACTGTCCTATTCCACAATCGCGCGTCGAAGCGAAGGAACGAAAATGGCGGATGCGCATGCCCGTCTATATCCAGGTGCCCTACTGCGGGCTGTGACGTCACTGGTGCACCGCGACAATGTTTTGGTCGCGTGCAGGCCGCGCCCGCTTTAACCTTCCAATCGCCGGGTTCCAAGCCGTGCTCACCTGCAAGTCGCAGTCTCTGTTAAGAGTATTGTCAGCTATTTTTATCTCAGTCGCATCTTTTATTACACTAGCCCAGAAACTATTCGTTCTTGTAATTATGTATGTCTCCTCAAACGCAATAGATGTTTTCAAGTGCATGCTCCTCAATTGCTGACTTTTCGGGATAACGTAAACGATAATTCCGTTCGTGTTCCACACAGCGCTGTTAAATAGTGCGCACTGTTTGTCCTATATAAAACTGTTCACAACCACAAGGTATTTTATATATTCCCGGTGTTCTTAGTCCTACATCATTTTTAACAGGTCTCATCAACTGACGTGTTTCGAAGGAGCCCTGAAGACCAAGTCGATCTTGTGTCTCTTAAGGAGTCGGCTAATCTTTCCAGTGATTGAGCCAGAAAACGGCAGAAAGGCAAGTTTCTTTGTGTCCTCCTCGGGGGTCTTCAACATCTTCGGGAAGATAGCTTTCGTAATCTGGCTGTTGCTGTAGCCCTTGTCCCTAAAAACTTTCCGTAGGTGGCTCAAATGTTCAAATGTTTGTTAAGCTTATGGGACTTATTAGTCCCTAAGCTTACAAACTACTTAACAACTAGCTTATCCTAAGGTCGGCACGAATATCCATGCCCGAGGGGGGATTCGAACCCCCACCGTAGTGGCCGAGCAGATCGTGACTGAAGCGCCTCAGTCCACTCGGCCACCGACTTATATAAAATTCTACGTTTGGTTGTCAATATTTTCCTCCTCAGCAAAAACTACACAATGGAGATGAACGACCTCTCTGTTTTGTTGTTGTAGAAAGTATCCCGTTGTACACCATATCAGTTCCGTGGCGATGGCTGTAAGAGGATGGAAGATATAGTGGTTGAAAGTCATCAGCTTATATAAAATTTGGACTGAAGACCAGCGATGACTTTTGACACTATAACAGTGAAACGTGATGCATACTCTTGTTTTTCTGCAACAAGCGTACGAATAAAGAAAAATGAGTACATATTGCAGTTTGAAAAGTAAAACTACCAATAAAGATGCCAAAGCGTAAGTAAAAAATTCCGCGTTGTTGATCCGTTTCTAAAAGACAGAAAACGGTGCTGAATAGTTAATTCACAGACGATAGAAACTTGAAATTCGTAGACTTTTTTCGATATTCCCATCTATAAGGAGGTGAAATAGGGGATGAATAGTTTGTTGAAAATACGTTGTTATTCAGACAATTTTGAAGCAAGAAATACAAAACTTCTGATTTAGATTTTTGATTGGAATTTTAAAAACACGTGTTTCGATGTTTTTGGAACTTCAATCATTAAGCAGGTGAAATAAGGGAAAATCTTTTAAGGGTGCTACTAAGACTATTTTGATGCCACAAATGGAAAAATTTCCATTTTGAAACATGGTTAGAATTTAAAAAAATGTGTTTCGGGATATTTTGAATTCTGCCATCAATGGTGCAATGGGGATGGAAGGTTATATCAAAATACTTGACTACGAAATCATTTTTAAAGCTAAATCTATGAAAATTGATATTTAGAAGTAGAAACAACCAATGCAGACCATCCAGTCTACGCGTGCGAAGCAGCGGGAATTAAGCTAGAACGTTAATATAAAAAGGAACAAATTCCTGATCTTCTGTAAAACTTATTTATTCGTCACAAACCGGATTTCGGCTTCTCAGACCATCATCAGGTGACATCTTACTGCAGTATACATGTTTTCAAAGATGTTACAATTTACAGACACAGAAAATTGACTAGTTGACAAGAAAGTACATTACAAGATTTTTATGAGAGCTACTGACATTTATATAAAAATATGTAAAGGATCAAAACCGAGATGATTATTTTTGTTGAAAAGGAAAGTTGGAAACTTTCATTTAATTCTAAACTGGCATCTTGAGCCAAATGTTTATTGATTTCCAGTATTTCCAGTAGTGTCATCTTTCTGCTTTTCTTCAGGAAATGTCAGATTTCACAGTGAACATCGTAAACATGATATTCTCAAAAAAGTTCAATTGTTAGTAATTCTGTGGGACAAAACTACGTAGGTCATCAGTCTCTGGTTTTACAAACTATTTAAACTAAGTTAAACTAACCTAAGGGCAACACACACGTCTATGCCCGAGGGAGGATTCGAACCTCCGACGCGGAGGCCGCGCGATCCGTAACGTGGCTCTCCAGACCGCTCGGATATTCCCGCGCGGCATGGTATTCTCTGAGCAGATGTTCAGCAAAGGTCGAATCAGTCTTTTATAATCTCCAGTTTCTCTCGTATTCTGATAATCTAATAGCTACAGCCCTGCCAGACTGACCAACATACACTTTCCTACAATGTTTGTACGTGATCTTGTACGCACCACTCTATGCTATGGGTCGAATTTTGTCTTTACTATTGAATAAATACTTTGAAATGTTGTGTAGTGAAGTGCAGGTCTGTAATTTCGAAATTTTAACTTTTTACCAATGTGATCTGTAATTTTGCTTAAATATGGGATGAGACAACAGTTTTTCTGACTGCTCCCTAGTTCTTGCTGGCCAGCATACAATAGATTTAATTTTTCTCATTTTCTTGTTATTCAGTATACTGTCAACCAGGGCAAGGTTATATACATTACTGGATGCTATATGTTTGATTGTTTGCAGTTCGGTTTGAAATGAAATGCAGAATTAGATAATGAATGAGATACGAGGTGATGGACTATGGAGTGCAAAGTTGCATGTTTCTGGCTGTTTGGGTGCTGGGAGCTACAGGGATAACTGTATCTGTTCCTATGGATTTTCTGAAAATACTGAATAAGTATTTCTTTGTGCTCATATCAACAGTAAGCTCCAAAAAGTTTATAGAAGATCCTCCTAGTTCCATAGTGAACTTAATTTTCTTGTGATGGAAATTTTAATGTTGTAAAAAGGTATCTAATTGTCTGGTAGTACCAGTCAGTAAACACAGCACATCATCCACATAACTGAACGAGTATCCAATTTTGCACCTCAGTGGTTCTTTCTGTAAGAAAGCATGCTCAAAATGATGCATGAAGATCTCAGATAGAATGGGATTGAGAACTCATAGCTCGGTCATAAGACTGACTGTAGTACTTATTTTCAAATTGGAAGTAATTTTGCTTTAGCAGTAATTATGTCGTATGATTCGACAGGGTTTACTTTAGATTTACGCAAATGATCCGTAAGAATGCCTGTACTTTAGTCCATGCGAATATTTGTAAACAAATTGGTGACATCAAATGATACTAGTTTAGAATTAGGTGGGACCTGTATGTCTTTAATTTTGTTAAAAAAGAGCTATGGAATTTTACTCCGAATTTATGTTTAAAACTGTTTTTGTTTTTAACCCGCGAGAATTCGCGCCTTTAAAAAGTTACGCGATCGATCGCGTGTAAGGCCTTTTCCTGACAGTCAAGGAACATTTCGTGAAGTACTTAATATGTTTAAATAATTGTTTCTAGTTGCGTTTATAAGAAAACATACATATTTGACTATTTAAAATTGATTAAATGCCGATTGTTTTAAACTTACTGTGAGCAAAATGCTCACGCATTTCAAGCTAACAATACTGCATTAGAACGAAATAAGGAACGAACATTCTTAAATGTGTGAACTGAAAAAGGGCTAGAATACATGAAAATTCAGGAAATTATCGGGACCTGACAACCCTATTCCACGTTCCTCTTCGTCCATTCTTTCCTATGTTTTCTCTTTCTTTCTTCTGTCCATGTTGTTTCAAAATTCGTAAATCTTATGCCTACTAAATGTAGTAGATTGTTAGAAAACATTTTTCCTGATTCATTGATGCTTTTTAGAGTAAGATCTTTTCTATTACCTTTATCTTACCTATGCTACTGTCTACTTCTTTCTCCATAAATATCCGCGTGAAATGGCCTCGTGGTCTAAGGTGTCATGATTCGGACTGGGCAGCCGTTACCGCCGGAGGTTCGAGTCGTCCCTCGGAGATTATATATATATGTGTGTGTGTGTGTGTGTGTGTGTATTCGAGGGACGACTCGAACCTCCGGCGGTAACGGCTGCCCAGTTCGAAGCATGACACCTTGTGTGTGTGTGTGTGTGTGTGTGTGTGTGTGTGTGTGTGCGCGTGTTTTGTCCTTAGTGTTGGTTAGTTTCAGTAGTCTGTAAGTCTAGGGACTGATGACTACAGCATTTTGGTTCAATAGGTTTACAAACATTTTCCTTACTTCTGATGTTTTCTCGTATTTTGGTAGATATCTTCATTCAGATGTAAATAAACATCCTAGTCTTACCACAGTGATATAATCCGCCTTTTTTTTGTATAACACGAGTGACGTGTATTCAAAACCTTTTCCGTCTAAAAAGTATCTTATTTTCGATGTAGTAGAACTTGTAAAGTTGCCAATGATTTATTTCATGGACAGAAGTCTACTGAATTTTCTCAAGATAGTAATCGTAATAAAATGATGCCAGTACAATCTGAAGTGTTGAACTGATTGACTTGGCCTGAAAATCCTCAAATAAAAGAACAGTGTGAAGGTAATTTACTATTTGGGGGGGGGGGCGGAGGACGAGGGGTTGTTTATTGAGATGAGCATTCAAACACATCACATGAACTGTCCATATCTCTCAGTGTTTACAATGGGCACTCAGGTTGCATGTTAAGTGACTAAAATAATAATAATAACACTAAAGACGAATGCAGGTTTTTGGTCTGAAGGGAGTTGCAATTTAATATCGCCATGACCTCTCCAAATTTTCTAGAGTAAACAAAGCTGTCTTCTTAATCTACTGATTTTGTTTTATTTTTTTCGGGGGGGGGGGGGGGCTGCAAACCATTGTTCCGCTTCCATCCTCTGGATTCGCCTAGGAATAATAATAAAAATACGCCTTGTCACTCCATAATGAAGATTGTGCCAGCCCACCACAATAATGCAATAATAAAAGCAAGAAACTTCCAGCTTGATGGGGGCAATATGAAATATTTATTTTAAAAACATTACATATCGATTTCGTTCACATTATGGAACAACACAGTGCAGATTGCATGTAATGATGACTCATGTACTCCGCATAAAACATATAATAGTAAGATTCATAAAAGAACTAAAAAGTCCTTTCTAGTACATGTTACAAATTTAAAATCTTGAAACTTGCAACAACTACTAGGAAGGCCTTTTTCGTTATTTTATGGATATTACCATTAAATGTTTTAGAAATCTTCCCATTCCAGTTTTACGTGGTGTGGTACAGCAACCGTGTTCAGCTGAATTCTTGAATAAAAGAACGTCTTGATTGCAAATATTTTTATTTCAATGACGCGTTTCGCCCTGTTAGGGCATCTTCACATATCTGACAAAAATGAAACAGAACTTATAATATTTACATGACAATATTTCGAAAATTTTTAGCTACAAACCAATCTGAAACTGATTTGTAGCTAAAAGCTTTCGAAATATTGTCATGTAAATATTGTAAGTTCTGTTTCATTTTTCTTCTTTGTCAGATATCTGAAGATGCCCTAACCGGGCGAAACGCATCATTGAAATAAAAAAATATTTGCAATCAAGACTTTCTTTTATTCAATAATTAAATGTGTTATGACTATGAGTTTATTTGGCGACTATCAACCCTGTAGCCAAGTAACTGAAGTATATTAAAATACGGTAATCGATTGGGGTGTTAAAACGGCTTCCAGTAGCAACATTTAGTTGAAAAAATAGCTTTCTTGTTCTTTGGATCGGACATTGAATTAACAAATATTTTTAATATTTAACTGATACGCAGGTATCGTTACACTGCGGGGCCGGCAACTTATAAGGCGAACCGCGCTGCCGAGAAGCGGAGCAGCCAGAGATCGTGTAGAAGGGATTGCGCATTCCTCGGTCGCGGAAGTGCACGCTTACGTCACGACCGTTACAAAAACGTCTGATCGCAGGCAGCAATTGTCGGCGCTCCAAGGCGTTCTTCCCACGTACAGGATCTAAATCAGGCTGTGAAAGTGCCGGCAGCCGCAGTGATTCAGCCAATGAATGGCGTAGTCAAGGCAAACCGCGGCCGCACCGCGCTGCGTCTACCCAGACAAAGCGGCGAGCGCTTAAGTTATGCACTGTCCGAGCAAAACGGCGGTCAGACGAATCCCGACATGTGGCGCAGGCGTAACAAATTGTCTAAAAGATCTCCATTCCCGCTTTTGGCTTTCAATGCATTGCGCTGTCGACCACACAACCAGTCCAGTAACACTCAACACTGACAATTGCACTTTATCTCAGTCTTTCCACAGTTTCCAGGTCGTCCATTCTTGCGCATAGCCAGGAGGTGGAGTCTCTGACACCCGGTTCCATCATCATCATCAT